>JAWNOJ010000013.1:23946500-25315500 GCA_035046065.1 Chymomyza procnemis | reverse complement strand
GCATAGACTCTCTCTACTTTAAGAGTTCTATTTTTATTTGGCTCTTCAATAACGCATCATTGAGAGCCAGTAGGTAACTGTTACTGCTAATGAGGGATATCCAAATAAAACTCAATCCTGCCATCAGCTTAAGGCATTGACGTTCAAATACATAATGAAAAAAGAAAAGGAAACCCTTATAATCCAAAGGACTCGCAAATAGTCTAAAGAAACAAAATAAAAAAACAAACAATACGATAAAATGAAAAGCAACATTGCTGCTAATGACTTGGCAGCAAAATAAAAAAAAACGTATAAAAATAAATACTTCACAAAAGGAAAAACTTTCGCTCGTTTGCGTACAAAAGCAACATTTTCGTCTCTATCTATAGAGATGTACCAAAATGGCCAACATTTAGATTTAAAAATGGCTTTAAAGCGTCTAAAAACTGTCAGCAGTATTGTGGCGGCTAGGGAATGAGTGATGAAAATAACCTCCCCCTCCCCACCATCACCACCAAAAAAAAAAAAAAAGAAAAACATTTTCCATCAATGGGAAACATTTTTTGCCAATGGCGTCGGCGTTGTAGTGAAAAGGCAAAATCAATTTAACACTTTCAAGTAAATTATTCATTTTGCATAATAATTTTCAAATCTGTCAAAAATTCATGCACACACACACACACACACACACACACACACTCACATACATTGAGGCATTGTTGGCTTTTATAACTTTCAACGGGTCTGCATCCTTGCGTGTATGTGTACATGTTTGTGTTTGTGTCTGTGCTTTTCACACGCTCAGCTCGCGGCTCGGCTCGGCTCGACTGCGCTGGGCTGGGCTGGCCTGGGCTTGGCTTGGCTCGGCGCTCTAAAAAGCACTCAAATAATTCCCCCGCGTAAGCTAAAACCAAACGCAAAGTTGACGCCGCTGCCGGGACAAACAACAATAGATGCGCAGGGTAGCCGGGGTTTAATAAAACCCTTTAACCGACACCCGCGCAGCAGATGCCAGCATTGCCACATCCATCCAGTGGGTTGCGTTTTTGCCACGCAAAGCGTCACAAATTCTGTTAAGCGAAAATTTCATCAACGACACACACACACACACAAGACACTGCTACAATTTTCATTTGGCATTCAGACATGCCGCACTGCGTCCGCATCCGTGTCAGCATTCGCGTTCCGCCAGCCCGTTGTCAAAATGAAAGGAAAATGTCTCATAAATCCTTTTAATATTAAATGAGCTCGTTCTACGCGCCGCTGCCGTTGCCGTTACCTCGGCCGGCGGCGCTGCCACGCACACACTTAAAATTATGTGGCTAATGGGACCAACTTGCTTGGAAATTGAAGCAACGCGGCTGCAGCTTTGCTTTTGCCTCATACCTGTGCCTGGTCACACTGTTTCCGTTGCTCTGGCTACACTTTCTGCCATTTGTATTAACAATAAACGACGAAATACATGTTTGCTCACAGCTCCAGATATTATACATTGTCTCTTTTCTTTTCTTTTTTTTTTTGGAACGTGGCATAAGGTAAAATGGGATTGTGCTGTCCCAGCCAATTCTCTTTAAATATAATTCTTAAACTTGTTAGTCAAGTGCGTTTATGCATGTGTGTGTTTGTGTGTCGCCATTACTTTTTATGTCAATGTCTGTGTATGCCTGTAGTTGTTCATTTTGTTAGAATTAGGCAAACGAGTTTATTAAAGTTGCCGCTACAAAACGACACCCTTTAAAAAACACATTTCAGCCACAACCAGCACAATGCGAACAACAACAGCAATGGTAGCAGGCAACAACGCCAACAATTTGTAACATTTGCCACACTTCCCGCAAACATTTCGATGCCTGGATACCAGCAGCTCTTAACTCTAACCCACTCGAAACAGCTTCAACATCATTCAAAGTGACAAATTATCCATGCAAATTTTACAAAAAGCAACCAAAATCCAAGGCATGGGAGCTTCAAATGTTTTGTATACCGTGTCGCACAATTCCCCACTGCCACTGCCACTTGAACTCCCACTCCCACTCTCTCTCTCTATCTCTATACGTATAAAGGAGAGCGTAGGACGATGTTGTTGCCATTTTTATGGGCTCGTGGGAAAGCAAAAGTATGGCATACTTATAGGCGTCGCTTATGAGAGCGCATCAAACATACTATACACACACACACACACACACATATATATATATAGTAAGATCCTGTAGGAGTTTGAGGAATAAAAAGCGTTTTGCACTTAGGCGAACCAATGTAATGGAAGACAATGAACAGACAATGAGTTGTATTAAATTTACCAAAATATCATCTTCGTAGGTGGGTGTGCGTGTGTGGACACACATATGACAATAGCAACTGAACCCACAAAATATAAATAGCAGCAGGATCATAAAAAGGGTACAATGAAAAATATTATATACTATGTACTGCAGCAGGCCTAAAATAAACTCGACATAAATTGGACTCAAGTTTAGCAATATAAATTGCAGTATTTTAAGGATAATGTATTTCTTTGTGAAATTGAAAGAATTTTTTTCGTATGTTGTCGCACTTTTTACCGATATGTGTTTTCTTGGCTGATAGACATTCACTAGAAATAATATCGAGAATTTTATTGTGCAGTAAAATAAAAGCTTGTAAGTTTTGAATAGTAAGTCGATTTTTAAATATTTAAAATTTAAAAGCTTCTCATGTAAACCTACATTGTGTCTAGGCTCATGTAACTTTAATATCATAAGTTGTCGAACTGATATACACTTGCTTAACATATTTACTGAAAACAACATATTTTTTGGCGATTACTACCAACAAAGTTATTCTCTATAAATCTACAAATACAGCTACGTGAATATAAGAAGTTCAAGATTGTGAAATGCATTTAAATCGAAAATGAAAAAAATACAAACTATACAAAATAAATCTATGCTGTTTGTTAGATATATCATAAACATTTATCAGTATAAGTATCTCAATAACAATTGCTGCTCAGGAAAATGTTCGAAATCGTTCCTTCAAAAATTCTTTTTAGAATTTTAAAAAAGCCTAAAGCCTGCGTTACTCTTCCAAATAATTGCAATAATTTTACATTTTTTCAATATTATAGTACATCAGTCGAAATTTAGAATAATCTAAAGAATCTTTAATCGCAAACTTATGTCAAAGTTATTTGGTAAAGTTTTTTTTAGCAACTTCAGATACCCTTGCGTATCAGGTTTCATTTTGCAATAATAATATTTCCAATACATTTACTCAGCCCTCTGCTATTATTTTATCTGCGTCTTTTGTTTTAGTTTCAATTAAATGACCACACACAAATCCACAGACACGCCGATAAAAGTATGTACACACACACACACACTATAAACCGAAATAAACAAAAAGACAGCTGGTCTTTTGTTACACCCAAAAAATTTGTGCAATTTCCGTTTCTAATACTTTTTGCTCAATTTCCTTCAAATTTGCTGAGTCCCTGTTGATTTATTGCCTTGCATATACATATACACATAAACAAAAGAGCTTATACACACACACATGGATTGAGGGAAAATATATTTCGGCTTAATTTCGTTGATATTTATATGCGGCAGTGTCCAGCCAATAAACACGTCACAAACTATAAGCTCCAGTCAAACCTAGCCCCATAACTGGCCACACACTGACAAGGGATAATGGGTTTCCGCCGCTTTTCCAAAAAGACAGAGAAAGCTGCTGGCAGCCATGCCAAAGAAGGAGACAAAAGACCGAAACATTTGAATATGCCCAAGGGAAATGAAAAGGCAACTGAAATCTGACAAAATGACGAACTGAAGGACTAAATAAATCCTCAAGCAGATATAGCAGGAAGAAGCCAGAGTAGCATCAAAAGAAATGCAAATTATTTGCAAATGTTTGTTGCTATTGTTGTTGTTGTTGGTTTGCAAATCAAATGAAATATTATGTGATATGTGTAGCCATATAAATTATACATACATATAAAATGTATATTTAAATTTTTCAGTTTTTTGTGTACAACAGTTTTGTCTTTATTCTCTCTGACAATTTGAAAGACTAAGCTGACATTTTAATGAGCACAAAATGGCGCGCAGTGCAAATTGACTGCCTGCACTTTACACACAGCTACAACATGCAGTGTGTGTGTGTGTGTGTGTGTGTGTGTGTGTGCGTGTTTGTGTGTGTACTGGTCTGGCAAGCAGTCACCTTATTTATGCATAACAATAATGAATATTATACAACAAGCCCGAAATGTAATTCTGTGTAATTAATTATTAATTTATGCGCATACATTTAACTCACACGCATTGTCGTCGACAGCGTCAGCAACGTTTGGACAACACACACACATAGAGAAACTTACACATACACGCATATACACAAACACTGGCTCTCGTTTAATGTGAGTGTGTGTGTGTGTGTGTTTGGCATTGGCATCCGTACAATGGCTGGCGGATGCGGAAACTGTTTTGCTGTATGGCTGCTGCTGCTGCCGCCATTGTTGTTGTTAACGTTGTTCTTGTTGCCATTGCTGTTGTTGTTGTTGTTGTTGTTTGCAGCGACTAACGACGACTAACAAAGTCTGCTGCCTGGTCGGTCGGTCGGTCTCATGTTGCCTGCCAACAACATTGTTGTTGTTACTGCTCTTGTCGTTGTTTTGTTGCTGTTGCTGTTGTTGTTGTCATTCTAATGTTAAGTTGAATTGTCATTAAAATTGTCGTCCATAATTTCGACATTAAATAAACATACACAAACACATATGCACTCAACATAGAAGTACACTGAGCAAATTTTAAGCCCATTTCTTGGAAAATGTTGATGCTTAAAATCAAAAGTAAACAAAGCAAGTTGCTTAGCATTTTCAATAAGTTAACTTAATACTCGCCAGGCTATTAAGTACTAGCTTAGAAATGTTTGAATATAATGATTTTCTTTCGATTATTTGCAAGAAAGTTTAAAAATTCTTGTTTAAAACCATAATTATAAATAGCAAGCTGCTAAGAATTCATTTCAGAAAACTCTTAAATCATTTACTAGTTCTATTTAATCTCTTCCGGAAAATAATACTGAATTTAAGTAATTTATATTTATATAGTTAAAGTAAGTTATCCTGAATACTTCATGATGGGATGTGATTCTTTGGTCTCTTAGTTGCAAAAATTCCAAAACTAATCGATTTTGTTCGATCATTTCTATATGTTCTATCATAATAACTTCCATTATAACTTTAAATTATTTTGTAAACTATATTTTTTTCCAAAGTATATTTCTTATCTACGACAATATCGAAGAGTCAATGTTACACCGCATACACCAATGATACGTTTCAAGAAAAATGCAAAATAAATTTAAATTTTAAATGATTAAAATTTTATTTTTAAAATGCGTAATGCGAATATTTTCGGTGTAAATCAATTGACATGCAGTATCATGAGTCTAATGCGTTGTAATATCTAATGATTTGTTATGGGATATTATTATTTTGTGTTGAAAGTTAATAAACCAGACTTAAGCTCGCTTTCAATAAAAAAGTTAAAGTTAATGCTGATAGATCAAAAATACTACTAGAATCACGAATAGCTATATTAGCCTATCAGATGGATTGAATAGATCGTTAATATTTTGATTAGTTATGACTTTTAAGTTTAAAATTTTTCGTATTTAGCTCTGTTTTTCGATTGTAGTATGTTGTCTACGGAACATGTTTCTCAAAAGCCCATACTATAGAAATTTAAAGAAGTAAGCATTAAAAAGTCAGAATTCCTTCCCGATATAGCTGATAAAGCCGTCACTTCAATAGACGAAATAATTTTTCGAATGTTATCAATATGATGAATAAAATAGTACATTTTTCCAAATAATTTTTATTGCTTTAAATTTTGAACATTTTTCTTTCAGAATATATTTTGTTTTATATATGGTATTTAATTTGTTAAATAGCTGAAGTTAACAATTGTGTTGTAAGTTTTTCAGCTTCCTTTTACGATTAAAATTATAACATTAAATAATATAATGTTTTTCTATCAAAGGAACACTATACTATGCTTCAAATAGAAATTTAAGCAATATTTCAATATATATCTTGTATATTGATGAAAGAATAATTTAATTAGTTAAATAGGCACTAACCCATAACTGTTCCGCTAAATATGTAACTTGTAATTTGACAAAAAAAGCAATTTTTTTTTACGAAAAAAGTTTACTCAATAAAAATAAATGGCTGAGATTTAGTTCATTGTTGAAGCAAACATGGAATATGTTAAATCAGGCAAATATTATAATAAAAGTTATATTAAATATGCGAAAACATCAAATTCTATAATTTGCTTTGCGCGAAAACATTAATTAAATTTATACAAAAATATAGGTTGCCTATTTTTTAAAGCTTTATTTTGAACATTAAGCTTAAAAGAAGTAATTACTTTTGCAAATATTGATTTAAGATTTATTTTTTCTTTTCAACGATTCACAAGCTTGAAGAGCAGGTCAGTCAATTTGCTTGGGAATGTTTTCCTGAGTGTAGCATACACATAGGTATGTAAATTGTTTAGAGCGCGCCCTAATGTATGCAACACTTTTGCAAACTTTTGCAAGCATTTGCGCTACAGCAGCATAAATGGTTACTTTCACATATACACAAAACTGCACACACACACATATACATACTCTCCCACACACGCATATACATTGTGTGCCCATGTGAGTGGTTAAAAAGTGCCAACACAGCATGTTTTCAACATTGTTTAAATTTATATGGCACACACACACACACACACGCCCAGCCATATGCACACACATGCATGGACACTCACACACACAATCACAAATGCTAACAACTTATGCCCGGCTGCTTGTTACTGCCATATAAAATGGCTGCTGCTGCTGCTGCTGCTGGTTATTGTTGTTGCCGCCATTTTTGGTTACCGCTTCTTTTTTTTTGTTTCTTGTTTTACTTATATGTATATTTCCACATAAATATATATATATATATACACATACTTATATATGAACAGCTTAACATATTCAAATCAGTTAAAGTACTTAATGCGCAGACATAACAAGACATAAGACATAAAAAAATATATTAACATAAAGCTCAAAACTGCCTGCTGTGCTAATATACGACATGTCCTGCCGATATCCCCTCCGCCAACTGGCTTAACCAATCAGTCTGTAGGACACACCTCTATGCCAATTATGCACTGTAGGTGGCGCTCATATAAATGGCAATTATCATTAACATTGGCTCATTACATAATTATCACTAGCACAGCTTGCGTAATTGAAACTGTATATGAAAAGAAACGCAGAGTAAGCGGGGTGAAAATAAAAGAAATTAAGCAAAAAAAAAGAAACAATTTAAGCCAATTGTGATAAAGTTTGTGCGCTCATTCGTTCGTTGCCTTCCTTTTGACGCTAATCACTTGCAGTCACACAGAAAGCAGCGAACACTTCGATTGTCAAAGGCAGCCAACAACAACGAGCAGTAGAAAAACGATAACGATAACGACAACAATAACAACAACCACAAATAAACGCAATATGGCTATATAACTGAGTACAAGCTATAAACTCAATGGATGTACACACACACACCAACACTCGCACCCCATGCCAATTGAATAGAAACGATTAGGCAAAATTTGACACAATTTTTTACTGACTTAAGTTAATCACTTTGACCTTTATGTTGAGTACAATTCAAAGTTGTGATGTCATGACAAATACTCTTATTAAATATATGTTATCGTAAGAAAATAAAACTAAAAAATATCGACACATAAAGCTATTTTGTTAAGCACTCTCTCTCCCTTAAAAATACCAAATTTTGTTAACAATTTACCAGCATTCAATTAATGCGCAGCACACAATATTAAATATATATTTTAAATGCAAGCAAATAATGAATTGATACTGCAAAAAAAGTATATAAAATCTAAACATTTTGATTTTTATTTATTACCGTTTATAGCGTGATTTAGGTTGATAAATACGCAGACAATTTATTGCACTATTTTGTCGGTTTTTTGGTTAATATTTCATGAATAGATAAATAATATATAGAAACAACAATGCATATATTTAAGATGTGAATAGAATTTTCATGAACATTTCAAGGCTTAAATCTATACCTATACACAAAACTTTAATTCAAAAGAAATGCAATTATAAAATTATAATTTTATATTAGAGTGGTGCGGTGTTTGCCTCGAAGCCCGAATGCCCGTGGTTCGATTGCCACAGCAGCAGTGACACACTTTCCTAACTTTGATAATAACATTGCCCAAGTAAATTTCTCTCAATTATAGAAATCGCTGGGTTTGGATTTGGACGTAAAATCTACATCACTGTTCTCTTCGAACGGCTATTATACATCATGCTCTCTTGGAGCGATGACAGCACCGTCAAAGGGAATAAATTTATTCAAAATTCTGCAAAATATGCTCATTTAGTATTACTAACTAAAAAGAAAGTTCATTTAAATCAGAGTACTCTATTCTACCTTAAATCTCGAGAGATTACTTCTGCAGAGACAAATAGCACCTGGGTATTTAACGAATTCTTACATTTTTATTGGAAAAAAAAAAAAAAACTACCATGCCACCATTTCACACCCTATTTTGAAAACAGGTATAAAAAAAGACTATTTAACCTAGAGTCCATTTCAGACATACTATTGATGATGTGAAATAATTTCATCATAGGAATGTGCTAAATTGTTTTTTCATGTGAACGCATTTAGGAAGTAGAAACAGCTATACGTTGAATCGATTTCTAAATTAAGTTCTTAAATATCGAAACTACTAAGTTTAATTGATTAAGCAAGATTGCTAGTCTGCAATTGAAGATCTTGTTAACCTAAGACGACTTTTGGAGCTATAATTCGCTTGTATTTGACCTGAGTTCCAGTAAACAGATTTCACCATTAACTTGCTTAGCTTTGATTTGTGTTTCTAAGCAATTGAGCAGCACTGTAGCATACCTTCACATTCATATACCTAAATATATACATACACTATAACACATATACAGAACATTGCCATCAATTTACAACAGAATTTCGCATGTTGACTGTCGGCTTTGAGTTTTTCCTTTTCCTACTATATTTTTTTCTGTATTTTTTTTTCTTATTTTGCTGCTTGAGCAAATAATTTGTCTTTTTATTTCCGCAGCAGGTTGCCACATAAACGAACGTGGGCTTGGCTATACAAAGTTGCCACATGCCAGCGCAAAACCAGAGCAGTCACATACACACACACACACACACACCACAAACACCACACACCTCACACACAGGACGCACACACCACAAACACCACACACCTCACACACAGGACGCACACACACACACACACATACACACAATTACAAAGCTAGTACATTGTTTTTACTCAAGGTCAGAACAAGAGACCGAACGAACGGCAACCAGCTGGGTGAGATTCATATTGCAAAGGCACAGAGAGAGGCAAACAGCTGGCAAACAATTTGGCCAGGCAAGGTGACGGTTTTGCTTAATTAGAACATTCATTAATCAAATCAAAACCATTTGCCATTTGCCACCCCAAGCAAGCAGTTACAGTAAACCTTACAACAAAAAAAAGCGAAAAAAAACTAGAAGCAGGAAGATACGTAAAATACACGCACAAAAAATGGCAGGAAACTTTTGGCGAATGGCAGCCAAACACGCAGGCCATGATATTTGGTAAGATAGTCAAGTAAACCTACTCAGTCAGTCAGTCAGTCAGTCAAGAATGGACCTAGCTGGGGATGGGTGCTACCAAATGGGGCGCTGCTTTAAGATTGATGTTTGGGTTTGGTGCTGGCAACACAAAAAAAAAGGGACCATTAAAACATTTGTGTATCTATTTTGGGAGCATTCATTCGCATTAACAACAGCAACAAAAGTAAAACGCAGCAAAAATGTTAAACCAGAAAACTTTACTCCAAAAGTGAAATTCGAAACCAAAAAAGTTAAAAGACGAGCAAGAAAATTCAAAACTACTTTAATTTATGGCACGCATTTGCGTTTGCCAATACATTTAAGAGTATCTGTGTGTTTATGTGTTTGTGTGAACGTCTAAGTAAGCCTGAGCCTGTGTTTGTTTTCTTTTTGCGGCGCTTTGTTTGTTTTTAGTCAACAAGATGGCGCAAAAGGTTGCCAGCTTACAATTTGCCCTTAACTCTGCAGCCATTGAGCAAGATATACACACAGTCAAACACACTATAAAACACACACACACACACACACACACACACTCTGTCAGCTATGTATCGCATATCGTATATCTATCATATGCAGTTTGTCTAATAACATTGGGGCAAACCTTTTGTAAGCCAACGTCAAAGGGTTTTTTTTGCTTTTATTTTTCTTACTTTTCCATTTTGGGGCTTCTCTAGCCTGTCTGTTATAAAGTCAAAAAAAAAAAAGATGGAGGAAAACTGCAAAAGGAGATAGGGTTGTTGTTCAAGAGGACACTGGCAACTCTAGCGCTTTAGACCGGGCTAAAATGATTTTTGGTCTAGGCCCGGTTGACTTTGCTGAGTGGGTAAATTATGCATAAGTTGACTACCGCAAAATTATGACGAGAGTCAGCAGCAACCGCAACGGCAAAGGCAGTGCAACACACGCACACATAGATACCCGCACACACACACAGACACATATGGCTTGGGATTATGCATGAGTGCTGGCTGGGGTGCTGCTCTTGTCAACGTACTCATCACATTTCTCTTCGCTTTACTCACACTGAGTTCTAACGTTATATCTCCGCTTTTCCTACCTTAACGCTCTTACAAAGGGTATATGATATTTAGTGTCTAGTTTGCAGATGGCAGGTTTTGCTACCAAAATGTAAAGTATTTTTTTTTTTAAACTAGGGTTTCGCAGTACAAAGCAACAGCAAAAAGTAAAAACAATTGTTTTTTTAATGAATCATTTAAAATTAAATGAAAAAGTTACATACATAAGCAAGAAATTGTTAAAATAATACTCGCCAATGCTTGAGCATATTTTTATGTTTTATATGTCGTTTATGATTTCTAGGCTCTTAAGAAGACCTAAGTGATTTTTAGAAGCTGCTTATTGGAAAGTTTAATTTATTTTTCATCTATTAAATGTCAAATTTGCTTATAAGTATGTATTCCTCTTTATCCTATACAAAATAAATGCATGATTTTAAAGTATCATTTAGTATTCTGCAGCTTGAGTAACTGCTGAATAACTTTAAAATTAGTTATCGATTTATTTAAAAAATACTTATTAGCACTTTTTTTTTTAAATATATAAAGTTCAGAAAAAAAATATTATATTATTAAAAAATTGTTTTTTTTTTGGGTTTGATTTGGCAAAACTGTTGTATATGCCCACGACTACATTTATGCACCAACTTTGCATACAACCTTTTGGTAATGTTGATTTATCTTAAAATACTTTTATTTTATTTGTTTTGGCTACAATATTTCTCTTAATCAATATCCGTAATATCAAACAAATAGGAATGAATAAGGTCTTCATAAGAAAAGGAATAAGTTTACAATCTAGTAATTACTCCAAAAGACAACTTTATGAAATTTTCCTTAAACATTTTATCAAACAACTTTAAATTCTCTCTCTTTTAATAAGAAAACTAAATCAATATTAAATACAAATAATTTTTTTTGCATTTTTTAAAACAAAACTGTAGACAAATTTAGCTGCATCACTTATGAGTTATCTTTAAAATATATTGCTCATTCCATCTACAAATAACAAGTTTTCTTTCACAATATACATTTTGCATAAAATGCTAGAGTATGCAGGACATATGTAGGCGCTGAGCTCGAATTTCCAACAGTTTTTCATATATATTTAGCTTTTTAACATTTATGCGCACTAAAGCAAACAAACAGCAAAATATTTGTATGCTGGATGGCAGCTAAAGCAGCTACAGCAGGCAACACATGCGTCCCCTCAGATGTAGCCACCCACACTAGACACTGCTGTGATGCTTCCCCCTTAAAAAATAAAAATAAAAAAATGAAAAACTCATGTACTCCCTGCCTGCAACATAAATACGGCACGGCACGGCTCTGAAGAAGAGTAAGAGATGTAACTGCCTGATGCCTGACGCGGCATCAAGCATTTTGCATTGCTAAGCAGAAATTATAAATCAGGGCAATTGTTGAAGATTTGCAACCACAAACTAAACTTGCGTCGACGTCAACGTCAGCCGCATGCCTCAATGCGCCGCAGACAGCAACAGACAGTGGGCCGGACGGTCTGAGGTGGGGGCGGCTGGCACATTTGGGCGCGGAATTGAAAATTTCAGGCTGCTGTTGTTGACTAACTGACTGGGTAAGTGACTCTGGCTGCGGATAGCTGGAAAACGTGCGCAGGCAAATATTTTGCAAGGACATTGAGTACGTGAAACGTTGCGACAGACACACGGCAAAGAACAAAAATAAACCGAATGAATATGAAAAATACGGGGGGGCACACAGTTGCACACATACACTTACAGATACAGCGAGACGCGCACGGATACAAATGTACAGAAATACGCTAAAAACTGAAATGCGGACAGGCAAAGAGAAATCATAATTTAATTTAACGCATTTTCGTGCGCTCGTCCTTTTGGCCAAGACGTAAAATCATAAAAATAAAACAACAACAGCTGAAGAGTAGGGGCAAGGAGATGATGCTGAGCATGAAGATGAAGAGGAAAAATTGAGAGCAGATTGGAGAGCAGGACGTGCAGACAGCCAAAAAGTTAAAAGCAGCGGAAATAACGCGCTTGGCGTTTAAAAAGTGTAAAAGCTAACAGCAGCTAGCGAGTGAGAGAGATGGAGAGAAAGAGAGAGAAGGAGAGAACGCGTTGGCACGCTGGCGGGGAATGAGGCACTTTGGTAATAGAATCTCTGGCTGGATTTTAATTTTAGTAATGGAAGACAAAAGAGAAGATGCCGCTGACTACAGTAACAAAAGCAAGAGACACAGAGACACAGATAGACGGCAGGAGACGTAGACGCAGACGCATGCACGGATACACGGATATATAGTGGCAAGCGAATGCAACTGAAATAAGCTTGGCATTGCTGCAGCCCTGGTCTCGAGATTTATTACATGACTCTACATCAGACGACTGACTGCAGGGCCCATCATGTTTCCTATGGATGCATAGATGTTGTTGCAACTCGCTTCTTTTTTTTTGCTGTTGTTGTGTGTTGCAACCATAAACAACACAATAAATCTCGCAACGAATGCGTTGAGAGTTGTTGAGGCGTGGCCGTTGTGGGCGTTTGCTTGCAAATTTACACATGATTGTTATTATTTAACGCTTGGCCATGCGGTTTATATTTTTTTCTATACCCGCTCACACTACACCGCGCTCTCATACACTATCTCTCTGTAGCTGCTTATTTGAAGCACAAAAATTTTTATTTATTTTTATTTTTATTTTTTTTTTTTTGTAGAACAAAGCGGAAATAAGCGCAACGAGTGCGCCGTAAAGTAGACAATGAAAATTTTACATTTCCTATACATTTGCACACGTAAATAAACGAGCGCATTTAAATTTTTACGCTTGGCTGTGTGTGTGTGTGTGTGCCTGCGTGTATCTTTGTGTGGCTATCCGCATGCATTTAACCATATCAAAAGAATTGACCAACAACATTGAACCAGCCACATAGCCAAACAGCCAATCCAACCAATCCAACCAACCATTCAGTATACTGACTGAAATCAAAATGCATTACGTATACGCAGTGTGTGACGCACAGGAACGAACATGAACACAAAATGCTGTTTATGCATGCCACGCATTATCATCATTTAACATTTCCTGTGCATTGCGCACACACACGTGTGCCATGCCAATGAGTTGAGGTTGAGTCGAGCGTCAGCAATTGCTTCGACCAACATAGTCATTGGAATTCATTCATTGAGGACAAGATTAATCTCTGACCTAAGCATAAGAAAGCGTATCAGTTAGTGCCATTGCAAATGCTCTTCTGATTATCAATAAAGCAGCCTTAGGTTGACGTGCACTTGGCAGTTTCATTTTACTAAGCCTTCGCAATGTGTGTGCAAAATTTACTCCATTCTTCTAGTTAATATGACGTTATGCCTCCACTTTTGTATTGAGAGCATTTTCCCATTATTCACGTTAAAGTCAAATTTACTTCATGTGCAATCATTGACGAAACTGTCAAAAATATAAGGACATTGATATGTGTTTGAAGAACGATAGATGTCTCTTCAATTACGGCTTCATGAAGATTTGTACTATTTACTGCATCTTCTGATATAAAATAGGGTACGTTGAACACCATCAACTGCCTATTTGGCTAATTATCGGTGATTCTGAAGACTGCTAGATGTGTTGTTTTGTCGAGGATGAATTTTTATTCTTAAGTTACCATTATAAATGCAACATCGCTTATTTGAATTGTTTTTGAAACTGGCAATCTTGTGCTATTTCTAATCAAGAAGTTTTTAGAGTTCTTAAGCACTATGCCGAATTCGATCGGTACAAAAGTAAGTAAAAAGTTTATTAATTAAATGTCGCCTGCTTCTGATTGTGTAGAGAATTTAAGATCTCATATGTTAGAAATTTCTTTCCACAGATATTACGAAGTTCGTATAAATATGTAATTGTAAATTTTTTCAAACTAAATTGTGAAACTAGAAATGAAAGAATTCTTTTGAATATAAAAGTGTTTATTATTATTATAATTATTTAAATTATTTAAATGCTATGCATAATCAATCACAGCTGCTTATGTCTTTCGCCTTACAAAAATACATCATATTTTAAAAATAAGTACATAATTTTGAGTTTATATTCTTTAACATTTCCCAAAACTTATCAAAAATTTTCTATCACGAATGCGCTAAAAAATTTTCAAAGATGACCAAAAATATCTTTAGCTCATACTACTTGACGGCTGATCAATTGGATATCTCTTCGCCTTTCTTTTTCAAGACGAAAAAAAGGAGTGCATCATTCTGATTATATGTAAGACAATTGCAAAGACAAGAGACCCAGTGACATTAATTCAGAAGACAAAATACTCAATATTCTACTACATGATAATCTCATGATCTTTCATAATTAAACCACTGGAGTAATATTAAAGAAACTAGGAAATGCTACAAATGTAAAGAGAATGAGTGAGATAACCTAAGCTTTTATGCTATGCGGCTGCTGGTACCTCGTACTAGACAAAGTTATACCAAAGTCTTCGTTACGGTCGATAATCGCCAATAATTACAACCATAAAGTAATATTTCGCATATAACTTGAAATATAAAATTCAATTTTATTTTCAAACAGACCTACGCAAACAGATGCAAAAAAATGAGCTCATTATCTACTGTTTATAGGTACATTTCACCAGAAACAACTTCATCTCACATAACGTCTAAGGATTATTAAATAAGCATCGTCTCAAAGCTTTTACAGCGCTAAGTCGGCTATACAACCAATTCGTCATCCTTACAGTTCGAAGAAGGTAACTCGTTCTACAACTTTTGCTTGCTAAAACGTAACCCGACATCAAGTTGATAGATCCCCAAGCAAAGAATACGCCAGAATACTCCCCAGTTACCATAACCTCGCAAGTGCGTTCAAGTTTTGCTCGGGTAACTTACCAACCAGCTCATTTCCAGTGCAAATAAGTTCAGGTAAATTTTTCGCAAAAGATAAACAAAAAATAAAACTGAATGCAGCAGCTGCTTGGGCTTGGACGTCAGCTGTGTTGGTCTGGCTATGTCAGCAATGGCGCAAAGCCAAAGCCAAGTCAAACAGCTAGAGGGCTGTGTGAATGAGTGGGCCAGTTTTGGGCAGACGGGCAGGTGGCTGATAGCAGGTGGCTGGTTGGGTCGGGTGACACATTTGTAGCTGTGGCAAACAAACAGCAACAAAAAATAATAACACCAACTGCTGTTGGCTGAAGCTGTAGATACGCTTGGAATCACTGGAGATACGCACTCCGGCTGTGGACAGTTGATGAACTCGGTGTTCGTTCAAGTTGTGTGGCACAAGAGTTGACGCCTTGCAGCCAAATGTTGCTTGCTGTTGGTGGTGTTGCTGTTGTTGTTATTATTCTTGTACTTGAGGCAGCTACGGCAACGCGCAACTTTAACACTGATAGCAATTCCAAGAGACAACAAACAGCGTCGGAAGCAATAGCAGAAGCCAGTGTGACGTAGCCAGCGTTAAGTATTTTTTCTTATTTGGTTTAATTTTTTCTCTTTTGTTTTTCTTTGAGTTTATTTTACTTTCGTGCGCTCCACAGCACTCGGTTTGATTGTATTATGTTTTTCTTTTGCCCAAAATAGCCCCTGTTCTGGCCATTTACGATAGAGCTAGTTGCCTCTTTGGTGGCTCTTTCATTTACTTTTTTTTCTTGTTCTTTAGTTGTTCTGGCCACATGCTGCCAAGTAAGTTTGCTTTTTTGACTACCAGGCCAAAAACTTCAACATAAGACAAAAATGCTGCACGGAGACCCCTGAACTTCCCCACCTAATACCCATCAGCACTACGAGGACCTTTGTGTAATGATTTTGCTCCAACTTTTGTGCACTTTGGCACATTGAGTGCTGGTCGCTGAAGCTGTCGAAGCTGAAGCGGAGTGGGCTGGAGTATGTAGCGTATTATTATGTGCTGTGGTGGAGGTCTTTGGGTGCGATTTTTGGGGTTGCAGCTGTATTGTTGTTGCTGTTCTTTACAAAAGCAGTTACAATATCAAGTTAATTGTTTGAAATAAGTGCTGTGCCCCAAACCAGTGCAACAGAGTGGCAGAGTGGCAGAATGGCAGAGTGGGTGCGGGTCTGCCCTATAGAGGCCGGCGTACTTTGGTTAAAATATTTTGCACTGGCTGCTGATGTTGCGGTTTCTTTTGTGCTTTTCGTTTCCTTAACACACAGATACACACACACACACACACGCAGCCCTTATTTATAGTGTTGCCTATGCCTCAAATTCGTTGTCAACATTGTTATAGTGTGTGCGGGTGTGTGTATCTGTGTGTGGGTGTGCGTATGTATTGTTAGCAGTTTTCATGAACGTTTTGAACTTTTCCCTTCTTACTTTGACTTTGTTTGCCTCAGTGTTTTGAGTGCACTTTTCCATCCAACTTGAAATGAATCTAATAACTTTGGTTTTCCTCTGCCCACACACAGCCACAGAGATACACACGGACACTGACACGGACACGGACACAACAAGAGCAGCCCAACTAAAAGCTGCTTCAGCAAAGCGGATTTTGTCTTGCAGCTTTTTCAAGTGCTTTGGCGGTTTTTCATTATTTTTGTTTTGTCTCAATTCAAATATTTTACAACTTGCCATACGAAAGTAGGAAAAAAAATATCCTTACAACTACAGAAACAACTACAATAACCACAGACACACCAAACTCGGCGAAAACTAAGAAGATTGTTAAAGAATTTTTCCAGTTATAAGTTTTCCTTGCAATTTTCCACGTAGGGCTTGCACAAAACTCGACTCTCTCTACTCTACTCTACTCTCTCTCTCTCTCTCTCTCTCTCTCTCTCTCTCTCTCTCTCTCTCTCTCTCTCTCTAGCTAGTGCTAACAGCTCTATTAGTTCAATTTATTTGTCTGACGATTTACGCCTTTCATTTTTTTTTTCAATTTCGTTTTTATTTGCTCTACACTCTCCATCACTCTCTGTTTCTGCCACCATTGAGCAATGTGCCACCTTTGACATTTCCATTACCATTTGGTAAGACAATGTATTGGTCTGGGCTTGGCTCAGCCTGGGGTTCGGTTTGGGGTTTTCTTGGATTTAAGTGGGCTGTTTTGCTTGTATACGGCTTTTGCCTGATTGTGTTTGCAATTTCATAAAATAACAATTGCCCCGTTTCGACGCATAGCTTGTTATTGCCACTGATTGCCGCCGGTGAATGTCACACTTAGCACGTCGATGCTCGGTGTTCGGTGCTGCTGACTTCTGTCAGTCAGTCTGTCAAGCTGTCTGTCAGGCAGTCAGCAGCCTTTTCCGTCTACTCCTTGCTATACCCTTTTCTTCAGAACATTGATGATTGCCTGCTTCATGAGTGTTTTGCACTGTGCAAAATTTTAGTGCCATAATACTATAAAACTCGCGTGTAATATTTCGCGACTATGCCACCTTAGAGACAACACAATAAGTATCATATACTTTCCAACCGTATCTTAATTAATCTCTTTTTATAAAAATATGTATATGATTTTTAATGAACAATTCACGCTTTCAGGCATATGTGTTGACCGTACTTAAAAGTTGACTAGGGTTGATTTAAAAAGGTTTATCGTTGTTTGTCACAGAAAGTCGTCATATGCTGCTACTTTGAAACAGAAAACAAATAGAATTGATTTATTTTTAATATTTTATAAGAGATTAAATAAAGCATGTCATTACTTTAAAAATGCAGTATTTTTTTTTAAATTCGAATTTTCAAGCAAATATCTAAAAGTTGAGCAAATTTCAACATTCAACGTTGAAGATGTGCTTTACATCTAGATCAAATATCATTTCAATGAGCTGCCACTTCCGGAAACTTTTGGATTTAAAAGACGTGCAACTTTTTATGAAGTTTGCAATACTTTACACTCCATATAAAGACTGACAACAGATATTATTAATTACTTAATTTATCGTAACATACATAATTGTCATTCTTGGGCGATAATTTCTCAGAGTGTAAAACTAGCTGGTAAGCCAACTTTGTTGATTTGGTTGTCGTCTGGCTGACTGTCTCTTCCGACTGTCTGGTTGGGTAATTCAAATGGAATGTGTTTGTAAATAACTTGGCAAAAGGTGTGAAATGTTTTGGAGGTGGAGAAATGTTGTATGGTTGGTTTTCCATATTCCTATGAGAAGAGTGCTTAAATGCCAATGTCGCTGCTATGGGATGATGATTCTGCTGCTGCTGCTGCTGATGATGAAACTGCTGCTGGAGCCGCTTTGGCCAAATTCAATTCACACACAGAAAATGCTCGTAATTCAACACCCCTGGCAATGGTCGTGGGGCTTTTGAAGGCGGCAAACATCATTATTATGATGCACATCATCATCTTTATTCGCCTCTGACTGACTGATTGGTTTTGTTAGGCGACAAGTGACGTACATAGTGAAGGGAGCAAGCAGTACGCGTAGCAACGTTGCTGTTACTCCCCAGGCATATTGAAATGAGTTAAACCAAAGTCAGTGCTAAAGTTTCGCCATGAAGCAAGTCTCTGAGATTTTCTCATCGTCGTCTTCATCGGCTTCTACATCGACATCTCAAGTGACTCGTTGACATATTTGTATTGTATTCAATCGATGAATTCCTGCTGCTGCTGCTATCCCGTCAACGACTTGCTGCTACCCCAACTTCCCCTAGGGGTAAAATGACTTATTTTCTTACGCACACATTGAATTGCTCCAGCTTCAGAGTTACAGAATCAGCTTCATCTCAAGCTGTCGCAGTTGTTGTTGCTTGTGTTGTAGAAAATCTGCCTTCACTTTTTTGCTTGATGTGAGAAATTGGGTTTGATTGCTTGTAGATTTTCTTATTGCTGCATGCCGCACACACACACATATACACGCACACACACGAACACAAACACAAAAAATGTCGCGGCTGTCTATGTTTGTATTTGTGTGTCGACATTCGACAGTTGAGGTTCTGCTTACTACATCATCTTCATCAGCATCATCAGCATCCGCATCATCTTCATCATCATCTTTGCCCTCTGTCGTCTGACTCAGTCGCAGCAAAAGTTTTCTCTACAAATTTTTTACTTCGTTGACTGCCATTGCCGCTGCCATCGTTGATATTAAAATTTTAATAAACCCACGCGCGTTGACTGCTCGCTGCTGGATGCTGCCTGCTGTTCCCATGACTCCCAACAACATTGTGCTGCCGCTTGTTGCATTTGACGGAAGCGCGTCAGTTGGCATATGGTCTTGGTGGCCTGTTCTGGCATGGCGCGCACATTTCATTCGGCAGCCGCGTGGAAAGCTCCGTAATTCTGTGATTGCCTTACACGTACTAGCAGTCTCCCAATCTCTGCCCAGCTTCCCGCTCTCGCAGTCTTCCAGTTTCCATAAATTTCGAAACCAACCAAAACCTATTCGCCTAACAATGCCAACAATTTTTGATGCGCACGTGAAACATGTTGATAAATCAAATCTCTGGCAGCAGACAACAACGTACACTTATGCACGCACACAGATACTCAGGTTCGCACACAGATATCCACACACACACACACACAAGTACACTTGGCTATCGTAAAGAGAGATACCCCCCAAATGGCAATGCCAA
Source organism: Chymomyza procnemis (assembly GCA_035046065.1). Classification (NCBI taxonomy): domain Eukaryota; kingdom Metazoa; phylum Arthropoda; class Insecta; order Diptera; family Drosophilidae; genus Chymomyza; species Chymomyza procnemis. The sequence continues at coordinate 25,295,230 of JAWNOJ010000013.1, read as the reverse complement.
TTTGGTTGACAATTACTTAGCTTTTGATTTGCTTTTTTGCCTTGGCATAAATATTTATGACAACTAATTGCTTGACAGGCTCAACCAAAATCACTACCATTCCAAGTAATTGTGACAGTTTTATGGCAGCTCCTCAAGTACATTTAAGTAAAGTAAGTAAAATCACAAAACATCAAACCGAAGTCCCAGCCATGGCATGCCGAATGGCATATGCTTTGTGTTACTTTAAGCTACTTTCAGTTCTAAGGCCTGAAATTATTTAAATAATTTTAGGTAAGTAGATTTATCATTTTTAAAACAAATTAATCTTAATTTAAGCGTTGCGGCATAATTTTTAAAATTTAAAACGATTAAAAATATCATTAATCATTAAAGGTTAACAAAAGTATGAAACTTTTTGGTTTATTACTTTATAAAAATGTAAGGACTAGCAATTCAGGCACTTCTGTACCAAGCAGTTTGGGTTACTCCTTGCGTAGCTTCTTGTAGCTACTGCAACTTTTAAAATCCTTACAAGCAAAAACTTACTTTAATTTTTTCACAAATAATACTGCCCTTAAGCATAGCTTGCCAACTTTATAACAAACTAAAGCCACCCTCGCCAAGAGCATCAAAAGAAAAAAAAAAGAATTGATGAATATACCAAAGTCGTCGCCATTTGGAAGCACCATTTTGCTGTCGCCATTGCCTAAGCCCCTAAGGCTGTACTTATGTATGTAGGGGTGTGTGTGTGTTCACTTCATTGGCTATTGAAACTGTTTTGAGCATGTGTCCTGGTCCCAGTGGTTCCTGTTCGTTGGTCGCCATGCTTACAGCTTGTAAATAACCGGATGAATTGTGTTATTTGCCAGCTGATCCACTTGCAAATGCTGAAACCCTTAACCCTCACCCGAGGCGCACAACATTTGAGCCGCTTACAGTGAAAATAAAATAACACCTACAAAACATAAACAACGATAAACAACGATAAAAAGCAAAGGCAAACCAAATGGCTTAAAGAAAAACTAGTAAAAGGCACGCAGATTTGTTTGAGCCCGCTTCTTATGGCAGCAATGAAAGTTTCTCAATCCAATACATTTTGATGTCCTTCCAAAAAAAAAAATTGAAATAAACTCAATTTGCTAGCCGTAAATTAAGTTGTATTTTAAATATTTGGCCAAAATTGTCTTGTGGTTCGTAGGCCAACTTTTGCTTTACGGCATGTCTGTCAAAATTAAATCAAATAAAATAAAATACTTAATAAATAATAAAAGAGCTTTCACTGACGACTAGTTTAATGCTCGTTTACGTTTATCAACTCTACAAACACAGATACTGCTCACTGTGTGCGTGTGTGTGTGTGTTTGTGTGTTTGTGTGCTACTTAGACGTATTTTTATGGCTCTGCCGATAGATGGAATTTTATTATACGACTCGGCTAGGCAGTCAACTAACCATTAAATTCAAGACACAAATCTAAAATGGCATTTAGACAAACAACATGGCCAACGAAAGAGAAAACCAGCAGCATGCTAAAGATAAAGCTAAAAGCAAGAGTCGGCAATGAACAGAGATGTCAACCAAGCTTAATGTTGGTAATAGAAACTTTAAAGATTTATCAGGGGCAGGGCTATGCCCACAAGCTAAATAAGAATATACTCGTTGCCTCGAAATGAGTTTTTTGAGAAAACATTAAAACGAATTGACAAGTGATGGTAGCCGAAAATGAAGCAAGACCGCAGATAAAGCACAGATATGTGCGTATACGTAACGTAATGGCTAAAGAGTTTTAAAGGATACAAATTTAGAAATATCGAAGATACTTAAACTGGGACAAATGTATAAGTTACTTTGTGTAAAACAAAAATAATATAATTGTTAATACGAATTTCTATAGCTTGTCTTACGTAACGAACTATATATTTTTTGTTTTAACTTAGCTCGAAAATGTAAGGTATCAAATATTGCATTTCAACATTTGTTTGTTTCTTTGACTAAGAGTATTATACTTAAGAAGAATATATTTTATAATAAATGTTTAATTTGATGCTTAAACCTTGCCACCATTGCTTATTAGACTTTTCAAGGGTTGACCAACTATTTGGAAACTCAAAGATATTTAGCAAATACTTAGTAAATTAGTATAAAAATAGTTTGGCAAATTTGATCAATAAATGTTCTTCACGGGCCAAGTTTATTATGTTACGTTCATAAGCAAAATTTTGCGCTAGGGGCACGTCCATGTATCCATAACTAACAATATGCTATGCAACATGATCAGCTTAGTTTTCTTTTTAAAAAGGACAATAGAAAGCGCTTTAGCGAAATGCTGGCTAATTTTGTATTCGCAAATATTAAAATAGAACAGTAATGGATACAACTCATAGCAAAAAAAAAAAAAAAAATAATAAAACAAAAAAATATATATTTCTAACCAAATTTATTTATATTTTTTCCAACAGAAATTGTAACAATCTTCTAATTTCGAATAATAAGTTTATTATGATAAAAATCAGTCACCAAGAAGCTGCTAAATGACAAAATAGCACTATTAATTATTTACTAAGTTTTAGCTTCAGACTAGAGCTGTAATATCTGATAGATAGATTAGCCGCTCAAGGTTCCTGATGCAAGCATTGCAGCTACTAGATATTGGGAAGTGGTTTTCTAATTGACGAATAAAAGGAAACGAGCAAAAAAGGCAAGTACTTAACTCCCCACCACTTTTGTTCAACAACATACTACTTCAGAGAGCAGAAGAGATACCGTACCTAGGAGTACACCTTGACAGAAGACTCACATGGCGCAGGCACATTGAAGCCAAAAAAAAAACCCATCTTAAACACAAAGCCGACAATTTACACTGACTAATTAACGCCTGCTCCCTGCTCAGCCTGAACAACAAGATCCTACGTCTCGGTACTGAAACCAATCTGGACCTACTGCTCACAACTATGGGGAACTGGCAGCAACAGCAATATTGACATCATACAGCAAGCGCAATCAACGATTCTGAGTACCATCACTGGGGCACCGTGGTACGTTCGGAATGAAAACATCCAAAGAGACTTGAACAATCCCCCAGTCATTAATACAATTTCGGAACTCCAGATCATCTAGCGAGAGATCTAACGCAGCTCAGCAGTCGATAACGTCTTCGCCGAAAGGACATATCCACCCAGCGAATGCAGTCGTCTAATCGGAGACTAGTTTGAAAATAAAACTGAACAAAACTTACTTATCATTAAGAATTAGAAACTTAATTTTAGTTCTTATATGAGAAGATTCAATAAACAAAAACAGCGTAGTGAAAAAAAAAATAAATTAAAAAATGTCATAAACCACGAATTCCAACAAAAATTCAACCATCGACAATATCGAGCCAGTTTTATTAAGGAAAACACATGCTGGCTTTGCAAACCTAAAGTTACTGTTTTGATAAACTGCGTAGGCGCTGCTATGTCTGCCTACAACTTGCAAAGTTGGTAAAAAAAAATCTTAATTTTATAAAGCCAAAGAAGCTTGTATTTGTCTATAAACTATGTAGCATGTTTCCTTACTATATCCCTAATATATCGTGTATCTAGCAAATCGGCTACACTTTTTGTTGCAGTACAAAATACACACAAGAAGCCGTCGGTAGCTGCGAATCAAATAATAAGCAATAAAGTATTAGCAAATCATTTTAAAATACTTCGAATAACAGTTTTTTATAGCACTTTTTATTAAGAAATAAAAAAAATTAATATTCAAAGAAACAAAAATATGAACCTGAACATAGACATAGCAAAAACTGAATGATTTTAGAATGAAAACTAATTAACCAAACTTAATTAACTTTTAAGATGGAAGAAATTAAAAGCAGGCATAAAGAATTTACTTACATATTTTCGTTCTCTTTTGCAAATGTCGTAGCCATTTCGTAAACTAAACTTAACAATTCATAAAAGGAAATTACTTATTATTTATTATTATTTTTTTTGTAAATACTTTGAGCATTGACAGAGACCCACTTAAAATTCTATTGCTAATTTTTAACTCACGATTTTCCAAATCTTCAAAATTGTACAGCATTGTTGAAGCATGTACTCCTAAATCCTAAAGCAAAAGATTTGCTTCCAATTTGTAGTTATACTTTTTGTGACCTACAGTTATGCGTTTAAATACCAAAACAATTGAAGCAGCTAAGGCATGCCAAGTGCCAGCCATTTTACATTTTTTGGCACTCTAAATTGTCTGGAATTTTCAGCTTTCATTTATTGGGCTAATAGAGCTATGCCCAGCAAAACCAAAAACATCCATCAAGCAACATCTGCAGGCTATCAAATATATGTACTAAATGGGGAGACGACCATTTATACCAAAAATAAAGAAGCAAAAATTGAAATATATATATATAAAAGTCAAAGGAACAAAATAAAAATATAAAAGGAATGTGGCTGCTATGCAAATGTCAAGTCAAACCGCACTATAAATATGTACAAAGAATTTTATTTATGAGCCATTTTCGATGAGGCTTTTACTTTTACACTTGGCTTATAAAATTAACATTGTTGCTGTTTTCGTTGTTGTTGTTTTTGGTTAGAACTAGAGCTTTGGAGCCGTGGAACCGTGGAGCTGTCGTTCTAACGCGAGAAACTTTATTTTGTGGCCGTAATTATTTTTATGACATTTGCTCTTTGTTGTTGCTGGTGTTGGTGGTGTTGTTTTTTGAAGTGTTGGCATTTGGCAAACAAATTAAAAGCAAATTATAATGAACGATATTATCAGCGGGAGCCACGTTGACAACAGCAACAACAATAACAACAATTCCAATAAAAACAACAAGAAAATTAAAAAAAATATATATAATATATATATAAATAAAAATAAAAGAATATAAAATATAAAAACTAAATTTGCAGGCAACAATGCGTGCTGCTATGACTGTGAAGCTGATTTCGAGGAATTTTTACTTTAACAGTGCAACAGAAAAGTATTCCTCAGTATTTTCGATTTCTAATTACAAGTTAAAAAAACTTCAGAGAGAAAATTCTGCTGCATAATATTTAGTGTATTCACGCTTGCTTTTCTGAAATGCTGAAAGACAATTCCTTGAAATGGGTATAGCAATAAGCAAAACAACCTTATGAAGTTAATGAATCCATTATCAGATATTTTCGGGAAGCAAAATCCAATTAAAGGCTAACAAGAAAAGTGCATGCAGATGCACCACCAATCAATGGCCGATGAATATCCAACAACTTGATATTCATTTGGAAAGCAAAATATTATATTCACATTAGCCCGAACTATTAACAGAAATTCAAATTTGTCAATTGAAAAGAAATTTATATTCCAAACAGTATTTTTTATTTCTAAACAGTATTCATATGGATTAGAAGTGTGGGATGCTTTTATTGCCCATAAGCAAATATTGCAAAGATTGCCGAAGAAACCCTTTAAACTTTTCTGCTTTCCATATCTAGGAAATGGCAGATATTTGCAGGATTAATGAAAATATCCGTCGGGCTACTAAAAAATGTAATAATTAAAATAGAAAGTATCTTAATTATTTTTAATCTTAGCTGTATACAGTTGAGTCTTGTTTGTTTTTGGTTTGTTTAATTAACTTTTTGCTTTATTGATAACATTATAAATTCAGACATATACGCGCCATAATTATGATATTTTAGTTGTAAAGCTCTGTGATAAATTTTGTACAAAAATAAAATAAATTTAAGCAAAATTGCATATAATAAAAAATTTAATCGAATTCCAGTTGTATTCGAAAACTTAAAAAACCTAGACGAGTTCATATTAAATTTCTTTTTCAATGCAAGAGCTAGTAACCGGAACAGAAACTGCGTGGAGAAAGCCATGATATAGATTTTGTAATATTTTATTGACTTTTTAATCTTGGCTATTGTGAATCTAAAGTTCAGCCAGCTGGCAAGAGACGCAGATAAGTTTATATTTTGTTTATATTTGCTTGCTCTATTTTGAATTATTTAATTGTAAATAAGGCTCACGTTCTCAGTGTTGTTTCAATACAAAATTAAATAACCAAGCTAAGTCCGGGTTTTGACAGGGTTTTTTTTGACATGTTAAGCTTTCAATTTTTAATTACTTTCACATCTCTTATAAAACTGAAGGTTCAATAAGTACCTATCGTTCAATATTTATGTAACTCAATCTGAGCTTATCGTTATTAGTTTAGAAGTCTGACGAGTTAGTTTTAAATGTAATTCTATTAAGAAGATCAGAAGAATCTATTAAGTCGGGTAAATAGTTTATGCAGGAATAGAAGATGAAATCTACCAGAATAAGAAAGCATTGATATAGATGCGTGCCAGTTCAAACCTCGCATTGCGTAGAAAAAAGTAGCTTTTGTACAGGCTCAGACATGTTCGGTTAAAGATAAAATTGGGAACTCCAAATGTATGCGTATTTGAAAAACGACAACTAATTCTTTTCTTAGTCGATTAAATTTACAAGCCCTGGACGATGCTATCATCGCTCTAAAGGCGGCGTATGGAGACATATCTATTTAAAGAGAACAGAGACCTAAGAGGCATATTCGAACGATGGTATCTTAAATCAATAGAGATTTATTCAAGTATTAGACATACCTTTTTGGTAGATATGTCAGTGCGAGAAAAATGAAAAATGAAGTTAGCGAGGTTCACAAGTATTATCATGAATAATAATAATAATAATAATAACCTAAAAATATGTAGATTCCATTTTGACTTTAACCTTAAGATTTTTCCTTCAAAATATAGATTAGAGAGCTGCTTTGTTGACTTTTATTTGGACTAAGAGAAGATTATTTGGCATGAGAATGTTAGCAGCGAATGCGGCAATAAGGATATGAGGCAGCACAAAACCAAATACGATGATATAAAATGAGTTTGGCTATCAAATATATCAAAATCATTTGGGTCAAAGCAATTGAATCCCTGTAGGAGGCATTTTTCGAACACGCTGTTTTGTCCATTTTAAAATTATTTAAAATGCAACTGATATGATACTTTTATAATACACTGTATGGTGTATAGTAGGGTGAGCATAATAGTACAAGCATTTTTTTTTGTATTTTTTATATGCTTACGCCACTTAAAACGATTTAGCTGCAAATCTTATAAACGGACACGCTCTAATGAATGAAGGTGAAAAAATAATAAAAAATAAAAAATGCAGAGGAGACAGGATGAGTGAGAGAGAGAGAGAGAGAGAGAGAGTGGGTGAGCGAAAACGGCAAAAGGACGAAAAGTAACTGTGAAAACGTGCCAGAAAACGCTTGCGGCGTTTTTGGTGGTTTGGGGGAATGATTTCGATGGTCCTGCGAAGGAAGTTGTCGGATATGGAAGCGGGCTGAGACGAGGGTTGGCGCTAGTGCAAAACGTGCCTGACGTTGGACATAAATTAATTTATTGCGTGCGGCAGCAAAAAAAAAAAGAGCGGCCGGAAGTAAGAGTCAGAGTCAATGGCGGATTTGCAGAGAAATGTAAAAATAACAGCACAAATCGTTTGAAGGAAACATAAAATAATTCGTAGCATACTTTTTCGGGTGCCAGCCACTTGAAGCCAAACTGTTGTGCTTCTTTCTTGTTGTTGTTGTTTATATATCCTTATGTTATTTCAATAAGTTTATATAGCTGGTAGTTGTTGTATTTATAACTTAATGTATTAACTACTTACAACGAGTTTCTTTGTTGGAATTGTGGCGGCTGCTGACGCTGACAGCGGCGTCAACGACGGCAGAGCAGCGGCTGTCACGGGCGGACTAATCGCTTTAATTTGCGCCTGTGCGTTTGGTGGCGGCGGCGGGGGCTGAAATAACTCCGCTGGCTGCTTCACGTAGAACAGATTTACTCCAAAGTGTGAAATTTTGATTGGTTTTATAGCAACACTTTCGACAGGAAATGGTATCGGCTTCACAGCTCGATTGATAAACGCTCGCTTGCAGGACTAATACCAAGCGACGGCAAAAACAGCAGCTTATAATTCACACTCAGTTTTTGACTTTGATTTTTTGTTGTATTTTCTTGTCGTTTTTTTTTTATTTTTGTTGAAATCGCTTGCAAAACGTTTACAGCTTCGTTGTTGTTATATTGTTAACAAAGTTAAGTTAGCAAAATTTTGTTCACAACTTTAAAAGAAGCTCTTTGAATACTTTGTTTACCGCTTTTGAAACTTTAAAACATTTAAGTTAATTATATATTTTCTTGTGTTTGTTTGCTATAAATTTTGCTCTTTAAACACTACTAAAGCTCAAAGTTCGACAGCGCGTTTTTTTGTTTTTAATTTTTTATCTCTGACTGACTGATTGACAGAGTGAGTGACTGACTGATTGACAGACTGACCGTGCCTTTAGTTAGCTAAAACTTTGTGTGTTTTTGTATTTATATATATGTTGTTTATTTGTTTGTTGTTTGTTGCTGATTGATTGCACTTGAACGCGTTTGTTTGCTAAATCACGTGAAAATATCTTGTCACGCTACGTTTAGGGAAAAAGACGCGTACCGAAAATTACTTTTGAACTACCGCTTCAAAGATTTGTAACGTATACGACTCTTGAGACTTGCGTTTGCTACTGGTTTTTTTGCGTTTTGGCTTATGCTTCAGCTGTGTGTTGTTGTTTTGGTAAGAATTGATTTCCTTGCTTGCTTCTCTACTTGTGTGTATTTTTTTAAAGGTTTCACTAGGCTACTTGCACGGCTAAGGAACAACGCAACGACTGATGGACTCGCTTGTCTGATAACGACTGAAGGACTCTCGCGAATTGCGTAGGATTTTTAGCAACAACTTTTGTCGTTTTCGTCGCTGCCATCGTCATCGTCGTCGTCGTTGTCGTCGTCGCTGACGTCGTCGTGCACGTCGTTTTCCTCTTCGGTGGCAATGCTGCTCAGGAAGCAGTCAGCAGTTTGTGGACAAGGTAGTCACAGAAGGGGCTATGCGAAGCATTACAACAACGGAAGCAAACAACAGTAAAGCAGCAAGATGAAACCAAATATCCCCACAATAATGGGAGCGCAATGCAATCGCAAAGCAAGGCACACAGAGTGAGGGGGTGAGCAAGAAACGCGAGGAGAGCGTAGGGCAAAGCGAGAGCGAATTGAGTTTCCATACAACAGAGAGAGAACAAAACGCAAGCCAAGCAAAACCAAAAGAGAGAGTCTCTGTTAACTGCAGACTGTGCACACCACCCACACACAAACAGTAACAGCAACAACTGCTACCTTCTGCACTAGGGTTGCCAAGTTTCGTTAAATATAAGAAAAGTTACTACTACTGCAGGATATCAGAGGGAAGCAGCAATTTTGGGAAAAGATGTTGCTTGAATGATGTAGCAGTTATTATTATTCAACATTTCAGTTCTCATTAACAATCTCTGCAAAGATTTTTTTAAATTCCGCTTAATATAGTGAAGAATGCGCATTTAATAATCTTTTTATAGAATTCTAAAAAAAAATAGTAAGAATTTATTAGTGGAACATCTCATAATACACCACTTTGAGTTTGCAACAATAACAAAGTCAAAGTAAAAAGACTTGTCTTTATAATTGAACAATTTTGCGACCGCCGATTTCCAATAGATATATCTAGGGTTCAGTGCTGATCGATGTTAATTTACGCCCATATTATTGCATCATAAAATTTTTCGAAATCTCGTTATTAATTGAAAATATGAGTTCTTGAGCCGAATCCGACTCAAAAAGCCGCGTCAAACCAACTCAAAGAAATGCGAATGATTCAGAAGGAAGCACACTGGGCTGCGTATGACTTGAAGCCGAGAGCTATCAAACGGCGTTTCTGTGCTTATAAAGCTTCTCCAAAGGCAAGGAGGAATAGGTAAAAGCCCTCAAAAAAGACTAGACAAGCCTCCAGTCATGCTCTGCAGCTGGTAGAACTAACAAGCTGTGAAATTTTATGAGATGCTGAAGCCAAGTGAAGAGAATCCATAGCGCAATCAGTTGATGCATTTAAGACGATATCTAAAAGAAAATCGCACCCAATATAAGAAAAGGCATGACAAAGTCCTTTTCTAGCACGACAATGCTATATGATGCCATATAGTAAATATGGTCTAAAAATACTTGAAAACCCTGAAATATGAGATATACACGCCATACTCTTTCGACAATGCCCAACTCTCCACTATTAAACCAATATGGACGCAAGAAATCCAGCTTTGGGTTACTGGTTGTTCCCTGATTTCATGAGGTGAATCGAAAAGCCAGCACTTGATATACCGAGAATTTGCAGAGCCACCAAAATTTACCGGTGATCAACCTACGGAACAACAGCAACCGGATAGACCTTGCTTTCGAATAGGCATTGATTTTTTGTTTGCCCATCCCCTTGAAGCAATGAAATTGATTATTATTTTAATTTTAACCTGAAAGTCTTCTTAAAAATTTAATTGTTGTTCAAAAAGGACAGATTTTATTTTATAAAAAATTAAAATGAAACACCGCATTAAAAGTATGCAAGTGATTATTGTAAGTTATAATATAATTTTTAAACTTTATAACTAGTTATTAAAGAATCTTTAGCAATATATTAAAAACTAAGCATTGTATTCTGGCTATCCCTTGCAATGAAGTGCCTGACTCCATAATATGAAATAAATTAAAGCCTACATTTAAGGGCACATAATTCAATTTTTAAAATTTTGCATTTAATTTAACCAAAAACTTTCTTTCGAACGACTTGTAATTCTAATTTTGAATTATAATAGCGGAATGCAAAAACCAATGCACAATTATAAATTATTTATATTATAAATAAGTCCTTAAAAAAAAAAATAAATTCAAAAAACTTGAGTTATTTTTAAAGTTTTATTTTGTATGTGTATCTTAATAGGATATACTAAAATAATTTCAAAATTCAAAAATACAGTATTTGCTATTTACGATTTTGCTGAATAAATATCAAAAAATTGCTCTTACGCACTAGAAGCATCGATCTATGTTCTCTGCCTAGCGTCATCTGCGTATCCCTCAGAATTCTGGCCTCAAGCCTCCCAGTTACCCTCGCTCGCTCTTGCTCTGTGCCACTCTCCCACACACAATCTAGTGCGTCACCCAGACTCTCAGCTGGCCAACAATGTTGCAATTGAAAAACATTCGCTAAAATCACTTTCACAGCATTTGGAGGAGAAATTTAACATTCACATTGAGAGCTAATTGCATTGAGCATACAGTTTGTAGAGAGAGAGAGAGAGAGAGAGAGCACCTCAAGCCAGAGTAGTTTGCGAGCACAAGTGGCGAGAGAGCAAGCAAGTAATAAGCGAGAGCGAAAGAGAGAGAGAGCGGAAGAGAGCGCTTGCTTGCTTTGGCTTGGAACGAACGCGCGTCATTGTTGCACCTTTATGTTTGTTTTCGTGGGTGGCCCAAAATGTCAAAATGCGTGCGAGCGGAAAAGAGATGGAGCAAGGCAAGCATATAACAATGTAGGCGACAACAATAAAGTCAACGATGGCGGAATATGTAACCTCTATGGAGGATGATGATAACGAAGATGACGCTGGCGATGATGGCGTCGTCGATGGTGATGATGCTGTTTGCTGCTGCTGCTGATGATGAAAATGATGAAGATGATGCGATTGTAGCAAAATTTGTTGACCGCATTGCTATGATTGTGCCACCTGAGCACTTTGCACTGGCTGCCTTAACCCATGTGCGCCGCATAGGGTCTCAAAGCGAACGCATGCGTTCAAGTACATAATGTTGGCCTAATGGCTGCCATTAATTGCTTAGTATGCAAAAGTACACTGTGAGAAAATAGCTATTGTTTTCAAGTTTTTTGTTTGATTTTTTTTTTTTCTTTTTTTTTTGGGAAATAGAAACCCAAACCAAACAGAGGACAAACAAACATTGCGTTCCAACGTCTCGTTGGTGAAAGTGTCAACTTGACATTGCCTGGAGTGCACGCGCTGCTCGCACACACACGTAAACACGCACACACACATACACACACACACACACACACACAAAACACGCGCACTTGCGTCAAATATACATTTTTGTTGCTTGCCCTTCCCCCTGCGGCATACATGCTGGCCTGACATTAAGTCGGCGCGCTGACATGCCAATGCTCGCAGCTATACTCTATAGAAATTTCCCACAAATTGAGCACAACGCAGGCGCAATGCTTCAAAGGATTAAAAGGACTTTTCCCCTGCAAGTGTTGGCGGCGTCTGTCGGCGGGCAAAATGCCGTTGGCTGCGGCGGCTGCTGCCATGGCAGCTTTATCAGTGCCATGAAATGTTGTTCCCGGAAAATAACCCAAAGGAAATGCTGCCTGCGCACACACACACACACACACACACACACTAACATACACGCTCATATGTGTTGAAATTACGCTTTATCTGAACGCATGTGTATATGTATATGTGTGTGTGTGTGTGTGAGAGAGAGTTTACAATAACAACAACAGCAACAAAAGTACCAGCAGCAATAACTGTGTACATGTAAATCCTGGTTTGTTTCATTTGCCGATTTGGCTGGACCCCAACAGCCTTCCACCTCTCAACTCTTCCACATAGAAGACCCGCTGCCGCCGGCACTAACTTTGTGCGCTTGATGATGATAATAATATTGCCTCATGCTCCAACTGCCAGCTCCTAGCTCCCAGCAAGCGTTTGCCAGTACCCACTTCCTAACTTTATCCAGCATATTCCAATTGCTCTCTGCCGAGCGTGACGTTTTCGTCTATGGTTATTCGTATGCCGATTTTCGAGCGATTGCAATTGATTTGTAATGTATTTCATTGTTGTATGAGCAAATGACGGCAAGGGCTTTGATGGTTTCTAGTACTGGGATGGGTGCAGAGTGCCATGCCGAGTGCCGGGTGCTGGGACTGCTATGCCCTTTTGGTAGTTGCGTTGTATAAAATTTGTATTGATTATTTCTATTGCCTTTGTATTGTTGCTTTGTTTTCTGCGCCGTCAGTTCTAATGATAGCTATGGGGGCATTAAAAATGTCATTGTAGAACTTCTTTTTTTTTGGAGGGGAGAGTTGGGAGAGGACCATACACGAAAGTCAGTCCCAATAAACGCAAAAAGATTAGTGCACAAATTTTTCAAAAGTTACATTATTAAAGCCGGCTTTAATGTTGACAGTAAGCCCAAGAGCTGTGCAGCTGCAGAGCTGCCAAGTGGCTGGAAGTGACTGTAAAATGCCATTGGTTATTATGGGCGCGCATAATGCGGCCTAGACACGCAGCAACTGGGGAATTGAAGCCATGTGTACAAGTCAATTATGGGTCAAAATTCACACAGGAGTTGGTCAAACACTTGAAGATTGCCAGAGCATTCAAACACAAACACATATACATGACTGCCGGAATGTTGATGATGACGTTACTGATGAAGGTTGCACGTGCACCGAGCGAAAAAGTTTTGGCAATTTGAATTTGAATTTTTCAAGTTTATTTTGTTTTAGATTATTTGCAGGGGAATGAATGCATTTTGTAGGGAGTACTTAAAAGATTTGTAAATGGAGTAACTGGTGCCAGAGGGGGACAGTTGTGGTAATATTTGAAAGTATTTACTTGAGCAGGCGGAGGAGGATGAATAATAAGTTTAAGTTAAAATAATATTTGTATGGTGTATTATTAGTTTAAGTATCGCAGCAGAATCCTTATTTTTCAGAATGATTTTTTTATATAAATACACTCTCATGATGAAGTCCTAAGTTTTCACTTCTCTGTACCTCGATGACGTAGTGTACTCGCTTTTAAGCCGGAAGTTCGGGTGATACGATTGCACACTGCCGAACTGGGATTCTACCTTGGAATTCAATAGAGACTCTAAATAGGCTTTTTAAGGTATTTGAAATTGCTGTTCTGCTATTTAAGCTAATGATTAAAGAAAAATACTTAAAGTTTCTATTATAACTCTAAGATTGATTTAAGACAATACAATTATTGCATTGAAGAATTTCTAGTATCTTATAATCCAGCTGTACAAAAAGCTATTCGTAATACGACACACTTTAAGCTCGCCCAAATGCATGGTCTTCTGAAATCATTTTCTACGAATTTTAACTCCACATCAAAAACAAAGCTGAAGAAAATGCAGACCCAAGCAAGAAAACTCAATTTATTCCAAATTTGGGGCATTGAGATATCTCTACTAAGAGCTGCTCGAAGACAATAGAAACCCATAGTTTGAAGTTAAATCGCGCTGTGCTGCACGATGGAATCAAACGAGCACGCCACAACTACAATACCTAGATCCTCCAAGTAGTTGAAAAACTTTAATCAATATACCAGCCGAATCCATACTTATATCCTTGGAAGTTAAAAAACTACTCAAAATATTTGCTGTAAATTAAAAAATCAAACCAATCTCAAGACAACTTTGAGCGCCTTTTCTCCACGTGTAGTTGGTGATGAGCGTTGGCGAGCCAAAATGAAACATGCTTGGCTTTATCGCATTTATTGACGACTCCTTTGGGACGTTTGCCATGCAAGATCAAACAATGGCCAAAGACGTACGTACGAACGTAACATTCCCACTGCCATTATATACTTCCTCTCCTACACACGCTCTCCTTTCTCCGCTCCCCGTTCACCACTCTCTGCTCACAGGCATCTTAAATTTTGCTATCGAGAAGCTCAAACAGGAACATAAAAAGATTATTTTATGTGCGTGCATGTTGCGCTCACTCCAATTGCTATTGAGTGTGTGTGTGTGTGTGTGAGAGTGAGTGTACAAGTGTGTGTAACAACTAAATTCACTTACAAAGGCAACGTCCTGCGTGTGAGTGTGTGTGAAAGGACTTGTAAGCAACAATGAGACAACAAGAGAATGCATGTTCCATTCTTTATCGAATGAAGCTATTTAAGCAATCTGTAAGATACGTTCAATAAAAATAAGAAATGATAGTGAAATGTCAAGCTTTTGTTTAACTGAGAGTCGTACATGAGCGATAAATAACTGAATCGATAAAGTTATCGACACTCTGCTCGTAAAATGGCGTTTTTGATAGAAATGCGAAACTATCCGAAAATGGAAATTTATGAGAACAAAATATTAGGGCTTAAGTTCGCCTTTACCAGCAATGTGCATAATTTTTAGCAAATAGTTAATTTCAAAAGGGATGTACTGATATACATTTTATAAAGCTTTCTAGCTTCCCTGGATAAAAAAAATAATTACGCTCTTTCAATCAATACACAAGTGTATTTGTTTATTGAATAAAAATAAATCAGAGTAATTTATAATTTGTTTATAAAATGAATGGGCCTAACTACGTCTTGAGAGTATAAAAGCCAATACTGACGCTTATTCATAATATGATTTCTCATTAAAATTTATCTAAGATTTCAAACTCTTGAGCCATATTACAAGACGCAAGTATTCGTTAAAGTGTTATTAATATCTTAATTAAATTATTATTCTTATTAAAAATATATTGCCATATCTTTTTTTTCCTACCACAATCTTGAAATCAAATTATCACTTTAAAGCATAAATAAAAGAAACAAAACTTAAACGAAAAGACAAAAGTTTCCTTTTGCTATTTAAATGACAATATTATACTCAATTAAATCGTTAAGTCAATACTCAATACGTAATACTTAAAAAAAAAGAAATGTAAGGAATTATCATGGATGTACATAACTTAATATAAAGTATGAAATTAAATCAATTAATAATATTTACCAGTCAATGTGGCCAATGTTTTAAATAAAATCAATAAAAGCCTTTACGGAAATCATGAAAATAGTAACGCTTTCATGATGGAATATGTGTGGCTTGGAAATGTTGGAATTCATTTTTATTATTAAAGCATACAAATGGATTAAATAAAAGCCTTTATGAGTATTGAATACTATTACACTTTTCCGTTTTAAGGTCATTATTTCGACAAACAAATTTTTTATTAATAATAATAAATGTATTTTGTTTACACATACAAAATATGTTTCAATTTGTAGCAACTTTAAGAGTGAGACAGTGAAATTTAAAACGCAAATGCAGTTTTTAAATACAAAAATTATGCAAAAAACTATGAGATATGGCTCAGTAAATCTCTTAAGTCCATAGTATCTTATAAGCACTTAGTTAATTGTCAGCAGCTGCCAGGATATTTAAGCTCTTCATCTACTCATTTTGTATAATCGCACGAGAAAAAAATATATAGTATTTTAAACCACAATTGCAACACAAGCATTAACAATGAACAAATTTTAATCCTTTTCATCAGCTCAACACTATCAAAATTTTCGTTTAAATTTCAGCAATTTAAAGGATTAAATAAAATCGCGATACACTTTAAACCACGTTAACAAGTAGCACTTCATTCAGCAGATATTTGTGGCCAATGGCAACATCAGCCAAAGTAAAAACATTGCTTCACTCACAAATACAAACACACACGCACACACACAGCATACAAATACCAACGCAATCACACACATCCTTTTGCCATCAATTCTCTAAGCAACAAACAAACAGGAGCCCGCACACACACACACACAGGCCGCAACACGCAAAGCTCTTTTCACTACAAAACGGAAGTACATAGAAAACCAGCCAAAAAAAGGAAAAAAAAATTGAATTCTTTCAAGCTCTAATCGACAGTAGAACACTCTTCATCCGTATTACTTTCCCAAAATAGAGGTAGCTGGTTGTTTTGTAAGCACATCCATGATCTTTTAGCTAGGGAAAACGTATTAAGTATTTCATATCGTTATATGTTAATAGAGATACTTTGAGTATATAATTCTTGATTGCAACTATTATTACCAGGATATTTTAAATAAGAAAATATAAGTACTACTATTTCCCTTATCTGTCGTCGCTCCAAAGTTGGAGCATGGAGACAACCCAATGACTAGCTATTCGAATAGAAGAGGAACCTACATTTTGTTACCAAATCCCGAAAGCGATATCTTTAATAAAAATAGCATTTTTTGCTATCTATGCCAGTGCTAGGCAAATGCACCTGGATGCTGCGAGTAATGGAAGCACTGACCTCCGGAGTACGTTACCTACAACCATACATACCATGTAAAAACTACAATTATAATTATTTAGTAAAAATTGTATGTATTATTTACAAAACTAAGCACTAAGCAAAATAATGATTTGAATTGAAATAAAATTAATAAATAAAACATGACTACAATTTTTAAAGTTAGTCATCAATAAATCATATTATTATTATGATAGTAACATTAGTAAATTGCATTGTTTATATCAAAAGCGATAATTAGTTCCTTTATATGTAATGTCCTTCACATCAACGGATTTATTGTTCGCTTTTCTATAGGAATGAAGTTTTCTTACTTTTCATTTTGTATTGTATTATTCCTGCAGAGCTTCATTCAATGAAGACTGGATGAATTTAGGTTTTCTTTTACTATACACTATTCATTTTTTAAGTTAATAAGAGGCACTATATTCGGGTTTATTAATAAACGAATAAGATATAGCTCTCAAATTTATTTAAACATTTTTAAGCACTGCATATTATAATGGAGCGTAAGATTTCTATATAATACAATTATTATTTTCTTCACTTGTTGGGAGTGATAACTAGTTTTGTTTTAAAAAAATGTTCATTCCTTAATGTGTATATTGCAGCATAAAAATCTTCTAAACTTTATAACATTATGATCTTATTTATCAGTAGAAGCGGAGCGGCTATGACAGAACATTGATAGTTTTCCTAGAATAATTGTTGTATTAAATATGACAGAGCAAAAGGTAGTTTCATGTTTATCAACAAAAGATTCGTTCAAGAAACTTGTTTTTAGTTGTAATCTATTACTTAGAAATTAAATCAATTATGCTTGTTTTAATTGATGTTCAAAACATTATTGAATATAGTTGATATTCTATCGAGAATGCAAAGCACCAGAATATCTTAATAAATAAAATAGATATCGTAAACAATAGAATTCGGCTACAATGATTTCAATGTTTGAATAAGTTTATGTGTTCCATTATTGGATTAAAGGTATCTACAAAGACATTAAATTTGAGGTTTCAAGTTAAACCAAACCCAGTGCCATTGCTTCTGAATCCAAGGCTTCGAGGCATTTTGACGCGGCTTGCTAACACACTCAATGAATCTGTCAACTATTTTTGCAGATAGAATACATCTATAAATGCTTTCAATTCTGCACCTTCGAAAACCATTTCCACTCCATCAACATTCCACTCTTAGACATCAAACTCACAATTCTCAGATTAACCTCGCCGTGTACGTATTGAAGAGTAATTGATGAGTTGAAGCAATAAATTTAAAATACCATCAGATATCCAAAAATTTTCTGATGCAATAATATAGTTGGATGTCTATGATACGAATATTTAAAATAAAACGAGGAAAAATTATAGATATGGCATGCAGGACTTAGCCAGAGTCTAAGCTTTGCATTGGCCCAGTTAAAAAAACCTAACAAAAATTTAAATATTATTATATAAGTCTGCTTTAATAAGTTAGAAACTCTGGTTCAGAGGTTCGAGAGCTTAGCTTTTCTTGCGAACAATAAACAAAAAATACTTTCAAGGTCACAGAAAAAAAAATTCTGATGATTTTGCAGTTGGA
This sequence comes from Chymomyza procnemis, assembly GCA_035046065.1. Lineage (NCBI taxonomy): Eukaryota > Metazoa > Arthropoda > Insecta > Diptera > Drosophilidae > Chymomyza > Chymomyza procnemis. The sequence goes on along the minus strand of JAWNOJ010000013.1, from coordinate 25,276,691 downwards.
AAACACTTTCGACTCTAGGATTTGTAATTTCTTTTTCATTAAATGCTTTATGTAATGCAATCTTATTTCTAATTAAGTTCCTTTTTAAGAATATATATAGAAGCACTTAAGAGTTTCGATAATTGAACGGCATGGTTTTTTTAGTTTTGAAATATTTTTATGATCTGTATATAAAACTATTTTCTAAACAATTTTATTTAGTCGGCAAGTTTCTCAGCAGATATGTAGTTGATCTGCATTATACTTTGTAAGATTGAAGACTTCTCAAGTGCTGAGATCTTATTTTAGGTGTGACATTCAGCTATAATAATTTCTCGATGCTTTTCACGGTTTAAAGAGTATCAAAATATCACGAGCTTATACTATATATATACAACAACTACAGAAGTACACACACACATACAAATACACGTATACGTACAAGCACGCACAAATACTCTAACAGACTTATGCTGCGCTATGTATGTATGGGTAAGCGCAGAGATATATTCCTTCAAACGTAAAATAGGTGAGCAGCAGTCGACGTGTGGGGAGTGAATGAGTGTGAGTAAAAAAACGCTTGGCAAAAAGCAACGGCAAAAACAAGCGCTCTGGTCAACGGATAACAAAACATAAATAATAAGGACAACGGCAGCAGTGGCAGCGGCAGCGTTGGTGGAGGTGGCAGAGGTAAACCAAGCAGAAGAAGTCAGGACATAGCAGCGCAGTCGGCGGCAGTTGGAAACTGTTTTCAAGTTTATGAAACATGCGACGGCAGTAGCGCATCTCATGTACTATGGGTAGCTTTGTGAGGATTATAAAACAACGCGCCATATTTATATAAATACATAAACATCTATACACACACACACACACACCGCACACAACTATATACGTAAGGACATTTATACATAAATATATATACGTTCACATATCGGTTTAAGCAAAGACGAGTGAGCCACAAAACTCAAGACGCAAAGCGATGAAGTCCAAAAAATAAGGATAAAAAAAATAAAACTAAAACTAAAGTACAAGAAATGCCAATGCCATGGAGGATATTGTGAATGAGTTTGTGTACGTGTGTGTGAATGTTATGCGCATATAACTCATTTATTTATATACTAAACGTGTGTGTGTGTGTGTGTGTGTGTGTGTGTGTGTGTTTATTTGTATCTGTGTGTACGATTTGTGCTTGCGTGCATCTGAGCTTGCGTTTGATTTAATAGTTTATTAAGATACGCGCAAGTGCAGATTAAGGATACCTTATACCAAACCTACCTACCTACGCAGCATTTGGTTCAATGTGGTTCAGCCTGGTTCGCTTCGCTTCGGTTCGGTTCGAATATGCTTTGTGGTCCTTGTTGCTGCCTTCGCTCCACGCACTTAAATTTCGACCGCCGACCACTGGATTTTGGGCTCTGTGTGGTTTCTGTGCTGCCCTGTGCTGCTTTGAGCGGCTTCCACGCTGGCTAGTTGCCGTTGCCACATAAATACTATATACACATACACATACATAAATATATATACCCCATCTAGTGCTTAAGCAGCAAGTGTGTGCAGCAAGGAGTCACACACAGCAGCAATGGGTTTGATTTAAGCTAAGCAGAGCTTAAGAACTGCTACTGGGCGGTAAAAGAAATAAAATATAATAAAAAGATGTGTGGCAAAAAGATGAACTATAATATGCTTTCGAAATTGCCATTTGCCAAAAGTTTTTCTCCTTTACCCACTTTTCGTCCTTTTTTTGCGTATAACTTTGATATTAATTGGTTTTGATATGGTATTTTGTTAGCATTAACATGATATACACAAAAAGATTTGTATAGTGGCAAACACTTGAAAGCAATCAGCAAAATGTAGCATGGGATTTGTATAATATATATGGAATAACTATCGTTAAGTGTTTTTTAGTTAAGTAGATAGTTTTAATTAGAAAGCAATGGATATGGTATATGGAATATGGTAAGATTCGTACCTGGTAAAATGAAACGCTATTGTCACTAGAAGCTCATAAGATGTTTGAATGCGATGTTCTTCTTCAATCTTAGATATATCTTTAATTATTTATAATTTAGCGGTACAACTAAGTCTAGTTGACTCTAAGATTATTTTGAAAATATTAAAATATTAAATTAAGTTATATTGAATAATAACGGAAAAATATAATGTGAAACTAATCCGTATTCCTAACCATCGTATCCAATGAATTTTTCTACAGATTTGCACCATTTCACATCTGTTGCTGACTGGGAACTTGGAGACACAGTTTAAAAAATGAAAACAAGAAGTAACATAGAAGCTTAGACATTTCTTAATAAAGAAACCAAAAGATCAGCATTGACCAATTTGGGTTTTCATAGCTCGTGATTGGTCAAAGTCACTCGATTTGACGAATCAAGATGAGTTAAGATAGATAAATAAATAGATTGAAAAGAAGATCGTTCATAGAACAGGAAATTGTAGAAGTTATTATAAACAGTACATAAGAAAAAAAAAAGGATCACGTAATGCATAATTAAATCTACAAAAAGTTAATGCTAGATGTCGAAAATTACGAGTTACTCTGGACGGAATGGTAAGAGAAATTCTGTTAAGGAAGGTATAAGATTTAATAAAACCACTACGTAACTCAGGTAATGAGGCTGCGGAAATAAGGGCTAAGTCAGGGGCGGAAATTCCGTTTGTGAGCCCAAACTTGAATTTTGGTTACTGAAACAACAGACTAAATACTGACATCAAGAGATGGACAAAAAACAGGAAAGGCGCTGGAATGATCTAGAGGGTCTCAGACACTCAAAAAGATTTTTGTGCCTGGACGATGCAAGAACAAAGCACAATTGACAATATTGACGATGACATGCTGAAGATTGAAGTAAGGAACTGGAGACGAATTGTTGAGAAAGCCAAAACCCACCCCGGGTTGTAGAGCTGATGATGATGATGAGTGCTTAACCAGCAAAACTGTATTTTTTCCTGAGAAGTGTTACAGGGTGTCCCAAAGTCGTTCTCGCCCACCTTTAATGTGCATCATCTAACAATCGTATAAAAGCAGCAAAAGCCATGGAAATTTAAAATAAAAATAAATTTATTTCCCTTGATTCACACCAAAGGCGGAACACGGATTTACTTCTATTAATAGCTACGAGAAGAAATTAGGGACCTACAGCCGAGTCTCTTATATTACAAGAGATTTACTTTGGCAAATAAACTAAAGTCTATCAAATAAAAATAATTTTCTTTTATATGTTGAAGGAAGTCATTTTGAGTCAAATCTAAGTTAGCAAATTCAGCATGAATGCATTTACTTGAAGTACTTCTAATTATAAAAATATTTTTACAACAACAAAACTAATTGTAAACAATGTATTTTTAGTTAATTGATTACAACAATTTAAGTTCAGAATCTTTTTATAAGCAAATTTAAATTTTACATTAAAGATTTACTTTCGCACATACAACGTATACATGATTTGTTTAATTATATATCTGTGTAATATTTATTTAATATTTAAACTTATTTTTATATATTTATTATGTTGACATTACGCAGCTTATTTGTTTAGTATTTATGTGGTATTTATGCGGTAATTATTATGTGCTTAGTATTGACCAATTCATAGTTGACATATTTTTAAGTTGAAATTATTTTTAATTTATGGCAAACATATTTTAAATACACTGATATATATCTATTTGCATATATAAAATTATATATACTTTTTTTTAAAGCTTTAAATGTTGCAGACACGTTCTGAAGCACACGCGTATTTGTATATATGTATATATAAGGATGTGTGAGGCATCCTAGCGATTAAAATTGCTGTTAATGACAAGTGAATGTTATAAATTACAGCAATGAAACAATGAATGAGTCTTTTTTTTCCTCTTTATTGCATCTCCTGTTCCTTTTTTGATACCCTTAAGAGACGTCACAAAAGGTATGCTTGATAATACATTACGTGTGTAACACAGCACACAGTGGGAATTACTTAATCTGCATATAAAAGAATATATATAATGGTTTTTTTTACGTTTATTAAAAATAAATATTGAAATTAATGTAAGCGCATAAGATCGGAATTCCGAAATGTGAAGAACAAGCGAATTTTAAGTCCAACTCGCGGATAATTTGTGCAACCGCAGCACAACTTTTTATAAGTACCGCCAACTATTAACACAAAAGTAAAGATAATTAGATTATTGATTAATTTTAAGATAATTAAAGAAATAGGTCGATTGTCATTGAAACTTATATGATGATGATTCAAAGTTTTTCACATTTTTTTTCTGTGTACACACAAAAGTAGATCGAAAAAAAATCCTTCAAATTTTATAAGTTAATATTTATAAAATTATTATTTTTATTTATTATTGAATTATCAGGAATTATTTATAGCAGTGGAACTGATGTGATTCGTAGAATCTAAATTCAAAAGTGGCCCAAAAACTCGCAATTTTTATAACTTTAAGCAAGTTACTTGAAAAATGACAGGACAATTTATTTTTCAGTTTTATTTTTGAATTTGTAAATAAGCAATAACAAGGTACGCTGTTGGTAGATAGATTTTAGAAGCGCTCAATAGCAGCGAGTTAAGCAGAATATGTAAGAGTATTGAAAAATTCAACGCTCAAGTGACACGCACATCTACACAATGCGCCTCTTCACGTCTGAAGATGAAGCTGTCGCATTTATGTGGCTTCGCTGGGTGTATGTGTGTATGTGTTTGTGGCAAAAACAGACACAAAAGTTTGCCTAATTATTTAAGATCAACGCCGCAGCTGCCATTTCAAGTCAATGGCAGGAAAAACTCAAAAAAAAGGAAAATAAAAGAAAAGCAAACAAAAATGGTTGGAAAAAAAAAGTTGCACAAAATAAGAATGAAATACCAAACAATGAAAATTGACGCCATGATGGGCGGCCGAAGCAAAGGCGGTAAACCTACCAGGCTGGATAATGATGATGTTGTGGTGTCGTCTTCGCTGCTGGCATAGGCATGGGGAGGATGCAGAGCGTCGAACGTTACGATACCTTCCCAACTGCCCAGACCACATAGACTGTTATGTTTCAATGTTATTAATGATGCCTTATATGACATAAACATATACACCCAACCACACACACACAGATGCAAACTCATGGATACATATACATGCACACACACACACAGATAGACACATGCAGCTAAGGACCGTAAGTGCTTTGGTATCATTGCCTTTAAATTATGCGCCATATTTTCTGTCAGCGTGCTGCGTCGTCGGTTGGAGGAGCAAAATTGGCGGATGCGACTGTATTTGTGTGTATATATCTGTGTACGTGCGTTTGTATCTGTGTATAGGCGCTGCGGTTACTGCTCCAAATGAACGATTGAACTAACAAATACACAAATACAGCTACAAACATATACACAAACGCATGGTGAAATCAATGTATGTGATTTGCCAATTATGTGGGTTATATGTCTGTCTGTCTGTCTGCCAACTTGCTAAACAGAGCTGTGTATACCGTGCGCTCCCCCCCTGTTCACTACTCCTGCATGCGTGAGTTTGTCCCATCATTACCGCCATTTTCCATTTCCGGCAGACAGCTAAATGAGAGTTTTGGTTTGGCTCTTGTCATGTCAATTTCATAAGCAATTTACACAGAACGCCAAACTGGAAGCCACTCAGTCCAGTGAGTGAGTAGTCAGAGTTCGATTTATTTGATGCTCCCAATACGTACGGCATCGATTTGCCAACTGTTGAAGCGACATTCAAGTCAAGTGATGGCGTCGACCGCGAACGCATCAACGCCCGGCGTCTAATTAACTAATTTTACTGCTGCTCCTATGCCCATGCCATGCTCCATTACCTTGCCCGCAACTCCGCCCTGGTTCAATAACTTGGCTCTGGCATTCAAAATATAATTTGGTTGAGCGCAGAGCCCAGGCTCCAATGATCCAATGATTTATCAAAAGCTAAGTGCCAGCCTACGCGACCCTCGTTGACAGTTGGCCACCGTCGTCTGACTAACAGCCTGACACTCCAAGTGCGCCAGTAGCCACCCAGTTGGAGTTGACAGCTTAAAGTGAGTGATATATTTGGTTTTTTTTTTCAGATTTTTGCATCGTTACTAAAATTTAAAAAACTTCTAGGGTATTCTTTAAGCAATAAACGGTTGTGTCTTTGCGGAAACAAGAAGATTGTCTAAAACACATTAAACTTTATTGTGCGACTCATACATCTTTGTTGAAACTTATTAGCTGCACCTAAGTGAGATACTTAACTCTTTAAAAGAATGCAAACAATTTATTGAAATTTTATTTAGTGTTGCAATGCTGTTTCTTAATACTGATTCTGCTTACCAACTTTTATTTTTAAGTGTAAATTATAAAATTTAGCTTGAAACAAAAAACACTATACTTGGGTTCTCTGCCATTTTCCGAGCTTTGCCTTGAACTCCAATGTGGTCTGCCTTGCTTAATTTGCATAATCTTTCAATCAATGCCTTGATACAGTCGTTCCGGACAACTTGCCTTAAAAACATTTGTATTTTTAAGTCTCACATAGAAAGTGCCTCTACTCGATTAATGTGCCACCTATCAAATGCAAAATTTGAATTGAATGAATTGCAGCCAAACCACTGAACCACTAAAACACTTATTTACAATCAATTTAATTAATTAATAATGATAATGTAATGCCAATAAAGACAAGTTAAATGGGTTCAATTTAAAACGTTTAGTAGGAGAACTCGATAGACGATTCCATTCAATGTCTAAAAGACTATTCCGCTTTCATTTAACGCCTTGATCTAGATTATCTGTTTAACCAATTTGGGCATGTGACAGAGCCAGGATTGCTTCTTAGCTTTCGAAAAAAAATTATTCTAAGCTTAAATTATTTTCAAAAAAATTAATGTGGTCTAATTAACTTCGACTTTTAAATAAATGAAAACCCATATATTTATTTCAATCAATCTTTCGATGGTCCAGAAAGAAGTCTCTTTCGTACGTAAGGGATCCCCCCTTAGCTCTTCTGAACTTTGTTCAATTTAACATATATTAATCAGACATTAGGTTTTCCCCATCCCAATGTATACTGATGAAATTCCGCGAAATTCATATTCGATGTTTTTCATAGTTTCCAGCGAATTCGTAGTTATCAGCGCAAATCGCTTAAAAAATAAAAGCCATAATAGTAAAATAGCCTTTAGTTGACAAAATGTCAACTTAAAAAAAAAAGACTTTTTATGGGTTTGGCCCCTTCTACTGATTTATTAAGTCTTTTTCGTGTATAATTCCGAAATTTTAAAATCAAGACATACATATTTAATAGATTGTAATATATAAAATCACTTCGACTACCTGTCGCAAAAAATTTGTGAATTTAAAACAACGAGAACATACACCCACAAAAGACGTTCCTAAAGTTCCGACTGGGACTTAAATATGTTGGCTGTGTATCTTTGTATTTGTGTGTGGATGTGAGTGTATGCTTGTGTGTGTGACTGTGTGTGTGTGGTGCTGTGCCTGTTACGCCTTTGTCCTAATTATTGTTGTGCCATAAACAACTAACAAGCAACCCCTGCAGGAAAAACAAAAGCAAGAGACCAAAGTAATGGCTGCTATAATTCACAGTTACTTATTGTTTATCTGTTCGTTTGCTCAGCTCAATGTGGGCCATAACTTAACCGTTACACAGACCCCAACGTGTGTGTGTGTGGGTGTGTAAGTGTGTGGCTACAATGTCTGCCAGTTCTTGTAGACGTTAAGGCCTCTTCGATTTTATTGTCTAGCTGTTTGTGATTTAAATGATGCAAATTAATTTTAAAAATTTACTTGAAATATTCTATTTCAGCAAAATGCTGAAGTATCTTAAAACAAACAATGTTTGCTCTTAAAAATGTTTAATACTGAGAGCAAAATATAGCCGACTTTGGTATACCTGTTATTGTAAAGTAAATGCAACAGCTGAAAACTTCAGCAGTTACTATTAATACCTGGCAGTCCAACCAGATCCTAATGTCAGCTATAGTTAAATTTAATATAATAATATATAAATTAACAACTTTTGTTTAGAAAGTTTACATATACAAACATCATAATTTTGACTATTAGTATCGCTAGAACGTAAGTCAAAAAAAGTGTTATCTAGATATACATTTTTTTAACCATTTCATTGTTATTTAAATAATAATGCCCTAATACCTCGTGCTATAAAAGCAAAGCAAATATTTTTTATTTATTAACAAACTGAAAATGCTTAAAATGGCAAAAAAACAAAAAAAAAATTGGTAAACAAATTGAATATAGCCAACGCAGAACAGAACTTTATTTAAACTACACAATTGTTGATAATAATTGAGTTTATGACAGGACAATAAAGTGCTTTTATGTATATTTGTATATTATTATGAGATTGTTTGATGTCTTCATCGCTCGAAGGCAAATATTGTCGAGTTAAAAAAAATGCATAGCCTTTCTCTGTATAAAAGTATTATTTGTTGTTTCAATGCCTGATGCATCATATTTCATCTAAACCACGAATAGTGCTGTATATTTTTATGTTTTAAATTAGGTTAAATTATTTTTTTGATTATAACGCAAAGAAGTGAAATACGGATATCAGTGGAATAGTATTTCATATTTTCAGAAATATTGTTTTGTTTAACTTTTGTGGTACATCTTGTGGACTTAAAACTTAAAAGATGTTAATCGCTAATTAAAAGTTATTTTAACAACTATATGCAGATGACTTGAAATAGCAAATAAAAAAAATTAATTAAAAAATAGAAGGAGAAAAATATGAAGATTCGCTAGGGAAACTTACCGACATGCACAATAGCTAGGACAAAAAGGTAAAATAAAGATTACAAAATTTAAATATAATATGCAATAGAAAAAGAGCCAAGAAAGCACCATTGAGTCTATAGAGAGCAATAATATAATTCTATCTGCATCTGTGATGTTTCTTCGGTCTGAGAAAGACCTGAAAGATTGAGCCAACCATAATTAGATCTAGAAAATTGTGGGGCTAATGAAACAAAAATAAGAATTACTAAAGAAGGTAAACTAAGTCCGAGTTATATGTATATTTATGAAGAAATAGTACACTTTGTATGCTTATTTACAAGGTGGATTACTATTTTTGTTTATAGCAGTAGTAGGCTTTCAATTCACATAAGGTTAAGGTGTTAATGTGTCAATATACTCACACGTACTCGCATGATTGTCGCTCTCGCGCTCATTTAGGCTTTGGCGGCCGACTGCACTTCTTACCAAAGACTCAAAATAATACGCAAGCATAATGTTATGTTTTTGATTTTAGTACTAAATTAAACCTCAACTCTTGTTCTTATATAAATCTATATTTTCAAATTTGCTTTTAAATAGTTCCAAACCTAATTGACCAGCCTACTTGTTGTACAGGTCACTTACTCAAACCTAGTACACTCCTTAATATCATAATCAGTCGTTGCACGTTAGAGAAAAAAGCAGTGTTAGAGAAACAGAGAGAATCCTTTAAATCAGTACAGCGAAACCGCTCAAATCCACGACCATAACTATGTGCGGCTATAAGCCAAAAATGGAGCTGCTGTTGCAGCCGGCAACAGGAAACGCTTAAAACAATGCCCGAAGAATAACAAAGCAAAACAAAAACAATGCTTATATGTGAATAATATATATACATATTTTATATTATATATATATACTGTGTGTGTGTGTGTGTGCTTATAGTTAACATTGTTGAAGAGGTCGACGCAAACAACTACCACATTTGGTGGCAAACTGCTGGCCATGGCTAAAAGTTTAAAAAACTATTTATTATGAAATGCATAGAAGAAGAGAGAACCAAAAATACAAAAAAAAAGTAATACGAAGAGAATTGGAGAAAAAAGAGCGTTAGCGAACAGCTGAGCGAAGCCTTTGAAGCCAAGAGTAGAGTACAACAAAATGCAAACTGAAACAACGTGGTCTGTCTACCTACCAAAGCGCGTAGGCCAAAGGCAAAGGAGCAACTTTTACGTGAAAATGTTCAAAATTTAATCAAATTAAACTGAATGCGCCGCAGGCGAACATATTTCGCACTCAGGACGAGTGCCTCGACTCGACTTGCGAGACAGAGACGACTCATGATAGGTATATATATATTCGAGTGTGTGTGTGTGTGTGTATTCAGGCGATGCATGAGCAAGTGAGAGGCACGGTCTAGAGTAGCGGCTAAAGGAGCTTAGCTTGGTTTCTGTGGCTGCCACGTTGCGCGCCATTTTAATATGTATGTAAATTGTTTTTGTTGCTGTTGCCGCAGATACACTCAGCTATTGTTGTTGTCGTAGTAGACATTAAGTGGTTATCATAGCCATTTATGAGCCTGTTAAAAAGTATCTCATTAAACATAAATGTGTATTGTACACAGACCGTTCAACTAGACTGCCTGATAATATGTTTCAAAAACCAAAGCCAAAAAAAAAACAAAGAAAAAACGCTATGAAAATATAAAACAAACACAGATTTTAAGCCCCAAAATAGCAACAATAGCGGCAGCTGTTTGCAACCCTAGTCTCCACACTCACTTCAATAAGTTGCACATATGCGTATGTCTATTTTACTCATTCTCTCCTACCGCTCTGTTCATAGTCTCACGAACGCTGTGGCATCTACAAAATTCCGTTTACCTGTCAAACTTTTGCCATTTGTGGCCAACATATTTTGAAGTTAGCCCCAGCTCGCCCTCGCACACACGCACACACATACGTAGTGGGAAGTACAACTTCCGTACACCCCACATTTATGTCTAAACTTTGTCAATTATTTGCGGATTCAACATTTGTAGCTTTTGTGGATTTTGATTTTTGATTTGAGTTTAGACAACAATTTGCATAGCATGCTTTAAAGCGTCGCCATTTTGATTGCATATAAGCTTTATTTCCAAGTGTTTTGCTGTTGGCTTAAAGCATATTGAATTCTCAACCAAAGCAAATTAAGGACAAATAAATATTTGCTTAACTTTGTTCTCTTTTTTGAAGAAAGATTCCGATTGAAATAAGTAGCATACAATTGTTTTAGTAAAAAGTATATTCAAAAAATAATTAAAGTTAACGTTTCGCACTATTTTGAGGTGGCTTAAGGTCTTTTGGAGTCCTCCATATTCTTATGATTATGATTCTTTAATTTGAATCATAATTTTGTTTCAGTTCGAAAAACGACAGAACTATAGCAAACCCTCAGAACTTCACGTCAAAATAATACTTTACTTTGTTTGGCCATCACAACCCGTTATAGGGTTACAGCCGACCTTACGAACTCTCGCCAGGCGTCCCTACTTTACGCGGGCCGTCTCCAGTTGCTCACTCCAAGTGAAGATAGGACCTCCTTCACTGGTCTTTCCATCTGAGCTTAGGTCGTCCACTTCCTTTTTCTTCGTTAACTTTCGTATCGAAAACCTTCTTTGCTGTAGCATCTTCGTTCATATGAACAACATTGCCATCTATGTCGTTGTAGAGCTCATAGAGCTCATGGTTTGTTCGGATACGATAGTCGCTGCCAATCCGCAAGGGACCGAAAATTTTGCGAAGAAAGAAGCACCGCGATTGCTTATAACAGCACGGGCAGGATGAGTGTCTTGTAGAGCGTCAGTCGTTTGATCGATGGAGGTATCTGTTATACATTTGCTTACTAAGACCGTAGTAACACCTATTGGCAAGTGTGATTCTTGGTCTAATCTCTTGACCGATGTTATTATCGGTGTTGGCGGCGGTGCCAAGGTACGTGAAGTCCTCGACAACTTCAAAAGTATAGCCGTCCGCTACCACATGGGAACCCAGGCGTCGTGCATCCCTATTTGTAGAAAGCATATAACTTTTTCTTGTCAAATTTGTAAATTTGTAAATTTATAAACCAAATAATCGAAGTTCAATCATTTCAAGACTGTATCATTTTAATTCGTATTTTGTAAAATCATACATGAGTAACAGATCATAATTTGATACATTTAAAATAACAATCAATCAAATTTGGTAAATCCGTTGTTTTGGTATAAATCCACAGTGTCAATTTTATAAAAAGTTGCTATTAGGGCAAATCGGTCAAAACAATTATATTTGCACAAAAAAATCGGCACCCAAAACTTTTTAATGCTCGTCAGCACTTCAATTCAATAACACGACCAAATACAAGTTGAAATTTTCATGAATATCCTCAATAGTTAAGCTGACTGTTACCACAGAAATGAAAAATAATATTTTCAAATTGGATTATTCTAGGTATATGAAAAAATTCAATACTCTGATTGATACTAAGTTTAGGAAAAATCAGAGGAAAATCGTTTAAGAAAGAAGCGTCTAAAAAAAAACAAACCAAACATTTAAAATCATATCTTCTCCCATATTATTGATTTCTATTTAAAATTTTTTTGATTGTTTTCTTTGATTCAGTTTAGTTAAAATATTTATTTGTAAACCTAAATATTTCACAATATCATATTTATTTCCTAATTTTTTATATAAATAACAGCATATCTTTATGAAATATCTAAACCTAAATAGGTAGAAGAATACGTCAAGTTAAACGGATGCTCATACTTAAATAAATTAAAGTAAGAAACTGCTAGACTATTCCACATAAATAGTAAACTGTTTTATTTGACGTAATTTTTATTCAGAAACCACTTTTAATTTTGGCGCCTGCTGTTTTTCTGCCTATAATTTGGAAACGTTGAAATGTAGGACTCTATCTCTATCACACCTTATATACTGGCACAAGATTTTTATTAAGTTCAAAAAGTAAATTTTAGATACTACCCGATGAGGTGTACAAAATCCTGACTAGGCCCACACATATTTTTGTATGAGTTTGCATTTTTCGGAGTGTTTTTTGCATAGAAAGTAGACATTATGATTTTATCGTCTTACACTATGATATAATATTCATTATAAAGATTAAACTTGCGTCGTTAGATTTTTGTGTTTGGAAAATGAAAAAGCTGTTGAAAGTTTGAAGAAATATATGAGCTATACTACAATAAAAACAATACTTCTTGGTTATTTGCAACCGTAAACACTTTTATGCAAACATTTTATTCATTTCAATATTTCTATTATTTTTAGTATTGACATCAAATAGCTATCAATGGCTGCCAAATGTTGCAAAAATGTCAAATCTTGCAACAAATTATCAGCGCAAACGTCATTTGCACCTGTCGACCTTAACTTTTGGACAGCGCCAAAGAGTAGACAACAAAAAAAAATATTGCAAAAAAATTGTTATACTATAGAGAAAGAAGAAGACAATGTTGACAAGTCAATGCTGCAATTTTTTGAAATTTGATTATTATGAAGTTAAATAAATACGAAATGTATGGAAGGGTGAGTGAGTGGGTGCACGTGTGTGATAGAGACTTTTATCAGTGTGAGTGAATGGCTGACAGTGTGGGCAACGCACCTGGCACACAAAATGGCGTCGCTGACATTGGGTCCTGCATTTTATTATGCGTAGCTGCAAAAGTTTTGCAAAGTAATAATGCCACAAAAGTTCAACTTCAATTGAAATAAATTAATTTCAACATTTGGACTGACAGCGCCAACTAACTGACAATTACACATACCGCACGCACACATACAGTGGTCTAGAAAGTCTTTTATTTGAATAAAACTATTTAAGATGCTGAGTATGTTTCATTTTTAAATATGTATTTATTTGTCATTTGAATATTATATACATTTTACGGTAATAATAATATATATTTTAGCAAATCGGCAAGCTGGGATACATTGAGCAAAGCTTGGCTTTGAATTACATTTTTTTGTATTCAAACTTAATGACAAATCAACACTCGAATTAGTATCGGTTTTTGGAACGTGTAATCTCTAAAACTTAGTTATTTTATAATCAATTTTACAGTTTTTCATAAAATATATGAATATTTGTGAAAGAATGGCTATACAGTCTATAGAATTTCCATAAATATAAATCTCGATGGAATCTCGATGGTTCGATTTCTTTTTGTTTTTTAGTTAAAACTTAAAACCGGTTTCTAATTTAATAGAGCCAGAGGAAAATATATTTCATAAACAATGCATTCATTTTTGTGTTTTCCGAAAGAAATCGGAGCCATTTCCGATCTAAAAAAAAGAGAGAACATCATTGATTTCAGGTACTTTATTTTCAAGCCGTAGATCTCTTCTCATTGTTTTGGTAAAGGTTCAGGCATCAACGCAAGGACATATTAATAAGTAGAATCATCGATAATCGAATACAAATTTCACGGTACTTATTTGATAGACTATGATTTCAGGTACTTCATTTTCAAGCCGTAGATCTCTTTTCACTTTTTTGGTAAAGGTTCAGGCTTGAACGCAAGGACATATAAATAAGTAGAATTACCGAAAATCGATTAAAAATTTTTACGTATTTGCTTGCCAGACTGCATTCCAATTCGAATTGTACTCATTGTTGATTTACCGTCAAATGTGCAAGTTGAGTTTCTGTCAAAATACTTTTGCCGACCACTGTAGTGACTCACACACACACATACAGCTAGAGGCCGCCCGCTGAACAAAATAGTTGGGCAACTTTTCACGTTTCGTGTTCCTTTATTTTATTTTATCTCGTTTTTTATTTTTACTTTTTTTTGGCTTTGCCTTTTGTTGTAAATGTAAAATAATAACGACAAAATTGCACTTTCAACTTTTGACTTTATTTCTTTTATTTCATTTTTTATTTTTTTATTATTTAACATGCCTAACTACTGCATCTATTATTGTGGAACCAAGGAGTGTGCCTTTTATTGTGTCTGTGTGCAAGTGTGTGTGTGTGACGCTGGCATTGTCTGCACTTCATTTTAGTATTGGTGTTGGTGGAAAAGTTGAATTAATCGACACCCCTGCCACAGGAGCATAAGACTCGACAACCCTGGCAAACTGCAGGCAGACGCACATAGTTTTCACATAGTTTAGCTGCCATTCCATTTCCGAATGTTTCATCTTGATTGATTACATATTTTACAAGTTATTGCACACACACACACCCACACACACACGCACACAGTGAAACAGAGACAAACAGGCAGACAGACAGAGACAGGAAGGAAGGCAATGAGTGAAGTGGAAAACGTGCTAGAGCGATGGAGGCAAAAGTTGGCCAAAGTGAGAGCAGTATATGTATTTATTAGATTTATGTCTTGGCTTCAGTTCTTTGTTGTAATGGATTTTTCCAAGTGTATTCACAACTTTTAATGTATTGGAAATGTTTTGCTTTTTTTCTTGTTTTATTTTTATTTTTTTTTTGTTGCAAATAGTAAAACTCATGCGGCAAAAACTGTAAGCTGTTGAGGCAATTGAGTGAAACTGCCGTGTTAAATTAGAAAAGTTGTCGGGATATAAGTTTAATATGGTATATTGTTGGATTTGTTACTACAACATGGAGCTGAGTGAATGCAATTCAAGTCAAATGAATGAATAACTGAATGAATGAATGAATGAAATTCTTGAATGATGGGCTTGAATATTGAATGTTGATGCATTAAATAAATAGCTAAAGTTTATGTTTGTTTTTAAATGTTTTGCATGTATTCTGCAATAAGGAATTTAATCAAAAGGCAAATTTGTTTTCAGCAAATATTAAATATATGCATATCCATTATGTTTAAATGAATAATAATTTGAATTTGAAGATTTCTCTTAAAGTTGTAGTTGTTTCCATCCATGTTATTAAGCTAGCTATTTTTATTTTATCTACGCTCCAATGCATACAATTGCAAGCTACTTAAGCTGCTGTTTGATTTGTCATTTTAAATAAAGTAATTGACAAATTTATATAATACAAAAAATATAAATAAAATAGATTTCTGAAATAGAGAATCGTTATAGAAGATGTGAAACAAGTAGAAGAGCTCCGATTTAGTTGCGTTTTTGAGCTTGAAATTAAAAAAAATATATGAATCTAAAAAAATAATAAATAAAATTTGTATAATAAATAAATTGAAAATAAAATAGAGCTCTGAAATAAAGAAATGTGATATAAGATCTGAGATAATTAGAAGAGATAAGAACATAACAACAATAATTACACGTTTAACCTTATGAAGCATATTATAACACGTAACTAAAACTCTAGAAGGCATTTGTTTTAAGTAATTTAAAAGTTTCATCACATTTATAAAAATGTACAAAAAATTTAATTTAATGTGCAAAACAAATTAAAATAAATACAACAAAATGTAATGCTTCGCGACTTTGCGTGAAAATGTATTATCTTTATCAAAAATAGTTCAGTGCCATATAAGATCTATTTTAATGCATTCTTTGATCTTTCGTAAAATAAGTAGATAAAAAAATTATTTTTAGTAGATGGTAAGTTTTAAGTCCATGAAGTTACGACTCGAGTGACCAGAATGAAACTAAGCAGTAAATAAGTGATAAAACTATATTACGGTGTACGGGAAAATATGCTAAAATGTATTAATTTATTTAATTGCCTCTAGAAAGGTTTGTTCTCAGCTCTTATAGTCTCGAAGATCGGACCGCTCATTAAAACGGATAGGCATGGCTAAATTGCAAGCTAAATTCAAAGAACTAAGAAGCGTAACACCGTAACTCAACATGATTTTGCATGACCATCGCTAAAGCCTGTGTCATATTGACAGTTTTCTCATCTGGAGTTCCCAAACGTACGCGATTGAACGTGACAATAGCATCGCATAAGACTTGGTTGAGAAGTATAAATGATGCCTGCTGTTATCTTTAGTATTTTCTTTTAATTTTGTACATTGTCTTATATTCGAAGTCGTACGGGTCTAACTACTGTAGCATACAGCTTTGTCTTTGACTTTCGAGGCATTTTCCTCTTTCTAACACTAGAAAATTGAGATATATCTTTATTGACTATTTTAACATTTTAAAAAGCTTAAAAGCCTCTATTATTAATTTAAATAAACAAGACTTTAAGCAGCAAAGGAAAATAAGTGAATGCGTCAACACAATTTCCCAACAAAAATCGATAGCCAATAAGCTCCAACAGTTTGCATAAAAGTGACCTTTTGGTTATTTTTTTTTTTAAGAATAATTTCATTGCATACACATTACTACCACACAAGACAATAGGACTAAATTAAAAAAACATTTGCGTAGTATAAACTTCTTTATGACGCCAGTTTCCGGATATATTTTAGTCGTATAACAATGTAAATCCATTATGCCATCCAAACTATGTTCTTACTTTAATGGCCTATACTTTAAGTACGAAAAAAGGACCTGCAAAAGTTAAGCCAAGCTAACTTGGCTAACGAAGAGTTTACGCTTTTGCACATTATCTGCTGCATACTTCTAGGGGTAACATACCACTGAGTTCGCACACACTTTTATAGCTTATGCCACAAAAATGTTCACATTTAAAAGGCAACTTTTCCTTCAAACATGACATATGCCCCACACTATAAAGCTGCAATAAAAAAGTGGAACTTATGTATGTATGGATGTTGACCACCACCACCCTGTGGCGCACATTGAGTTGATGTCGTAGCTCCCTTGACCAAACATAACTTGTACAAATACATTTCATATTCATAGCCTGCACACACAGATACTCGAACGCACACACATATACACGCATACGCAGCTTAAATGCAAGAAATTAACTCAACAAAAGTTTTGCATACGGGCGAACCCAGCAAACGGCACACGCGGCGTATAAGTAATGCACACATGGGTAGACACATCAGGTCGGCCCTACTCTAGGCCCTTTTCATAGGCCTACTTAGTAACGCCAGCTAGGGAGCTGCTGCTGCTATTGCTGCTAGCTCTGCTTTTGCTTTTGTAACTGCCTGCTCCACACTATTTTCTGCTTAGTCGGCTCATCTGCATTTTATGGTCCAAAAATATCATCATCATTTTTTCGCATTTCATTATGTTCTCTCTAACTCGCGTCGGAACGTCAAACAGCCAGCCAAGCATTCAGCCAACGAGCCACCCCTCCCCCCAGCATACATTATTGCGTTTATGCGAGTGACTTTACGGCGGTTAGCGCAGAATTAAATGTTTTCTTTTTAGCCAAGTTAAGCAAGAATGATGGCCAGCCTGCTTGAGCAGTTCTTTTTAAATTGCCTACGAAGTATATCTCTTAGTTTTCCCATTTTTTTTGTTTTGGTTTGGAAGTAAACAATTTTTTTTTCTTTAAATTATTAACTTAATTTTAAAATTTAATTTATAATAAACAT
This sequence comes from Chymomyza procnemis, assembly GCA_035046065.1. NCBI lineage: Eukaryota > Metazoa > Arthropoda > Insecta > Diptera > Drosophilidae > Chymomyza > Chymomyza procnemis. The sequence goes on along the minus strand of JAWNOJ010000013.1, from coordinate 25,258,523 downwards.
TTTTGAATATAATTAATCAGCAATTACTTCAGCTAAGGTCTGAGAACTATTGTCATTGATCAAGGTGCATCAGCGTATGTTTCTAAGAATTGAATTTTTTAACATAAATTTCAAACTATAGTTAGGGGTCATTGCGTTTATTCAGCAAGCAGATAAAGAGCGTTCTGTCCAACCCAAAAACTTTAAAAATGAGGCTTTATTGATACAAGATCGATGGCAAACGTAAAATACTGAATTTGTGGAATCATTGGAATCGTATACAATTAACTCGAAAGCCAGAGAAATGGATGTCAAAAATGTGGAAATCGTGGAGATTTTTTACTACTTGATACTTCTTGAAAGACAAAAGGAAATGATTCAGTACCCAGAAGATAATATATTCCATCTGTGTCCAGAAATGTGTAATATAATATAAGCTGTTAAGCCCAGATGAAAACCTTTTTGGGGAACGATATTGATTATAATTAATGCGTTTGAGGTTTACATTGCTTGAAAAATTGCCAATTAAATTGCGTGACTAGGTGTATTAAAAACATGGCAACATTTTCCAATATGACAAAAGGGAGGTCTTAACCCATCCTTCAAATTTTGCAAAAGTTGCTCCTTCTGACTACGGTAAGTTTCAATGGATGCAAAATTATTTTTGATTTTTACCAAATTAAGAAAAATAGCTCATGTGTTTGATCAAGACCACAGACGTTAATTTTTTAGAAATTACATTGAAGTATTACTAGAGAAATAGGAAATTGCTTTCAATGAAGAAATGTTTAATGATTTTGACGGATTATAACTAGAATAATAGAAAATTTGTATTAGGAGCTGTAGAACCTGTGAATAATAATATATAAAATAATAATATAAAGATTTTTGAGATATAAGAGCGTTCTCTAGTTTAAAAAAGAAAAATTAAACATATAATATAGGCATGTGTAGCTTAAGATATCTCTGCAGATTTCTTTCATAAAAGATAATCGTAGATCGTAACAGGATTCGAGCATGTCACTATTTTAAAAATTGTATGTTATGCTTACAAGTTATATGAAGGGTCTTATAGTTATAATTTTAGTTGATTTAATTATAAGCGATCTTTTAAACAAATTCTTCTCTGTAAGATACGAGACCATTGAGGTCCATTGTGATTAGGAAAACTTGGATTTTTGGCAAATTTTTATCAAAATATATAAATATAAACATCGATACAGAATTCTTGCACCACGTCACTATTTTAAGGTATTCGGGGTATTACGAAAAACTGTTCAACTGTTTAAACTTATTATGTTATATTCAGGGTCTTATCAAAGAGTTTTTATTATGAAGCGCACTCTCTTAAACAAAATTTTCTATTTAAGAAACCAGAACATTGAGATCCATAGTGTTTAGGGAACCTTATGTTAAGATCGTTTCGAGATTATTTTCGAAAACTATAAACTGCCATTTAAAGGTAATGTAGAGAGCTGATATTAAAAGTGTATAATACCAAAATGTTTAGCAATTTTAAAGAAAATAAAACAAGAGACGCAAGCATTACTGAATCATTGAGAGAAATAGAGACAAGGCTCTCTATTAAAATACTGCTTACCGCTTCGGCACATCTCTCATTTGCACTCTTTCTAAATATTTTAATATGGACTCGCATAAACTATCCCTATATGTAGAGTCTTCCCCATATATACACTTATGCACACTCCAAAACTTAGCAGCGTCATTTAGTATGCTTCATTTCATTATATGTCGCTACTCAGTTATGTGCCCGTAACCCGCTCTCTAGCCTAAAAGCCTTAGTCAAAGCTACGACTACTTTTTATTTTATTTTATTTTTTTTCCTTTTTTTTTGTTAAAACTCTTAACTTTCGCTCGCTCTGTAGAACCGCAAGCATTTTGGGCCACATTTTGTGGGCAATCCTTCTGTGCCTGCGCCTCTCTGGCAAACGGTGCGAGAAATTGTCCTCTCGTTTCTTTGCTTTTGATGTCGTTTGCTTTTTATCCTACTCTTTTGGTTTTCTCTTTCTCTTTTTTTTCGCTTGAGTTTTCGGTTTTACTGTTTTTTTTTCGGTCGTCATTGTCGTAAGGGCTGCGTAGAAGTCCTTTGGGTGTACGAAGCTGCGACAAGGCTCAGCAGCTTCTTCCATGGTAAAAAAAAAAAAAACAACAACAACCGAAAAAAACGCTCACAAGTAATTTTTTTCTCGTAATTTTCATAAGCAGCCGTTATACGTAGGATTTATGTTTTTTAAACGCCTTTTAATATGCGAGAGGATCTGCGGGCTACAGACACAGACACAGCCACAAATATAAAGCCACTTGCAAATGCCGCGTAGTCCGCTTTGTCGTCATCTTGGCTCGCCTTGTTGCTGTTGTCGTTGTTGTCGAGTAAATCCAGTGAGAATGCGTTTAAGAAAATATTATAATAATAACATTACGTAAATAATTGTTGGATGCTGTTAATGCTGGTGCTGTTGTTGCCGGAATAGCAACGGAAATCAGCTGCGTGTTGATAAGCACGCTGTCTTCTCTGCGACATTGAAGGCGCCATTGCGTGTTTGTCTCTGCTTTTGTATCTGTGTGTGCGAGTGTGTGTGTGTGAGAGTGTGTGGGTGTATATGTAAGTGTTTATGTGGTACTGCGTGTTTGTTTGTTTGTTTGCATGAGTATTATGATGTGCTTTGCGGTTAGTGTTCACTCGAAGCGGGTAGCTTAAGAAGAGCAAAAAAAAAAAAAGGAAAGGATAGGCTTTCCAAGCCACAACGCAGCTTTAATGCTCTTCAATCAGTGAGACAGCACTTTTTGTTCTAAATATATCCTTAAGCTTATACTTCATAAATTATTTTGAATCTTCAAAAAGTGCCGAATTTTATACCATACGGTATTGGAATTCACGCTGTAGCCGTAACATTAGGTCGCCCCAGACAACGAAGAATTTATCTTTACACAAGGAAATTGATGGAATCCAAAAATGACGATATTAATTTTATATGCTATCAAAAATAGTATAATGGATAAACCTATGCGAACTTTCAAACCGTTCGAGTGGGAGAACCTGCAGAACAGTGATTGAAATGAACTAGAACTAAAAATTGTTTCCCAAATATACAAATATATTAATATTTATATTTACTTTTAAAGAAATACTTGAAAAGCAAGTACGCGTTTAAATTAATACTTATTTCTAGAAAACTAATCACGTTTATGATTTCTTGACAAATTGATATTTTCGAAACATTTCATAAATAGCTGGTTCCGAAATATTTTAATACATTTTGTATAAATGTCAAATAATAAATCTAATCGTTTTATTAATTTTTCATACAATTGCATAAGCATTTAGAATTCTTTCACTATCTGAGCCAGCAGCAACTCAATACAAGTTTTTTGGCAACTACGGTCTTATAATTCACAAGCTAGTTTCACTCGATCAGTTTTAGGTTTAATTTGCATTAGAAATTATCGTACTTTTTACAATTATCGTTACGCATATATTCAAATATATAGTCCAGGATCTCTGCTTTAGGCAAGTCAATTCGGTACAAATAAAAAATAGCTGCCAATTTTTGTGTTTGTACTCTTTGGGAATATTTTGTTAAATGGCGTATAAAAATATAGAAATCATATAGTTCGTGTTCTCTAAAATTTCAAAACTGTCTAGGAAAGACATTTCAAGTCTATTTGAAAAGATTAACAATTTTTGCAAAAGATTATGCACTAAATCGAAAATTTTTTTCTACTGTGGCCCGTACCTGCAAATTTATTGTTTGTGTAGTCTTTAATAATCGGAAAATAATTTAAGAGTGGGTTTAAAACATTATGTAACAGTTTTTGCAAATGGTAAAAGTTTGTTGAAATAACCAATATCGAAAGTTGAATGATTTAAATTATATTTTTGCCAGTTCCGATTTCAACTACGTAAATGTGATTTTCTTGAAACCATGTTCGTATTTAATTCACAAGTTTCCAATCTTTTTATATAGCTAGCTACATATATACTTCTCGGCCGGATGGTAACTCTTTAAAATGTAGGAAAAAATTGAGGAAAAAAAATTAATGTTGTACTTTACATGGCGCTATAGTTTGAAAACTGGCAATATTTCAGATTCCATCGTGCATTCGGAGCAATATGTGACTGACTAGCATTTCTTTTTTCTTTTTAAATCTGAACATCCCATAATAAGTGGTCAATGCGTAACAAAAAAAATCACAGTATCTAAAGTTAAGTTCTTATTAATTTAGGTATTTTGTCTTCCGTATAATTTTGTACTTTTAATCTCAAATTACTAACTATTCATATAAAAAGTTATAAATTAAAAAACGAAAAATGTCAAGTCTCTGCTTATATGAACTTCAAAGGCAAATATTATTATATTAAGCATACACAGAGCTTTCGCCCCTAGTGCCAGAAATACAACTTTGCGATACGTTTTCTTTTAATTCGCATTTCTTTACTTATACGATAAATTCCGCTTTGTAATAAACGTTTTGTCAAAATCATTCCCTAACACATAATACATGTCGTACTTAAATCTACAGTTTAAATGAATGTTTCCTATATAAGGTTGAAATAATTAAACCTCAGTTGTTATACATGGACATATTTGCAAACCATTTTTCGTATACCTTTTATCGCTTCATGTCACCAATCCTACAGCATATTTAAGTAACCCCATCTTATAGAGAGTGTACTAGGCTATGGGGCAAATATAAGGCACCCCGAGCATTTGTAACGCTCTAAGGCTGTCTAACTGGGCGCGATACCAAATGTGCGTGTGGCATTTAGTAGACAGACAAACTGTACCACACCCACATATACACATACATAATGCAGACACACAGATACACAGTACACACACGCATAAATATATAAGCAGCGAAATTTTGTTGTCATCATCACTTTGCGCGCAAATGGTGAGGAAAGTGAGTTCTTTTCGTAGGGGGCTGAGTTTTGGAAACAGAAAGGAACAGGAGCTGGCAAGCGCCTTGTCAGCCACAAAAGTTATCTGCTACAGTTGCTTTGCCTGCCAAGCTCTTGTTGTTGTCTTCTTCCGTTTTTAATTTCATCTGCCATTTACTGCTACTTATGACACATCCTTTGCCGCCCATACAAAACATACACACATTTCATGTACACAGAGACAGGCTCAAAAAAAATTTTGGTCATATCTGTGTAATATTTTCCTTTTTTTTTTTTGGTTTCTTTTATGAAATATCTTTTTTCGCTACTTACCTTGGGATGTGCGCGTCGTGGAAAAGCTACTTTCGGATCGACCTGCAAAAGAGACACAAAAATAAATAGCAACAACATTAATATCGAAGATGATGAGAAAAAAAAACAGAATAGCAGCAAAAATCGTATGCTTAATGGCATTTAAATGAAATGAAAAAGGCGATTAAATTAAAAAAGGAAAACAAGCGAGCTTTTTATAGTTGAAACACTCCGACTAAAATGTACTCTTATGTTGAGTGAGGTTTTAGTTTCGGTAAATTATAAACTTTCCAGACGAAATGTTCTCAAGAGTCGATTTTTCGGTAATTTTAAATATTATAAAAGTACTAAACATCAAATTTTTTATTTAAAACGTATATTTTAAGATCGAGATTGATATACATATAATTTAAAAACTTATATTTTTTTCTGAATGCATTAAATGTACAATATTTGCTTCTGTTGCTTTTTGTTTAATTTAAAGCTTTATTAAAATAAAATGGCTACACAGATGCTATTCGCAATACTGTCCATTGTTATCTGCTACTTTTGCCCATCTTTCTAGTAGCATGCGGATTTTGCGACAATTAACTGCTAGTCTTTCGAGGTCAGCCAAATATCAAAGTAATGTTTGACTTTTTGATATAATCGAGAGTCGTGGTAGAGAGATAGGGCAACGTCTGGAGAGTAAAGCAGTTCGGGTAATATTTATCATGCTGCAGAATGGCTTTGTAATTTCGTTCCTTATATTGTAGCCCCTTTTTCCTTAAGACTCCGGCTCTAATACCCCAGTCGCATTCTATATCGATCCACTGTGGTAGTTTCAATTGACTTCCGCAGTTCAAAATGTATCACAACGATCTGATCCCACCAAATGCAGAGCATGAATATTAGGTTTCCATGTAGACGTTGAGGCATATCGATGCGAACTATTACTTAAGAATTTCTGTGCATCGTCGACATTTACAATACGATGAAGAAATCTCCTACAACTCTGCCTTTGGCGAAACTGCTCATAAGCAAAAAAACGACGTTCGACAACTCTCGGTTTGGAATCGGACGCAACGCAGTGACCTTGCTACTGAGGCATTTCCATGGCTTGCTGAATCAATTGTAATGAATCTATCAATGCTTCTTACGTTTGGAACTCGTGTTGGTCAAGTTATGCTTCTGCATCTTTGAAAACCTTTTCCCTATAACCAGCATGCCGTCGTTACATGTTGCTACTAATTCTTTTAGTAAACGTGACCTTGCCGTACGTATTCAAGAGCAAAAAAAAAGCCAATACTGACGCGAATTCGACCCAAAAACGAAGATTTTCAATCAACCCTCGTTTTGATGCAATAATATAGACGGAAGTCTACGATTATTTTATATCGTTTTCAATCAACTATTATCGTTCCTAAAATTTTCGCCTAGAGAACAAAACGGAAGTATAGAAATAATGTTATTAAACTTTTTCAGCTCGGTGGGATGCCAAACCCCTCCAAATCAAAAAGCACCTACACAGCAACTACTCCTGCTTTAATAACTTGCCTATAAATTCAAAAAAAGATCTAAATCAAATCGGTTTAGTTAACTAAAGTGGTTAACTTCAGTAGAGTATTAAAATGCTTAACATTTTGCTCTGTTTGCAACTCTTCATATTAATAGACGAACATAAATCTTGCATAAGCCAGCATTAAATGAAATTGCCAGGTCCAGTGGGCAGAAGGGCCGGAATCGAGATAGTAGGTGGTGAGGCGTAGCTGCTGTAGGAGCTAAAGGGAGTACGTTTAAAGTGCGGGCAGCATGCACGACGATTAACGCATAACAAATTGCTCAAACAGCTGGATGCTGGATGAGGGGCAGATCCAGAGGCAACATGATGACGCCCTAATAAGCAGCGTCATTAAAAATAATTAAAAATCATAAAAATTCAATTTGAAGCGTACGCGAATTTCTACAATTTTTTCCCTATTATTTTTTTTTTTGATTACATCGTTTTTCGCACAGTTTGAGTTGACAGAAACCGCAAACGTTTGAGGGCCGCACATGCTGGGAAAATGGGGAAAAGTGGTGCGAAGCGAGAGCAAGATAAGTTTGCTGATAGCTGCTGAGATTTTATGTCGACAAATAAAAGATTTTGCAATATTTTTTCGCTTCAACACAAGTAAAATAATAATAAATGGCAGCCCGCAAAAAAAAAAATTATATATATCTAAAGTATTAATAATGCAGCGCTGTCAAAGCCCCATCAAGATAGCCAACACTTTTAAACCACCCCGGCCCACCTTGTTTATTTCCTGTAACCCAAAAAAAAAAGAAGGACGAAAAAAAACAAAATGGTCGAGCGGGAAATTGATTTTTAGATTAAAATTAAAACTAATCAGCGTTGAGTGGTGGCAGCGGCTAAGCATTTTTCTATTATTTTTTATTTTCATTTTTATTTCGAAATACATCACAGAGCAAAAATTCGTAACGAAATGAAATGAAATGAATTCGTTTTGCGCAGCCAAACGGAAAACGAAAATGTGCACGGCATGTATGTATGAGTATATACGTCTGTACATGTAATATATGTGGCTGCCACATGCCGCATCTCAGTTGGTTGAAAAAAAATAAATAAAAAACATAAAAACTACACATTTTGTTCATAGTTTGTGCCGAAAAGTGGTGCATGGACCACAGCAGAAGCTCTGCGAACAGCTAATTAAGCTAATGTCCAGGCGGCGTATACGTAATTCGTCTGTCGTTGATCATTTGCAGGCAGTATTCACTGTATGACAAGCAAAATAGTTAAATAAAAACAAAATTGTTCATTCAATTGGTTTATGCAAAAAAAGAGTTAGTAAAGCTGCCAACGTCGAAAACTGGATATACTCCTAAGGCTGAAAATTATATTCTCTCCTAAGAACAATCGTTTTGGTCCTATAAACCTTTCATTGACATGATAAAGCTCAGCAACTAAACAAAAAAAGGACTTATTTTTGTTAAATATTATTCCAAAGTTAGATTTCGTTCTTGCAAATCTCTTAACAAAGATAATAATATCCTACGACTAAGTCGGGTAGTAAGGCGAATTGTTGGTATTTGTGCTGGATCACTGCCTTGAAAACTTGCTGAAATTATGGTATTATTCTCTTTTTTAAATATAGGACTAGTAATAATTAGAACTCTTGGTGAAGGGTTAAGAATCTTAAGCGGTTTTTTTTTTTAATACCACCAACTATGACAATAATATATTACATTATATTAGATCTGTTTGTATAATTTAACCGAATAATCGTCCAACAACGAAGATCGACAGGAACGAGGGCTGAAGACGTAGGGTGGACACCTCTAAGTGCTCCAAACACCAAATCGGAAGTAAGCGCTGCAGTCACTTCCGACAGAATGTGGTACAACACGACGAACTGCAACACCACCCGTATCATGTGTGGGAAACCGCCTCGAAACTAGCCAAGCACATTCTGCAACTGCAGGCTTAGGCTGGGCTTACTAACGGGTCACTGCATAACCGCAATCCATGCCAAATACCCGGAAACACCTTCTATGCAACTGCCTTGTACCTCGAAGATCTGGATTTCTAGGGAGACCAACAATTGACTCGCTTGCAGAGGCAGTTCGAAGGCCATCCCAGAGACTGTTTGCTTTCGTGAAACACACACGTATATTGGACTACTCCATTACCATGACTCACGGTCGACAAACTATGATTCCATACTGATCTTTGTGAGGTCCCCACTGGAGCCTACTGGCTGAACCGAACCTAATCGTCAAACAGAAAGTATTTTGCACTTCAATCTTTATAATTTAAAATTTTATTTAAAAATTCAACAATGCTTATTAACACAGAAGATATAATCACAATTCATCGGTTCACTAAAAAGTAAAAGAAAACTATTAAAATAAAATTGCAAGAAAATATTTTATCGATGTAAATATAGTAGTCTCATTTAATCACTATTTAAGTTTTATTATGTATTACGTATTATGCATTCGAACTTGATTGTTTTTAAGCTTATTTTAATAAAAAAGATTAAAACTATATAAAAATTATCTGAAACATATTGATCAATTTTTATTTTTATAATTACAAATTTAAGTTTAATTAAAGTTAAATTTTCTTTGGCAATTTGTATGGTTGCCCTAATAAAGCCAGAAACTTGCATTTAAAGCACACGTTTCGTTTCAATACTGTCAACTCCATAACTCCTATTTGCAATGCTTTATTTTTTAAGCTTCAAAAATTGTTTAATTATTTTCGATATGCAACGTGATATTGCTTTAACGAAACTATGGACAATGAACACTTTTTGTTTTGTGTCCAAAGTTTATACCACGACTTTGTTTAAAGGATATGCTTTGGCGCACAACAATAAAGTAACTATATGTGCACTGAATATGCCAGCGAAGAGTATCAAAAATGCATATTCCGTAAACAAAGAGAACGTTGAAGGAAAAAAAACGGCGGACAAAAGCTCATTGGCATGTAATTAAAAACTGTTTGATGTTCAAATTTTGATGCTTTGATTTTCGTAATTGCTGTCAATAGACAAACTACCCGGAAATGCTCTATAGCGTTGGTCCCGTTTTTTTTTTGTTTGCTGCAAATATTTTGCTTTGTCAAAGTTGTGCAAATGAAGTTGCATTTTTTTGCACGGATTTTTATTTTGCACTTTTTTACCTTTAGTTGGGAAATTTTGTAGCTCACCTTTTTGCCATCTAGTTCGTGTGTGCCTTGAGTTAAAACCTTATCTACGCTATTCGGATCGCTGAATGTGACAAAGCCAAAGCCTCTGCAAAAGAATAAGAAGATGAAGAGTTAGAGTTAAAGTAAATAGAGGAATAAAATAAATACCAAAAAAAAAGATATATATGTATAAAGGACAAAAAAAATTTTGAGCAAATAACAGTTAGGAGTTGTGCAAATGTTTGCACCTGCCACTCAATTTAAACGTGCGCCAATTAGGCATCAAAATTACATCAAAATATTAAGAGTGTTACAGGAGACTACACAGGGGAAAAGTGTAGGTGTGTGTGTGTGTGTGTTGGAAAAGCGGCTAAAACAAACCGAAAGCAGCAACAGGAATTGGCTTGATTTGGTTTTTGGCAATATACACACTCACACACACAGTCACACAGAGAGAGAGAGTGTTAACTGGCGAGAGAGAGAGAGAGAGAGATGAAGTGGAAGTGTGGCAAATAAACGAGTGAGCGAGCAAGCATACAAACTCACTCAGTCATGTTGTGATAAACTTATTCTTGTTAAATATTTAATTAAAATGCTTATTATCTTGCACTGCATTTTAATGAGTCTCCCATGCCCAGACTACAGACAACAACAGCAACAATAAGCAAGGCTGAACAGGCAGATAGCAAAGACAACAAAAGCAGCTCAGAGATTTTGGCCCTGCCTGTGTCTGTCTGTGTGAGTATCTGTGTCTGTTTCTGTGTGTCTATCTATCCCTGTGTGTGTGCGTGTGTGTGTGTGCGCGTGTGTGTGTGTGTGCGAGTTTGTGTTTATTTGAGTTTTGCCACTTTGCAGCGACGCTTAACGACGCGCTGCCAACTTCTTTTCGTATGCTTCACATATACAAACATGTAAATGTATCTGTGTTGTCTGTATTTGCCTTATGTATCTATGTATTTGTTGCTTTGCTCTTTTAAGCTGCTTTGCTTGCTCCAACTGTTATAAATATGCGTCAAGCGTACAGCAGCAGCACGCCCACACAAACACACATAAACAACACACACCCACACATACACTCACATATCCAAACGCACACACAAGCGACAACCACAAGCACAGACAGTAATTAACGACGATTCTATTGCAATTGTGGCAATTGTTACGGTTTTGATTCCACTCTCCAAGGACAAATGGACAGATAGTTAAGAAAAAAGGGACAGCCATAGTGCGCAAGTGAGACAAACAATACGGTTAATTCTTTTGGAACATCAAAACGATTTAAATTTTAGAAAATTTTATCGTGCGAGAATGAAGATCTGCAACTCGCAGATACGATCGCAACCATTTTATATTATACATCTCATCATATTGTTTAGAATGGTATGTTTGACTTCAGTTCAGATAAAGGTCTCTGATTAAACTTGGTATAACAAGTTTTTTGTGGTCTCACTTACTGCACAGCTTACTCAGACATATTTTACCAAACACCGATAAATCAAACTCAAATAGATTAAAAAAAGTTTGTTTTTTTTAGCATGCACACAGTACTTGCAAGAAGTCATTTGCAAACTTTTATCGTTTGAGTTTTAAATTCCTTTTAATATTCAAGAAATTATGGTGAAGATTCTTAAAAATGTCAAAAACATGATGTAATGGGAGAATTCTGTATTGAAAGATATATTGACCAACAGCATCGGACTTTGGCAACACAAGGATAATGAGGACATTTTCATTGCGAATAAAACATATAAAAAAAATCAGCTTTCTGCTTTGATATAAAGAGGGCCTAGCCTAAACTTCATGCAGCTGTAAGCTAGAAATAACATTATAGATATAATATATTTTATTTACTACAGCTGTACAGATATTTATCTTGAAAATATTGCAGGCAAATCCAAAATAAGTATTCTTCCTTTCAGTTTCTAAATTTAAACTGTTTCGACTCAATCACCGCAAGCTATCGGAAAAGGCGACGTCTTCGCAAAATAGTCTACTTGGATTGGTCATCCTGCATTCCAATGTACCATGAGCTGAATGAGCTCTACGAGGACACAGATGTTGCTCAACAAATTACGCCACATTTTATGTATGGATGAAGCTCCAGCAAAGAAGAGGTTTGCCGCAAAAGCTGACCAAAGGGGCGACTTAGACTCAGATGGAAAGACTAAGCTGTAGAGGGATCTATCTTACCTTGGAGTAACCAACGGGAGTATGTGTGTACAACTCTGAGGCGTATGACAAGAGCTACAAGTCGTTGACTACCACGTTTTCTCCCATCTCTTTTAGATATTTTTTTTTCATTTAGCTGCATATCAAAAATTATTTAAGAAATCTCTCAAGTTATTATAAACACTCTTATTTAAAGTAGGTTTGGTTTGTTAAAAAGTGACCCATGACATAGAGCTGAGGCAGCAGCTGCTTTGCTTTTACTTGGTTATCCTTTGCCTGCAAAACTTTGTTATACAAATTGCTGCAGTGCAATAACAACAATAATTTGTTGTTGCAAATTTATAAAAACAATTTGCATATGGAATGGATTTGAGTTCAAGTTGCTTAGTCATATATGGCAGACAAGCAGGCAGGCTGGCAGAACCTAAACAGGGCCAAGAACCAAATGCCTACAATACGAACAGGGCTCATATTAAATAAACATTTTGTGTATTTATAGGAGAGCAATTTGTGCAATGCAATTTAAAGGAGAGGCGTAGGCTATTAATATTGATTTAAATCGAGGGGGTGACCAGGTTGCCCATTCTCATACGAATTCTACGTGTGTCTGGGTTATGGCCTTTCAAGTGGGTCACACGAAAATTGCAAAACATTAAGTACCACAAAAGTTGTGTAGAGATTGTTGCACATAACAAAAACGAGAAGAACAAAAAAGAATCTGTATATATATATGCAACACTCGCACACTTACTTAGTTGACGCTTTTTGTCTCTGGCTAGCACTGACAGTCTCCTGGCATGCCTCAAAGTGAAAAGCCACAAATTTAAAAGGCAAAATTCAAAAATAATGTGTCTCCTGTGTGCAATTTACTCACAAATTCAGATTCAATTTATGCAACTGGAGTCAGACAAGCAGCCAACAGGCAAGCCACAGCCAGTCAGCACAGACTATCACATGGACAAGGACGAGTACGAGCAGCAGGACTAGGACTAGTACAAGCTTTAGCATCGAACCAGAAACAGTACAGCCATCGGGATAACAGCAAAATATATGCATGTAGCCTGCCAGGCAAACAGCAAAAATAATAAAAACCAAAATAATACAATATACGGTTAACATATATCTAAGGTATATATATATATTTATTTATACAAGGATATATATATATACATCTGAAGCAAAGTAGACTAGACGAAGAACAAAAACAAGTAGTAAAAATTAATCATTGTTTTACTGCCAGCAACGTACCGATACTCTGTCTAAAATGTATAAAAATTACGAATCGAATATAAAGATATCTTAGTCGGTTTTGCGAAAGAGGCATTGAATGAGCCAGTTGGAATATAAGTTCCCTTCGTCATGGATGAAATAATCAAAACAACATAAGAGTATTTAGAGATATGTCTCTTGGCGATAGTTGGAAGAGCCATGTCTGAATAAAATATATTTTGTGGACATACCACATTGATAGTACAATAATTAAATAATGCAATTATAAGTACATATTGACATAACATATTCCAAAATTGGAGATTAAAAAAAAATTATAATACAATTATATATATACAGTTGACCGTTTTTTTTTAAGTGTAGAATCCCAAATATGTTAAAACCGGATGCAATGAAAGAATTCCATTTTGCTTTCAAGAATGTAACCCCAGTAATCCCGTGTACTTTTATTTTTTATGCGTCTTTATTTATTTATAATTAGTTTTAATCAATTTGCAAATTAAGAAATATTAAATAACGACGAACAAAATATAATATAAAACTAATCCATATCCTTAGCCTGATGGGTGCATTTTTTTATAATTATCTGACATCTGGGTCCGACTAGGAACTTGAATATACAATGTAAATGATGATAACAGTAGGTATTATTAAGGTTAAAACAATTTTCAAGAAAGAAGCCAAAAGTTCATAGATGAGCAAATTGGGTTTTCATAATTTGTGATTGCTCCAAGTAGCTCGATTTGGCGGATCAGTGAGATCAGTGAGAACAGAGAAAAAGATGAACTGCATAGACCGTTCATAAGATAGAAAATCATAAAGATTATTATTGTTGACGCATAAGACGCGAAAAGGATCATGCAAACAACACTCTCAAAAATCGAAAATTAGAGTCTTCGGATCGACACGTAAACGGAACATGTAAATTTTCTACCACAACCAAGTTTTACTTATCACAAAAACCACCAAAAAGTCATTCAACAAACCTAGCAAATCTTTGGAACTATGTGAATACAGTTTAAAATCCAAATCAAGTGAATACTTCTTACTTTAAATTCATCTTCAAATATATGTTTCGCATCAGTATTTTGTACTATATGATTTCGAATTCTAGGCTTCAATACAATAAATAACTCTTTAGATTGATTTTCTAATTAGATTTTTCACAGAGTTCGTATAATAAAATATATCGAAAACTAATCTGATCAACAGCATTACCTTTGGGCAGCTGTTAACTGCAAAAAAATCATGTTGCTTTCAGTACAAATTTAACTTCCAATGGAATGTACCATGTGCAGCAATTCTACAAAAGCTTGAGAGGATGACACTTTAATTCTATCATTGATCTGGGCTGTGTAGAAAACGGGATTTTCAAGTTGTAATTTTTAAGTGACTTATCTCAGATATACAAAGATCGAAAAAATCTTAAGGTTCATTCGGTCGGCTAAGGGCTGCAACTACACTTACAATGTGAAAGTGATGTCAAGTACACTGAATAAGCCTTTGAAAGAGTATTTCATGCAGTTGTTGTTTTGGCCTGTTTGGGATGCTGGAATGTAGAAATATATGCAACTTGTAGATGATGGCACAGTGCAAATCGTAGTGTACTTGGTGTTTGAATTTTATAAAGCCGTTTCAGAATGCTAATGAGCGCACGCACCAACTAAGGATGCTACGAGTGAAGGGGCATATGGACACGAGGACAACGTACAGATTTCGTTGTAGGTAGCAGAAACAAGGTAGTCAGGTGAATCAGTCGAGCTGGGTAAGCCGGCGGGTGAGACGACGGTGAGCTGTTGGGCAATCATGTAACACACACGCCACAGACACGTACGATAGCTAAAACAGCATACTACGAGTACTAGGGCCAAGTAAAATAAAAGTGTTATTTGAATTGGCATGCCGGGGCTTGAGAAAGTTTTCATTGTCCTTATTGTTGTAGTTGTTGTTGTTGTTTTTGTTGTTGCTTCAACATTTCCTTAGTCCTTAGTCGTTGAGTTGGCTTACGCACAATTTAGCAAAACAACTTGTACATATGTATTTAGCCGTAGGTTGTCTTAGACATTGTTGTTGCTGGAGTGTTTATTGTTGTTGTATTTATAGTTGTTGCTGCAGTTGCTGCCGGTAGTTCGAGTCCAGCTCTACAGACATCGGTTGGCATCCTTAGACTGCTTGTGTGCCTGTAAGATGATACGGGTACAAAATGCTGCCACTTAAATTGGCGGTTAGCTTGTGGATGCGGCATTACGTATTTGATTACTGTAAATAATCTGGCTAAATGAGTTACTAAATGGTCGAAACGCAGTCTAGGGATGTAAGTTATGAGAAGCGCCCAGAGAGGCGTCTGTGTAATAAGAGCAAGTGTGAGAATCTAATGTTGCACATATTGTAAGCGTTTAAAATACTTGTGATAAAGTGCATGAAAGCAAAGCTTGTGAGACGCAAGCGTCGGCATGTTTTAGAAGCTTAAATTTAAAAGATTTTTACAGTCGCAAAATGTTTTGTACGGCTGAATTATAGATACTTAAGAATATAACTTGCAGAAAGACCGCTGGCAGAAACCCAAAAAGTTTTCCTTTTATAAATACTGCAATATAGTATTTCAACTCCTCATAGCTTTTTAATTTTCATATGAAAATTCTACTTGTCAATTTGGTATTTACAAACTCTAAATGTTTTCTACCCCCAAGGACAAACGAAATTTTAATACAACAATGAAAATGTAAGTTTTCTCAGAATCACCTAGAGAGGCAGCTGCAGCAACATGCCAATATCAGTGCATTTGTATTACTTTCAGCAACCACAAGTAGTATGTAATATACATTTAGCATAACTAATACCCAGGCAGCACGTGGTTCACCCTCTGTGCTCCACTGACGGGTTGCAGCAGCAACTGTGCAAAACTTACAAGCAAACCTCATTCCAGACTGTGGGTTGCCTGGAGAGCCAACTTGAGTGCTGGAGAATTGGGTGGCATATTCAAATGACTTTTTCGTGTAAAAATTCACAACAAACAAAAGCGCCAGAACAATTGCAAAGGAATGCAACTTAAGACTTGAGACTTGCAACTTGCGACGAGCAGGCTGCCACTTCTAAGCTTTAGCTACAGTCAACGTCAATCCTCTGCACTAACAAGCACTTGCCGCTACAACGACAACGACAACGCCAACGTTGACGTTGACGACGGCAAAAAAAAAGAGAAAACGAAAAGACAGCTCGGACTTAGCCAACGCTCTGATGCTCTATGCAAAAAGCGATAATGCCAGGATCAGACCAAAATACAAAAAAAATGGCAAATTTTCAAAAGAGTTATATGAACTGGATAAATTGAAAAAATATTTGTAAACTTTTTTAGAACCAATCAAATGCAGCCAGCAATGTTCCGAAACTCGATTGCTTACAGTAAAATAGAAACATAAAAATACTAGGCGTATACGTAATTTAAAATTTTCAACTCATTGATTCTGGATTTTGTAAGAAAAATAATTTCATTTCTAAATTTGACATTAGCATTTTTTTTTTAATCAATCAGATCATTCGCTGTGGGTAAAAACTTACAATAGAATCTGAGAATGTAAGGAAACACAAGACGTATACACGAAGGGAGAGAGAGAGATAGACAACAAAATTTTAAGCAAATTGAGAATCTAAGAATTAAGCTAAACCATATCGTCTATTGGCAGAAAATTGTACTTTTTTCCGTACAAATTCTTCCAATTTTCTAATACATCACTGATAAAACTTTATTTGTAATGTTATGAAATGTAATTAATCACAATTTCTTAAGAGTTTATCAAATATCTTAACGCATTTGTAGAGCTTAGAACTACTTAAAGAGTATCGAAAGCCGACGACAAGTTAAAGACATGAACCACACCAGAAACGCACAACAAATACAATGACGATGATGGTGATGGTAACGCCTTTGTGCGGCTTTGGCCATGTTTTGTTTTTTCCTTGGCGAAAATTCAACCCCAACCACTGGAACTTCCCAACCTTATGCCCACGGTGCTGTGCTATGGCTATGTGAAGTGGGGCCGCGTGCATGAAACTTTCACAAGTGGCTTCCTGACTGCTACTGCCACTGTTCACTGCTGGTCGCACTTTATAAGCCTACAGAGGCTGACTAGTACGTCCATGCGTCGTAGACCCCGTCGTCCTCAATGCTAGCGTCGTCTAAGAATCCCTAACCCAACCACTCTTTGGCAGCCCTTATGACCATTTTACACGTTTTTATGCCTTTGTCTTGTTTCGTTTTCCTGTGCCCACTAACACCCTCTTCCCCTGTCACCACATCATCTATTGAGCTGGCTAGCTCTCACCCCCTCTGTCTCTCTTTACGCCATCTTACTGTGCGGGCTTATGGCAAAAATGCATCCTTGAACACGCACACTTAACTGGGCCTGCGTGAGTGCCAACTGCCAGCAGTTGAGCTACTCAAGCTCAAACCCAAGACCAGTCGCAGCACCAGACCCAAGACATTTAAGACGCACACCGTGCGTGCCCTTGCGTTGATGTTGCCACAAAAAGATAGAAATGACAGAAGATAGCTAACTCAACGCTTCCTTTAAAAAATATATACTACGGCGCTATCTATAAGTTGCCCGCTTCGTTGGGTTTTGGTGGTAATTCTATTAATCCAGCAATATAAAATATAAAATACTATAAATAAAAAAGATGAGTGTTAGTTCGACAAGTGACGAATGTTGTATACGCTTGCGGAAACCAAAGCAACCATGGCAGAGTTTACAAAAGCCTTGAAATCGTTATATCGCAAGATTCATAGCAATCATTTTACATTGTTATATTGAATATTGTTGTTAATTTTAAGTGATTTTTTTTAAAAGATGAAGTTGTAAGGATAATGAGCTTAATGTTAATATAGTTTTTTCCGTTTTTAAATTATTATTTTTTTTAATGAAGGGCCACGGTCACAGCTCGATTTTGACGTCAATCAACTTTAGCTGTACATATTAAAGTATCTACCGCTTTCCAAGTTAGAAAAAGGAGGGAATGTATTTGTAGCACTTCCTCGCTAAAAGTAAATCATTCTTGATTTCCAATTTTTTTTTATTTATGGCGCAGAAACTGTCGCCTGGCAAGCTGGTGTCAAACACATTTCGAAAACTTTTTGTTTGCAAGCAATTAGCAATAAAGACCACTTTGGGTAAGACAGACTTGCACTGACCCTATGAAGGCTCAAAATCAGTATTAAACTTATGCAAGAGTATCCCAAGGAATGTAATATTTAAGATATTTTATAATAAGGACCATGTAGTTAGAACCCTTCGTGGCTAAATATTTAAATGGCTGGCCATTATGAAAATTTATCGATTTAGTGACAGTTTAAGGACACACATTATAGCGCCCATTTGTTATGTTTTTTATGGTTGTATGCCTGTTCTTAATGTCAATTTTTGAGTGTTACCTGCTCTTTGTTATTGTTGTCGTTGTTGCTGTTGTTGTTATTATTATTATATTCGCGCATGTTACGCGAATAAAGCGACTGCGGGGCGTGTCGGAATGGGAGACATAAAATTTGGCATCATTTAGTTGGACGCTTAAATGTTTCAGCAACAAATGTTAGGCGGAATGGGGCGCCGCAAAAAAAGGTAACTTTATTTTATAATTCATTTTATTATTATTATGTAAAAGTGACGGCAACGCATCGTTTGAGGACAGCAATTGCACTGCCCAGCTGAGGTAGAGAGCGAGTCCGGGAGAATACATGGGGCAGACTCATAAAAAAATGAATCGCTGTGCATATTTTGTGTACGGTTTTTATACCTACAGTGAGATGTAAAATTATTCGAACATTATCGCAAGATGCTAAAGCTAATGGTACGCAAAGAGTTCTGAGTTCGGTGCATAATATCTGTGATAATACCAAGTGAAATAACAGAGATGCAGGTAATTATGAGACAAATAAATTGAGCTTACAAATACCGGGGTCACATCAGTTGTTGAATAGCTGTGCAGAGCAATTTCTGAGCATTAGAGAAGATAAAAAATATATTTTTTTCACCCAAAATAACCCGTAGGTGGAACTTCACTTTTGACATATTATGATTCAAGCTTGAGATTCTAAAGAGAAAGCAATATTCATAAATCCAACCAGCTTAGTATTACCCTCAGTCAGAACCGAAAAAAAATACACTCAGAACCTCCACGTCTGTCTCTTTTAAAAGAAAATTGCGATTGACAGATGTGCTAATCCTCAACGTAACATTCATAACCAGAAAATAGCGACAATTAATTGTATAGATATCATTAGACTAAAAAGTAATCTCTAAGATAAAAATAAAGCCTAAATAGACGCAAATGTTGCAGTGCAAAAACCTCCCCCTTCAATATTAATAGTAAAGGGAGAGCCCGTGAAATGCTCCATTCGTCCGAGTCCCTTTAAATAATCGCAGTGGATGGCCAAAAGCAACTTATAAAGGTACAAAAATCACGCACACATGGTTGCACTTTGCATGCCCACTGATGATGACAACATTATGACTAACATTGCAGCTAAATCATTTAATACATCTCTTAAGAAAAAAATAATTTTAGTCTATTGTTTTAAACATAATTTATGCAATATGCAATAGATACATTTTATTACGGCTAAAAATACTTCATTTTAGTCTTTACATCCATTTAAGTCAGGTTTTACTCGAGGAAGCTATACAATATTAATCCATAAGATTTTAATTTAGTTTCATTCTATTCTTTTATATCTTTATTATTTATAACAAAAGACTTTTCTTACATAAATAAAAAGGGTTTTCATGTACACGCAAGTTTACAAAATGAGCTCCGTTCCCTTCACATGTGACAGCCTCTTTCTATTACCAGCGCTCCGTGATGTCATCTTCACGATAAGTCTACAATTTAAAGAATCTGATAGACCCCATATAGTAAGATGGTAACTTGCGGAGTTTTAAATCTGGGTGTTTGAGATGCTTCACAACTGGTCTCAGGAATATAGGAAATTCTTTTTCAATACCACAGAAGGTGGACCCATAGCACCGTAGTATATAGGAATTAATGAATTTTGAGCTATAATAATAATGGTATATTTTAGTCATCATTGAGTTAATAGTGGCTTGGGTATTATAATAAATAACGATGAACGTTTCCCAAAGCATTCTAGTTGTATTGATCTTTACAGGGTGAGTGCCGTCTTATGATATTCTGTCAATCGCCTACTGTATGCAATGTCTCTGGTTCGGCTTAACGAGAGATCAAAATTGCATCTTACAGATTTCATAAAGTGGAAAGAGAAGATAAATCGTATATAATTTGTATCGTTATGTGGATCAAATGAAACTATCAAAAAGAAACGATCAAGTTCTTTGCGTTTGAAGTAAATAAAGACTATCAAATATGCAATTAAGGATTTTCAATTTATTAAATTTTAAAGTTGTCCGAATAACTATTGTTGCAACTGTATGTATATGTGTATATATTTATATAGAGCCACAAAATACAAACATAAAATGCGCATAAAAATGCGCAGCAGAAAAAAATTGTATAAAGAAAGGCATGAAATAATCAACAGTAACAAAAGGCAAACTTGCTTAGTGGATGCAAGGATGGAGGTTGGAGCAGTGGGCACAGTGGTTGGGAGTAGGAAGGTAATGCGAGGTTGCCGCTGCTGTTCATACACACGAGTTGACAACACAGCATCCGAGTGTGTGGCAGACATCTCAACTGCGTTGTTGTTGCTGCTGCTTGCTGCTGTTGATGATGGCGGAAGGGGCAGTGGCGGTGGTGGCTGTCAAAAGGGGGTATCAGACAGGGCAATGTAGCTGTCCTAATGGTGCTTGCTGCGTGTATGTGAGTGTGTGTGTGTGTGTGTGTGTGTGTGTGTGTGTGTGTGTGTGTGTGTGTGTGTGTGTGTGTGTGTGTGTGTGTGTGTGTGAGCAGCTTGACTGATGTTTGTTACAGCGAACGCCATAATTAATGATGAAAAATTGCTACACACACACACACCATGCACACACATACATGCACTCCCATGTACACAATTACACTTACAAAACATATGCAGTTAAGGACAAAAAAATAAAGCCATTTGGTTTTGGTGCTTCGCCAAAATTAACATGAAAAGGGCGAAGCTCAGCTGACAACATCGCTTGTGACAAAATATGGCAACCCTAACCCAAATGGTCAGCACACATACACACACATATACGCACATATGCACATACGTTTCAGTGTTGTCGAGTGCTTTCAAATCAAAAGGTCAGCGGGTGTGCCAAATATGCGAACCGTAACACATATAAGTGGCCATCCATTGGGATATATACATACATTTTTTTTCCTTTTACTCTCTTTACATTTTTGTTTTGCGTTTTGTGGCAGTTATCATCCCCCTCCTTTGACTTAGCCAGAAAAATTCAATTCAAGTTAATTATGGTCACGTTTTGTTTAGGCAATTTTGTTAACTGATCTTGATGTGCACATGTTAGAGGCAACAATGGTCAAGTAACAGCAAACATACAACTTGATGAATCACTTGCAAATGAAACCGACAGATAAATACAATATGTAGAGGATATTTATATAAATTACTTTTTGGATATGTTTTGTGCACATATATCGTATGTTTAGTTATACAAATCTTAATGGGAATTGGGAATTGCGGATAAGCCAATTGAAGCAACAATTGTATGTTCTGTAAGGGATGTTGTATTATCTCATATTAAAGCTTGTTTCAAAGTTGTAAACAAAAAAAAACACTCAAGCACTTAGTCGACCTGATGACAGTTAATTTGAATCATGTTTCACTTACTGCAGTTCTTGTGAATAGAAAAGAACAAACTGGCAGATGTTATACTTTTAAATTTTAAGTTATCAATGTTTTCAGTGTAAGATATGTTTGTGATTTGTTAAATTGTATAACTTATATATCTCGTATTTCAACAACTGTTTTGAATTTTTGTACGAAGCTAATTGTATGTATTTCTTATGTATTTCCGTATATTGTGTACCATTTTAGATCAAAAAAGTCACGCGAATTAAGTGGGAGTTGTAATACTAAAGACAATTTTTGACCAATACAAAAAATGTTTTTTCTCAGCAAGAATATTAATTTATTGATTAAAATGTAATTTAATGAACTGAACCTTAACTGCAAATTATTTAAAGTCTACTACAAGACACAACAACGACTACAACATTCAAGAAAAAAAAGTGGACTTTTCAATAGCCTTATATTGAAGAAAGATATATTTACAAAGAAACATTTCCCATGTCCATCCGAATATTGGTCAATCCATCCATCTATAAGAGCGCTACATAATCATTCGTCTTTGTCTTAATAGTGTCATTTTTATGTTTAAAGTTTATAATATATAAAAGCATTAATTATATATGAATAAATGAATGAAATAAGCATAATGGATAATAAAATCATTAATTTAGCAGAGTTTATATTGTCGAGTTGCAAAGTCAATACATTTTTGCGTTCATTTAGTAAATTTTCCATGCAATGCTTTTTAAATTTAAAGAAATGGTCAATCAAACGCCTTGCAACGTAAAGAAGTAATATTAATTATTTCATTTCTTATGGGAGCGATACTTTGAAAGAATGTGGTTCAAATGGATGGGTAATTATTTAAACCTTTTTTAACTTAATTTTACTGAGTTTTTCCCCATGGGCTGTAAAATAGATATGCTTTGAAAAGTGTTGTCAAAGGATTGAACCTATGTTCTGATATCAATAGCAAATACAAATTTTCAACCAATATGGCGTGAAGTGAAGAAACTTAGAACTGTGTATTATGTTCATAAACAGTTACATATAATAAGGGTTAACATGTATTTGCAACGCTAGAAATGGCAGAAGAAGAAAAGAGTTGATACTCGGCGTAGTCGCTACTAAGCAGTTGAAACTGCAAGCTTTGATTGAAATGTCTTAAATCGTCTAAAGTTGTAAAATGACATTCTATATTTTATGTTCTATATTCTTCACGAATATTAATTTATAAATATAGATGCAGATAAACATAGATACATAGATTCGTCAATATTTATGTAGATACATAGGTTCGTCGATACATAGATACATAGATTCGTCGATACGTAGATACACAGATACATAGATACATAGATCACATAGATAAGATACATAGATACATAGATACATAGATACATAGATACATAGATACATAGATACATAGATACATAGATACATAGATACATAGATACATAGATACATAGCCACAAAAAAATAATGGTAAGTACGCAAATGGGGGAAACGTGGCAGCTGAAGGTTACCCGAGCCGATAGATATTTAGAAGAAAAAGGACAAGTTAGGCAAAGGTGAAGCAGAAGGCTTATTTAAGTTATGACCGCATGTGTGCGACATATTCAATTCCCTTTTTTACAAATTATCACGACATTTATGGGTTCGTTTCTAGTGATTCCCCATCATCATTGATCTTACACGCGACAAATAATTCTCAAGCATTTGTTATTAATACTTGCAGTTTGAAGCACTCTAACTAACTTTCCGTGTTTGTAATGATATATATTATATAAATATAAAAAAAATCACTTTAATACTTTCTCAACGATTTCTGAGAACGTTTGTGTTTGTTTTATCTAATTCTAATTCATCAGTTTTGTTCTCCTCCCTCTCTCTTTCTTTCTCGAGCAAAGCTTCAACGAAAACTAGAGTATAAAGAAGTGGCGAAAGCCCTGTCTCTATCACAAATTTGAATTAAGTTATATTAATGACTTCATTATATGATAGCTTTCATCGATCGTCTCAAAGGCATATTCAAAATCCACGAAAAGTAGATAGAGCGGAGGCCTCTGATTTATTTACTTGTTTGACTCTCACATCATCAATAACAATAAGGTTCCCGATCTACTTGTACTTATGCAGTTTTCCGTTGATAAAAGTATGACATTTTCTTACTGGTTCTTACATTTAGCTGCATAAGATTAAAATCGATGATTAGAAGAGAAATGCAAAACAACTAAACACACGCTTTAATTTATCAAATGCTTTTACGCAGTCGAAAATCGCGAAAAATTAGAGAGAGGGTATATTATTGGATTTGTTGAGTCGTATGAGTGGTTGTAATAGTGTGGATACTTGCTCTAAGATAATTTAAATGAAAATATTGAGAATGATTCACGTCAATTATTTATAATATTTGCACTTCTCCAATCATTGCTTTAGGTGAACACAATTTTAAAAGGAATCCCAACCATGCCACCGGATGGACCCTCTTTCATCGGTGAATGCAGCAATTGTTTCTGATGCATCGGATGAGCCCAAATTCATTCCAATATTCAAATATTCTTCAAATTATGCAATAGTAACTCTTCAATCCACTAAAGTTGTAATGTCAAAGGTACTCCAAGCAAATTACATCTCCACTATACTTTAAAATTTTAATCAAAAACAACTTTAAAAATCCTGACTCACCTAACGTATGTGCCTCAAGCTGCACAGAAACTAACATACGCCTACTATACAGTGTAGAATATATGAAATCAATTGTTGTAAATAAAGAATATAAACTATATTGATCTATATTTAAACTCAGGTATAAATAAATACAAATAAATACCACTCATAAATAAAAATGAAATTTTCGCACGGCACGTGTAGAAAAAACGAACAGCGTATGAAAAAAGGCGAAGAAAAGAGAAGCACATTAACAGGAAAAAAGAAAACTTAACTTAATTGCCATACACAAAAATTGCTCCAAGCCAAAAGACCCTTCCAGCAATAAAGGGGTGTTTATATACAATCCTATATACACATATATATACTTTCATTCATATACACGCAAAAACTCAACACAGTACCGCACATAAGTCTTTAAACAGCAGAAATTGGTATTTCAGTATCAACTACTTGTCTGATGTATGCCCAAAGCCACAGAATTTCAACAAAAACCCCAGGTGCTTTCTAATAAGTACCTTGAAAAAGCCGTGTCTGAATCTTGTCATCAAAAAAATAAAAGCTTAAACCTTAACGAGGTCATCATAGTAGGTTCAGTGTCGATAAGACACAAGTTTTTAAAGAGATTTGCTTAAACTTCAATATCTTGCTTACAAGGGACCCTTGGTAAAAAAAAGGTATGCTTTTCACTAGCCTTAAAAGTCACATTGATTGTTAAACGTTCTCTACATATTATATAACTTTAAGGATAAGTGCTGATCGATACAACAATCGTAGGCATCCGTCTACATTACTACATTATAAAATTTATGGATTTCAGTTTGAATTTATTTCTTTGTTGATTGAAAATATTGTAGTAATAGCATTTATGTAAATAGTTATCATATAATATATAGATTTTTTAATTAAACCACAACAAAGGCATACCAATACTTTGAAAACTTAATTCGTTATAATCTGTAACACATTACCTCTTCTAATGTGTATACCCTGTTCGGAACACGTGGTCTATGAAATGATATGAAAAGCCGAATATATAGCTTACAGCCAACAGAACAGCGAAGATTCCCAAATTGCCAACGTCTGTTTGTGTGGAAATAGCTGAAATTCAAGGCTGACAGAAGAGGTAAAAAAGAGGCGAATATCCGGGGCCTAGCACTGTCATAGCTTCCAAATATACACTAAGTAATACTCTATTAATTAAAGACACCACAGTTTGGATTTGGCTATAAACTGCAGGTCTCTGTTCTCTTCGAACAGCTATAAATAGAGATGTTTCTATGCCCCGCGATTTAGCGCGATGATCGCATAGTCAAAAGGAGTAAATTCATTTTTTAAGCCTAGTCTTTAAAACTAAACTTAAAAACTTAGTTTTTTTTTGTTTTATATGTGATTTTGTAGACACCACCACAGTGTACGCATTCTTTTATGCGGCAGTGTACAAACGCATGTATGTTTGTCTGTGAGGTGTATATTGCTGGGCGTATTTGTGGTGCTGCGGCTTTGGTTGTGGTTATGCGGGTGCCGAGTGCCCCACGGACATTCTCTGACGATTGCTTTAGCGACTTGCTTTACAAGAGACTCACTACCCCCCCGCCCACACTCTCTCTCTCTCTCACTCTCCCGCACGCTCGCTGTCTCACTGTCTTTTTCCGGCTCTTTCGAACATTCGCTCTTAGTGAATGGTGCGTGCACTGTGCGATATAATTTATGTTTCAATAACTTTCGAAACTCATTGAAAAGTCGCTTATGTTTGCTTCAATGGCGGCAGCAGGCAGGCAACAACAACAACAAAAAACAACAACGAGAAGAACGTTAAGAGTACAACAATAAATTGTTTGGATTTACTTATACATCTGCTTTGGCTCTTCGACTATTTTTTGCTCGCTTTGCTTGCTCTACACTCTTCAACGCAGCTCTCTGCCATTTGCCATTTTACTCAATTTTTATTGTTGTTGCACTTTAGCGACCTGCTTTGTCTATGTTCCCACACAA
Organism: Chymomyza procnemis; assembly: GCA_035046065.1. NCBI lineage: Eukaryota > Metazoa > Arthropoda > Insecta > Diptera > Drosophilidae > Chymomyza > Chymomyza procnemis. The sequence continues at coordinate 25,231,844 of JAWNOJ010000013.1, read as the reverse complement.
CAACAACAACAACAACTACAACAACAATACGCTTAAGCTGCAAAAGTTTTGCTACTTTTTTCATCTTTGTTCACTTTGTGTTTCTTTGCTTTTATTTTTCCTTCTTATTTCTTTTGTTGTTGTTCTCTACTTAATTCTCACTTTTTTTATGCTTTTGCTGCTTCTTGTTTATTGTTTTGTTCGCATTTTGTTATTGCCATTTGCCAGTCTTCATTTGTTTCTTTAGTATTGCGTTCTCTGGGTTTTTTTTTTTCAAAATTTATTTGCAAGTTTTCTAATTTGTATTTCACTCCATTTTATTGTAATATACAATCTCATTTGCCATCGACATTATTTTAACGCGACGCCGCGAAGGATAAGCAACAGTGGGGCACGTAAGTTGCGTCAGGTATTACCTGCTCCTGCTGTTAGCCCTGGGGCAAGTACAACAACAACAGCAACAACAACATTGGCTACAAACTGTATCGCATTTGTATTATTGCCGGCAAAGACAGGCAGACATCGTCAAGCAAGCGTCGCAGCAACAAAACAAGGCCACAAGCGATTTGCCTAGAAGTATGCAATGTTATTTTTTAATACTCTTTAAGCTAACTGAAAAAGTTCCCACGACGCACTTAAGCAGCATGTAACGCTTTAAGTTAATGCATATAAATGCTCGAAATTGCAATTGTTATGAAAATGTCTAAAAAGTAAATGTCATTTTATTAAATTATTAAAAACTTTCTGAAAAGTATTTGTGCTTGTGCTGTATGTGTAGAGAACTACCGAGTTTGCATATATGTATATTCTCCCACACCAAAAAAAAACTTGAAAGTTGTAAATGTTTCACTTTATTAATAATATATGCAAACTAATATGTCTCAAATGTGTTGACGATAAATTAATAACTTCGAAGGAAACATTTAATTTAATTAAAAATCGCTACGCATTGACTGATGGAAAAATATTGGAGTATCTTAGTTTAGTTACTAAATTAGTCACACATTTTGATGCGCTACAAAAATTGCGAACGGACAAACTTTTCACTCCTAATAACGTTTATATCGAGAAACCTATAAATCAAATGTTTGGCAGACTCTTATACCGATTTTATATACATGTTGCTGCAATATCCTTGTCATTATGAACTTTAAAGCTACAAGAAATGTGTAGAACGCGGAATCCAATCGACCAACTGTCCAATCAATCTATAAATGAAGCGAAAAGTTTGCATATAAATGTGTTGAGCTCAAAATTACTAAAATAACGTTTAAAAATAATATATTAATTTTGGCGTAGCACTGGCATAGCAAATATAGTAATAGAGTAACTATGTTACTGAAAGACACCGCCGTTCGTATTCGTAGCTCCCTGTTCTCTTCGAACAACTGTTTATGAGAACAACTCCAACTCCATGAACAACTCTGCCTTTGAAGGATTGTCATCAAAGTCAATAAAAGATTGTGCTGCTGAAATATTTTTCAGAGTCACAAATCGCTATAACTTAAAAAAAAAATGATTTATAATTTTTGTAAGATTTACCCAAGCTTCCGAATCGAAAGTTGCATTTTGTTCTGGAATCTTTTGAAAACTAGTGAAAATGTTTTTTTAGTAAAATTATGCTTATGCATTTTTTTTTTAATTACTTTTACTTCAAATATAAAGTAATAAAGCTTAAAAACATTGATTCACGTTACTCACAGCACACCCATGCCAATTTCCCAGCAGCTCAGATCTAAATATCTTAAGTTACATTATGTTTGTTAAGAGCATTTAAAGTTCATCAATGTTTTGCTCAAGTTAAACATTTGCCATTTCATTTTTATAAAACTGCTCGTATATTTATTAACCGCACTGTTGACTTTGCTGGAAAAACTTTCAAGCTGCCTAGTCGATTTTGTTGTTGCTGCTGTTGTTGGAGTCGCTTGTTGCCGTTCGAATTTTGTTGTCGCACCTTCTCAGGAATTCTGTTTACATTTATTACTTTGCGCAAGTTTAAGTGAAAAATTTCCATAAACATTCTTTTAAGCGACATAAAGTTTTTATTAAATTTTGCTAGAAAATCCCTGACACGATGATATCAGCTCAACAACGGCAACAACAAAGCAGGAATGCGCTTGCAAGGCGCTCACTGGGAAATGTGCTTGTTGTTGTTGTAATTGTTGTAGTTGTTGTAGTTGTCGTTGTCGTTTGTTTGCCGTTGAACACACAAAATGCTAAGATACATCGCAGAGCGCACATGAATCAGTAGAGTTGTTACCGTGCCACATTTCTCGAGCTCATTGTTGTTGTTGCTGTTGCTGTTGTTGTTGTAGTCGCAGCCGTGTTGCACGCAGTTCATAAAAATTTTGCCAGCCAACGTGACATGCACAAAAGGCAAAAGGTAAAAGGCACTAAAAAAGACAAAAAAGCTACAAAACAAGCCAACACAAGAGACTAGTATCCAAAGTGTGTAAGGCGGGGGGAAGGAATGAACAACGCGTATTTTAAGTGCCAGTGTCTAACACAGTGACACTAGATGAAATTCAATTAAAAGTAAGATATATTTTCTACAAAATTCCAATGCCACATGCTACTCTCTCACATTCAAGTGTCAGTTGTTAAAACATATAAAAATAAAATAAAATATAAAAAAAAAACTAAACTTTGGCATTCGCGCATATTGCGCATACGCCATATGCACCACCCACACATATACACACTCGCACATCAAATGCTTAATTAGAGCGTTCTATTTGCGAGCAACTCGCAAAAAAGCAATATTTATCTTTAACAAGTTGTACCATTAGCAGTTCGTAATAAAACTTCAAAGTAATATAGTAGCTAGCTTCGAAGTTTTAATTGCATTGTCATTTCCGCGTTGCATACTCGAAATATTTGCAGCACTTTGGGATAAATCCAAATCAATATCTTCTGTTTGTATTCAATTCAAATTGAATTGACTTATTAAATGTTGCTCATTTATATGTATTGCCCACAAAACCAGCTAATTTGTGTCCAACTTTTTTTTCTGTTTTATAATAAGGTCAGGTCAGTTGCAACTGCAACATTTGCAATTGCAGCAACTGCAACAACAGCACTTTAAAGCGCATTGAACCAAAAGTTGAGCAAAACCGCAATAAATGACAAACGTTTTGATGCCTGAAAGCGCGGTAAATATTGAAATATATAAAAAGCAAGTTGAAGCAAGTACGGAATTTCGAATACTCTTTAATTTGTTAATACAAATATATAATATTGCCTGTGTTGCATAATTTAGTCTTACTTTAAGATAAGACAAATAATAGGTAAAAGTCTTCTAGTCATACCTTTTTTTCATCTAAAAATTTATTATATTGTATGTTCTGCACAGCGTGAATAAACTCCAAACTATGATATGTTGTAATTTTTTATGTAGATAATATGAAAATTTCAGTTTTTGTATTGTATGGCTGGCAATACAGCGATCCCAAGCATAACTCTCTGCGGCTCTGTCCATGTCCAATCAAAACATTTGCTTGAGAGTTTTCTATTATAATCAAAAAAATTTGTTTATTTTATTTTTTGGCAATATTTAATGCTTTAGGTTTTTAAATTTGATTTTAAAATGACAAAAGTTAAAGTTATTTTGTTTGCTTCAGCAGTTGTAAACCAACAAAAATACTTTTCGACCAAACTTGGTTAGAAAGATACCAAATATATTAATATAAAACCCTCCTAAGTAGAGAATGTGAATAATCAAAAACTAATGAAACACAGCAAATAAAATTAGAAATATTTTCTGAAAAAGCAGGAATTTTTTCCTTTTATAATATAATAAGGGTGTTTTTCGAGGTATAGAACATTAAGCATTACTGTTCAAGATGGCGACCGATTTAACAGCTGTCAAGTGATTAATTTTCAATTTGGTTTGGCAATTGAAGAACTCAAGCCAAACGATTATCAAGCAAGGCGTAGATTCGTCGAATGGACCCAAAACGAGATGGCCGTTGTTCCCGATTTTTAATAATGTGTATTTTGTTTATTTGTTTCTGGTTGAGTGGCTAAGTCAACAAATAAAACTGCCGCATTTGGAGTGAAGCTAATCCTCAAGTGTACTGTTACAATATTGACTGTTTGGTGAGCTTTATAGGCTGGTGGAATCATTGGCCCGTACTTCTTCAAAACCGATGACGGCCAGAATGTTACAGTCAAGACTGATCGGTATAGATGATGTCCAGGAGTTGTGGTGCCAACAAGACGGCGCAACATGTCACACAGCTCGTGCCACTATCGATTTATTGAAAGACACGTTTAGTGACCACCTAATTTCACGTTATTGGACCTGTGAATTGTCCCCCAAGATCTTGTGATTTAACATCGATAGACTACTTTCTGTGGGGCTATGTAAAATCATTGGTCTATGCGGATAAACCACAACCGCTTAACCATTTGAAAGACAACATTCGCAGTGTTATGGCCGATATAAGACCACAAATGTTGAAAAAAGTCTTCGAAAATTAACGTCCAGATTGGACTACATCCCAGACAGCCGTGGCGGAAATCATATTTAAAATGTAATGCTCCACAAGATTATCTTTCGGATAAATAAAATTCATGTCAATCGTCGCTATTTAACCGACTTTGATGAAATGTGACATACCATTATTAATAATCGAAAAATTAACATTTTTTTTTGAGGTAATGAAAAACATAAGTGAGCGTTATCTTATTATCTTCAACAGCCGTTCTATTTGGCAAAGTTGGTTGTTGTAGCTTTTGCCATCTCTGAGGTGATGGCGATCATACAGACGGATAGACGCAACCCATGATTGTATATTAATTTCTTTAGTTACTCTGATCATATATTAGATAACTTTGGGGGTTTTCGACTTATTATTCTCAATTTTATATACATTATCTTCTTAATAAACTTAATAAACTATACATACCCTTTTTAATCACTTGACCGTTGTAAAGGAAATGTAGAAATATACTATACTTTAGAGTCTGTTGTGATCTAAATTATAATGATTCTAAAGTTGCTGTATAGCTTTTTACTTTCCATAAAATGGAAAAAAATTTTAAAAAGTATTCTTAAACAATATTCGAAAGGGCAGTATTTAAATAAGGTGATTTAGAACATTTTTATTAATTTGAATTAAAATTTTATGCTTAATTATGAAAATATTGAAGAAAATATATATTTATTTTGCAGTATTTCATTTTTTGAAATGGTTTTACATTAATATTTTTACTAAATTATTAAAGTGTGCCGATAATTAAACTGTGTATTTTCACTGTTTGTTACAAAATGATTTACTGTCAATGTTTATTTAATTATATCATATTTAAATAAAAATGTAGCTCGATTAATATTAGTTGCAGTAAGATTGTATAGCACTCCCTGTAAATTATGGCCCTAATGTGCTTAAAAGAAAGCATAAATTCGGTATTTTAATTAGTGTAGCATGGATATTTTTTCTATATTTAAATATTAACTTGTAGTAATTTATATACAAAAACAGAACTTATTGTAACTTAGAGTGAATCTGATCTAAACTAAATAAAATATTCTCTTAAAAGTTGAAAAAAATGTTTAAACCATTTTAATTCTTTAAATCGTACATGAAGAGCAAGGAAACTATTACTTTGGAGCATATCATTGATATCGGCTGTTTTGAAAATGTGGCAAACGGATTTTGGTGAGTAATAAAGTAACAAAAGTCACTGACTTATAATTGTTAGGCTTAAGATCTTACGTTTTAGTTAAAAAAAGGAAACTACATTACGATTTCAAATTATGCTTATTTTTGTAATACTCCATTCTGTTCTAAATTGCTGATTTCAAGCAATGACTGGTAAAACTAAAAAAATTTGTTTATTTTTTAATAACTTCTCTTGACTATGCAAAAAAGAGTAGCATCTATATTCGCTATTAATTGGTGTTTGTAGAGAGATAGAACCAACTGTTTTTAGCCGCATCTGAACTGTGTTGTTTATGAAGTAAACGAGACTAAGGAAAATATGGTAGTTTTGCTAGCGATATCAGTTCCAGACAAATGCATCAGTGCTGCTGCGGGGCATCGCACCAACGATCTTTGGGCTTGAATATTGTTTTTATTATTTCTTATTTTTTCTTTAAAATATGAAAATTAAGAGCACTCGATTATGGATGACAACACATCGATAGTTCTATAAACAATTCGATTCTAGCGTTGAGAGAAACAAACATTGCTTGTTTTAAGTAATCACAAATTTTTAGATTTACGGGTTAATGTTTCTAAAAAAAAAACAACGGACGCACTGCACTGTTTGCCTCAACTTTCAAATATATAAACTTGTAAATTTCATATAAACGACAAAAGCTCACACAAAACCGTTAATACTCGTCAAGTCCCCTTAATCATTTAATACGTTACAAAAAAACGTAAAGAGAAAAACGAGAAAATCAATGAAAATGAAAAACAATTAGTGGTTAACCAAACTGTTCAAATTTCGAAATTAATGCCGCAATATCGGACAATAAATAACCATTGTAGTACAATAGCAGCTGAATACCCCGCCAAATGAATTTATAACCATAGTTCAACCCAAAACAAAAGAAAAAAGCAAAACAAAATGAGAAAATTTAATTAAAAAAAGTTTCACACAACTTACCTGGATCTGCGCGTCGTGGGATCCTTCATTACCATAGCCTCTGAGATATCACCATAACGTCCGAAATAATCGCGTAAACTTTCTGTAATGACAAAAACAACAACTCGCTTAATAAGACGTGTGCAACATTTTTAATAAACCCTTAAAAAAAAAATAAAAAAAAAGGTCAAAGTTTACTAATTTTGTTATGTGCTTAAATGGAAGCCCCAGCGCCTAAATAAATAAAAGCCAGGATGAGCACACTTCGACATAATGCACATGCTGCTGTCAACAGGCAACTTTCCATACCACAATCATTCACTTTGCTCGCTCAACAGGCTACATCCCATGCCATGACACCACACACACACACACACACTCTGACAGGGTTGCCAGATGTTGTTGTCTGCGGTTTTAGTAGCTAATCTGGCGTTCGGCTTGGAGCACGTACGCACACACACATGCTGGAAAAACTGAAGTTATTTCAACAAAATTGCCAGACAAACAGCGAAAACCAAGGCTGAACATGGACAACGATTGGGATTTGGCGGAGAGAACGTGAACACTGGGCCGATAAAGTCATCTCTCAATGTGTATAAGGAAAAACCCTAATCCAGTGAAGTACTGGAGTGCGTGGCGTTGCGCTCATGTCATAAATTCAAACTACAATAAAAATTCAATAAAAGCCTGGACTTTTTTATGCCCTATGCAATAAGTTTGGGGTATATTGCAATTAGGTGTATGTTTGTCACTTGGTGGGCGTATGGCCAACGATAGTATCAAAGAAATATCAATCGGATAGGTAAGCCAAATTGAAGTTAAGTGACATAAATTAAGTGCTTTGTAAGTCGAGAGATCTATCGATTGAATGATTGATGCAAGTAGATAAGTTGCTGCAATAAGTCTCTGCAATGGCCAAGTGTCCGATAGGATAGAAAAGCGAATCTTAAGACGTGAATCTGATATAAGTGCGGAATATACGCGAGCAGTGATAAAGACTAAGCATGTTGTAAATATTATATATACTATATGCTTATAGAGTCTGTATTTCCGAGGATAGTTTATGGGTGAAATATTTACTAAAGGCAACCGATGTTTGCCAGTTTTTCAAAGAGAAATTCTGAAATATGCGGCAAATATAAAAAATCCAATTCATTGTGTTCTATAGTTATGAGTAAGTACAAAAACCGTTTGGCAAGTGATTCGCAAAGAAAAAACATTAAAAAAAATGTATGAGATTTAAATAAATTCCGATTCTCCACAAACGTTGGATACTCTCCTTCTTTTGCCACGGAGTTTAATGATATATATAACGTTTGCCCAAAATTGGTTATTCTGACAAAAAAAAAATCCTTTATATAGATTAATTATATTTCTATGATTTACAAAGGGACTTAATAGCAACAACGGTGAACTAGTGCTTTGAGATGCCATTTATAAGTAAATCTTTACTAAAAAACGACAGCGTCGTTCGCAGTCAGCTATATATCTTTAACTTTGAACAGCTAATAATAACGAGATCCCCACCTTTGGAAAGATAATAGCGTAGTTAAGAGTAAATACAAAACATTAACTTCCCTTGACTATGATGTCATTGCTCAACAGGTGTAGCATGCACGTATATCTTTTAATAGCTGTTCGAAGAGAAGTGTCTAGTGCCGAATCCGAATGGCGATGTCTTTAATAAATATAAATTATAACACCAACGCTTGCTGCTAAACAAGAACCACTAAATAACATATAGACTTAGTATTAAACAAATACCTTCCTTGATCGCTTTGTTTTGGCTGTTAATTAAAAAAAAAACAATTGGATCTAACTGATTGATCGGGAGTGTGTCTGAAAAAGGAGGAGAACATTTTAGAAATAAAGACGGACATGCTTCAGTAATAATTTTTTACTTTAAATTACGAAATACTCAAAATAAGAAAAATGCTTGAAACAAAGGACTAACTTTTTCATCTTAGGTTGTTTGTAGTAGCGACCAAAAAAAGTTTGTTTTGTTTTAATGCAAATTACTTAATTTTTTCCCAAGTGTAGAACACTTGCATTACAATTAAAGAGTATCTTAAACTCGGTTGTGTTTAAATTAGATATGCGCCATATTTTTTTTACTCATACCAAATATTTGTGTGCATGTGTGTGGTGTGAAAACTCGCGCCACACACACGCACACACACACACACACAGCAACTAGTTGCGCCCGGAAAAACAAATAACGCTTTCAACGCTTCAGTCTTTGGCTGCATTGACAGCGCTTTCGGCGTCAAGGGGAGATTGGCTTTGGGTACAGGGTATTGCGGCAGCGTACTGGGCTATGGTCTCTGGACTGTGGACTCTGGGCGCCTTGCCACGACATTGCAATGCGCTTCGCGTGATTTACATAAGTATGCACAATAATTATGAACAATAAAAAACAATTTGTTTGCTTATGACAGTTTTGGTGCCATAAATAACAACAGCAACTGCCGCAGTATCTGTGTGCGCTTGTTTCTGCGTGCGTGTGTGTGTGTGTGTGTGTGTGTGTGTGTCTATCTATGTGCAGTGTCTGCGACATTCTGTGCGTGTATGTGTGTGTGTATGTATTGCGCGCATTGGACGCGTTTTTGGTTTACGGCAAAGGGGTTACGGCCTCAAGAGAACGCATTACCCATGCGTGTGTGGCATGTAAATTGATGATGGCCCAACAAGGGTTACAGCCACAACAACACGCCAGTCCTTGCGTGTCTATATACATATATGTTTTACCATGCGTATGTATTAAATTTAGTTGTATGTGTGTGTGCGCTTTTAGTCATGTTTATGGCACTCATAACCACTGTGCGCTTGAAAGTATGCTACACTTTAAGCTCAAATAGGCAATTGCCTGCACTAAAATTAAGTGCTAAATTAGCTGAGCGTGTCCCCCAGCCTTTACCATGACTTTCATGACATAAAATAATGTATTTTAATAGTTCTTGTCATATTAAAGTCTCGCAAGAAGCGTTTTATAGTTTTAGTTTTATGCTATTTATAAATGGATTTATTTTAGGAAAAAAAATCAACTTTCATGCAATTAATAAGAGTTCGAGTTGCTTTGGCCAAAACTGAGCAATAAAATTCAACTTGCACAGGGAAATAGTATTTACAAGATACGATTTTCAGTTACCGACTTTGCATACATAAGTTTAGAGTTGTAGGTCCAAATAAAAGCAAAGAAACTCGAAGCAAACAAACGAAATCTAAATTTTTTGGGTACAATAACTTTGACAAGTGTTTCACTTAGCTAACAATTTGCCATGGCCATATTTTGGGTTGGCTGCTCTTCAGGTTGCATAAATATTTGTTAAAAAACAAATCCGTCTGAGATGCCATTGGTGCCAACTTACACCACGGCAATCGTTGCCTGGTATAAAAGTACCTTATAATAGAATGAATCGGATACAGGTAACCTTACTAGCATTTAGAACCTGGGTATGTGGTTGCAGGTAAGAGAGACCTAAAAAGACACAGAATTTTATGCATACCCAAGTGCCAAAAAGCTCAACCTTTTCAAATAGATCGCAGCGATGCTGCGTAGAATTCGAAAAGAAAGCTTGGAAGAAGAAAACAGAGCCTCTCGTAATATGAGATAATTGCTTCAATAGGCTGCCGAACTGTAGATAATATCTATGGATCTCTTCGGCTATATTTGGACATTTTGCATCAATTGGTAAGCCTCTATTTGTTAAATAAAAATCTCAAATGTACTTTTATAGGTCACTCATTTGTAGAACCTTAAAAATACATTGCTCAATGAGTTCTGAAGGACTACGAAGAAGTAGCCGATTAATAGCTTGGGTTTCCTTATTCCGAAGAGGACCAGGGCAAGAAATAATAAGCTTTTTATAAAATTTAGAGGAGTTGTGGCAGTTCTTGAAAATAATTACCTAGATATTATCACGTAAAATAATATATATTTATATAAATGCAAATAAAAATAAAACTATTTTAATTTAATTGTGTTTTTAACCAAGTTTATTGTAAATGGTATGCAATTTTAAGTATTTCGCAAAAGCCCGCAAATAGAAACAGCAAATAAATGCATTGTAATTAAAGTACATTTTCCATTAGATTTTAATATCTGGAAATATGTATCTCAAACTAGTATCTCCTTTTTGACCTACAAATGGTGCACTAATTATTTATTGTTTTTTTTCGCAATTGGTGCCATATATTGGTGTTTTGTATTTACGTCAGTAGCGTACAACTGAGGCTCGTTGGTTCGAATCCTCGCAGAAGCACGGTCACATTGGAAGCAAAATGATGTTATTTGCCTAAAAAAAATTACTATTAATTAAAATCACACCATGAATCAAATGAAACATGAATATTTTGATTTTCCAAGATTTTATAGTGCAACATACTTGGAAAGCTATTTTATTTGTTATCTTTAGAACATAGAGCTTCTTGTTGACTGAAATTGTTGTTTAAAAGTAATAAATTAATAATCACCGTTCTTCACATAATAAGAAATTATTCTAAACTTTTATAAAAATTCATGTCATATTGAGTATTAATGTCTAAATCAAAAAAAGTGATTTGTTGGGATCAGTATTGCTTGTCCCTGGATCACCAGAAATAAAATCAGAAAATAAGTTGAATTTCATTTCCAAAAAATCAAAATGGGTCGAACTTCAAAAGTTTGTATTGTTCCAAAATTTAATTAAAAAAGATACTATTTTAAGTAAAATACTGATGAGTAAAGCTGTTCCTGCTCATCCGAACTATTAATGGTTTGCGCAGGGATTCCCACCTCGTAAAAAAAACTCCAAAGAATACAAAAAAAGCCTCGTAAAGCAGCTCTCAAGCTAGTAATCTATGAAAACATAGTTATGAGTAAAATGCTTTTAAGCTTTGAAAACAAACTTGTAAACTTGAAGTTTTGAAAATGTGTATAAGATATTTTAATTACATTTTTGCTTCGCTTAAATTTCCGCTTCCCTGGCTGGTTATATTTTTTAAGCTTAATTTTAGTCTCAGCGGTCTCATGATCCACGATGCGTATACCTATCGAAGAAACCTGAGATCGCATTTCCACAGCTAAGGGCGAACATAACTAAATGCGAAAAATGTTAAGAAAATGATTGAAATAAGTAACACAAATGTAGAATTTTATTTTTTAATTCATTTTTGTTAATCTTCAATAATCGTTATTCAAAGCAAACATTTTTCTTGCAGTGTATTAGAGTACATGGTGATTTTTGCTGCAATTTTGAGTGACAGCTGCAAAGTTTATTTTGCATTTCATATTTGCGTTCGGGCCAACTGTCACTTGACTGGACATCACTGGCCACCATTTGCAATTTGTTGATTTTCGAGACCCGCATATGGTCAATATATTTTTGTATAGACGTATATGTAGCAGGAATATTAAATAAATATGCGCTATGTAAAGTGTAAATGCAACAAAACAAAGCACGAAAAAAGATAAATGAAATAAAAAAGAAAAGTATTGACAACAATGGGAGAAAAAAAGGGAAACAAATTAAAACGAAGCAAAATACAATTTAATTTATTTAGAGCGCAATAAATACAATAACAACAACAATAAACAAAAAAAAAAGGGAAACACAAAAGTATACTACGTATTGTGTGTGTGCTTGTTTGTATCTATGTATTTGTTTGCGCCAAATGTATGTGGGTGTGTGCGTGTGTGAGTGTAACGTAGTAAAAGCCAAACTTGGATTTAATTAAAATGTTTACCACAGTCATTTCATTTTCATAGCCAACAAGCATAAATTTTCAAAACGAAACAAAAGCAACAGCAACAGCAGCAACAACAAATGCAAATACAACAAAATCGACTACAACAAGAACAACAACAAAAGCAGCCGCAAAACGAAACAGCTGTAAGTAAATGGCAAGCCATTAAACTTGGCTCAATGTTTATACGAGGTTTGGATGATAAGTAATCGACAGCAACAAGCATGGGTAACATTATAAAAACGTTATACTCGATAGTTCGATAGAAAAAATTGTGATAGTATATTCTTCTCATGCAAAAGATCTCTTCAAATTTGGATCAAAATTGTTATTTTAATATAAATTATCACTCAAAAGAAGAGAACAATGCACTCGAACCACAGAACTTCGGGTGTAGATACGAGTACGCTTCATTGATAATAAAGAAATGAAGCTATATGTCGCACATAAATTACGATTTCAAAAGTCGCATTTGGCAGAGTGTATACTTTCAAATTGAAGTATCAAAATGTTTATGATAATTTTAACCGATCTAGGCACGTTTCCTATTGCTCAACATGTAAGGCTACGTTGCCTTGGGCGTTTGTATTTAATAACTTATTCGCTCATAAAAACTATAAAACTATAACAACAAAAAAATTAGCTCTACTGAATAAAAAAATTATTAGCTAATATTAATATAAAATAATTATTAAGTTTTATATTTGTAAAAGTTTCTATAATTAACATCAATAAAAAGTTACTTATTGTTTTATTGAAATTTTAAAAATTAAGTTTAAAAATTAACCAGTTTAAAGGTTCCTTAAGATACAAATTATTTAGTTTTTGTTTAAATGTATCTAACAGATATTATTATATGTATTGATACGTTATCAAGTATTCAAAAAAGGATCGGCTTTATTGATACTTTTTTTGACAAATATGCATTCGATCAAAATTGACCCGCATACACAAAGAAAATTCTCAAGGCATGTACAAACATCTCTCACGAAGTACATGTATTTATTTTTACTATGGAAATATTAATTAGTTTACCAGAAATTTATATTTTCAATACACTCTCAGCATTGGAATCATTGAAAATGTTGCACAAAGTTGTTTTGGAATTTCTTCTTCTTCAGTGTAGAACGAGATGTAGAAATCTTGCCTTAAGCGAGTCTTCCATTTCACTCTGTATACAATCGAAAACAAAAAGTCTAGGTATTACATTAAAAAATAACAGAGACTCTGGACTTATTTTAGGAATATTTTATAATATGAAATAGCCAGAATTGTTGAAAAAAAAACACGAATTATCGCTCAACGAACATATTTGGTAGTTATTGGAACTTGTGAACTTTTCGGGGACTGAGCCATGAGTTAGTTAATAAAACCAAGCTGGTGCAGTTTTATTGTGTGAAAAGGACATCCTAACGAACAATAAGTAATTAATCAAGTAATTTCTCAAACATAATTTATATCTTTTCCAAACGGTTCGAGCACCAAAACAAAAAACCAATAAAGACTACGGCCTTAAATCGTTTATAAGTTAACATTTTTTGTCAAAAGTTTAAGCTCAAATTTTGTATAGAGCAATGACAGTTTATTTAATAGAAATCTGTCATTATTAGAAATTTAAACGATATTTCATAAAACCTGAATAGTGATAGATCAACTTATTAGACTTTGCCCAATTCTTGCAAATTCTATAGACCAATATTCCAGTCAAATACTGAACAATCCACCCTCGCAGCGACACAAACACTGTGACACATATTTACAACATAAAGTCAGCCAATTCGGATTGTTGCATCAACGCATATTCAACAATGCGCTCATTTTACGTTGAGCTAAAAATGAAATGAATTTTTTCAACCCACATATAGGCACTAATTAGTCCTTGCACAAATGCCCAAAACAACCATGCCCACAAACTCCTTCAGCTTTCACGAACACGCACACATATGTGCATAGTGTAAGCCCAAAATTTATCCCAAATCCATTTAGTAAAATTATTTATAAGAAAAAGCTAGCGTAGCAATCCGTTTTGCGGTTTCAGGCATATTAACCCCTTAATGTCTAACGTCGTCATGCCGCACACACACACACAAACACACACTATATACACACCTAGGCCTGGCAACCGGAGCATCCCCCTCCAACCCACATTGGCCACATAGCATGCCCCATGATACTATGGCACCCCGCACTCTTCACATGTTGTCAAAAGCACAATGCTGAAACCATAAATTTATGTGCTTTCTATTGTTTTTGCCAAAGAAAGCGGAAGTTGTGTTTTGTGGTGAGCAGAGCAGCAGCAGAGCAAGAGCAGAGCAGCGACATCAGCAGCAGCAGCAGCGGCAAAACAAAACAAAGACTACAACAAAAAGTAACAGATACACTTTTGAAGCTTACCGACAAATTAATACACTGCAGGCTTAAAGAACCAAACTTAATTCAAGGATTTTGCAACATGTCCTCAGTGATTATTTTCTATATAATAATAGTGGAAATGCAAAGATGCGGAGGGCAATGCTTTCATTTCGATGCTGCTCTACACCAACTAACCTTCAGCTCTTGTTTCATAATTTCTTATATTTATCTTGTTTCGTGCGTTTTGTCGCTATGACCTTAAAATATTTAAGAGTTTTATAGCTCTACTAATCCTTATTATTGTTAAGAAAGATTTAGACCACAACCTTTAGGACTATTGAGCACTAATCCGTTAAACAATTTGTCGAAGAAAAATTATGACTCTTGTTGTTGGATGGATTGCTGAACAACTTTTTTTATTTTATTTTACCATTCTAAGTCGAGCTGACAACTTTTAATAAACAAACAACGGATGGCCCAATGGTCACAGACGTATGTGGTATTTACGATGCTTTACTTGGCAGCACTGTTTCGATCAGACTTGACTTCTAAACGAAAAAATATGTTGTTGCCACACAAAAATGACAGTTTACTTGATATGGGATAGACCAGTTTCATTCGCTTGAGTTTTTAACCCCACTCACTCATTGAGTAGCAAAGAGCTTAGAATCGAACAATATTTGTTGAACTGCAATTTTTACGATCTGCGGCAAAGCCTTCTGGCTCATTGAATCATTAATGATTTCCTATTGTCACTCAATATTTTCAAGCTCATTAAAGAACCCCAATTGGATCAGATAAATATCAATAATAGAAGGAATGCCTAGATTATGCTGAAATTTATTTAAGAAGCTTCAATAGCTTAATAAGCGATTATTCAGACAGGAAACGAAATTCCCTAAGAATGACTTGTTTTCGATTTCACTCATAACAAAAGTGTGATTTTTTAGGAACTAAATTTTTAGCAATGATGTTTATAGCTGCGCAGCCGAAAAATTATCAAGCTTTTCAACAATATTTTCAGCTCCACCGAGTTCACTTCTTTAAGTTATACTCAATTGAATTCATTAGGCAATTCACATGAATTATACTTCAATCGAATCAGTCATACCACCGGATTTCGCTTTTCCAAAACGAAGTGGGAGTATGTCAGAAATTTGGCAAATCAAGATCTGGAATTTTTTTGTTTCGATATATATAAACATATAACTCTCCCACTGGCAAGCCTTAATCTAAGATGACAATAGGTACCTTCTGGAGCCTGCAATTTACTGTAGCTTTTGGAATCAAATAGTTTTCCATCTTATTTAGTCGCAGAGTATACTATGTAAAATGTATCTTACCGCATTACGATCGATGTATTATGTGATTCATATCACTTGCTTGTCTTATCACTTTAAGTAGGATAATGTAGTTGTACTTCTTCTAACAACTTAATCAATATGGAAATCAATGTACTCTGTTAGGTTACAGTGTTTTACAGAAACAACAACTACATTGAGTAACAGCAAAAGGTGCATGCAAAAGGATTTCAATCAATTGTAAGCGCCAGCAACAAAAACTAAAGCTCGGCACTTTTCTATGTCTATGGCTGGGTATGTGAGGTATGTGTATGTGTAGACAAAATGGCAATTTGCGTTTTCAAACAAACGCACACACACACACACATAAATATATATATATATAGAACGTGTCCTTGCAGCCTCCCATGTAAACGTCACTGCTGGTGCTGCTGCCGCTGCCACAGCCAACGTCACAGTCAACGTTGTGGCATCATTTTTCATGCGCTCCAACAACTTTTGACAAAGGTCGGTCAAGCAAGTCTTAAAAACTTTGCGACAACGACAACGCACGTTCTTAGTGAATTACGTAAGGGTTAAGGTTTAAGGGTCAGGCCAGGACCAAGCCAGTTCAGACCACTCGCCTTTGGTTGGTAACAGTTGTCAGAGACTAGAGGGTTCTTTTTTTTTTTTTTTTTTGTTTTGTTACTTTGAGAGTTCAAGAGATGTGCGCCTAGGCAATGCCAAGCTGAGTTTGTCTTTGGACTTTTGCGGTGGAAAGTCGTAAATAATAATATTTAGGCAAAACTTGTTTACACGCGTCAACATTTTCTTATTTTCACCCAAAGTGTTTTTTTATTTTTTACCTGCCATATGAAAATTTCGTTTTTTATACACTTGCCATGTGTATTTGTGGTTTTGTGATGCAAGATGTTGGAAGAGGCAAAGATATTACTTGTCGCAGCTCAGAATAATATATGTTAAAAAAGTACCTGGAATGACGGAAAAATAAGCTCACAATCTTGTATAAAGAATTTTTATTTAGAGCGTTACTCGTCCAGAATCCATTTACAAGATTTTATTAACGTAAATCATCGAAAACGAAAAGGTGCCCTATACAGACTATACAGTCCATAAAGACTGCGGAGTGCAAACAAATATTTGGCTTTTAAAACTGTTATACTTCAGGAGTGAATAAATAATAATCCAGATTTCTTCATTAATTTTATGTTCATTAAAAAGTTACTCGAGAATTCATTTGAACAGTGAACCGAGAAGCAGTACTGGAGTACCCACTGGTAAGAAAACTACAATCCACACTTTGTCAGATTAACGATCTTAAATAGTTTGTCAGCAATAATAAATACCCATTTGCCCGAATAAATCAAAAGAAATCAGTCGAACTCTTATTCTCTCTTACAAGTTGTAAAAGATCACTATAATAGAGTCCTTATGGCCGAGATGATGCAGATTACCAAACAAGTGCCAGTATCTGCCCGTTCTTCTTAGAAAATTAAATCAGCTTCTGGTAGACTATTCTTCGAAGACCTGGGTATATGTACGCCCATAAGATAACAATTCCTTAAAGTACTTCCATAAGAAGTGGACACAAACAAATGACAGTTATTAACAGATTTCTTTTTACTCAGATCAGTTCTGTTCATAACCCCACATCACTAAGGGGTAACCATTCATTCTTGTCTTTATCTTTGTCAAGCAACATTTCAATACTTTGGATCTAAAGGTCTCGGGGTGATCTCGCATACCATATTGAGCAGTCTACCTTTACCTATGAAAATTTATAGTCTGTAGATTCTATAAGTCAAAATATTTCTTAAATCGAATTGCAATCCTTACGCAATTACATACAAAACATCAACAATGATATGCAAGTGCATATAAAATTCGAAGCTGCGCAAATGAACCCACTACCTAGCCATATCGGTTTCAGCCAAGTTTAGTCAGGATTTATAGCAAAGTTGAATTTACAGTCACACGATTGGTTAAGCACTTAACATAATTGGATGGCCCAAAACTTTATCGCGGCTTGGCGGCAAGAGGTGAATCTAGTTTGAATCCTTTGGAAGAGGGTGGGAATGCAGGGAAAGATGGTATGAATGCCTGAACTTTACATAATTTATGTAACGCATGTGAGCAGAGTTCAAAGTTACTGCACAAATTAAAATTCGCACAAAATGATTGATGAATGGGGGAGGCCATTGTCTTGGCCAAGTCATTTAAATATTGTGCGAAACTTTCAAGAGTTGGGACCTGCAGGAGATCTACTACAATAACAAACACACACCTAACTACACACGCACAAAAGGTAGCTGCAAAGTCAAACAACCAAGTAAACAGTAGAATGTCAAAAATCAAAGTCAAAACTAAAGTGGATATGAAAACAAAGGAATTGGCCAAAACAAAAGCAGGCTAAAAACTTTCGAAAACAAAACAAAAAACGTAAAACCAAGCAGCACCAAAGATTTCTAAAACCAAACTTTTACAGTCCCCAGTTGCCAGCTGAATGGCTTGTCCTGGCTTGGCCTGCTCCTTATCTCTTGGCCATTCACCAACCAGTCAACCAGTTGTTTCACCAGTAGTTAGTTCAGCATCAAAAGCATGCTAATGTCCAGCTTCGGCTGCAACGCCCTCGTCCGGCAGCAACGAAATAAAATGAAAAAAGAAAAGGGTCAAGAAAAGGACAAGCCAAGCGACTAAAACTCTGCGACTGGAACTTGGATCAAGAGTAAGACTGAGAGTTCAGCTGGTTGCTTAGGTGATTGCTGGGATAGGCTACTTTGTCCACGCATAGAAATCAATTGATTTGAACCGTAACGTGGGAGAGCAAAAATGCAAAGTTAGTTCGGTTTTTTTTTTTTGCCTTCTGAAGGGTTTTTCCTTAATTTTTTTTTTATTTTTTTTTTGCACATGCAGCCAAGTGGAATAAATTTAAGCGGTATAGGTGAGAGAAAAGGTTGAGGTATAGCTGGTAAGACTAAAAACTGAATTACAGATGCTCTCTTGGTTTGCTTTTAAAGACATAACCTAGACCAAATTTTGGAAAGGGCAGCATATTGAAGTTTTAGTCAACGTTGTAGCATAAGGAATCGTGAGTAAAAAAATTATACTTTTGACTTGAACTATTTAAAATTTTCTAAGTAGTAGTAGTATTCAAAGCAACTAACATAAATTTGGAAAGTTTAGCTAGCAAACAGTAGGTAGATCCAATTTCTTTCAGAGAGACATGGATAAAGCAAGTGGTGCATATTACATTGGATCATGAAAGTCTTTAGAGTGTTGCAAATGTTCTTACAAAGTCAAGGTAGCTCTTCAGAAAAGCTATCTGAAAAACAAATCGGCAAGAAATCAGTAAAAGAAAATTAAAAAAATAAAAAAAAGACGAAGCATAGATTGAAAGTTGAGGCGTAAAAACGTAGAAAAATAGCCAAAGAGAAAAAAACGTCAAGTGTTTGAAATATATGCAAGTGTGTGGAAGGGGTGTGAGTCTGTGTGTGTCGTGTGTACTACCTTTATATAGCCCATACCCAACAAATTCATAATATGAACGGGGCCAAGTCAATAATAGCAATGAAGCTGGCCAACAGAAAGAACAAAAGGGTCAAGCGTTGGACTATAAACCAAAATGGCGCGACTGCTGCCAGTTGAAGTTATGCAAAAAGGAAATGAAGTATGGGCGTTTAGCTAATGGGCGTGCCAGTCTGCTGTGTCTGTGTGTGTGCGTGGTTGTGCTGACATTGGTGTGCGTGCAAGGCGCGTGGCGCGCTCTAAGGATTTCCTTATAAATTATTGTGAATTTATGCGAATCATTTCCACTTGGATTGCCACGACTTGCTTAGGCCGGCTCTAGACTCGGTCAAAAGGATGGGTTCGGGTTTTTGCTGCCGCTGCCGCTGCTAAGCCGCCATGGATTTTAACTTTATAATTGAATCCATTACTTAAGAACGTGCAGCAAGCAGGCGGCAACAAGAGCGCACTTGCCTTCTGCTCTCTGACGCTACCCCCAGAACTTAAAGTATTGAAATCCCAGACAAACCCAACAAGATAACCGCACCGCGCCGCACCGTTGGCACGCACTCTCACTCTCCCGCTGTCTCTCTGCGCTCTCATATTTTGATTGCAAACGGCGAATTAAGTTTTTGGTTTGTTGGCTACACAAAAACCTCGAAATAACTTTTAATTACGGGCATATGATGGTGGCCGATAATGCCGACGATAACGGTAACTGAGCTTTGCGGAAACAGGCGGAGACGTAGCTGAAGCTGGAGCCAGAGCCGGAGCCGTAGCCAAAGTCAGTGACTGGCAAAGTTTAGCAGCGTCAAGGCAACCGACGCTGAGACTGCCACAAACTGAAAAATTCTATTATAATTAATAGCACAAAATTATTAAATTAATGCAAAATACACACCCCACACACACACACACACACATACACTCCTACAGCCACTTGCATACGCACCCAGCAAATTGGATTCATTAAAAATTGAAGTGGGTTTTTATTTTTGGGCTTAAAACCGACTCAGAACTTGATAAAAATAATAATAAAAAAAAAATAGAAAAGGGTGCCAGCATACAAATGGCCAAATGGAAGCAGCTAATGCGGGTTAAATAAGCCAAATTTGCAAAAAGTTACGAAACAGCTAAATCTCGAAAGTGCTCATCCAGATGCCAAATAATTTATAGACAACGCACTTCAACTGAGATTATAAAAATGCATTTGGGAATAACTTAAGTGAAGTGGTTTCTTAAGAGGATACAATTTTTATGGCATTTTTATGATCGACAGTTTTACTACTACTTGGGTAATATTTTGAAATTCCCGCAAAGGATTCACTAAAAAAATCAACACTGTCCCACCGCAAGTCATCTGAACGAGCCAAATGAGAAGATATGCAGCTGCCAGCATGTCACGCACCGTTTTGAGCAATCAAAATTTGTTTACTGCCATATACTTGTTGCTAAGCATTTCGGAATGGTGAGTAAGGGAAGTGAAGTATCTAGTGAATATGTAATAAATTATGCATGTTTGCACTTCAAAACTACACCTAGAAACTAAAACAAAATGTACGAACATACATAGAATTGTGATCTTACTAAAATATCATAATACAGTGAGATTATAAAAATTTAGCCGACACAACACTCAATTTGATAAAACAAAATCTTCCATTCTGCATCTAAAATTTCATTCATATGACGCAGCCAAACGTTGTTTGCTTTTTCATCATTGAATGCAATTTAAAAAAAATTTTATGATAAATTGGGACCTTAATCTATGTCACCAACATGATATTGATTGAAGCTGAGATAAAATCTGCCACAGAAGGCAAACGCTTTGAGAAGGCAAGAAATATGGCCAAGACTATCTTTCAAGATCTATCTTGTCCAAATATCTAACTAATGCTACTTTGAGGAGGTTTGCAGTATATCTATAACTCTTTCATGCAAAAACTGCTAAATTATTTTAAATCAAACTTAAGAGTAACATAGATTGTAAATTAAAATTACACCAGAAACACTATGCCGGCTACAATTTATAAAGATATAGTATGAATTCCCTAAATCGATAAGTTTCTAGGCTACCATGAGGGCAAGAAAATTGCCTCAGATAAACATATTGGATAATAAAAAAATAAATATTTTACTGTATTTTTTGGAAGTGTAGAAAAAGTAAGCTTAATATACTAAACAACTAAGAATTATGTTGCGAAAACGTAAAAGTTATTGTATATGTAGTAAAACCAGAGCCATAAAAATAGTGACAACTAAAAGCAAAGACGGCAGCTCACAGAATTGCTGTAACACCAAAGTACCCGAGGTTCAGTGACGACCCCATACTTATTGAGCATATCAAAGGGCTGTTGAGCTATCTAAACGATTCCCAATATGGCATCTTAAGTAATGGATTACATGGCATCATAAAGAGCTAGTTCAACTATAAGAACAGTTCAGTGGTTGGTGAAAGGGTATGAGCGTCGTTTCATATTAAAAAAAAAAATAAATAAAAACAGGTTAGTAATATTCGATAAAGCTGGTTTAAATTCAAGTGATTATATTGTTCGATATCTAAAATATGTCCTTGCATCAATAGCCCAACCAATTGAACCTTTTAAATAACTTTTCTCTCATGCAAGAGACATTGACATTACCATACCATTAGAAATTCGTTTCTTGCTTCCAATTTACAAGTAACATTTGTGCCAGTCTGAGATAAAAATTAAATTGTATTCATCGTTCCAAATGTGGATCATGAAGATAGCACTATTAATAAAACCTCGAAGAGAAGAATGACTGACAGTTTATAGGCAAATACGAACGGGGGTGCCTGAAATCAATAGAGATTTACTTAACAAAATAGCGGCTGTTTGCTAGCTACTGCATCGGCACTGCTGCGAGGAACCAAATCACCGACCTTCACCATAAAGAAACATTAATTAATGGGCGTTCTGAGTTCCTCAAGATGAGAAAGAAATTACGCGCCGAGAAGTTGAATGAGATTTACATGAACATTTCAGTGCATGAACATATAATGGCTAGAGCAATTATTCCAAGTCTGTAATACAACCAGATTGTGTACCACCAAATGCACACCGATAAGGTTTTAATGCAAAAATGGATGGGTATGGAAAGCACATCAGGGCAGTGCGTGTAAAAAAACAGTTTTCCGTCGTGGAATTTAGACAGTAGTAGATAAAAACGACCAGTATTTTGAATAGGATATTCATTTATTTTTACAATAAATTGGGGCTATTTTTGCACAAAGATATTATACAAATGGAAATGACCTGGTTAAAATACATACATCCGATACTTCAAATTAAAAACTCCTAGTTCTAGCTTAAAACATTTGCAACGAAATTTAAAGTTTTTTTCTAAACTCACAGACTCTACGACCACTTCAAGTTTTTGGGCAATATTTCAAATAATCTTTTGGTTCAATGTGTTTTCTGTTTCTGGTTTTTCATTTTCTTTCATATTTTTTTGTACCAAAGACTAATTACTAAGCAATTTAGTTTTGTGTTTACACTCAAAAAAAAAAAAAAAGAAAAAAACCGGCATGTCAGTTGATTGGCATTGGCAGCGGCAGGTGGCAGTCTCATTAGTGGCTTAACTTAGTGTACAAAATGTGGCACTTATAGCAAGCAAACAACACCAGGCAACAACAACAACAACGATGTACAACTACATCATCTGAGGATATTAGAGAGATGAGGGCTAAAGGCACAATGCCAGCAGCATGAAACATGAAAAAGCAGCAGGAGCAACAATAACAAGAGAGTAAAAGTGGAGGCTGAAGCAACATCAAATTGACACTTAACCAGAGCGCCAAGTGTTGACTGGCTGTGGCAAGGCAGACAAACCAACAATAAGCTGACACACACAGATACACACACACACATACACACGCGCGCAGCGCAGAGCATTGGTGACCAGCAGCCAGGATGAGGATGAGAAATGAGGAATGAGGGATGAGCAGCAACAAGCAACAGCAGCAGCAACAATGAACGCTGACGTTGACGACGCGACTGAGTAAACAAAGAGAAAACACACACACATATGTGCGCGCGCGTGTGTGTATGTGTGTGTATCTACAGCGAAGAAAAGGGACAAACACATA
Source organism: Chymomyza procnemis (assembly GCA_035046065.1). Classification (NCBI taxonomy): domain Eukaryota; kingdom Metazoa; phylum Arthropoda; class Insecta; order Diptera; family Drosophilidae; genus Chymomyza; species Chymomyza procnemis. The sequence continues at coordinate 25,208,276 of JAWNOJ010000013.1, read as the reverse complement.
TCAGTCAGCTTTAAAGTCAGACAAGAGCCAAGTGCAAGCGATTGGGCACTTGTTGGTGTCCATAAGCTGCCTGACTCTGTAAACAAGTAAACATAAATGTTGCCAGCTCCTGGCAGCAACAACAACAACTACTACTACTACCACTACAACAACTACAACAACAATAACTAAAAAGTCCTCTAAGATGACAGCAAAAGTTTTAGCATCCAATTGACAAATTGTGTCAAATCGAAATTGTAAACAAGTCACAGCAACTGATTAAACAGCTGATGCTCAGGGAGCTCTTCCACAGTCCCCTCTCCCGCTCTCTATCCCTCTCTGCCTGTGGGGGTTGCTGTGGCTTAAAAGGCGGAGGGGGCACAATGGGGGTTAATCAGCCGCTTTAAGCGGCTGCTCATGGCTGTTACAAATATGTAAATAGTTCAAATAGCTGCTAATTTGCTAAACGAAACAAAGCCAAAGCAAAGTTAGGTACGAGACTATAAGTGTGAGACATTGCGAGTTTTGAAGAATAAGCAGAGAAAGACGTAACAAACCTGCAATACGCTTTCCTTTTGATTTTCAACTATTTAATATTAACAATAAAAATTGTAATTTAGGGTATTTTAGTAAATTCAAATGTCGTAAAAATGCGACTTTGCCTGCTCTTGAGTATTTACGGCAAAGCTGCTCATAACATATCGCGAGCAGTTTTAACGCTTCAGGAATGGTATTTTTTTATGTCGAAGACCGTCATGGTGGTATAAGGAAAGAATGATGTTTTCGGAGATGCATTACCTGACCATGACTTTTCTTGGCTTCGCTTTTTCAAAGCTTTTCCAAGGGAAACTCGTAAGTAATTTCTTTACAGCATCGTAACTGACGACGCAAATCAGTTATATTTTGTTAAATCGAATCCAATATTCAAGACGCTGTAATATTATATTTTATGAGCTGCTGAAATCAAGTAAAATCATATAGGAATCGATGCCAAAGGCAGTTGATGCATTTAAGTTAAGAACTTAAAAGAAAACGGCCACACCACATGGAAAAACGTGACAATCGTTCTGCAGCATAGCACGCCTAGACCCAACGTCACAAAGGTGGTATAAAAATACTTGCAAAAGGCTGAAAAAGAAAATCTTATCCCACACGCTGTGGTTGCCTCGTCTGCCTTGTATCTGTTCCAATCGATTGCATCGATCTAGCTAACAATCCGTTATTAAGAAGAAGTCAAAAATGGAATAATGTTTTTCCGTCATGGGATTCGTATAATGCCAGAAAAATGGGCGAAAATAGTGGATAACAACAGCCAGTGTTTTGAATAATATTTAGGTAACCGTTTTTTTTACAATAAAGTTTGCAATGAAACAAACAACCGCAGTATTGAAGTTCCACGCACAATAATTCAAACCAAAAACAATAAAACTTATCCATTATGATAATTTTTCGTTTAAACAAAATATATTAATTCTATGTAAAAAATGTCCAAAATTATTTATTAATTTCAGGTTTTTTTGGAACCTGTGCTTCAAATATATAACTGTCAATTAATAAAGAATAAGTTACTCTTGGCATTATTTTCAATATTTAGAGGTATTTAGTTTAAGTATTTTACAGATAATAAATATATCGTTTCTGTTCTACGCATTTACACAATTTTTACGAGAGTCCACGAAAATCTCCAAAGGGGCAATTGCATCATATAGGTAATATCATATTTTTTCAAAAAATTTTTAATTTTTTCAATAAATTTGCAGACTCTGTTTTTACAAGGCAGGAAACAAAGTACTTCCGCAATACTCAGCACTTACAAAGTGGAAATTTTAGGTAAATTTACAAGGTGAGACAAGGGTGAATAATGCGCTTTCGGAGTTATCTATTTCACACTTTAGTAGTTCGACATTAAAAAGCTAAACTGGTTGTTTCCATGAACAATGATTAATATTGTGCAGGTGTCGCCTTCAGTCGAACTTTGTCCTTCAAAACTTTTTTTACGACTCTTGTGTAGATGGTTGTTAATTTTAATCAATTCAGGTGCAAGCGTCATCGGCAAAGAATATTGATTTGGCCTCTATGGATGCAAAGTTAATGTATTTACTTGATGTATGCGAGTCGCTGACTACTGCTTAGTTATACAATGAAGGTTTGACCCTTTTTGCCCAACACTGCTTTTAATGCATTCGAAATACTGTCTTCTGCAGGATTTACTTTAAACTTATTTCGATTTATTATTACTCAATTCTTTTTTTTATACTTGAGAGACTTAATCTTATTCTAAATTGATCTAGAATATGTATCAATGCAAAAGCAAACAATCTTATTGCTTCTCAACTTTCTTTTATTTGCATTTAGATGTAAAGTATGAAAAAGTTAAACAGTAGTTTGAATTTATAAAAAATATAGTTGCGTACAAAAAATATTTATCGATAAAACTATATATAAGTTTCTTTATGGCTAATTAATAAAAATATATAAATTTAGAAAAGCTTATACTGCTTATAGAAATGAAAAAATTCTTAGGATACTGCAATACTTAATTATATGTCTGACTTTTATGTCGCAAAGAAAAATGTGTGCAATTATCTAGCCAAAAGTAATTAGGAATGAAGATTTTTAAGCTAACAGGAAGTCAACCAAGTCAATTACAAATCATTAAAGTACATTGATCATAAAGAAAAATTCTGAAGTTGAAAAAATGTGAAGAATGATATCGAGTTTTATACATAATATAAAGCAAATAATATCTTTTTTCATTAATGGATTGAAACAGTTAGACTTATTTTGACCTTTCAAAAGCAGAAAATCGTAAATAGTACTCAACTGTTGCGCCTTTTATACAAATGCATACAAAATTCCACATAAAACTGACATACCCCTTGATATAGTGTGTAGAGTATATGCAACAATTGGACACTGCATTGATATTTATGCTAAGCAATCAAATATGCCACGGGGCGTATGCGCAATGGCAACCAACAATAAACAGCCACACACACACACTCACACACACATTCACACACACACGCGCACACACACAGAAAACATTTTGGCCACTTTGTGCGGCATTAGCTAAACAAATAATCATTACTTTTTCCATTTGTTTTTGAATGCTTGATGCCTGCTGGCAGCTCCTGAATTCATCCTAGCATCAGTTGCATATACCCATACATACGTACAACTCGTATATACATATAAAGATGCTTCTACTAGTGTTGGTGTATCGATGGCCAGGCAAGTCAAATAAAAATCACTCACGCATTCTCAGCACGTAGCACGTAGAACTCCCCCACCCCACTCTACTACACTCTCGCATTTGACTTACATACTTTGGACTCTGCGGCTAGCATCTAAAGTCACTTACAAGTGGCAGTGGCGGCGGCGGCGGCGGCACTTGAAGCGCCACCAATCAACCACCCCCATGTAGCCATGTATATTACAAAGTCCGGTTCTGGGTCTCCGGTGCTTATTTAAAAAAGTATCAATTTCATTGTTACGCGAGTTGGTTCTACTTTTTTTTCTTTACTTTTGCGATACTCTCTCTGCACGTAGCAAAAAGTTGCTTAAACTTATACAGAAGCGTGTGACGCGGGGAAGTATAAGGCACTTGGAACTTGAGCTAAATTTTCAAAATATATAGAAAATCTTAGGAAGACAATATGGCATGCCTTTAATTTAACGCTTTATTTAAAATTCGGGTAGTTTTAGGTTGATAAGCTAAGATTACGTTAAAAATTAAGTCGGTTCTTTATATAAATCCAATTGACTACTAAAAAAAAGAAACTTTTAATAGATCGCATCGAATTAGGTAAAACGCAATCACCCTAAATAATTGCACTTTTTTATGTTCATATGGATCAACATAAATATTGTGAAAAGCAAAAAAAAAAAATTTGGAAATTTGTGTTTATTAAAAGTTAAAGTTGAAACGTATACTTAATATACATAAAGGTGTGCATTATTCATGTAAAGTATTTAATCATAAATCATTATTTTACGACTAAAAATTACATAGCTTATATTCAACAAAAAATTGCTTGGAAATCCAATAATTATTAAGAACAATGAAGAAATAAAAAAAAAAATTATTTTTCCACCCCTTTTTATTATTTTTTTAAAAAACCCCCAAAAACCAACATTTTTAAAACACAAAAAAAAAAATAAAAAAAATTACCCATCCCCTTCCCCCAAAACCCCCCCCCAACAAACCAAAATTTTAGGCGAAAATAAAAATACTTCAAATTTAAAAAGCATAAACAAAGAAAATTGTTGACAATTTAAAACCCAATTTCTATTGTTTTATGATTTATAATTGTTTAGTTATAAAACAAAATACTCGATTTCCAATTTATATGATTTTATATCCGCAAGTTGTTATTTAGTCTGTGCTAAATGCGAAAAGAAATCTGAGATTTTTATCGTTGGGACTTTTTCCCCTTAGAGTACCGCAAATTCGTTTCTAAAAATGCTGTCGGTTTTTATTTTTATTTGGTGTTTTGAATTCCATTTTACGTATGTAAGTATTTATTTTGTTTTTTTTTTGCGTTTTTTCATTTCTATTTGCAGCGTAAAGTGAAATAAATTTTCGTCAATTGTTTTCCCCAAGTTAATATTAAAATTTTGCTGCTTTCGCTTTATTTTCTTTTTTGTTTTTATTTACTTTTTTTTTTGAAACAGAAAAATTATTGCCCGGTCATGACGTGCGAGCGCCCCTACAACGAGAATAATTTTCTTGGCATTTCCACAGGTCGTGACTTTTAGCATAAAATTTCAATAAGCTCACAAATGAGTTTAAAGCGCAGCTTTTGGCGTTGACTAGCCAAATAAATAGTAGATCTTAGACGAGTTGCTAGTTCAGGCAATTCCCTGGTGTAAAATTTAAAGCTAATCCAAAAAAATCTGTTTGTATAATGCATCATTTTGTGGTCAAATTGGCAAGCCGTTAAGTTTTATGGCCACAAGAAATTCATTTTTATGCCTTTTCCAGGGTTCTGCTCTTGTTTTTTGTTATTTTTGTTGGATGTGTACCAAATAATCTGTTGTATAGTGTGATTGCCATTTTCTATGTATTTTATTTTATCGCTCTTGGCAACAGAACAGCATTCAAATATACAAATTACACACATACAAGCAACAACAATAAAAACAGTTCAAAAAGCACTCGAAATGCCAAATGAGTTTCGAGTTTTGCTGGCAAAACTAGCGAGTTGCCTAACTCATGCCCTGGTCACACTTAATGGTGCCTGTGCCCGCCATGGCACGTAAGGCCGCCAATGCTAGTCCCTCGCACCTTTTGCAATTAATCTGTGTGCCCAGAGTTGGGTTTTCTTTTTTTTTTTTTGGTTGTGGCTAAGAAATGACTGCGTCAACCCGCACCATTTAGCCGCAAGCCGCCTATGCTACGAACGTCTCTTGCTTTCGCAACCAACTGTCGACTTTTTCATAAACAAAACAAAAATCTGTTGGATGCCAGCAGCAGCAGCAGGATTTTCCAAAGCATTCTCGTTCCGACGTTGTCCATTGCAATTTGGCAAGCATTTTGAAAACCGCACAGTGGGCTCAGCGACAGCAAAAATGCAAATGTAAAATGTTACAGACGAGAGAAAAATAATAAAAATTAAGTTGAAACTTTTAAGATTTTTCAAGGCGTAGAGCTGTAAGCTTAGAAATGAAAAAATGAAAAATTCTAAAAAGAAAAACTTAATTCCAAGAACAAGTTGTTTAAACTTGTTTTTTCTTATAAAATAGAAGATATATTGTTTACTATCGTAGCAGACTTTAATATGTTTTACGCCATTTTTTACAGCTCCTCATTTTATATGGTTCACAAGTCGAATTGTATTTCAACACCGCAGAAAAGTGCGCTGGTCCCAGTGTGCGTTGTCTATTGTCTCTGTCTCTCTGTCGCCGGTTTTCGGTCTCAAGTGACAAATATTAGAGCAGTCTTTATCGCTAATTAGACTTTGTAGCCGTAAATCTGTTCTCCGTGGTTGCTGTTGTTGCGAAGAGCTTGACGACAGCAGCGGCCAAAAGGCGACACGGGCGTGCTCCGGCTTTGGCATTGCGCTACATCTCAAGGTCTATGGCATATACTTTTGGGAGGTGTACTTAAACTCGCAGAAACTAAGCTGGTAAACATTTACGCACTTAAGTGCAATGAGCTCAGGACAATATATATAGCTCTGGTCACTCAGGTATATAAAGGACATAGAGATTATGCTATGAGTATAATAATCGCTTTAAATGTGCATTGAGCGCTTCCAGAGGGAGTTTTAACTTGAGAAGGCAGCACTTTGTTTATATAAGAAGATAATTTTGACATAATGGTGGAAAAAAACCTGACATAAAATGTAGTTACAAAAAAACAATTTGCTACATAAAAGGTTATCTTGATATTAATTTCTGAAAATTATTGGTGTTACGATTATACTGTAAACGAAAAATCATAGTTCAGTTTTATGTCTTTAAATTTTTAAGAATGTTTGTAATTAACTTTCGATAACGAAAGCTGTAGACAATATCTATTAAATATAAATGAAAATCTAAAGAAATACTGAAGTTTACATGAAATCATTTGTGTTACGTATCGATTAATTTTTTATTTTTTTAAGGGAAATTATTTATTTATTTATGTTTCTTTTTTCAATTCTCAAATCCCTAATTTTTACAACCTCCGTAGTACTAGCTATATGCTTTCTTCATATATATTTTTTTGGGAATTCTGTGTGTGTGTAAAAGTTAAAACATTTACAAAAAGCATTTTATTAATTTTTATAAACTTGAAATTTTACAAATTTTTTAATCGATATCGTTGTAGTAAAATAAAATAATAAAATTAAATAGCAATACCATCATACACATTAAGTTTTTTTTTATATTGATATATTTCTATATTATTCTAAAATTTTTAATGAAAACACAATTTTCTTGAAGTTGAAGTAATGAACTGAATTGTATATTTAAATCTAAATATAAAGGGTGCTTCATCAAGTGTTCAAAATTAGACATCGATTATAGTTAGATTTTTAAAAGAAACTTCATTTGAAAAATGTGTTTCTATGTTTTTAACACTTTTTCCTAAAAACAGAATTAATTTCTATTTTAATGGATTCAAAGTAAACATTTCCATTTTAAGGTTGAGAAATCTCGATTCAAGTACAAAACTCTAGTTTGGTTCGTAAAAGTTTTATGAATATTTGTACCAACTACAACGTTCATTCAATATAATTGAACAGCTATGGTTTGTTTTTAAACAATTTGTTGCGCAGTATTAGATGTCATCAGTATAATAAGATATTTGTGGTTACGCAATCGGAAAACGGTCTAAAAGCGTTAAATCATATAATATTACTTAAACCTCATAACTTAAAACTTAACATAACTGGCACTTTGAAGCCAACCTTTATGAGCTCAATATTTTTATAAATGAGTTACGCACGAATTTATCTGCTGAAAAAAATTATACATTTTCATTAAGAATCTTTATATTAAATATTTTTAAGGCGCATCTTTTTCAATTAAAATGAGATAGAATTACTTCTTTGTAGAGGTAATAATGCCTTGAAAATAAAATAAAGCTTGTAGTCTCTATCTAATTTTTGAAAAAATGCTGAACGTAACTTACTTTTGTATAAAGAATAATCGGTCATGCAATTGACAAAGGCATATAGTATTTAAATTATTCTAGAAAACTTTGTGCATAAAACCATCATTAATGATTAAAAAATCAAAATTATCAATTAACGTTAAACTTAAAAATCAACACAAATTTTTTAGTACTAGATATGTAGCTACAGAATTTGGATTCGCTTATATACCAGAACTTCGTTGAATTTTCTTTGTATTGCAAATTAAAATACAATATGTTATAAATACAAAAACAATTGTATTCATATTTTTACAATTTATTCGTAGTATGGTAAAAAAAAAGCAAATTAATTATAAAACAATAAAAACAGTACACTTTGCCTTGATAAGTTTTCTTTTCTTTTTCTTTTGTTCCAATAACTATAGCATTAATAATCGATTTGTTTCACTTTATCGCTGCTTTAAATGTCTTCCATAAGTTTTCGATCAATATTTTTTATGAAGCGCATCATGGAGTCTATTCGACTTTTTAAATACAAAATCTATTCATTTTATTGTAGAATGCACGCTAGCGCAGTTCTGCTTAGACTAGTCTATTATCATTTTCCTTACACATTCTCATTATTCTTCAGACCAACAAACAGTTATTTTCTACACCACATGCGGACTTCATTCAAGAGCTAACTACAATAACCAACAATGGCTTTGGATTGCATCCAGAAGCCATTGCGTTTGGTCGACTAACAGCAGGCAGCATTAAAAAATATATATGCACACATGTGCATATGTACATCCTATGGTAGTCCTTATATAGCAAAACTAAAATAAAAAAAAATGAATTCATTCCGGAAAAAAATACAAATGGAACAGAAAACCAGAATGATTATACGGACTTTTATTACACATATGAGACTAATAGAAGAGCAGCAGCCTGCCAAGAAACCGCCGCGTCACTGTCGAGCTCGAAGCTGTGGCAATTTATGCCGCGCAGTGTTGCATTAAATCTACAGTACAATGGTTGAGTTAATAAACAAAAAATAAAAAATAACAACATTAAAGCCACTTTATGTGGAATGAAGTTTAAATGCTCTTAAAAGCATGAAAGCGTTTTGTTTAATTCTTTTTTTATTATTACATTCTTTCGTAGACCTAAAGAATTTGAGATGAAAGCAAAACTCTTGCAGTGACTGTACCTACGACAAAAAACACATATTTTGTTAAAACCGATTGACCGGTTGAACGATTTTCAAAAAACAAGTTTAAAATACCATATCTTCAGATGCATTTTTTACAAATAATTGTATATTTCTATACTAGATCATGTCATTGCTGAAATAAATTTGAAGAAAGTGGAAACTTTGGCATTCTTGTGTATGAAATGTTCTTTTATAATTTTTTTTCTTAAATGGCGTTCAGAGCCATTGGGCAATCATTTATACTGATCTTTTGGACATCTTTAAGGTGATTTAGGCTTAATATATAACTGCCTACAACTAACTTGATATCTTCGAAGCCTTAAGTCAGGCAGATACTACCGTCGTACTAGATTCCTTGCCAGTCAACACAGAATATAATTTTTTTTAAACAAATTCATTGTAGAGATTAAACGCCAAACGACTAAAAACATAACTCAAAATTTTTGCTTTACTAAAAAAGGCTATATAACTCTTGTAAAACTCAAATAAAATGCACGTATTGCAAATATGCTCAACTGGGCTAAGTCTTTGGATCGAATTCAACAGAAAATATTAAATCTTACATTGCAAGTTCACATATTTATACATTTATTTTATTTAGGACTTGGGTTCTACGAGGCCTGTTTCATTACGTTCAAATCATTGCAAAAATCTGGTATAGTCTTTGTATCATACGGTTACAGAGTGAAATAAAAATGTAGCATACTTTTAGGTTAGAGTAATGCGACAAAGCTATCATACGAGGCGCAAATGGTTGGTAGAACTTTTTAAGTTTTACTTTAAGCTTCTTCATAATTTGGTATAATTTTACGAATAAGGCAAGCTAAAAATGTACGATTGTCGATTATTTTTTACAGTAGTGAAACTGGGATTGCTAACTCCAGTCTTTCGCAGCCACTCCAAGCATTTACAACCATAATCTCCGCATAATATTCCCCATCTTCTGGGCACGAACACAATATCAAACGAAGATGTTGGGTCACTAACTCACCAAACAAGAGGGTATGTTGGTGCTAAGCAGCGTTAATATTCAAGGTTAGCTTACTTATGAAGTAAACCGGAAGCCGAACTTGAATGACTGTCGTTTATGAATCATAGTATTTGTTATTGAGGTACATTTTTTAAGTTAAAACCTATAAAAACTATTTAAGTAAGTCGTCATTCGGATGCGTCTCTAAATTGAGGATCCTTGATATCTTCGAACAGTTTTTAAAAGTGTATCTGCATTTGAAGATAAGACCAAAAAAAAAAAGGTTTTCATCACATATATTCTAAAAGTGCCAGAAAAGTAAATATCAGTCAATACCGAAACATAATGGAATTCTAAAACAAAAAGCACAATCCCTACTCCGTTTTATGACACAGCTTTTAAACAATTTCGAAACTCAACAATAATAGCAAATACCCATTGCCTATTTGTAGCCAACTGATTTCGATCACTTTTATACTTCAACTATTATTCAATCAAATTATATAATAAACTTCTGTTATTTTTTAATATTCTTTTTTAAATATTAAATTGCAAATATAAGTATTTAAAAAAAAAAACAAACTTAGATATAGTGGAAAGCTAGCAACTCATGGCCTCTTTATGAATTGAGAGAAGAGAATGCTTAAAGAGGAGTAAGAAAAATATGGAAATCCTTCAAAATCAGGCAAAAGTTGAAAGCAAGGTTGAAGTCTGACGGCAAATGAAGCATGCCGCTGAGGTAATAAGCAAAGGACCAAGCAGCTAACCAAGCGCAACCAAAAACTTAGTTAACTGAGCCTGCTACCGACACTAGCGCTACACACACACACACACACACACACACACACACACACACACAGTATACACTGACACCGAGTATGAGTGTACGTACGTACATACGTGTGTATATGATAAATAGCTTTCAATTTATATGCCTGATGCAAGATGGGAGCAAGGTTGTTGGCAGGACATGCGGCCATTGCAGCAGTTTGGGGTCTTAAAGGTGTTCAAGGGTCATTTATCAGTAGCGGCAACATTTAGCGTTGGAATCGCACACACACAAACAGAACTAATGCTCAGCGAGAGATTGTACTGGTGTGTGTTTGCTGCAAGAAAATTTATGCGCGTCTCACCTTCACACACACACACACACACACACACACACACTAACGCATACAGACAGCAACATGGCCGCACTAGTGGGAACGCAACATTCATTTCGATCTGAAAGTGAAAATCATTTGCAATTGTGGCAACTGCTACCTGACTTGCCTGCCACCCGGCCCCCTTGCCACACTTTGTTACCATACAACCACACACACACGCCTTACTGACTTAACTGAAGTTGTAATGGCTGCCATAGAGTGGTCGAAATTACTTTAACCCTGCCTGCCACAGAGCACTGCTCTTGGAGCAGGCAGCAGCTGCCTGTTAAATGAGTGAGTAAATGTGTAGCTGTCGACAGGTGTGCAAGTAATTACACTCACACCCATCATCAACGCCGACATCAAGCAGCGTTTGCATACATATCCTCACACACACACACACACATACACTTACTTAGCCCAAAACTGTGGAAACAATTTATATTTGCCATAGCGCCTGCTCTTGACTCTCGGTTTTTTGGGAAAAATGGTCTCGACATCGTCGCCGTTGTTTTTCGTCAAAATTAATTAATTTCAACGAGTACAACAACAACAACAACAACAACAACATCGAACGCCGACAAAGATGAAGTTGCCCCTAACACCATCTAAATGGCAGCAAATCTTAATACTAAATGAGTTGCTAAAAGAGCAAAGCAGCAATTGTGAAGTCCTTGCTTGGGTTAAGCTACAAATCAAACCCGTAGCAGACCAGATCATGCCATGCCATGCCATGCCCAGCATTGATTTCAACAGCTTCAATTGAATTTCAGCTACAAATCAAGTAAGCAACTTAGCAGCTAAACAACTCAAACGCCTCAGTACACCCTCAAGTTTAACCCCCTCTACCCTAGATTCTCATCCCATAACACACACACACACACACGCGCACCATCACATACATGCCACAACAAAAGCGATGACCACAGTGAGCTGGACAAAACGCAATGGGCAATCAATCGGCCAAGCATATGAGTAAGGCACAAATAAAAAGCAGACTAAAACTATATACCAAGTTCATCTAAAATATCCGAATAGCGTATGACCTTGCAGAGTTTTTTATTAAAAAAGCTCAGTTAAAAAAAGTAGAGAATGCTGTTTTATAAGTTTTGTAATAACTATACGATTTGATATTTTTGAATTTACAGAAGAATACTCAAATTTACTTTTTTTACAGATTTTTATAATGCTATGACAGTTAAAAAATACGCCCTCTAGCGAGTAATTTCCAGCGAATTTGTTATAAAGAAATATAAATGAATTGAATTGACCGGAGGTATGATCAATCCCTCTCGTAGCGATTGAGACAAGTTCGCCCAAATAAACTTTTATATCAGAGACTCAAAGAGCTGAAGATAACAAACTTCAACATCCAATGCTTAGTTCCTTTACGAAAACAACAAACATCCAAAACTAACTTTTATTAAAAGACCGCATACGTTTTCGATGTGCTAGTATGAAACCTAAAAAATCCCAATAAATAAATTTATGCCTCCAGAGTCGTCTCAGTTTATCACTCATACGCAACTATGCTGTAGCTTTTGGTTTTCAAAAAAATTTTGACCCTTTGACACTAAAGTCTTCAACTCCATCGCGGGTCCACCCTCATCGCGCACCCCATGCGCTATAACGTCTTAAAAAAATTTATAGATAATTTAAGAGTATATACAATATTCCATTTCAAGTCAGATATTTAATTTTTATTTTTTTCTTCAATAGCAGCCAATTTACTTAAATGTCAAACAGCATGAAAGTTTTGTGATCCCAAGAAATGCGCTTCAAAACTAAAGAAATAACCTCCTATCCCGTCTGAACCTTTTGCTCTTAACTGCTCAGGCAAATTTCTCCATTTATAGGATTAGGCGCGATTTTTTCTTGAGAAAAGCTCTCAAATTTTTCTTAAACTTAATAATAAAGCGTCGCAATTAACGATTTTTAATAGGTTACTAATGATGATACAAATATTTTAAAAATTCGTTAAGTCTATCCATCGCAATTTATTTTTAATGACTTTGAAAAAGACCGACGATACTAGGTCGCTCGAAAATACTTAAGAAGATGATAATAGAAGCTTGATTTTGATCTGACCAACCATGCAAAAAGGTCTCAAAACAACTGCACAAATTTGAGCAATACGAGAATACAAATAAAGTCGATGTTGAAAGGTAAATAGACAATCATTTATTAGCAAATATCGAGCATTTTATGAAAGCTAATAATAACAAATCTGATTATTTTGAGGACATTTAAAATAATATGGAAAATTTACTAAAACATAAATGAATATCCTATATATATGGAAAATTTTATTTAATGAATATCCTTATGCAAATCTCTACCTAGATATGTGTGATGAAAAAAAATGGGATTTATACAAAAAAGGAAGGGCTGTGTTTATTCAAAACGATTGTTTCTGTTCTATACAATCAACAATTATACAGTTCAAATCAAGTAACTCAATTAAAATCGTTATAAATCGCTACAAAAGATCTATTCCGTATACAACTTTGAGGAGACGTCAGCAACTGGAAATGCTGAACTGCGCAGTTTTGATACATTCAACATATTGTTCGGAATATTATTTGTTACGATCTCGGCAAAACTCTTCTTAACAAACGAAATAATGGTACACATTTCTTTTGATGAAATATTGTTGACTTCCCAACTACCGATTTGTCACAAACAACAAATAAAAACATAAGTAGATCCCTGAAGGAAGAGTAGTCTCTGCGAAGAATCAAAAAAAAAATAACTGCACAAACTCTTTGTGTGAGCGTGAGTGTACGTGTGTGCGTGAATAAGTGCCGTGTGCGTGAGTCGCCACTGAAGTGCAGCTATAAAATACTAATCCGCATCAAATGAATGCTACATCAATCTTGTGTCGGGCACAGGCACAAACCAGTTCAATCCAAGTTGCTGAAGCAGGTACGCACTCAAGGTGAATACTTGGCAGGCCCAACTTTAATTTTGTTACTAAGCCCATGAGCAAGAGTTGACAGAAGGCAGGAGACAGCTAAAGCCTAGCCTGCTCGTCTATGGTAACTACCGTATGCGTTAGGCTGATGAAAATGATGACAATAACGATGGTAATGATGATGGCAATGATGATGATGATGATGATGATAGGAATACGAATGTGTATGTGGTAGATACGATGGACTAGGTCGCTGGCAATGACGACGACTCGCTCAAAAGTCATTTCCGCAAATGTTTTCAGCGCCAACCTCGACAAGAGGACAAGAACAAACAGCAACAAAAACGAGGGATTTGGGATTTGCGTGCACATAAATGAATTTTGTGCAGCTGCAGTCGAGCAGCAACCACAACTGATGCCAACGGGGCTAAAGGGGCGTGGCAGCTAAGCCGCCATTGCTTTTGCTGCTGCCACATGCTGTATGCGAGTACATGCTGCATACGCTTACATACCTGGACCCATCCATCCAGCCAGCAAGCCAGCCAGCCAGCCATCCATCTTTCTATCTACTCCATACAACGTGCAACTGTAAACGTTATCTATACGTGCAACATGCAGTCCAATGTGCCGCTTGCTGCCTGCCGCTGATCTATTTGTGTGCGTATTGTGTGTGTTTGCATTGGTGTGCACTACACAGCAATTGTTGGCATTACGTGCCACTCTCGATTGCCATTCAATGCCCTGGCATCAGCAACAGCAGCAGCAGCAGCGGCAGCCAACGGAGACGCCACGCCGCCAACTATTGAATTACTTTCCAACCTGCAACTGCCAAGATTGCACTTGAAATAGGATTCACAGCTCACTCGCTTTCCAAAAGCTTCAGATTTTCAATTTCCGTTTCCTTTCTCCCTTCATCTTTTTCTCTCCCTTTCTTCCTTTTTTTTTTTTTTGTTTTTATATGTGTGTGTTTGGCTGTGCGTGCGTGTGTGTGAGTGTCCTTTTTGCTCTTTTTGTTTTGTATGTGTCTAAGCAAATGGAATAAGCATGCTCATTCATTGGGCGGCATGTGGCTTGATCGAATTGAAAGCTGTTGCATGCAACTTACTAATGCGCTACACTTTGCACAAGCTGTACAGTTTGTTTGACACAACTGTACCTAAAAACAAACTGCATCCTAGAAAATTGAAATCCCTTTATTTTTTGTTCAAAAAGAATTCACTCAAAATGCCAAAATTATTTGCTGAATTCACTAATTTCTTCCAGCATTTGGCATTTTTAATATAAAATAAAATTGATTTATTTTGTTGTACAAATTAAGTACAGGGTAATTGATTGTCGTTGACGCCGGGACAATGCAAATATTTTGATTTGTTTTTGTATATTTACAAGCAGACAGTACATACAGTAGTCACATTATGACAGATGAGTAGATGTCTCAGGATATACGGATTACAGGCACTCAATATATAATGTGAAATCACTAAAAAACTATAATTAATTTCCAATTTTAGGTTCACTGCAAATAGCATATTGCATATATTAAACTCGAAAATTGTAGTTTAATCTGCCCACAATGCAAAAAATCAAAACCTTAGCTTTTCCGGCAAAAATGCAGTCAACTCAAAACGACAGTGTACTTGTACACAAAAACCCAACTTCAAAGAGGCAATCTTTGTTACACAAACCTTAAATATTTTAATTAATAGTTTTTTTAAACCAAATACTAAGGCTGCAATTTCAGTTAGAGGTCAGACCAAAAAGTTTATTATAAGCTTTATTTTATCAATAAATCATAACTATTATTAACATTATTTTCCTTATCACGGGGAGCATCGCTCAGACCTTTTCAGCTCTGAGCTGTACCAATAAGCCCAGCTGAAATTCAAGCAGAAAGTAAAGAGAAAGATTTCTTCTTTGATTATGGGTACGATACAGAAGATTGCTAGTCTCATAGCCATGACTTGCGGTAAGGAATAAGTTTATGAGCGGAAAAATTCAAGAGCTCAAAACCATATACAAACAGTTTTCTAATAGTTGAAAAGAAGCTTGGGAAATTTCTTTGGTACAATTTCCAAAAATATGAATTGAATTATCTTAAAAAAATAAATTTAAAATTAATTAACGAACAGAACTTTACTATGTCAGTGAGGCATTACAAATAGGTAGATTAACGTGACTAAGCAAGTTGAAGCATTTGGCAACAAGTCTTTAGAATATTGCTTGTGTATTCATAAATGGCACTGCAGCGTAAAATTATTGTAAAAACTTTGGGTAAACGTATAAGTGAAACGGTGTGTTGGGTATACCTTTATGAGTTCGAAAATGCGAATACGACGTGAAAACAAGAAAAGTCCCGGACGCATGAGAAAGTTCGAGACGATGCAATATTCGACAATTTGCTATATAAAGATTCTTCTTGTAGAATGCAACAGGAACTTCAGCATGACTCAGCAAGTTGTTTCCCAAGCTCAAAAGGCTTTAAGGGATTCAGAAACTGAGACGTTGGCTGCCATACTAGTAGAAGCACGTACGCACAACTGCTTCAAGAACGAAAAAGAATGGTTTTTATTTCTTTGTATCGCAACGTACTCGATATTGAAATGTGAAAAAACAAATATGAATATACACAGAATTGTGAAGGCCATTGTGTAACTCCGAAACAGCAAAATATGATCCGCTCGCCGTTGGGTATTATTTACTCTTGAAATCAGGCAAAATTTTTACAGGTGCTCTATCAAACTTACATTCGAAAGAAAAGCGCCCGCATTAGATTTCTGCAAGACAACAGTCGATTATACATTTTCAAGGTCGTGAATACCTATTAGGAAACCTTCAAATGCGATAATAATCAAAATCGCATCTACCGATTTGTACTTATTTTAATCGATGACGCTTGACATTGTGTAACAGCTGTTTGCTTCGTAAGATGCCAAAAATTGAATCGACATATGATTCCGCCCAAAAATCAATTTGATGTGCGACAAATAATACAGAAGTTACAAAGATAAGGAAAAGTTGATAAAAGTATGTAATGAATTTTTAACATGAAATTTTCATGACGATTGTAAATTGCTGACCATGCGTGTCACTCCACACTTTGCACTTCTAAGCTAAAAAGTTAATTCTAGTATTCTCTTATTTTTTTTTTAATTACTTTTGTCTTTCAATATTAGACTATTGCTGTACTTTATAATAGAATTCCTTTGAAAAGCCAAGCTCAAGTTGCCATTAAAATGTTAACAACAAACTCAATTACGTTTATTAATGCAATTTTTCAAGTTCGTCATTAATGTTAAATTAAGAAACTTAATAGAATATTTGCAATTTGGAAAAAAGTAATTTCAAACCCTGCTCTAACCAAACTTTATTCAATTACAACATTCCATCATGGGATTGTGGGGAAAAATTTCATTGCCTGCAACAATTCAAAGACCTGCTGGTTCGTCAAGTGCAGCGCATTGGTAGCGCCAGCCACCAGACCAGCGCAAACATGCAACCCAGCTTTTACCTTGGCAATCTCAAGCACATCTATACACCCACATATCACCTGGCTGAGCCGCACACCCAACTAATACATAATACTGGACCATCTTGCTAGCTGGGTGCGGGGGGCCGTACTACATCAATCCTTTAAGACGCACCATTCACTGCCAATCAACAAGTGCGTTCCATCTTGGTAGCACACACACACACACACACACACACACACACACACAGCACTTATGCTTGCAGCTTACCCCGCAGAATGTTGAACGCTTTTATTGCTAAACATTTTTTTTGTACTTTACGGATTTTATATACATATATACACATACATATGTACCATTCATATACACATATATATGCAGTGTATGTGTGTGTGTTTGTGCTTTTTTGCTGCTTTGCTTTTGAAAAAGAAACGTAGAGGATTTGTACATACATTTGTACGCTTTTGCCGGAGGTTCATGGGCCATGGATTGAAAGGAACTCAGCACGTATTTGTCACGTATTATATATTTATAGCAACCAATGAACCATTGAATGCACGGACACTGTACAGTTGAGCATTGAATGCATAAAATGGCAAACCATTACCAATAGTTCACCATGTTATACTATGTATTATACACAATATATATATTATATATATATATATATACAAATACATATTATATTCAGTTTTCACCTTTTTGGCCAAGTTGCTCATACGCCACGTGTGTCAAATGTACTACCAGTTGGGCTTTAGAACGCTTTAGTTTAAATTGAATATTTGCTAGGGCTTTAGAGGCGAATCTAGCACGAGAGTGAGTACGATGGAGCTGTGCAGAGACACTTACAACTGGGAGTTAACATTGCTGTCGTCACAGTTTAATTATAATTTTAATCACTTTTCGCAACGGCGCGGGCGGAAATGAATTTTATGAAGCGTGCTGAACGGCGCAAAACTGTCGCCCCCAACATAAACTGTTGTCAGTTTCGAATGTCACGTCAATTCAATTTTTATGCTTCCGTGCGCGGCGACAAGTTTTAGCCAGAGACAAACAGACAGACAGTACTGATGGACGTTGGAACGTTCAGACAGACAGACAGACACCCAGTCAACCAGTGAGCTAGTATAGAAAGCAGGCTGGCTGTAAGCAGCCAAAGGCACTTCATATACATCATCATCAGCGTCATCCACATCATCATCAGCAACACCTTTAGCAGTGAACTGCCATAGCCATTTACACGCCGTTCTCTGTCAGTCTCTTTTCCGTGTCCTGGCTTTGCTCTCACCCTCTCCATCTCTTTCGCCCTCTCTCTCTCTCTCTGGCTTGTACTCTTAGTCTAATCAGCACAGACAGCAACAGCATCCAGAAGCAAGCAGCAGCATGCCCAGGATTTTTTTCTACTTTCTTCCTGGTTCTCTTGCCACTTTTAATATTATTATTTTTTTTTGTTGCCACTTTATTTCTCGCTTGATTTTTTTTTGTCTCATTTTTAAGTGGAGGGTAAGCGAATCAATTTTAATGCCACATTTGTTGCATGGATTTTGGCAGCAGCCAGCAAAACATAGAAAAAAATACAAAGATAACAAAATAAGCTATGTCCAAGTGAATTCGGCTAGCCGAAGTCGAAACACGCTACTAGATCGATTTCAGGAACAAAAAGGTAGCTTACTGTCAATATCAGATCACAAAGTAATTATATCTGTCTGTTTATATATATTTAATAAATTTTCGAGGCATAAGTATTCCATAATAAATAAGATTTTTGTGACGAACTTCTGGGTTGTGTAAATGCGATACGCCACTTAATTTATTAATTACAAAGTAATTATTTTGCAAGTCCAATGATTTAAACGAATAACTAAAAATAATGGACATCTGCAAAGTCGGACTTCCTGACGTACTTGGCTCAACTACAAACAGAGCCCAAATCGCTTTTTGATGTTTCATTATTCCATTGGATCTCTTAAGCGTATGAAGGATAAAGAAATTCCATGATTGTGGACCCTTACTTAGTCCGTTAAAAAATATATACAATATTTTCTTTTTTTAAGAAAAGTATAATCCATCAAATGAAGTAGGTCGGGCGGTTCGATTCAGTCCTGCAACACTGGTCAATTTGCATTGACATAGCAAACAAATAGACACTATTTTTCTAAGGAAAATATAAAAGACCGTCGTTTGGATTTGGCTACAAAATGTAGCTCCCTGTTCTTCGGACAGATATTAATAGAGATATCTGCGTGCTTCATACTTGGAATTATAAATCAAATATTAATTATTTACAAAAAAATTCAATGCGAACTTTAAGCTATTTTCAGCGGTGCACATTTTTGGTTCCTTAATTCTATAAATTTCGTTTTTTCCAAAATTCCATCCAATTTCCATCTAAAATTTGCCACATATTACAAGAAATCCAATTTTTAAATTTCAAATATTATTCTGGGCATGACAGAATATCTGTCATGCGTTAATAAATAATTTTGGAAAATGTTATCAATATTTTAAATTTTATTTTGGAAGTATTTTTTCATACGATGTTTTCTATAATTGACAAAAACAATTATGTAGATTGCCCAACAAGTTAAATATTACGCAACAATGCATAAACAATTCGAACTGATATTGCTTGCATACGGCCCGAAACAATAAGGAATGTGGTTAGATATAGAGGGGATAGGATTAATTACTATCAAGTTAGATGTAGTGATTAAAGATAAGATCACTCATTAAAAAATATTAAGCCGTATGATTCTTATATCAAAAGGAAATTCCCATATTTACATGATCTACCCAGAAAAAAAAGTTATACCAAGAAGCTCACTGGGTTAAGTATTCAAATAATATTAAAATAATAAGAAATTTATAAATAAGTAAAGAGAGGTCCTGCCTCAGAGAGTATAATTATAAAGTAAGAAAAGTAGAAGAATGTCAAAACAGAATAGTAAACATAACTTCCAAAAATAGAAGATATAGAGTCCCATGTTTACAAACTAAACAGATCGCAGTAGAAAGAAAAAAACCACATCTACGCATCCTTTGAGCATTAACAAATACCAAGGGACAACACTTAAACAACCCTATGTAAGGGTATTTCAAGACAAAAGCAAAATAACCAAAAGCAAAATAAAGAAAGTAACGAAAAGAAAACTGGCTAAAAATTATGAAATACATTTTAGTTGAAGTTACGAACGCTCTAAGGGCTCTGGATGCTTCAGCTCTACGCTGCTCTGCGTTGCTGTTCCCGGGCAAACAAATTGAATCATATTTTTAACACAAAATGAAAATTATAATTGCCAGCTGAGCATTTCATCTTGAATGTTGTTTGTCTGCGTCATTCATGGGGTCGCTCAGTTGCACTTATGAATTAAAATCATACATAAGCTTGTATATATATATATATATATTATACTTTATATATGCCACATATTTATACATATTAATATATATAGCTGTGCTGCGCAAAGTTGCTGACATGTTTTGTCCACAGGCACGCATACTCTTGTGGCCTGACCAGCCGCCTAGTTGGCTGGCAAGTTTCCCAACGGCACGCGTTGCCAGTATCTTATCCGGGTGCGGGTCTTTTAGCCGTACTAGCTGCCAGTGTCATTCATATGTGCCACAAAAATGTACCATGTTGTTGCTTATGCTACAAGCTGCATGCAACACACCACCAGCTTTACCCACCCCTTCCAACGTCAAGTGCCACGCACGAACGCTTACTTTGTCGCATGCCCAACTTTTTGCTATTAAGTCATTTTTTGGCCTTTCAAATTTGCGACAAATTCCCAACGAACACAATTCCTCCTCATTTTTTCTCTTTGTTTTTTTTACTATTAATTTTTTTTCGTACTGCTTTTTTGAACTATCTGCGCGTGCCAATGCTTTACTAATTGCCCGCAATTTTGCGGCATTTTACATAAATTTCATAGGAAAAAATTTCGAAACAAAAATGTTATTAAAAACGTGAGTGCCGGCGAACTCCTACGTGGTTCCATACATTTTTATTACTTACCAAAGAAGGGTTACCGAGAGACCATATTTAACAACAAAAAAAATCAACGTTTTAAAATATCGGATTCTGATTATGGCTTTAAGCAAGCGTTGTATTTTAGCTTTAAATGGCTGAAACAGTTCCGTAAAATAATTATCCGCAAAAGTCATTTTTAACGCTTTAAAGATATGCCATCCAATGTGTATGACCCTCATCCCTTAATGCCCCATCTCTGGATAATAACGATAGCAGAATGATAGAGTTCTCGTCTCTAAACCCAAAGATCGGTAGTTGAATTCCAACACACAGTCACATTAGAAATAATAAACAGAATTTATATGGTAGCACAGTTCAAATTGTTTTCGCTCGAAGAGGTTTTTACAAAACAAGTTTAACTTCCAGCTCTGACTCTCAGTGTAGCCCCACTAACCGACAAAAGCTTTATAATTCCGTCTGATTTTTTCCAACAATTAAATAAATCCATATAGCAAAACATCATCAGCATCATAAAGATGCTCAAAATTAAAGACTACACTTTATTTAAAAAAAAAATAGCCAAACAGAGTGCCTGCCACTGGCCCAGACAATTCCAACATCTGCTTCAACTCTTTACCAGAAAGTGTTCCAAAAATAAAAAATAAACAAGTAAAAATGTGTACTTCACTGAACTATAGAGAAAACTTCCAGTAGGGCCGCATAACAATGACAAAAACTTGACAGAGCTCAGGCTTTGGCTAGTGACAAGATAAACAATGGTACTGCTTTGACCAATCCACTTGGGTTTAAGTCTGCTTCCACTTCCACTTACTCGTCCATGGCAGCGCTGCTTTTAGCTGCTTGTTAGTTATCCTTAGCCTTGGCAAGTTAAAAGTGAAAAGCAAGATTTGTCACGCACTGATGCGCCTTTAAGCGTTTTAATTACCCACGAATTGTTGGTCCAAAAAACTTTACCAAAATACGAAAACGACAACTTTGGACTTAATGTGTAGGTAAGTATCTGAGTATCATCTGGGTGTGTGTGTGTGTGTGTGTGGAGGAGTATCTGTGTGTATGGTGTATGTATGCATGGTATATACACGCACAATAATTCACTTTGGCAGTTTGGTTGTCGCACTTTGCGCCTGGCTGAGCATCCTGCCATGGCTGCCCAGCCATTGCATTTGCAATTTGCATTTTAGTGGTTGAGCAATTAAACAAAACGCAACGAGCGCAGGACTCTGAAGCGTTACCGAGCGAGTAGGAGAAAGATGAGCGAGAAAGTGGTCTATATAATATACAAAGGGTTACAGATATGGAGAATACGGAATTTGAAATTTCGCCTACTTGTACAATCAAAATGCAAATGCAGCAATGCTGGAAGACAGGTAATGAAAATGCTTAATGGCTTGCAAAGTGTCAAAATGGTGGATCCAACTCACTCACTCTCTCTCGCTCACTCGCTGTTTGCTGTCTCACTCACTTGACGCTTGAGATTATGCAATGCAAATGCGTATGCAGAGCGCAGTCGGCTTGACTTTTATTTGAGTTGAGCACGTGACACGGTTTGCTAATACGCACATCGCTAATCACGCGTGATTAATGTTCTGTTGCATTGCAGCGCTTAAAACAATTCAGCTGTCAGATTATAAAATATTTAATATTTTCAATTAAACAGTGAGGAAATTAATATTTTTATCTAGTTATATTGTAAAACAATATATTTGCATTTATTAGTAATACATAAAGTGAAATGTGGAAGTAGTAAATGGTCCAGGAAAGGTACTTATTTGATTAAAACTTGAGTTGAACTTGACTGACTTTGGTCATTTTTTGATATGCAAGTAGGCGTCGGGCAAAGTTCTAACAAGTTTTAAGTCAAAATCTTACCTTAGCTGGTAACTATGTAAATTTACAACGATTAGATGGAAAAAGAAAATGACGCTTGGACAAACTTTCTTTTCTACGCCAAAAATACTAACCAAATGGCAAAGTTTTATGATTATATTCATATAATATAACAGATCCAGGGGATCATGGCAAAACAGCTAACCGAAGTTGTGATTAATGATTTGTTTTAAATAACAAGCCAGCTTTTTGCCACTACATACATTGCACACATCAATATGCCCTTTTTTAGCTGTAGCTTCAGGGTATAAATATTCTAATATTTTCAAGATTAAATTTAATTTCCAAAGTGATTTGTTACACAATATTATTTTCTTAGGATTTATGATATTTAAGGTGATGTATTGGAAAATTTGAGTTTCGAAAAAAACCTCTTGTGGCATTTCTTTCCACTTACCAGGAGTGTAAGTTGAAATTTGGCTGTTTGAATGATAGATGTCGCCAGCAATATGTATAGATTTCTTTGAGTTGCATATAAGTATTCATTACTGTTGACCATAACCTTTTAAAGTACAACGGCCAATTTCGTCAAAATAATAACGTCGCTGTTAATTTCCACAAAAAACTTGTCGAAGTTAGTCCCAAGTAAATAACATTGGCGGCGTTTGAACAACGAAAGAAAATTTTGTGGTGTGTTATACTAAGAGTTATTAAAAACTGGTAAAGTGGTTGATAAGGATCGCTACCGCTAACAAATCATCAATTTAAATAATAATTTGACAGAAAAACGGCCGGAAATTGCCGAAAGACATGGCTAAGTTATCTTGATAAATGATAACGCTCCTGCTTATTCAGCTAAATTGGTAAATATTACATCCACACGCTATACTCTCCAGACCTCGCCCCATCCGATTATAATTTTTTTGCATCAATGGGACACTTACTTGCAAAGCAGCGCTTCGCCAACTTTAAAGAAATCGAAAAATGGATTGTCGGAATCTTTGCCTCAAAAAAAAAGTTTTAATGGGTTGGCATTCATATTTGCCAAAATGGTCAATACTCTGAATAAAAAGTTTGCATGATTTCCTGAAAATTCATCAAAAAAAAACTGGCAATATTCAACTTGCACAACTGGTACCTTATATTAGACACCAAAAAATACACATGAATTTAAATAAGTTTATAAGATTCCAAAAACTCGATACGTTTAGGGCCACATACTTGTATTCCAAACTTTTCAAAAACGTCCTTTAAAAATAGAAGATTTTTATTTATATGGCTTATTTAATAAAATTAAGGTACAATTTATTTTACAATATTATCTACAAA
Organism: Chymomyza procnemis; assembly: GCA_035046065.1. Classification (NCBI taxonomy): domain Eukaryota; kingdom Metazoa; phylum Arthropoda; class Insecta; order Diptera; family Drosophilidae; genus Chymomyza; species Chymomyza procnemis. Next base: position 25,183,871 of record JAWNOJ010000013.1, on the reverse strand, counting down.
AATCTTAAATAAAAGCTTAACAACAAAGAGAGAGTATTACTGGGATAAATGCTAAAGTAATTTTAATAATAAAAAAATAGCATGATAATCGCAGAAAACTGAAACTGTAAATCTTTATTCAAAGACACCGTTCTGAGCATTAATTGCAGTCGTAGATTGCCAACGATTTTTTTAAGGAGTCTGCTGAAACATCTTGCTGTGAATATATTAATCTGTAGAAAGCGTCCCATGGTGGATGTGCATGATATAATAACATTCTTGTTAGCTTCAGACTATTATCCCTTTTATTTCTTTTCTGACTGTAACCCTTTTTTTTCATTAATCTCAAAACTAATGCATTTAAGCAGTTTTCTTATTTTCACAAAAATCACTGCCACCGCTACTCACTTTGAGTTTACTCCGGGACATGGCTCAAAGTGCGCTAAATTCAAGTGGAAATGGACGACAAAAAAAAAATACGAATACGAAATATGGTATGAATAAAGAAGATGACGTGAAGTAATAAGTAAAGTGCAGTGAGCTCACGACGCGCATAAAAAGTCAATTAAAAAGGCAACGACGACGACGAATCGCCAAGTTAGTACTATGGCTCAGGACATGCCAACTTGTTTTGCTTTTGCAGCTGCAGTTGAGTTTTGTATTTGTGTAGCTGTATGTGTGTGTGTGTGTGTGTTTTAGCGCTTGTGAGCTTCAAGTGCATGAGAGGTGGCCAGCGCTTTTAGCAGAATAAACAGTGAAAGTTTCGCAAAAAGGACACGCAAAGACACCAACACACAGATGCACTAACACGCACATGCATACAGTCGGACACATCACACACACACATAGACACACACGTCCATACGTGTTGGAGTAGGAGCCAGTTGGGTTCACAGAATGTTGGACCTTTGAACGTGTTGAACTTTCAAATGGCTTTGCGCGCGGCTGCCGACTAATGGCATTACAGCTGCTGCTGCTCCTGCTGCTGCTTCTGATGCTATTGCTGCTTAAGTCCATCGCACAGTGGTCGAATATTAATTAAAATTTTTTAAAATATACAATTGGCAAATTTTTTGATATGCTTTCATTACTCAACAAGGACACTCCTTTAAAACAGAACTAAAATCACTATTTGATCGACATTTTCAATCCCAAATCATAAAAAGAATCATAATTCTTCCTCCATTTTTATTCAAGTTTTATTTAAATCAATTAAATGCTGTTTACTACTTCCATGTTTCCATGTTTTGATAAAAATTAGTTTTCTGCTACTATACCTTCTAGAATATTCACTATTGACACTTATAGGACCAATTTTCTTTTTTTTTTTATTTTTCTTTGTTATTCCGCTTGTGAATTTAGGGCCTTCCAACGAACCATGTGCTTTTGTGCCGTCTGTTTAGCTCTGTCCCATGTTGTGTTCGACTGGGCCAATTCTTGGAGGATGAATCTTCTCCATATCCACGACCATTTCTTCTTCCTTATTTGGAGGTTCACATGTGACACAAGACAGCTCTGCATGGGATATTCTGTTTGGCCAGAATATCCAGCATATAATCATCAAGCATTTGTTGCTGAAGACTTGCAGTCTCTGTGTCATCAGGTCCTATTCGCAAAGACGGGATCGACTGCTGAGATGCGTTAGAACTCTCGCTAGGTGGTTAGGGGTTAATATATAAACGTAGAAAAGTTTTTTGTCTTCTCAGTCACTGCGTCGACTGGGTTGACCAAATCTTATAGCTTAGCATTCGTGAAATCGGTAAAAAAAAAAAAAAAAAAAAACAATGCATATATTTGCACTAAGATCGTTCTAGTTTGTTTTCAAGTTTTTCTGAAAAACGTTGGTTTAGAAAATGAGTTCTCGTATCCCCATTCACTCAGTCAATTGACTATATATCACCAATAGGGTAAGTCGGTAAAAAAAAAAAAAAATATTTGCACAAAATTGTTTTTTTTTTTTTATTAATTAAGACATCTACTCAAATCTGCTTATGAATACTTAAGCACTATTACTGTTTAAATTGGACAAAATGCTAGTGTAGGTACTTTTTTTATCTGAATACTAAAAAAATGTGGAATATAATTTTTATTTTATTTTCGACGTCGTTCGAATTTTCGGATATCGACTTCTTTTCGATCTGCTGTAGTATTTTCCTTTTGAGTTATTTACCTGAATCGACAGCACATAATTTTAAGCAAAAGAAATTTGAAAAAATATTTTAAATTAAAATTAGAGTAAATATTTTAATAAAAATTAAATAAATAAATATAATACTTATACTCATCACACCATATCGCTTTTAAAAGCTTTCAAAGAGAGCAGACACCTACAGCTTATAGGCGCAACCGAACGACGGTGTCTTTAATTAAAATAGATTTTCTTAGGCAAATAGTGTATTTCATGGTATCAGGTGATGCCATTGCTAGGAAATAAATCCTAATAGTGCAAAACAAAAATGATATTTTAAGCGATTCCCGAGTCTGAAATTTTCATATGGAATATATGGTATATTTACTGCACTGTACTACGAAATTGTAGAAATCAGTCAATGACTGTTATGGGTATTTCCAAATCATTATTATTACAAGAACTCATCATTACTACAGCCAGAACGCATCAAAAACATAATATATTTTTGAAAAAATTATATTTAATTAGACCTTATAGGGAATATTCAAGCTTCTTAATTTATTCAAACATCGACACAAATTAACTTAAAAAAAGTAAAATTCTGCTTCCGAAATTCAGAATTTTGGTTTTTGAATTTTAAAGAAATTTATCAAATCACATAACCTTCAGTAATGAAAAATATAATGTACTTGTAAAACGCGAAAATATAAGAGTTAGGCTAACGAAAAACCTTAAGTTCTTGGATTACAACTAACTTAATAGGTTGTAAAAACAAACGAAACTTTAATAATGCAATAGAGCTGCTCTAAAAACAAAGACATATCTAATTGATTGGATAGAATTGATAGGATTAAGAATTTTGGAGATAAAAACAACCTTTCCTAACCATTGTATCATTTTTGATACTTAACTTAATTTTTGTGGAAATCTACATATACGAGAAGAGCTTTAGAATGGAAAATAACATTAATGCATTATGTGCTCCTTGGTATATTTTTAAGATAAATTTATATGGTTATTCTATCAAATACGAAATAAGCGGAATATTATTACTTAAGAAAAATAGTATTGACGTAAAGTGATTAAAAACACTTCATTCAATCATGCTTCAAAATTCTTAAAAAAATTGTTAATTGCTTTCATTGACCAGATCCAAAATTTCCCGACAGGCCCAGATCCAAAATTTTTCGCCAGAACAAAATTTTCGACCACTGTGCAGGGTAGCCATTGCATACAAAGAGTGTGCGAATAAGTAAACTATGTATAACTGCAACAGTGTATGTTTCTTTGTGTATGTGTGTGTGTTGTGTGTGTGTTGTGTGTGGGCTGTGCGAGTGTGCATTTGTATGTGTGCAATTATAGTGACGTACGCTTTATTGATGCAATAGCCATAAGCTTTTGGCTTGCATTAGCCACAGACAGGGAAGCACAAAGCGATATGAAACGAAAGGAAATGAAATGAAATGAAATGAAAGGTAAGCTTTGCTAAAGCAAAGGCTAAACAGGACGTAAATGACAAATATCAAAGTTCAAATGCAGCTCTAAAGGGACAGTTAATCTCAAAACTCGTACTAACGAAGTAATCATACTCTGCTGTTGCGTCTTATGTTGATTAAAAATTGTAACATTTTGCATTTGAAACTAGGGAGAGGGTGACAATTGTAACATCATTAGAAAGCAATTAAAAGCTTTAAAAAGAAATTAAAATTACAGCTTCTCATCTGTTCGCGTTAAAATATGATTTGCTCTGCATAGCTGTGTTGCGAATGATTACAAAACAAATTATATCGTATTTAGCGTTCATCTGCTTATGCTGCTCTACCAAAACAAATTGGACAGATGAACCCCAGGCAACATCATGTTTCCATGCCTTGATATTGTTTAAAGGGATTAAGGGTTTTTTTCTTTTGCTTCTTTTTTTGTTATAAGAATCAGAGTTCCTTAGTACGAATATTATTTAATGAAAAATACATTTTAAAAATATCTTTCCAAATTGCAATACTCTAAAAATGTCAGCCTCAAAAAAGCATAGTTCTAATTCTTTTCCCAAACCCTTATTTAGCCCCTTTTGAATTTGCTCATGTTCTTTGGCAGGCATAGCGGTCCTTAATCATATCATCGCTATATGTGTTTTATTATGGACTTTCTCTATATTCCCGATGTGTAATCCGATCTTTAAGAGATCTTTTAGCTCTTACAACAAGCGGAGATTAAATTGCTTCTCGCATACCACATGGAAAAACTTTTTTATATTTAAAATCTATAATATACAAATATTATTGAGAACTAACTTCTGTCTTTCCTAAATTCTGACAGGCTTCTTCTGATAAAGCTGCATTTTTTTTAAAATACTAGTAGTACCCACAACTATTGTTGTAGAAACCAAAATAACTCTTCATTTTTGCCACTTAGCCTAGCAACTATTAAGATTGAATTTTACTCAGCATAATTCTTTCCGTGTCTTATGCTCTTATTGAGAATTATCTGAACACATCCGTCACTCCAAAGGGGAAGGATGTTTGCTGTTAGAATAGAAAAGAAGCTCAGACTTTGTAACCAAATTCGAACGTGAGGGTCTTTAATTAAGTAAAAATTTCTTGCTTAAATAGCGTTCGCTACCAAATCCGAACCACGTGGTCTTTTTTTTTCTAAGCCAAAAAGCATAATGTTGCTATTGTCACCAGAGGCTTTCCAGTAAACCCAACCACCGACCTTCCGTTTTAAAAGCGCATACGTGTCCGAATATTATTTTTCTCATAAAATATCATGTTTACCATAAGACTAACTCTACTTTGTGTCTGAAAAACAAAAAGTTTATTCTGATAGTATTGAAAGCGTTATGTAAGAATAAAAAAATCAATTTTTTTGGGGTCTCGTTTATTGCTTGCTGCTTGGAATAAAAACTTACGCTTTACGCTTAATTTTTATATTTAATTTTAAATTAAATGGCTATTTCTTTACTTTAAACAAAGCTATTGAAAATTATGATTTTATATACAAAATATTATTTACATATCTGTTTCTTGAATTTTACCACTAGATGAACTTTGTTTGGTCTTTGAATTTCGCATCGTCGATGCGCAATATGTTGCCTTTTTCATCTTGTTTTAGGTTATTGCTCCTGCATTTGGAGCCTTCAATACAACTACTTTCAGAAATTGATTTTATTTTTATTTATAATTTTTTCTCTTCGTGACATAAATTGGGAACCTACCTTTGCCTTATAAAATTGAAGTCAAGGTGCTAATTCTGTATAAGCTCTTACGCTTATTGACATACAACATAGCTTTCGACCTCTAGATCTACTACTTTTGTAGATCAAATTTTTCCCTTTTTGCCTCTTATGTACGCTCTTACGATTGGTCAAAGATATTTGATATGCCAAATCAAAATGAGTTAACGAAGTGAAAGTGATGGATTGAATAGTTTCACTATGTTAACTCATTTTAATTTGCCCTATCGAACATATTTGACCAATCATAAACTTTGGATCTTTCAATATATCTTTTGCCAACTTTTATTATATATTTATTTTAGTTTATATTGTAAACCCAATAGCCAGTTTTAGCCAATCCCAATTAATGTTTAGTTTTTAAAGGAGTCTTATGAATCTATTGTGTTATATGAATACAAGAAATTAAAAAATGTCTATATTTTTTAAATTTTAGCCTCTATCGATTTTGCGGCATAAAATCATCCAGCTAGCCTTTTATGTGGATTTTAAATTCAAGACTATGGTGTTGAAATCCTCAATATGAGGATAACAATATTAATCGTTCTGTAGGTTACGGATTTAAGTCTAATCATTCGCTCACAAAACTGAACGATGAACTAAAGCATAATCTTCAATGCAAAGATTGAGTGGGCATGATAACTTTAGATATACAATCGACGTTCGATACTGTCTGGCAAAAACTAGACTGGCGCATAAGTTACAAAATATTGGGAGGTATCTTTTTCGCAACATTAAAAGCTTTTAAACAGAAAACAAATATTTTTAGTTAGATATGAATGGTGCCAAGTCAAGACGTAAACTTATCACAGGAGATGTCAGAGTTCAGTTGTAGGACATATTTTTTATAATATCTATGTAAAATTCTAGCCTTTGCAAATGGCACTGCAATAAAATGCTTTGGAATAAAATAAAGTATTATCTGAAGGAGCTAAAGAATCCATTATTAGATGATATACAAAAAAAAACAAATATTACTGCGACAAGTGCAATTTATGATAACCGTAAACTTAAGCCCTGTAAAAAACGAATTAATACAATAGGCGATGAATATAAAATACATTAGTATTCATTTGGAGGTTTCTTTTTAAAAAATAAAAAAAAATTATATTGCTTGAATAACGCGTAGTATCATTTACTTATAAGTCAAATATGTTCAGCCTATCGAAATATGACTGCCAGATGTAAAAGATACTAATCACAATAGAGTTCCACTGAAAATTCTATATAAATCAATAGCTTTGTTATATTGCTTAAGGTATAATATTGTGTTAAGTCATGCACGACTTAAAATAGTCTATTTTATGGATATGCCCTCTTTAAGAGTATAGCTAACAGTTCATAAATTATTTCTTATGATAATTGGAAATGCGCTGAAAACAAATTCGATGCTTCAATGGTCTAATAACCGTAGAAATGGTTATAACGACAACAACAACAACAACAAAAATGAATGTCAACTGTGGCATTTATAGTTCCAGATACAACTACTTCGTACTTTGGAGGGAAAGAGGGCTGGTGTTCGTTGAAAGCAGCAATCAATTGTTGTTCAAGCGGAAATCACGGCTCGTCGTATGCGCTATAATTACCTCTATAGAGCAGTACGGTAACTGTGTGTGTTCTTGTGTGTGTGTGGGTGTGGGTGTGGATATGTGTATGAGTGGCGCCACGTATGTTCAAAACTTTTTGCAAACATAACAAACAAGCAGAAGCAACAACAAACGACACGGCGACTAGAGCTAGAGACTGGAGAATGGAGAAAGGCGTAGAGGATAGAGGCAACCGCATCTAATCGCTGCACTTCACGTAAATGACACGAAAATGTTTTCAAATTAAATGTGACGACGACAAAAGCAACAACAACAACAACTAAAACAACAACAACAACAACAACAGCTATGTATCTAACAAAGTTGACAGTTGGCTGGATAAACGGTTAACGGGTAATGTGGGTAGAACATCCAACGGTTTGCTTGGATATCTAGCTGAAGCAGCAACACATTATAGCCACTTTTAGTTAACTTGAAATAGTTTCTGGGCTGCAGAGCAAGTAGCCTAATTGGTTTAACATGGCGTATGCGCAATACGCAAAATAATGCACCTGCTTGATATTGCATATTGCAAGTCACTCCAGAAACGAAATTTGTGTGTATGTTTTCTTAAAGTTGGCAACTTAATTGATTTCAGGATTTCCGCAAAGTTGTCAATATTTACTTTCAGGATAATTTTTAAATTATTAGCCAATCTAACTTTGTAGGTAGCGATTATTGAAAGACTTTTGATTACATCAAAAACAAATGGTATAAAACGATATATAAATTTTTTTTCCCTTTGACACGACTTGTTCAGTTACTTTGGATAAATTCGCCAATTACTTCTGCGTATGGAACGCTTATTTTGCCTTTCACCATCATACCACTCTTCGACGTCATTACCAGTTCTAAAGCGTTCATTCAGGCTCACCCTACGTATTCAAGAGCAATCGTTAAGCTTTAACTGCACTTTTCTTTGAATTGTAGCCAATTTGGTTAAAAAGCAATGAAATTATAATGCCAACTGATATCAGATATGCACCAAAGTTCTAATGCAATAATTTGAGTAGATTTCGTTTGATTAGAACCTTTACTACTTCACGGCAATCAAAACAATAACTAGTTAACTTAGTTAGTTCTTCTTAGAAATTGAAAACATTTCTCTATGGGTATTATATGATCCCGATTTTGATCGAATTCGACGCATTGATTGAAAATATAATACCAAAGTACTTTGGTTATTCAGTTTTTGTTAAAATAAATGTTAATCTTTATATAATATCAATAATAATGATAAGTTGACAAACAAACGAAACACAATGGATTTGATATTAAAATCAAAATTTTCGACCCATTTTTCCCATGAAAGGAGCTACAATAGGTGCTGAATTTCTTTGTATCTGTATAAACAAAAGGTCTAATGCAATAATTTAGATGGATTTCTACGATTAATGCATATCACTAATGCCGCTTTAAATCGTTTAATGTCGCGTAGAACTCGGTAGTTTTTTGCAAAATCTATACATTCGCGGCAATTAAAACAATAATTAGTTAACTCAGTTGTTTTTAGAAATTGAAAACTCTTCTGTATGGGAACTATATGTTCTAAGTCTACCGATTTTGATTGAATTCAACGCATTGTTGGAAAATATAATACTAAAGTACTTTACACAATGATTAAAATAAAAATTTTCGACATATTTTCCCCATTGGATGTGCTATCTCATACATCAATTTCTGGATGCTGAAAATCTTTGTATCTAAATAAACAACATTCAAACATTAAAACTGTGTTTTTTATGTGCTTCCTAAGAGAATATATATCACAAATATGAAAAAATTACAATTAATAATGCTCTAGCTCTTACCATCGCTATGATCGAAGCGAGGGACAAACATTGGTGTATCAACTTCGCTAGTCATCATACTTTAGGTGACTTTCGTTGGACCTTTTCTTCTGGGCATTACATTTTACACCTAACTTTTCAGTTAATGTGAAGGACAGCTAATTTTATTCAGTAAACCCCAACAAGAACTTTCAGAATAGTTTGCAATTCTCAATTACTGTAAATAGATAAAAAAAAAAGCAGAAAAATGTATCTTATAAGCCTGAGAAACTCAATCCAGCCATAACTTCTTTTGATAATTACTTATGAATTAGATCGATTATAATATTTTTTCACGACGCAGTTAAATTTGACGTCTAATTTTGCAGCTAACTTAATCACTGTATTTTTGTAGGTATATAAAAACGCATCCTAACTTCTGCACTCTATAAATTGATAAAGTTTTTTAAATAACAAAAACAAATGCTTAATTCTTACTTAACTTTTTTTTAACTAATGAGAAGAGATATTATTTTTCTCTTTTGATGATGATGATGATGCACTGTGCTCAAAGAACAGATTTATTTTATATTCTTTACACTTTGGGATGTATGGGTTTCAGAATCATTAAAGATTAACACAAAAGACTTCTACTATAAACGATTCGTGGCAGCACAATAACTGCTTAAAGTTTGAAAACTAAAAAATAAAACACAAAAACAAATTTGAATGTATTGGTAGTTTGTCTGAATAATTCAATTAGATTAACAACGCATTATTATAGATTACGCAAATAAAGAATAAATTCATTTTAAAGACTTATAAATTTTTTCTCAGATATTGAACACCATTTTTTCTTATTAAAGCAAACAAATTATGTAGTCGCATTGACTATTGTGTCATCAAAGATTTAAAGAAAATGTAGAAGTTTCTCAAATTTATTAAAAAACTACCAGCTTCAAGTGTTATATAATACATAAATATTTAAAATCTTCCCACAGTACTCTGCCATGGCAAAATTTGTGAACACAACGCCTGAAGCCTGCTAATGCTATTGTCCAAGATTTTTGCAAAATTCAAGACCGCCGGTAAAGAATAAAATTCTATTGTGAGTTGAAGACGCGGTCTACTAATATTTTTGACATGCGAACATTTGATAGATATGACATAATTAGCTAAATGGTATATAATTGCATATTGATTGATCCATATTTCTTGTAATAATCAGGCATGTTCTAGATTTCGATTCCAAGAACAACATAAAACTGTCAAAGTTTGCAGCGAAAACTATAAGATGCCATCAAATTTATTATTGAAAATATAGACATTACTCAACATTATTAAAACTAAAGCAAAAAAATAAAGCTTCTAACCATAAAACGTGCGATTTTTATATATAAAAATTAAATAAAAATTAAAACTGCATATCCTGCTCAACATGTTCGTGCACGTCTAGCGATTATAATTTGAAAACAACCTTAGAATCACAATACAAACATTTTGAGATGATTGTTCAACATTTGAACAAAGCAAAGATGTCTTACTTATTTTATGCAAAGCATTGCTGAAACTACGTTGATGTTCACAACTTTATGCAAAAGTTTAATTTTAAGAATGATTCAGGCTAGAGCATTGCAGGTTGGTCAAACTTTGTGGCTTCTCAAAAGAAGCGAAAAATAATGCAATCCAAACATCGGAAAATTATGAATTAATCAATATATTGTGATGTTGATCTAAAAAAAAAACAAACAAAAATTATTTTATGTCATGACTATGCTATTAACACTCTATAGACGGAGATGCATATGGAGTCCTCGCAATCATCTGCTCGAAGAAAGATACAGATTATAGATGAACCCCGACGGAAGATTTACTTAGGCGAATAGCGTCTAGGTATATCTGTACTAGGCAAATGCAGCAGTGTTGCAGGATGGAATCGAACCAACGACCTTCGGGAGTAGAGGCGAGCTACCTCTACATAACCGAACGGAAAGTCGATCTAGCAACAGGAAAAAATATCATCCATACTTTCTATATTCCTATGCAACTTGCTATTATTTAAATTGCAATGTTAACGAATTTAGCGTTCGCCAAATGACAACTCCTTGAACCAAAATCGTTTCGGAACGAAGTGTAAATTACTGGCGAATCTCAGATTAACGATTTAGACACGAAAAGCTTTCAAAATTTTAGCGCAATAACAATAAATTCATGGGCAAAAAGAGTTTTAAGTTGTTTTGTTTTCTTTTTGGTTATGTTGTAAAATATTGTAATATTTTAATTAATTAAATAAAAAGTGAAAATTTTCAAGTGTTTGAATAATTATTGTGTACACTGTATGTAGGAAACACGCTTTGCTTGCATTTCATAAAAGTGAGCTTAATTTAACTGCTGCGTAGATGATTTAAAATGTGCATAATAAGCGTACGCGGAGAATATGAGATAAAAAAATAAAAATAAAATAAATAAAAATAGAAACAAGAGTTTTTCGGTTACTCTACAGTTCAGGGCTGGAGAATCGAAGCTGGAATTGTGGTGGTGGAGGGTGGCAAGCTCTAGGAATATATTTGAATCACAAAACTAACAAATAAATAACACAAGCAACGAATATGTAAGACAAACAAACAGCAGACAAATGGGGCCGAGGGCGAAGGCCGTGAGGGCTGATGCAACGCTGAGACGTAATCGTCAGACGCACACACACACACCAGCACTTACACTCACACACACACACACACACACAACACCACACAGAGGCACACTTACAGTGTAAGAAGAAGAAAAACATATTCAAATTTAAAATTTCTGCTTGATTTTCTTCGTTTTTATTTTTATTTTGCTTCTTTTTGTTTTTTACATCTTTTTTGTTTTCTTATTTTGCCTTTCTTTGTCGTTTGCATTTTGCCAAACAACAACGGCAACAACAACAGCGCGACGGGAAACTTTTCACACACACACACACACACACGCACACACAGTGGCATGCGTGCGTACAAGTGTGAGAGCGCATACATATGTATGTGTTTACAGTTAGCGGGCGCCAAACCAAGGTGTCGCCGTGCACCCAAAATCGTTTCAGCGTGAATACATTTGCATCATCGTCTCTCAGCACTCACCGGCACCGGCCGTACCACCTCTCATCCAGCAGCTCTATGCTCTCAACACGCTTCTGGCTCTTTGCTCCCGCTGCCTAACTCATTCACTTTTTGAATCCAACTCATGTGCTCGTGGCGTACCTTGAAAATGTCCGTACCCGGCAAATGTATTCGCATATTCGCAAACGCGCTGCATTAATTACCGCAGCAGCCGTGCTCTACATGTGGGTGACTACGTGTGTGTGTGTGTGTGTGTGTGTGTGTGTGTGTGTGTGTGTATGTGTGTATGCAACATTGGTGGCAAGGCACGTTTGCTTACCTGGCAGGTGCTTTAGGTAGCGTCCTAGATACTTTCATGAGCAGCACCAACTCCAACGTAAGTAAAAACAAAGCGCACACGGCTTCGGTCAGCAATGGGGGTTGACGTCGCAGCTGACGTCAACGCTGACGCTGATATGTTAAGCTGCATTTTGGCTTACAAAAATATGGAGAGCAGTAAATCCCTTTTTACCTTGTTTTGGACACCTTTTTTTATAATACACTCACATTTATATATGTATGGTACAAGTGCCGCATTTATGGCGTATATAAAAAGAATTGCATACGCAATCCGTAAGATATAATATTATATATTCTCGGGCTTAAAGAGAATTTAGAAATGTACGTCAGAGTTTTAAGCGAACTTCTGTTTCAACCGAAAAAGGATAATGCAATTTTTAAATTTATAACATAACCCTAGTACAAAACGGATAAAGTACTTAAAACCCTTAAGGTTATTGCGATGTCATTCGTTCTTCCTCTCCGACTATTGGATTTTTAAGGAATGTCTTCAATTTAAAATCAATATTATTATTTTAAATTCAAGAACACATGAGGGTTGCTATGTTACATTGGGGGAAGTTTTAAATACTTCACAGTTAGTACGTCAAATGATAAGTTAAGACCAACTTTATATCTTTTAGAAATACAATATAATTTAATAAAAATTATTAAATTATTGTTATGTGCCAAATGTTAGAGAATGTAAGGTAGCCTTACGCGTCACAGGTTATTGCAATGGATTAGATTTTCTTTTACAACTCCTGAGAATACCATCGATCATTGGGGCATCCACCAGTCGTTATAAAAGATTCCGGGTTATATTAAATTTTTGTGCGCAGAACATAGGGGCATCCACCAGCCGTTAAAATAGGTTCTGGGTTCCATTTAAATTTTGTGCGGAGAATGTTATTCTACTTCATTTTTATTGTTACTTTCAGGTTTTTATGTATATTACATAAAGTTTTGTTGTTTTTGTTCAATTTTTTATTTTAATATTATTGAGAAATGTTATATTTTTATTAATAAATTTTATGGCGTATTGTAGATTTCGACTTAAATAAAAGCTCTTAGATATTAACGTGCATCGTTCTGTGGCTTTGTCAAAATCGAAATAAAGAACACGCTTAAATATATAGACAAAAATAGATCAAATACTTGTTAGCTTTATTGATGATACCATGACAGAAATATTGAAACTTTTTTTAATCATACACAACATAGCACTATCAATATATCAAAATACCAGCACCATTCTTAAATACCGAACTAAAACATTTTGACAAAGTCTTGAAACTAAATTATTAGCTCTCGGAGTAATAATGAGAAATACTTTACTTTTTAGTATATTGAACAACAATTTGCTTTCAATAATTATTAGTGCGAATTTACTGCTGATAATGATATTGATATGATTAAATATATTTGTTTCGAAAATATGTACCAAACCAATAGTTGTGAATGTTTTAATGTGGGCTTCACATTTTTTATGCTAACAGACACCAAATAGTAGCGGCCTTCTCTACCACATACCCGAAATCCGGCACTGGATTAATCGCTGAAAAATTTGGGATTGGCGGCAAATACTTCCACGGATCGTAATATAAGTTGTCTCCACAACAAAATCTAGGTTGAGTTGAACAAAAAACAACGGTTTTGAGTAATTTGAATCCCGCAAAAGATACATACAATGAGATTTCAAGAAAATATTCATCGTAAATTTTTATTGATACATTAAGTTAGCCTAGGCTTGTGGAAGGAATTCCATTATTCGACGGAATTGTATTACGTGAGTGGCTTGCATCAAAAAATTTGAACGTTTTAATAGGCTTCCCATAAATAACTTTATAATATTTTAGTGATTCTATGCGTGCCGAAAGTTGTAAGTCCAAATCTATGCTATTACTTCTTATATCAAACTTGCCAGATTTGTTAAGTGTTGTCAAACTGATACATTTTTAGCATTGGGCATTACTTTGTGTAGATTTAAAACACGATAATCTACTGCGAGAAGCGGGCAAAAACATCATAAGTTTTGGCAAACATCTTTATGTTTCGGGGAAAATTTATTTTTAAATTTGAAGTCAAGCTTCAAAAGCGATCTAGTCATAGGGAAGTACGTACATACGGGCATGGCTCAATCTTTCACTCCTCGAAGTTATGATAAGCAACTTAGTTTGAAAGACTTGGCATCTGCGAGATCTTCACTACACATTGCACAAATATATCCAATGTACCCTTTGTACCCGCAGTTACAGGGCACAAAAATTGCAATTCTCAACTTTAAGCCAATTTGCAAGCTAGTTCCATTTCACCTAACTACCTAGTTCACATCTGTGCCAAAACAACATATCGAAAATTGAAACTAGGTTGGATTCAAAGAGGAAAGCTCCAGCTTATTTCCATTATATTTATGAGTCTCAGAGCTGCAGCTTCCGTATGCAGACCAAATAAATCAAAAGCTTTGCCAACAACTTCATTCATCATATTGCAAAATTTATATAATACACATACCCTATAAAGGTATTATAAACGCATAGTAGGTCTCTCTCTCACTCTGTGTGTGTGTGTGGGTAATTGTGCAATAAAACTAGTTAAATGAAACCAGAAAACTGCAACTTGAGGTAACTTTTGTTAATTCGAACTATACTAAGATGACTTTAGCATTGTTATAAATTATGATTCATCTTAAAGCCATGTAAATAGGTATGCGGAAAACTAAAACTAGGTATAGCTGCAGGTGTACAAAGTTCAGTGAAAACCAAGTTTAAATTCATTTTACAAATAAACAAAATAAAAAGAGCAAATAAATACATGCTTGTGACTATATAGTAAACTTTGTATACAGTTCTTCTTTCTGAACTCTATCAAAGGTCGCAGGACAGGTTCGAATACTGTCAAATTACAAAGAGAGCTATTTTTTTTTTTTTTTTGGAATATCTCATCATTGATTGGTAAAAATTCATTTCAGAGCAGAATTTGATTTGTCCTAGCAACTTTTATGAAATGTTTCTTTCTAATTGCAAAATGAGATATTTTGAAAGCTTTTTTAAAAACGATAAAACATGTTTATCATTCTTAAAAAGTATTATTTACTTAAAGAGTTTATAGTCAGCTATATATTTTATTGAATATATAATAAAAAAGTTTAAAAAACCTACATCTAAAAATTTAAATTTAAAAAACAATCAGATAAAACGCAATATACACAACAGGACTCAGAAATCATCAAAGTAGTGGATCAATTTTTAATCGCTGAATTTTTAATAATAAAATATATATATAAATATAATATTGGAAAATAACAGCCCTTTTAGAAACAAATTCTGTTTATAAAATTATGTATTATTTAAAAGGGTTTTAGTGTGCACATCAGTTAGTATGTTCCTTTTCGAAAAAATTTGATAACTTCAATATGCTCATTCTTAAAGAGATATTTTTGGAAGAAAAAAACAGTTAAAAAAATTCTGATTTCTTTGACAGATATTGTATATTTCTTTGTCAGTTTATCGTTATGAATGAAACAATTCCTCCACTGAATGTGTTGAATCGAATATTTGCAAATAATTAATCTTATTCCTGGGATTGTAAATGAATTTTTTTTTGGAATCCGACAATTTTCCAATGTTCCATCCGTTGGTCAAACTGGTCTCATAATTATCAGTTGTGAATGTGAATCCATTTGGCTCATTTTTTTTTGTTCGGGGTGCAGAAAAAGCTATTTTTTTTTAAATTTTTTCTACTGAAACGAAATTTGGTTAAATTGCAAAATTAATGGAACAACAATCAGTAAAGGAACTTCTGTTGCCGTTGGTAAGGCACAAAAGTGGAGATAATCTCGGTGGTCACGGCTGATCTAAGCCAATAAGCTATAGTTGATATAGATTCAATCAGGGAACAAGAAGTTAAAGCTCCAGTCGCATTTGATATCTCATGGTCTTTTCGGATTATCTCTCGGCAGTGTGTCAACTCAAGCGGTGAAAAATAGAGAGATAAAGTGATATGAATCAAAAATGGAATGGTAGCCTTTAGGAAATCAAGTTGTTTTAGTTCCAAAAACCAAAAAATATATATATTTTTAAACCTTACTTGAAAAAATGCAATAATAGTTCGGACTCCACAAATCCACAGATATTACTGAAGTTACTTAAGGGAAATCTTAAGACTATACCCAATACATGGCTTCTCAATTAAAATCTGAAGAAATCCAACAAAGACGAGCGTGAGAACAACGAAGAGAACTTTAAATGAAATAAGCGGAAACCTTAGCAGAACTAAAGAACACGGCTTTGAGTAGAATTCAATGGAACTACAATACTTATATACTATGGGGAATGGTGCAGCTCAGCAACGTTGGCGAATAAACTTTTAATTCCCCTTGACTCTGTGGTTATCGCTACAAATGTAAAATATGGGAATTCCCTACAGAACGGTGTTATTATTTCCAGCGATATCTGGTGTCTTTTTAGCACTAACACCTTTCGCGTTGTCTTATTTCAAGTATACTCCTCGAAAGGGTATAAAAAAAAAATAAATAAAATAAATAAAAAGAAAACTCAAAAAGCGCGCCAGGCAGCATCCTTCATAGAAGGCATCCTGCCTGGTTGCTTGACTGACTGACTGACTGACTAAAGGATGCCCGCTGCCTGCCTGTTGGCAAATTCAATTCAAATTTTGTAAGCATTAAAATGCTGTTGCTGTTATTTTCCTGTCTTGGAAAACTTGAGAAAACGCCGTTGTCGGCGCGCTGCAATATACACACAGAAATGTGGTATGTGTGTGTGAGTGTAGAAGTGATTGTAAGTACGTCAGGCAACGTCGCAGCGCACAAAAGCAAAAAATTTATGAAAAGATAAAAGACGCAGGCGTTCATTCAAACATAACAGGTGAGGACAACCGCCAAAGCCAAGCAATTTTAAATGGCGGTAACAGCAGCTGTAGGCACCCCATGCCCATGCCCAAAGTATCCCTACCAGATACTATATATATGTACATACATATATAATATATATTGTGTGTGCCCCAAACTCTGGTTGCCACTTGAGGCCGCATTACTTCAAGTTTGAAGATGCTTGAACGCTTCGAACGTGAAACGCGCGCGCCGCATGCGACATCTAGCGTGCGCAGCTGGAAGCAAATTCTGTGGTTCTAGATATGTGCGTTTTGGGGGGAAGAAAGGATGAGATGGAGGGACTGAACAGCGCAGGATACTGCAGTCAAGGCAAGCAATCGACCGACTGCCGGCTGTGTTATATGCAAACAGATTTTTTTCACTTTCGTTCGTTCGTTCACGGGGTTGTTTGTTGTTTGTGGCAAACACAGCAACCAAATACCCCACAGACCCCACAGAACCCCATGTACTACTCCACCCGCCGGTATTTGGCTAAAGAACCGCAGAACGTTTGCTGAAAAGAAGTTTTTAGCAACTCAGCAGAAAAAAAATATAAAGGAAACGGGGCGAGTTTTGCTCTGTGTTGGTGCGTAGCCTGTGTTCAGATTTGTCTCTGGCAGCACATTTCAAAATGTCCTCCTCTCGACAGTGCTGTATAATGTCAGACACGCACATACAGAGTCCTGTAATAAAACTACTCAACAAAAGCTGCAACACAAAACATTTAATCACACTTTGTATGTAAGTTAATATAGCAGCTGAGTATCTTAGATATTGGAGTGTTAAGTAGCATAGTTCAAGGCATCCTCTTCTGTTTGCAATCAATTGGCAAATTAACTTTTCATTTCAATACTCTACCCCAATTTAGCATTAACACCTGCCATGCTCGTTTTCGAAATCAATTGAAAGTACTTTGAATGAGCAAGAACAATCTGTAAGTATTCAGCATCCAGCAGATATATGGCTGGCTGCTATTGCTCAACTTTATGACTTTTTGGCTTTTGTATTTTGTTTGGCCAAAATCAAAAAAAAAAAAAAAGAAAGGTTAATAGAGTCAAATTTATTTGATGACATTGCCATTTGCTTTGTTCGCCTTTAAAGCGAACAAATCGTTGCAACAAACTGAACACAATGTATTGTGAGGTTGGTCTGTTAATCAAAATTGGCTGAAATCCGCAATCAAATCCGAATTTCCTTTTATTGTAGTCGAGATTCTTTTTTCTTTTTTTTTTTTTGAGACAGTACTTTTAAAAATAATCAATCACGTATTGCGCGTTACTTTATTTTTGTAGGCAGGACTTGAGAAAATTTATTGTCAGGTCTAATATGAGTTACATTAATTTCAAAACTTCCTAATATTATACTCACAAAATTATCATAAGTAACATAAGAGGATTTTAGATTCCTTAGAAGCTATTAAAATATCATAATTTAAAGTCAAGAAAGCATTGTCATAACAAATATAGCAATCTGACGTGGGACAAAGCTTCCTTCCCAATTATTTCTTACATGCAACTTTATATCATATCATAGTCTGGGTAGTTAATTATCATAAGCATCAAAGCCTGTCGTGGATCAAAGAACTTTATTCACAATATTTCATCATTAATCTCCTTCCCCAGACATTCTTGACTTAGAAGTTTAGTATATAAAATATATACATCGAAGAGATGTCAGATTCGTTTTTACTGAGATGTTTGTATTGTTTTAAATATAGTAAGGTTAAGTCCGTTGATATCATATTTGGGTTATATTTCATGGGGCACAATGAAAATTCTTGGCCAGAAACTCTCTTTCAGCAGAAATTTTAATTCGCAAATATTGCACAATATTAACTCGTATTGTGTGACCATAGTCAAGGGCTCTAAATTTATTTTTTCAATTATTATATAGTCGTTATTTGGAAACTATATTGTATAATCACAAGAAATTGTTCAGAAACTTTGTATAATAATTGATTATGCGTTAGAAGAACTCCAAAATTAGTTTAATACTTTAAAAGGAACTGAAAAACTGCATTTGAACGAAAACGAATTTCGTTCGGTTCCATTTCAATTATGTATTTCCCAATTGATTTAGGAAGACTTACTGCAAAAGCAAGAAAATCTCTTCTTTTCAAGATGCTTCTAATCAATATTTTAGACTCCAGGTTCGTTTTTCTTGTTTATTGCCGAAATACATTTCAAAATGTTTTGTTTATT
Source organism: Chymomyza procnemis (assembly GCA_035046065.1). NCBI lineage: Eukaryota > Metazoa > Arthropoda > Insecta > Diptera > Drosophilidae > Chymomyza > Chymomyza procnemis. The sequence continues at coordinate 25,164,666 of JAWNOJ010000013.1, read as the reverse complement.
TTAATAGAATGTAAAAGTACCAAAAGTCAAGAAGCCACTTTAAAGAACTTGCTAATTTGTTTATTACCTTATGCTAAGTAGACCGACCATAAGAGAAACCCCCTCACTTTTATCAACTTTTATTTCATTGTTCATATACCTTTTATAAGGTCTTCTAAAGGAAACCCTAGCTAATATAATGATATTCGGCTGCCCCAAATGCCTTAGCGACCCATACTTAAGCTCTCTTATCAAAACACATGTACATAAAAAATGTATAAATCAACTTCCACCTCAGCGCCTGGCAATGGCAAGATCCTAAAGAGGGCAGGACATGAGGCCTTTTATTTTATTTGATGTCACCGCAAGTTGCCAAAGATAAACGTAAGCCCCAAACAAAATTCACATAGCCGTACTTAAGCTGCCTGAAAACCAAAAAATACGACAAGTTGCCAACACACAGATACACACATGCATATCCTTACACACACACAAGTCGCAATAGAAAAAAATGAAATGAATAATTGCCAATATGCCACAAATTATTTCAAATAAAATGTGAGAGTTTTTCACCGAACTTCTCCACATTCCAAACACATAAAATATTTATGATTTATTAGCACCAACAAAAAATGCCAACAACAAATGAAATAAAACCTGTCTCACGCAAAAAAAGTAAAAAAAAAAAGCAGCTTAGATAAAAGTTTGTTACAACTAGCAATAGTAAGATAGATAGTTGGTTGTCCGGATGGTTGGAGGTTTAGAGGTTTGGAGCGTAGCAATGCAGCTCATAAAATGCAAGTCAAGAGGTTGAAACTTGGCACAGCAGCAAGAGATGTATTCGCTTGTCGCGTCTCTGACACTGGAGCCAGAATTCCACTCACTAACTGAGCCACTTAAGCAATGGGTAACGCCCGCTGCCAAAGACCCTTCAGGCTCTTCTGATCAGCAGATTGCATACGACAAGCAATGAAGGCAATGACGATTGCAGCCCGCAACTGGCTCCGTTCTACGGCGCTCCAAGTCTGAGTCAGAATGAAAATCAGAGACTATACTGGCGACGCCGCCTGCCAAAGGTAAAAACTTTGGCTGCCGCGTGCAAAATGTCTGCGTTACATTTCCGCTTTCCGCTTCATCATTTTTTTTCCTTTATTTCGGCCATTTCTGTTTTTTCCCTCTATTGGTATGGTCTGTCTATTTCATCGTGCTAAGTAACAACGCGGCGTATGTGTAATGTTTGTAAGCAAACTTGAAATGCAGCCAAATTCAATAGCCAACAAAAACAAGGCAACATTTTAGGATTAAAATCACTACTACACACGGCGACTTTGTAATACTCTATTGCAGTAAGGATAACACAAATGAGTTAATAATTTTATTTAAAAAAAAATGTTCTAAAAAAATGATCAGAAGGTTCCTGAGATATTCAGAAATAGTCCTAGAATACATTGTATTTCTATATTTAATCTAACAAGATATACATGTTTATATATTCTAAAGCAATTTCAGGATATCACACTATATATGTACAATTTTATTTATGCGTTCGAGAATTAGGATATTTTTTAGATTTCCTTAAATAACTTAAAATCCCAATACCATGTATTTGCACTTGCAGTTTTCAATAATATAAAAATGATAAACAAACTTTTATATTTGCTAATGGCTCACTCCAACGAATCAGTTCCTATAATTAATATTCTTATTATAAAGGTGCCGGCCGGTTTCAAAATCGTTGTCCCATATCTCAGAACAAAGTTCAACAACTTATATTACAAATGAACCAAAATCTTAAACGATACTTTATTATTTTATTCCTCTTCTTAATTTCTGTAAACACGGCGTGTTTTGTAATAAAGATTATATTTATGAAACAGCTTCAGTGTTCGGAAGTAAAGTTTACCCAAATAGTAAGTTAATAGACACTCTGAATTTCCATGATGGCTATGTGCTAGACAGTAATCCACATTCTTTTTATAGTTTAAGCAGCGAAATAGCTTCAAAATAAAAATCCAAGTTTAGAATTTGAAATGAATATCACTTAGAAATATATTGCTCAATATGCGAATTTTAAGATAAGGTAGTTCAAGCGAAATAATAGATCAACCTATAGATAGACGACATTTGATTCTTGGCAAAACATGCATCTTATAGATTTGAGAAAATCAAATTATACTAGAATAAAATTAACCATTAATAAAAGGAGCATGTAAACTATTAACAAAAACGTTCACTAATCAACAAATCTATTCCGGTTCAACTTAAAGAATAACCAATTAGAATATCTTTTGGATAAATAAACACTTTTGAAATAAATTTGAAGTTATTAAAAAACAATTTCAAAAATTTTCATTTTAATTATTAGCTAAAACGCTAGGCCATGCTCCGTTTGGCACGTACACCTCGCCAGAATCTTCAATTATGCTTAGAAAAATTCTTTGTGTACTAAAAAAAAAATCAATTTATATCCCTTGACTTTGGGCAGAATATGCAGATATCTCTATAAATAGCTGTACAAAGAAAACAAAAAAATTATGCGAATGGCGGTGTATAATTTTAAACTTGGTTTTGCTAGCCATGGCAGTGCTAGGCAAATGCCGTGCTGCTGCGTAGAATCGAATATCCGATTTGTGGACTTAGAGGCGAATACGAAAAACTACATGTAATATTAATATTATGAATGGATATTAACCAGATTGATTGTTATTTTTAAAACAATAATGCCCTTTAAAGTTTTTAAAAACCATATTTCACTAATATAAATAGTTTCTTATATGAAAATGATTAGTGTTTAAGATTATCATTTATTGTTCGTAATTAAATATTTTTCGTTATTTTAAGGCATATATTATTAAAATTAAAAAGCATATTTACAAACATTTTTTTAACTAAACTTTTTTTTTAAATATTTGTATAAATTGCTAAATCAACAAAGATATTGACTAAATTAACACTAATTAATTATATTTTATTTATTTATACTTTATTATTCGTTTATATAAGTAAGTAATATTTAAAACTGAAATTTCTGTCAACAATTTATGATATAAAGAAATTTCCACAAATGTTTTGCTGCAATAATGTAGACGGATATCTACAATTATTGTGTATCGATTTCAATCGATTACTATCGATCAGCTTTTACCGCTTAAGGCAATTTGAAAACGGCGGATGCAAAGTTGTACACTTAATACACAATAACCTTAATTTTATTTATTTAAATATCATGCAGCTTTTTTGGCCGTCGATAGCGAAGTATATCGGAGGCCTAGCACTAGCAAAGCTAGCAAATAGCCTCTATTTGCCTAAGTAAATGTCACCGTTTGAAATTGGCTTTAAGATCCCTGTTTTTGTGCACAGCTATAAACAGCGATATCCTCCTAAGAAGTAATGATAACATAGTCAACGGAAAAAATTTTAAAAAAATTAAACAATGCTTATATTTTTGAAATAAAAGTTATGTACAATATTTCACTTCATTTTCATGGATAATGTGACGCCAAAATAAAACTGCTAAACGATTTTTCGTCTGATTTTTATAAAATTATGTTAGAAATACTTACAGCCTATGTTGACAAACACATAAAATAATTTATTTTGGAATAAAACCAAAAATCGCACAATCATCGAAATTTACAATCACTTTATTTTCAAAAAACTTTTATTGAAAAACCTTTTCTTTCACTGAAAACCACAACTTGAAAGCTTATTCATAAATAAAATATATATAAAAACTAAAAACTTAAACTTAAATTATTATTTATTATATCATTCATTCAAAATTACAAATTTCTAAAGGCATCTTTAACGGCTTGCTACAATCATGCCGTCAGTCCCAAAACAAATTCTCTACTCCCCTTTATCAACTCGAAATCTACAGTGTATTAAAAAGGGGGGACAAAAAAGTGTAGCCAAAGGCCAAGAAGCAATAATAAGTTGTTTACTTGTCCAGCACCGACATATGATGCGGACGCGTGAGTTTGCATCAAAACAAGTGCTGACATTTTAGGGGCGGACATGGAATTGCATTTACTCGTACTTTTTATCCCAGCAGCATCTTCTTTAATGTTTTTGAAAAGACTTGCCTTGGCCGCAGCAACATCATTATCATCATCATCATTATCTCAATGAGCAGCCTCTACGAACAGTTTCAGTGGGTGCTACAGTATACGGTGGCGCCAGCTAGCGTGGCTTTTATGCAACAGCAATGGCGTAGAGCTTGGCGCCATTTTTATGAATGAAAAGCACTTTTTATGCAAAAGCTTGACTGGGCGTACAGTGAGAGCCACTTTTTGGGGGTGTTGCTCGTGTTGCACGTGTTGACAGCTTAAGAGAGCGTTGCGGCAAGCAAATGTAAAGAGCGCATACCAAAGAGATGGCAAGAAAATGTAAGAGCACGACAGATTGTGTTTGAGCAAGTAACTGTTCAAGGCAAAACCTTTGCCGCTGTGGCAAGAAATCACGTGCTGCAAGTTAGCAAGTCAGGACACAAGCGAACACACACAAGCACATACACAGACACAGACAGACGCAAGCACGCACACACGTGCACAACTCGAAATGTGGCACATTAAAAGGCAATTTCGCGTGCAACTTCATTGCATTCGGCTGCGGATTGCCGCCGGCAATGCATGTCGTAGTATGTTGACTGTGATTTGCATGTTGCCTGCATCTTATTGTTGTTGTTGTTGCACACACAACTTCGTTGCAACTTCGTAAACAAAAATGTTGCTAGACAGCGGCAACGCCATTGCTGTTGTTGTTCTTCTTCTTGCAGTTGTTGTAGGCGGCGACGTTATAGGGTCATGCAACTTTAATATGTAAACAACAACGTGACGTATGTCTCAGTTGTGTTTGTGCGTGTGTGAGTGCGACTACTTGCCCCATCTAACTTAAAGCAATATTTTAATGTTTAGTTAATTCGTTTTTTAGAGAACTGCTTGAATGTAAGAGACAAACAGAAAGAAGTTCCAAAATTGCCTACTAATTATTTATGCTAAAATTTTTAAAGAAAAAACGAAAAAGAATTATGAATATACCCACTACACCTATCATAGAGCTGTAGGATTCATTTTTAAATCTAAAATTTAAATCTAAAAAAATGTTAATCTTCTGAGATTATCAAACTTCTAAAATCTAGGCTCTCTTCCTCGGTCATAAACCATGGAGGTCATTCGGGGAGAATAATCTTTTTTGATTTCTCAGTGCACTGAAAAATTATCACAAATTAAAACTTGTAGTTATCGGAGATATGTTTGAAATAATCATCATATGAAGACAATCGAAATTAAATGATCGGATTTTAATCGTATGCTTTTAATTATAGTACAATCAGATGCCTTAGGCGTCTCCATCCATATGACCTGAGAAATTGTCATGTTATTTCATTTCTAAAAAGGTTATCATCATGCAGAATTAACAATAGATGGATATTTGTATATTACTTTTCTAGAGAAGCCTATAGAATTTTGGTTAACTTTTAAGGACATTCTTCTTAAAACGATTCTTGTACAATTCAAAAATGTCGTAATTTCTCAAGAAATGCTTAAAATGTTCAAATGAATTTATATTTAAAAATAACATTGAATCATCAGAAATTTATTTCAAGATTTCTTTTAGAGAACTCCCTCTACGCCTGCAGTTTTTAGTTACTTTATAAAACAGATAGTTTTTTGTGAAGATTATAAAACTTTAAATAGAATTTAAATTATATATATATAGAAAGTACTAAGTATAATAGAATCAAAGGTACAGTGCTACTTAGCATATTATAAAATTAGTTCTAGTTATGTCTTCTAATTAATTCTTTATTAAATACATTTTTATTATTGAGTTAGGTGTGCAAAATATTATAGATATTAGCTCTTAGTAACATAGTTTTCACATAAAAAAATTTAAATAATTAATGAAATGGTGCTCCAAAATCAGCTGTTTAGATACCTAACCTGTCTTATTTAAACTACAACAGTATTATTTAATAAAATAATAATAAAAGAAGTCAGCTTTTCTCTTAAACTGCTTCAACACGTCAAAAGAGTTATCGGTTATCACTTTTGGTGCACACTCGCCTCAAAACCTTTTGATTTTCTGTATAAACAGGGAAGTAGGTGGCGCCAACAAAAAAAAACAATTTTTTTAAATTAGTCAGTAGCCTTTTTGCAAAAGCATTTATATAAACATTCAATTGATTGGTTCAGCCAGCAGACCCAAGTTAGCATTAAACACTTTTGTTTACTATGAATTTTGAATTTTTATGTTACAATAATCAGTAAGGAAAAAACTTTAACTTAATTTTATTTCGTGTATGTTCGTACATATCTAGGACAAAATAATAAATTTTAAATTTAATTTTTCATAAGCTTAGAAAGCAGCATCAAATGCAGTGAAAGAGAACTTTTTTATTCTAAGCAGTGTTTCGTGTTATTTCGAGGCCCTGTGATGTCGGAATAAATTTATAAAATGGCGATGATGTCGATGACTAAGCGTGAGCTTTTCGATTCGATTAGTTTTAAATAAAGTCAACCTACCGCATAAATAGGGAATTTTCACCGAATTCTGTGCTTTAAATCGAAATCGTGCATTCTTAATGCTGCCAATTCCAACTGGGATTGCCTGAGCGTGTATGTGTGATAACGTCTGCGTATGTGTGTGTGCGTGTGTGTGTGTGTGTGCTCATTTGTTGTTAGAGCAAAATAACAGTAACTGCCGCATGTTATTCTCTTTACATGTGTGTGCGTGTGAGTCTCTCTCTATTTGCCTATGTGTATGTTTGACTCAAACCGGAAGCAGACATGTTGTGACACTCTTTGACTTGACCTCGCTGCTGTGCCCACCACAGACAGACATAAACACACACACACACTTGCAGACATAAACAAGCAAAAAAAAAAAAAATGCAAAATATGCACGCGTGCCAATCAGCAGCTGACATAATAACAAACGAAGCAGACATACCGACAGACAAACGGACGGACAGCCAGACGGACGAACATACACGGACATACCAACACAAAGAACAATAGACAGGTAAACAAAAATGGCTGCAACGAAACAATTTTTTGGTTATGCAAAACTACAAATTGTGACCCAGTTAAGTGGATTGCAGACTGGCAGCAATGCTGCAGACGAGCCAAAGCAGCGCTGTCGGCGTCACACGAATTACGTTAGTCCTGCGGCAACGTTGTGTGGGTGCGCCTTCACATAGATATGTGTATGCGTGTGAATATAGCTGTGTGCGCCAGCATGCTACCGAAGACATTGCCAGCACGTAGCGCACATTTCGTAATAACTTAATCGATGTAGCCGGGCCTGAATTTTTTATACATAAGTATTTCTATATTATATATACAACAGACATACAGTGATATCAAAATATTGCGACAAAGAGCGACAAAGTTCTAAATTTATATTTGTATAAATACGGATTACGATAGAATGAATAACTTGTATGAACTTAACAAAAAAAATTGTAGCAGTTTCTTAATATGGAAAATGCATTCTTAAAACGAACCTATTACCAACTGCTTTTGCTGAAATCGAAATTAATATAAATAACTTTTTAGAAACTAAGAGTTAAAATAACCAAATCCCATTACAAAACTCTGTATCTCTTTGCAATGAGATATATTGGAAAACATCTTAACAATAAATAATCATTAAATTTTAGGTCTCTGATCGAAAATTAATACTAGAAAAACGTATAGGGGAATATAAAATTAAAACATAAATTGAATGAAATAAAAAGTAATAAATATGCTATAATGTAACATAAAGCGTAATTCATGTACTCGATTTGTTTATATTTCTTTGTTTAAAAAACACGTTTATAAAGGGTGGTTCATATTGTGTTTAAAATTTACACTATCGATTAATAAACTTCTCAAAGTCATTCGGAAAAATGCGAAATGGATAGCTAGCAAAAAAAAAGATGATGCTGCGAGGAGGCGAATTGCTACCTCACAACGCCATTGGGATGGATCGCTATAGGATATGCAGTGAGTCTGAGGGCAGAGAAAACGCGGGTTTTTGCTACATGCACACATTCAGATGACAGGAATAGCGTAGGATTCCGGTGAACTCTTCTGACCACCTAGATAGGGTAGACAGATAAGCCTAGTACCGTTCCGATTATGTTAGTATAAGTTTGGGCGGGAATTACTGGATCTAAGCGCGGCCGGCAGCCACACGTGAAACTGGTAGTCAGAGAAACAGTAAATCAGTGATATCAGTGAGATATACGAAGTGAATCTTTGTTAGTGGGAAAAAACGCCGAATTTGGTAGGCGAGGAGTACGTGCACTCGGCAGAAGGTAAGAGAAGCAGTGTGATATTGAGGCGACGTTGAACAGGAGCGGGTTGACCATAACAGAACCAAGAGGATGACTACGCTGGTGGCAGATAATACATCTACCTAGGTAGGGTTTACGGGGCAGTGTTGGCGATAACACTTTTTGAGCAAATTTTTCAAGTGGTTCACCCTTTACATTTGATTTGCAATATAGCACTGCAATCCAGCGCAACATAAAAAATTAATATTAACAAGACCATGGCGTTTGTACCACAAATTGAGACCTACACTAAAGTCAAGCGATCTCTTATAATTATTTATGAATAATTAGTTTCAATACATAATCAATACATGAAAACAAGTCACTGCATACAAATTCGCATTGATTTTTACCAAGAAAAATAGATATAAATTGGTTTATTTAATTTTTAATTTGGTGTTCATTTCATATGTCTTATAGGGCGCATTTCACTAATCTCTGGTTAGACAATCTAATGCTTTTATGGTTAAGGCTTAATTTTTTTTTATTTTTTTTCAACTACACAGAAGTTGTAGATCTGACTAAAGATGTTGCATATATTAATGTTTGAAAATGATAATGAATGGTCCAAGACGCAAGCCTCTAAGGTGATTAAAGTATCTTCTCAATAGCGCCCTCCTTTCAAAATTTGGTGTATCTGTAACCTTAGCCATTTGAAACAAAGTAGCAAAAGATAGTGCAGTTGATATGTCTGCACAAACACCTAGATTTTGAATATAGCAAGAGCTATATTTACTTATTTTATCAGATATTTAAAGAAAATAATTTTCTATATTAAAAGCTTTTAAAAGCAACAACTAAAAGTTTTTATACAAATTTTTTTCTTTGGATAACTTCAGCAATAATCGAAAGGTAATGCTATTGAGTGCTCGTCGCTTGTTAGGCTTTGCCATAAACTCTTTAAGTGTACTTTGTAATTTATTAATAATTGAATTTAATTTATATGAATTTGACTCACTTATAGCAAAACCCATCAAAGCCACCACATTGCCCCATCTCGTTTATTTGTTACAAGACTTGGCTATGTCATTACTTTTTGAACTCACTGTATTTACCTGCATACAGTAGTTTTAGTTTTATGGTTGCTGTTGTCGTCCTTAACGTTGTTGCCATTCGAAAGTCTCTAAAATTGGTTTGGCTTGAATAGTTTGCCGAGGTGGTGCTGCTGACAACGGAAGTTGGCAATATATTTGGAGGAAATGCTTAAGCAAACGCCGCTTGGCTGTCAAATATTACAGAGCGTCCATTACGTAAAAAATAAAAAAATAAAAAAATGAAACTGCTGAAAACCCTAAATTTAATGCATTTTTATGATATGTTTCAAAGCACCAACGAAATGAACGCAGCCAGAGCTTTAGGCAATTTTGCAGCATAAAAGTCTACGTAGCTTTTTGAAAATGTTCAAATTATGAAAACAGTAAAGGAAAACTGTTTAAATAACTTCCAGAAAATCAGTGCAGTTGGCACAAAAAAAAAATACGAAAAAATAATATTCTGCTACTTTTTTGAAAAAGAAATGTTCTCAACTACACCTACAAAAGCGACAGCCAAGACCACTTACAAGAGGCAACGCCAACTGCAGCAGCGGCAGCAAAAATGTCTGCAATTGTGGTGCAAATAAAACCGGAATAAAAAGTCAGTTTTAGTTGTGTCAAAGTTCGGATACTCTTTAAATATTGTTACAAGGGAATAAGTAGGGCAAGGTATTTATTTTAGAATAACTAATAAAATAGTTAACCAAACACCAAGGTATTCAAGCAGCTTAGGTGCCATGGCTTAGTCATAAAATCATATCAAGACGGGAACAAGTTTAAAAAACTTGGATGCACAAGCGGTACAACAGCTTAAAAATCGGAACTGCGTAAAACAAAACTTATTAAGTTTCGTAGAAATGTTGTACCCTATAGCTAATCGTTTAACTTTGCGAAATGATTTTATGGGCCTAAGGTATACACTAACCAGCAGACAAAGGGAATACGGTGAGCACCCTCACAAGGGTATCAAAAACTAGAGCCAAAGACAAGGCACGTTGGTCTGGCCCCAAAACAACAAACACATAAAGTCGATAACCCGGTAGTAAACGAGCGGCTCCTCGGGATGTGGCATGTATGTGTGACGTAGTTGTGTTCGTTGGCGGTGGCGGCGGCGGCGTCATCTGCGTCGTTGTCGTCGTCGTCGTAGTCGTCGTTAACGTCGACGTTGGCTTAGCCTATTGTGCCTGCCTGGTGCATAGTATTTGCCTGTCTGAGTTTGCCTATTTAAGTTTCAGTTGACGACGACAACGACGGGGGTGGCAGACAGTGTGTCCCGCTTGCGCCACTTGCAAAAAAAAAAAAACACATACTCTTCTAGTAATTTACACACACCCACAACTTGCAACTTATGACTTTTGCCTGCGTAAAGTGTTGAAAATGTTTGCAACTTATTTTTTTTTGCGTCTTGTAGTATGGGATGTTTTCGAGTCAGAGATTTGCTTTGGTCTTGTTGTTTTTGTTATTGTTGTTGTTGCTGCTGCTACCCGTTGACACTCACAGCGCTCATTAAATGTTGCAAGCAGGCGCCTTGGACATGGCCAAAAACTTTAACTACAATTTACATATATGCACACATAGTCACACACTCGCACACACTCGCACACACTCGCACACACACACACACACATGCAACAACTGCTTGCACATAATAATAGTAGTTGTTGTAGATTGCATAATTTTAATGTGTCGTCCTTAATTTAAATGCTTCCTGTGCACACGTTGCGCCCTGCACAATGTTGCACGAAGCTTGGCACGACATGGTTCGTGGCTTAAAATCTTTTTAGAGGCAACCTATATAGTGAGCCATGTCCATGTTCATGATTCGTTGCCAAAAAATTATGTACATATATATACATTTATATATATAAATATATTGTCTATTAGTTTGGGTACATTAAGTGTTTCCTTTAATAATGGCATATGACATATGACTGTACATACTGTGCTGTGTACAAATTTATATATATACACTTGAAGAAAAATGTTGTGCTAAAAGACGGTTAGGTGACTGGAGAGCAGAAATACTTGATATATAGAATCAATTTTTTATCAAGTATACGCAATGTGTGCAGTTCAAAACTTTCAAAAAATCAAAGAATTGCATGAAATTGTTTTTAATTTAAAATTAAAAACTCGAACGAAAACGTTTTTATGAAAAATCCCAACATGAAGAGAATTAGAAGAACAAGATTTAGCAGAACCATTTTTTTAATTGAACAATAATTTCTAGCATTAAAAACAGCGCAAACTGTTGTAGAAAATATATTGTTATATGTTGAAAAATTGAAATATATTGCTAAAAGTTCCATCTACTAAAAACGGCTCTGAATGATTTTTGCAATAAATTATACAGTTGTATCCATTAAATAAAAACTTGTACATAAAATCGGAGTATAGATTTTTTAATTTAATTGTTTTTTGTTTTGTGACAAACTTTTAATATTATTTTCTGTAAAATAAACAATATACTAATAGTATATATATTTTCATTTATTTATTTATATAATTTAGTGTTACAACCAAGTTCAAATTAAGAAATATTAAATAATAACAAGAAAAGCAGCGCTCGAAGCTAGAGGTATACGTGAAAAACTAATTAATGTCAAGGTTATACACGCAGTACAACTTAGTGATAAATTCCAAACGATTTGCGGAGTCAAGCAAGGATGTGCTCTTTCTCCTCTTATTTTTATCATCACATTATATATGATATTAGATGCAGCAGACCTCAGACAGGGTATTCAATGGAAGTTGAATAAAAGATGAAATAACCTTGCCTACGCCGAAGATATAGTTTTGCTCTCACAGAACCGCAGTGAGATGCAAAGTATGATCAATTCCCTATCTGATGTTTCTCTTAAAATAGACCTAAAGATAAATTGTGGTAAATCGAAAACCATGCATGTTAACTCTCTTAATCAAACTCCACACTCTGTTGACAATCTCAACTTAGAATTAAGAGTTGAGTTTGAATACCTAGGTAGTATGCTTACTCCGAATGGTGGTAGCGTACTTCTGCTGCGTTTTCTCGAGTTTGAAGATCTGCCATCATTAGAAGATCAACCAAGCTGAAAAATTTAGTGCTTGCGTTAAGACGGTACTCCTGTTTGGTTGCGAAACCTGGCATAAGACGAATGCTATCAAAAAAACAGCTACAATACTTCATCAATCGATGCCTTAGGTGCATAATCTGTATATTCTGACCTCGACGACTCTCTAATGTGCGAGTATGGCAGTTAACTGGACAAAAAGGTTTGCTAAGCGACATCAATAGACGCTAGATGGCTAGAACACATGCTGCACAAAGACCAGGAAAATCTATCACACGCCGCCCTTACCTGGAACCCCATTGGTACTAGACGCAGGGGGCGCCCTAGGACTACGTGGAGACGCACGCTTATGAACGAAATCAATAAGTCAATAATTTAATTACGATATTTAGCTCAGGATAAACAAAATTGGACAGTGATAGTAGATAGGCTAAGTTCCAAAATAACGTTATTTTACAATAAAAACAATAATGATAATAATAATAATGAACAACTGTAGCAAGAAGACAGACGCATGAATAAAACCAGCAAATAAAACATTAGGAAAACTCTACAAGGTTTTGGGTGTAAATAAACTAACAAAAAAAATCCAAAATGCTATTGTACAAAACGCTTATATCACCGATAAAAATGAATCAATATCGATAAAGTATTTACCATAATGGAAACTGACAACCAACGGAAGTAAGTTATTTGACAAATAACACAAGCTTTAACGATAATATTCTTTAATTTAGACGAAAAGAGGACATATAAAACGAATCTTATAAATGCTGATTTAATATGATAAATCAACCCGAGGATATGTGCGAATTACCGGGGAATCAGTCTCATATAAGGTCCTATCGCGCATTCTTTGTGAAAGACTAAAGCCGTATGCCAACAAACAGATCGGACCTTAGCAGTGCCGTTTCACACCTGGCTAATCCACCATAGACTAGGTCTACACACTGCGCTAAATTCTGGAAAAAACCTATGAAAAACAGATCGACACACACCATCCCTTTGTCGATTACAAAGCTATATTTGATATCCCGATAAGGGAACGTCTATACTGGTACTATTTTCTACAAAAGTGTCCCCAGACATCGTTGGGCGTTGCAAGGGCGAAGTCACCGCGAAAAGGTGTCGGCGAAAGTGGGTCTTGCAGTTAACGAGGGCAAGACAAAGTATATGCTGTCTACAAAAAGGGGTGACACGGTGCCTGTGTGCCCATGTAGTAGCGGACGGCTATACCTTTGAAGTTGTCAAGAACTTCACGTACCTTGGCACCGCTGTCAACACCGATAATAACATCAGTCTAGAGATTAGACGAAGAATCACACTTGCCCATAGGTGTTACTACGGTCTCAGTAAACAAATGTGTAGCAGATACCTCTCTCGATCAAACGACTAACGCTCTACAAGACGCTCATCCTGCCCGTGCTGTAATATGGCCAGAATCATGGGTTGTGTCGCGGACGGATGCAGCAACGCTTTGAGGGTTCCAGAGTAACGCAATAACGGGTTGTGATGGCCAATTAATGAATATATGATAAACAAAAATATTTATATAAATGAATGTATTATTGCCAACTTGAATTATATAATAAATTTGAGTTTTAATGTTTGTAGTTTAGTCGCAATATGACAAAGGCAAGCTGAAATTTTAAGATTTGTTTAAGAACAAATAATCTCGCCAAAAAAATCAACTAGATTTCAAATCTCAAATCAACCTTTACCTAATCAAGATACTATTCATTTAGTTCGGTGTTCACTTGTCAAAGAGTTGCATATTACGATAATTTTGCCTCTTTCAGAACTGCACAATTTTTTTCTCTTATAAGCATTTTGTTTCAAAAAATAAAGTTCTAAATTTAAAATATATTAAGTATAGCAAGGCAGGCTCTAAGGAGTTATGAATTTTCCGCGAAATTCAATCTTTAACAAGTTAATTCAAAGAGAACAACTTATATTAAATTTTTTTTGCCAGATGTTCATTTTTCGACATTTGATCCCAACCGAGGAAGAATAAATGCATTTTATTCATTTTTTAACTTACGTCACCTCTCATATTTATACTTGCACGTTAATCCGCTTCGTATATTTATTAAAAATAATTGTAAACTAAAAACCCCTGTAATTACAAACTTAAAGTAATTTATTCGATTTGCTCACGACCTGAAATACAATATTATTTCGAAACGCACTCTATAATTTACGCAAACAAACGGCGAATCGCATTAATGTCCAAAAACCAATATTGGCTCAATAAAAGTTGTAAAATAATACTAAAAAACATTAATTTACTTAAATGCACACATCGCACACATTTGTCAAATATTCATGCAAAAGTTAAATGCTACAAACGCTTTCACAATTAATTAAAAAACTGATTGAGAAAATTTAATTTCTACAATTCTGCTGTCTGATCGCATAAAATCAGATTGTTGTTTATCAAAATTGAAAGAAAAACTAATTCGAAATGGCAGACATTGTTTAAAAATAATTTGTTTAGAACATAGAAGATGTGTTGATAAATGATTTGTTGTTGAAACAAAAATATCTAGTTGAACTGCAATTACTAGGCGTATACGTCATGTCACACAGTGCAGATTGTTGCTCACTTATAAATTTAAAATTTAATGTAGCATATATTTAGGGGCACGCTTAAAATTTCAACGCCTTGACTCTTGGGGGTAACACAAGGCCGGAGACACGTTCCTGATACAAGTTAATTAATTGTGCTTGGCCAGGCCCAAGACAAGCCAGACAAGGCAACCAAAAACCCAACACACATGCACACACACAAAAGCAAACTTGATCTATATATATATATGTATATGTATATAGTGTGTCATGCATATATAGAGTGTCACTTATGTAAATATTCAAACAACGAGTGTGCTATAACAAACCGCCGGCTCCAAAGTTGGAAGCCAGCACACAGCTTGGAGTGAAAAAAAAAAAACAACAAAATGCCGAGCATGTGGCAAGCAACGCCAGAGGCGCAACAACATGACCAAGACACACACAATCACATAGCCAAGCTAAAAAGAGAGACAGCCAAAGTGAGGAGTAAGAACTGGAAAAGCTATTGCTGGTTTCATGTGTGAACTTTTTAACCAAACCCGTGCCAAAGTCAACACAACACCCAGGAACAGCTCCCAGTGTGTGTGTGTGTGTGTGTGTGTGTGTGTGTGTGCGTGTATAGCACAATCGACAACTGCAGGACATTAAATGCAATGCAAAAGCTTGTCGTGGTCAAAAGGATTGGATCACAGAGGGTACTGAGCGGGATGATGACAGTTGGGGTAGGTGCAACGACCATGAACGACCATCTATCAAAGCGCAAAGATGCGGTTGCCGCCTCAGGATAATCACATTCAAAAGAAAATGAAGCTAGCAGTAAAAACATAAAGTGAAGTCAGAGTCGAGGGGAGTTTAAAGCGGACAAAGTGTAAGCGTTACGAAAAAAAAATAAACAAAATATAGAGATAGTCTAAACCAATTTGGTTAGGTTGAAGCTTAGATACTCTCTGGATCTAACCAACATGGTTAGTACAGTTGCAGTAGTACCTCGAAGAAACACAATGTTAATCCTGCGGCTATTTTAAGCCAATTTCAAGTGCCTTTACTGATAGCACCAGA
The DNA here is from genome assembly GCA_035046065.1 of Chymomyza procnemis. NCBI lineage: Eukaryota > Metazoa > Arthropoda > Insecta > Diptera > Drosophilidae > Chymomyza > Chymomyza procnemis. The sequence continues at coordinate 25,148,647 of JAWNOJ010000013.1, read as the reverse complement.
GCATTGTAATTATTAAAGTTGAAACCTTGGGCAACAAAGTAAACTACTTTTAAAAATATTACGTTGATGTTCCAAGATTATTAGTTGAAATTTCACCAAAAAGTTAAGTTTTGTTGTAAATACTGTACCTGATTAATTCATTTATTTTATAAAAAGTTTCAATTAAAATTCATTTTGATTCATTCAATTTAATTATGAAGCTCATATGTTTTATTAAAATAAGTTGGAATATTTTGCAGATCGATAAGACTATTTAAATTTTTATTTTCTTTCAAAACTGCTGCATTTTCAATGTATCAAACGACTTATTTGGAGCTACAAAAATAAATTTAAAATGTATCTAACCGCATAAAAGTGATCATAGACATTATCTTTTTTGAAGTGGATGTTACTTTGTTACGATTTATCCAAATTTAGAATAATTAATTAACTTATTGTTTTAAAATAGATTATCGCTTGATGAGAAAACTAAAGAAAAATTACGGAATACGAATATAATTATAGCTCATCATCGAATCTGCTTTGTATACAAACTATATAATTAGGAAATTAAATTAAAAGCCGCGGTTAATTTTTATAATAGATCATACTTCAGGAAATCGGTCTGCGAAAAAGATTGTAAAATGTTAAGTCTTACTGAAGTGATCGAAAGGATAACGGATGACTACTTTTACAACGTCTATATGTTCATCGGGACATACATTTCATATTTTGATTGACGGTCGAACATGGTGTACTTTGACTAAGATCACGGTTGTAATGAATGAATTTTAATCTTGAATTTTTAAAATAGCTTCATAAATTTTGAATCTATTAAGATTAGATATTTATCAAATATTTTAAACATTCAAAAATGAATTCCTTTCAACCAACAATAAAAGGTTTTAGTTCTATTTTTATGCTCTGAACAAGGTTTCGAAGATTTTTGGACATTCATATCAGGCAGATTATTTATATCAAGTATTTCGGAATAACGTAGTTCAAATCTAAAACTAAAAAATCATAAACTTCCAAAGATTTTGTCACAATTTAAAGATAACAGAAATAAGGTGTCCGCAATTTTTCAGACTTTCCACCACCGATTTGTAACCTAAAAGCCTTTTAACAGCTCTTTGAACTTGTTTATTCTCTAAGTATTTATTTACTTTATCTTTTAAGCTTAATTTATAGACAAATTGATAACTTTTAAGTAAAGACAAAATCATAATGAATTTTCTGGAATTACATAATAGATAAATAATATGTTTTTCTTTTGAATAAATGAAAAATAGGATTTTTTAAACAAATATTTGGTAATTCAAAAAAAAACGCGCTCAAGTAATAGAAAATAATTGAAATGCTTAAAAATTTATAAATTTTTATTTGTTATATGAAATTATTATTTTCTTAATAACAAAAATATTCCAACATAAATGAAGTTATAAGTGTTACTCAGACAATTAAATAGCACAATATAGAAGACGTTGGAGGAAATTGTGTGCTTCCCATGATCCTGTTAGCAGCTACAATTTAACAAACAAAAATTCCATAGCAAAATTATTAGGCAAATTTTTGTAGATAATACTAAAATTTCTGGCTAATACTTTTCTGATTGAGAAACAAATTCATTTGTTTATTTATATTTGTACATTTCACAAAAAGTTTTTCCGCGCATCATTTATATTGCCAATGTCAATATCGTCAAGTTGCAAAGTCAAAAATAAAAACCTGGCTGTTGTGACTGAATGGTTAAGCGAAATGAAGATCTGTGAAACTTAATCTTCGTTGGGAGACGGGGCAGATCAAGAATATTTCAGTTTTCCGCTGGAAAATCTCTCTCTTCGTCGAGTATACAAGCCGTGTAATCGGGACTAAAAGTTATTAAAGATTTATTAGTGGAAAGAATCAGCTTAAACACATTAATATTGTAGTTTGGGCAATGTGAAGAAACACTCTAGACACGAGAGACATATAGAGCTATTTGCTGTATGTCTCGCGTTTATGATGACAATTAAATCAAAAGCTTAGAACTGCAGAAATTCCTACAAGACTACTTTGTTGCTCGTTTCATTCTAAATGGCTCTATCGCGTTCTAATAGCAGATGTGGAATAAAAACCGAGCGGACGATAGGGTAAAGGTTCGAAAAAACATTATAAAATAAAGCGGCACGAAAGTATATGTCTAAAAGATTTAAGCTGGCAAGCGTTAATCCCCAACTAATATACCCACGGCAAGAGTATATAAAAGAAGTGAAAAACTTCCGGAAATGTAATGCACGGTAAATATGAAAGAAAAGCAACGAACCATAAAACAGCCAAGTCAGGGCAAGAGTCTAAGTTAGCCGTCAAGAAAAATCTCGACGTCACGAACTTTAACTGACTGACTGACGAATTGACTGAATGACAGCTTGACAGTTGTATGCCGGGCACTCATTTTATTGACAATTTAGTTCGTTGTCGTTGTTGCTGTTGTCGTTGTTGTTTCTCTTGATTTTATCGTTTATATTTTACAGCTTTTCAATTTCATGACGTCAAACGCCTGCGGCATTAAAAGTTAAGCGCGCAAATTGTTTATAACCATGCCCCCAAATGAAGTTGACGCCTACGTTTGCTGTTTGCTGCCGCTGCTGTTGCATAAATGAATCAGGAAATCGAAGAACTGCCGTAGTCTGCATCCTGAAGTAAACGCCCCATTATTGCGCGCTCATTGGCATTTGAATATTTAGAGCGTTGACAAGAGTTATATGCATAGATTTTTAGCGCTAAATATTTTCATCAACAAAGCTTCCTAATTGAATCGCCCGATTGAATTCAATTGCTTTGAAAAGAAGAAATAAAAATCTTACATAAATATATATACACAAAAGGGGACAGCATAAATGAAATGGAAAGTTCAACAGCTACCTAGCTATACGCCATAGAAAAGTAATGAAAAACTGATATGTGATATGAAATGTGCAATCCAAGCTGCCAAAATCAATTTTCAGAACTTCAATTTCAATGCCAGACATCAAATGCAAACAATATCTGTGTGGTACGGATTTGGTCCGGCAGAGCTGTTAAGTCACCAATCTTCTATTCAAGAAGATTCAAATGAGTTTTTTTTTCTCTCTCTCTATCTCTATCCTCTATTCATTCTACTCCATTTGCATATAAACAAACAAATATTGAGAGCAATTGGAATGTCGCGCATATTTTCACACTCGTTTGACTTTGCAACAAAAACCCATTGAATCTGAAAAATATTTATATATATGTATATTTTTTTTTTTTTTTTGTAGTTACTCGTTCTCTTGCATAAGTACGTGTACGTATGTGCATATGTATCTGTATCTGTAACTTGTATCTCTAGTCTGACGCATTCGTCGTCTGAGGTGCATCAGCAGAGTACATGAAATATGAGTCGTCTCGAATGCATTGAACATGTGAGTAATAACTAGAGGAAAAAACAAAAATTGTTGAACAAAAATATTGTAAGAGAAAGCTAAAATTTAACAAGTCGACATTGAAATACTCTTACGGTCATGCATAGTGAGAGTGGAATCAAGCAATTGCGTGTGGGAGAGTACAAGTGGAGAATATTTTGTATCACTTATATAGAATTAAGCACGGTTTTTTAATTAAATTAAATTATGTATTATGTATTTGCAATTAAATTAAATATTTTGCTTAATATCTTCAGAAAAATGCAATTTTGTGAGTTATTCTATGATTTTCTTTATGGCAACTATATGACGTAGTCCATCGATTTCGTTCACATTCGATGTAGTACTAACAGTAGTAAAATAAAAGTACAAAAGATTTGCCTATTTTCCCTTTGAGAGCTTTATTATATTTTGCTCAAATTCATAGCAGTTGTTTTGGAAACCTGAAATACTTTTAGAACCCGAATTTGTTTAGGATAAATGAAAAATCAAACGATTTGTCTACTTTGGAAACGATATGATATAATCAACCGATTTTGTTCGAATTCCTGAGCCGGAAAATACCAAAAAAAAAATTAGTTTGATTAGTAATAATTTAAATGACAATCAAAATACAACTAATCTGTGAAAGTTTTAACTATTAGACCTATGGTAGATTTGGGTGTAGAATTTACTTTAAATCTCATTAGATAAAACGTATTGTTTACAACAAACGCCTATATCCGCGATATCAAAGAACAAAAATAAACCTGCATTTCCTTGCACAAAAAACCTTTTCAAAAAGTTGATTGCTGTGGTGACCTTTTCCATCTTTAATAACTAGGTGTTCATACAGACACACACAGGGACATGTATAAATCAACTTATCTAATCACTCTCATATACATGACATAGTGCCTGAAGGCATCAAAAGTCAACACAGAAACTGCTTATTAAAGGTTTGTTCCTCCCATATATGGGATGTAAGCGTTCATACAGACGGAAAACTTCGCCAGTCACTCTGTTGATACTTTAAGTAACTTTCAGAGGTCTCAGAAATTTTCATTTTGGTGCAACACATATTTTCGGCTTCCACAAACTTGATACACTCTTTATAGCATAAGATTCAGGGTATAACGAGTGTCTGGCTGCCTCTGCCATAAACGCTAAAATTATGCAGCTAATAATGAAAAATAGTAAATTGATCTTGACTCCGTACTAAAAATCAATTACAGAAAAACAACACCGACTTCGACAAAACCAAAAAAAGAAGAAAAATAAGAAAAAACAACCACATCTTCCAGAGTTTTGAAGAAAAAAAGTTGACAAGTTGTGGCTTCTCATTTCAATTTTTTAAGTCGCCCAAACAAGAACTGAAATAAGCGAAAAAAATTTTGAGTAAGGAGCAATTTTCGTCTAAGACCTAGATTAAATAGAGAAGATTGGGGTCTATGTTTAAATGTTTTTTAAACATATTTATCATACATTTTGAAATTAATAAAGAAAATTATCAGTTATCGATTATCAATTATAGATCAAATTAGCGCAATATATTTAACCTTAATATGTGCAATCCAAAATTCGAATAAAATTTTCCTCAATAAACTTAGGAATTACTGAACTCTAGCATAAAACTTAAAAAAATTGAAAAGTTTTATATTTCACTTAGATTTTTGCTCAGAAAAAATGTATAATACGATCGTTCAATAATTCTGTGTTATTTCTTCTATACTTTTGAACTTGATAAGGAATTTACGTAGCTTTGGGCAGCCGTCAACACCAACAACAATACCAGCCACGAGATTAAGCAAAAACACACCTGCTAAAAAGTGTTACTATTATCAAATTGGAAAAAAAATTTCATGAATAAGCTCCACGATAACATAGATGTTATCTGCGTTTAAGCGCAGAATATTCGATGTTTAAGGCTAAACCAAAATGTTTAAGTTTCGTAGCTTCATTGATTTATCAGACAGGATGTTAAATCATCTTTATCAGAAGTTTCTAATAAATTAGAATAGACTTCTAGATGTTATTCTGACCTTTTCTAAAGTGGGCGGTCAGACCAGAGTTGTATTGATTTAGGCATAGTAGTTGCGGCAGGGGCTTCTAACTACTGTTCCATGTTTCCGAAGTAGCGCAACAATTTTGCCATATAGGGATCGAGTTGACAATCTGCACTAACGCGCCAAAGATATATATGTGCCGGCGGGCATTTTCTGTGAAGAACTCTCAACGAATCTTTTACTTCGTTGATGTAGGGTTTTCACACTGGCATTTATACAATTAACATATCGGTTTGACTAACTGGTATTTTGAACGAAACTCCAAGCCAGGGCAGAGCTGCATTCAACTTGAATCAGGCATTCTTGTTGGCTTCTGAAATGTTTTTGAATGTAAGATATATGCAATCTACATATCGCCAAAACTTTTAACTCTTGTTGAAAGCCAATCTGCAATCATCGCTCACCATAATAAGTCAACTTATCCGACTTCCCAGCTCATCTTAGAAAACGAGCTCATATATTACAGTTACTGTGCAAGCCATTCTTTAATAATTCTTTAAAATGGCTAGTCTTACAGTGTTACGTACCTTTAGTGTATGTGTTGTTTTTTATCAAATCCCCCAAGCGATTGCATAACCAAGCGATCCAGATGCATGGGAGTTAATAACAGCTTTCTCTCCAGTTGGTCTCAAATGCGTATAGAGCAGCCCATTAACCTAACCTCCATCATCATTAGATTATCTAAAATACTTTAGATTAAGGGAAAAAGCTAAAGCAATATGTTGCATGCTTTATATTCCATTCAACATACACTGAAAGTTACAACATCCCAAAAAGTTGTTTTTGCCCCCTGCAGATGATCAGAAACGTATTTGTATCTGTATAAATAGTTTTTCAACTGAACGCACAACCAAAATAGCAAAATATATACAGGGGAGAGAGAGAGAGAGAGAGAGAGAGAGATAGATGGAGAAAGAACAGAGAGGGAAAAAGAGAGAAAGAGACTGATGCAGGGAGAGGCAGAGGGCAAAGCTTGTTTGTATTGTATTTCAAAAATTTGTCAAAGTTGACACAAATTGTACGCATAAATGTGCCGAGAGCTGAGATATGTTTGTTCTTATTCCTGTTCATATTTTTTCTCAAAAGAATTCTACGTATTTCAGTCAACAACAAACAAAAGCGTTGGTAATGATGTACTACGTCGTACTATATACTATATAATGGTATGACGCATACATACATACATTCGTTGCATGTATATATGTTTATTTCTGTATATGTAACGGAGTGACAGGCGGCATGAGGTGTGCGGAAGTCGCTCTATTGAAATGTCAACGAGTGTTTGCCAGCGATAGCAGCAAATATATATTCAATGCATACAATTACTTCCAGTGAACTGCTCTCGAATTTAAAATTAAATTAAGTTCCAGACGTTGACGAAATATCTGCCGGTGGGCTGGATATGCCACACTTGGAACCAACGCACATTTGAAAAGTTCATTAAGTTTGGTGGCAGCAAGGAAGGAAGCACTGCATAAGCGTGCCACATACCGCTTGACACGAAAAGGGGCACCTATGTCAGCTGTATGCGGTTGCAAGCGGGCGGCATCAAGTCCGTACTTAGGAGCATCATTAAGTAGCTAAGACAATCGTGCCAATCATTAAAAATCTTTGGCCAGCTTCAGTGCCCCTAAACGTCCCTAAACTCCTGCGCCTTTAAGTGTGCCGCAGTCGTTGCCGCATCTTCTGCGTTATCAACACGTACGCAGAGGCAGAGAGGCAGTTGCAGCGGTTGCCAGCGGTTGCAACAAACCAACCTGTCTGTGGCAGACTAACTACTATGCAGTTGAATGTTGGAAGCCCAAAAGCAGCGCATGTTTATAGACGCCCTAGATTAGGTCTTTGTCAGCAATTTTCGAGTGTGTACCATGGGTGTGTGTGTGTGTGTTGTGTGGCTGAGAGTGTGTGTGTGTTTGTGTGTATGTGTGTGGGGCAAGAGCTTGCGGATGCTGTAGGTGTATCTTTTTCTCTTTTTTTTGCGTTTCATTAGTCTGTCTGTGTGTGAATGCCGGCATAGTGCAGCACTGTAGCACTGTGTGCTCGAGTGGCGATAGCTGCGAAAAATCCAAAGCATAAGCATTGGCGCAAGTGGAACCACTTGAGCGCTTGTTCCGGCTGCTTCAGTGCCTACACGATAGACTCACTCATAAACAGCTGAGCGGAGCGAGACAACGAGTGTGAGTCAGAGAGAGTAGAGAGAAAGATATGTAGCAGGTTGAGAGAGCGAAAAGTGGCTAAATCTGCCTCGAATAGGCTAACAGATAAACAAAAATTGCACTTACCAGTACGCAAAACTAAGCTGAAAAACACCAACTTTTCTGGACCGAAACTAAAACGATCCGTAAATTGAAACAATATACATTAGGCACGAGTCAATCGAAGTATACTTTGCCGGGTCTTTGAGCTTTTTTGGTATTATCATGTAATATTACACGCCAGCTCAAGATCTTCTAATCTATAATAGTACAAATTTGAAACTATATTGAAGACTTAAAAACTTAGCTTTAGGAAATAATACAAGACCTTTGGTCCTCATCAATAGCTCACTTCGTTAAACATTTTTCTTTAATGTGCACATGTCTTATAGGACAGTTAAGCCCACAAGCAAAAACATTTAGAAAAAATAAAATAATAATAAAAAATTAGTTCTAATTTTCATACTCCATTACCCCAAAAAACAAAGGTATTTTAGTAAGATAATAATGTTTGGTAAGCTTGTATTATAAGTAAACAAATATTTTATCTCATCGCCCAAGATCGGAAGATATTGAAAACAAAATCCAGGTTTTAAACAAAAAAACCTAATTACGAAAAGTAACAGAAATTCATCGGTGGAACGCTCAAATTTCGATCTTATGATGCAAAGGCAGTTTTATATATATTTCAATGAATATAAGGAATAAAAACGCTCAAGAGAAATTATTCCTTATAAATTATGCGTTATGTTTCAACGTTCGATTTTCACGCACGCGTATTTAAGCCAACTCCGACAGTATAATACCTTGTTCCTCATCTCTTTTTTTTTTTTTTTCCCTTATTATTCCGCTTGGGAACTTAGGGCCTCTACAAGAGCCATCCATCGAACCCTAATTTGCGCCGTCTGTCTTAGCTCTGTCCCACGTTGTGTTCGCCTGGGTCAGTTCTTGGAGGATGGATCTTCTCCAGGTCGCCTTGGGTCTACCGATCCGTCTATTGCCTTGTGGATGGATGCCAACTATCGCTATCTGCAGTTTCTCCATTTCTTCCTCGAACTGTGCTAATCTTGATGGTTCCTTTAGGGTTCTAACGTTCCATTGTCCTATTCGTGTCCGTTTTGAAAATGCCTTTGGACGTCATCGAATTTGGGGAGCCGTTTATGTTTAATTCTCTTGTGTTGGTTTCTGTAATCTGAGTTTTTTCGATCGAACTGGTGATTGGCCAGATGCGACTTATCCCAGTGGTGGGGCTGCCACCTGACGCCTTCTGGGAGTGGCGTCTGCGCTTGGCTGCTGGAAAGACTGGGCGACACAGTCTTTTAATTGTTGGCATCATTCTAGCTGGTGTTGTGTTGTTGCTGTACGCCGAAAAGCTATGAATGGCGCTTGGTTCTATGGTTTACCCTCCATTTAGCGTGGGGGGTGAAGAGTGGGCCAAGGGGGGTTGCCAGAAATTGTTGAAAGGCATTGTGCAATGGAGAAAAGCTTTCTATTAAGTAGAGAAGCAATTTTTAAGAGGGACGTTGGAGTGGTCATGCCTCTTGCCATGTCCTCATCTCTTTATAAAATCTATATTTATTAGAAGAACCGTACAATTGGCAGATGCATATAGCCGCGACGCATCGCCTTGTAAATCTTAACTTTACTGCAGATATTGATATGATTCAACAAACTTCATCTTCTCAGAAACAGTTTTTGCTTCAGACTTTACCAAAGTGATATGAAGAAACAATTTAACCAAAAATTTTTAGACAAAAGTGTAAAAAATGGGCATCTATCGCAACTTGGCTTATTTCAAAGAAATCCATAAAACTAATGTTGTGTTTCTAATAAAACTCCATGTTTTTATAAATCATAATATAGACTAATATCAAATCAGATGGACTTAACCAATTGTACGTATTGTGGTGAATTTCTAATTTTGTATCACAAAGGATGCAATTTAAGTCTTCGCAATCTTTAGATTTCTCTTACTGAAAGATTCTAAGCTTTTGCGTTGAAATCAAAAAGGACTAAAGAGTATTATGGTAAAGTCGCGCGCCTGAAGATATTGCCTTCAAATTTTAATGAAATTTTTACATACACATATGCAGCACACTAACAATCAACCAATGTCTAGTCCACATGCAAAACTTCAAATATCAAGTAAGGGTTTTTCAGAAACCAAATAACCATTTACGTGACTTTCATTAACTATCACTGCCACTTCGATGCACCAGAAAACCACTTGGCATGTGCTTTGCCTTCGAGTTGCAAGGAAATTTTTTGGAGACTTTCGACATTTTGGCTGCGTTTACCTAATTTACCCAACCATCTATATAGAACGAATGCCAAACGAAAATAAAAATTAAAAAAAAAAAAACAAAAAGAAACACAAACCATACATAAATGGCAAAAGATAACAAACGCAAAAAGAAAAAAAAACACGCTCGCCCATTTCAAGTTGACTATTGAAGAAGCCATTTGAAAATTTGAAAATTTTTTGGCACAGGTACAATAAAGCCAACCCAAAAAAATACAAAAAATCCCAAATACAAAAAGATACAAAAATAAAAAAAAAAAAAAGACAAAATCAAAAACAAAAAAAATCAACGATTGCATACATTGAAAAGCAAAATAAAGAGACAAACCAAAGACCGCATTGACTCTTCAACTATAAAAGTATCTGTGAGTGCGAACGTGTATCTGTGTCAGAGTGTATGTGTGTGTGTGTGTGTGCGGTTTGTTGCAATGAATAGATTTGTGTGATTGTGTACTTTAGATATGCGCTATAGGTTATAATATGTTAGCGTAATGCCAAGTGCCCCCTTGGCGGGCCTGATGATGGGCGGAGCCAACAATTTTGCTAAACAAAAACAAACTGTCGCAACAACAAAAAAATAATATGCACACACACACACACACATAAAGTCATATTATGTAGCTTTATAAGCACTACATAAAGGGTATATCACAATTGTTCCCATTTTTGTAACAGAATGTAGCATTTTGGATGTTTAAAATACGGAATGAAAACGAAAAGGACAACTACCACATATAAATGACTTACAACTTCCAACTACTTTTTAATTTCACTGCAAATTGTTTCAAATTTTTAAAAGCTCTCAAAAATCCGGAAGATATATAAGCTACAGACGATTTCGGCGACGCATGAGAAGGGAAGATTGAAAACGGAAAGAGAGCTAACCTCCAGATATAAGTGCGTATAAAGGATTAAATATTTTTCAATTTAAATTTTATTTGCTACAAACAAAAACCCTACATAATAGTCTTTAATGATCAAAATACATATTGGAAAATTAAATTTTTTTTATTTTAAAATTAAACAACAAAATATGCATTCACCACAACTATTCAGTCATTGCCTCAATTCTATGCATCCATTAATAGCTGTATGCAGAAAACAGAGACCCAAAGATTCTAGCCGATAATAATAGAGATTAACTTACCAATAAAGTCTTATCAACACATTTTTTCCAGATGTCAGTTCATCATGCATGACCATTTGAAGCTTCTATATTTATCTTGCAGCCACAATTTAATTCATAAAAATATCTTGATTATTTTAGAAGTTATGATTTTTGCAATGTTTTTCTCAGCTTCCGTACCATGGTGCGACGTGCATATGATGATTATTTATGAAAAAGAATTTTGGTTTATTCAAAACTGCGTCTGTTCTACAAATCTTTTAGCTTTGTTAGCTTCGAACACTATCTATGCAATATCAGCTACAATCTCATACTTATTTTTTGATGTTTGTCTCAATATTTATCTTAAAACGCTACACAATGATAAAAATAGTCCATTTACATTTAAAAAAACATGAAATTAGTTCTCAACTATATGCAACAATATTCTTCAAAATCCTTGCGCTGTAGCGTTAAACGATTACGAATGCTATTCTGGCTTCTTTTGCAAACGCACTGAGATGAGAAATCAGCATCTGCTATATAAAAAGATTTTTCGCTTAAATTCGGCATTAACAACTAACTAAGAATTGTTTTAAAAAATTTATAATTTTTCTCCCGAATTTGTTACTATTTCGAAAATACTAAATACCTGTCAATTCCGGATGACACTTAACTTTTTAAAGCTTAATAAACGCTATTGACAACACTAAACCAAACACTAAATGGACCACCCGTTAACAAAGAAAAGTTTCAAATTCGCTCTTCTAATTTCAGTATTATGTGAAGATATATCTTAGTATAGATTAACCCATAATCGCCTTAAACCTTATGTGCATCTCTGACGCAATATTTTATTGACCGCTGTTTAACTTTGCAAACGAAATAAAGTGCATACCGCAGTCGATCAGACCCGATTTTCACAAAAGCAATTTTGGTTTCCGTAACTACATGCATTGCCGTCGCATAGCCACTGCGGTTATGTTGCCTTTTGGAGTCTTTTAAGAGTTTCTTGGGCCTTTTTTTTGCAATTTTTTATTTTGCCAAATTTTTGTTACAAAGCTTCAAATTTGGTTAATATGACTGACTGACCGAAGGCGCTGGGCTTGGTAACTGCAGCCAGCCCTTTGATTAGCCTAATGAAACTATGCGGCAACTAATGAGGCCATGCCACAAAATGCAAATCAACAAACCGGGCCCCCAGCTTTTTTTTTGATACTCACTATATATATCATATGGTATATGAAACAGGCGAGTCGCAGCATCCAACTTCAATGCCACCAATTGACGTTAAATTACAACGAAACGTTGCCACAATGCAGCTGAGGCAACAAATCTCGAGCATTTTATCAATTACAATTTCAATTTAAAGCAACCCGCTCGTTGTTCTTATTGTAGTTGCTGGTGTTCTTAATTTGAGATCGATTCGGTATGAAAGAAAAGATACATAAATGTTTCGAAATATTTGAACAAACAAAAAAAAAATGCGCTTTTGTCACTATACAAAATAATTAGAGATTTTAGAGAAATTTTATGCGAGTTTTAATTAGAGAGCGACTTTTGCGATTCATGGATAACTCTATTTACAGCCTTTCGGACGGTGAATATTTTGAAATGAAGATTTTCTCTATAATATTAAAATATGAATTCGTTTGCTTAGAAACGCAGTTGAATCTGAGTAATAATAAGTAATAAATAATTGTGATGAGAACTATGTATTTTAGTTATTTTAAAACTATCATTTGAGTTGATAGTTAAAAGGGGTTAAGGAGCACAATGGGTGACCCATGGCTGTCGCAGTGCCGAAGTGCGTAGGCCCACGGGTGGGGTCATACATAATTGGCGTTAAATTATTTTTCCTTAAGCCCATCGTATCATTCCCTTGACTCTTAGGTTGAGAGGCAGCGGTGTTGCTGCTACAATTTTGTAATTTTCGATTACTTTATATAGATAATATTTTCAATAGCTTGACTTGAAATTTCATGTGACAAAAACTAAGAGAATCGGGAAAGAAACTAAAGTTATAGTAAAGAATGTATAAATTTTGCCTCCACTTCACCTATAAACTGAATTACATATATAATTATGGAACTAGATGGTCTATAGTGGACTGATATATTTCCTGCGGGCCTCTTACTAAACAATTCCTCATTTTAATTTTAGCGATGTCAGAGGAAAGAGGATATTCTACTGTCGGGCAACGCCTCGATTGTTTTATGTTTTGTAATAAAAGTTTTTGACTTTTAATGGAAACCAATAATACTGAATACAAACAAAATGTTAAAACCACTTCAACCCTATGCGATATGGATTTCAAGCTTTCCAAGTTATTTCGCTATAAAAATGGATTTATTATTTATTCTATATATTTTAGTCTCTGCTGCTGGTCTGTAAAATAATAATTAAGTGAATAATAGAAATATTCCTCTATTTTGTGTCCTTATTGTCATAATATAAAAGTAGACACTATCGATATAATTTGTTCGAATAGTTGATTTGTTGAGTATTAAGTCTTCTTACATAGTGCTTGTGACTGAAATGCTTAGAATTTACAGTATATGACTAGAGCAATACATAAAGGGTGTTTTTTTCGAGGTATAGAACTTTAAGTTAGCATTCCTATTCAAGATGTCGACCGTTTTAACAGCTTTCAAGTGATTTATGCCCAGTTTGGTTTGGCAATTGAACAATTGAAGTCAAACGATCGTGAAGCAAGGCGTAGATTCGTCGAATGGGCCCAAAACGAGATTGCCGTTATTCCCGATTTTGGTTAGCGATAAAGCGCACTTCTGGTTGAATGGCTACGTCAACAAACAAAACTGCCGCATTTCTAGTGAAGTTAATTCTGTTCCTGTTGAAATCATTGCTTGGTACTTCTTCAAAAACGATGATGACCAGAACGTTACAGTCAATGGTGATCGGTAGAGAGCCATGATTCCTAAGTTTTTTATTCCTGTATTGAACCACCATGATGTCCAGGAGCTGTGGTTCCAACAAGACGGCGCAACATGTCACACAGCTCGTACCACAATCGATTTATTGAAAGACATGTTTGGGGAGCGCCTAATTTCACGTTTTGGACCTGTGAATTGGCCTCCAATGATCTTGTGACTTAACACCCTTAGACTGCTTTCTGTGGGGCTATGTAGTCATTGGCTTATGCGGATAAGCCACAAACGCTTGACCATTTGGAAGACAATATTCGCCGTGTTATTGCCGATATACGGCCACAAAATTCATCGAAAATTGGAGGTTCAGATTGGACTACATTCGAGCCAGCCGTGGCGGTATAATGCCAGAAATCATATTTAACATATAATGCCACAAGATTATCTTTCGTATAAATAAAATTCATGTCAATCGAAAAATTCATAGTTATTTTATTGCAATTTAAAGTTCTATACCTCTAAAAAAAACACCCTTTATATATTGAAACCATTATAAAAATAATATAATTTTTTCCTTCGATCTATCAGCCGAAACCCTATAGAGAGCACTATCTAAGAGCACTACGAAATATACGTGTATTTTTCATAAAAACCATGACGAGTTTTATAGTTTTCGAAGTAGAAAATCAATATCATCACAAAAATCCTCACAAAATATCCAGTTAATAAAGAATTGTATTTATTTATTTTTAAATATTTGTTAAAATTTTATTTATATATTATTAAAAATTTGTTTAAATTTTATTAACTTATTTTTAAAAATTTGTTTACAAAGACTGTAATATTTTTAACAAAGTAAAAAAAGTATTTGGGTTTGAACGACCATAAACTAGGCTTAGATTTTTTTAGAATCATAGAGATTTGAGAAAAATTTATCGCAAATATTTATATTGAGCAAAATTATTTTTAACAACTTATCTTAAATGCCTTTTTTACCTTAGGCTTTCTTACTAATAAATTTTTCTTAGAAGATGCTAGAATAATACGCAAAATCACAAAAACGCACTCTTGGGACTTTAAAAATAATATAAATATCAAATATAGATTTCTCGACCCACAGGCTAGGGGGTACAATTTGAAGCAAATAAAAGTTAAGATAAAAGTTGGATACAAAGGTGTTTATTTAGACTTTGTAAAAATGTGCAACCTATCATTCACAATAAAAGCAATGAAACTATGGTTTTCAAGACGACTTCAAATAAAATTCAACCAAACGAACCGAGGAATCGAGAATGTATCGTGTATTTGGCCATAGTCAGGACTTTTATTCACGAAATGTATATACCAAATGTTATTTTTCGCTAAAAACTATAGCATGCGATTCTTTTAAGAATATTGAAATATTATAGACGGCAAGACTTTCATTGAATAAGAACGCATAAATGTTGTGCGCACAAAGCAGACAGAGCCCCTCAGTAAAAAACTTATTTTAAAAATTCCCCTATTTTGATTTAAAACTACCACGATAAGGTAAATAAAAAGTATAAAAGTTGCATGTTCTTTACATTTTTTAGCGCTGCTGTGCGAACTTTTTCGGCATATAGTATATTCTCACGTATTCTTTCTCATAATCTACTATTTATCTTTAGGAACTCCCTGAATGTTAATTGGTATTGGTAACATTTTAGCATGGGTCAACTAATTGACACAATTGCGCACAAGTTTTTGGATAATACATAACCTACGTCTGTTTATTCGCGGCAATATTTTGCAAAAATTGAAAAACTTGTGAAATACTTACCGGGACTGGTTTGCCAACTGAGGCCGCCAATGAACATTTTGCTGCAAAGAAATAAAAGCAAATAGACAAGGAGACATTAGCAATGATAGAATGGAAAATTTGTACTATTCACAAGACCGCATACTAAGTAGCCCTGGTATCTATCAGCAGTTGCAACAAATAAAAAATTTAGATTTTATATTACAGAAATTTCATTTTTTGTTTGTTTTTGTTTTTGCTGCTGATCTTTTATCAATCGCAATGTTGTCGGTTGCGCCCATTGTCAGCGCCAGCGTCATCAACATTATCATTATCATCACAGGCCGTAGATGCCGTGGCAGCGACTGTGGCTGCCTGTTGTCTTCGTCATTATTTAAATCATAGAAAATAAGCCGCTTTCCCGGCATTGTTTTCAATCTGGAAATCTCCCACTGCCAGTCGACGGAGCTTATAAAAAAAATAAAACATAAAAAAACTGGCAACAAAAACAAAAGGCTGTGCCCGAAACGAAAGTAGGCAGGCGGAATACCGCCCAGTCGCTTGAAAGTAAGTAGTTGCAACTGCATCCACGTTGCTAACAACATTGCCAACGCACAGTGGGAGAAATCATCGAAATAAATATAATAATGTTTTGCCTATTAAATTAATTAATTGCATATTCAAGTGCACAACTTAACCCGAGACGATCACACTAGTACTTTCGTGAAGTCAAATATTTATTTTTTTTCAAAAATTAATTATTTTTACTATATAAAAATTATAGTTTAAATTTATATTAAACTTTATAATGAAAAACAAGTTAATTTACATAAAACAATCTCATTTCCAAGCAATTCTTAGAAATTGCTGCTATTATTTATATATTTGCTAAACAAATCTACTCTTGAATGCAATAATAATATTTTTCATTTACACAATAAGGTGCATTTATCACATACTTATATTATTCGCAAAATTTTTAATCTTCCTATTATAGTAAAAATTTGTATACTCTATATCCTAGGACATTTTCGTTCAAGAAAATTAGTATTTATATCTGATGTTTTGATCTTTCGTTTGCGGAGATTGTGGCAGCTCTACTGAAACATATAACTTCCAAGAATATATAAAATAAATTTGAAATAAAAATTTGAATAATTTTTACTTCTATGAAATAACCCGCCCCACGTTCGCTTGCCGTAGATTCTACGGCCTCTTATGCCTTTGTACATTATATAAAATCATTACAAATCATTGAAGATGAATTTTTTAAATGCTCTCTTTGCAAAAAATGCATTTAAAGTTGCAATTACAGTGAAACCATCATATAGGGAAGCTTCATACTGTTATTTCAGATTTAGAATTTCAGAAAGTCATGGTAAACGTGTAGACAAGACCCAAAGTACGCAGTATAATTTCATTGTACAAAAATTAGTTATACATACTGGCTAAGTACTCCTAAAAATTGTGATTGTTCAACTTGGGTTATAAACAAAAAAAAAACGGATAAGTTTGAAGTAAAAAGCCTTTTTACAAACTTGATATACTCATTGACACAATACAAAAAAAAACTTGCAAGTGTTGCGATATCTTAAATTATAATAGCCTATTATAATAAAATAAATTTAAATAAATAAAAAGTCGGGGCAAGGAGATATTTTTGTTAGTAGCTGTTCGAGAAGAAGATGGGCCGACAATTTAAAGACGAATCTGAAAAGCGGTATCTTAAATCAATTGTGATCGAATCATTAAACTTAGTTTTAAGAAGCTACTACTACGGCCACAATAATTGAAAACTTTCGAGCATCGAACTTAATTTATATTTAGAAAAGACAAAAAGGTTCGGCAAAAAAAGTATGCTCATTGGTCCCTAGAGCCGCCATTATAGTCCACAGAATTTTGTGCTAAATTTGTATTCGCGACTAATTGGTTCCAATTGCTCTATTGGTCCTAATGATATTTATCAAAATTGAAGCCGGTTTTGGAATTATTTAAAAACTTTCAAAAAACAAGAATATAACACATAACAAATTATATAGTATATTATAATCTATTAAGTTTAAACGAGTTTAGCACAGTATTTATCAATACTAAAAAAATGCAAGGTTTAAAATATTTTGAAAACGCTACGAAATAAATCGAATCTGTTACAAAAAACCTTTTTTTATCGATTGCTCAATAGGTGCTTTATGATATAGTCAATGAATTTCAAGTAAACTTCACGCAGTATTTGGGAATCACTTCAAAATTTTTGAATAACAAAAATTAATTAAAATTAACTTTTACAGCTAAAAATTCAAGATTATTCATATTTTTCTAAAAAAAAAAACTAAATTTTTTGTAATGGTCAATTATAATATATATTTCAAATAAACGCTTCAATTAAAAACTTGAAGAAATTAATTCTTATCAATTTTTAATAAATGTTAAAAAATTTCAAAAATTATATACAATATTTTGAACCAATTAGCTGAATCATTTGATGAAGGATTGCGTTTTAGGTTTTATCTGCTTCAAGAAACTAAACTTAAATCATCATAACTCTAGTAGGCGTCCTATATGACATGCCTTTTAATATGCAATGGTGGCATATTGTGGGAATGGAAACTATATGTTTCATAAGGGTTACATTTTAAACTGATCCAAAATTTCGGTCATCCGTTGTTAAATTTCGGCTGCTTTGTTGCATTTAGAATTAAATCGAATAGTTTCATTTTCTGCAGCAATTATTTGAATGAACTGCTCGATTTACCGCACTTGAAAACCAAAAAGGTTAATTACTTTTTTAACATAAAAGCCACAAATTGACCCACTGTGCAGACGGCAGCGGCAATGATTATGAAAACTTCAGCAAACTGCAAAAGAGCAAGCAGCGGCATCAGCAGCGCAGTAAACAGCGGCGACATCAACACGAAAAACGAATGTAAAACACACACAAAAATGCATAGAAACACAAATTGCAATGAAAAGCAAAATAAAACAAGAGGCACAGTGCGAGAGAGAGACAGAGAAAGAGAGAAAGAGAGAGAGGCAAACAATGCACAAAAAGCGGCACACGGCACAACTAAATGAAAATGTTAATAAAATGTGCAGTAACAAACAACAACAACAACATCAGTAACAAGAAGCACAACAACAAAAAGAAACAACAACAATTGGAGGAAGGGGGGGGGGGGGGGAGTAAAAGAAAAACTAAAGCTAAAACTAAAGAGAACGGAAGAACTGCAACAGAGGCCAAAACAATGTGGGAGTCGGTTGGGTGGCACTTGGGCCAATGGCAAAAGTAACAACGACATAGTTATCCAGTTGGGTGACCGGCGTAGACCAAAAGCGGCTCAACGGTTGCTTGGACTCAAAAATTACCCATAGAAACGATTTGTCTTAATCAGTGTGGTGGATGGATGCCTATCCGTAGAACATACATAACAAGCATACAACTGACTATCTGATATATTATAATGGCTGGATATTTTTGGGAAAATGCTAGACGTTGTCTGTCTGTTGTGCTCAGTATAAACAATTGAAAATTATTCCAGTTATTGCAGATAACGGTAATTCGGAATATTGAAAGGTTTATATTTTTAACATGCGAATTCACAAAGTACTATTTGACGGGAAACAACAACAAGAAGTATTTAGTTTGGATAAGGGTTTTTATTTTGCAAAATTAAAAGAGACACTTTCTATTCAGTTTTTAAGGACCAGTAAAGCAAAAAATCCTTTATTGTTAATTATAGACATATATGCATTTATAAAGGGTGTTTTTTTTTTGCGGTATACAACTTTAAATTGCAATAAAATAACGATGGATTATTCGTATGACCTCCACGTCCAATTTTCGATGAATATTTACAACATTTGTGGCCGTATATCGGCTAAAACACTGCGAATATTGTCTTCCAAATGGTTAAGCGTTTGTGGCTTATCCGCATAGACCAATGACTTTACAAAGCCTCACAGAAAGTAATCTAGCGGGGTTAAGCCACAAGATCTTGGAGGCCAATTCACAGGTCCAAAATGTGAAATAAGGCGGTCACCAAACGTATCTTTCAATAAATCGATTGTGGCACGAGTTGTGTGACATATTGCGCAGTCTTGTTGGAACCACAGCTTCTGGACATCAGGAATAAAAAACTTAGGAATCATGGCTCTATACCGTTCACCATTGACTGTAACGTTCTGGTCATCATCGTTTTTGAAGAAGTACGGTAAGTAAGTAAAGCGAACCAAACAGTAAATTTTTCTGGATGTAATGGTGTTTCGACATACACTTGAGGATTAACTTCGCTCTAATTGCGCCAGTTTTGTTTGTGGACGTAGCCATTCAACCAGAAGTACGCTTCATCGCTAAACAAAATTCGCTTTTAAAATTAAGAACAACGGCAATCTTGTTTTGGGCCCATTCGACGAATCTACGCCTTAATTGATGATCGGTTGGTTTCAATTGTTCAATTACCAAATTGAAATACTGAGTATAAATCACTTAAAAGCTCGCCATTTCGAACAATAATGCAAACTTAAAGTTCTATACCTCGAAAAAACACCCATTATGTATTCCCCTGGTTATATACTGTAAATTCAAAGCATTTCAATCCCGAGCACTATGTAAGAAGACTTAATAGTCAACAAATCAACTATTCGAACAAAAAGTAGAAAAAAAATATTCGTCTTAACATAGTTTTTCTTTATTAACCGAAATCCTAACCGAACCTTACTAAATTGATATTTCTCCAGCTTCGGATATAATCTATGATGTATAATTGAAATTAACTTTATGTCAGCCCATTTCTTTAAATAATAATATGGATATTTTTTCGCTGCGTAGGCACCCTAATGCCCCAGTGATAGTTCGTAGAATCTTTGACTGAGCTCGTTGTATAATTTCAATGTTGCTTTCTGATGCGTTTCCCCATAGTCCAGATGGGTTTCAGCCCGATATTGTAGAGCAGCACTTTATACTGCAGATTAAGCGGAAAATTGCTATTAATAAGCCAGTGAAGACTGGCTGCTTTAAACTTTATATGTGCCCTTTTAAATTCTATATGTCGCCGCCAGGTGAAGCGTTTGTATAGATGAACGTCCAGATATTTTACTTCGTCTGCTTGTGGGATGCATTGTTCGGAGTACAGGGAGGTCAGGTTTGTCTGTTTAAGTTAGGTATCTTAATATACTTGTCCGCGTAGCCTCTTTCCACTATTGTAAGGCTGGGTATCTAGATCGACTAAGCATTTCGGTATCGTCTGCTAATGTAGAGATTGAGAGCTGATAGTTTGTAGGCATGTCCGCTGTGTACATGTACCTTGAGGAACTCCAGCGTGGATTTTCTTATGAAAATTAGTTTTCAGTAAATCAATAGTTGCCATAGCCGATGTAAAAAATCGCTTATTAATGTTTTATATCGATTACTACAATACGACAATAGCAGCAAATTCGGTCGTTTTATTTGAGCTTTCATTCAGCCACAACTCAGCCACATCACAGAATTTTGTAATATAAAAAATCGTTAAAAGTGAAAAGAAATGGTCGAATTGCCTCAATTCTTGAACTTGCGGAATTTTGTGCGCATGTAAAGTATAGCTGGACGATCTTTGAATTTACATGGATCCAGTTTTCGAACTTATCTCGAGAAAAATCGATTTAATCGATAAATTGCTCAAGTTAAACAATCAAAGAGAAAATGCATGGCAAAAAAAGAAACGATAAAGGCAGATTCCTGTTCTCTTCGAACAGCTAGTAATAGAGACATTGCCATGCTCTGCCTACAGTGTCCCTCTAAGTAATATGGATTTTTTTAGGCAAATAGCGTGTATTTTTGCTAGCTTTGCAAGTGCTAGGCAAAATACATCAGTGCTGCAGTGTCCTATCATGCCACCGACCTTCAGGTTTAGAAGTGCTAAATAACAATAATTATTTTATTTATAATAAGATATCAATTCATGTATGCAACTTTTTAATAAAAAAAATTAGCTGCCTTTAAGGCAACCTTAGTAAATTTTCTTTGCCTTTAACCAAGCCATTTTGTTCCCCCACTTAGTACACTTCCTTGCAGATTATCAGCCCATTCGCAGTTGATTCTATGTATACGCACATGTCTTCTATTAAAAATGAAGCCCATCCATCACATTTGATTTGCACTTTGCCGCCACGATTCGTTAAAGATAACGCCACGCACTGTCAAGCAGACCCAGAGACAGAAATACAGCCACGTCTGTTTGTCACTTTGGTTTGAGTCAGAGAACCCCGCAGATCCGCACACATATATATTTCATAATATTCCTATTTTTTGACACATTTCTGAATATTTTGGCATTATTGTAGCTACAGTTAACCTTCGGTTGGTCCGAAAATGCAGTGACAGTTAGGCTGGTTGCTCAGCATGACGGAGGCCCCTACGTTAGTTTTGCTTGGCTCAGGCCATTGCCTGCACCAAATAAAATGCACGCGACCTTGTCCTACACTGGCAATTTGTGCAACGCATAGACTACGGAAAAGCGAAAAAAAAAAAACTACAAGTGCATACAATACGTCCAGCTGTGTGCACGGAGCGCTTATTGTCCAAACACATGAAAAGCGTAATTGCCGCCGCAGAGCACAGCTGAACAGAGCCGGAGTGCAAACAAAATGTACCATATAGTTAAAACCGCCATTGACAGAGGCGTACGAGATGTGTCAAAGTCAGCGATGCGGCGGTTGAGAATCACGCCTTAAACAACCCACAAAAAATGCAGATTCAACTGATACACTACAAGGAAGCACGGGTTTTAAAATTGAAATCAGAAATATGACTACGACATCGACTTCTGTATAGAAAATTAAAATACTTAATATATATGCACATATTACGCATACGACATGTAGGCTGCTTGCTGTATGTTCAAAGTTTGTAATCCACCGAGACAAAACTTTGGCTGAGCGTTGATGATGTTGTCTTTGTCTCTTGACGACTTGTAGCTGCAGCTATTTACAGATTTCCCACAAGTGTACAACACACGCATACACACGCAGATACACCCGGAGTCATACAGATACAAAAACATATATAAATGCAACATACAATGTGCAAAGTCTGTCTCCGGCTTTGTTAAGCTTGCAGTCATAAACAAGTCAACGCAACATGTCCGATTAGTAGTGCAACCACCGTTGACATTTGTCACTGCCGCCAGAAGATGCTGCCTGACTGACTGACGGACGGACGAACGGACGGACGGACGGACGGACGTGCGGACCCACTGACAATGACGACAAATAGCAGCTTCGAAGCCAAGCTCTACACGCTCCAGCCCGGTCACATTTGCCAGCATTACGAAATAATTGTAAAGCGCGCGCGTCACTTTTCTATAGGCTTGCCTTGCAGCTACCGTAGCAGTCCGTAAACCTAACCTAACCCAAGCCACGGTACCACCGCCGTTGTGCCACCCTCGTGCACCCACTGGGCACACACACACACTTATTCCATTCATGCGCAAGTCATACGAGTCCGTCATGCGTCCCGCTGTCTGTCGTACTGTTTGCTAGCGTCGCTCTTTTGCCCATTCAATTTGGTCGCGCGGGCCTCGACTCAGACCGCTGCGCCCTATTCCCGGCCTGCCGGGGCTTGACTTCGTTGCCTTCTGATACTCTCTCTCTCTCTCTCTCTCTGTCTCACTCTCTCCCCCCACACCCGCTCCCCATTTGTTTGCCATTCAAAATCCGTTCAGACTTTGTATGCACATAAAGTGTTGGCCTCTCACTCACACACATTTGCATGGCTGCAATTGTAAGTGTGTGTCTGTAAAAGTATCTATGTGTGTACTGTGTGTGTGTGTGTGCACTAGTTGACGTTTTTCTATTGTGGCTTCATTGTTGAATAGAAAAATGTGCAAAATAGTAACGAAAAAAAAGCAAGAAAATAGCAAAACATCAAGTCTCTAGCACTGCCTAGCCCACTGCCCCACAGCATGCCCCACACTGCTAACTAACCATCAAATAATGCCGCAACGCATGCCGCCCAACAACTGCCACACCCGCTGCACCGTCGCTCCGTCCGCTCTTGCCGTTGTATTGCGTGGACCTGCTTTGCCGTAACATGGAAATAAAAGTGCAGATCTTGTAACTTTAGTAATTTTTCACATGACAAATTATGTGAGCGGCCAGACAGTCGTTGGAGGAGCTGTTGTTTGGGGAGGCCAACAAAAGGCGAGCGAGCGAGCGACTGAGTGCATGCAACACGCGTGGCAACAACTGCTGCCATTAGAGTGTATGGCTGCCAGTGTGCAGCCTCTAAGCAGCGTGTACATCTATGCTGCGCGTTTTAAAAAAAGAGGTGCCAGTGCTGAAGCGTCCAACATAAAAACTCAAACTGCAACACAGTCATGTTGCAAGCGTTGTGGATAAATAGAAAAAAAAAAATAAAACAATAAACAAAGTTGCCACCTAGGCGAAATTATGCCACAAATTCGCATAAAAGCAACCAAAAATGAGTCAGATTAAATAAAAGTGCACAGATAAGGGCACTAAAGCCGATAAAAAGGATTCTAAATTGATGTAAATTGATAATACAAAGTAAATTTAATTCATAAATTTCTAAATTCATAAATATTTATTTCATATTTTTCAATAATATAGTAAAAAAATAGAAATAAACAAACATTAGGGACCACGTTGGCAATAACGACAAATAGCAAAATTAAATCATAAGCTGACATTTCGCGTTTGTGAATTCAAAAAAAAAAAAAAAAGCGTGACATCACCCCCCAGCTAGAATTCCTAATGTTCTCTTTTTCTCTATGTAGATTAAATATATTTTGAAGTTGTTACCAATAAATTGATCTATTATCTAACACTCACTTTAAAAATGTAAAATAAATAAATATTCAATTCAATTTTACCCCACCGATATCTCTCCCCATAGTATTTTTGTGACATGGGTCGGTTGGCAAAATGAGCAGCTGGCCCCCTAGGAGTTATAATAAGAATGTGTGTAAATATATAGACCATGCTACAATTGGAAGCATCGTGGCAATCACTGCTCAAATTCAAAAGTCATACGGCCAGCTTTTTTTTTTCCTTATTATTCCGCTTGGGAACTTAGGGCCTCTACAAGAGCCATCCATCGAACCCTAATTTGCGACGTCTGTTTAGCTCTGTCCCATGTTGTGTTCGTCTGGGTCAGTTCTTGGAGGATGGATTTTCTCTAGGTCGCCTTGGGTCTGCCGATCCGCCTTGTGGATGGATGCCAGCGCTATCGCTATCTGCAGTTTCTCCATTTCTTCCTCGAACTGTGCTAATCTTGATGGTTCCTTTAAGGTTCTAACGTTCCATTGTCCTATTCGTGTCCGTTTTGAAAATGCCTTTGGACGTCATCGAATTTGGGTAGCCGATTTTACGTTTAATTCTCTTGTGTTGGTTTCTGTAATCTGTTGAGTTTTTCGATCGAACTGGTGATTGGCCAGATGCGACTTATCCCAGTGGTGGGGCTGCCACCTGACGCCTTCTGGGAGTGGCGTCTGCGCTTGTCTGCGCGGAAAGGCTGGGCGATACAGTCTTTTTAATTGTTGGCATCATTCTAGCTGGTGTTGTTGCTGTACGCCGAAAAGCTATGAATGGCGCTTGGTTCTATGGTCTACCCTCCACTTAGCGTGGGGGGTGAAGAGTGGGACAAGGGGGGTTGCCAGAAATTGTTGAAAGGCATTGTGCAAATGGAGAAAAGCTTTCTATTAAGTAGAGAAGCAATTTTTAAGAGGGACGTTGGAGTGGTCATGCATCTTGCCATGAGTGGGATTCGAACCCACGACCCCGCGTTTAGAAGCCTAGTGTATTACCCACTAAGCTACGGCCAGCTTATATATCAGTAATTTGCTTGAATCTTGAGTCTTTTACTTTTTACAAAATCATCGGCCCCTTTCGGGACTATCGCATCCGAATAAACCATGAACTGTCTGGGCTGTACGACGATATTAATGTTTTCCAGCGCACTACGGAACAGAGCTCGATGCGAAAGCCGGTTTAGACTCAGAGAAGCAGACCAAAAGAAAAGCGGACTTATTTTCCCTTAGAAGTACCAATTGAAAATGGCGCGCGCAATGCAGGTGCGTCGGGCGAAAGCTGGTCAATCTCGACTGTAACCTTATAACGGATTGTAAGTAAAGTAAAATACGCGAGGGCCATGAATTCTCAGATAACGTGCAATAAAGTTATTTCCGCCTAATGTAAGATCACCAAAGTCCACCATCCGCTGTAATAGTTTTATTTCGGCGGGTCTTATGGTGTTCGCTCAGGAAGGCTGCATTATTTATCTTCTAAATTGGCGTGATAGATATAGAGGGGGTTTTCGATTGCCTGATTCCTGACGTCCGTTCCCAGCTCCTGCTTCTTTCTGAGTGAATATGGTTCGGATCCGGTTAACTGTGTTGCTATACCCGTACTGCAACCGGCTTTTGAATCAGATAAATTCTTTATTCACCATCAATTATTTTAACAAAATATTTGTGGTTCTTATGATTATTCTAAATACCAAAATCGAAGTTAGACACTCTTTAAGTGATATTATCAGCTTTATCAGAAAAAAAGCATAGCAATTTTATGAGAAATTAAAGATTTTCAGATAAACCTTGCGACACGCATCTTGATTGAAAATCAAGATTCGATTTTAATGAATTATTGATGTCTATTATGTTTTAACGATTTCAAAAAATATAGTTTGTCGAAAGGATGAACCAACAAAATAGAAAAGAGAGAAACTTTGTTAAATTGTCGGTGGTTCCACCTCCTTTAATTAAAGTTATCGCCATTCCTATTCGGCTACATAGAGATATCCCTATGCTTCGTCTTTAGAGCCATAATAAAATAGTCAACGGGTATAAACTTATTGATTTATATTATAAATTTATGGTATGTTCAAGTAATAAAATAAAAAGCAAGTAATTTTTTTAATCAAATTGAGAAGAACTTTAAATACTAACAAGAAGTTATAATTAACAATAAACATTTTCTAAAATTAAAGAATAACTTTTAGATTGTAATTTTTAAGATAAATTAATTAAATTAAAAAAAACTCGCTAATTTATATATAATACATTCACAATGGTAACTGCATTGAAATCTGTTTTGGCACATATAAGAGTCACATGATTAGAGCCGCTTTCATCAATGCCCCACACGTCCTTGAAGGATCTATATTTAGGAGCATAACTAAGCATTTTTTGTAGCAATCGAAAAATGTATGCACACGACAATCAACTTTTATAGATACATATAAGTGTCCTTGAAGGATCTATAAATAGTATACCAAATAATTCTATCTCCGACTGTTGAGGCACATCAGTAAAATAAATTTATTATGATTATTTCAAACCAAAACAACAATTGTTGGGAACAATTTTTTATAGAGAAATTGAGCGATAGTCAGTCAAATGTGCACAATCCAAGGTTTTTTATAAAGTTGCCGAAATACAACTGTTCAGCGATTGTCGCTTTGGATTGAAAGGAACAGATTTTTGTGCCGGATTATGACTGGATGGATAAATGTGAATATATGATAGCGCCACAGAAGCAAAAGTACTATGACTAACGTAGTGAGTTCGCTCCATCAGCGTCTTGAATTACATGCTCTGCGTATGGTGGGATAAGCTGGGTGTGAGCTGACAAATTTAATCAAATCCGGAAACGTACTCAAATACTATTAATGCATGAAAGCAGCAAAATCGACCAAAAAGCATGCCAAGGTGAGTTTACTCGACCGCTTGTGATTGTAAGGTTCAAAAAACACTTGGAAACACTGAAATAGTAGACACTGTATTCTCCAGACCTCACATTTTCCGCTTTTTCAACGTATGCAATAGATTTGGGGGGTCGCGATTCAAGTTAAATAAATCAATATATACCTCAATGATTAGGTCAAGGGCAGAGGGTACTTATCTTATGGTGATAGTACTCAAAAAGTAATAGAGATATGAGGAAATTTATTTTGTTTGTTAAATTTGTTAAATGAATGACCGGACTACTCACTTTCGTTGTGCAATAACTTAAATGAAATCAATTTTTTTATTTTGTAATTGTAAGGCTTTAATCGGATTTTTCAACTAAAAATAAAGCTTCATTTGCATATTCTTTTGCTGCGAAGGATCTCTTCAACAACAAAAATCTATTAACTTTATATGAAAGTTTTAAATTTTAAAGAATTCAAATAAATCCAATGAATCATTTTAAGTGAAATACATTTTCCAGCACAAGTTCACCAACAAACTGACCACAAAAAACTATTTTAAAATTTAAGAACCAAAAATATTTTATGCCACATTGTTGAGCACTCGCTGACCCCACAACGCCACAAGCTGCAGATGCTATCATATCCAGTACTATCAACAGCATCATCAAAATACAGCAACAACAAGTTGGAAAAAAGGTAAAAAAAAAAAGAACAACAGGAAAGAAAAAATCGAGAGCTTCTGTAACTGAAGCTGGAAAACTAAAAACTAAACGCATTCGTGTTGTATGTAATCCTGAAGAGAGTCCAATCCCTGTCTAAAGCATAAATATGTTGAATACAATTGTCTGAGACACATGGGGAACATGCCATGTGGCAGGAGATGTGTGAAAGCATTTCGAATAGAAATAAGAGTTTGGGTTAATGGATGCCAGAGTTAACAGTGTTGGGCATATGAGAACACGCAAAACAGAGTACAAACATGGCTAAAACGATTATGAAAATGGGTGAGTTAGTTGGGGAGACAGACAAAGCCAGGCTGAGGCTAAATGTTGGCCATAGTCCTCGGGAGCAGGCAATGTTTTACACAGCACCCAGGGAAGATCCTAGTCAAAAGTAAGTGTGTGTGTGTGTGTGTGTCCGTGTGTGTGAGAGAGAGTGTGTGCGTAATGCGAATGTGCACGAAAAAGCGTAATAGAAAAAGAACTTTACAGTTGCATCGATTTAATCGTGCGGAAAGCTAAATACAAGGTGCGGGTGGCAACTCTGGCCGCTGCTGCGTCTGGAATACAACGTCATCAGCGCGCAATAACATTGCAGTAGACGTCGCACAGTGGTCGAAATTATCGATCAAGCATTAATTGATTAATGACAACTATCTTTTTCTTTTTTGTCCTTTATTACTCTCGTCTATGCTGTCATCGATCCAAAGGCGGAAGACAAAGATGCGATCTTCGGTTTTAGAGCTGAGTACGCTACAGCTATACTACCGATGACCATTGCTTATTTAATTAATTTTATTTTCATGCCCTCAAGCTAGTTACTCTGCGGAGAAAATACAATAAAATAATAAGAAAAACCGCAGCCATAAAATCTGCTATAAATAAAGGCGGAAGCGATGATACAGAAGAAGAGAACTTTTATTCCCATTTCAGTTTAAAATCTCCCCTTTTTGCAACTTGCTAATTATCTCGCTGGAAGAACCGAAAGTATGTTTACAAATCTTAACAACAAAATTATTTTAACTACTAGATGACCATACGAATTTTCCCAGGTACTGACGATTCTTTGGAATAGCCGCTATCTGTCGCATAGCCGTGTGAGACCTTGATTAAGATAGTTTGCATGCGTAGACAATTTTTCATTTAAAATTTTGCAGTAATTGCAGTTAACTCATCATTTAACGGGTTTCATAAGCAGATATTGTTGAATGTTCTCATTCCAAGAGTGCCACGCCCGGTTGTAAGTCCTCAGGGCCTTTAACTGGCCTTTTTGATGATGTTTATGTTGCTTAACTTTTGGGTTTTTTTGTAACGTTCGCTTAACATATACTTCAGCTACTACATAATTTTTTCCAAAAAATATGTGCTTCTCGGAAAGATCAAGACAGCCTACATCCCTTTCACTGTCATTATTACTGTTGTTTTAAGTCCAATGTATCCCCTAATCACTATTAGTTAAGCCCAACCACACAAGACTAAGACTCATCAAAGTTAGTTTTGTAGGGTTTTTGGCTAAAATTATTGGTTAGATTATTGGTTTAAGTAGTGGTTCAACCAACTGATCACTTCGCTCGTCAACCTGCACTACAATCATCAGCATGCAAACTACGCTTCATTTTAGCGTGACTCAGGAAATATTTTAAACAATAGGGAGAGAAAATGAGTTAATTTTATGTCCAAGATTTGTTTGTGAAACTCATTTTTCAATATTGGTAAGGACGGGCGGCAGGCGGAGGGTATAACCTAAAAAGCATATCAGTTTTAAGGTGTGCGGAAGAGTTAATTCAAGGAAAATGTCATTATAAATATCTCTCAAACAATATTTTTCCAACAAAATCTGCTAATCTATAAAGGAAACTAACTCTCTCTTGGAGAGTTTGTGGCCAATGTTTATTTAATGATATTTTTTGTTTATAAACACAATTATAATTTTTTAAATTAAAAATATTTTATTAAAAAAAATGTTTAGAATTTTAGGTTTTTTTAAACAAACTTAGTTCAACATCAATGCACGCAATCGTCCACTTTTAACCACTGTGCGCTGGCTGCGACGCAACGTTGACGCCGACGTTGACGCAGAGTGTAACGCAGCCTAAATTGGGATACGCTTCGCTCGTCGTCGGCTCATTTAAAGCAATTCTACTGCACCGTTTTGTACAAACACAAACACAATTACCAGTACATGCAATTTATAATGAATAGAGCGCGGCTCGTTGAGTGTGCGGGTGGTGAGCCGTAGTGGGGGGGTGGTGGTGCAGCGGCAGCGGGTGAGAGACAAAGGTGGTAGAGTGGGGTGCTGCACTTTGCGGTTCAAAGGATGCATTGTAAAGACGATGAAGACGACGACGTCGCCGGAGACGCCGCCACGATACATTGCTTAGCCGCAGATAGGAAAAACTTTTTGCATTGCATTTTCTTTTGTACCCTACAACTAGTGGAAAATGCTTAAAGTTTTCAAAGCAATTGGTTACGCTTCTTTCTGGCAATCTATATTAGGAAAAACAGCCCATTATCGTAAGCCTGACTTAGTATCCTTACAATCAAAACTTACGAAGCGAACTTTACTTTGACAAATTTATAGTAAATCCGAGTTTGTCAAATTTTCGTAGATCTTTATTTTTCATTATGTGGAATAAAAACCGCGCACTTCAGTAAGAATATTGAAGATTTAATAGCTTTCTACAAAGCAGTAACTGCTCGCAAAAATATTGTAGACCCAAAAAAATAAATTTTAATACTCTTTGTATTACAGTCAAAGTGAAGAAATTATTAGTCTCGAACAAAGATGATAGGAAAATAAAGCGTCGGCCCTGGAAAAAAAAATCACTTTTTATTTTTAGCAAGATGCTAATTCTCATTCTAATTGCTGATTCTACCAAGGATCTTTGAATAGTTTTACATATATAACAACTGTTGCATTCAGTGGCAATGTTGATATGTGAATTGGGAAAGAAGTACCAGAATGCAAAATTTTCAAAGCAGCAGTTCAATAAAATCAACGATTTTTTTTTGTTATGGAGGATCAATCAAAATACTCCACACACGCTTCCTTTTGTAAAATATAGCTCTAAAGTTACTTAATGAAAGTTACAGAAGTAAGTAATCCTAGAGGATATATAGGCTCGGGAAAGAATCTAGCAACACACTGTAACGAAAGAGAACTAGCCAAATGCAAGTAACCTTACCTTGAGCATAAGGCTGTAAGCGATTGGTTAGTGAGTCGAGTATACACAAACTTAATCATTTTTTCCGTAAGCCGTCCGGGAAGGAATCTGGCAACACGCGGTAACCTCTGCTTTACGTAATAGGTCTAGTTGGATGCTGCCAATCTTACCATAAATTCAAATCTGAGCCACAACCGTTTTCAACTTAAAGATCTTTCAAAGATCATGGAATGTGTTTGGGAACCGAATCTAGAGTAAATATAAGCTTAAAAATGAATTCTCAGTAGTGTCCGAAATCTTGCAATAGACTGAAATATCTGCTTGAGGTAAGAGGCCCCTGAAAGGAAACTAGTCAGAGACAACCATCATTTTAAGTGTAAGGTTAATAATGTAATGATCTTTCAAAGTTCATTGTATGCGGTTGGTTGATAGATAGAAGTGAGGCTGGCAGAGGCGACAAACACCGCCTTGGACACTCAGGCTTAACAGCCCATTGTGCTATATGTGGCTGATTACTAAGTCTGGAGACCACCGCCGTCGTAAATGAAGCGAAAAAGTCTTGATTCAAAATTAAAGTCTGTCAAATATGATACGATACACAACTTACGAGGTAAATAGGCGAATCCAAAATGGTTTTGAGACCAGAACGAACATTATTTAAACTTTGTCATTTGTAGCTTACAATAGATTATCGATACTCTATGTCTATGATTCTATGAGGTCCGGAATAAACGCTACTTGGCATTATCCTAAAGGGTAACTAACAATCATAACTTGCAAAAACTTCCTAAGATCAGTTTACGCAAATGGTAACAAAAAGCCAAAAGTGAAAGTAAATAGGGTTTTTAAGAGCAGTAAGTAGAGTATACAAACGTCGGCATTTCTAGCTGACAATTATTTTCTTTATTTTTGCACTTTTATCGCCTTATTGCATAACATACGCCATGTAGGCGGCAAACGGGCACCAATAAAATTTTTACTCCAGTCATTTTCTAATGGCGGGCTTACACTTCCTAACCAACATTTTCCATTTTTCCTTCCTTTTCTTTCCTTTTTTCTGCTTACTTTTATTATTATCCTTTGCAGCTGCCAAAAGTTATGACTGCATTTAGCAATCGCAATGCAAAAGTTTTTGCCTTGCATTGATTTGAAAAGAGAAATATATCTGTACTTTTAGGCTAAGTATTGTGCAGCATTTGCTGCTTGCATTATATATTTATAACTTGTATATAGAGATATGGCGGAGTCCTTGGCTTCCTTCCGTGTTTGTGTTGCCCATCTAAAGCGCTCTAAAGGGCCTGTCAAGTTACGCCATTTTAATCGAACTGTTTACTTAAAAGTGCAACTAAAGCAAATGAAAACTTTTGCAAACTCTATGTCAGTATGAGTAAAAGATTTTAAATTGAATTCTGATAATGTCAAGTGACTTAAATGAAGTTTCCCTAGATTTAGATAAACCATTTACTGCGTAATGTTTTATTTTCTGTTTTTTTTTTGTGGCTTAAGCAATGAACGCAAAAACTGAATTCTTCTCATTTCAAAGTATAAAGCATACTGAGAGTAGAGGGAGCTATTAACAGAGGATTGAATGTCTATTATAGCACAGATTGCACTCGAAAATCTTTAGAGCAAACGTAAATGAAACTCAACAGGATTACTACATTACAATTAAAACTAAATAATAATAACAAAAGTGTAATTCATGTTGTGTGAAAAGGTAATGTGTTGTAGAACATAAAAAAAAATAGATGTACTAACAAAACACTACAAATTACGTCACAGAAAAGTTTCAAATGTCACGCGATGTTTTTAGCAACTTTTTAGTAGTTTTTGTAATGCATATGGAGTAAATCAACTTTTTATGAAACAGTTCAGAAGATTATTGTTAGAAATTATTGAATGTTACACTAACGGATACTTAAAGATGATAATAATCTATTCAGAACATAATAGCACGGGTTTCTATTATATTGTTTTGTATTGGAAAGAGCGTCTTTTAAGGTCAAGCAACGAAATACATTTTTCGCTCTGGATTATGTGATCTCAGCGTTTCCGCAATTAATTTTCAGGTCTGCCTGTCCAACGGTCGCTTAATGAAACTTCGATAAATATTTTCGTTTTAGTGGAGCTCTCAAGCAATCGCCTTTGAATATGACAAGACAATCGCCTTTGATTTTACTAAGCATCTCAGGCATAATTATAAAGGAACACTGACGCTGTCAATATCAAGCGGATACTATAAAACTCTTACTAATGAACATTAAAGATGAACCCAAAGACGTAATTCGTAATTTTGCATAGATCTTAGACTACATTTTGGCCCTTTATATGAAATTTCGTCCATTTCCTTGAAAAACTCAAAGGATTACACATATGTATACCACGTTTGTAGTAAACTTTTCTCCGCGCATCATTTACTTAAGTATAGAAAGGGACCCATGCTTTAACTAGTTGTATTTATGCGGGACTTTGTAGCTCAAGTTGTGTGCAAGCCAAGGGGCTGCTGCTTCTAATGATGTATTTCAAAATGATTCCCACTCATTTTTCGATACCTTACCCATTTCTTTTTTTTAACTTAATTGTGTACTAACTAACAATAGTGAGATAGATTTCTGATGATATGTTCTAGATATAATTTCTACCAAAACAATCAAAAAACAGAGAAGTGTAGCAAACGTTATTGTTTTTAAGTAATAAAATTGCTCATATGCACCTTATAAATATAACGAAACCTTCACAAAACTTAAAAAAAAATGTTATAATGTAACTTTAAATTGGTCATCATTCAGCTCTACAACCCGGGGTGGGTTTTGGCTTTCTCAACAATTCTTCTCCATTCGTCTCTGTTGTTAGTTTGAGTAGTACTTTTAGAATATTTTCATGAGATTTTATCCAATTCGAAAGACTGGTAAAATTTGATCCAGCGAATAGCGGCATATAAAATTTCATTTCATCGACTAAAATAAAACAGAAAGAATTCCTCAAAGAATTGACTTATTTAAAACCTATAGTGAAGAATACGTTAGAGAGATTATGCCAAGATAGCACACAGTGTATGGATAATTTAGTTAAATCGATCGATTCTTCTCTCGCAAACCCTTATTAAGCCTTTTTCGTATGTGCTTACTATTTTTACTCCTTCTCCGAGTTGTGTTCTCAGCTTTCATCGGCAGACATTTCCATCCTAGATCATGCCATGAGTGGAGAGCATTTCCACTTATTATCGAACGATTCAAGTATTGTTTGAACAGTCCTCCCTTAGATTACTTGCAGGAACATCAATAAATAATGCCTTTTAAGTCGATCTTTCTATTGAATTATGAAGACAATGTATAAATTCTTCTGTATTTTTTTTGTCTGTATTTATTTACCCTTTATGTATGTATTAGACGTAGAGTGTAATTTATTCCTGTAGAAAAAGAACATTTTGATCGGATGATTACGTTTTAAATGGTTTATAGATTAAATAGAGCTATACTTTTCCATGTTACAAAAAATTGCAGAATTTTTTTATAAGCTTTCAAGGCTTTTGGCACTTGAGTGCATTTGAGTTACAATGTCATACATATCTAGCAAAAAGTTACTATTTGCTTAAGTGAATCTTTATTGATAAATTAAACCTTCATACTATATATGCCTGCTCTCTTCCAATAGCTTTTAATTCTTCGACTTTGGAGCGATAAAAGCATAAATTTAATTTTACAAACCTATCTACACAAAAAAATCGAACTAATATTAAAAGTATTTATTTAAAAAATATTTACTACTTTTGCTTATGCAGAAATGGTTTCGTTAGATGACGTCACCTTTTAAAATTAAACCATTAGAGGACAGCTTTGATAAAAGAGAAATATAAAGAGAATGTAAAGTAACATAAGTTAAGTATTTATGTCAAGCCGCTGAACTCTTCGTTAGGATCGCTTACCGCCAAGCACTAGAAATCCACAAGCATAATGTCCCATACTTGTACGATTATTCGCATTTGAAATTTGTTAAAACTATTTAACAGTAAAAAATTGTGTAATAGGAGAACCGTGCGTAAATGCATAAATAAGTTGAACGCAAATTGTACCGAACTTTGAATACACTTCTTATTTAAACAAGTTTTACTTTATTTTAAATTTTATTAAGAAACTTTAAACTAAAACTGTTAAAGTTTGTTTTTTATATGAAGTGATCTTACATGAAAGAAAGCATTTCATACTCATTTTTAAAATAGTAATTAATAATAATGCTGAGCTTTATTCAAAACTTATTTACTATTTTAAGATATGGTTTTTCGCTCGCACAACAACGAACAACGATCTCCAATGCTAAACAATGCCAATTTTTATCTAATATTCCAGTTACATGGCCATATGGTCGTTGCAATCCATTGAACACGCAATGTCTATAAATTATACAGCAGCAAAGCACATATGCCCCCAGAGAGTAGGTATTTTCTGTATCTATCTAGCTATCTATTATCGAAGCATTTTTTTTTTTTTTTTTGTTTTTATAAGCCCCTTGCCATCAAGCGATTTCTCCACTTTAAAATGAAAGAAAACGAAATGAACAGAAAAAAACTCATCAGATATGCAACATTTTCGCTGTCGAATATATTTTGCATTAGTTGCAAAAAACCCGAAAATAGGCACGCCATTTTAGCGCGCATCCTCAACTCATCGCTAAAGAAAGACTACCGGATAAGAAAACAAAAACAACGACAACAACGGCAACAACCAGAAGAATTAAAGAGAAAATTGGATCACCTGCTCGGTTGTCGCCGCCAAATAGTGGCAGCACCAACATGTGCGTCAGTGTGCAGCAGGTGCAACAGAAACTGCCAACTCGTCCGTCTGGCCCAATGTCTTCGTGTCTTTCCCAGGGCTGACTGATGTTGTGCGAATACGGTGCGAATGGGAAATGCAGCACCTACAGAGTTGCTGTATGCATAAATCTTGAATTAATGCAAAATACCTTTTGATGATGTTTGAAGATACATTTGAAATACAAAAGCAAAAACAAATACAAGCAAATGCAAATAGTATATGCAACACACACATAGACATTCATCTCCCAAACTCTCTCTCTTTCTCTCTCTCTCTGTGCAACAATGTGCGTGTGTGCAACATTGCATTTCCATTCACAGTTTTGTACTTTGTGGCGATCGCTACGGCTCAGTAAATTTGGCCGACTGCTCTGTTCGAAGCGCCCACCCCCACCGCCCCGCTACATGCTGTAGAGGCCCCACAACGCAACGCACTGACAATTTTATAAATCTTTTGAAGGGCCCCCGAAAAGATTTACTGGCAATAGCGTTGACTAGATGACTTGATGGCTGGCCAAAATGCAAAATGGCAAAGTAAATAAACACAAAAGCCAAAAAGAAAAAGAAATAATAAAAATTAAATAAAAAAAATGAGAAAGAAAAACAAAAAAAAAAGAAATAACTAAATAAATGCCCTGCTATTAATACAATTCACTTTGCCAATTTATTTTTAGTATACTAAACACAAAAATGAGCTATGCATGTAAATGCATATAAACAATTACATTAGTTGCTAAATGTATGCGCACAGCTAAATTGTCACTTGGTGGGGGAATTTTTAATTTCGATTTACAAACCAATTCTTTCGATTTACTTTTATAAAATCATAATTTCGAATTTCTTATTTCTGCACAGATTGTAAAATCTTTCTCCAACAAATAGTGAAATCATGTACATATTTTATGATATACGTTTTGAATAGAAATCAAGATCTTATATTGCCGGGGAACTGAACAAAAAACGCGTATGATTTCGATACCGATATATGTTATTAATGAATGAAAAAAATGATTAGGAAAACCGAAACAAAGCTGGTGTATTGTTTATTTTTTAAGTATTAAATCTAATTTTAGCCTACAAATATCTGCCTTCTCATGGAGATGTAAAGTATAAAAATACAAAATGCAATCAAATAATTTCATTTGTAACGATTTGTTCTTCATTCTTTGTAACTTTTGCCTATGTTATAGGCAACACCAACATTCCAAATTTCCGAACCATTTAACATAGATGCCAAAAATATTTTAAACTATTGTCAATTGTTGTAGAATTGATAAATTTGACTTTATATATACTTCTATTGACTTTATCCATAGTCCTGCGGAAATCAAACAACATTTTGTATTCAAATGATACCCAGATATTTAATATATCTCGGCCATCGAATTCGTTACTTATTTATTTATTTATTAATATATTTAAGGGTACAACCAAGTCCAGTTGACCTTAAGATTCAATAAGTTAAACATTCTAAAGCAATGAAGTAATAAATGATAACCAGGAAAAAACATAATAAAACTAATACATATTCCTAGCCTGATGGGTGAATTTTTTATAGATGTGCACCGTCTCACATCTGGGGCTAGCCATCTGGATTTACAATGTAAAAGATAAAAACAGAAAGTAGCATATAAATTTAAACATTTTTTCTAAATAGAAGCCAAAGAACAACGTTGACCAAGATGGTTTTTTATACTTCATGATTGGTCAAAGAAGCTCGATTTGGGGAATCAAGATAAGATAGGATAGATAAAGAAATGAAATGGATAGACCGTTCAAAGGAGACGAAATCATAGAGGTTATTATAATTTACGCATAGGACACGAAAAGGGTCGTTAATGCCTTATAACATCTACAAAAAGTTAATGCTAGAAAAAAGAAAGAAATTTTATTAAGGAGTGTGTTAGAGTCAATGAGGCCGAGTAAATGCTTATGCAAAAGTAGCACGCACTACGATCACTTAGAGGAGGTTATTTTATAAGGCGAAGTCTGCATGTATAGGATGGCAAACGAATGTTGGAATCCCCGAAGAGCAAATATTAAAAATGGTTTTTGAACGGACTCAAGCAATCCTTGATAGTGTTGGTATTGAGGATTCCAAATGCAGGAGCAGTATTCCAAAATTGGGCGGACAAGCGAAACGTACTATCTAAAAGTTTGCATCTGAAAGGTAACAAGGCTTTCATTTACGGCTAAAATAATTTCCACCTATCCTATTCATATATCATTTCATTTTTCACCTATAAAAATATCTGCGAATGGATTCTGTGACTTCAGAAAGGTTATTTTTTCCTTTGTTATGTTCAATATAATACTAAAATACAAATAATATAATAAGCTTTAATACTAAGTCTATCTCTATCAATCATACAGTGGTTGATCTTCCATATTTCAGTCGGCCGATTAATACCACAGACATAATGTATATCAATTATCTCAGCTATTTGGAGAATAATATATTCCAGAAGTTTAAGCCCATTTAAACAATGTCGCCACCAATATCAACCACTTCCTTATAGATTGTCCATCAACTACAATAATTCTTCTCCGCAAAAAAAAATGCAAAAATATTAACCCGCTTTCATTACTAACAGACCCATCTAACAGCATAAACAAAATAATAAAATACATTATAGAATCTAAGTTATACCATCTGATCTAATATATAAAAGAAAACCATGTGGTCCATAGATTTAATTAATTAGCTACACGTTAAATATAGCCAAAGGTCATAGAAGCCAGTGCTATACATTTTTAACTAGGTTATATATTTACTATTATAATCTAGTTCTATAAAATAATAATAATAAAGTTTCAGCCCACTGTAATTTGTAAGTAATTTTTCGCTAAAGACTGGAAGAGGATTATCGTCTGAGTATTACTATAAAATATAAAAATAAAATATATTTGCGCTTGGCTGTGAGCGTGCTAAACGTGCAGGGGCTGCACACCCATAGAACTAATAATAAATTTATCAAATTGGATTTTCGATTTTAGAAAGTACTTTCAATACTTTCACTTTTAAGCATAAACTTTATTACATTCAAAACTTGTGTGTATTTTAACGATTTTTTTTCGTAAATAATGAAACTCTTATCCTGTTCCTTTACCATTTTAAGTTAAAAACAAAAAACCTAATGTTATATGGCTTGATCGTTGTGGACACCATTGTAGATATATGAGATAGTAGAACACTCAATTGTCGTATAATTTTAGCTGACACTGTACATGCGTAGCTGTGTTTGTTTTGCAATTTAAGCAGCAACGCATTGCAATGTGGGCAATGCAAGTTCGACAATTATCCATTAGAACTGACACGCGGCTGCATCCAAATAGCTTAGACCCATGGGACTGTCATCGTCTGTTGGCCATGCCACCTCCAGTTGCAGCCGCAATATTTAACGTGTGCCCCGCACCAAAAAGAAAAAAAATAGATTAGAAACCAAAAAAAAAAAAAAAACTTGTGCATTGCAATTGAAAATGCAATTGCACTCGCTGCTCTTTTTCATAATTGTCAACATTTCGTTCTTGTCTCTAGGTTTGATCTCTCTCTCTGTCTCCGTATCTCATTCTGTCTCCGTTTTATATCTCCGCGTCTGTGCTCTTGTAATTGCGGCTTTGTTACGTTTCGTAAATTGATTCATTGTACTACGTACTATAAACGGCCTGCCCTGCCTGTTGTTTCCACATCCAAACAATGTAATTGCTTCCAAATGATTTTGTTCTAATGTGTATTTGTGTGCAAGTGTATCTGTGTGTGCAAGTGTATCTGTGTGCGCGCGTCTCGTTGTGCACATTTTCATATATTGGCGCAGTTTTGTTTGCAACTGTAGCTTGTCTGGCAGCCAATAAGCTTCATTTTGCATGCATAATGAGGCTAGGGGCAATTTCGGTTGCAAGGGAAAGATGAGCATTCGAGCAAAGTGGCAGCTTTATTGTACGCTTAGTAACGAATTATTACTGTATAGCTTACGATTTTACTACCCATTAACTTCATGCACATTTTCATTATTTAAATATATTTAAGGTGCATTTGAAATTAGATACTGCAGCCCTGTTAATTTCAAGTGCTGGCAATCAATCATAAAATTAAGATATATTTCTGCATTATCCAACACTAAGAGACAATTAAAAGCTGCAACTTAAGTGATAGCGCAACAAGTTGGCAGTTTTGCAATGTTGAATATTTCCATATTGTCGAAATGAATATTCAATTTGTTTGACTATAAAGAAAGACTTTAAGAGAAACTTGGCAATCGTGGAGTTATTTACACAAATACGATTAGTTTTCACGAACAGTAAATACGGCTTCAACAGATGCAGTGTTTGAATTTGTATCATTTCACAATGCTTTCTTTATAACTCAAATGGAGATTGCATTTAAATTTTGTGAACTGAGCCTTTTTCCTTATCGGATCTCTTGTCATTTGAATACTTTAAGACAGAAAGTTACCACAAATTTAAATTTATTAATAAAATTATCTTCATCATATCTGGAATATTTGCATCAACTGGAAAGCTGGCTAAAGATGTGCAATATTAAAGTAAATTCAGCTAAATCTACTGTAGTCACTTTTGCTATTAGGAATGGGGTTGTCCGCCTGTCATGATTTTTAATGATCCTATACCAGTGAGTGAACATGTGAAGTTACTCGGTCTTCATATAGATAGGCGAATTACCTGCAAATACCTCAAACAAGCAAAAAAAAGCGCAAATTAACTTCAAATTAAGAAGACTTTATCGGCTATTGTGTAATAAATCAGTTCTCTCTATTGAAAATAAGTTACTATTATATAAAGTTTCTTAAAGCCAATTTGGACATATGGCATACAAATTTGGGGAACCACAAGTAGAGCAAATGTTGAAATTATACAGGGTGTTAAGTCCAAGATTTTAAGAAAAATTTTTAATGCTACATACATAGAGACTTAAAAATACCATTTGTTCTAGATGAAATACAGTGAATACTATAAAAACAGTTTAGAAATCCACCCGCATCCTTTAGCTGTAGAACTACTTAATGTTCCTACTATTAATAGATTAATACGTAAAAATATATTAAATTTATAAACATCTTATTATGAATAATGTAATTAGTTTATCTGTATCTATATTCAAATCTATCCATAATATTAATTCTAAAAAATTTCATTTTAAACATTAAAATATATCTAAATATATAAGTCCAAATTACATTATACTTAATCAGTCAATATGTAAGTGTGAGTACCACACATAAGTCTATATACTATCATTCACCTCATTTACTTCTCATTTACCTCATTATTATAAAAAAAATATCTGGAAAAAGCTTTGAACAAATTGTTACTACTATTGTGGTTTTTGTTTCTTATCTCAACTATTAAATAAAATATAATATAAAATAATAACAATTATTTACTGTTTTTTTATTCAAGATTTGGCTATCATTTATCATAGGATTGGAGAATTTCAAGCCTATTCCATAACAAGGGTTGTGTTTTTTTTTTTGATCTGTTGTCCAGAAGGTTCTTCAACTGCATATTTGGGTGCATGTGCAGATTCTCTGTGTATCTAGCGCTGACTTTCCTTATTGCTGTTATTCCTTGCAAATACTCACGTTGACATGGTATAGGTGGTTGCCAGAGATCATTCTCAAGGTCCCATTTTGAATGCGTTGTATAAGACTGCGGCTGCTGGCGCTTGCAGTACCATATAGCTGAATTCCCTACGTCCGAATCAGATATATAATAGTTTTTTAAACCAGCTATTTTTTCGAGGTTTGGGATATAATGACGAAAGGCATTTCGAAAGCACACAATTGTAACAATTGCGCAGTCTGCACACGCACAATGTAAAAGCAGAAAATCTCTCACACGCACTTGCTTGATTTACGCTCTCACTCTCATTCACGGAATACTTATTCATATTGATAGGAGAGAGTTGCATTGCGCCCTCTATGGATCTATTTTGCTCTATTTACAGTACTTATTCATATAATGAAATGTTTGCTTGTATGAATTTTGTTCATCATTGAGTCATCAAACAATTTGCTTAAAATGAAGAACTGGAGGCTTTGGTAGGCAGAATCGTTAGAACTAAGTAAACAAATCATTTTCATCAATCAATGCAGGCTATTGATATAGAAATACCATTTCGGAACTATTTTTTGAAATACACTAATGGAATACATTTTTTCCTAAGATCGTTACTAAAGACAAAAAGTAGATAAATTACTCGTAAAAGCATTTACTATTTTTTCCCCTATTTTTTAGCTAATTATAAAAAATAAATTTATTCGGGACAAATAAATAAAATGCAAAACTGTTAAGGTGGTAAGTGATAGTGGAATGCCATACACATTTTTCCTAAAGAAGTACGTTTCCCCAAGAATGTATGTATCAGTAAATTTCAATTGATTTTCATGAAATTGGAAACACACAGTAAAATGCACACAGGCAGAGTTTTAAGTGTATAATCTCTCTGGCAGTTTGGCAACTTACTTTGTCAAAATTTGAAAATTGTTTTTTTTTTTTTAATTGGATTCGCACTAATGATCTTTCGAAATGCCTTGATGGACAGGAAAATCAGATTGCATGGCTGGACTAGATTTTAAGACAGTTTGCAAGGAGAACACTTTTCGTAAAACTCAAACTTCTGTTTGCAAAATATTATCAAAAATTAGAGTTCCCACTGTTAGAGCAGAATCTTTAAACGAAATTATACTTACTCTGGTATATACATTATTGTGCGACTCCAATTTGTGCCATGGCGAGATGACTCTATTTAGATACCATGGACTCATTTTAGTTTGTAAACTTAATTTGAGGTAAGAAAATTAAATTTTCACCTTGCAGACAAAAATAAACAACAAAACTAACCAAGATTTCAGGCACTACTAAGCTGCAGCTAAGCTCTATCAAGGCTGCAGTACTTTAGCACTTGACCATTTATATGTTTGACTTTCTTAATGGACACTTTTCAGTCGTGCCCACATCTTAGCCAACACAAATTAAGTTTATAATCTAACCAATAGACATTGCATAACAGCTCATGGTTGCAGGGTGAGATTAACAGCAATGCAGTTTCCAATTAATTTTCTGCATATGACACCGCAATCACAACTTAACCTGTTTTAGCAAAAGTCAAGCATAGTGAGTGGATTCCCCCATATACCTGATGATATATACATAAACCATATCTTATACATATATACGCATAATAAACTGTAGCCAATGGGCAGACAGTCCCGGGTAACCAAGCTGCACTGCACTAAACTCAATGACTTTAATTGAATTTTGATGTCCTTAGCAAATTGTTTTCTAATTAGTTTGCTACGAGGCGCTACCACCCTCAAGCCGAAGGCAAAACCCTGCAGGAGCG
The DNA here is from genome assembly GCA_035046065.1 of Chymomyza procnemis. Lineage (NCBI taxonomy): Eukaryota > Metazoa > Arthropoda > Insecta > Diptera > Drosophilidae > Chymomyza > Chymomyza procnemis. The sequence goes on along the minus strand of JAWNOJ010000013.1, from coordinate 25,105,207 downwards.
CTGTCACTCCGTTGGGATAGTCAGGGACGTTCATCCGGCGAGCTTGTGCTTCTGGCCCTTGTCATTGACATAGAAAACTTTCTGTCAATTTCTGTTTATCTCTCTGTGTGTGTGTGTGCGAATCTAGATGTGGCTACTGCGGGGAGGAGCTGCTGCAAGGGCGTTTTGTGCAACTTAACTTCAATAATGACAACTTAAAACTAAAACAATTAATCCCAGCCCAACTAGACGTAGCAGCATCGTTAGCACACTCAGAAAAACTAACTTATTTCGAACAAAACCAAATTGTAGAATTTTCGAAAAAAAAGAGAAAACTTTGTGTTTCGTTGAGTTTCAACAAGTTGAAATCTTGTTTTTAGAAGAAATTCATTTAAATACTCGCAAAAGCACACTAAGCTACAGCAGTAGGCGATCTACTTTATTGAAGAGTAGATGATGGCAGGTTGACTAAAAGTGGAAAAATTGTAAAAGTTTTAATTAAAACATTAGAAGGTTCTTAAAATATTAATCTAAGCTGAAGTTTTCAAGCCTTTTGGGTTGGTTCAGAATCGTGAAATTTGTATTGTCGAAACCTACAGTCTGAAGAACCTGAAGTATTTTAAATAGGCAACTTCAGGCATATTTCAAATATAAACATTATTTTAACCTAGACAGCAACCTCAAAAGATTTTGATGGAATAATTCGGATCGGGAAGAAAATGAGAAATAAGTAATTTTAACCTTTCTACAGCGAACAAATACGGTGGAATTTATTTTATTATATTATATTATATTTTCAGTGCTCATATTTCTTAATAATCTTTATTCCAAGTTTCCCTTACGTTAAAGATGATAATAATATTGAATAATAATATTTTAACAAATGTAAGAAGACTGAAAGAAAACAACGTTCTTGATCTCCCTGAAAGGTAAAAAGTTACACGATGTATATTGATTATGGAGTAAGTGCTACTTCTGTTATTGTAATTTGAAAAATCAAATTTACTCATTGTCATATTTTAAGACAGATCGTACATAAAATATATGTTTACAAAAAAGTTAAATTTTTCGTTTTGGCTGCCTGTGTGACATAAAACTAACTAAAATTTTGAATATAGAAAGTTTCTTAATTTTATTTCAATTAGTTGATCTTTTTTTTAGATTACTTAAAACGAGAACACCGTGCTAAAACCCCAAAAAAAAACAAATATCCATACAAGTTTAATGCTAATATATAAAACAACATATTCTTAAGAAGTTAAGGAAACACAAGTCAAACACTTAAATCCAAGTTTTTATGACAATCCGAATTAGCTGTAGAATAGCGTCTTTTTCGAAATGGCCTTTTAAGTAGTACTTGCGACAAGAAGCATAAAATTGTATGAATCAAAAGCACTTAAACGATCAGCGAAATTTAATGCGAACATTACGGGTCCCATAAATAAAGGGTAATTTTTTACTAACCTATTTTTTTTAATAGCTGACGTAGTTGACGGGCCTTTCACGTTCAGTTTGGATTATAATTAAAACATGAAGAGACTTACAGACCAACAGCGCTTACAAATTATTAAATTTTATATCTAAGCTCACGGTCGGTAAGATTTGGGCCATTTTTCGATAGCTCATTTCTGGTTCTACGAATACATGAATTTGTAACATTGTCGCTTTTTGACTATGCACATTGTAACAATGCAACCTGAAGCGCAAATGTCAGAATTTTTAAAGAAAGCGCAGGTAGGTTATTGTGAATATCGCTTCAGTGAGTTACTTACAAAATCTTCTTTTGCCCAAAACGCAGCAGCTTGGCCTTGATAATATACGGTTTGAAGAGGATTTCACATGCCAAACAGCACGCGAAAAAATGACTGCTTTATGTTATTTAATTACTGTAGAGCACATTTTAGGGGGCTCGATGCTCTTACCACTAGCGACAAGTCTACAACGTACTGTGCAGTCCATATTAAAGAATTATTTCCTGAATATGCCTAAATTGGCCCCACAAAATTTGACTTGAAATAAACTTTAAACATTTTTTTAATCTATCATATTTTAACAAGCAAATAATTCTGCTAAAATGTATGCTTTTTGTTTTTCAACACCAAAATATTAAGACATTAAAAAGTCACCCTTTAAAATAATAAAATAAAATGAACGAAAGCAATAAGACGTCTATTTCATCTGGAGGTCATACAATATTTAATTGCAATTTTGGACTCTTTCTATATCATTCCTTTTGTAGGTGCAAAAACTTTTAGGTGTTAAACGTTCCCTGGAGACATTACTACACTTAGAGCTAATTCGAGATCAATATAAGTCGAAAGATTTGCAGAATGTTAAGATTGTTCATGTCATTATTGATATTGTAAGGAAAAAATGTATGGAAATATTACCCAAAAATTGGCTTTGACAGATAAATTGATACATGAAGTAATTTTCTTTGTAATTCAAAGAGATTATATCGACAGTTGTCGGAGTAAAAAAATATCAATTTTATAAGATAATTAAGCTTTGAAAACTAAAACGATCAGACAGTGGAGATCATAATCGCAATTAAAACGTTTGGCGCTCATTAGTGAAACGCCCAAAAAAACAAAAGAATCGTATTATACAATTTTATACAAAAGTAATATTTAGAAATCTGATAATTATAATACACAAAAACCATCATTTTTTCTTGCAAAATACCAGCGGATTAGCTTTCTTATTTGATGTCAGTGGAGCTAACCTAAAACACGCAAATTAGTGGATATGTATATAATATATGTATAAAAATCTTAATATATTATATAAAAAATGTTCCAAAAAAGCGTCTACCCAAAAACATAAAAAAATATATATATATGTTTGATGTAGAAAAAAAATTCATATTGCATATGATTTCTGTTTATTTGCAGCCTCATTCACCAAAAAGCCAAGATTTGAATGCCTCTTTATTTGGAGGGACCTTCCATTAGTGAATCTCTTCCTTGTCCACTACGAAGAAAATCAATACATTTATTTAATATTATTTTTCATAGTACAACTACGGTAATCGGTTTTAAACCAGAAGCTCAGTGGCATAGCTAGCAAATAAATAGACGCTATTTAGCTAGGATAATCCTTATTAACTAAGGACACCACCGTTGGGATTCGGCTAGAAACTGTACGTCCCTGTTTATAGCCGACGACCTATTATTAAAAATATCTCAACGGAGATAGCGATTACCGCATAATCAAGGCAAATAAAATTATTTTTATTTATTATTTTAAACCAGTTACTTTGACAGATTTTTCTGAATTACATTTTTGAACTTTCCTTTCTCTGTCTGTTTATCGCAATATTGTATGTTTAGAGTTATCGATTTCATGTAACAAAAATCGATTCAACAGTTCGAGAAGTAAATCGATTAAGTCCATTTAAAATCGTAGCGATGTGCTATTGTGCTTCTAACACAATTAACTTAATTTAATACTTTGATAAATAAATATTATTTATTATAAATATAAATTTATAATTTAAAATAACGTATTTAACTAGCTCTCAGTATACAGCTTACAAAGTATCGATATATATATTTTTTTTAAGTGCAAACACTTACCCTGGATCATTGGGCACCTCTGATGGCGAGATGGGACCCATCTCTGCCTGCTGCTGTTGTTGCTGCTGCTGCTGTTGCTGCTGTTGCTCCATTTTGATATCCATGTTGAGTGGCAATGAATTGGATTCGGGTTGGACAACTACTCTATGGCAGGCTGAGGTTGTCTACTCTATAACTCTTGTTCTAGTTGTAGTTGTTGCTGTTGCTGTTGTTGCTCCGACTGGCTAATAGTGTGTATGAGTGTAGCTGTGTGTAGATGTTAGTGTGTGCTGGCATTGAGGGCAACGCGGAGTGCTACGTCTAACTAGTACTAGACGACGACAATGACGGTCAATCTATAATGCTTTCTTCAATCATTGACGGCGGATGCTACCAGTTCGCTACTTGATGAATTGTAACCGGCTTTGGCTACATTGATTTCCATTTGGATTGGCTTTGTTTGCTTTTGTTATTGCTGTTGGTTTTGTTTATTGTTATTGTTGTTTTGTTCTAAACAGAAATTGTTTACATTTTTTTTGTATTATTATTACATCGCGCACTTGGAATCACATTTCTTGGTTTATAATTTTTATTTATTTATTTTCTTTTTGTACAGGCCACTTTTGGTTAACAGATTTGTTTTATTTATATTTAATTATTGTAATTATAATATATTGAAGTTTTAGAAACGTTGCGTTAACTTTGGTATTGTACATTGAATAAAAGGCAAGCAATTACTGCATAACTGCTTGATAAATAAACAAATATAAAGCCATAAAATATATTTTTGTTATAAAACACAATTGCCATCTAAACAAATCTCTTAAGTGGAATTATTCGCAACAAATCGAAAAATTTTAGACGCTAAATTGAGAAACATTAGGGGAAATGGGTATACGAGTAGGCGGCAAGTGAGCTTTAAAAAAAAATCGAAGTCTGGAGAAGGGAGAGGGCTTAAGCCAGCTTGCAGTTTGTTATCTGGTATATTATAATTATTGGAAGCTTTCTCGAAAAAACAGCTGTCAGAGAAAATGCATTGAGAGTTACTGAGTAAGAAGTACGATGAGCAAAAGCGTAACTGAGCGCGAGAGCGTCGATCAAGCATATGGGTGTGTGATAGTTGATACTTTCACACTTGTGTGTGTGCGTGATGACCGCGATGCGTCAGAATTTTGTGACCCCAACTCTAAAGTAAAAATCTAAAGTAGATTTTGTTGAAAATATAGTGAAAGATAATCACTTAGGATTAGAGAAAGAAAAACACTTGCATTATATTACAGTCTGGAAGAAATTCGATGATTTCGAAGATTCTTTTATATATCTAACAAATTTAATATAATAATATACAATAATAAGAAAAATATATGTATAATATATGTATTTTAGATAAAGTTGTGAATTGTTTTTTTTTCTACAGAAGACCGTATAAAATGCATATTTTACAATTTGATTTTGATTTCCAATTCGATTCAAATATCTGGGTTCAATAATAAATACCATGAACAACTGTATCAAAGAGATAGACGCACAAATAGAACCAGCAAAGCTTTTGGGTGCCAATAAACTAACAAAAAAGCCAAAATGCAATTGTACAAATCGCATATATCACCGATAAGAAGCAGAATCCTGGACCATGAAAAAGACGGATGAGTAAAAAATTGATATTTTTGAAAGCAAAATACTTCGCCATATACTTGGTGCCGTGCAAGAACTTTATGGCTCCTATCGCCTTCGATTTAACAGCGAATGCGAGGAAGAACTTGATGAACCAGCAATCAGTAAAAGGATCAAGCTCAAGCAACTGCAGTAGGCTGGCTGCTCATATCCAAAGAATGGACTCCAATAGCCCAATTAGAAAGTCCTCCAAATCATACCTAAAGAATTACTTGAAGAAGAAGATGTCGGCCAAAAATTCCTTAGATAGATTCCGTGAAGCAAACTGCAAAGCGTTTAGGAGAAAGAAACTGGTGAACGCTAGCTCTACATCGTGAAAAATTTAGTATATTTCAAGGGGAGGCCAGGATTCAACTAGTATCGTCGTGTCACTTATTATTAGTTAATTTTCATTTTCCATTTTCTATAGATTTTGAAAATATTCCTTATTAATATTGATTTTTTATTCGTTTTATTATTGTAATTCATTTTTTTTTTATTTTATTTTTGATGGCTTCTTTACTTGCACAACAATGCCAATATAAAATGGCTCAGAGTTTTACGCTAATATTCTGTTTTTATTTTTCTATCGATGGTTCATTACTTTAAAATCTTTTATTACATTTTTAGTTGTTTATTCGCTGTAATTATTTATGTATTATACTATGGTTGGGATCTTTAGTTGCGATACGACTCGCATATAAAATAGTTGCGAATGTGAGCCTACATACCATCAGACTGAGGAGACTCTTAAGAATATTTCGATAATTTTTAATTTCAAAACTATTATCACATATTTTTTAAGAACAGTTTACAAATGTATACAAGCACTTTTAATTTGGGTTTTTCTGCATTTACGCTAAAATTCGTGAATATTTCGATTTTTTTTTATTCTAAACTTGCATAATATATTTATTTGAGAAGTATTTTCCAAATTTTATTTTTAATATAAGCAAAAAATCTATAAACATATGAAACAATTTTTCACTAAAAAATTTTTTAAAACAATTGATTTATTTTTTAGTATTTAATTATTATAATTTATTTTTGAAATTCTATCGTGTTTGCTTTTTGTACTTGCAACACAAATTGAACTTAAAGCAGCTCCCATAAAGCTCAGACTTGCATATTTTTCTTCAATTTTTCTGTCAAATGTTCATTTCTTAAAATACTTAAAAAAAAACTATTAAAATGCTTTTATCGTATTTTTAATTAAGAAATTTTTTATATTTTATATGTTTGTATAAGCTCTTCTACTTTTGTTTTTGCTTGCCTGCATACAAAACCAATAGCTTTTCATTTCTTTGGCAGCATAATTAGTACAATTATTAGGTCTGTACAAATATTGGGCACTATTAAAACTACTCTTGTTTAATGTTAACGAGTTCAATAATTCTAAAATGCTTAATGTAATTTTAACATTTATTTATCTTGGTCAAATTTTGTTAAACTCTGTACAAATTGTATTAAATCAAACTTTGTGTTTTATTTTCAAAACAAGTTTGTATTTTCAAATCCGTAGCATACTCGCCTCTAAGCTCGAAGGTCATGGGTTCAATGCCAGCACTGTAGCAATGATGGACGCATTTGCCTAGCACTGGCATAGCTAGCAAATGGACGCTATTTGCTTAAGTTAATCGCAACTAATTAATGATACCGCCGTTCAGATTCGGCTATAAACAGTAGGCACCTGCTCACTTCCAACAGTTTTTAATTGAGATATCTTCACGCCCCACCTTTGCAGCAATGACAGCGTATAGTAAGTAGTCAAGTCATACTTGCAAAAGCATAAAGCTCTTAATGCTCACAATAATCTTACCGATTTAAAGAGCCTAAGGTACTGTAAAAATATCTTTAATATCTGACAATTAAAATAGTCTCAACCATCCTATCGAAACATCTTCCATATAGTTTTCAATGGACATATGAACCCATATGTAATTCAAAGAATTCGTTTGAAATTGGTCAATTGCATTCAAGCTAATATATTTTTTATATATTTTTTAGATTTGATAAAAGTTATAGCCAAATCTCGATTTTGGCAAACCTGCAGAGTCGTAAAAAATTAACATTTATTTAAAAATTTTGCTGTTTTGCTTTTGTTGTTGCTGTTGTTGTTGCTTACATTTCAGAGACGATTCGCCTTGATCTTTTCCACACAAACCCACGCACACATTGAATGCAATTGGGTTGACTCCCCCAATAACAACAACAATCATAAAAACAACAACAAGTGCTGCAGCAAAACAACGCGAAGCATGCAAGCTTTCACCACTACACACACACACACACACACACACGTGTAACATGCACCGTTACAATGAGAGCAAAAGTTAACTGAAGGCAGCAACAAACACGTGACCCGACAATTGCGACAATTGGCGCAGAGCAAAAACAAAAACCAAATAAGAAAATGATACTGATCGCAAAAGTTTGCGGAGAGGTGGCGCAAAGGACGAGTGAAAGACAGAGAAAGAGGCAAATAAAGCTTGGCTTAAGTTGAAGTCGCTTGAAGCTTTTAAAGCCGTTACACTTGCCGGCCGCCGGTCAGCGTGCATGTGTGCGGGTATGCCTATGTGTTGCCTTTGCTTGAGATCGTCGGCCAGATGCAACGCTTCAAGAGATTGAGACGAAATGTAACTGCAGTGGGGCAGGTAAGCTCATGTTGTTGGTGCTGCTGGGGTGGTGGGCGTTGTTTGATGCTTTTATTTATTTCCTGTCGCGCGCAAAAACAAACACTTGGCCTAAAAACAAATCACTTTGCACACAAACACACATACACACACACGCACGCACACGCATACAAACGAAAATAATTGCACTTTGTTGTTGGTTGTTGTAATTAGAATCAAATGCCACACGTTTTGTTTTTTTTTATTTTTTTGTATTTTTTATATAATCCAAATAAATTTATTTGTTTTGTTTGTTATTAAATACACGACGCACTTTAATGCAATAAACAAACACAAACACACGCACGCACGCACATTGATTCAACAACTGTTTGTGTAGGGACAAAATTTGCAAATTTATTTTTTATGCGAATTTTTGTATTTATTTATTTTGTATTTAATTTTTTTTTTATTATTATTATTGCTGCGGCCTTTGCTGCTTTTGCTAGTGATTCTGCTGCTGCTGCTGCTACTGCGGCTTTAGTGCGCGCACACGAACCCGTCAACCAACAAGACGACAATGAGGCAGCCAGCGTGCTCTAGAGCTGACTGAACAACGACTGAATGGCAGGCAACACACGGCGGCAGCTAAAGCCAACGACAACAACGACAACACGTTAGGCGGCAGGCAGCGGTCACAGTAGCACGCGGCAGATTCACATCGTCATCATCAACGGCCATCGGGTTGCAATTGCATTGGTAGTGGTAGCAATAGTAGAGCAAGTACAGTAGAGCCTCTCCAGTGGCAGGAGGCAGCTAAGTTAAACAAGAGTGTAGCAAGTTTTTACCAAAACCCAAGAACCAAATGAACTATGATTTAAAACTTCTTCCGCCAAAGTGCCTATCAGCGTTTGAAAAGAATATAGATACCTTCAGTTTACATTCATATACAAACGAGCTAGGCTAATAACGCCAACCTTCGGGTTTACGAAACGAGTACGCTACCAATACGCGACCGAGGCCCACAATATTTTGTCCGTATTCATTCATTTAAACCGTATTTTTCTGTCCACCTTGGGCTTGCAACCCACGCTTTCTTTTTGTAATCGGAAATAATAAGAAAATCATCGAACAACAAGAAGTATCAGAAAAATATACCACTTTGACCTTACTATAGCTAAGGCATAAAATTCCTAATACTTCAAACCCTACCCTGAAGCAATGATAACCATTTCAATTCAAACCGAAGTCTAGGCTTTTAAAAAATGTATTTATTGTTCAAAAAGAACTTATTTTAAAAGTGCAACAAAAAGTTAAAGCAATTGTAAACTAACCGTGAATTCTATCATTTTCAAAAACGTAACCATTGTCCGAAAATTACAGATCTTATGTAATTTATTAAAATAAAAAGTAAATCAGTCATCGATTCGCCTAGAGGCATTTAGTATCTCAAGCAAAGTTTTACGCATTTTTTGTAAACTGTAGTCCTACCATGTAAAATATATGATTTTCCGGATGTATCTTAGTCATTAATATTAGGTTAGTCCGGCCGGCCCCCAAAGAGGCCTCTCATAGATCAGAATGATCCTTAGTGTTAATCATTAATATTGACTACCTTTAATTTTTCAAATATTTTCTTTTTTTCCTTAAATAATTTTAATTTAAAAAATAGATGGTTTGAGATGACTGCTTGAAAGGGCTGTAATTTAAAATTATAAAAAGGAGAACCAAAATGGTTGCCGTAAAAAAGATATAAGTCACAATGCTGAAGCTTAAATTTCGATATGGCAGACTTAAGATGGCCGGATCATGGTTGCCAATGGTTAAATTAATGCTATTGAAAAATACTTTTCGCTGTTATCTACTGCTTTCTCCCATCTGTTCGGCAGATTCCGGTTTCCGCGTCGGAAAATCTGCTCATCTCTCAAGGTGATACAAGTATTTATCCAATATTCGACTCCTGCCTATGAGAGGAATTGCTGTTTAGCTCAATTGTGTGGAGATTGTATTTGGTGGAGAAAGAGCACTCATTTGCCTTCCGTGTTTAGGAATAAAAATAATACCCAAAAATAGCATATTTGTTTTAACATATAATAATACTTGTATTAAATATTTGTTTAACTACTCTATACTTATTTTATACCCAAATGCAGAAACCCAAGTCAAAATACCAGCTAAAAGTCCAAAATCACATGGAAAACACATCGAAATCAAACTTTAAAAGCACATTGCGTATCTCTCAGATATCCCGCATGAATATGCGATTGATATGAATTTCTTCAACTTTTTCTATTGCGATTTATCAAAGAGTCTTTAGGTCTACTACAACGAGTTATCACTGTACATAGTTATAGTTGCAATTACAAAAGTGCTAAAATGGTGAGGAGGGGGAGAGGCAAACTTTAAGTTGCGACTGTGTTCGTTTGCTCTGTCGGTTCGCTGAGCAAAGCTTTGCAACATCGTCAGCCTATTGCATTACACAGTGCCGGCTGCACAAAGCGCATGCACTGCAGCCGTCATCAGGCCAGCTGATAAGTGATAAGCGGCAGAGATAGAAATAAATGCGGCAGAGCTTGCAACTGATTGCTCTTAGACAAAAACAATTGCTGCTCTTATATCGAAAGAGTTGTTTGTTTGTTGCAAGCTTTCGAAAGTTTACACTGTGCGGAATTGTTTGACATCGTGACTGTTGCATCAAACATGTATGAAGTTCGAAGTGCATGCAATTTAGTATGACGTTGCAACAATACGCAAATGAAATAAAACTTAATTAAAAAATAATTTAATGAAATAAATAAGTTTAATAAAATAAAAATAAAACGCTGAGGCTGCATGTACTTGTTTGTTATTTTTTTTATTGGTTTTTGAATACAGCAAATTTCTTATATTCAAGACATTTTTGATTCATCCTACTTTCTTAAAAAATATGCAAAAAAACACAACAACTAAGCATTGGTAAAAATAGCCACGATTTTTTGTATTAACTGCATTTGTTGGGAGCTTATTCACACATTGAATTTTGGTATTGTTGGAGCTATCCAAAAGTGATCTGAGCTGAGCTCAAACATTGACTAAAGCGACTCTAGAATTTGCTAGAAATGGTACACAACCAACAACGTCTAAGAGGTGGGCGCGGGCCTAACTGGTTTAGAGGATGTTGTTGTGTCCACTGGTGCATCGTGTTGCTTTTCCTTGTTCCAGCTCTTGAGACCCTCGGGCAGCGTCGTATCTTCTTCTAATGAGCCCGTGCCTTCAACAAATTCCTCATATGTGGACTTTTCTTTAAAGGGACGTGGTCCCAGCAGTTCGATCATATCATCGCGACTAAGTACCTCGTTTTGTAGTAAGCGTTCAGCAACTCGACGCACGTCGTCCTTATGCTCGTTCAGCAATTCAGTGGTATGCTCATGCGCAGACTTGATAATTTCTCGCACTTCACTGTCAATTATTTGCGCAGTATCCTCGGAATAGGGTTTGGAGAAGACAGGATCACCGCTTTGACCCACATCAAAGCTCACCTGACCCACCTTGTCGTTCATGCCAAACCGCACTACCTGCGAGTAGGCTATGTCGGTTATCTTCTTAAGGTCATCTTGTGCACCCGTTGTTATACGATTAAAGAACAGCTCCTCTGCCACGCGTCCACCTAGAGTCATGCACATACGGTCAAATAGTTGTTCCTTAGACAGCAAATAGTGATCTTTGGGCAGGTATTGTGCATAGCCTAATCCTTTGCCGCGTGGTATAATCGATACCTTTAACAAAGGATCAGCATGCTCTAAAAACCAGCCAGCCACAGCATGTCCAGCCTCATGATGCGCCACGGTTTTTTTCTCCTCTGGCGCCAAAACATTCGTCTTTTTCTCCATGCCTGCTATCACACGCTCAATGGCCTGTTCAAAATGCTTCAGTACAATGCTGCTCTTTGAGTCACGTGCCGCAATAAGTGCCGCCTCATTACAGACATTGGCTATGTCGGCACCAGTAAAACCCGGTGTTAGTGCAGCCATTTTGCGCGATAGTTCGTTCTTATCCACATCTGTCTTTAGCGAGCCCAAATGCACTTTAAAGATACTAGCGCGTCCCTTGATATCGGGCGCAGGCACATAGATTTGACGATCAAAACGACCAGGACGCATTAACGCTTTGTCCAGTATATCCACACGATTGGTAGCAGCCAGCACCACCACATTGGTCGTTGTATTAAAACCATCCATTTCGACCAGTAACTGATTTAGTGTGTTCTCCTGCTCTGAATGACCGCCAAAAGTTTTTCCACCACGCTTGCGTCCCACTGCGTCAATCTCATCAATAAATAATATGCAGGGCGCATGTTTGCGTGCCATGGAGAACATATCACGCACACGTGAGGGTCCAACGCCAACGAACATTTCCAGAAACTCAGAACCAGAGACGGTTATAAAAGGCACATTAGCCTCGCCAGCTGTAGCCTTGGCCAGCAGGGTCTTACCCGTGCCCGGTGGTCCGGTCAGCATGGCACCCTTGGGTATCTTGGCACCCAAATCAATGTACTGTTGCGGATTTTTTAGAAAGTTTACAAATTCCATAATTTCAATTTTGGCCTCCTCACAGCCGGCAACATCTCTGCGAAAAGAGGGATAGTTAGCAGTGTATTAGAATGCATTAAATGTATGGTAACCTACTTAAATCCCACACCAATTTCTGTGGGATTTATCAGCTTGGCTGTAGACTGCATGACACCACCAAACAAACCGCCTCCCTTACGTCCACGTCCACCCATCATATCAGCCGATTTTCTCATCATATACACCAGAAATCCTATGATGAGTAACGTTGGCAACAAACCAGTTAAACTAGAAGCCTCAACTTCATTGCGATATATAACTGGCACAAAATTAATGGACTCTATGCCCTGCTCAGTCTGTGAAGTCTCTAGATTACGCTCAAACGAATCCACGCTGCCAATATTAAACCAAAGCACACCGCTGCCTTGATTGCTATTTGGCAGCAAACGCACGCGCACCCACTTCTTGTTGACCACTTCGAGTTTCTCGACTAGACCCTTGGAAAGATAGCTGAAAGTGAGCGATCGTCAGTAAGACTGGCATCAGTGGCTGGTACATTTTGTTGGTTTACCTATTAACAAATTCCTTCCACGATATTTCCTTGTAGCCCATTTCGAAAAAGGCAAAAGAGCCGACCAGCAATACAGCGCCAATGGCACCCAGCATGATCCAACGTTCACGATCGCCGCCTGCACCTTCACCTATGGGACGTCCACCAGGCTGTCCTGTGCCGCGTGCACCGCCCGAGCGTGCGTTGCTAAACATACCAAAATTCCAATCGGATTTGTTCTCTGTAGATGTGCTGGATTTGGGCTTTGCTGCGGCAGGTGCTTTATTATTTGTGCTGTTCGACTGTGATTTTCCCTCCGCGGGCTTCTCAGCGGCTGCTTCTTTCGATTGTGCCGACTTGCCGCCGGTTTCAAAATACTTTTCAAAACCTTTGGGTGGTTTTTTGCAAAAAACCTGCAATTGCTCGAGTAAATACTGCAGCAATGGCCTTACCTCCACGTTAAACAATCCGGTACCAGCGTTGCGTAGTTCCTGCACAGAGCGCGCGATATGTTTATTTTTATTTAATAAAATTTAACCACAAAACGAAACACATACCTTGTTGCTTGTCCTGCCAGTAGCGTAGTTTCTTTTTAACAAGTTACTCATTATTTTTGACGTATTTAGCAAGCGAAAAGCCATGTTTATCAAAAATGTGTCGAAAAGCAGTCAAGTTTCTGAATTTTCTCGAGGTTATTTAACGTTTGAGTCGCCTGAACGATATTCTTTGTTGCGGTTGTGTTTGCAGTAATTTGAACTATTTACGACCTTGTCAATTTTGCTTGAACTAAATAATCATGCTGTTTAACAAAGATTTAATACTTTTTGTCTATTTTAATGTCAAATATAAAAATTATTTTTGATATTATTACGGAGCAAAGATACGCGGTTGTGAAATTTCGATTGAATGCTGTCTGGCTGCGATAGTTCGTGAGTGCCAGGGCTGCAGCAGCGTATTGCACTTTGTCTCAGCGCTAATAAACTGAACACGTTGAATGCACAAAAACTAAGCAAAGTATATATTTATTTCAATTTTTTGCAAAAATTACTAGCTTACCGTGAACAGTTAACAGCTTAAAATGGCACAAAAGTAACCAAATGCTGCTACGCTGACTTCACTTATGCCCCGTCTGATGTCGTTTTACAGCACTAAAAAAGTGTTGTCGGCAAATATGGCGTCCGTCGTTAAGTGTTGTGCTGTGTCGTGTGGTACGTATGGCTGGTTGTGAAAATTTTCTTTTCTCTCAATTTGCACTATAAATTAACACAAATTTCACTTAAAAATACATGCAAAATATGCTTGAAGCATGGTACAAGTGTTTAATAATTAAGTTACAACAAATGCATGCCGCGCTTAAGTGCAAAAAGTGTTTTACAGCGTAACTAGCAAGTAATTTGCGGTCGGGTATTGGAGACGAACAAAAAAAAATTGTCGAAAATTTTTTGCTACCAACTTATGCGTGCGTGTGTGTGTGTGTGTATGCTTGAGTGTGTCTATATATGTACAGTTTGCAGCTAAATTTACGCAAAAAATCACAACAAAAATTGTATAAAAATAACTTTTTAATGCACATTAATTGAGTAAGAGTGTGTGTGTATGTATGTGTTGATAAGTGGTGTGCGTGCAATTTTTCCGGTAGTCGCAGTCGGCGCTGTCGCTCGCTCCTACAACTTAATGCAGCTGCTGTGTGCGTGTCCATTTGGCATTTGCATCTGTGTGTCGTGTATTCGTTGTGCATGTGTGTATGTGTGTGCGTGTGCAAATTGTCTGAGAGGTGCGGTTTGCAACACTGAAAAATCAATAAAAGTGCAGCTACAACAACAACAGGCGCAACTTTCTGCACAGTGTTGTTGTTGTTGGTTAGTGTAATCTGAAGTACTTGGGATTTTGTCGAAAAGTTTGTCGTTGTTGCAAGCAAGACGCGAAAGAGCAGCAAATGACAAGTACATCTCGAAATTATTTTTATTTCCTTTAAAAAATAAAATAAATCAATGGTATAAAATTTGTTGTACATTCAAAGTAAAGAAAAAAACAACCCACAATGAACTTAAGACTTTCACCAAAATATTCGTGTTCTCTCTCTTACTTTATGGGTTCTACTTATTGGAACTGAGCGCAATTTATAATTTTTGAGTATCTATGTTGTTCAATAAATTCTCACGAATTTTAAGAGCAGGCCTTGCTTTGATAAAAAATGAAATACGATCGTTTGAAACTGTATCCTTTTCTATATGTCTATTCCATGTTTAGTTCAAATGACACAATTTCTTGTAAGCTAAAAACCGCTCTGGTAACAAGCGTGGCATAACCTTACCAAAGCCACAGAATCCCTTATAACATATTCTCACAAGTGGAAAATTAAATGAAATATTAATGTTGAATGTTACCCGTTAACGAAAGCCTTGTTACCTTTTTTTACCTTACACTCTGTTCTATTTTCAAGCATCCATTAAGGAATTCCATTGTGCTTTTTTTAAATTTTTTATTAATTATTATTCACTCAACGTTAAAAAAGAAAAAGAGCAATAAAGCCATTTTGGTGTTCCTTTAGGATTGCTTTATTAATTTTTTTTAATCTAAAGAAACTGAAGAAGGTAGCAAAGAAAATTGGTCAGCTCAGTTTTTATTCTTAATTTTTTCGTTACCTTCAGTATTATTTTTGCAGATTTGCAACGCGACATGTAGGGAGCATTCTCTACCTTACGTCCGTACAAATTTTATTAATACCACAATTTATGCTACAAATATGCTCTAACTTCAATTAACTATTGCTAAATAAAATAAATAAGTAAATTTTTAAATGCGCCAAAAATACAAAAAAAAAATAATAATTTTACGCTAAGTTTCGATATTCACAATAACAATTTGATAGATATTGTCAAATGTATGCTCGCCGCTTCAAAAGAATGAATTGTTCTAAGAATGTCTGCTAGATTTTTAAATGGTACTTTACCTGTAGACAGACACAAAGGGTATACAAGGATTTGCAAAATGCAACAAGAAGAAAAATAGAAAGAAGCATGGCAAACCACAAGTTTTCTATATCAAAAACCCTATCATAACCTAGATCTCGTAGACTGTTAGACATAGGTTCACCAGACAACACCATCTGATTCGCATTTTTCCGTAGATGATGAAGTTTTGCAAATAGTCGTTAGCTTTACCCGTTGCTCCTAAGTAAGGATAAGGATTTACGATTAACAGTCCACCCATTTCGAATTAAAAACAGTCTTATACATGGTGTCTCTTTACATCTGTGTGTCAAAAATGTACCAAATCGGGCCAGTACAACGCAAGTTATAGTCAAATATATACAACTTTCATCATACTTTGCCAACAAACTGCTTAAATTCTACTACTAAACGTAACTACGAATTGTGTGATGAACCAAGGGACTCCACTCGACATCTCTACGTATAAATTTAAGCAATCTCCTTCATTTAATTATTTATTAAATTAAATAAAATAAATAAATATATTCCACCTGACTATGCGGTCATCACATGGAGACATCTTTTTTAATAGCTCTTCGAAAAGTTCAGGGAAATACTAAAGTTCGTATAGCTGATTCCGAACAGCGGTGTCTTTAATTTATATAAATTTACTTAGGCGAATAGCGTTATTTCCTAGACAACTGCACCTGTGCTGCAGGGTGATATCAAAACGCCGACCTTCGGGTTTAGAAGCGAGAGCTACCATTACGCAACTGAAACCTGACGTGCTTTAAAATCGTTAAAAGTTTAATGATCTTTTATCAAATATAAAAATCAAATTGAATTATTAAGAAGTTCTTGTTTTTACAAATCAGTCATGCTTCGACTATACTATAATTATTTAGGAGCGGTTTCAAAAACAAAAAAAATCGTTTTTGTTGTCAGATAAGAAGAATCGCAAGTCTGCTAAAGTGAAAATAAGCGATTACAAATGCATTTAAAAGTAAAATAATTTACTAAGATTTGCAGCATTTATTTCATACTCTTTTATTTTCAGTTTCACTAATTGTTTCATTTTCTTAACTTTTATTGCAGCTTTTGTAACTAAAACTCCGTTTTGACATCACTTTCATCATAATCTGAATATATATAAAAAAATATAATATAAAAAAAAAACAAAAAAAAATACAACATATAAAAAAAACACCATCGAAAACGAATCAAAAATAATAATAATCTATAAATCATTTAATAAAAATAAAAAGTTACATTTAAAGAGAAACCTATGAAACAACAACTACAACAACAAAGCTCAAAAAGTCTACGAGGCGTTAAAACCGGGGGAGGCAAAGCAAATCTGCCATAAACTTTTATTTTCAACAAATAATTATATATAATTTTGCAAGTTTTTTTTTATCAACTGCAAAAAAATTAAAGTTAACTAAAGTGTAACTAATAAAAGTCGTGAATACAACTAAAACAAGTCCAAAATATACTACAACAACACGTCGGTCGTTGTGCTGTGTGCGTGGGCGGCGCTCTCCCGCTGCATACGAGCGACAGAGAGACTTTTAAGTGACTGACGCTTTTGTGCGAGAGTAACAAGCCAAGCTTGAAACGAAGACTTTCAAAACATAATTAAAAATAAAGCATTAAACAAAAACAAACCAAACAAAATTCAAACGCTGTGAAATTAACTCGTCAATACTCAAAATAACAACAACAACAAAAAGAAAAAGCTAAGGAAGGAGACAAACAACAACAACAACTGCAACAAAGAGAAAACGCTACAGTAAAACGGAGTTTAAAGAGCGCGTAGCAAAGAGAAGCGAAACACACACACACACAGACACACAGCAGAGTAAACAACGGGCAGAAGAAGGCATACAAACAGGCTAACGGTTACGCCGACGCACTGGCTGGCTTTGACTTGTCGTCGTCGCACGTTGACGTCGTTAAGCTCGAATATAACAACTGCAAAATCCCAAAATTCCTCAATTTCTTCTGAAAAGCTTTAATTTAATTACGAATTTTTGTTCATAAGTCAAAAGTGAATTAAATTTGCAAATTATTTTAATTAAGTAAAGAACTAAAAAAAAAAAAATCGCCGCCTCTATACAACAATAAAACGAAGGAGCATATTTGCAGAAGAAGAAGAAGAAGAAGCAAACAAAAGAGACAACAGCAGCAACACCAACAACAAAAACAACTGAATAAAAGTTTTAAAGTACAAAATAACCGGGAGTAAAACAAAACAAATAATTTAAAACATATTAAAAAAGAAAAAAAAAAACATTTAAGTTAAACGCAACAGCAACAACAATTTAAATTTAAATTATTTAACTCTAAAAAACAAATAGTTTGTAAGCCGTGAGTACGTGAGAGAGCAGGAGAGTAAAACGCTTTGCCGCTAACGGCGACGCCTGAGCGTGACGCCTCAACTAACGGTACTGTGTCTGAACGTGTCTGATGCTAATTATAAACTGCGCGTGCGAAAGTGACAAAACTAATCAACTAACGGATAAAAAGCAACAACTGTGCCGCAAAAGTAAAAAAAGCAAAGCAAAAAAAGAAACAAAAAAAACCTAAAACTTATTAACGGTAACAATAAAGCGTAAACATTTAAAACCAAAAAAAAAAAACAAAAAAAAACTACAGAAAATTCTAATTAATTTAAGACACTTTTACAAGAAACACACACAAAATGCAAAAGAACCTAGCGCTGTTTTACACAAGTGAATGAAAGCAAATAACTGATACACAAAATAAATAAACAAAAAAAACTAAACATTTACATAAAGCAAAACCTAAAATAAAGTAACTTAATTTAGCCAATAATAAACAAAATTGTAAATAAGTGAAATTAAGCGGAACCATAGTAAACTGCGGCCCTTAGCGCGCCTGCAGGCAGTTTTTTATTATTAAAAAAAAACTGAAAAAAAAACAAAACAAAAACCAACAACTTTTTATTTCTTTTTTATAAGTGTACCTAGTGAGAAATGTTGAAAAGTCTAAATGAATAATGTTTAAAAAAGCAACTGCAACAAAAGAAAGTAAAAAAAAAGAAAAACAAATTCAAAGAAAGATTTAACAACTCTGTGATAATTACTGTAAATTTATATAAATTTAAATTAAAAACTAAAACAAAAAAAATAGAAAAGCGAAAAAAATCTCTAAAGCGTCGTAAATAACAACAAAAAGCAACACTGAAAACAACTGTAATTTTTAACAATAGCTAAAACCGAAAATATAAAATAAAAAACAAAAAAAAAAAAAAAGAATTTTACATTTAAGCGCAAATGCAAATTAAAAGATAAAAACATTGAAACAAATTCGTGATATCTTAAAGGACTTCGATACATATATACTATAGTATATTATATATTATATTATATAAACATTACATTTATAAGCTTAAAGTGTTAAATAAAAACAAAAACAAAAAAAAATTTATGAGAGCCCTTAAGTGAAATAAGTAATACAACAACAACCAACAAAGAAACCAACAAAAAGCAAATTTAAAACCGTAGGTTATAAAAAAAAGACTTAAACAAAAAACAACAACAACAACAAACAAACAAAAACGCATTCAAAAATTATTATTTATATTTAAAACTTAAAACAAAATATATAAACTTAGGCTTAAAGTTCAACATAGTAAATGCGAATACAAACGCGCCCTAAAAAAAGAGTATGTAACTATATAAATATAGCTATATATACAATATATATTAAAGCAACAATTTAAATACAAAATTAACAATTTCATAGTGAATAAATAGTAAACGAAACAGCAATAAACAATATACAAAACGTGTAACCGAAAAGTAATAGCAACAAAGTACAGCGAATAACTTCAGAGCAGACGCAGCCGCAGCAGCAGCAGCTGTGACTGCGCATACAAAAGTGTTGAATGCTTAGTGAACCAAAACAAACTTATATAAAAAAATTTAATTGAAAGAAAAAAAAAATTTAATTAAAATCACTACTACTTCCTAAAACCACAACGATTGCCTACAAATATATTATATACATATATATATATATTATATGAAAATAAAAATACAATATTAATAACGTATAACCACTTCCCAAAAAAAAAACATAAATATTATAATTATCATAAAACATATATTCAAAATATCAAACAAAAATTAAAAAAAAAAAAAAACGCTCTAAACTAATCCAAACAAAAGTATTCCGTAAAGCCCAGTGTATTTTTCTAATAAAATTCATTAAAATAAAAAACCAATAAACAACATTTAAAACGAACAAATTGCAATATTTATTTAAAAAAACAACAACACTTGCGCGTATGCGTCTGCATATATTTATATGCATAAAATAAACAACAAACGGCAGCAGCAAATGCATTTTATTTGCAATAAAACAAAGTGAACAAAAGCAGCAAAGTCAACAAGCAGGCAATAACAACAAGAAGAAAGTAACAACAATATTTGTTTGCATTTTATACACACCCCCCCACAACCCACTTCCACACACATGACACACTCTCATACGTGTAAATCACGCCGCTTACAATATAAAAAAAACAAACAACAATAAAGCAAAAACAAACAAAAACAAAAAGCAAAAGCAAAACGTTTTTATTAACTTCGAAGACAAGGAATTTCAGTGCCTCTTGTGCCAGTGTTTAGCCAAAATATAAAATATATACACAACATATACGTATTTATTGCTTAGTTTTTCTCTTTGATATAAAAAAAATAAACAAACAAAAAATACAAAAAAAAAACAAATAAATAAACAAAAAATTGGAAAAAAATTGAAAAATTACACAAAATAGAAAAAAAAAAAATAAAAATCTAAGCTGGTCAAAACGCCTTGACCGAGCTTAAATGCGCTCGCGCTCTCTTCAACGCTCTTAAATACACTTTCGCCGTTTGTCGTTTCCAATTCGCCGTCATTGTACTCTTAACTAAATACGCCATTTACCACTGGACTCCAGGACTTCATATATATATATATATATATTGATATATATCAAAAGCAATATTTTAAACACCAATTTATATCCTTCTCCAATTGGAAGAACCAACAAACCAGTCTTTATTTGCTAGTCGTTAACAGCATTTGATTTTTGTAATTGTTTATCGTAACTTGCATTCAATATGAATACGCAATCGAAAGGATATCGCACCGGCGAAGGTAAGACATAATACTTATTGCATTATTATTCATTTATTGTACTAAGAGGAATTGTTTAGAGTTATCCTCACTTTTAATGCTCCAACTGATATTACTGATTTAAAGAACTTAAAATGCTATAAAAAACTACAATCATATAGATCTTAAGAGAGCGTTTTAGGTATATGAGGTCTTGAACTTGAGAGTTGATATACAAGTTTACTAGGTTGAATTTTTGGCTGTATGGAGTTCTAAGCGAAGGTTCGAAGGTTTGATGATTCCCCGTGGCGCAACTGCTGCTGCAGTTGCCTAGCACTGGTAAAGCTTTTATTTAATTCTTTTACTTCATTTTATCTTTTACCTTTCTGAAATGTTTCCTCGTATGCTGGTATAACTGTATGTGATAAAAAAATTAAAATTTTCAAAAACAAAATTTCAAAAACAGTTTTTTAATTTTTTTGTGGAATGAAATTTAGTGGACAAACTGTAGGCTTGATATTTTTTTTCATTATTTCATCAATGAAATAGTAGTAAGATAATTGGGCTGCCCGCCCTGCTCCGAACTTGGATATTTTCTAAACCTAATCCAGCAGAAAGGATCTTAATCAAACACATAAGTCATAAAACCTTTAAATGGTTCTCAGCGATGATCTCCTCTAAAATCAAGGGTCATTGGTTCGATACCTGCAACAGATATCGCCCTTCTATTTCGGCTATAAAGTGAAGGGGTCTATTCGCACAGCTGATAATAGAGATATCTCTCCATGCTTGGAGCGATGACAGGCAGAGTCAAGGGGAAAAAATTATATGTCTCTGCGATAATACGATTCAGGATTGGCATGCCTGCCGAAGAACGGTGAGATCACATATCCCATAAGCAAAACAAAAAGAGGTCAACAAGGATTTGGAAGAATACTTAAACAAACATACAGTGTGTCACATATAAGTCAAACTTCTACATAGCCCAAAGTAAAAACTTGATGGATTTACGATTTTACATTTCTGTCGAATACCGATCTTGTAAGAACAAGAATTATGGAATCTGATTTGCTGTTTTGTTTAGAAGCCTAACGATAGATGTAGCATCTGAAAAATCGATATTCAAACGATCCTAATAAAATTCGAAACACAATTTAAGCGAGTTACAGAAAGTTTTTGAAATGAGTTTCAATGTCTTTTATTCTGAAGATTCGCAGAAAACGTTGTAAATCTATTGTTGGCAGTGAGGGTTCCAGGGGAACAGCGAAATGTGAAATTTGTACATATTTAATTAAGACATGAGTTGTACTTGCCTTATTTTGATAATTTTAAACTAAATGGTGTGTCACGCGTTGTTCTGACAATCTTGTAAGTCAAAATTTTAAACAGCTTGGCTGTCAACCGCATAACTCAACTGCGGGGGCAGGGGAAAGGATAACGACTGACACTTTGGCAAACTTTTATCTTCTGCGACAAAAATGTTCATCAAATGGCATAGTGTGGTTAAAATTTTGCTGTTCTAGGTTATCGTACGTACGGAGTTGTTTAAATTTCCACCCTAGGTTATGATAAGCATAATACCAAAATGCTTTATTCCTCCTTCTCGC
The DNA here is from genome assembly GCA_035046065.1 of Chymomyza procnemis. Classification (NCBI taxonomy): domain Eukaryota; kingdom Metazoa; phylum Arthropoda; class Insecta; order Diptera; family Drosophilidae; genus Chymomyza; species Chymomyza procnemis. The sequence continues at coordinate 25,082,642 of JAWNOJ010000013.1, read as the reverse complement.
CGTTACAAATCCAACATATACTTTGTGTCAGGGTATAATAATAATAATAAACGCTTAGAGCTGACGCGGTGCTTGACAATACAAAAATAACCTTGTATGTATAAGCGATACACCATAAAGTTGTACAAATTACCATTGTTACTTTTCTTTCTCTATGAGAGCAATCCTATTTTTCGCACTGTGAGGTTTTTACAATATGGATAGTCAGACGTGTTTGTAATACTTCCCCTTAGATAGCTACTCACTAGGTGATCTCTGGTTAAGGATTTTGTTGGTAATGTATAACAAAGTGTTTGGTAGGCTTGTTAAATATGAGATTTATTGTCAACTGTCCGACGCCTTGGTCGTCATTGTACTTGAAATAACACCAAGTTTCTCCATCAGGTAACTTTTTAGGTGTACGTTTAGCTATGTTGCTTGCAGCATCCCCAGGAAATCAAAGCACTTGAAAGCAAATCCGATAAGCTATCAGCCAGCGGCTATGGAACGCAATCTTCATTCGCATAGCCTACCAAAGATTTCCCACAAGTACTGTACACCAAGCCACCATACTCTCTTCCTTTTAAGTATCATAATACTCTTTTAGCTGCTATAGAATCCTGCATTCTGTTATAGACTTAGTACACTAACAGAAAGTTTGGATGCTTCTTACTTTTATTCTTGGGTCTTTGGACATATTTCGGCTTCAATTGGCGTAGTGACTGAACCGTTTTCATTTTTTTCAACAGGACTATCAAGCATTTTTTGAAAACGTTGAAAATCGTGCTTTATTTAGGATTCATTTCAAACAGTTTGCTGTTTAGCTTTTTATACTACTATCGTTCACTCTGCATGAGACCACATAGGGCTTTCTTTAGTTTACAATTTTTGGCCAGTCCGAAATTTTTCTTTTCTTTCCTTGTTCCTCTCGAAAGTTTGTTGACGTGCTGATGTATATATCAATAACATAGTTCTATTTCTCCACAGTAATCGCAACTATAGTTCGTTTTGGGACATTTTTTATAACTGACGCTAATGTTTCGTCCGTCGTGTCTTACGAGATCTCTTCTACATTATATTATTCTAATGAAAAATGAGTAAAACCTTTTGATTTTTCTTTCCGATGTATCATATGGCGTCGAAGATGCTGATAGTAAATCGTAATTCCCTGGTGAAGCACCATACTGATTTGCAGGAAATTATCCTGGTTAAATGCTGTAATGCGCCTGTATAAACTCTTCAGGTTATTTTTGTTTGCCAAACAGGGTTCGCATAGCGCCAGCATAGTACGCCCAATACAGAGACATTTACATCGGGCCATTTCCGCTATAGTCCTGTTTTTCCTGCTGCGGAATGTATTCTACCTAAAACTTGAGCTAGCCTCTACCAGTAAATGATCTTTGTACCCCAACACTTTGAGTCATCGTCAATAAACGTTACGAAGACTACACGCCTTGAGCGACCGGCTACTAGTTTTAGAAATTCGGTTGATTTTGAATGCGTTGAACACGGTTTCTGGAACTGATTCCCCTTGTATTCTAGCTTTGCTTACACGTTTTAAACGTTAAAGTCCTTTTCATTAAGTTGGCCAGGACGTTCTTTGTTTTTCAAATCTAGCTCCGTTACATGAATTTTAATTACGAAGCGCAGTCAACACAATTTGGGCGTACCAATGATAGTTTTGCTCTTAATTTTGTTAATTTAGCTTAAATTGAACTTTGCCACAACCATATCGTTATGTAGATTGCAGAAACCATGACTTTATATACTCAGTTGATGAAATTGACCTATAGGCTAGGGGCAAGGATGTTTTGTTTATTTGCTGTACTTTTTCTTTTCCTGTGGAGTGGCTACCCGCCGTTGTAGCACTTGAACTTAAATTGATCCCTGCTTTTTGATTTGTTTTTGGCCCTCAGACGATGAATTTGCGTTTCTATTGCGTATGTCATATTATTCAAAGAGATTTATTTGGGTTGGCTCGAACTAGTAGAAAGGAGGCACAATAGATCTATGGAGATCGCAATGCCGAAGGGCGAAGGCCCACCCTCGTTCATTCATTACAAGATTTTTATTTCGAGGAATTTTGGATGCTATAATTAGTATACTCTATTGCAAGAAGATGAGCAAAACATCTTTTTTCTAGGCCAATACGTTCAACTTTATCAATCTTGTTCGCATTGGCTTTCCATATCACCATTAGGGCTCAATCTTTAATAGTTCCGTAGGTATATAAGTCGGCAAATTTCATGCAATTTCTTGCGCATACATATATCTTGAAATGTGAGTTTCTCATTTGCATTAGTTCAATTTTAGACGAAATTTAAGCCTATTTCCCAAGTCTCAATAATGTCTTCGTCCAAATCCACAACACATATATGCACGATGGCAATATCAATATTTAAATAAGTATTTAATTAATGCTACAGAATGTACTCTTCGCATTTTTAAAGAAAGAGTTGAGTTCAGGAAATTCTTAAGGACGTTGAGTTTCCTCAAGCGTCTCGTGTGAATTCATAATTTCCCAAAATCCCTAGTAGTTAAAATGGATTTAACACTTTTTCCGACATACACCTTGAAACATAGAAATGTTACAACAATTATTTTTTTATTATTATTGTCAATTCTATAAAGTTATTTTAGGGTACAGATTATCTGCACAGTTTGGTACTTAAAATCTCGAAAGTCAAACTTAATTATAAACGCTTCATTAAGTATTTCATAGAGTTAATTAGCCTATAAGTTTGTGATAGCTGATGATATTGCCTCACCTGAATTTCTTTTGCCTAAAACATTTAAATTTCAGATAATAGGAATCGCGCATGTCACCAAAATTATCGGTGGTCGTATGTTTGATTTTAATTTTTGGAGACATCCAGTCGAAGCTTATCCACACCAAATACAATTTAGCGTTGATGAAATTCCTCTTAGTTATGACCAAAGAACAAAATTTAAGAAATTAGAATAAAAAAGGCAGTTAATTCAGTTATTTAATTTTTCGCTTTATCTCTTTCAGAAATCTACGATAATTTGTCGTGTGATAATTACTTCAATATGAATGCCATGCGTAACATGGGCATACCAACAACATTTCCAACTATCGGAACCTTTACGATTGATTCAACTACGCTAAGTCTTGGTCCGCAAAGTCAAGGTCCACCAACTCCTTCTGCTGTGCAATTGGCACAAATGGGGCAGCCACAAACCCAGCAGCAGCAGCAGCAACCGCCTCATATGCATCATCATCAGCAGCAACATCATCATCAACATCAGCCGCAGCATCATCAACAGCAGCAGCAGCAACAACATCCCAGCATTGGCATTTTTGATGCCAACGAGGTCAATGAGGTCTTGCAGAATCCAGCGCCCATTGGTGTCTTTCAATCTAATAGTGTGTTGACCAATGGAGCCGGCAGTTCTTCATCAATTTTTGGCTCACAATCGAGCAATTCCTCAGCCGCAGCAGCAGATCCAAATCAGGCTACACGTGAAACTGGCATTATTGAGAAACTACTGGTAAGTCCCGGCATCTAATGAATATGCAAATAGAAAACCTTTTATAAAATCCCTTTTTTTAGCATTCGTATGGATTTATTCAGTGCTGTGAACGTCAAGCACGCCTATTCTTTCACTTCTCACAGTTTAGTGGCAATATTGATCATTTAAAGATAGGTGATCCTGTTGAATTTGAAATGACCTATGATCGGCGCACGGGCAAGCCTATTGCTAGTCAAGTATCTAAAATAGCGCCTGAAGTAGTGCTCTCTGAGGAGCGCGTTACTGGCACTGTTACTACTGAGTTGCGCACCGATAATGTCAATAATTTAGTCTCATCCAACGAGACTACGGGACGCATTAGCTACGAGAATCGTGGAGAATGTTTCTTTCTACCGTATACCAAAGATGATGTTGAGGGCAATGTCAATTTACATGCTGGCGATAAAGTGAGCTTTCAAATTGCAACAAACCAAAGGTATGTAGTTTTTCAAAATCAAAAATATTATCCATTGTGCGCATTATTTGAAGCATCATTTATGCGTTTATTTGCCATACAGAGGTAACCTAGGCGCTTGCCATATACGTCTGGAGAATCCCTCTCAACCGGTCAAGTATCGCGGCGTTGTCTGCTCAATGAAAGAGTCCTTTGGTTTTATTGAGCGAGCCGATGTTGTCAAGGAAATCTTCTTCCATTTTTCTGAAGCCGAGGGCAATGTGGAATTACGTCCTGGAGATGACGTGGAGTTCACCATACAAACAAAAAGCGTAAGTTGTGATAGGGCCTAGCGGCCAAGATCATATGCATACTTAAAAAAAAAAACAGTCTGCTTCTGTGCCTCCGCAGGGTCGTGAATTTGCCTGTAATATAACACGTCTACCGCCGGGTTCTGTCATTTTTGAGGATGTCGACAGTACCATTTACAAGGGGCAAGTCTTAAAACCCTTGGATCGCAATAATCCGGTGCGCCAGAACAATGATCCGTTGCCGGGACGCATACGTTATCGTGCTTTAGACTATTCGGAGGTCGAGGTGCCCTTTGGGGACAAAGATCAAAAGGGTGACTTCACATTGCGACATGGTGATTGGGTGCAATTTTTGTTGGCCACAGATAGGCGAGACCAATTGCAGCGTGCTACATCGATTGCATTGTTGGATGAAACCTTCAAAGTATCTGGCGAAAAGCGAGAACAGGGCACCATTGCTGCATTGAAAGAAGGTTTTGGCTTTTTGCGCTGCGTAGAGCGTCAAGTGCGTTTGTTTTTCCATTTTACTGAGGTGTTGGACACGGTAAGACCATACTTAGCGACTGCTATGCAGCATAAGATTCTAATGCCAACTTGTCCGTGTCTTGCAGAGTCGCGAAATTGAAGTGAACGATGAAGTGGAGTTCACGGTCATTCAAGAGAGTCTAACCTATAATAATTCGCGTCTGCAGGCCATACGCATCAAGCATTTGCCGGCAAACTCTGTGCAATTTGAGACGCTAATGGCAAGCAACGTTGAGGGTAAGGCTAACAATACCTACAAGCTCACGATTCCAATTACATATTTATTGTTCTTTTGTTTTCAGGCTTTGTAACACGCGAGGCGCCCAAGAGCCCTATTAAATGTCAAGATCGTTTTGAAGGCGGCGTAATAACCTATGAGGAAGGCGATGTTAAAAAGACTATAATGTATTTTCTTAAAGACTGCGAAAAACCACCAAGGATTGGCGAAAATGTGCGCTTCGATATTTATATGGTAAGCGATCCATGCACATTTCCATAAGCATTTTATCTAAGTCATGCCGCTTTTATTTTCCCAATAGGTTAAACGGAATAAGGAATTTATTGCCGTCAACGTGCAGCAGATTTCGCTGCAACAGCAACAACAACTTTTGACTATACAACAAGTTGTCGCACAACAGCAGTCAGTCAATCTAAACCAAAACGACCAATTGCTACTATCCAATGGCATTAGCAGCAGCAGCTCCAATGCTTCTCTACAAAACGGCTATATTATGCACGGCAGCCCTGGTGGCAGCACCAGCAGCGTTGGTAGCAATGCTACCCAAGCTATTTGCACACCGCACATTGAAGATTTTAAGCTAGAAAATAATAATCATGCTGGAAATGAGACTAGTCAAAAGTTTCGTGGTTTTATAGCTGTCATAAAGGAGAATTTTGGCTTCATTGAGACGCTCTCGCATGACGAGGAGGTCTTTTTCCATTTTAGCAATTATCTTGGTAATCCCAATTGGCTTGAACTGGGACAAGAAGTTGAATATACGCTGGCACCAAACGGCAACACTTCGGTATCCGGCAATTGTCTGCCTGCTGAAAATGTGCGCACACTGCCAAAGAATTCCATACCACAACCGGCCGTACTTGAGTCTGTACACAATGGTGTAGTGGCACGTCCCTTGCGCTGCATTAATCCCGATCAGCAGGAGTATGCTGGTCTTATAGAAATACTAGATGAGCAACGCACAACGACTATATCACAACACGAGTTTGGCATTACCAGTTTGGTGAACAAACGTGATCTCTTGCAAAAGGGCGACTTGGTCAGTTTTCGTATTGATGAAAGTGGACGAGCGGCCGAGGTGAATGCCGTACGACAGAAGAAGCGCGCCACAGTTGACTCCATCAAGGGACAGTTTGGTTTTCTCAATTTCGAAGTGGAGGATGGCAAAAAGTTATTCTTCCACATGTCCGAAGTGCAGGGCAATACGGTCGCTCTGCATCCTGGCGATACAGTAGAGTTTTCCGTGGTAACCAATCAGGTGAGACTTGCAACTGGGTAAATTATTTTCTGTTACTAAACTCGTTGAATCTTATAGCGCAATGGGAAATCTTCGGCTTGTAATGTTTTAAAAATTAATGATCGTCCCGATCGTTTGATCTCGCGCCTAAAAATTAATGGCGAAGACGGCGTGCAAAGGCTAATACTCATACGCGCGCCCAAGGGTCCACATGGCAAGGGTTTCTCCGTTTTAGCACGCCATCCACGCATTCCAGGTAAGTTGTATTAGATGTAATTGGAAGCAATTGTTATGACTTAACTGCTCATTTTATTTTACAGGCGCTTTGGTGGAATAATTTGTCAAAGTCATCATATTAAATACAAATCAAAGACAATTTTGCTTACAGCTCTATATAAAACATATGTATATCCTGTATGCTAGAAAACATTTACATGCGCAACTTAAAAGGCTTAATATAACACAAAAAAATAAATAATAATAATAATAATATATATATACAGTAACAAAGAAGAGAAAAAAAAAATACGAAAATGCAAAAAAAACCAACCAACTACATCAACTTGTCGCTATAACCAACCATATACGAAGTACGTTTAAAGAGCATATAATGGATAATTTATATAGAAAAAAAACACTATTGGAAACGATAATAATACTTATAGCAACCATATGGCATACATTTATAAATAAAAAATAAAAAAAAGAGATATGAAAACAACAAAATACTTAACAGGAACTCAAAAACCTTTCTTCAGTGTCTGATATCAAATATGCGTATATTAAATATTTAATTTTTAAAATTAACACAGTTATAAATTGTAAACTTTTCAAGTTGTGAAACTGGAAAACCAAACAAACATTGTGTATACTATTTTCAACTAGTTTGCTTTAATTTAAAAAAATACAAAAAAATAAGAAACAAAAATAAACTTATAAAATAAATAAGAAATAGAGCAATGTTGCCAGCGCTCTATGCATAGAGTGCTAGTAATGCGGCTCGAGCTTAGTTTGTAGTTTAAATTTATTCTCTGCTATACTCTTTCTAGTAACTGTTCTTTCAATGCTTTCAAACTTAAATGTTAACATTTATACATTATATATTTATTGAATAATTATATACAATCAAGAAGGAATGAAGCAAAATCAAGAAAGAAAAGTATTTATATATAAAAAAACTAAAAGTCTTAATATAATTTGTATAATTTGATTATCATGTTTTATCGAAGTTCAATTAATAATTTTTTTTTTACTTTTATGTTGTAATATTTGCTGAAAAAAAAAACAAACATAAATGTTATTTCACGAATTTTTTGCATTCAAAGGGTTGCATTAATTTATTACATATATACATGCAAGCATACATACATTTATACAACAATATAAAACAAAAACAATATTTATTTAAAAACCTAAAAAATTAAAAAAAAATGTAACTAACACACAATATTATGTGTTAATAAAAAAGAGCAAATTAAATTTGCTGCGCCAAATATGTTGAAACCATTTAATGAAAATTAAAAAATTCAAATATAAAAAAATTAAAAGTAATAAAATTTTTAAAAATGTATTTTTAAATACTATTAAAAAAACAAAAAAAATATATATATATTATATACAAAAACAAAATGCGCATAATTTGCTGCAAAGTAAATGGCATTATTACTTGTTGCATGCTTTATAAAAGAGTATTCAAATCATGCATGACAATGGGATTGCTCTTACTTATGATGTCATATCTCAGCTCCTAGTCATCCACTTGTCAGAAAATTTGCAACCATTCAACATCGTTCATAACTTTGCACACACATATATATGTATATAAATATATATTATGTGATAGATAAGCTTATTTACTTTGTAACAAATTGTCTGCATTACCAAAAAAAAAAAAAACAAAAAAAACCAGAAGGAAGGTAAAATGAGTGGTAGCAGAAACAAAGAGCAAATATTGTGAAAATTATGAATTTCAATTACTAAAAAAAAAACGAAAACAAAAAAAAAAACAAAGTAAAACAACAAATTTGGGATCAGTACGTCCTATTATAGCCATGTTGTATACAACAATAACGACAACAACACTAAGCAACACACAAGAAATAGTAACTTTAATATAAAATAAAAAATTATATTATGTAAAAGGCAGGCGAGAGATAAAGTGCAGTTGGTTAAAAGCCGTGCGTAGGCATTATGCAATGTAATGAACAGCACAGCATTATTATTATAAAATATAAACAAACAAATAAAAAAAAATGGAAAACACTAAAAAAAATGCAACAAAAACCATACAAAAAAAAACATATGTGCTTGAATATGAAACAATTGCAAACTATATAAGTCAAATAATAAAAAATGAATATTTCATTAAAACTAAAATTACGTGAATTTTTGTTGTGGGAAAATGGTTCGGTATTAAATTTTTATAATTACAGTAACCGTTGGCACCTTTTATAGCTAGATTATATACTCATCTATTTGTCATACTGACCCTCAGACTATTTTCATTCATGGTCAATCGTAGGCAGTTTTCAATAAAAACCTAATTTCTGCATCAATATTCACCAGCAGAACTCAATACATTACCATGAAGTGTACACATATATGTTTCTACTTATAAGCCAACTATATTGTGTTTTATAAAATATATCTGTCAAATGCTGAAAAAATTGAATTTAAAAGAAATATATTTTTGCTCCTATTACTGTGATACTTTGCTCATTAAAGTTGTATTAAAATTTGCCAAGGAAATAATATAAATCGCGTTAATCTTACCTGAAGTTATATATTAGGGTATTCTATTGATTTTAAAGCGTGCAATAGCTATAAGCTCAAGATTGGATTTACATATTTTTCGTTCTTTTGTTTTTAGGCTTTGTAACACGCGAGGCCCTCAAGAGTCCTATTAAATATCAAGATCGTTTTGTAGGCGGCGAAGGAGATTTTAAAAAGACTACATATATAATGTATCTGCTTAAGCCGTCAATCAATCTAAACCAAAACGGCCTATTGCTACTATCCAATGGCATTGGCCTTGGCAGCTTCAATGCTTCTCTACAAAATGGCTATATTATACACTGCAGCCCTGGTGGCAGTATCAGCAGCGTTGGTAGCAATGCTACCGAAGCTATTTGCACACCGCACATTGAAGATTTTAAGCTAGAACAAAATAATTATGCTGCAAATGAAACTAGTAGAGTGTATCGTGGTTTTATAGCTGTCATAAAGGAGAATTTTGGCTTTATTGAAACGCTCTCGCATGACGAGGAGATCTTTTTCCACTTTAGCAATTATCTTGGTAATCCCAATTGGCTTGAACTGGGACAAGAAGTTGAATATACGCTGGCACCAAATGGCAATACCTTGGTATCCGGCAATTGTCTGCCTGCCCAAAATGTGCGCACACTGCCAAAGAATTCCATACCACAACCGGCCGTACTTGAGTCTGTACACAATGGTGTAGTGGCACGTCCCCTGCGCTGTATGAATCCCGATCAGCAGGAATATGCTGGTCTTATAGAAATACTAGATGAACAACGCACAACGACTATATCACAACACGAGTTTGGCATTACCAGCTTGGTGAACAAACGTGATTTCTTGCAAAAGGGCGACTTGGTCAGTTTTCGTATTGATGAAAGTGGACGAGCGGCCGAGGTGAATGCCGTACGACAGAAGAAGCGCGCCACGGTTGACTCCATCAAGGGACAGTTTGGTTTTCTCAATTTCGAAGTGGAGGATGGCAAAAAGTTGTTCTTCCACATGTCCGAAGTGCAGGGCAATACGGTCGCTCTGCATCCTGGCGATACAGTAGAGTTTTCCGTGGTAACCAATCAGGTGAGACTTGCAACTGGGTAATATATTTTCTGTTACTTAACTCATCAAATCTTATAGCGCAATGGGAAATCTTCGGCTTGTAATGTTTTAAAAATTAATGATCGTCCCGATCGTTTGATCTCGCGCCTAAAAATTAATAGCGAAGACGGCGCGCCACGGCTAATACTTGTACGCGCGCCCAAGGGTCCACATGGCAAGGGTTTCTCTGTTTCAGCACGCCTTCCACGCATTCCAGGTAAGTTGTATTAAATGTAATTGGAAGCAATTGTTATGACTTAACCTCTTATTTTATTTTTCAGGCACTTTGGTGGAATAATTTGTCAAAGTCATCATATTAAATACAAATCAAAGACAATTTTGCGCTCTATATAAAACATATGTATATCCTGTATGCTAGAAAACATTTACATGCGTAACTTAAAAGGCTTAATATAACACAAAAAAATTAATAAATAAAAAAAACAATCAACTATTTTTGCTGTTTAATTGATTTTCAAAGGCGCAATTGAAGCTGCTTGGCGTGCCGCAAAAATATCGTCCAAGTACAAAAAGCGCACAGCAATCTGAAGATGAGTTCGATTATTTTAATAATATATTTTATTTATATATTTAACATTATATATACAGAATATATAAAGATGGAAAATTCGAAGCCACAAACCTTATATTTTTCATACGAATTGCATTTCGTTTGTTTTTAATAAAATCTTTTAAATTTTTAATAGCGTCGTTGCATAAACAAACCTAATTATTTTCTATAATTTAAAAAAAGAAACACTTAAACAGTATTTAACAGAAACTTACACAAGTTCCGGACTCGAAGTGTAACTAATCGCTTGCACAGTTAGCGATGCACTGACTGGATCAGATGTCTGTTTGTTAGCTAAAAGTTCGTTCAGTATTCAGTTCAGTGTGCTTACAAGCGCACGAAAGCATTTTTTACGCGTGATTGCGAATAAAAGAAATCAGTAATGCATTTTACAAAAAGCTTGAGCAAAGTCTTGGCGACTTCTCAATAAAAACGTAGCATACGCCGCATATAATCTCAAGGTAAAGACGGAGAACATTCAAAAGCCCAATGATCTCACAGCAAAGCAGCAAATTTTCGAAAATTGTGTTTTCTGACAAGAACATTTTTACAATGAAAATCAGCTTTCTATATATATATTTTTTGCCAACTGCCCTAAATGTTTGGAGCATAAAGTATACACCAACAAATTTTTATCGGCTTGCGAAAAGGGCTTTTTCATTTAATTTATTTACCTGGGCAGCATTTATTTTAAACTTATTGGGTTGCAAAAAAATCGGTATTGCTTCTTTGACACAAACAGTTGAATGTAAAATATGTAATATTACGATCGATATCATCGTAAAAGCCCTTCTATGGTAGTTATTTTTTGACCAAATTGCTGCGTATTGGAACAATATTTGATTGTGCAAAAAAGCAAATATCCAATACAAAGATTTGTTACCAAAAAAAAAAGGTAAAATGGAAAATGTTAGGTTGCCCAAAAAGTAATTGCGGATTTTTTAAAAGAAAGTAAATGCATAAAACTTAGAATGAACTTTAATCCAATATATAATTGCCATTTTGTTCGATAACCTTTTGCCATCTTCTGGCAAATTTAGTATTCCACGCTCATAGAACTTCTGGCCTTTATCTGCAAAAAACTGAACCAAATGCCATTTTATAGCCTCATCATTGCCGAAAGTTTTACCATTTAAGGAGTTCTGCAAAGATCGAAATAAATGGTAGTCTGATGGTGCAAGGTCAGGGCTATATGGTGGATGCATCAAACGATTAATTCGTTTGGTTCTGGTGGAATATGACACCTTTACGATTGACCAATTCTGGTCGCTTCTCCTTGATTGTATTCAATTTGCCCAATTGTTGACAGTGAACATCCGAATTAATCGTTTGCTTCCTTGGAAGCTGCTCAAAATATACCACACCCTTCCAATCCCACCAAACAGACAGCATAACCTTCTTTTGGTAAATATCAGCCTTTGAAGTGGTTTGAGCTGGTTCACCATGCTTGGACCATGATCGTTTTCGACTATCGTTCCATTTTTCATCTCCAGTTATGATTCGTTTTAAAAACGGATCGAATTCATTGCGTTTAAGGTGCATATCACAAGCGTTGATTCGGTTTGTTAAATGAATTTCTTTCAATACATGTGGTACCCAAATATCAAGCTTCTTCTCCAGTCCAAGACTTTTTATGTAATAATGAACGGTTGATTTTGGTATATTTAACTTCTCTCCTATCTCACGCTCAGTGACGATCCAATTCGATTAATGCTTTGATTTGGTCATCATCAACTTCATCATATCTATAAAAAATTCACCCATCAAGCTAGGAATACGGATTAGTTTTATTATATTTTTTCCTTTTTATCAATTATTTCATAATTTTTAGAATGTTTAAGTTGTCTAATGTTAGGTCAACTGGACTTAGTTGTACCCTTACGTATTAATAAATAAATAAATAAATAAATAAATTTGGCCGACCTGAACGTGGCTCATCTTTAAGTGAAAAATCTCCAGAACGGAATTTGCGAAACCAATTTTGACACTGTCTTCCTTTTAAGGCTTTATCACCATACACATCTCGTAACTTTTTAGCAACCTGCTCCGCGTTTTTTCCTTTACGGAAATAATAAAGTAAAATATGACGAAAATGCTCCTTTGTGGGCTCCATATTAAAATTGACGCCAAACAAATAAATGTAAGCAAAATTTCGCGCACTTTTTTTCTAAAGCAAGCTAAAAGTAACAGCTGATAACTGACAGAATAAAGAATGCAATTACAGAGTCACAAGCCGTTGAGAAAATTTGTCAACGCCGACTATATGAAAAATCCGCAACCAACTATTGGGCAACCCAATATATACAATATGTGCTCATAAAGTAACTTTATTTTTTGAATCAGCTGGGCTCAGTAAAATTGGGTTCCCAATACTGGCCAGTGCACAGTTAACTGTGACTTACACGAAAATACTAAGATGTCTGATCCCTGAATTTTTTTATGGATATTATCCAGCAGTTGCTTTTGACATGTATACTTTCAAAAGTAATTATAATATTTGCCCAGTATTGCCCAAATATGTTACTGGGCATTCGGGAAATTTCGGGAAAAAAATTACTAAAAACAATCACGAGAAGGAGTGTAAAATCAAAACCAATGCCATGTCTGCATGGCAGACATTTTTCTTAAAAATGTTAAAAGGAGCACTTTCAACAGTAAATTTGTTGGGTTTTTGCAAATAATAAGGATTGCACGAACAGTAAGTCGAATATCTGAACGATGCTTCTTCTAACAATAATTAAATTCGTTTTTTTGACATTTCGGGCACACTCTACGACAAAATGGTCTTTTGAGTTAAAAAAAATATATGTATTGTCCAAAAAGTAAAGTTATCAAATAAAAGGAAAATTTTAATCATATGAGAATACAATAATTGCAATATAACATTTGCCGAAATGAATCATTAACATGAAAATCTGAAATTCATTTAAACAATAATTAAATACATAAAAATTAGTTATTTTCCATTATAAGGTGCACAGTTAAAATAAAATTGTACATACTCTGGCACTTGCTAATAATAATAGCGACTGCACGATCAGTAACTCGAATATCGTAACGATCCTGCTTCTAATAAGAATTAAATTTGGATAAAGTATCAAAATCTAAACAAACGCCAGCCAGAGAAAGAGTTAGAGAGAGGCCTGTCACAAAGTTTGAAAAATTTCAGATTAAACACTTTTTTTGATGCTTTGGTTTCTTTTGTTTTAATTTTTATTTATAAGAATAATTTATATCTGCTTATATTTCCGGTTATATGAGATGACTATGGAAACATGAATGATGCTTTGATTTGTTTGTTTAATTTTCTTTCTCTCCATTTTTGTTTTGTTTTGTTTGGTTTTTGTTAATTCTCTTTTAATTGCTATGCGTGCTTAAAATTTCACTGTTATTGACTTTTAATTCGTTTTGTTTCTCCCCGCCCACGTCCCACGTCATATAATAAGTTTCGTTTGTTTTTCATTTACTTAAAATTCCAATTGCAAATGAATGCATTAAAATATATATATGTATATATATATATATATATGTGTATAAATGTATATATTTATTTGAGGTTATGTTAATGTATACGTTACAATTTTAGTGATTATATATTGCATTGATTTCATCTTGTTTTGTATATGCTTTTGCTTTCGTTTCGTTTCGTATGATTATAACGCGTATAATTCGTACTTATATAGATTGTTTTTTTATATAGTATAGTTAGGCTTTATAAGTATGGATCGCAATTGCATGGTAGATTATAGCTTTTGGCAAATTTAATCCGATTTATGCTTTCATTACTTGTATTTAAATTTAATTATTTCTTGGTATTCGTATAAAGGCAGTAAAAAGGGATTGTAATATAAAGATCATCTTGGTGTTTTTGAGTTTAGAATTTCAATAAATACTCGTTAGAGTATTCTTCGTTTTTTTTTGTTTATTTTTTTTTTTAATTGCATTCACTTACAATACTATTACAAAAAATATTAAGTTTTTGTATATAAAATCGAGGTAAAAATTGATGGTGCATCGGTTGTTTATATGGGGGGAAAACTCAGGCTTGCGACTTATACAAATTATTTTAGAAATCTTAAACTAATTGCAATCTGGTTACTTCGATTTGTTGGCTGTTGTTGTTTCATTTAACGCTGAAAACCTGTTTATGGCGAATACTGTATAGTTCTGCCGATGCACTTATCAGTGTTTTTTTTTTGCAATGATATGGGTTGCTGAGCTTACTAACTGCAATTTATTCAAATGTCTTTTTTTTTGTTTTTGTTTTTTTTTTTTGAGTTAATTTGAGAAATTTTTTAATTTTTGGGGTGGGCTAAATTTTTTTCCTTAGAATTGCGCTTGTGCAATTTATTTGTTTTGGTATTTTTTATTAGTTTTTTTTTTAATTTATAATTTTTTTTGTAATTTATTCTTAATTATATATGACTTTAAGTTAATTTATTATACACGAAGTAGGAAGAAGTACATAGTCTTAGTTAATATAACTATATTGATATTCATGGGTTGTGCTTAACTTTTTCGAAAACTTTTTAGTTTTTATTTTAAAAATAATTTTTTCTTTTTTTTTAAGGAAAGATCTATGCTTAATTACTTGTGCTGGCTACGCCTTGGTTTATCAATGGGATAGGATTTTTTCATTACTTTTGTATATGCAAGTTGGAGCGTTTAAGTAATAAAACTTGAGTAGCAAAACTTTAGGAATTTTTTTAAAGATTTCATAAGAACTAAACAGCATCAAATGTTAAAAACGCCAGTAAGTTTTTTAATATAATGTGGCTTAAAAAGGCATATGGATTTTATAAAGGGTGATCTTTTTTAGCAATTTATTTTTAGGCAACACGTTTTTTAACGCTCAGTTTCGTCTATAATGTACATGATTCATGATTCTAACGAACAGCACTTATATATTATATATTATTGAACTCGAACTTGGACTGCAGGACAACCAGAAGTATGAAATCAACTACTAATGCATCCCCGAAATAGACACTTTTTGGTGTGCATGATAAGCCGATGGCTTCAATGGGCTGTACTTTTTAATAGACAATAAATACTGAAACGTTGGCAGCAAAGAACTCGACTGTGGCTCACATGTGATTTCAACAAGATATTTCCATATAGCACATCAATCAAAGCTTCAGTTGACCAAATTATTTCACGTTTTGGACCGCATAGATTATATGCTTTAACGCCTCTAGACTTATTTTTCGTAAAGCGATTTCAAGATACAACTCTAGACTCACTGTAAGCCAATTTTTAAGAATTTTTCAAATTATTCTGAATTTTATATGTTGTAATTGAAGCTTAAGTTCTCTGTTGCTTAAATACCACCCTTTACATCGTGGATTGTTCTATCGATTTCATATAGTTTTAGAATTTGTGGTGTTTTTAAAATTCGAATTTGCAAATTTTTAAAAAATCGCCCTTTATGAGGTCTATTAAAATGTGTATAAAATTTTCTTAGGCTGCGCTGAGTCTCAGCATGAACTAGCGATCATTAACAAACTTGAACAGTTTTCTAAATAGAAGAAGACTATATTTAGACTGTCTATTCGTTGAAAGTAGTCCTATTAGTGTCCAGCTGAAGGTAGTCAAGTGAAATTACTTGACACTCCCGAACCGCATATGAGAATGTGTATGGGTCTTAAGTGTTGGGATTTTAGGCTGCTAATCTTAGTGTAACTAACTATATAAAGAGTAGTGCTCCTAAAGCGAGAATTTCATTTATTTACCAAGCTGATTAATGAGAATTTTAAATAAATATTTTTTAGTTTTTTAAGATTATTCAATTTTTTTCTTAAGCGTAAGCTTTTAGTTATTTGGGATCGTATCTTAAAATCAACAACAAATCTAGCCCAGACACCCAAACACTCCTCTACTCTAAATCACACTTACGAATGGGTTTTTTTTTTTGGTTTTTTTTTTGTATATTTTGGGGCACTTAGGCGCTATTCTTTGAGACAAATTCACGCAATATATCGCCAGCCATTTCAATATTATTACGCGCAATGCCCAGCGCGGTAATGGCATTCTCCTTGGAGTAGCCGGCATTCATCAGGCGTGCAATGTACTCCAAATTGATATTCTCATATGGCACGCTGGCGGCACAGTCTTTTTGATTGATCGTCACATTTGCATAGAGCAGTGGCTGCTGCTGCTGCGGCAATTGCTGTTTCTGGGCAGGCTGTGACAGCTGTTGTGCCACCACCTGCTGCGGCTGCTTGAGCGGCTGCGGCAGTTTCTTGCCATTGGCCAAGCTGCTACCATTGCTAGTTGCTGCACTGAGCGCTGCAGCGCTTGTAGTGGTGGTGCAAAGTTGTGTATAATGGGCTGTGGAGGAGTCTAGCTTGGGCAATGTGCCGCGTGCCTCAAGTGGACGCGTATCGATAACGCCACTTATGGTCTCAGCCGGTCCCACCTCGACAATGTCTTCGTCCAGCAGTGAGAGCACCGGAGATGTAACACTACTCGCTGTACTGCTGGCAACTCGCTGTTGTCTCATGAGGTCATCGGCTAGAGTGTCAACATAGCTGCAGCTAACATGCGGTGGTATTGGTGGCGCTGTTGTCTGTGGCGGCACATTGTCCAGACTGCATTGTATGTTATCAATGCTTTTGCTGCTGCTGGGCAGACCAGTGGTGATTGCTTTTTCTTTGCCAGGTGTTTCCATGCCTGGTGATGACTTACGCGGCGGCAGCGGCGGCGCCACGCCACCCACCATGCCCGACGTGGTGGCTCCATCAATGCTACGACGCGCTGCAGTAGTTGCGCCAGCATCCTGCAGATTTTGCAGAATGGCATAGGAGCTAATTGATGCATTGTCGTTGCTCTCCGTCTTGCCAGGCAGCTTCTGGCCATATGTGGAATTAGTTACACAGGAGCCTATAAGCGGAGCACTCATGCGATTGGTTGTCTTCTGCGTGACGCTGGCTGTGGCCATGACGCCATTGTTTAGCACCGCCGCAGCTGGTGGTGCTGTAGGCTGCGGCGTTGTTGCTGCTGGCGCTGCACTGCCACTGGGTAAACTCAAGGCAGCCACGCCACCTACGCAGCCAGCATAGAGATCATTTTGTACGGCCATTAGACTAGGTGTAGTACTGCGTCTGCCCAGACGCGGGGATGTATGCGGACTATGCTTTTCCATTGCTGGCTGCGCCGCCACCGTGGTGCTCAGCGCATGTAATGAGCTTGTGGCTATGTTGAAGTCGCCAATATCCTGCGGGTTTGCGAGTTTTAGTTGTTTGCGGTTTTATTTTTTTTTAATTTTGACTAAAGTAAAGCTTAGGCCTGTGCAAAGTAGGGCATGCTGCTAAATAAAAAAGTTAACGGAAAAGAAATTCGTAATGCCAAAGTAATTGCTCTTCAGCTATGGATATTAGTTATATCCTTACTAAAATAAGCTTTGAAACTAACAGAAAAACGTTTTCAGCTGACTTTTTAAGTCATCTAAGAGATCAGCTGGAAAAAGTCACATGTTCTAGAATATTTTAGAAATGTGTGCTGCAACTTGTATATTTACAGAATCAAATATAATATATGTGCATATCATAAAAGATTGTCACAAAAGCTGCTGATTCGCATCACTCAGACAGTTAACTAAGCACAGACAGTTTGAAGAACCTCAACGTTATCAGTCTGCAAGAACTACGCGGATCCTTCTAAACCCACACTTCTAACGTCTATGCTACATATTCTGCGAAGAGCATTTACAAATTAAACAAAGTATAAACAAAAGCTGCAATAAAAAGCATGCAAAAGAAATTAACAATTTTTGGGGTACAACAATAAATATAAACACAGAAAGTTTTAAACAAAATAAATAAATCTAAACAGTATGTAAATATTTATATATGCATGTTTATATATATATTTTTTTATGTTTCATTTTAGCATAACTTATTAAGGAATTCGAAAATAATATTTTAATTGCTAAATGCTTATTAATTTTTTAAATATATTAATTGTTTTAAATAAGTTTATTTTATATAAATAATTTCTGTTTTTGTTTTAATTTTATATGCTAGGTTTGTATGTGCACAGTTTTTCTTGTAAATATTTTTTAAACTAATTTTAAAAACACGCTAAACAGAACGCCTTTCATTACAAATTATAAATTAAGTTTTTGCTTTAGAGAAAAACCAAATAAAATTATAGAAAATTATAAAGGACTTCTCATACAGTTGCTAATTATAGTAAACGTATACTAAATATTGTAGTATAAATAAATTTGCATAATGTTCTTTGAGCCTAAGGAAATACATTGTTTTAAGAAAACACAACTTGGCAATATTTCATAAACAAGTCTAGCTATTACTTTTACAGGAAAGCAAACTGCTTATAGTTATAGCAATTAAGTTAAGAAAACAATTGTGTTTCAATTTCTTTTCGAGCAGCGTTTAATTTTAAGTTTGAAGACGTAGCATTTTTTTAAAATTGCGCTATGCTGGGACTGCCAAATATTAAACAGCAGGCTATAAGTTCCTACGATACCAGCTATAACTCTATGAGAACACTTTATAAATTGTACCGAACATTTACAAAACAACCAAATAAACTAACGCCTCGGGCGTACTACAAAAATTGACAGAAATTTTGTAAAATTAAAATTTCTTAAAATTTTAAATGCTCTATACAAGAAATTTAAATAACTTTTAAAATGACTTGATACACAGTAGCACATTACTATAATTTAAGTGAAACATTAAGAAAATCAGTTAAATGTAATACTATTTGTTAAAT
The DNA here is from genome assembly GCA_035046065.1 of Chymomyza procnemis. NCBI lineage: Eukaryota > Metazoa > Arthropoda > Insecta > Diptera > Drosophilidae > Chymomyza > Chymomyza procnemis. The sequence continues at coordinate 25,063,262 of JAWNOJ010000013.1, read as the reverse complement.
TCTGCCATTAAATTATAAACATAAACTGGCTCAAGTTAGTAACAAATAAATCATAGAATTTATATAATGCTTAATATGAACTTAATAATTTCAATGAATGCTGCTGTTAGCCTTTCTTTTCTTTTTTGTTAATAATAAATTACAGTCTTAGGGCAGCCGAATTAATGGCGAAACAATGCATTAAACAAAAATTTGTTGTGGCTGACGACAAGTAATTAATTTAAAAAAAAAACTACTACAAACTAAATTTATCTTTGGAAATATTAAACAATAAACTAAAATGAAAAACATTTAAACAAAATGTTTAAATAAAATATTACTATGCATTTTGTGTGTATGTATGTGTTTTGTTGTTTGTTTCGTCTAACTATAAGTATGCACATGAGTGTAAACAAAGTGAATGCTAAGTAAATACTGTGAAAACAATGAATGGGTTATATGGGAACAGCTTAGTACTAACTATAAATTATAAAGAATAAAATACAATAGTAAAGTATGGATAGTTGAATTTCATAGTGCCTATGTACAAAAGTGAAAATGCTACAACATTTCGATAAGAACTTAGAACTGTTTGCTGTTGCTATTGTTGCTGCTACTGCATTGTGCAATGATTAAGCATATAATTTATAACATTTATGAAATTTAGCTGATAAAAGTTAGCAAATTTGCCATATGAAGTGAATCAGAGTGTACGTGTGATATAATCAACAAAATAACAAAAACGCATTAAACAGAAACAAAAGCAGCAAACGCGATAAAAACAATATCAACAACAACAGCAGCAGCAGCAGCAGCAGCAGCAACCATCAATGGGCCACTTCCGCTGCGCATACACATAAGACCATAAAAGTATTAAATAAGTTTGTGTCTGCGTGCGTGTGTTTTCGTTAGTCGCATGAATTTTGGCAAATAATTTATAAATGTTTGTGTTGCATGAATAATTGTAACTAGCGCACGCTAAACAAAACAAACTGCACTGTAAAACATTAAACTTATTAAAAATAGAAATATAGAAACAATAGCATTATAACTCGTATATATAAAACGAACAAAAATAATAATTTGTGTATATATAAAAAAAGAGTAAAAGTAATATGTATAATAGCAGCACAGGCGGCAGCAGCAGTGGCTTCATTCAGCATTAATGACTGCACAAAACTATACCTCTGTATCATCGTCGTCCTGGTTCTGTTGCCGTCCATTGGTTGCATTGCGATTATGTTGCTTGCGCGGATCAAAGGCATCGACAACAATCTGTTCAGTGCCCTTGATTTCAGCGCGACAAAATGGGCAACCCTGCATAAAGCAAAACAAATGTTTTTAAGCTTTAGTTATAAGATATATTAGGTAACTTTCAGACTTACTTGACCCTCCGAGTCCACTTGCCATGACGTTAAGCAGGGCGTACAAAGTAAATGGCCGCATGGTTCAATGCGTATATCCTTATCATTTTCTGCGCAGATTTTGCATAATTGAAATGTGCTGCCTGTGGAGGAGCATAAACAAAACGTTTAAATAAATATGCACAATAAGATTTGAAACAACTCAATGACTTGCCCATTTCACAGTATAGTTCATATTGCTCTTGCGTAACAGTTATGTGATCCTCTGTAGGACTTTGTACCGCAGATGATAAATCCGGATTATAGGCCTGACCATCAGGATACAAATAGAAGCCCTCACTGTAAAAATAAACATGCATTTAATTTAAGTTTGCATATAAAAATTTAAATATCAATTAAAAATATATATTCCAATCGTATCTCCAGTTTCTTCTTTCAGTTGTAACCAAAGTCAACGGATACCCGTTTACTCTTATAGCTTTCCACGTCCTAGGAGAAGCTGCTTTATTTTTTTTAATTGTTAATTTTTTAAGGCATTAAATATTCTGCTATTTGATGCAAAATCACGGTGATTAAGAGTGATTATGGAATGCGAAATTATGGTAGCATAATCGTTTATAGCTTCTCTATTCTACGTTAAAAGCGAACTTATTGCGTAAAATGTAGTCACGATTAGTGCGAATTTTGAAAGGAAAACTGGTCCCCACCAAACACTTTTGCTTTTGTCTCTTAAAGTCTTGGCACTGTAGTCCATATTATACTATTTTTTTTGAACGCGAGCCTATAGCTTCCCTATAATACGCACACTCTGAACATAAACTTGCATAAGATTTAATCAAGATTGGTCTCCGAACATAAACTTTTTTACGCTATAAAAAGTAGTTTCCACCTAATGACTTCCTAAGTCTGCACACTGCATACGTACCGATGGCCGTCGAGTAGCGCCTGACAAAGTGACTTGTTTTGTGGTATCGTTTGCAGGATCTCGCCATCTGCGGTCACATAGCCTATAGCCCATTGACCAAGACGCGTGCAGGACAAACGAAACACATAGCTACCCGCCTTGTTAATGTAACGTTGTAGACGTGCCTTCACCTCGTCGTACGTTAAAAATGCCACATAGCCAGGATGTGTGACGGCCAATATTTGCCAATTGCGAAGCAGCGTAACCCAAGGCTGAAACAATCGCGTGAATACATCGAATTCAAAATTCGATATATAGTCATTGCAAGTTAGATCAATAGTAGTTTTCAGTGCCATAGCCTCCAGGCCGGATGAAATCTGATGCACTTTGTTTAACTCCTGACGAAAGATTTTCCAGGGTACCAGCGTGCTAATGCAATATTGTAGAGTTAACATATAGCTTCAGTAGAAGGTTACTTTCAACACTTACCTGTTGCCAAAATTACTCTTCCAGAAATCGGCCGCATCGGCCTTGGTAATCCGAAATTGGTCGCCGGCAAAGACACCATTGGGAAATATTGCCTTCAGCTCGCTGAGCATGTGTGAAAAGACCAAACTTAGTTTGGTCAAATTTCGCCGATAATGTGAATTCTCATCAAACATTTTCTCCTTGCCCTCCTTGAAAAGCTTAATCGCTTGCTTGCATTTACGCATTAAATTGTTAATAAACACATTAAAGTGCTCATTGCCGTGCAGCACATGCATTTGATCCTCATTTTTCGAGTAAATTAAACGTAAACGTTGATACGTATCCGGCAGTATGTCCAATATGAAGGGGGGACTGTTTTTTAGATTCATTTTCGGCTGTTGGCACAACTTGACCACTTTATCCATCAGTTTCCATGTCTTCTCCAGCGTTTTCTTGTCCGTCGATAGACGCTGCGAGACACAAGCCTCCGAGATGGCTCCATGAAGTTTCGAAAATATTGAAGGAAAAATTTTTGGTTGTGATTGTAGGCGACTTGTGCGACTCGTCGCCATCTTTTCTCTCAACACACTGCTGCTGCTGCGGCTGGTGCTGCTCTTCTTGTTGTTGTTGTTGTTGTTGCTGCTGCTGCTGCTGGTTTGGGGAGTAAGTTGTAGGTTTCACTCTTGACGGCCGTCGTTCGGTTCTCGCGTACAACAACAACAACGACGACGACGACTGCGACGAAGGCGACAACGACTGCGACGACTACGACATGAATTTCTAGCTCCCCAAACTGCTTGCAAACTATAATAAATTATACATTTACACTTAATGTTTAGCACTATTCGTGTGCATTTGCACAATTTGCGCTTTTACAAATAAATTTTACACGAATTTTTTCCACACAATTCTCGCAGACTTGGACTTTTTCAATGAAAAACAATTATACTCAGTGTGTGCGTGTGCGTTTATGTGTGCGAGTGCATGTGTGTTTGTAGTATTATCGCGCTGCCAACTTATTCCAATTATCACAGAGTTGTATTGGCGATTATGTGACGTTTACGTGTGAATGGCAACTTATTGAGTTTATATAGTTGACGTTACTTTTTCAAACGAATGAATTGTGTACATTAGATAGTTTTTAAGATAAATTCTTGTACATCGTAAATTTAAAAAAAAGAAATATTATGAATGCCAATGAATGTTTGCGCTAAAATTGAAATTTAGAACATTTCCAAAATATGGAACAAGAATCCATTTTTCATGATTGCATCACATGTGGGCGTGCGCATAGGTCAGCTATACTTTCTGATGCAATTAAAAAGAATGACATATGACTTTAGTAAAAAATATAAATGCAATAATACAAATGGCAATGTTACGACGAATTCTCTTTGTGCCCTGTATTTTTCAGTCTACTCTTTAAATTACTTTATCTGGGAACGTATCTTTAGGGCATTCGGCCTTGGTGTTTTGTTTGATCAGTTAACTTTAAAGTTAACACATTTACAATATTGTAATTAGAGCTAGAGGGGTTTCTGCATTTATTAAGCGGTGTCCAAAAAACTTAATGACACTTATATTATCAAACTGCTAAATATTTTAGTCGTTTGTCATCATTATCAACTTAGAATTGTAATTTTATTATGTTTTTTATAATGGTTTACACTTTCATTTAGGAATGTTTATGTCTGCATAAGCTCTTATTCGGGCTCATTAACACTTCTTAGCAAAGTTTTTTTGTCATTCCATCCAGTATAACACGCAATTTTCCATCTGTTATTGTAGACCTAATTATGCTTTGCACGATTTCTTATTCTTTTCGATTCTTATTATCTAAATACAAAAATCTTTACGCTTTTGCAGGATGAACATGTGTACATCCCTTTTGCATGAACCAGAGAAAATGTTCTTAAGTTTTCGGTTAGGACTAGGATGGGGTAATCTAGCTCATTTAGAAGAAGCGATTCTTCTTCTGTTAGTAATAGCAGTAATTAATGATTGGTTGTTCACTTATTGCATCATTTACGGCTTTTGAAAAAAAAGTTAAATTAAAAACAAAAATCGTAACATTTTTAACGTAGTTCGCATAAATTTGAAACTCATAAAGCTAAAAACAACAATCAAGCTGCTGGTCACAAAACCATTTTAAAGCCAATATGGACCTACGTTATTCAGGTACAGCAAGCTCTACCAAACGTAGTCTCCTAAATAAGTTCTTAACAATGTTTTACCAACGAACTGAAGTGATAAGAGAATTCAGAACTGGTTTCACCGAGAATTTGCACAACCACTCTTCGAAGAATACACCTACTAATTTTTGCTAACGAACCAACCCATTTCCTGAAACAATAATGTATTTTAACCATTTCATTTTCAACCGCAGTCTTTAATTTTTGTCCAAAAAGAAAAATATTTTAGTTAGTTAAGATAAAGACTTTGTACTTTATTAGTTTATAAAATTTATTTACAAAGTAAAAAAGACTCATCCAAGATAATAATAACATATATTAAAACTAAATATTGTTATAAGACTCAGCAGCTGTGTATATGGAATTGGTCACAGTACAAACAATCGCATAACAATCGTCTACGAATATTATAAGGATGATCAATAGTATAAGAATGATTAACTGACTAACAATGAACAATTGTATAGGTATTGATTTACTATTTCAGAATAAGCTAAAAGTATTTAGATGAGCGGTTGATTTTGGTTTGTTTCTTCATAAACAACCTATCACAGACCTATCAAAAAAGACCCAAGATGAAAGCAAGGTTTTTGCATCTCTTGTAGAATCGGCGTTTCCGTTTTCAATCTAGGGCATATGGAATAAGTGACGTCGAAAACCATGTACCCTTGGCAATGTTTTGCTTAGGTATGCGCAGCAACTGACGCCTAACCATGATAATCCCTTATAGGGTTACAGTCGCTTCATCAACTTTCGCCAGACGCTCCTGTTTAGCAAGAGCCTTCTTCAGATGGCTACACTACGAGAGTGCTTGTCTTTACTTGGTTTTTCCATCGGAGTCTTGGCAGTCCTTTTGTCTTCCTTTATCGGCATTTTCTGTCCATACAATAAATGACAGAGTTCGCGTGATGTTTAGTTATAACACGCTGGACGACATCTATGTTGTCGTAGAGTTAATACATCTCATGATGCATCCGAGTGCAATAGTCTAGCTGCAACATTAAGAGTAACGAAAATGCGGCTTCAGAGACTTTTAAAAGCACTCACAGGATGAGCGTTAGTTTTAGTGCTTGAGCAGCTCTTTGATTCACATCTGCTTGCTGAGATCACCGCATTTATATTGAAATGGGCAAGAAATCACTCGCTGGACTTCTTATAGTCCTCAAACTACTCACAACATGTTCATTAATTTGGAAATACCACGTACTTTCATCCAATCCATAAAAAATAGCTGCTGCATTTACCAAGCTCTGCATAGCTGATAAATTAGCGCCATTTGCCAAATTAAATCTCTACTATTTAAATGATCTATTAAATTTTTTTATTTGATTGTTTACTGACACCCGACGCTAATGAGCAATAAGTTCTAAAATTAAATGTGGCGTCTGTTGGCTTCAAGTAACAAAATATTCGAGCTAAAAATTATTGGTAAAGAATGCAAAAAAGAAATGTTTGCCTGCACTCGATTGGATATAATAGGACATAGAATTTGATATTTAACGTAATCTAACATAGCCATATTCCACAGGTGGATCCTAGTTAATTTTATTCGTTTACGTATTAACATAGTATACACAATTTGTGATGCTTCTAAAATCAATTGCTTTTCAATTTTGTTACAAAACACGGAAGAAGAAATATAGTAGATTTCTATAGGATTTTAATATTATACCTCAAATTAATATTCTCTATATTTTTCTACTTTTAAATCTCATTTTATAATCCCAACCTTCCAAATGGGAGGGTGACATTTTATACGGAGACTAATTTTTTGTTAATAACTGATTTACAATTGTATTTCCCGCATCCAATCTAACGATAGTTTAATTTTATATAAATGAAAATTGTTGTAAATTAACAAATCTCAAGAGACCCGGTTGGCCAATTAAACATTTACGAAAAAGCTGCTTAACGAGCATAATTATTGAGTGAAAAGTAAAAATTTATTAAAACTTTAATATATGCGTACTTTATTCGGATTTTAGCTAGTAACTTGCAGAGATTCGACAAATTTATTTAATTGCACTTTCAGTCATCACTCTTTTATAAATGAAACATATTTCTTCAATCTTCGTGTGTTTCTACAAAAAAATCTAGCGACTGTTAAATAATTGAATTGTTAATGTGTTCAACCATTAGCATAATTTGCTTTTATTTCCATCCCATCTTTCTGTTGATTCTTCTGCACGCATCATCTATTTGGCATCATTTTTCACATTCACAACAACCACTTTTGATTTTGCTCTATAATTTCCGCTTTTACTTGCTAGCACCTATCGCAATGCTCTATCATCACATTTATATAATACTCGTCGAATAGTCAAAGACTGAGGCAGTGCCTCAAAACCAACTGCATCTCAAGTCCACGACTATTTCCAGCATATGTAGAAAACGTGTCCGACTTGCAGAACAGGTGCATCGGTGAAGTTGTTGTAGTTGAAGAGTCTCGTCATAAAAGTTTCTTTTCTCCATACACAATTTCAATACTCTTTGGCCCAAGGGAGAGTGCCAATAAGCAACTATTTGTATTTGTCATATTTGTAAAATACACTTTTTTTAAAAAAGAGTTATTTCGCATTCAAATTTTTGTACTTTAAAATAAATGAATCATAAAAACTCATTACCACCTATAAAAACACGCATAAACAAATTTCCATTAAATAAAATTGAAAGAAATATATTTGTTTAGAAACTCTTGTTTTCAAATCAAACTATTTTAAAGCTGAGCTATTTTTATTTTAAGAAAATTGCTATGAACAATACTTTTTTAAGGCCATTAAATAATTTTTATAAAAAGCGTTTAAGTTTTAAAGTTTGAGGCCATAATAACTTGTTCAAAAACATTCCGTGAAAAACGGCCAGGCTGCTATTACTTTAAATGTAAACATACACTTAGTTCGTTTTTTTATATTTTATTTTTTTTTTATTCTGCGCTGAAATTTTTAATTAAATTCTGTTCTTTTAGTGGAGTTGAGTGATTCAGTTGGTTTTTACAATGAAGTTTATCGCTGCTTTGTTGAAACAATGCAAATTTGGCAAGCTACATAAATATGAATAATGTTTCATTCGTCACTCGGTTTTTGCGTGCTGAGTACGCGCCTGCAGCTTGCAGTGTATAACATTGTCGTAAGGATACACTTTGCCTCTAACATATCGTTTTGTTTAATATGCAGCACACTGCAACCAGCTACAATTTTCACTTTCCATTTTTATTGGCAACAACGACGACTTTAAAATCTTGCCTAAAAAGAAATTGCGCACTTCCAAAGGTTTTTTTTTTTATTTGTTTGCTATTTTTTTTCTATTCACAATTTGACAGCTGGCTGTAGCTTAGCTTTAACTTAGCTTTCTTTTAATTATTTTTAAAACGATCTGCGGCATTAGTTCTGGGCATGGATATATGCTGCGTCATGCTCATGGCTGTCATATGGATGTTGCCGTTGCCTTGCAAAGTCTGGCAGCCCCAAAACTAACTGTAAACATTCACTTACTGACCTCTTTTTGTGTGGCTGCAACGTGCGGCTGCGCAGCATTCAATTTTCGTTATGCACGCGACTGGCGGACCACCAATATGCATGGTGCAATGCATTATTGAGGGTGCCACCAATATTAGTTAGTGTGACGTCACTGAAGCAAATTTGTTGATTAACTTGCACGATAGCTTTGCGCTTTGATATGGCATTTATGTGTAGGTATAAGAACAAAGCGCGATGGATCTGTGTAGCATAGTGGTAACGTAAGCTCCTCCAAAACCGAAGCTCGGTGGTTCGTTTCCAAGCTGCAATACTGGTAGCACTAAGTCAATACCTATTAATTTTAGAAAAAAAGGAAGATCCCTGTTTTTTTTTGAGCACCTATTAAAAGATATTCGTATGTTTGTTTGATAGCATTATAGCATTTTGCAGAAAAATTTTGCCGTCTTTCAAAAGTAATTCATTTTTAAACTTCTGCTAATATGCGTTTTTTTTTTTGGTGGTACTTCCGCTAAGACTAGTGCGGCAGGTTGTGATTTTGTGTGCATCAATGCCACAGCCTTTGGAGCTGCTTTAGCTTATTGCATGATCATGAGTAATATGAGTTGTTGGCCGTGTATTAGGTTGTTTATGTGACCATTTCTCATAGGAAGGCATATGCTAAATTTTGCAAAATAGTTCTAATAGTTGATATATTAAACAGGGATAGATTACTTAATGGTTAGACTTCCGCTAAGACTAGTGCGAGAATGCATGTATGCATGCTCAATTGGCGCTTGGAGAGACCTCCGAAGCCTGCTGCTTTACCTTATTTCATGATCATGAGCAATATGTGTTGTTAGCCGTGTGTATATGTGACCCTTATTCGCAACACTACTCAGGCGTAAAATTTATGGCTTTAAAATCCACAAAGTCTATAAACACAGCTTCCAGCTAGCTGCAGCAGCAACGACTGTGCTGCACACTGCTTTGCTGCACTTTCTACAAGCTGCTGCTGCTGCTGCCGGTACGGTCTGCCCGTGTATTTGTGTGTGTGTGTGTAACTGTGTGCATGTGTTATAATTTCAAATGCGCAAAGCCTCGCCTTTTTGGTTGAATTTTTACTGCCACTTTTGGCAAATTAAATTTGTACATAAAAACCGATTAGGTGTTGCTGCGGTTGCATGCTGGCCGTGCAGACAACATGGCCAAGTTGTTATTTTAAATACCGACAACTCCATTTAATCAAAGCCTTGGTAGCGCCACATACACACACACACACACACACTAACAACGCGCGCGCGCGCTCGTACACTCACGCAAACACACGCGCAGTAGCTTAATGCTGCTGCTGCGCTGCGACTGCGCTGCCTTTCACTCATATAAATTTGTTGGCATTGCAAATTCGAGTGTCATTCTGCAGCGCAGTGTCAAACCTTTCTCTTCGTTGTTTGTCGCAAACAGCAAAAAAAAAAACTGAAGTAGAGTATTCATGGCATATTTTGCTGCGTAGTTCGTCATACGTGTTCGTTGTGCCACCAACAAAAGAAACAACAGCAGCAGCTACAATAAAAGCGTATAATATTTTTATGAATGTAAAAACTTCTATGCAAACGCACACAAATGCGCATATGTATGTAGCTTTAGCTGTGTATCTCTGTGTTATATGTTGCGCATGTTCATTCATTAAAAAACGGCCACAACAACATCATCATTTAAATAATGCAGTCGTCAGCCTAGGCAACAGCAGCAGCGCCTTCCCGAGATCATTTCGAGTGCGAAACTCAGCGAGCGCGCATCAAATTCCAGCGGCAGCGGCAAAAGCGTAACAAACGCAGCAAACATTTAAAAAGAACCAACATTTTTTTGGAATATGTGTTTGTGTCTGTGCCAGTGTGTGTTGGGTGTTATGCTATATAGAACGCATAATTAATAAAAAATTAAAGTAAACGTGCAGATAATAAAAAAAAAAACAAAACGAAAAACTGGCAAAACATAAAGCTGCGCAAACTCAAATAATAAAGGAGCTCAAGACAGTGGCGCATTTGCAAGCATTTCAAAACGCGTTCTTAAGTGTTATAAAAGTATAAAAGAAAAAACAATAACAATAAAAAAAAGTAAAGTTACAGTAGCCAAAGACGTGCTTTTGATTGTCGTGTTGCGGGGGGGTGACACAGCACGAATGAACTCATAAAAGGGCCAGGCCAGACCCCAAATGAGTGCGCGACGGCGACCACAAGTGAACCGTTAATTCAGTCAGCGTCTCTGTCTCTGCGGTAATCTTGCAACAATTCTCTTAAAGAGGCGTTACTTGAAAACTTTCTTCATTTCAACGCAAACGCGCAGCCAGCCGCAGCAGAGCAGTGGCAGTTAGCAGCAGCAGCAGCAGCAGCAGCAGCAGCACACGCGTGGTGTCGTCGTGATCTTTGCAACCACAGCAGTGGATTGAAAGTTAAATAAAAGGTACCTACTACAACTTGCACTAACCAATGTTTTGTGTGGTATCCTTGAGTGGAAAGTTGTCAACAGGCAACTCCTAGGCCTTGCTACGCTCACACCGAATTTAGCGAAAGTATACGCTGTATACATAGGCTATTTTAAGCACTAATCCACTCGAGGAGACGTACTTCCCCGTCAGCGTAACTTACATATTAAAATTCTCCATTACTTTTGCTTTTTTCATAACTTCCATCCATGCAATTGCTGCGCTACCAAGAAGTCACGCGTTTTTTTTCGTGCATTTTTGCAACAACGGCAGCGTGCACATTGCTATGAGCTGAAGTGCTTGCCACAGTGCTACCGCAACAACAACAACAAGAGCAACACGCACACAGCAACAACTTCAAACATATACTAACTAACACACAATTACTACTACCATTTCAATTGTTAACGAGCGAAAGCGTAGTCACGCACACACGCGTCGCGGATTTTTGTTTTGGCAGGAAAGTGCAGTCAGTACCATACATCAGTGAAAATGAACAACAACCACCGGAGACAACAACACCACCACCACCAACAACAACAACAACGAGTAGAAGAACAACAACTTTATCAGACTTTAAAACACTGTCATTGGGAATGGCAACTACTCCAACAACGCCAGCTGCTTGGCGCACTTTGTCTGGCAATCATACTAACGGCAGCGTCCAGCGCTAATGGTAAGTAACTTCACTCTAATAAGTCACATGCTGATCCCAACACAAAAGACTACGGCTCCGTGTACGCCTAACGAAGACAAAGCAGCTGCTGGTTTAGGCAGATTAGATAGTCGCTCGTCTTCCGTGGCCATGCCATGCCATGCCAGTGCAGCCAGCACAGATAGAAAGGCCTTCTGCACGGCAATTAAATGCAAAGTACAAAGTGAATGTAAACTGCCTCACATCAAAGCGCACTGTGAAGATCCCTCATAAAGTTCAAATAACATGCCAAGCCAACAAAGCGCACAACTACAGTGTGCCCTAGTTTAATCAAACAGATATTCTTCAAAGGAAACCAAACCAAGCATAATCAAATAACTTGCTATCCTGAGATCTGCTGTATATTTTCAATATTATAATCTGTAATGAATACTTGAGTTCATCTATTTTTTTAGCCCTGCAGCAAAATGCTTGGGCTTAGGGGATTAAAAAAATATTTTATTTTTTATCTTAGTAATATTAATGACATTTTTTTTTTGTTCATAATTTCGAAGTGTATACAGTATATAAAGTTTTGTTTCACTACATACAGTAAATGAATTCTTTCAAAGGCTTTACACAAAGACTTTAAAAAATATATATATATTATGAACCAACGCGTTAAAAAAAATACATTTATTGCCTTAATCTTATTCCAAGAGAACAGGCATCTGCAGTTTTTAGTCGCATCCGAACGGCGGTGTATTTAATTAATGAATATCGAACCATCACCCTTCGCTTTTAGGTGCGAACACGCTAGTACCACTGACGCCCACAACAATAATATTAACGGATTTGTATAAAAATGCAAAGCAGTTTTTTCAAACTCTTGAAAACTTTCGAGTGGCAAAGTTGGTTAAAGTAACGAAAGCAAAAATTCCCGCAAAATTTGTTTACATTAATTTATCCTACAAGCGTTCTATGTGAACGTCCACAGATATTTGTGCTAATTATATTTTCGGATCGTATTGGCTCCTATTGCCTCATCGAAAATACATAATATAGTCAAATGATTTTGATCAAATTTGATGCAGTCTTTTAATTCATTTTTAAACTTTGCAATGCCGAATTTTTATGCTACAATCGGATTTGTCGTTTTACAAAGAAAATAAAATAGTTATTTAGCTAGCGATTTAAGTGCTTTATCCGAATGTGACGGATAAAACAATTGCCAAAAAATATTTAAAAACCTATACATTTCTAACAAGAGTGCAAGATTTTAGCTATTTTTTTGGTATACCTTAGTTTATTATATGTACAATGTAATGTAATGTATGAACGAGGGTGAGACTATGGGTCTATTGTGCCCCATATATGTACAATAGTTGTTTTGGACTTAAATCTTATATTACACGACAGTTTTCATCTCATTAAATTTAACAATTGTCTTAGAGAAATTTTTAAAAAATTCTCACTCTTACAATAATAAAACGAAAATTTAAATACGGGGAAGGAAAGACCTTTGTCTTACTTAAAAACATGAAATCCTAAATAAAAACTTAACCAATATTGGACTTTTTAAAAAATTCAAATAATTCGCCAACGTATTGTTCAGAACGGATATAGTTGAGTGAAAATGCGTGTAATGTGTGATTTTTAATTTTGCAGTAAAATTATTATAGTCTCAAAAAGCGGCTAAACCTACTGATCCAAATGTTTAACCCATTTTTGACTTAGAATATTAGGAAATTAAAATATTTTGCTAAAGCATTGTTTTTAAAAAATTGATCACTTCAATTCCAGCGATGATAATTTCTGGGGATCCAATAGAAAGATATAGAAAGATTTAATTGCTTTAGGCAGATTGATTTATATACGCCTTAGAAAAATGCATCTGCAAGCAATTCAAGGTATACCAAAGCTTTCTGGAGAAGATGCTCGGATTTGGGCATAAGAAAAACAAACAAGATCTGGAATAAAACCAAGAGATTGGCGCAAGACTAAAGATAATGGAGAAACCTTGCAGTAGAAATTTCGGGAATTAAAATTAAGAAGTCTTTTGATGCATTTTTTTAATGAAGGTACAGCATGTCTGTTGTTATTCTTGTATCATTCTACACAGTATTCATGATTTTGTGAGTCCGAACGGGAAGAGCAGGTACGCACTTACTGAAAAGCTGATTACTTTAAAACGGCATGGAAATCTTTATGAGCAGATAACATATTTGGCTAAGAATCTATTCTTCTTTGTCCATACCAAACCATACCAATCCTTTTTTGGGGTTTCTACTGTAAATAGTTTTATCCACATGTCCATGAACCAACCTCACATCGACACACACTCGCTATTATCAAGCAACAAGCTCGTAAATTTCTTTTCGTGCACAATTTGTCCAACATTCAAATAAATTCATTTAAACACAATCGCACGCACTCGGTCATCCTCACATTTGCAGCAAATAGTATTTGAAACTGACGCACAGTGGTTCGAAACGGTTCAAACGAGTTCAATTCTCTACGAATATTAATATCACATTGACTTTTGAACTGCTTGAAAATCAAAGTCAATCAAAATCGAATATATCATGAGTTACATTAATTTAGTTATTGGCTCTGTGATTAAACTTAATTAAAGTGTGGAATTCTTATCGATGGCGTCAAAGTTGCAAAATTCATGGCATATCTGATGGAGGCAGTACCATTAAAGTTGCCCCTACAATCAGCACACTACATTGTTGGGCTACCGTGGTACATAATGCGGCGCTGCAGTTTCCACTTTTTTTTTTTTAAATTATACGTTACGCTGTTTTGGTTTTTCTGGTTTTTTGTTCGCTGCTTTTGTTTCTTATGCTGGGAAAAGAGTGTATCTAGACCAAGTCTTGCCGGTTGGATAAGCGAGCCGCGAAAATCTTGTTTTCTATTTTTATTCCTGCTCACATGTTTTTGTTCATCTTAAGGATAGAAATACATGCGTTTCACTTTTACTTGCTTTTAACTTGTGGTCTCTGAATAGATTGAGATTCATGCTGCAGTTGTAGCTAGAGGATTTGATGGGCATGGTATTTTTAATTTACTTCCGTTTACGCCTTAATAATTCATAATTGTATGAAAAATTACTTTGATTAATATTAATTTCTTAATTCAGTAATTTCTCCTTAACTATGCTGACATTGCACTAAAGGCGGAATCATGGAGGTAACTCTATTATTAGCTGTTCTAAGAGAACCTACAGTTTATAGCCGAATCCGTACGGCGATGTACGATACCATTTTTTGCTAGCTATGCCAGTGCTATGATCTTCAGGTCATAATTTCTGACCGAAACATCAACAAGTCAGACTTGAGAGAGCGAAGGAGCTAGTTCGCTAGGCCCAAAAGTGCTTAATTGTGTACAATTGTGCAATTTGTAAACTCAAAACGATGGGGTTTAGTTGACAGAAAATTCAAACGAGAAGTTGAGTCCACCAAAAAATAGTTTGAGCAACTGTAAGTGAATGTAACTGAATGAATATGGAAAGTATTCTGGGTGTTCCTTGGAAGCAGGACAGCACCGTTTCCGAAAGTTGGAGTGAACCAAGAACGACAACGAAAAAAACGTTCCGAACTTCATAACGTTAACACAATTACTTTCGAATTTACAATTACAATTACTTTCGTATTTCATACGACATTCTAGCAGCTTGCGATTCGTTTCTGAGCCGTCTCAAGACCATAGAGCAAAAGTGATTTGTATCTGAATTTTTATTATCTCCAAACCAATTTTTTTTGCTTACACTTCGAATGTCGGAAAAACTATAGTCTAACAATATTAAATGTTAAGTCAACTCTTTTGTTCTTTAAATAGGTCGCAAAAGGTCCTGTTGCAGCTATGAAATTATGGAGTCTAGCTCAGTTAGGTCATGAAGGTGTGTTCGTCAAGTTTTTCCTTCGCCTACTCAAGGCGAAACTCGGTAGCGTAATGATAGCGTACTAAGACCTAAGGTCGTTGGTTCGATTTCCCACGGCGGCACTGCTGCATTTGCCTTAGCACTCACAGAGCTAGCAAAAAGACACTATTTGCCTAAGTTTTTTTTTTCGCTTGTGAACTTAGGGCCTCTACAAGAGCCATCCATCGAAACCTAATTTGCGCCGTCTGTTTAGCTCTGTCCCATGTTGTGTTCGCCTGGGTCAGTTCTTAGAGGATGGATCTTCCTCCAGGTCGCCTTGGGTCTACCGATCCGTCTACTGCCTTGTGGATGGATGCCAGCTATCGCTATCTGCAGTTTCTCCATTTCTTCCTCGAACTGTGCTAATCTTGATGGTTCCTTTAGGGTTCTAACTTTCCATTGTCCTATTCGTGTCCGTTTTTGAAAATGCCTTTGGACGACATCGAATTTGGGGAGCCGTTTTATGTTTAATTCTCTTGTGTCGGTTTCTGTAATCTGTTGAGTTTTTTCGATCGAACTGGTGATTGGCCAGATGCGAATTGCCTAAGTAAATCTCTTATTATTTAAAGGCACTGCCGTCTGGATTCGAATATAAACTCTAGGTCGTTCTCTGCGAACAACTATTAATAAAGAGAGATATCTTCGCCTTTGGAGCGGCGGAGATATACTGCTATTGTTTCTTCTTCATCATCGTTGTTGGGGTGTTCATACTGCTCAGTAATTGTTTTGACTACAGCTAATTCAATCTTTCATCTCCGCTGCAGTTTGGATAGTGACGCATAAATACTATCGGAACTTTAAAATAAAACTTTAATATTTATTCGCGAAAAATGTTTTTATTTTATACAATAGAGAGAGTATACTAAGAAAAGAGAGAGTTCGTAAAAAATACTATTTCGCATTAGAGAATAATGCATTAAAAATTGATGTGGCAAATGAAATGTTTACTAAAACCAAACATGCACTAAACTCAGTAGCTATATAGAGAGACGAGAGAGATATATGACCACTGCTGTTGCTATTAAGCACGATAATCAAGCTATTTTCAGCAGAAACACCACAATTTTTGAAAGCTATCAATCACTGCAATCAACCGAAACCCAACTATTACACATCCCATCGTTTACCTTAAAAGGTTTTAAATAAATTTAAGAAAATTTCGGTGCTCTAATTCATTGCGCGTTTTGTTTTTCGCCAATAGCAAAAGACTCGACCATCTGGTCTTCAACTTACAATTATATGTAGTTTTATGTGCCGAATCGGCCTGGCATGTAGATTACTTACAAGTTGTATTAATTTTTTTTAAACGTAGCTTAATTTTCTCTATATTTAATGGGGATGTGGTTGCTGCGTCTTGATAGCCCCATTATAAAAATCTTGTGGCTGCGTTGGTTTCATTTTAATCTTTTTTTTTCTTCTCATTTTTCAATTTAGTTTTTTATCTGTGGCACAGATGCTGTTGCTACAAATTGAAATAATGAACGTGGGTTCAATTATCGCAGCCAAACAATCGCAGCAACAGCTACGGCAAAAGTTTCAAAAGCGCTAATAGATTTTCTACTCAATGTTAGTGTGTGTGTGTGTTTGCCACTTCCTCTGGCTTGGAATCTCTCATGACGGGTTGCCTCCGCTTTCTTTGCAAACAAATACCAAACAACTACAACCCAATGAACTAACGACCGATAGCAACAACAACAACTTTGTACTAGGCATCCAACAATATCCAAAAAAAAACCAACAAAAAAAAGAAAAAGATTTTTCGGCTGGGGGCAATTAGTGTGAAAATTTCACTTGCAGTTTTTAGCTGACGATTATACAAATAAGTACAATATGTACATACCATGCCATAGATGGAGGACGCGGATAAGTTAGTAAATATTACCATTAAAAAGTATGAACAACATACTATATGCCGTTACGTCTACGCGTATTTTCAGACCGGGTATTTAGACAAGTTAATGCAGCGTTACTTAAGTTCCCCACATTTACCGAAACTTTACTCAATTGGAAAGTTATAAAAACCAGAGCATGATGATTATGCTTCAGAGCTACTGCATTGTCCGCAGTTCTAGCGAAACTTGAAAAATATTGGGACTTATGAATTTGGACCCACAAATCGTAATGCAAATCTGCCCCAACAATAATTGTAATATATGCAATTGCGATTTTCTTTTTAATTTGCAAAATTAGTTTTCGATTTATTCAATCCATTTAACTTTTGACTTAAACTGAAACTATTTATTCTTACTTTACTTAACAAGGCAACTCGTTATCGGATTACTGACGCCACTGTTTTGCTCTCGCTTTCTCCAGTTGTTCACTTCGAGAGACGATAAATCCCTGCTTCACTTGGTCTTTCCATCTGACTTTAGGTCGTTCCCATTGTCGGCTTTTGCATCGAACACCATGCGTGCCGTATGGACGAGCTAGACGACATCTTTGTTCCATGAAGATAGATCCCTCCGCAACTTGAACTTTCCATCTAAGTTATGGTCGTTTCCTTCATCTTTATTCGCCGGCTTTCGTATCTTCTTCGTAACCGGGCCTGCGTAATCGTTGCAAAAGTCGTCCCTTATCTGAAAGGGAATGAAGTCTACGACTTACAAGAGCACGGGCAGGTTGGCGTCTGTTGAGTGTCAGTTCTATCGGCAATGAGCGTATTAAGTTTTTGTATTTTCATGTTCTTCTTTCTTTAGAAGATTTCGAATTCGCTTATGCTCCTTCTTGTCCGTAGGTATGCTGTCTCATTCCATGAGTTTATAAAATTTAAATTTGTAAATATAGATAAATATAGAGATATGTATATTGTTTGCTATATTCTTCAACTCGGCTAAAATAGCTGCGTATTGAGGGCATATAAGCTTCAGTTATGTGGCAGTTTGCTACTTTTACATGTTATAAAATTGAAATCAGGGGCCATGGGTATATTGGGGGAATAAATTTGGGTAAATTTTAAAGCGAAGAAAATACTATACAATGTAGTCTACAGCACCATTGCTGAATCGATATTGATATTATCTTACAATGTACGCAGATTTCGATTACTTATTTTGAAAAAACAAAAAAATTTGCGACTTATGCTTTTAGGTTTACGGACGTTTTCCCAGCGGGCAACTATTATTATTATTAACATAACATATTAGGGTAAAAAATTATATTGTGTATGAAAAACAAACATAATGCGCAAAATGATGCGTAGCTTGTCGACAAACTCACTTCACTCATTAATCCAAAATTTATATGCGGCCCAGGGAGCCAAACACAACGGCACGAGCTTCCGATTCTTCCGCAAGGCACACAGATAGACAAGAAGTGCAAGAACTAAATTTGCGCAATTAAAAATGACACTCACCAACACAAGTTTATTTAACAGATGATTCTCTTGTATATTGTAGGTGCTGTAACAGATTCGCCCATAAAAATTATTAAATTGCCTGCTCAGGCACCAGTTATACGCTATCGTAGCGCAGATGCTGCGCCAGATTCACTACTCATTAACTACCGCCAGGATGCACAGCCCGAGTTGTCTTCAAGTTTAATGGTAGCTCCAGGCGCAGCTGTAGCTGCGCTGGAAACTTTGCTGCGTGACGAAACGGAGCAAATGCAACAAAATCATATGGGACGTCAAAATCGCGCCAGTGCCAATAGCTGTCCGCGATCATGTCCGCCAAGTTTGACGGTAGGCGCGGAGCCAGTCTGCGGTAGTGATGGTCTTATTTATGCCAACCTGTGCGAATTGCGCAAAAAAACGTGTTCGCGCAATGGAGCATCTACGATACGTGACGTACGTGAAGGTTGTGAGCGCTCTAAAGGCTCTGATTGCAAGCATCGTTGCTCCACGGAAAAGGATCCGGTTTGTGGTACTGATGGGCGCACTTATCTGAATCGCTGTATGCTGCGCGTGCAATCCTGTCGCGTAGGCTTGGCTGCGGTTAAGTTATCGCATGTTGGTCCTTGTAGCAATACAAGTGCCATCAGAGAGTCCTGCCCTGTGGACTGTAATAGTGCTCCCAAAGATGGTCCTATTTGTGCTTCCGACGGCAATGTGTATAATTCCACGTGTGAAATGAAACTGCACACTTGCGGTCAAGGTGTAGTCAAAACCAGTCGAAAGCATTGCCAATCCACGCGAATGTGCCGTGAATCTTGTTGGCGCGTGGCTCGGCCTACGTGCGGCTCTGATGGGCGCCTCTATGCCAGTCCTTGTAAAATGCGCTCCTCCAACTGTGGCAAACATGTCTTCGAAGTGCCTTTGTCTTTCTGCATGCCACAGGAACGACATGGCAGTCAATCGGAAAGCTGTCCAACGGAATGCCCGAAAAGTGAAGCTAATTCACCTTCCCAGTATGTTTGTGGCAGTGATGGAAACATCTACTCCTCCCTGTGTGAGCTTAAGATGTTGAATTGTGGGTATGTAAACGATTGAAATTTCAATGTATAATGTAGTATCTAATCTTGGTAATAATTACAGGCCGCAACGCAAATCCATACAAAAAATAAGCATGGACAAGTGCAAAAATCGCTTAAGTCGTTGCAAGCAACTTCCACCGTGCAAGGATTTTAACAATCTTTTTGGCTCAATATTCAGCTCTAAGCGCAACGATAAGCTTTGTGGCACAGATGCAAAGACCTATAATAATGAGTGCGAGCTGGCGCATGCCACCTGCCTGTAAGTTGACTAAATCCACTTTTCGAAATTGTTGATCTCTTGACTGGATTTATTTTTTCCTTTGCCCACAGTCGAGGCGTCAACTTAGCTCACATTGGTCCTTGCACGGATCTCAATAGACCATCAAGAGACTGTGGTGATGCCTGCACACGTGCCGATCTTGAACAGCAACCTGTTTGCGGCAGTGATGGCAACACTTTCAGCTCCATGTGCGAATTCAAGCGTCGCACCTGCAACATGCGGGTGGTGGCAGTGTCTCTTAAGAACTGCGCCTTAACTGCCGACTGTGAATCGGATTGTGATGCACAGCCACCAAACTTTGTATGTGGCTCGGATAATAAGTTTTACAAATCCGAGTGCCACATGCGCAAGGAGAACTGCGGCAAACATGTATTCGTTGTGCCGCTCAAGCGCTGCTTGTCGGCATTTCAGTTTAAGGGCTGTGCGCGCATTTGTCCGCGTGAATTTGAGCCTGTCTGTGGCAGCGACAACATGACCTATTTAAACGAATGTTTTCTTGACATTGAGAATTGTCGCACCAATAGCACGGTTGGAGTACAACATTATGGGCCGTGTGGACGCCCGGAAGCGCCGTCCACGAACTTTCTGTACTAAGCACAACGAGCGCTGCTTTGCGCATTTATTATAAATGGCATTTAATATTTTTAGGCTATAGTCGATATGTATTTTATTAACGATATTTATTGTGTTTGAATTAAAAAGCCGATCGAACGTAAGAGGAATGACTATTATTGTATATAGCAGGAGCTGCAACTAAGCAGAAATTTCACATATTTATCAGGATTTTTGGCAAACTGCACGGCAGCATGCCTGTACAATAGTATAACATTTGTGCATGGAACTTAGTATTTTCGTTGCAAGACTTACATTTCATAAAAGCGATTATATTTGGGTAATATATGCTCCACGTTGTCCCGCTTAATGCCCTCGCGTAGTATTACATCTGGTATAGAAATTCCGCGTTGAACTTTGCAGGCCTCCTCGAAATCTTTGTTAAAAGTCTATACGAAATGTGCAAGTAGAATTTACAGAGGCATTACAAATATACAAATGCATTTGGAGTACATAGAGAAAAGCGTTCCTTTAAGACGCTGCGATCCTTGTCTTTAACCTTGCCCTGCAACGGCTTCGGCAGCTCTTCTAGCGATGATATGCCTGTCAGTATTTTAGACCAAGTTTTTTGATAGCTAAACTTAAGCTCAACATTTCCAACTTGGCTCCGCCAAAGTGACCAGATCAATTAAATTAAGGCATCAATTGTTCACGTTGACTGCAACAGTATAACACGTTTAAGAGTCGAGAATATGCCCAAATGCAGAAGTCCACTCATTGCGTGAATTGCTAATGGCATTGTAAGTAAGATGAAGCCTTTTGAACTGAAACTTATTGGCATTTTTCTTAAAGCTAAGACATGTTGACATGTTTACATATGCTCCAGGTGACCGAATGTTATCTTCTTGGATTCAACTTAACGTCCACTATGTTCTGGGATTCTGGAAGTAATTTAAGTAGTTAGTACACGAACGACTTTCGGCGCAACAGATGTGTATTGATGTTATGCGATAATATTTTATTGATGATTATTTAGCTTAAGTAAAAACGACATACATTTGTGATTAAAATCAAATTAAACTAAGTTCAACGGCACAGCCGCACAATTTAGAGCGACGCCAAAGTCTCCAAAATTCGATTGCAGTCTTCATCTTTGCGTAAACCCATATTCAGCAAATCGGAACGTTTAATAGACACCAAGTCGACAAGATCAATGTGTGCCTGTTCAAATTTATCCACATATCTTTCCAGGCCGACACGCACAAGTACATCTTGCACACTGGCTGCATGGTTGACCACATATGAATGATTGTAGGCCAGAAGGGATTTGCGTCGGCTTTCCCTGGCTGAAGAACTATCTAAATTGCTGCCACTGCCCGAGTCATCGGAAAAACTTTCAAAGCTGCTGTTAGTCAGCACTTTGGGCGGTTGTACAATGGCTGGAGATGCACGTTGCAATTGATCTTTGTTTTTCGCATGCTGCAGTAAATGTTGTTGCTGCTTCGGAGTCGGTTTTTTCAATATATTACCCACCAAAGGTGTGATGGGGCTGCTGAGATCTTTTACATTTTTTATTGGTGACAAGTTTGGTGAACGAACTGGAGATGTTATAGGCGTCGAGCATCGTACATTAAGAGTGTTCACTTTAAGGCTTTCCCATTTAGCATCAGTTTGCATTGTAGGAGTGCGTGAAAAACTAAATTGGGCATTGCCCATTGGTGTACGACATTCTTCCATTTGTTACAATTTTATTTGAATATTTATTAAAACAGAACAATTATCACGAAACGATCAAGACGAGCGTAGATATGAAAATGGCGCACGATTCTCGTAGGTTTTGCTTTAAGAAACAGTTAAGGGAATAGTACTGTTACAAGTAGTGTTGCCAAAGCAACAAGAGTAAAAAAGTGCTTCTCGAGCAGCGGCTGTATTGCTGATAAAGACCCTCGCAGCCGGTATTAAAAATGCTGCTTACATTTTACAGGTTCACAAGTTATTGCAGAGCGAAATTTGCCTAGTGCACCCAGAAACATGGTAATATTGCCCTCAACAGGTCCTTGATGTATCAATTTGCAGACTTCTTGTGACACATCATAGTGAGCCAATACACTTTCCAGGCAGTTAAGTGTCGCTTCAAGATCTAATAACTGGAAGCACTTTTATCAATTGCTTTTAACTATAGACCTCACGCTGTTGCCGACTATTTTGACGCAGCGGCTCGGTTTCCTGATTGACGGGCAGTATGGTTTGACCCAGATTGCCCAAGCGTTTCTCAAATACTATTAAAATGCCGGACATTTGCGTAGAAAGATCATGATATTTATCCACACGGTCCTTGAGCAGCGCCAAATTGGTAGTTTCCTATACAAAGCATACAGTATTTATATTACCTGATGGCATTGCATTCGTAGTGATTACCTTCTCCAATTTATTGTGCGCTTGCAGGGAACTGTCCAAATAATTCATTATTTTTTAATCTTTTCCAAATTTCTTTTTGGCTATGAAAAATTGTAAACAAAGTGTATTAGTCCACGGAGTTGCCAGTTAAACAAATTGTTGGTATTTTTATAATACTAAACTCTTGAAAAAATGCTAGATTTCCAATAGCAAGCACTGTGTGCGGTCACAATAAACGAAATCAAGTTGGAAATTTGTGTCGAAATTGCTTGTAATTTTTAACAATGCGGCTTTTGATGATTTATGGGAGTCAGACAGGCACAGTCCAGGATGTAGCCGAGCAAATATGTCGGGAATCTAATCAATGGGGACTATGCAATACAACAGCTTGTTGATGAGCATCTGGTTATATTTGTAGTGGCCACCCCCGTTGACGGCATCAAGTCAGATTATACGAAACAGAACTGGCGTTTTTTTTTAAATTCCGTTGTTAAGAAACGGCAGCCGTAAAATATTTTAGAGGTGCTAAACTGAAATGATGAAATGAAATGATGCCTTTAATACACGCACGCCTCTGATACATCTTCGGGCTCCTGGGATTTGCTTGTCGCTGTGGTGCAATACAAGACTATTATACATACTCCCCGCATATGTCTGTGTTCCAACTGGCTTATTTCCTTTATTATGGAGCTCGAAAATTGTAGAGCCCTTCTTTGCCTTTTCGCGTGATAAGGAATAAAAGGTTTATGTGCAGCATTTTATTAAGCAGTGTGCAACTTGACTAGCTCCTTTTATCAGAGAAAAGCAGGCGTATTTTTTTGTGCTCGGATCCTCTAGTGCCATACCCAAGGAGGTAAAGGAAGCATTTATAGAAGTACTCAACGGAGATGCTGCATATGTCGAGCAAATGATTAAAGAAAGACGCTATCAGGAAGAGACATGGTCGTAATACCAACTACTAGTCACCTTTTACGCTTTAATCTAGTTTTAATTAAGATATGACGCGGCAAATTAAAAGCAATTAAGTTCTATTTGTACTTTAAGGCAATTTTAAAAGTCTTCGAGAAGTTTATCCGTAACCGTGCGACAAAATGGACAATGACCCTTTTGTAGAGCTTGCAACTCAAAGTCCTCGGCATAAAACAGCTGAAATATGTCATAGAAATGGAAGTATTTCATATATTCTGTAATTGAACAGCTTACCATTAAACATTCTGGACAATAGGTGACCTGCAGGTCAGGCAAGATATTGCGATATTCAAAAAGTATACGCTCTGCTTCATGGTCTGATATATCCATTTCAGGATAAAATTTTACTATTGTCTTTGGGCACTCCCTTGTTTTCTACTTCATTGAGTGTAAACCGACTCGCATTGAAGAGGCTCACATGCGAGTGCGTTGCGAAGGGTTTCTTCATAAAATTGTAAATGACGCTGTATGCATAATATACCTTGGCAATGCGTATGTGATTTTTATACTCATACAAGTGATGATAAATTGAATTTTGATTGCTAAATAGCTGGAGATGTAAGTTACAATTGATCTTTGCTTTTCGTTTGCTGCTGTAACCGTTGTTGCTGCTTCGGAGTCGGTTTCTTCAATATACTGCCCGCCAGGACTTTGTGACCTATTACATTTTTTATTGGTGACAAGTTTGGTAAACAAAATGGGGATTTTATAGGCGTCGAACATCGTACGTTAAGAGTGTTCGCTCTAAGGCTCTCCCATGTGGCAATAGCTTGCATTGCGGGAGTGCGTGTAAAGCTAAATTGTGCATTGTCCGTTGGTGTACGGCGTTCCTCCATTTGTTACAATTCTCACAAAACGATCAAGACAAGCGTGGCCAGAGATATGAAAATGGCGCACGATTCTCGTAGGATTTACTTAAAAATATGTAAACGCTTTCTTGTTCCAACTTACCACAGCTTCAATGCTGCAGCTGCTGCTTTTTTATGATCTTTGATCAACTGCAGTGAGAGTAGCAAAACGAAATATATTAATCACTGGATAAATCACCTTCTACATAGATGAAGTCCAATAGCTTTACCAGTCTTAGCGGTGAGCTGTGCTTCTTGAGCAGCATGCTGTAGTGCTGATTAAAACCTTCGCAGCCGGTATTAAAAAGACTGGTAACATTTTCCAATTGCACGCTTTGTGAGTTATTGTGTAAAAAGTAATCCATTGCAGCGCGTAACATGGCAATATAGCCAACAGGTCCTTGATGAATCAAGTGGCAGATATAGTGAGCCAATAAGTACACTGTTCAGACAGAGGCTGCAACTTAGCTCACATTGGTCCTTGCACGAATCCCAAGTACACTGCCAAGAGATTGCGGTTATGCCTGTAAATGCGTGTGGTGACAGTTTCTTTTTAAAATTGCGTCTAACCTGCCGTCTCTGTTTTTAAGGGCTGTATGTGCATTTGAGCCTGTCTGTGGCAGCGACAACATGACCTATTTAAACGAATGTTTCCTTAATATTGTCGCACGCGCCTGGAAGCGCCGTCAAATAACTTTCTGAACTAGTTTTGCTTTGCGCTTTTATTATAAATAGAATTTAATATTTTTAGGCTATAGGCGATATGTGATTTTTTAACGATATTTATTGTGTTATAATTAAAAGGCCGAACGAACGTAAGGGGAATGACCATTATTGTATAAAGCAATATATAGCAGGAGCTGCAACTAAGCAGAGTCATCGAATAACTTGCTCAGCATGGCGTTAATCTCATGCGGTCGAAATTTCACATATTTATCAGGATTTTTGCTAAACTGCACGGCAGCATACCTGTACAATAGTATGAGATTAGTGTATGGGACTTAGTATTTTCGTTGCAAGACTTACATTTCATAAAAGCGATTATATTTGGGTAATATATGCTCCACGTTGTCACGCTTAATGCCCTCGCGTAGTATAACATCTGGTATAGAAATTCCACGTTGAACTTTGCAGGCCTCCTCGAAATCCTTATTAAAAGTCTATACGAAATATGCAAGTAGAATTTACAGAGGTATTACAAATATACAAATGCATTTGGAGTACATACAGAAAAACGTTCCTTTAAGACGCTGCGATCCTTGTCTTTAACCTTGCCCTGCAACGGCTTCGGCAGCTCTTCTAGCGATGATATGCCTGTCAGCATTTTAGACCAAGTTTTTTGATAACTAAACTTAAGCTCACGTATCATTTCCAAATAGCTATGCTCACACTCTGGCTCCGCCAAAGTGACCAGATCAATTAAATTGGAGCGTTGCAGCGATTTTAATATATAATGTATATTGTTAAGCCGAAAAAGATGCTTAGTAGCCTGATCATTATACTGCTCGCACTTGTTCATTATCGATAGATTCAGTTCTGCTAACGCTTTTTCTGAAATAGTCAACAATCAATTTAACTGTATCCCCTAACTCTTTCTCTCTATAAGCCCGCATTTCAACTTACTTATATAAATGGCCAAGAGTGCCTTATTGCGCTCATCGCCAGGTAAAGCTTTCTTCATGAGTATTGTATCCAACTGCGTGGAGTAAAGTACGTCTTGATGTAGTATGGAGCCTATAACATCAAAGTGCTCATACAAATGCTCAATGAACCAAATTGTATTCGATGTCAGCTCGTGTACGGTGGCATCTTTAGGTACATTGCTCTGACCCACAATATTTGTGCTGGACTCGCCTTTAACTACATCCAAAAAGTGTTCCAATGCCTTAGCGCCAGTTTGCTGCAGCCTGTTTAGCACCTTAGTTAATTGTTCACGTTGGTTGGCATCATAGGTACGTTCAATGTCTGGCTGCAGCAGTATAACACGTTTAAGAGCCGAAAATATGCCCAATGCAGAAGTCCACTCTTTGCGTGAAATACAACGCATTATGCGTTGCGTTATGGCTTCGGCATCCTTGACAACAAGCTCAATGGCATTGTAGGCAAGTCTAGCGAATACCTCATTGTGCTTGGATTGCGGTATTATGTCATGCATTATAGCGCGCTCCCAATTCAACAGTCTTTGAAGACCTAACAGCATTACCAAATATTTGTCCAGCTCTTGATCGCCATCCATCATATCTTCCGAGGTAAGATGATCCGAGTGAGAGGAAGCCTTTTTAATAGAGAAACCAGTAGACTGCTCTATGGTCTGCGTGGCGCGTAAATAAAGCTTATTGGCCTTTTTCTCAAAGCTAAAAGTGTAAATGATATGTAATAAGTATCATTAAAATAACCTATGATATACAGCTTACATTTGCTGTAGACGCGCGGAGGTGTTCTTCTTGGGTTCAACTTGGCGTCCACTATGTCTGGGTTTCTGGAAGTAATTTAAATAGTTATTACGGGAACCACATTCGACGCAAGAGACATGTATTGATGGCGTGAGACAATATTTTATTGATGGTTTTTTAGCTTAAGCTTAAAAACGACATACATTTGTGATTAACTAAGTACAACTTAAACTAAGTACAACGGCACAGCCGCACAATTTAGAGTGACGCCAAAGTCTCCAAAATGCGATTGCAGTCTTCATCTTTGCGTAAACCCATATTCAGCAAATCGGAACGTTTAATAGACACCAAGTCGACAAGATCAATGTGTGCCTGTTCAAATTTATCCACATATCTTTCCAGGCCAACACGCACAAGTACATCTTGCACACTGGCTGCATGGTTGACCACATATGAATGATTGTAGGCCAAAAGGGATTTGCGTCGGCTCTCCCTGGCTGAAGAACTATCCAAATTGCTGCCACTGCCCGAGTCATCGGACAAACTTTCCAAGCTGTTGTTGTTCAGCACTTTGGGCGGGTGCACAATGGCTGGAGATGCACGTTGCAATTGATCTTTGTTTTTCGCATGCTGCAGTAAATGTTGTTGCTGCTTCGGGGTCGGTTTTTTCAATATACTGCCCACCAGCACTTTGTGACCTTTTACATTTTTTATTGGTGACAAGTTTGGTGAACGAAATGGGGATTTTATAGGCGTCGAACATCGTACATTAAGAGTGTTCGCTCTAAGGCTCTCCCATGTGGCAATAGCTTGCATTGCGGGGGTGCGTGAAAAGTTAAATTGGGCATTGCCCGTTGGTGTACGACATTCCTCCATTTGTTATAAAATTTTATTTGAATATTTATTAACACAGAACACTTATCACGAAACGATCAAGACGAGCGTAGATATGAAAATGGCGCACGATTCTCGTAGGTTTTGCTTTAAAAAGCAGTTAAGGGAATAGTACTGTTACAAGTAGTGTTGCCAAACAACAAAAGAAAAATATGAAAAAGCTTGTTTTGACTTACCAAAGCTTCAGTGCCCCAGCTGCTGCTTTTTTGATGATCCTTGAGCAACTGCAGTGAGCGTAGCACAACCTCGCCTCGTTCCGTGGCATAGATATGCGCATATTCACGCAAGTGTTGTTCCAGCCAATGCGATATGGTGTACAGCTCCTCCCGTGTGCTCTGCGATAGCTGGCGAAACGAAGTATATTCATCGCTAGATGAATCATCTTCTATATAGATCAAGTCCAATAGCTCTACCGGTCTTAGCGGTGAGCTGTGCTTCTTGAGCAGCATGCTGTAGTGCTGATTAAGACCTTCGCAGCCGGTATTAAATAGACTGGTAACATTTTCCAATTCCACGCTTTGTGAGTTATTGTGTAAAAAGTAATCCATTGCAGAGCGCAGTTTGCCCAAGGCAGCCAGAAACACAGTAATATTGCCCTCAACAGGTCCTTGATGTATCAATTGGCAGACTTCTTGTGACACATCATAGTGAGCCAATACACTTTCCAGGCAGTTAAGTGTCGCTTCAAGATCTAATAAATGGAAGGAAGCACTTTTATAAATTGCTTTTAACTATAGACCTCACGCTGTTGCCTACTTTGTTGACGTTTTTGCAGCTGCTCTGTTTCCTGATAAACGGGCAGTATGGTTTGTTCCAGATTGCCCAAGCGTTTCTCAAATACTGTTAAAATGCTGGACATTTGCGTAGAAAGATCATGATATTTATCCACACGGTCCTTGAGCAGCGCCAAATTGGTAGTTTCCTACACAAAGCATACAGTATTTATATTACATGATGGCATTGCATTCGTAGTGATTACCTTCTCCAATTTATTGTGCGCTTGCAGGGAACTGTCCAAATTATTCATTATTTTTTAATTTTTTCGAAATTTTTTATTGGCTGTGCAAAAATGTAAACAAAGTGTATTAGTCCAAGAAGTTGCCAGATGTTAAACAAATTGTTGGTATTTTTATAATACTAAACTCTTGGAAAAATGCTAGATTTCCAATAGCAAGCAATGTGTGCGTTCACAATATGAGAAATCAAGTTGGAAATTTGTGTCGAAATTGCTTGTAATTTTTAACAATGCGGCTTTTGGTGCTTTATGGGAGTCAGACAGGCACAGCCCAGGATGTAGCCGAGCAAATATGGCGTGAATCTAAAGAATGGGGCTTTACCGGTCCAGTGTTGTCATTTCAAGACTATGAAATACAACAACTTGTTGATGAGCGTCTGGTTATACTTGTAGTGGCCACCACCGGTGACGGCATCGAGCCAGATAATATGAAACAGGCCTGGCGTTTTTTGTTAAAAAGAAGCCTGCCGACGGATTCTTTAAAAAAACTACACTTTGCTTGCCTGGGACTTGGCGATTCAAGCTACCCAAAATTTAACTTCGCTGCCAAAAAACTAAACAGGCGTTTGCTCAACTTAGGCGCCAGTGCTGTTTGTGCAACAGGTCTTTGTGATGATCAGCATGATTATGGGCATTTAGGTACATCGCTGGCGTGGACAGCCACGCTTTGGAAAACCATAAAAGAGTACTTCGGGTTAGAACAAACCAAGAAGATATCCATTGTTAACAGATGGCGCTTGCAAGAGTTGCAACCAAGTGCGTGCACTTTAAATGAGAATCATCTCAGGTGGACGCAAAAGCAGCAACCGCTCACATTTCGGTTACTGGATAATAGAAGAACAACAGCAAAAGATCATTTTCAAGATGTGCGTTTGCTGCGATTAAGCAGCAACAGCGAAACAGTTACTTGGCAGCCTGGAGATATTTTAGAGGTGCAGCCCCATAATAGCGAGGAACTTGTCTGCGCCTTTTTTGCGCTTTTGTCGGAGCATAATTTGGACTATGATAAGGATACTATCATTCAAGTGGCCAGTGCTTTTGAAGACATGCCATTGCCCTTAGCCTATTCCCAACCAATTTCATTAGAAATCGCAGCTAAATATATTTGGGATTTAAACGCCAAGCCAAGGCAACGATTTTTTGAGGTGCTCGCGCAAAATTGTGTCGATGAAATGGAACAAGAGAAGCTGCAGGAGTTTTGCAGTGCCGAAGGACTCGACGAACTGATAGCTTATGTAAATCGACCGCGGCGCACTTTGCTGGAGGTCTTGCAGGACTTTAGGCACGCAACAGCAAAATTAACACTTGCTAAGCTCTTTGAAATGATGCCTTTGATACAAACGCGTAGTTTCTCAATTGCCTCTGATGCATCCTCGGGCTCCTTGGATTTGCTTGTCGCTGTGGTGCAATACAAGACTATTATGCATGCTCCCCGCCTGGGCCTTTGTTCTAACTGGCTTAAAGCGCTGCAGCCGGGTGTTCACCTGCAAGGAGTCATAAAACCAGGCACGATGCAGCTGCCGCAAGATTTGACTATTCCCCTAATTATGGTGGGACCTGGCACGGGTATAGCACCTTTTCGTAGTGTTATACAACATCGCTTAAAGCTACAGCAATCACATGCTGAAGTAGGCATACTTTTCATCTTCTTTGGTTGCCGTAATCGATGCAAAGATTTCCACTTTGAAAAAGATTTCGAGGCTTGGCGTAGCTCGAAAATTGTAGAGCCCTACTTTGCCTTTTCGCGTGATAAGGAACAGAAGGTTTATGTGCAGCATTTGATTAAGCAGCATGCAACTCGACTGGCTCCATTTATCAGGGATAAGCAGGCGCATATTTTTGTGGCCGGATCCTCCAATGCCATGCCCAAGGAGGTAAAGGAAGCATTCATAGAAGTACTCAACGGAGATGCTGCATACGTCGAGCAAATGATTAAAGAAAGACGCTATCAGGAAGAGACATGGTCGTAATACCAAATACTAGTCACCTTTTACGCTTTAATCTAGTTTTAATTAATATATGACGCGGCAAATTAAAAGCAATTAAGTTCTATGTGTACTTTAAGGCAATTTTAAAAGTCTTCGAGAAGTTTATCCGTAACCGTGCGACAAAATGGACAATGACCTTTTTGTAGAGCTTGCAACTCAAAGTCCTCGGCATAAAACAGCTGAAATATGTCATAGAAATGGAAGTATTTCACATATTCTGTAATGTAACAGCTTACCATTAAACATTCTGGACAATAGGTGACCTGCAGGTCAGGCAAGATATTGCGATAATATATATTACGCATATGCTTATCCTGTCGTTTCAGTATCAGCACGTGGTTGGGATCAATAGCGCGCAGTGCATTGCGATCCAGACTTAAAGGTAATGCTGTTGCAACATCTTCATTGAATGGATCTGCATCCTCGGCGTGCTTAGAAGGCGCCAAAAGTAAACGCTCTGCTTCATGATCCGATATATCCACTTCAGGATAAAATTGTACTAGCGGCAAGATTTCTACAGCGTGTACACAAAAATGCTTTAAGTTTATCACAGGCTTAAAACGAATCGTTTACAAACCAACCAAATGAAACAAATGAGAATATGTAATCCTGTTTGCATGTCGGGCAATTATTGTTGTTTAGATGCTGGCTATAGTTGGAGCATTTGTAGCAAAGCGGTAACAGTTCCTCCGGATCATTGAAGCCACTTTTACATGCTTTGCTATTCAAGAAATTCAGCTGTGGGTTCAAAATAAAGTTGTAATAGTTTTGAAAAGAAATTAATTGATGACCTAATATTTACATCAATTTGTTCCTGTACATTTGGAGGTGGTTTAAGTGACTGCAAGCGCTTATTAACCAGAAGGCACAGTTTGTTGGCCTGCAGAAATTTGGCTTGCTTTGCCAACGTAAATAGCACGGAGCTGCAAATGTTGACATGAGATTAAGTAACAGTTGTTCTCAATTTGATACTTTACTTACAACATGCTTACGCCTTTGGGCACACCCTTGTTTTCTACTTCATTGAGTATAAACCGACTCACATTGAAGAGGCTCACGGGCGAGTGCGTTGTAAAGGGTTCCTTCATGTAATTGTAAATGACGCTGTATGCGTAATATACCTTGGCAATACGTATGTGGTTTTTATACTCATACAAGTGATGATCAATTGGATTTTGATTGCTAAATGCAAGGCTCTTGGAGAAATATATGATTTCATTTTGAATACAGTTACTTACGACTTCTCATGATAGATATCCAAATACTGCTTGGCCAGTAACCAATAAAAATAGCTGGCATCCAAATAACGCTCCTCTACAATGGCTGTATTGCTTAGCTGTTTAAGTAAACGATGCGCGTCTTTGATGCGTCCGGCCTTTAAATAAGCTTCATGAGCTTCTATGAATTGGTCTGTTTCGGCCAACCACTGCGCATGCTGATAGTGCACAGTGGGTAAAAGTTCCGGCAGAGAATCGGCCAAACGAAATGCTTCAGACCAGTCGCGTTCCTCAACGTGCAGCTGTACTACTTGTGCTTCATCGCCAAGCTTCTTAAAAATTTCCGCAGCTAAGGGTAGCGCCTTCAAGGCTTTTAAGTTAAAGGCCACTGAGTGCAGTGCATCTCGCTCATTAAGACTTAAGCGTCGACCAATGTCGTACAGCCTGCAAGTAGAAAAATGCGCCAATCATTTAAGCAATCAATACTCTTAAGACAATTATGCTTACACATCCGCCCAGCCCTGTTCGGCGACAATATCAATGGCCTTTTGATTTTCGCCGGCTGAAAGCAAAAGTTCCGCAGCCGCACGTGGCTCTTTGACCGAATATGCCCATTCGGCACGCTTGCGCACCAGTTCGCGCTTGTCCAATTCGCTGCCATCTTTTAAATATTCCTCAGCTTGATCAAACATGCGCAAGTCCGTGTACATTTCTAGAGCACGCGAAGTTTGGCCGCATTTGAGAAAAAGTCTTGCAGCTTCCTTAAACTTTCCTGCAAATGCGCAACTTTCGGCTAGCAGCACTTCCTTGGGTACCGTAGCGCGCTGCTGTTGCTCACGCAACTCGTTTATGAGTAGCAACCACGGTAAATTACGTACTTTGACATAGGCATCGCGAGCTATATTAATGTGTAGCGCCTCTAGCGCTGATTGTGCCAGACCTTCCCAGTCGCTTGTAGTGACGCCTAGGCAGGCCACTTGGTAAGCTTCACTATAATAAAAATATGTTGTAAATAACTTAAACCCATGCATTTGTTAGTAAATAATGATAATTACTCAAACAGGCCCGCTTCAATGAACTGCCACATGGTTGCCCCAAGTGCTAATGGCGTATTGTGCATGATATTACCGCGCAAACAAAATGCCGTAGAGCCACATAGTCCAACAACCACACCGTGCATATTCTGAGGCGCTCTTGGTGGCAAATTGCCCACACGCACACTTAATCCGCCAGTGGTATGGGTATAACAAAGCATCGAATCCAAGTAGGTGTTCCAGGTGACTGAATTTACTCCCGTATCCTGGTACAATATCGTATCCTTAACTATATCACGCACAACCAAACGTCCAGCATCATCGACC
Source organism: Chymomyza procnemis (assembly GCA_035046065.1). Lineage (NCBI taxonomy): Eukaryota > Metazoa > Arthropoda > Insecta > Diptera > Drosophilidae > Chymomyza > Chymomyza procnemis. Next base: position 25,029,535 of record JAWNOJ010000013.1, on the reverse strand, counting down.
ACTGCAATTTTGCTGCGATTTGAGTTAATGTCCAAGCAACGCACCGCTGACACCACCGTGGTTATAAGCAGCGGCAGCGAGTTGTCAATAAATATGCGAAAAACTTGGCCATTTTTAAGGCCTACCATAAGACCTTCGCGACCGACTGGACCTCCAGTTACTTTAATATAGCGAATAAAAGAATCCATAATCCATTGACGTTGCAGAGTGCCAGCAAAATCCAAACACTGTAGACGCTTCTCTTGGCAAAGCACAATATGACGTCCGCAAACAACAAGCAGACTGCAGTCAAATTTCTTTTGTATTTTCTCCTTTACCTTGTAGTGCATGGGTTGATCCTCACCAGAGTTAAGCTCGTACAGTACTACGCGTTCCGGCAGCTGCACTGCTAAACGATTACGATAAATGGCAATTTTTTGCACTAGATCGCGGCATTTTATGCGCACCTTCTGTCCCGAGATTAAGTGCTGTATAATGACATCGCACATGTTCTCCCTGAATGCGTAGCGCTCACGATACAAGGCATGTACAGTGCTGGAGGCGATATTAAAGCAAGCCAAAGTGCCATCTTGGCAGCCAAATGTATACGACTGGCCGTTGGGATGCAACGCTACCGACCAAATCCACGAATCAAATCCATCACCAAGTGTACCCAGGCGTACACCTTCGCGTGTAAAGAAATGCAAACTGCTCGTACAGCCGCTGACAACACAAAACTCGCCATTTGGGAAATACTGTAGAGAGAGCGGATCGAACCCCAAAGCGCGTTCTTTACCTATCATTTGACCATTAAGTGTGTGAAACGAAAGTGTTTGACTCCAATCTACAACGCCTATTGTATCCACATTGCCAGAACTATTTGTTGGACAGCACTGCACGCTAAAGACGGCACTGTTTGGGCCACCGGGTCGATCTATGCGTCCCTTTTCTTCGCCCAGTTTGTTACGTATGGATATAGTACCATTTGCTAGACCCAATATAAGATACTGACCATCATTGGTCCAGGAGCAACCATTTACGCGCGATGATATCTTATACTTTTGCACTGCTTTTTGATCTGCGGACCAGTAGGCGAAATCGGATGAAGAGCATGAAGCCAGGTGATGTGAGATGGGATTAAAGCTCATACATTGTATTGAATCGCTGTGACTGTTTTAGAGATCAGCTTACTGTTTAGACATATCGGTTGTTTTTTTTTATTAACTTACGAGTACTTCAGCAAGCCCTCTAGTTGCGGAGACCAAACAATGACCATTTTATCTGCTGCGCCACTAGCAAATCTTTTTCCATCCTTTGAGTAGGCAACACAATTAACGGTGTCCTTATGCGCCTTAAGCGTATTGAGTAGAGATCCATCGCTGGGATCATAAATGAGCAGTCTTTCGCCGGCAGCAACAACCAATTGGCTGCCATCGGGCGCATAACAAATGCTATGCACACTGTACATACATACATACATATATCAAAATAAACAGGTATGAACAAAGCAAGGGGATACTTGTTTCAGTGAAATTTACCTGGTGCTTTCATCTTTGGTATTAGTAAACTCAATGCGTTCCAACCACTTGAGTACGCCACGCATTTTATATGAAACAAACAACTTTATGCACTTTTACTGCATAGTTGTTAGATATTTCACATTTTCTAGTCAGTTTTGGCTTAATTCAACAGTTTGCCATAGCAACGACTTATTGCCTCCAATCGATAAATGGCACAGAGTTAGTTTCACGAAGCATGTTTTGCGTATTGTGTATGTTTAAATTGTGAAGCATTTTGGGTTTGATTAATTAAACTGTTTTATTAATCTAATTTTTTAAGTTGCTTTTGATTATTGAACATACTTTTATATCCATGTTTCCATGTTTAAATCGCGATAAGTATCGATATACGCACGATTTAAACTAATTTGTAATAATGTTTAGTGTTGCTCATATATCGATAGCTATTGCTGTCATAAAAAGTGTTGCAAGTCGTTTAGTTAAAATGTTTGTGTTTCATTTTCGGTCACATTAGATCATTTCGTTCAGCATTGTTGCAGGTAAACATATTGTTGAAAAAGTAAGTTGCATTAGGAGAATGTCGAAAATGTATACAGAAAACGTACAGCTGAGCAAAAAACTCTCTTGGCTCTTGCGTCATGGAGCTGAAAAGGAAGGCTTTGCTATGCAGCCCGATGGATTCATTTGCGTCGCAGATATTCTAAAACATCCAAATTACAGTGGCATATTTACGCTATCGAAGCTGCAAGAGATTGTAGCTGCCGATGTTAAACAACGTTATTCACTGCGCCGTAATTGTAATAATGGAGCGCTTGAAATACGTGCAAATCAAGGACACTCTTTGATTGCAGTACAAGATGATAGTTGTTTGCAGCGCATTACTCGTACAGTTGATGTGCCGCTGGCTGTGCATGGTACATATTACAGACATTGGAACAAAATTAAAGTCGAGGGTTTGAAACGCTTTCAGCGTAATCACATACACTTTGCAGTCAACGACAAATCAACGCAAAACGGAGTTAGTGGCTTTCGCAACGACTGCCAATTGTTGATTTATTTAAACATAGAGAAGGTGTTTGCAGACAAATTGCCGCTTTATCGCTCATCTAATAATGTTGTGCTTTGTGCCGGAGTGAATGGATGCATTTCTCCAAATTACTTTAGTCGAGTTATAGATAGACGCACTGGCAAGCAAATTAAACTATGATAAATAAAGTTGGTATATTCACCTGTCAGCCAATTAACAAAGTGAATTTTAATTTTCAGCCTACAGCCTGCAGCCTGAAGATGCCACAACAAAACACGCAGGCTGCATTGCCAGCAACTGGGCATAACAACAAGAAAAAAGTCTTTTGCAAGGTTTGCGTTGCAACCTTTGATAATATTGAAGATTGTCTAGCTCATGAACTTATCCGACACATGAAAAAGAAAAATAAACATCTACGACAGCCTCTGAATGCTTTAAGAAAGGATCTGATCAGTGAGGAGGCCTGTAATGAACGCATTGAGCTAAATAAGGCACTGAATGCAGCTATTCAAGGACTGGAAATTGATGTATTCCTTAGGCATTATGTGATGGATACAAATACACTGCAAAGCATTTTTCGCCAAGTCAGCAATTGCATTCAAATTGAACTGCAATGCAAGTGTAGTGTACATGCTTTTGGTTCGTTTGTAACTGGACTAGCCTTAAAGGGTAAGTTTTTATTGTATTGATTTTGCGATTATTTAAAAAATCTCAATATAAATTGCAGGCAGTGACTTGGACTTGCACGTGCAGTTTAATGACCAAAGATACTCAAAATTCAAACACACGAAGCTCTTCAATCTTGTGTACAATGCTTTAAGATGCTCGCCATTTTTTAATGACATCACAGCTATTCGTCACTCCCGCGTTCCTATTATCAAATGCCAACACGAACCTACAGGCATTAATGTGGACATTAACGTATCCAACGTAACCAGCATTATAAATACACGATTTGTAAGTGATCTATTAAGCATTGATATGCGTCTACGCCAGCTTTTTATATTTCTGAAGATTTGGGCCAATAAGTTAAATATCATTCGCCGTGGCACGATGACAAGCTATTGCCTTGTAACGCTCATTATCTACTACTTACAACAACGCAACTTATTGCCTTCTATAAAGGAACTTCAGACTAATTGCGAACCCAACGTTTGGCGGGGAGTAAACTATGGTTATAGTTTGCATGGCGTGCGTTTTTCAAGTAATCTAAGTATGCTGGATTTGATAAAGGGCTTCTTCGAACTATATAACGACATGAGTTTTGAGGGCATAATTATTGCGCCTTACTTAGGACGTGTTGTACAGCTATCGAATGCATTGGAGGTACCAGCTGAGTATACAGAATATACAGAGCAAATGAGCAGGATTGCAGAAGTAACAAGTGAGGCACCGCAACCTCTACAACTATCACACTGCTTATGCGTACAGGATCCATTTGAGCTGCTGCATAATGTTGCCAAGACAGTATCTTACTCCAATTTGTTTTATCTACGCAAATGCATTGCCTTAGCTACAGAAGCATGCCAAAATATCAGTTTATTTTCGGTGCCGGTCAAGTTATATGATTACCTACTGTTTGGCTTAGGTGAGGAACTACTACAAGAGCGTGATGTGAAACAAGCGCGCCCGGCCAAGCAGCGTAAACAGAAAACAAGCTTAACAATAGATGAGAAAATGCCACAACCACAGCTGCAGGAGCTAGCACCAGTATCCGTCGCACCATCGAATCATGAATCTGTGTCCTTCATTATAACTCCTACAACAAATGAAGTTAAAGTTCTTCATATGGAAACTCTTCGCAGCAAATACCATGTTCAGCAGTCTATATATTATAAATGGATAGAACATTACATGGAAGTTATAACAAAAATTTTAAAATCAGTTTACATTCTTAACATGGAGCCAATCAAGACACAAGCTCCTAATAACAACGCTGACATGGCAGATCAGGTGCTTCAATGGATTATTAATGCGTCACTGGACACTTGGACGTCGCGAAACTTGCAGCGCAACAAATCGCAAACTTTTTTCGACTTTCAGCTGCAACAGACTATGCAATTTCAAAAAGATCGTCAGGGAAATCATAATTATGCGGTCGATTTACGTGGTATTTTCACTCTTAAGGCTAGTGAAAAAGATAAGCAGATACGCATGGAACTCGTACCGCTTACCAATGATCATTGTGTATTCCAGCGTAAGAGTCCCCTTACTAAGTTCTTTAAGTCATTCAGAAATCTCGTGAGCAACTTTAACTTCAAGGATTATATTACTTCTAAAATATATGAAAATAATGCAACTTAAAATAGTTATTTTTGTTTTTTAATCTTATATTTAAGTTAATTATACACAAGTTAAAAAAAATATATATATATATATATATATAAACGGACCACCGCTTTTAAACAATATAAAATTATTTTCTTACTCTTTTTATTTTAAAGCTTCTAAAGACGTAAGACAAATAGTTCTGCAAGAATTTAGTTTTTCTGAAAGCTACTGCAGAAAATAAATGCAAAATTATATCAATTTGAGGAGTTAATAAGTCAAAAATAAAAAAAATATAGCAACATATAGGGGAACTTCCAGGATCCTTACGTCCCATTTGGATTTGTAAATAACAATTTTTTACATGTGTTGCCTTTTTAAATTCAAATTGCAACGTTATTGCGATTTATCGTTTTGGCCTTATCTTGCCACGTAGTCTATAGAGTGTCTTACCTTGGAACGCATCCATAGTGTGTGTGAAAATGTGTAAATTAAGTTGGCGAAAACCCCCGTTCGGATTCCTATATAAACTGTAGGTGAGCGTTCTTTTCGAGCAGCTATTAATAGAGATATCTTCGTGCTCCGCCTTCGGAGTGATGACAACTTAGTCAAGGGGAATAAATTTATTTTTTATATGATCGTAGAACATGTCACAGCTTGTTATTTCTGCTAAGCTGCAACTCGTGCTTATTGACTGTAACGCTCTTAACGAAGTTAGTGCAGTCATTCTGAGAATCTCGTAAATTTCGACCACTAGCACTTTACCGTTTTCACATCATAACTATAATATTTTTTACGAATTCATCTCTGACGAACGGTATATTTAATCCATCTCTTTGTTCGTCATAACTCATCTTGATTCGTTAAATCGAGCATCTTTAATAAATCGTGATCTATGAACGTCACTTGGTCAATGAAGAAATGATTATGATAGCTCGTTCTGTTTCCAACTTTGACATTGCAAATCCAGATGTAATACAGAGCTGCATATCTTTACAAATTTCATCCATCTGGCACAGATTAGTTGTAAATTGTATTTTCCTGGCTCTACTTTAATATGTTCTAATTTTAATATTGCTTAATTATGAGCTCAACTGGACTTAGTTGTAGCCCTAAATTAATAATAAATAAATAAATCAATGGCATTTTGTTACATACCATTTACTTGCTGAAATAAATGTTTCTTTAAAGCAAATCAAATCGACCATTATTATTGGAAAGAAAATGTTTATTTTTTTACTTTGAAATAACTTAGAACGATTGTCTTTTTCAGCTCATACAGCGAAATTGCCATTCCAATGAGTCTCCAAGTCTGCCAAAGTCAAGAAGGCCACAAAAGTTTGAGCTTTTAGAGCTTGAATAAAACACTTGAGTTCGTTATAAGCCAGGCTATTCGTATTTTTTTTAATTATAATTTGATTATTTATTCTAATACTTGCTAACTTTATTTAATAAAAGTCTGTTGATATTTGGCTGGCTCGAAATTAATAGGCCAGTTCCTTCAACATGCCTAGAAAGCGCTTATTAGATCATGAAATGAATATTTTTTATAAAATAATGTATTGCATAATGTTAACATATTGGCATATAATTAATTATATAATTGGTGTTGAGAATTTGGCAAATTTTTCTACTTAATATAACGCCTAAGAGCTAAAAATATCATATAATTTTGGACCTATAAAGATACATACATACATAGAGTATATACACGCTTGTTGAAGCTCTAGTAAGAGTACTAAAAAAATATAAGTATACGCTATTGTTAACATTATTTTAATCAGTTACAAAAGTACAATTGGTTTTTAAGATTTTGATTTTTTGGTACACGACTATCTGTTTTAAGTTAACGCCGGCGTTCTTATCCTCCAAAGGCAGGGTTATCGACTATCTAAAAACTACGAATTGCTAATGCTAGAATATACTGCTCTATAACGGCACTTGGTATTTGATGCGATCATCCAACTAATGATCCTTTTTACGGCAGTAACAATACTTTTTGGCAGCAAAATCTTTCATACAATCAGCCTCTCCATTGTACATATTCAATCGGCTGACTCCGCCGGCTACACTTAGTCTATCGTTACGCTCATTGTAGTGTACAGTGGCTTCGTACAAAGCTTTATTGGGCTTGGTGTAAAATATGAGTCTATAGGTATGAACATCGGGCTCATCGCCGGCATTCTGACGCGCTTTATATGCGGTCTTAACGCTCTGAAAGGACAGAGGTTGGCACATTTTGGCAAATGTGCCATTTTGAAATTCCTTGACAAAGTTGTTAATATGCGTCACCACACGCTTGGCAAGCATATGCACGGTCTTCGAGTCTTTATAGACGCTGTCATAGGGATGACACGTGCACCAGTGATCCTCAATGGCTATGTCTTTGCAAGTACGATTATGCGGCACTGGTGTCAATAGACTCTGACAGCTTGCACAGGCTTTGGCTTGGCCCAAGCCCAACACGCTGGGTGCTCTCTGAGACAGTGTCAAAATGTGCTTTAGTGTCATATGCAGATCATAGGGATTCGTTAGGCGATTGCGATTTAAGCTGAGCGCATTTACAAACTCTGGATGTGCTTGTTTTATATACGGCGGCAGCCATATGAATATAAATGGTAGACGCTCCTCCAGGTAGCCTGACCAGGTTGAACGCGTGGGCCCAAAACGCATGCCATGGTCACTGTAAAACACCACCACAGTTGTATTCATGGTGCCAATATTTGAAAGCTGTGTCAGAAACTCCCTCATGTACTCATCCATTGAGGTGCTTTGTGAGATATCACTATGACTGTGCGTATTGGTCCAAAAGAAACCAAAGTAGCTGTCATTTCTAAAGCGTTGCGCGAATTCCAGTGCATAGTCATAGATGTGCTCCGCTGCGTGCTTAAAGCCCAGGCACTGCGGCAGACCCGCGCTTACGTTCATGGATATGTGTGATTCGGCTGCCATTAAAAAGGGACGCATATAGTAGTCAACTGGCGGATCTTTAAAACCATTTTTTAAATAGTTGAATGTATTTATGTGCACGGCATCCTCGCCATAGGCTGTAACATAACCATGCTTGCGATATGGCTTCCATATGAAATCGCATTTATCAAGTCCACCATCTTTATAAGGGGAGCACTCGTGCAAGGACTGACTTAGATTATAGCCGGACAGCGCAGCCATTACATTTGGAAATGTATTGTCCTCTATCTGGAATGATGCACAAATATTACAATTTATTGAATGTGAAATTTTGTATTTTAAAAGATCACCAAAGGAAATGCGTGTAGAAAATTTTAACGATTTCGATTATCCACTTCGATAACTTGCCGAGTCAACATTTTCTAATGTGGCTTCCTTGCATGACCAAATAAATTAAGTTTACAACTTACCTTATTGTAACCGGCAAGTTCGAACCATTCATTATCGTACAAATACTGTGCTGTCTTTGGCAAGGAGCGTATTAGATTTACGCGTGAGATGCTATCAATGCCCACAATTAAAACACTGGGTGCGCGTTGGCCCATTTTGGCGTCCGTATCGGCCCATTTTTTTAGGCGCTCACGTACCTCGAAGCGCTCTGCGACAGTGGTATGCGCATTTTTATAGATCTCCTTCCCGTTCGAGTGACACTTGACAAGGATACTGTCCGTGCTATTGCTCAATACTTCCTTGCTTTTAAATTTTTTACAGTCTGTTAGACTAGAAAAAATTTTGTTTAACAAATTGTTTGTTTAAATACATTTATTTATCTACTTACTGGATGTTTGTTTCATTGAGCCTCTCAATTTCCATATAGCAACACGAAAGAGTTTCAGCAATATTATAGGATTCAAAGGCTGTTCCATCAATGCGAAGCACATAGCGTCTGGTCTCTGCGTTATATTGTACTTTGGTCAATGGCTTGCGTTTGGAGCAGGGCATATATTTGGAGCGCGCAAAATGCTTCATCACTTCGCGTTTGTACGGATCCAAGTCGGTAATCTTGCAATGGTCGCTCCAAACAAGATAACCTTTTGGTGGCAGAACAGTACTATTATGATATTTTTTAACTACTGGAAGGCTGGTAGTCTCAAGTAGTGCAACGGATGTGGTAGCTATTATAGCAGGTGTGACTGCCAATTGTTAGCCCAAATAATTTGTTTACATAAAATAACAAAGCATGCAACGAGTTTTGAAAAAATAAACAAATAAAATTATAAATTTATTAAACATGCATATAAAACGCTAACAAACACTGACAGGATCAAAAAGTAATTGATAGAAAACTAATAATAATCATGCACAAACTAATCAAATGCATTCTTACCTTTCATTCCAAGCACATGAGATTGATGCACTACAGGTATATAGTTGTGCATGTCCACACTGTCAATGTCATCATCGCCGCGTTGGAACTGCAATGTAACTCGCACATAAAAGAGCAGCGAGGCCAGTGCGGCCAGCAGCAGCAGCTTGCGGCGCATTAAAAGCTGGCGACATGACCATTGACCGTATTTCAGCGACGTTTCCAGGGGCCAAAAGAGTGCTGTTGGTGATCCTGTATCTTTTAGATGTTTCTCCCGCCATGGTGTGCGATTTGTATCAGTATCAAGGGCGGGAACGCTACTTGTTTCACTTTCAACTTGGTCCAACAACAGTCGCAGCTCACTTCCTTGGGCCATAGCATTCAATGAAACTGTGCAAAATTGTAATATGCTCGGTTCAAGCTTACGACATTGGTGTTACGTATAAATATCTTCAAAGTTGCTGCCACAAATATAAAACGGAATACACAAAATATTAATTAAAACACAAATCGATATTACAATTTCGGATCAACAAATCATGTAGAGTGTAAACAAACTCGAACAGATAGTTCAAGGCAAACGTGATAATGCCCACATAATGAACTTTTGTTGGAATTGCAAGAATTTAATTTTGTTGTTAATTAGTTTACGGCGTCCCCCAATAATGAATCTATCAATATACGTGCATTTAACTCATTCATTTTTATTAATTATATGTACACATTTTTATGAGTTAATTTCGAATTTAAAAATATTCTAGACTATCCAGATAAAATGTTTACAGCCATATCTTTAGGTCTTCGTCCAATCTGGAATGCTTGACACATCACGCAGCGCACAAACGGCTTATATGTCTTAATAATTCGCTGTCTTCGCAAATTTATGGGAGTCTTTGGGCTGAATTCCAACTCGAATGCCGACCTGTGGAGTAGAACGCTGCAGATTTCATTACTTCACAAGATACGCAGGAGAAAATGGCATTATGCAGAGTAACAAGACCTCTCATCGACTGGAATCCCGAAGTTAAGGAACTAGCATTAGACTCAGTTTTGTCTAAAACAGCTATATAATAATAATAAGAAAACATATGCATATATTGCATATGGGTATTAAACTAAGTTTATATAAATGTCAAGTCGTTTATAGCTGAAACTTTTTCAAAGACGGCGACAAAGTCTGCAACGTTATTGTGACTTGCGAGTGTTAAAACTTTTTGTTATCCCCAAACGGAAGAGCTCGACTAGAATAAGTTGTGATTTCAGCGAGATTATGCCATATGCCACACAGCACGCAAAATAATGGCTCAATAGAAAGGCGATTTCGTTGGGATGCTCAATTGACCAAGGATTCTTCTAGGATTTAGATTATTTGTTGTGTTTTCGATCAAATTAGCAAACTCATATTAAGGTGTATAGTTGTCCATAACTTTTATAAAGATTTTCTTAAGTTAGCTACATTTTTATATAGCGTATAATTTGTGAGTAAACATTTTTAGAACATTGTATTGAAATCTTTGGAATAAGGATGCTATACAAGCACACACAACTGTTTTGAAACACAAGTTTTAAGTTCCAAACAATTTTTTTTTAATTTCTTCATAATCGTGTACATTTAGTTATACATACTCTACAGGAACTAAACTATTTCTCAAAGTTTCTTTTTGTGTTTTTCTTTTCTTTGCAAGCGATCTGAAATAATGAGTCGTTTTGGGTATGAAAAATCATGGGGTTATCCCTCTTTAGTTTTAAGGCTTATTAAATAATCGAGCTTTAATAATCGATTTATGCTGGCGTCACTTTATAATTCAAGGCCACTCTGATAATTGTACGTTTGTTTCTTACGTTTGTTACTGTTACCATTTGCTTCCGCCTTTTTGTCCCAATGCCCAAGAAGCACTTTTTCTAATTTTCTCTTTCGATTTCAATGTGATCGTGTAAACTTGAAATATGTCAAGGTCTTCTGGTTTTCTCACTTCATATAATCATTTTGCAAGTAAATCAAATGTGTATATATTATTAGCAACTAATATGGGAAAATATTTGCTAAAGCTTGCAAAATCAGACCAAAAACAATTAACTGGTTTTGCTAATTTGCTTAAATGTTTAACTAAAAATTTAAGAAGCGACACGTCTAATTTAAGATATTTTTAAAAATGTATAAACTTTAATTTAAATATAACGCACTTTGGGAATGCCGCTTGTGCGACTTTAAGATACCCTTCGTCACTTTTGTGCAAATAAATCAATGGAATTGCTTAAGGAAAAATTACAACTAGAATTAGAATTATAGGCCATGGGGAAAATTAACACCAACAGTAAATATATATTATACATATGTTTGATATGAGAAATGCTGAGTCCATATCTTAAGATTTTATATTAACTAAGTAAAAGATTTTTGTAAGTCGGTAATAATATTTGAAAAAATTAAAACAAAACAAAAAACTGTATACAAAAAATGCATTTTAAGCTGATTTATCCTATGGGTGCTATATGATATAGTAAACCCATTTTGATCAGAATTTAGCTTAGTGATTTAAAATAAAACATTTCTACAATTATGATTTTTGTGATGATATATTGAAAATCAAACGCAATACAATGTGGTAAAAAGCAGAAACACTTCTAGAAATCGAACATCTTTTTTTAACCGAATTTTGATGAAATTTGATGATGTGCCGATTAGGAAAAATAGAAATTTTTCTTTTAAAACTATTTCATTTATTAGGGGTAGTGCAAAATACCCAAATGAAAGCTGTTCCCTTGCTAATTCTGAGATCGTTTATACAAATGGATAGAAGGACAGATAGATGTAAGGATAGGGATATAACAATTACTATAGTTAATCTTAACTACTTTAGGTAACCTTTCATCCTAGGTGTCAACAATATATCTTTTGTACAATGCAATATTTTTAAAATTTACTCCTCTTGACTATGGTCATTTGCTATAAAGGTGGAGCATGGGGACATATTTATTAATGTTCGGAGAGAACATGGGGGACCTAGACAATTTATAGCCGAATTTGGACAGCGGGTTTCTCTAATTAGGTAGATTTTCCTAGCCAAAAAGCGTATATTTATTTGCTAGCCATGCCACTCTGCTAGACAAATACACCAGTGCTGCTGGATGAAATTAAACCAACGATCTTCCGGCGAGTGCGCTACCACTACGCTATCGAGGCATATGTACCATACCAGGGTATAAATTGATAGTACATTGTATTGTTGCTGAGAGATATAGGACTTTAAAACTCATATTGCAGAAAGCTCTTATGCTACTCTATTATAAAAAGCATTTGGTATTATTTTGAACGGTAGGGTTTGGCGGCATTGGGACTCTAAACGTAGAAAACTACTTAACTTTCAAAAAAGTTAAATATATAGAACTAACTTAAGAGTTTTGGGCCAACTGGCAATAACATCGAAATATAATGCAACAGAATAAAAAAAAACTCTTAAAAACACTTAAATTGAACAAACAGCAGTTGGGTTTTTTTAAGTTCTGTCCATATGACGGGAACCTTACCAAATAAACCGGATATTCTCAAATGTAAGTTTAATTAATTGAAGTAAATTTTGTTTTCTAAAGAATAAAAGAAACTACAAAAAAACTGGTTATACTTATATACTGTGTATATATATACGATTCTTTATTATTTTTAGCTTGTTTGCAATAGTACAAGTTGGCAATTTGTCTATTGAAGTTTAAGATACTTATGATGTATTAGTAAATGTATGTAGACAACCTGATGCAATTAATTATAATATACATGAAGTCACGAACATAATAATTACAAAAAAATTTCGAAAGAGATAAATAGACGTAGATAGATATAATATGTAAACACTCTCAGTAACTTATTTGTAAATTTTATTTTGATGCCCACTTTTATTGGCTTGTTTGCAATTCGTATAGGATTGGAGAATTTTAATAGGGAAATTTTGCATAAATATTCGTAGTTAAATGGCTTTCAAATGCAATATCTTATCCAAATTTAGCAACAAAATTTTATCTTATACTAAAAATAATTAAAAATTTAACAATCTTCTATTTAAGTAAGAATATTTCAATATCTGTTGTAAATTTATCAAAACTTAAGGGAACGATTTTGTAAATAAATTTGTAAAACGGAATGCTTTCGATTTAAAAATGAAATAATGCATTTGTGTCTGGATGCCCAATTAATTAAAAAGTCGTGCCAATTTGGAGAAATATTGAGCAAAACCGACACATAATAGCTTGTATTATCAAGCAAACGGTCTCTCTTTGGCTGCTGCATGAATAAACAGTAAAAAACTTAAGGGACCGAATATCCATGCATTAGCTTATCACTTATATTACGAGCGACGAAAAGTGATTCATGTTGTACGCTAAAAATGTGCAAAAAATAATCCCGGCTAAAGTAAGATTTAGCTTAAAAGCCAGAAATCACGACAAGAACGGCACATAATGAGTTATAGGTTGGTTAACGGCTGAAGCAATTTATGTGCTTTTGTAAGAGCCAAACACGTTCAGTTTATTCTATAAATACAACATGAATCGACTCCCAAATCAACAGTTCTTACAATTTATTGAATATTATTTTTATAATTCATACTGGGTAAGGCAAGTTTAATTTCGTGTATTCTCATTCCTCAAATTACCACAATTGGATGGAAGAGCGACAATAATTATAGGAACTATCAGTGCATCCCCGAAAAGCACGCTATTTGTGTAACTTTTTATTGCAGAAGAGAAAAGAGCTTGAGTTGGTAACTTGTGGTTTCTATAAGATGCTGAAATCGCAGAACTTCGCATTATTTCTTATTAGGTTGCGTTAGGGTCCATGCATACAGCGATATGTTCACAATGACTGACATATTGCTTCTATATTGAAGCATTTTACACATTCTCCTGTTTTGCTATTGAAAACAAATTTCATTAAACTTAAAAAAATCACAATTGAATTTAAACTAACCATAAAGTTAGCACTCAAGAATGCTAAACAATCATATAGTGACAGCAAAGAGAATTTAACATTCCATTGATTAGTTCTCTTTGGTGATAGCTTAATTCTCTTTGGCCGATGTTCGCATATAATTATTTTTGAGAGTCACTTCTGGAATGTCTTTACCTGTATAAGTTATACCATGCCCAAGAGTTGTAACTCTTTATTATTGTATTGTTCAATGTCAATCAATTTTTTTAATTTAATTAATTCAAGTTGTGCACAAAATCAAGAATTGCATCATTTTTGCGTAAAGCAATGCCATTTAATGAAATTAAATCGATTTGATTAAATCGAGCTTATTTATGTTTGTGTTTCTATTGAAAGTGTGTGTTTATGTTGCGTTTTTAATTTCAAACAAAAAAATTGCCGCCTTGTTTTGTATGCCCAGTATATTTATTAATTTTTCAATAATTTGCACAAAAAATAAAAATTATTATAATTTTAAGTCATTTTTATGTGCAGTTTGCAAACACAAAATGCACAATCAATAATTTTGCATTTAAGATATGCAAAATGCGTATTGATAAGTTTTATTTAATGTTCACCAAACATTTGTTTTTGTGTTTAACATTCCGTAAGCTCTTTGTATTTTATTGTTATCTTAAATATTTATTATCATATACTTTTTGGCACATACTATTATTGGGCTTCTTTTTTTATCACTTATTTATTCGTTTTCATTTTGATATTCATTTTCACATTTTTGCCGCTGAAATAATATCAAAACGCATACTCTTTTCGCTCCGACTACACTTTTCAGTGCATCAAATAAATTAAATTAAATTAAATTAAATTTGATTCAATTTGCAATAATTGCCACATGCCTTTAGTAGTACATATGTGAAAAACGACAGCATTTTGTTTAACTTATTTTTCACTGCGAAAGGTACAGAAATTGCAATCGAAAATCGTTTGCGCGACAACCCAAAAAAAGAAAAAACAAATGCCTCTTTTTTTTCTTGGTTGTTTTGCAATGAAATAATTTGAGAAATTGCCAAACAATGGGCCAAAGTTGAAATCACAACAAAGCAAGCAAGAAACACGAATAAAAGATCTTGAAGCAAAATAAAAACAAGAAAAAAACACCAACCGGGTAACGTCACGCCGTAGTCGAACGCTCGAGACTGACTGGCAGCGGGTCGTGCATTGGGTTTATTATTTAACATCATGATGGACGAGTTGGACGAGGTGCCGGGCTGGGTATCGTACTAATGCCCATGCGGATGATGGGTAACTATATGCAGTATTTGTTTGTTGCATGTGTCCCTTACAATAAATGCTTATCTATGCAAAATGTTTATAATAAACAATTACGATACTAGATATACTTGTACACATAAAATTAGTTATCGCAATGTGTTTTCAATAAGCCAGCATAAGACTCGGCTGCGTCTATTGTGAATACAATTTTAGAAATATAAAAAATATCATAATTTGTTATCAATAAAATGTTGGTAATGAGCTATGAGCGGAACTTGTATATGACTAAAGCTGATATGCTCTTTATATATTTTATATTTATTATTTAAATGGAATTTTGGGTATATGCTCATTTAATAATCCTTAAGATTAAGAATTTAGTATGAACGATAATACACTGAACGCGGCTTAAGCATTTTAGTTAAATTCAAGCAATAAACTTAAATATTTTTAAATAGATTATGCCTAGTTGTTTATAACTTTGCACAAATCTTTAATTAATTGCTTGAACTTGTTAATGCAAGTGTGAGAATGGTTCTTTTTGATGTAGCGTATGCAGAAACATAAAAAAAAACAATATTAAATTATCGATTTTAGGTTATGCGCATTTTGAGGTTATGCGCCCTGAAAACGTTATCTTAAGCAACTTAAAATTCTGAGGCGATGCACCAGCTTTGACTCTAATTCGAAAAGTTATTCGGAAATGTATCGCAGTTATCCAATAACGTACATAAATCCGGTATTTTGAGAGCAGTGAAATTGAATCGCTCTAGGCATGCGCAGGTGTATTCAAATAAAAAAACAAATGAATAATAATTATTTAAAAAAAAATAAATAAATAATCCATTCAAGAAAAGAAATAAAGATTCAAGTTACATCTTATAAGGAAATGAAACTGATAAATGCAAACATTTCTTTGTATAAGTCAGCAGTAGAGTTAGCAAGAGAACAAATGAGTGAGAGAGTGATAAACAAGTAAATGCATGTGAGAGATACAATTGACACATTTAAGAGTTTATTTTTAGGCCCTTAAGATTCGAAAGCATATTGTACACCGTTTGCATACAATATAAAATCTAACATAAATTAAGCTTTGAATTATATCCTCTTTTTATAATAATGATGAATCCGTGGCATCTCAGATACAAGTAGAGTATTAAAAAATCGATATCCTTGCGTTAATTGTCCTAAGATTACTAAAATAAAGAATTAAATTTACAATTTCATTAGATCTAACACAATTCTTTAATTGAAAATACAAAAATTAACCATAAGAGGCACTGCGGACAAAAATGTATGCTTCTTGTTCTATAGTTTACGTAGAGGTTGGGTCACATGTTGCTTTGCATCGGAAAGTTATATAATTCGTAACGTGCGAAGGGTTCAAAACTACTTTAAGCCTAGTATTTAGGTTTCACCAAAAGAGGGTATATTGATTTTATAAAAGTTTAAAATGTATGTTGCATACAGAAGGAAGAGTCGGACACCCTCAAAAGTTACGTAAAGTAAAGATCAAGCTGAACCCTTTTCGATATACCCATGGCCGTCTGTGCGTCTGTATGAATACATGTATCTCCGAGATGGTAAATGGCAGTGCAACCAACTTGTGGAAAAAAATGTTTGTCATCAGGAAAATGCACGTATATTTTGTGTATATCGACGCTATATGCACTATTGAAAAAAAAATTCAACATTTTTTGAATGAATATTTCGGTTGTCTATTAAAATATAATCAAATGCAGCACCTAATGGTTTGCGGCACCCAGTGGTCTAAAAATTCGATTTCACAACAAAATTTGATGAATTTCATTATTATTTTCAAGTTTTGTGTAAAAGTCTTTCCGAATATTCCGTCAAATTTGATCATAATCGTTGACAAAAATCTGACATAAATTCAATTTTTTTTTCCCAAAATTTTTGTTTTTCATTTATTGTTCATCGAGTTATCTAAAGGTTTTTTTTACTGATTTTTTGTACTGTATTAAGATTGAACAAAATTGGTTGTCTGTATCGAATAGTTCCAAAGCGTCAATCGGCACAAAAAATTCTTTTCAAAAAATTCATTGTATTTTGTTTCTATTCTCAGCTCATTCTAACCAAATTCGTATTCTTTTATATAAATTTGTTTTTTATTTAATTTTTAATATATTCTAATTAATTGCCTACTTTTTAGTGATTTTGGGTACGATACCAAGTTTGACCACGACAAATTGCGCAAATCGGTTACAAAATCTTGTTCTTATCGGTTTACAAATGCTTAGGGTAATTCTTTTGCAGAAAAGCTAGTTCGTATTCGAAAGACGTGTGCGCTTGACTTTAACTTAAGTCAGTTTTTATCTACAAGTTATATTGTACAAACTCTATGAATCGATTTGGAATAGTAAGTGAACAAAATATATGTGTGTTTTCATGTCTACTTAGCGAGCGAGAGAGAGCATCAGAGTTAATGGCTGAAACAAAATCTGGCTTTAGGTGCTGCCCAAAACCATATTTCATGATATATTTACCCACTAATGAGTTATTCTTGAACAAATACAAAAGTTCAAGGTCTACGATTTCGTTGAGCTTGGCTCTCAAACTCTGCGTGTTGAATTATGATTTAAAGCTAAATAGGAAGTAAACAATTATTACTGCTTCAAGTTTTTTGGTTTAGTTGATTCGCTGGTTTATTTATTTATGTACTTGCTGGCACCCACAACAACAACTTTTCTTGTGTTTTCTATTTTTTGTTTTTATTTTTTGGATAAGCTACATTGATTGCATTATCAAGCAAATATTTGTATAATAGAAATATTAAGTAAATAAGAAAAACATGGTTTTATTACTGTCAAATTCTTGTAGTTTATGAAGGAAACGTCTTTGTTTTACTGTTTTCGCTTTTGACGTTTTATTATAAATTAACCTTTGTGTCGGGAATTGTGGGTATGTAGCTGGCTACACAAGACGAAAGAAACTTGATTTGCAAGAAAACTTTAAATTTTAAATTTTTTGTTGTGGTTTATTATTCACATTATCTTCATAATTGACTTTTTTATAGACATCATACATATAGACGCAAACAAATTTACATTTTTTATATATATAATTTTGTACATACTTACTCGACGGCTACGCTTTGCTTAATTTATCTTGCCCATAACGACTTGAAGTTAGATTGCATAGAAAAAACGAATGAAAATAATAAAACAAACAAATAAATGTGAACATAATGACCGACTTAACTTATGTAATGCTTGCTTAGGCGATGAGCCAATCGCTTAATATTTATAAACTATTTACATATAAGTAAATAATCAAATAGCACTTATCTAGCCTTGACCCTACATATCATAAATTAAATACTTTAACTTAAAATAATAATATAATTTCTAAAGTAAAATAACTCAAAGACATAACATATATAACTTAGCGACAAAGTAAATTGGACACGTAGTTTATTACTATAAATATTTTCCAAAAGTTAGTTAAGTTAATCGAAAAATCGAAAAAACTGAATACCCAAAATGGACATGCTAAGTATTTAGTGGATTACCCCCAAAAAAAACTTAAATCCAAACAGCTAAAAGTTCTAGAAGTTCTACAAAAATGTAAGCTTTGCGTAGGTAGCTAAATATATTAAATTTATCTTGTGTAGTCTCCAAGTTACGTTTGTTATGCTTATGCCGACGAAGACACCTTTAATTCTCGTGCTGCGTTTAAGTATCTCGGATGACTTAGTTATAATAATTTTGGTAAAACCAATTTCTTGAAACACCGTTTTCTCTACGGCAACTAAATGTATTTTTAAAAAGGATTTATATTAAACTCTACACACTACAATTTGAAAACTAAACGGAATAGAGCAAATTTTGTGCAGCTAACATTTTTATACGATTCGCTCCAGTGGTGCTAGATACTCCTTATATTTAGTCAATTTTGAGCAAATCGCTGAATTTGGTTTAAATTTGTTAATATAAGAGTTACTTATCACAAAAAAATCCTCGCATAATTATACTTTTATGCAGCTAATTTATTTATAATATCTGGCAAAACAAACAAAATATAACAAGATTTTTCATCAATATGTTCTAGGAACGCTATATGATATAGTCCGTCAAACGCTTTTGATCTCTATATAATAGAGAACGTTAGGTGCCAAATTTTAACATTTTAACGTACAATCGTATACAATATTTTTTTTATATATTCTTAAAAATGAATAAATAGTTAGTTAACAATTTGCTGAGTATTAATAAAATGCAGTTAAAGCATTTATTGTTGCGACTTGATCAGATCGAATGTAGTGCTATTATGACGGTGGATTTCCCTTGAAATAAGTTATTAAATAAAAAAAAATCATTACTGCTTTCATGGCTTACCTCTTGAGAATCCCAATTCTATTAAGTAATAAGTTAATTAAATATTCAAAGCAAAATAAAGAAAACAATCGAGTTATAAGGAATTTTGTAGTAATTAAGACAGCCTTGACAGTTTCTTCTATTCTATAGAGGCAGTTGAATGCCTTGGAAGCGCAGATATATTATACCTGGATAACGCTCGATAGACGACTGCAAGCCGATGGGAAATTGATGCAATACAAATGGCTCATACGCGGGTGCTCAAAGCTTCAAACCAGAATTCAATTTACAAAACCATTATAATACTAATACAGTTATGGGGTACGGCAAGTTCCGCCACACGTAATGATATATTATGCCTCCAAAATAATCATTTCGAGCACACATCTATGGCACGATAATGGGACTCTTTGATAAGAACCCAGTTGTTCCCTAGCGATCAAACTGCTGAACAGCAGCCAGATTATACACAAGGAAGGGACTCCGAAGAACACATCCTCTAGACCTTAGGTATGGTACATGCATAAAATTCGTAACACCCCAACTCTCTAAAGCAATTATAAATGAAAACTTTTTACAAAAATTTAACTTAATAACTTTTTACAACTTTATTTGGGGGAAAAAATAATATAAAAACTAAAAAAAAAACCAAAAATCAAAATTCAAAAATAAAAAAATTCGTAAAAACTGAATTCTCCTAATACATAAAACATAAACAACTTATTTTGTAAAAGAAGCAGACCCCAAATTTATCTCATGCAGTTGTATATTCCCAAAGATATCTTATTTCTATGATACACTCCACCCGAAAATATTATAATTTTATTTTATTAAGTCTTAACCAGGAAGGTTTTAAGCGTAAAGCGAGCTTTAACATATTAAAGGGTGCTTTTTTTAGTATAGAATTTTAAATTGCAATAAAACAACTATGGATTATTCGATTGACAAGATTATATTTATCCGAAATAACGATAGATTATTCGACTGACAAGATTGTAGTTATCCGAAATATAATCTTGTGGCATTACATTTTAATTATGATTTTTGGCATATGACCGCCGCTGGAGGGATTGAGCCCAATATAGACATCCAATACTCGATACCTTTTTCCAACATTTGTGGCCGTATATCAGCAATAGCACGGCGAATGTTGTCTTCCGAATGTTTAAGCGTTTGTGGCTTATCCGCAGACAAATGACTTTATGTCTAGCGATGTTAAATCACAAGATCTTGGAGGTCAATTCACAGGTCATTAGACGGTCCCCAAACGTGACTTTCAATAAATCGATTGTGGCATGTTGAGCCGTCTTGTTGGAACCCCAGCTCCTGGACACCATGGTTATTCAATTCAGAAATGAAAATATTAATAATCATGTCTCTATACCGATTACTGTAACGTTCTGGCCAAAATCGTTTTTGAAGAAGTACGGACCAATGATGCCAGCAGCCCAAACAGTTCGTTTTTCTGCATGAAACAGTGTTTCGGCATACACTTGTGGATTGGCTGTACTCCAAATAAGGCAGTTTGTTGACATAGCCATTCAATCAGAAACAAAATAAACAAAGTTCGCCTATGAAAATCGGCAACAACGGCAATTTCGATTGTGCCCATTCGACTGAGAAAAAATCACTTGAAAGCTGTTAAATCGGTCGCCATATTGAACAGTAATGCCAACTTAAAGTTCTATACCTCGAACTTCGATACATCCTTTATATTTTAACGTTTCTATAAAATCATAATTGTTTTAAAGCTTTTATGAAACGGTATTATGCGCCAATATATCATGCAAGGCCTGAAACGGGAATTGATTTGACTGGCACTTTCTATCAGGTAATATTGACATACAAGATCAAAAAAGGAGTCCTCAAGAGTCCTCAATTGAACCACTAAGCGAAGGAAATTTCAAAATTTCAAAACTTTAAATGGCCATAATTCCCAAACAAAGGTACGTAGAGTGAAAATAGGCTTCCATATTGAGTTAATATGCATACTTTTTTGCGTATTCTCATTTAATGAATCGATTATTTTATTAAGTTATAAGGCGTTTTGGATAAGTTTCATTTTCCAATTTTTAAGACACAATTGTAACAACAATTTTAGTTTTTGACAACAATTGACATAAAATGAAAAGCTTGGACATTTTTCTTTATCTGCCAAGAAAAATCATCACCACTTCCTCATAAATGAAATATATTCTTGACAGAGCAAAACATTGGCTTGAAAATATATCAATTTGTTTTGTTTTTTTATAATTAGCACACATTCCAGACGCTTGTTTTTTTTCTGTCTTTCACATATTGCATAGTTATATATTTTTATTGTTTTCATAGTTTTATTTTTAGACGCTAAGGCATTGTTTTTATTCAAGAACTTGCACAAATTAAACACCCTACTATTTGGGCATACTGTATGGCTGTATGGTAAATATGATTTTGATTGCTAAATAGTTCGGCGCATAAAATTTTTATGCAAAGTGTACTCCACCAATAAATAATACAAATACAAATCCCATAATCCAAATTTTACGAAAAACTTTTCAATTTTTTTAGAAGCATATATAATATGATTTCATTTTTTTCACAAGTGGGTATGTAGTGTACCGATAGTTAATAGATAGCAACATTTCGATATCGTTGACTTAAAATTAAACTATTTTACTTTCAATTATGAGAAAAATTATTACTTCTATAAACTGTCATCTCTTTAAATATTTATTTGCAATAGCCAACTTTTGCAGACACAAAATATCAATATTTGGTGTAATTTTCTGAGTTCAAAAAATAATTTTTAAAATTATACATTTTTTTTTAATTTTTAGACACTTTTATGTTTTTATGCTTTGATTCTAAGCATTCTTTTATTATATTATTAAATGTAGTTGAACATGTCGTACAAACCGCTTAAATTCTCAGGAGAATTGTAAGCTGACTGTGTATTCGCCGCAATTAGTTTATTGCAACCCAATCCCAGCAGTCTCGACTTGCCCCTCTATCAATTAAATAAATTAATAGACCTACACAGTGTTAACTTGGAAACGTGCTAATAGGACCACGTAGTTACTTCCAAACTAACTAGTGGCATCGGGAAAACAAACACATGCTCAATAGGGGAGGCATAAAAATTTATAATGAATTGTACAAACAAAATGCCTAGACTTGTCATATGGCTGTATAAACAGACATACCTAGGCGTGCATATAAATATACAGGGTGCTACATGGCATTGGTCGTTGTGGGATTCTCAAAAGTTTAATTTTTGTACTAAGGCTGTTAAAAAGGATTATTCGTTAGAGATTCTTGAAAAATTATATGTGTAAAACCTTTTTTGTGTACATTATATTATTCCCTTAAACCCTGATAAATTGTCTCCAAAATCGAAGACTCCAAGCAAAGTATTTGCGGCTGAAACACAATTGAAAAAATATTAGTGATCTCCGAATGGATATCACTAGGAATATGGCTGAATAATGAAATTTGAAGAGGGCGTTAACTCGGACCCTGAGTATTCTTTTTGTGTCTGTGACCCTGATACTTTGTCTCCAAAATCGAGGACTCTAAAACATAGTATTTGCAGCTGAAACACAATTGAAAAAGGTTACTGTTCTCCGTATTGATATCACTAGAAATCATCATTCAGCTCTACAAACCGGGATGGGATTTGGCTTTCTCAACAATTCTTCTCCATTCGTCTCGTTTGTTTGCAAGGGCGTGCCAGTTTCTTACTTCCATCTTCAGCATGTCATTGTCAATATTATCAATTAGGTGCTTTCTTGGTCAAGGTCTGTTTCTTGTGGGGAGTGGTGTGTATGCCAACAAAAGCTTTTGTGTTCTGTTCTGGTCCATCCGTAGGACATGACCTATCCATCTTAGCGTCTGGGATCAAATGAATTTGACTACATCTTCGCCATGGTTTAAGCTCAACAATTCGTCATTGTTGCTTGGAATGTAGTCACCGCGATCATCTATCTTTACTTTATATCTTCATATATTTCAAAATCGTACAGTTATTACAAAGCTCATGTTGGGATTGTTTTATATTTCATAACTAAAAAAAATGTAAAAATATGGCGAAAAATACGTTTTTTCGAAATATTTCCTGCATTTTCATTATAATACAGCGAATTCAATTCTTGAAACAGCAAGAAGCTTTTCTTGAGACCATTCTAGGCCATTTTCAATTTGTAAAATTAGAATGTATCAAAACCTTGAACCTGCATTTAAGCTGCAATAAAAGTTGGTATTGGAATTTAAAGATGTGGGTACCAGAAACTCGGCGAATTAAGCGTACTATAAAGTACAATATGTGTTAGGATATCTATAAAAAATTCACCCATCAAGCTAGGAATACGGATTAGTTTTATTATATTTTTTCCTTTTTATCAATTATTTCATAATTTTTAGAATGTTTAAGTTGTCTAATGTTAGGTCAACTGGACTTAGTTGTACCCTTACGTATTAATAAATAAATAAATAAATAAATAAATAAAATATAGTGAGCGAATAATTTGGAGCCCTATAAACGAAAAGACTGTGAAATAATATAATAAATGAACTAGGCGTGGCGTACTCCCTTACATAATCCCTAGTAGCGTAGTGGTTGGAGACTTTAAAAATACATCAAGAACTTTGAAAGCAAATGTAAGACTTCTTTCAAGGCGATAAATAATCTTAAAGATGCGAACTTCTGAATAAAATATTTCTCCACGATATTTTTAATAAATAAGCTAATTGTGATGTAAGACTTTTGATTTATTTCGAGGTACTTTGAATATGTCCTTAATATTAGAAACAAAAACTAACAGGTATCACCTAAAATCGAGACGTAACATTATTTATGATGATATTTATTACCTTTGCTGTCTGTAGTTTAAGAAACAAAAATTCAATGTTTTATATTTTTATTATATTTAATTTTTCTTTATTATTGAGTTAATTGCAAAGAATATAGTGATGGACTCTTATGCAAGTTTGCAATAAAGAAAGTATATATATGCTTGTATTATGTTTGTATTTTAAAGTTATTTATGAAGAAAAAATATTAAAAAATAATAACTAAAACTAATTAACTCAGTGTTTTGCATTTTAATAGTAGCCCGATTGATTTTCTTATTAATCGTGTAAATATCTGACTATTCGTTAAGATTTAGAGTAGGAATACGAGGGTTGCCTTTTATATTTCGGGATTAAAGAACAAAAATAAATATTAATCATTAAAAATAGCTTTTTTGTTTTTCAAAATAATCTGCATTAAGATCAAGACACTCTTGCAAGCATTTGAATTAATTCTCCAAAACTCTGAGGTATCTCCATAACATGCATTCTGAATGCATCAACCGCTTCTGCAGGTGTCGAAAAATGTTGATCTCTCATTTCAGAAATAAAAATAAGGCATTCGGTGATAAGTATCTTATATGTGGCGAATGACTCATTAAATCAATCTTTTGAGTCCTCAAAAATGCAGTTAGTTGAGCGTGAGAGTTCGCCATTGTCGTGGTGTCGAGTGATCCGTCTTCGGCGGTTGATTTTTCTGATTTCTTGAAAGACAACTGCCAAACAAATAGTTGTGTAACATTTCTGCGTGGATCTAAAGGTATGATTAACACTAAGGAATTATTCTGATCTATGTGAGGCCCCTTCGGGGGCCGGCCGGACTAACCTAATGGTATGATTGCGACATGTCCAGTTTTTTCGAAAAAACAGGCGACATGCGCATTTGTTGTATTTGGCTCTACTTGAAACAACCATACAGTTTACTGTTGAATACATTCGACCTCATACGCGTATATCGATGATTCATCACAATCTCTCAGACGTATTTTTTGCATATATCATTGCATATAGCATTTCTTTCGACCAATCGACACGAGCCTTTTTTTGTGCGATTAACAATTAGTGTGGGATCGCTCCAACGCGAATACATTTTATTGACAGTCATGCAATATTGTATGTACGCTGGTCCCACTAATGCCTAAGGTGGTCTCAATCTCACGTTAGATCACATGACGATCTTGCAATATTAGTTTGCGCACAACATCAATGATTTCCGGAACAGCTACTGATTTTAGACGACCTTCTTGAAGTGAACTATGACCCCGGTTGAATTAATCATTCCGTCTACTTGAGGGAGCTTCATCGCAGTTAATTGAATGAAGTTCAATCATGCATTATTGTTGAGGTGATCCACTTTGAAAGTTGTTAAAAATAAATACACGAAAATGTTCACGATATAATTTTATTTATTGGCCGACATGAATCTTTTAAGTTAATGTAAATAACGCAAATAGCGCTCATATGTCAAAATGTTCTCGCGTATGTTTAACTTCAAAAAATGCCAAATCTTACTATAGAACTATCAGTTGCCAAATTGCAGTACTAGAGTTTGCACAATCCCGAAATCTAAAAGGCAACCCTCGTATAAAGCAATAGAGAGCATAAAGGTAATTTTAAATTGAAATTAAAAAAAATGTTTATTTAATATTTTACAAAACTCATCGTATTGATAGAGCATGAGCCTACTTAAAGTCGTACTGTTGAAGCGCGAAAACTTTAAAAATATGTTTTTTATGGAATTGCTTTGTTGCTCAACAAAAGTATCTATTTTATTTAATATTTGCAAACAACTTATAATATAAACAAAATGTGTCAGAGACACCCTGTATGTGATATATGCTACTCAGCTAAATGCCAAAAGACCAAAAGTAGATTTGTTAAATGTTTGTTTCGACGGAGGGGACACTAGCGGGCGGTGTGAATACCCACAATTTGCATATAAAAGCTAAAGTAACAGAGCTGCAGTACATAAGTTAAATTGCAAGCATTGCTGTGTAAGTGTGTGAGCATAATTGTTAGTGTGAGTATGTTTGGAGGACATTTGGCCCATATAAACATATAGTATTTGCAGTGAGTGTGTGGTTTTTGGTGGTGTGCTGGTGTGCGATGAAAAAAGTGTATGTCAAGCAAGTTTCATTGAAGTATTTTCAGTTGCAACGTCAGCGTAAAATGCAATCATAAAAATACTATGAAAAGAAGCAGATACTCATACACACAGATACTCGCGCACACAGTTACTCGCACACACACACACACACACAAGTAGTTAAATTTTTAGCATCAGGCTTGCCGTTTCAATGGCTTTTACTTATTACTTAGCACAAGTTTAGTCACTTTCAATGCACTTACTTGCAAATATGCAAATTTTATTGATTGCAAAAAATTTTGTAAACTAGAAATATTTTTATTTTGCTTGTACACTTTTGATATTTATCGTTTTTTTTTTTGCTAGCGACGTTGAGCCATTGTCGGCCAGGACAACGTACACACACACACGCACATGCATACACAGACGCGTGTCCTGCTGTACTGTTTGCTTGCAAATGGATTCGCATGAACAATAATTGCAAAGTCTGAGTGAGTGAGAGTAGCATGTCTGAGAAGTGAGCGTATGTATTTTGTTGTTGTCTGATTGTGAGATTTTTCACACACACGCACACACGTACACACGCACAGGCACTAGGCAATGCGTTATAAATAAAGTTTATTGTCCTTTTTTGGTTTGCTGTGCACAATTAGGAGAGCGCCGCCTAAAAGCATGCAATGTTTATTTGCAAAACGCACAGTTTGACACACACTGCGCCTGCGCTATACCGCAGCACAATTGCTCTTCAACTGTAACATGCGCATGTCTCACATATGCGCTCAATCTCTCTCTCTTTGTCTCTCCTTCTTCCACTCTTTGTTTACCGCTCACAGGCATTGAGGCTTGCTGATCTTTTTGTATTATTAAAATAAATATAAATAATTATCCTCTCATTCAATGTCAATATTTCAATATTTCATCGAAAAGACTACGTTTAAATTTAATATTGTAACTGCCAACTGTATGCGCAAATTCAATTTCGCGCCCAACTCGAAACGGGTATTTGCCTTTGTCTTTACTTTGCACGAGCCCAAGTCGACCCGCTAGACGCTAATCGGTGACAAAATGGTTTTTTTTTCAGTCAAGAGAGAATACTCGCCTCTATACTTTTAATTACTCAATGGTTGTTTTTCCGTTATGTACTACGCACACTTGTTGTTTCAATGTTTGTAAACATTCAACGTCGAAATAAAAGCTTCTGCTTGCAATGTGCTTGCAAATACTTGAGCATAGAGCTTTTTACCAGTGCTTGTCAAACTTCGGCTGCAAAAGCTAAGCTTTGGTTTTTTTTGTTGTTTTTATTTATAAATGAACTAGCGGACCCCTGTACACACTTCGTTGCCTTTTCAGCAGCATTTTCGACATTAAAATAAACATGTTAAGCATTTTCAAGATGAATATCTTTCATGAGTATGAAAAGAAAATATCCTTCAAAAGGCTTCATTACTGCTGAATTATTGTTCCATTCGGTACTGCTAAATCTCATCATTTCTATTCGGGTTTGGAACTCCAAAAACCGCCACTGCCGATTCAATTTGATAGAATTACAGTATTTACCATTTATAAGGTGAATGCGGCACGATCCGTCGTTTATCTACTTCAACATCTGGATTTGGCACTTTAATTATAACAGATTGATAAACTTCTGTTGAAAATGAATATTTACACAATTTTGAATTTCATTATCATTTAAAATTAAAAATTAACCTGGAAAGTGGACATTAAACTATCATAAATTATGTTAGTTGCACCGAAAGAAGTCATTTGCAAAATTATAATTTAGTATGTTTGCCAAAAAAATGATTCGAATCCGGTGTTCCACCGCGAACCAAAGAACATAAAGGCTTTGGCGGTGGCTCCAATACAGGCAATTCTACCTGACCATTCATACAACACATTCCAGGTGCTTTATTTTTAAATTTAAATGCTTCACAATATTCACAAATAGCAGACATTGAACCAATTGAAACCGCATCAAGCGCTAACATATTTCAAAGTAGGGTCATATGAAAATTCAGCACGCTCCCAAATAATTCTTGTTCACGGAATTCTTCTCAATGCTCTAAGACGTTTCGTTGAACCAATTAAGCATTTTCACTTTGTTCACACTTCAAAACAATTTAACCGCAAATTATATATAGCACGATATACCATATGAAATATGACAACTGTCAAAATTGGAATGCCTTTTTCAGACAGACTGTACTAAACGTACAAAACATATATAAAAAGGAGTACAGCTATTAGGTAACTTCTTATATAGTCGCACTATTTTCTCACACAAAGCTTGGTAGGCTTTATGTGTATTGATTTCTCAAATATTTTCTATGAGACAAGAAAAAATTGCTCTACTCAAATAATTATAACTCACGAAATACTTTACAAAAAAAATATTAACTTTAAATCTTCGTTAATACCTTTTATTTAAAAGAAAAATGATCAAAATCCCTCAAGCGGTTTGCGAGAACACCTGTGACTCACAAAAACACCGCCTCTCCATTTATAAATATATAGATTAAATATAAAATATTTACCATACTTCTTTTGCTCTTCGTAGCTTAGCCACGCTTGAGGACCTTAGCAACCGACTGCTGTCGTATTGTTGTAAACTTATGAATTTTTCTTCTCCACATGATCGTATAACGTGTTATTTCTGCATAAGCTGATGTAAAATGTTAAAATTTAGTAGGTAGTTTGGCATAAAGTTCAAGTGCACAAGTTACAAAATATTGGCACGTAAATTTTTAACAGAACTATCTTTTGGGTAGATATGAATCGTATCCAGTCAAGACGTAAACTTGTAACCAAAGGAGTCCATTTATATTATCTATTATTTATAATATATTCACTTATGATATTCTAAGGCGTAGTATATGTAAAATATATATACTGCTCTGGAAATTGGTGTAGCATTATGAAAAGCAACATTACAGAAGCTACAGAATTCTTTCTTATATATTTTCACGGGTGGAAAATTTTAATAAGACAAATTAAATATTATTTTACTCAAAAACATAGGCCATGTTACCTTTCAAACATAAACTTCTAGATACAACGAATCAAAACGAGGGAAAAGAAATATCTCGTATCTGGTTCCAAATAAATGGATAGCAAAATATTTTTTAATTTGTACATTAGCAGGACTCTAGAGAAAGACATCAATAAACATACTAATAATAATGAAAATAAATTATTAATATTTAAAACAATATTTTTGCCATATATAGGTCAGAAATTTTAGATGAATGTGCTGCTTGACCTGGGCAAAAGTTACAAAGAACTTAAAATTATTTTTTTGTTTTCATTTATCATTTCTTTCATTTTCACGATAAGGACGATATTTGCATTATTAATGAAAAATACAGGCAACTATTAAATCTAATTCTTCTGATTTTTGTATAAAACTATTTTCGCAATTTTCGAAATGGTTTGTCAAAAAATTAGATAAAAATTAATCACAAACGAAATTAAGTACCAGGCGTGTAGGTAGACAGCTTAAAATGTCTGTCTGAAAGTATGCTGCATAGAATTTCATTGAAAATTCTACGTTTTGCAAATTTTAAATGAATTCCAAAGTGTCGCATACTTTTAGTATAGACTTTTGGCAAAAGCGTGGCATACTTTTAGCGAATACTTTTGCAACAATTTATTACAGATGCTTAACTTTTTAATTCAATTTTACCTTAAATATTAAAAAAAACTATATTGATTAAGTAAATAAATCTTAAGCTGTTTAATGGTTTAAAAAATAAAAATTTATATTATTGATCTTTCTGTACTTAAATAATATTGAAATCACTTAAAACCTAATCTTATCTATGTGTGAAACCCTTCCCGAGAAACTCTCTCTTAGGATTACTGAATCATAGCTTGACTTTATCTGAAATCTTTTCTCAACTTGGCTTTAAACTTAAAAATCAACGAAAAGGTATTAAGTGAACGAATATAAAATTGTTTAGTGGTTAAAAATAGTACGTTTTATTGAGATTTTGTGAAATAGCTTATATTTACAGAAACGGAAACATTTAGAACCTAAGCTTATTTATCTATCTATTGAATCGAAGGTAGAATTTATTTGAAATTATTATAAATTTCGACGTTGTAAATAAAATTATTTCGCATTTGTCAAAATTATTTTGAAGTTCACAATTCTTGTAACTTTATCGTTCCTTTTTTTGTAAACTTTGCGTAATTTGTGAATGTTGCAAAAGCAATTTATATCTTTCAAATTTAATAAAAAAGCTACTTATCCGATTGATAAGACATGCTCATGTGCGAAAGTTTTTATTCCAGTGCCAGTTGATATATGAGACCAGATAGTTTATCACCTATGGTGTAGAATGTTAATGCTTAAAGCCGAATTGGTAATCCGAGACAATATTTTGTTTTTTACAAAGGCATTTATGTTATTGTTAACGCAAATTGCCAATACCTTGATTATATAAGCAGAGTTTTGTGGATAAATCTGTATCAACATCAGATACATTGCTCAGGGTGGCGATATTCCTTCAGTTTTAACTTGTCTCAATCACTTTTGAAGATATTTTGATTTTGAAATCTATAAAATTTAAGTTTTGAATAATTTACATTGTTGATTGTATCAAAATTACCTTTGCTTAAAAATAGTTACTTTTATTTATAATGAACTTTACAAGCTATTTTATTTATGAATTTATTATTATTATTCTTATTTAAATTAGAAAATAACTATAACTAGCTTCGTATGTCTTAGACTATATTCTACCGCTGAAAAATTGTGTATTGAAAACTAGATAAATCCTAAAAAAGGAAAAACACATTATAAGATACCAAAAGAGGGATAATCTACATCTTAGGAATAAATAATTGCATTTTTACTTGGTTATCAATAAAAAGTTATGAAAATACTTGATAACGCAGATGATATTTGTTTAATAACACACACTATATATACCTGAAGCATTCGCAAAGCTTTGTCAATTTGGGGTAAATCCGCATCAACATTGTTATTCTTGAGATGATCTACAGAGATGACACCGTATTTATAGAAGATGTAGACGAGTTTTTCTATCAATGTAGTAAAATTATAGACGATAACGACATTTTTAAGGAGCGTACTGCTTTCGACAAGATAAAGATTGAAAGACTAAGCTCCGAATTTATAACCCCAGCGTGAAGGCTTTCAGCTTTCATTTGCTGACGACTTAAAATTTTTTTTAAACAAATATCTCAAAAAAAATTTTTTTTTCCCTTATTATTCCGCTTGGGAATTTAGGGCCTCTACAAGAGCCTTCCATCGAACCCTATTTTGCGCGGTCTTTTTAGCTCTGTCCCATGTTGTGTTCGCCTGGGTCAGTTCTGGGAGGATGGATCTTCTCCAGGTCGCCTTGGGTCTGCCGATCCGTCTACTGCCTTGTGGATGCCAGCTATCGCTATCTGCAGTTTCTCCATTTCTCGAACTGTGAAAATCTTGATGGTTCCTTTAGGGTTCTAACGTTCCATTGTCCGATTCGTGTCCGTTTTTGAAAATGCCTATGGACGTCATCGAATTTGGGGAGCCGTTTATGTTTAATTCTCTTATGTTGGTTGCTGTAATCTGTTGAGTTTTTCGATCGAACTGGTGATTGGCCAGATGCGACTGATCCCAGTGGTGGGGCTGCAATTTTTAAGAGGGACGTTGGAGTGGTAATGCCTCTTGCCATGAGTGGGATTCGAACCCACACCCCCCACCCCCTCTCCCCCTCTCAAAATAATGTGTCGCATTTACTCGCCAAGGCCTAATAAACAATTGCTCCTAATCACAAACAACCTATCAATTCTGAAATTATACAGCGCAAATTGAAGTGGATAGGTCATTCTTTAAGTAGAGACTCTCTTAGTAGAAAGACACGAATTCTCCAAACCTGGATGCTAAAAGTTCAAAATCTATCGAAACCTGAAATAAAAAAGGTGACTAATCGCTGAAAGAAATAGAATATGTAGAATTCCGTATTTATTCGTTATTATCTCAAATGGAATTAATTCGAAATATTTATATTTAAAAATATTACAAGTGCGAACTTTCGCATCTCATGATAAATCGGCAACACCACCCACATTTGCAAAAAATTTCACAAATGCTTCCGCGTTAGTTTTGTTTGTGAAGAATGGTTCTACGCACCACAAAGCGTGAATACCCTAAAATAATTAACACGTGCAGCGAAAGAAAAAAAATATAACAGATTCAAACAAATGCTTAATTAAATATATTTCTTTGTTTATTTTAAAAATACATTTTTATTTAATTCATATTTTTTATGGTTTTACTTGTTTGTTTTTGTTTATTTAATTTATTTTTTTTTTGTTTTTTGTCTGTTTTTATGATGCTTTGACTTTGAGAAAGTTTCTTGTTTGACTCTTAACGGTCGAAACGGATTCGCGTGCTTTTGTTTGCTATTATAATTTTATAGTCATTTATCATTTACATCGAATATTTTCGTTACTTATTTACAATAATTAAAATATAAAAAAATGCATCATTTTTATTGATAAATGAACGCGCTTTGCGCTCAATTTGCCTGGCCAATAATTTAATAAATTAGAAAATTTCATAAAACTATGCTAAACAAATAAAGTTGATTGGTTTTGTTTATAATTTTTGTTTGTGTGTGTGTTTTTTTTTTGTTATTTAAATAAATAGTTTAATGGGGGCAGATGAGTGGAATAAATAGTCAGAGTGTGAGTGTAGTAGGTGTAATGTATGAGCGAGTGTGTTTTGTGCGAGACTGTACCTAATGAGTACTGAACAATGAAAGGATAATGTGACAGAGCGCATTTTGGCGCACAATTGGCAACATCACTGGGTCAAAGGGTTACCGCTTGGTGGTTTCCCTTTGCTAGCAAGGAGACAATTGTGCCACGCAGGCGCAGTCAAAATAATAAATAAATAATAAATAGCGTTTAAATAAACTTAAATACTATAAAAAATAATATGGTTTGACATCGATATTGGCAAATAATGAATGTTCATTAAAAAGTGCTTATTAGTGTTGGAAAGTGATCCACTAAATTTTGTAGAACAGGGCAGTCCATGTGAAGTCAAGTGCCAAGAACCAGATGCGGTTCCAGTACCAGTATAGTTCACAGTGATGTTTTAAAGCTCTACCACAGCGGCATGGGGCGATGTCTGGCAACAAAAGCGGGCAGGCTGGCGGATGTGGGTGCTGGGCATCCTTAACGATGGAGACGACGAATAAGAATATTAGAATTTTCAATTTTACAAACTAATCAAAGATAAGGGCAACTTACTGCAGACGGCACAGATTTGCTCATCAGTGCCATCGCCGCAACCGTCGCGTCCGGAGCATACAATGGCCGTTGAACGGCATAGTCCATTACTGCAGCGATGCGGGCAATATGCGCCCGTCTCACGCGGACTGCCCATTAGGCCGCCTTCCTCGATTAGACGCATAAACATGCGGGGCACCGAACGAGATCCGCACATGTGAGGTGGTTCATCGCTGCCATCTTTGCAGGACACTATGGCATTGCAGTACTCGTACTCGGGCAAACATTCACCACTATTGCAGCGGAAAGTGTAAGGCGGGCAGACGCCGCTTCGGGAGTTACCAACGCAGTTGAGTTCATCCTCACCATGAGGGCACTGCTTGCGGCCATCGCAGAGTGCTGCGCGTGAAATACAACGTCCGCTACGCTCACAAAGGTATGATTCTTTGGGGCAAGTTTGATTACGGCGCGCATTATGGGTGCACTCCTCGTCAGAGTTATCGGTACAATCGGCGCGACCATCGCAGACAAAGAACCAAGAAATGCAAACACCACTAGAACGGCACTGAGTAGATTGAAAATAAAAAAAGATCATATTGATGGTTATTTGGTATCTAAAAAACTGACAAAAAACCTACCTGGAAGGTGCCCGGGCTGCAACCAGTGCGTTGTGCACTGCACTGCTCCGAAGTGGTCTCATCCTTAAAAGCGCAATCACAAACTCCTCTCGCATTGCATACTGTATGAGAGTCGGCCAGTTGGCATTGATGATCGCTGGCACATGGCAGGCCCAAAGAAATGGCTTCCAAGCCCAAGTCTACACGCTTGCGTTGTTCAGTGCTTGCTTTGGTTGTAAGTAATGCTTCCTTAGCGGGTTCGGGTGTAGCATCATCAGCAATCATCAGAGGCATCAGTGTTGTGACAACCGGTGCTGCTGGTTCCATGAGCGTGACACGACTGGCCAGACCTAGCATAGTTTGTGTGGTTATTTCAACAATATCTGCGGGATTAGGTGTGGCTTCGTCTGATGAGGATTGAAACTGGGCAGCAACCACAGGCACTTTAGTATCATGCTCAATATGGTTGTTGTCATCCAGCAAAGTATCCAGTGTAGTCGATTCTACAATAAGACTGTCGGATTCCAACTCATTGACTCTGTGACTCGAGTGATCGGACAAATCAAAGGGCAGCTCCTCGGGTGACAGTGTGCGCTCGGTAGCAGCCTCAACATCTGCCAAAGCTATTGTACTGGACTCCACTGGCTTAACGATGGTTTCAGTTTTTATTTCAACTGCTTGCTCTGCCTCCTTTTCGATATGGTTAGCAGCGGTTACTACGGATTCACTGGCTATTACTGGTTCTGCTTCGGCCACACTTTCAGCAGATTGTGTTTCCTCTGCCAAAAGATCTGGTATGTATGCCATCTGCGGTAACGTTGCGACAGGCTGCTCACCAAATGGCACGGGTGGCACAGTGCCCTCATCATCAGCCATCAAGTCACTTAATATATCAGCAATACTCTGACTTTCCTTGAAGTTATCAACTTTATCTAGCTCCTCCCCAACAATAGGTGCCTGCTCGGGCTGTACTTCATGTTCCACTTTTTCTGTGGTAGCAGTATCTTCTGTTTCTACAGCTTCTTGATCGGTTTCATCTTCATCGATATGCTGCAGCTTCTCAATGCTGGTGTAATCCAGCTCAGTGACCACAGTCTCTGCAGTTGTTGCTGCTTCTTCAACTGGCTTAGTTTCTTCTTCGGCAGCATCTTGTTTTGCACTGGTAAGTTGCTCCACATTGGGTTCGGCACCTTGTATGATATTATCATTTTCATTTTTGTAGATTTCCGTTTCATCTTTTGGTTGTTGTGACTGCTCTGGCTCCTGTTGCTGCTCGGCACTTTCACTTGGCTTCGTGACAGCTTCGCTTAATTGCACTGCGGCCGCAGTAGTTTCTTCCTCCGCTTCCACATATGTGTCTGCTTCTGTCTCAATGGCTTCTGTTAGCGCCTCAGCTTCGGTAGTTTGCTGAACTTCTGCATCATGCTTGATTGGTACGACTACACCTTCATCATCTGCAATCGCATGCGACACCTCATCGTTAGCAATGACCACTTCTGGCGACTGCTCATCCTCAACAACAGCTTCTGCGGCCTCGGGCTTTGTTACAATAGTTTCCGACACTTCAGGCGTTTTAATTACATTTGCATTTTCCGTCGTCGCAGTTTGTACAGCCCCCTCCTCCTTCTTCTCCTCTACTTCAACATTAGAAATTTCTGCTGGCACTGCCTCTGGTTTGGGCGGTTCATCAATATGCTCTGGCGCCAATTCATCATCATTTGTTGCGTCTGTTATTTCGTAGTTGGCATCTTCCATAGCAATGTTTGCTGGCTCCGTAATTGTCCCATCTGCTGTAGCCTCAGTTATGGCTAATGCCTGGCCTTCGTCTTGCGTTTGCTCCACCTTTGTCTCTTCTGCATTGATTTGCGTTGACTCCATTTCTTGATCGCTTTTTGATATCTCCTCATTTGGCTGTTGTTGAGCGGTAGACAGTATGGCTTGCTGAGCTACTGGCTCAGTTTCTGGAATTAATTGATTGACTTCATTTAAATCATCTTCGCCACTTGTCGGTTTAATGTCAGCGCTTTGCTCTGCCTGATCAATTTCAGTCTCAATCTCTTGTGCGTTCTCGCTCGCATTGGCAAGATACTGATGTTGCTGCTGTTCTACCTGCTCCTCATCAGCATGCTGTTGTTTGTTTACATTCACCTCTTGCTCCTGCGCTTGCTCGTTCTCATTCTCATTTGCATGTTGCTTCAACTCCTCATTTTTTTGCTCATTTGCATCGTGAACTGTATCCATGTTTTCTTCTGCTTGATTTAATTCAATGCTTTCGCTTGGCCGCTTTGTTTCCTCCTCTAACTTTGTTGGCTCTGTTGTCTGCGCGTTTTGCTCTGGCGTAGCTTCCGTTAGCTCCTGGTTCTCCTGTAGCCACTCAACATTTTCCAAATGGTGCTCATCATGCGCTATCGTGACGTCAGTTTGCTGTGTCTCCCCAGCCGACTGCTCAGTTGCCATTACTTCTGGCTCTGCATGTGCTTCTATTGGTATTTCATGATCACCCGACTGTTGTTCAGCGTCTTCATCCTCCAGATTTTCCAACTTCTCAACTAGTTCCGACTCCAGCTGCGTCACATTTGTCACACTTTCGATTTCAGTTTCGTGCTTGTCTTGACCGTTGCCGCCGTTATGCACGGGTATCAATTCATCATCAACTTGCTGAGTTTCCTCTGTTTCCACCGGTTTCTGTTCTTGATAGTTCTGTGTGGAAGCTTCTTGTGGTTCGACAACTGTTTGTTCCTCAACCTGTTGTTGGTGCTGCTGCTGCTGCTGCTGCTGCTGTTCTTCATGTTCATCTTGTGCCGTTTCATAATCAAATTTCATGGTATTGTCTATATTCTCTGCAGCCAATTCTGATGTACCAGATGCTTCCAGCTCCGCGTCTGCTGCATTGTCTGTCTCTAGTGCTGCAGCATGATCCGCTTCGTGTTCTAACTCATGCTCTTCATTGTACTCCTCTTCAATCTTGTAGGGATAATCATCGGCAGGCACGCCTTCAGTATCTGGCTCGTTGAGTTCTGGTAGTGCTTCAGTAACCACATCGGCGGGTGTAAGCAGTTCTTGTGTTGCGGTAGAGCTAGCTATAGACTCATGTTGCTGTTGTTGCTCCTCAAGCTGTTGTTGCTTGTGCTCCTCTTGCTCTTGCTGTTGTTGCTGTTGTTGCTGCTGATTTTCCTTTTCTTTTTGCTCTTGCTGCTGTGTTAGCTCGGTTTCTTCATGTGCCATGTCAACAGCTTCTAATTTTTCACCATTTTCCAACTCAGGAACCTGTGGCTGTTGCTTAAGTGCCTGGCCATCATCTTCCTCCAGTGTTTGCTCCTCAACGCTAACTGCCAGCTCATCTTGCAGCGGAGAGGCTGTTGTGGTAGTTGTTGTCGTTGTTGTTACTGGTCTGGGCGTTGTTGTAGAGGTTGTTGTGGTCGTCGTCGTACTTGTTGTGCTTGTCGTCGTCGTCGTCGTTGTCGTAGATGGCGTTGCCGGCAACACTTCCACTTTCTCAATGGGCGTCGCCGACGCCTCTGCTGCCACTTCAGCTGCTGCTGTTGATGTTGCTTCAGGTGCCAGACATAATCCACCCACCATGCGCGCCGGCGCCGTGCACTGACAGCGTCCAAAGAGATTTGGTATTAGAAATTCGCAATGGGTGCGCGTATCAAACATTTGACAATGGGCGTGACTGTAGCAAACGGCGCCAGGATGTGCGGCTGTAAAATGAAAACACAAAATTCAATGAATTTCCCATAAATTGCATGCCCAAGTGTTATTAAACTAACCGTACTATCCACATGCATATTAAAAACTCATCATCATCATTATTATTCAGTACAATAAGAACAAGAGTTGACTGTTGCATGCCACTTGTATCTGCTGTAGTTGTTATTGTTGTTACTCTTGGTCTCGTTGCAATTTGCTAGGCATATTAACCCGCCTTCGACATGCCTAATAACCGTCAATGAAATCAACATCAACTCAGTCAACTCACTGCCATTGTGAATGACAGATAGTCCCAGCCCAGCCCAGCGCAGCCTCGCCAACTGCAACTGTTGCAAGCTCATCAAGAATTCCAGTTGCTGTCGCAACAATGCTTATCCAGCTGTGTTTTGCCCCCAAACGCCCTCCAACACATAGACAGCTACATATACATATACGTATATATATTTATATATGTGCTATGTGTACATAAGCAGATACAATACATATATACAGACTCGTAAATGGTGCGCCTGCGCATAACTTCGGCGCATTTTTTATGCTATCACCGCTATGGCACATGGCACCTGCGTGCATTGTAATCTTTATGGAGAGAGAAGGCCATGGCAGTGCAGAAGCTGACCCACATTTGCGGAATGACTTGGAACTGCTTGAGGCGTTCAA
Organism: Chymomyza procnemis; assembly: GCA_035046065.1. Taxonomy (NCBI): domain Eukaryota; kingdom Metazoa; phylum Arthropoda; class Insecta; order Diptera; family Drosophilidae; genus Chymomyza; species Chymomyza procnemis. The sequence continues at coordinate 24,990,783 of JAWNOJ010000013.1, read as the reverse complement.
AGTGTTTTACTCTCGAGTTTTGTACTCACGAAATAGTTAAGATTTTTTTAAGTGCTTTAAAGAGGTTGTAGCAAAATTCTCGAACTATTTTATTGGAGGTAGTAAAAATCCATACTTGCCCATTTAAGAGTCTATTAAAGTTGGTATCTCAGCAACTTAAATTAATGGTAATGGACTTGTGGCAAACCAAGACGAACGATATCAAATCGTTAAAGTTTAACGAATTGTTTGTTGCTTTCCCATTTCTAAATTGAAAATTTGCTTAAAATCTTTTATAAAAGTAATGCCAATAACTGTGCAAAGCTATAACCCGAATAGTTGAGAATGCTTGTCAGTTTTGCGACAACTGTAGCTTTTGTATCGATTGAGCCATTGCTTAGAGAGTAGCTGCTAGTCGGCCTAACAACTGCTTATTGTCTATATTGTACGAGTTTTCACTTGTCGTTGTGAGCAAGTCTGGCCACGACAAGCTATTACCACAATAGCCAAGCTATTTAGGCTTATTAGAATTCCCCCACTTGCTTTTGGCTATGGATTATCTGTTTGGGTGTTTCTTCATGTTGGCGTTAATGTTGCCTTTAGGGCAGTGTCTGCATTTGGCACGTCTCTTCATAATGTACAGCAATTGAGAGTCCTGGCAACAAGAGCTTTTGGCGCAACATTAACTGGACACATTTCCACATTGCCATACCCAGCAATTTCAAACCGTTCCACCCGAGCTGAGCTGCTTCTGATACATGCAACATCGAAGCTGTCGGCATTTCACAAACGTTCTGCCGGTGTTGTTTCCACAAGACCGGTTCGTTTTAAGCCCAAGTGCAAAGCAGTTATATGAAAAGTCATACATGGCGCATACTTAATGCTAACACATGGCACGACATGGTCCGTCGTCAGACAATGCAATTTCAAATGCGAGTAGTTGCTGCTCACTTGACGACCTGCATTTGACACCAATATGGAACAAATGTTGGCCACAGTGAGGCCACTAGGCTGTCAAATGGTTAGTAAAGGAGGGCCGGCATAGATGACGTTGGCGTCGGCGTAGTTGCTGTGCATCTTTCACTTTTATATAATACAAAGGAAGCAGATTGTTATGAGCGACGTCTGTCGTGTAGGCAATATGTACACTGACAGAAAATATTTCCAGCAAATGTACGCAATTTTTGTCTAAAGCTTTAGTAGAACAACGTTGCAGGCTTGCCTACAGCGGAGCACTCCAAAAGCACTTGAAAATAGCGCTTTAGGATCATTTCGAGGAGACCGAGTATAAGCTAGGGTTGAGCTAGATTTTCTTCAATGAAAGTTATATATTTTAAGATTTAGCAGTACAAATTTTCTCCAATTGCGAATTTTCTGTGAGTGTAGAAAAAGAAATGATCGATAGGCATGGACAATGGCATGGCGCCCCGTGCCACCTCATACAACTGGCATGCCCTGGCGTTGCAGTGGTATGACAGGTTGCATGCCGCAAATGTTGCACGACTGCATCTGGTAACCCACTTCGATTATAACTATTTCTCTTTTGCAGCAGCTTTTGAGGCAAAAGCAGGCAGAGCCAACAAAGCCAACAAAGGCAAAAGCAACACGGTGTGGCGCGTGTGAAAATGTGCACCAAATGGAACTACACATACCTATCTATCTCTATGTGTTTGTGTGTGTGTCTGTCTGTCTGTCTGTTAGCCATAAACAATAATTTCATCAAAATCAACATAAATTAAATACACCATACTTTGAGTGCGCGCTGTTGGCCAGGTTTAGCTAGGCAGCTTCCTAGGCGGCAATGACTATGGCGTCAACATTGGCATTAACAGCAGCAGGCCGGAATTGCAAATGTGTGTCAACAACAACAACAACGACGACAACAAGAGCGACAACAACGACAACTTGGCATTGCCACAAGAGACTGGGAGCAAAAAAAAGTGTGGCACTTGCAATAAAAATTGCAGCGTTTTTATTATTGCCGCTCTGACATTCCTGCGGCTTAAATAAGTCTATTTATGCCCACAACTTTCATTGCCAACTTATTAATACAAATAATTTTATAATAAAAATAAAAAGAGCATAATATGGATGCCACAAACATCTACAATCTTAAAATTCTAATTAATAAACGTCATTTGCATTTTAGACGCTGGTAACATTGTAATCATGAAAATGTATATTTTTTTTTGTATTCTTCTGGGGTTTTTCGTGGCCAATTTCATTGAAAGACTGAATGAGTCGTCAAGTGAGTTGGCAAGTATGATTGCCGCCATTTATATACTTTTTATGTGCCTCAATTATACATTTTCCTACATTTTTTTTTAGTGCTTTTTTTTGATTGTATTTTATTATTGGTTGCGGAAGTGGCAAAGAGTTTTGTGGCTGTTCCAATTTGCATGCAATTTGCCATTTGGTTGGGCGAACGAAAGTAGCACAGTTATGGGAAATACCATACTCTGGGGTATCCAAAAATAAGCACTCGCTCAGCCTAAGCGTGTAACTCACGGAATTAATTTGAAAATTCAACTAACTTGGCACGCTGGAAGTTCATTGATCAATTCTAAAATGATAAATTCTACTTAAATTTTTTAGTGATGAAAAATCTTTGTAGGGTTGCATCTAGGCGTTTTCATTAGAATCTCAAGACAGAATATGCTCAACTGTACTAAAATTAATGCATTATAATTATTTAGTATATTAAAAAACTGTTTAATTATTGACGCTAAGCTAAAGCGTTCATAACGAACGCATCATTGGTCTGAAAATTGACCAGCAAAATGAGTCAAGGGCTAGTCTCCTTTTAAACTTTAGCCAAATTTCTGAACTTGTCTAGTTTCAACGCAAACAAAAATTGAATTAAAAATCGTTTCTAAGTAATAAAATAGTACAAAACCAAATCTTCAAAAGTAAGCAGATTATTTTTTCTTATGTTGGCTAAACAGTCAGATAAGCTGGACATGTCATAAACCTTTTCATCTAAGGTCGTAAAGTCAGAACTTATTTTTAACAGAGGACTTTGCTCTTCTTGAATATGAGTAATCAACGTACATTGGTTGGTAGATACCATGCATTTAGGCACTTCACACTTAAACAAGATTGCTGAAGAAGCTGCAATGATGAGGAAAAGCTTGAGCTGGTAGAGTACCTATTCTGCCACTGCCTTGAGATATGCGTGACAAGATTCCGTTTTCTTTTGTCGCTTTTCCTTAGTAAGTTAACCTGACTTTCTGCACAGAGCCCTCAATGCCTACTTTGGATTATCAAGGCTTCCGAAACATACAATTTTTACGTTTTATACCGATAGACTGCACCAACTCGCTTTGAGAGTACTTATCTTTTTATTTCCCTTGAATATGCTGTGGTCGCTCCAAAAGCGGAGCATGGATATATTTCTATTAAAAGCAAATAGTGAATAGAATGGTGACCTAGAGTTTATAGTTTTCAAAAAACTCATAAATCGACATTATGAAATCGAAATATTAGTTATTGGCGCGCTTTTTGAATGTCTAAATATTCGTGAAAAAGGTTGGGATGACTTCCGGTTGCTGAGAAATGACATTATTTAGTGAATAAACTGAATTGTGTTCCTGCCTTTTTGCGGATGCCATGGTTTTGATTAGTGATTGATTGATTGATATGGAAGCTGTGCATAATGCTTTGTCAAAGTGGAATGTGTTATTAAGCTAAAAACTTCACTGTTTATTGTACGATCCAGCAGGACCAAATATCAGTGAAAAAATATTGAATGAAAGCAGCAAATTTAAATTCCTGGGCTCATTTATTTAAATGTCCTCTGGGAAGATGAAAACAATGAATATATGAAACAAACGAAAAAAAATCCAAACAAATTATTTGCCCTTAAATAATTGTGATACGTTGTTTGTTTAAATATGACCACACAATGACAAATGGCAAAGATTTAAGACACAAACTGGCATAAAGTTGTTATAAATTTGAAATGTTGTCTCTGTCAAATTTACGTTATAGGCGCGACTGTTGATTAAGTTCTGCGCCTATCCAATTAAAATATTAAATTCTCTTAAAACTAATCTATTCTGTTATTAACTTTCGCAGTTATTTTTAAAACATAGTCTGAGATAATATTGTATGTTCTCATACTTAGACTGCAGTCTTGCTATTTAATATGCTCATGTATGGTTTTATGCATTCTGTAATTTTGTATTTTAAAGGTAAAAGTCTTTTGAGTTTAACGCTTATCTCCGCATTTGTCAGCTTATCTGCATCAATCCTATGGATAAACTAACAAACCAACCATACTAAGTTGCAATTTTCAAATTCCTTCAGCTTCACTTTTCTGCAACTTTGTATGCAAATGTTGACATACACACACACATGCACACACACTCACACACACACGCATGTTGCAAACGAAGATCGAGTTGCTTCTAAGATAAATAGACATCTTGAAGATTTTACTTAAGTCTTCTGCTGTTGCTACTTCAACTCAAACGAATTGTTGCTGAATCTTGTTGGTTCTTGTTGTAGTTGTTGTCTTTTGGCTTGCTTTATCTGTTCATTATCTGTTTTGTGCATATGTTGGCATACTTTTTCTTTGGCCAATAGAGCTACTTTTCTTCCAGCACGTACACAAGATGTCATATGAGAGGCGGTGGCAGAAGGCACAAACAACGGCATAACTCATAACGTTCCAAGGGGCAAGTAACAGCAGCATCAGCAGCATCAGCAGCATCAGCTGAGGAGTGACTCTCCCACAGGCTGAATCAAACTTAGCTGTGCTTAGCTGGGCTCAGCTCGTTAAAAGATACAAAGCTAGTTTAATACATATACGACAGTTATATTTTGGCCAATGCGAAACGGGAATGGTTATGGCCATGGCAATGGCAATGGCAATGGGCTCGTGGGTTAAGGTGCATGGGAAACTGGAACAAGTGCCGAAAACAACAACATAAAACAGCGAAAGCAAGCCTTCCTTCCACTGGCTCTGCCACTGTGACTGTGACTGCCACCTAAAAAAAAAAAAAAAAAAAAAAAAAAATCTGGCACAAGCGGCTGCACTTGTTTGACCCATAGCCAGAAAGACAGAGCCAAAGTTATAGCCAAGTTGGGACAGGCCGGGCCGCGTCAGACCCGGTAGAGTGTATATTTAGTACTGGCCAAGTGAACGGGCCTTGCCCCATGTAGGTGTGTATGTGTGTCGGTAGTTTTGTCAACTAAAACCATTTAAAAGGTGCAACGTTACACTGAGACAAATGATGGTTCACATTTAGAAAGAAACCACAAAAGCGATTTTGTATTTCAACAATTGCAAAAAAAGGAGCTATATATTATTGTATATTAATTTGTTATGTTTGAAGAACACCAACATGAAGCGAGTGTAGTGAACATAAGATTTAGGCAGGGATCTAAGCCGTTACAAATTTAAGTTTCGAATTAATTCGGTGTTCATTTTAATGTTGTTGAAAGAAATGTTCTTTATAAATACAAATTTAACGGAAAATCCTGCTAGTTTTTGGAGTATCATCTATTAAGTTAGAGACATTTAAAAAGTAAAAATCTCGTTGAAAGTCTGCCATATTATGAAATAAATGATTAAAATAATAAATTAATTAATTAAAGATATTAAAAACCATATTTCAAACAATTCCGTTAAAAAAATGCGTTATCGTCGATGATGCCGAGTTTTATCTAAAAATCATGTTTCTGAAGAAGTTTGTTCTCAACATCTTGGGTGCATCGTCGCAGAGAAAAATGTTAATGTCAACAAAAAAAAAGGAGAATGTAGTGCGGGTTTTGGTCTGTTGATTCGGTTTTTTCGAGCATGAAAAGCGAGTGAGTGAGGTAAGCGTTATCAAATAATTTAAGCTGGTTTATTCTACCAACAAAAACAAAAAAAAAAGAAAAGGCCGCTATTTGGAGTTAAATCTGTATTTTGACACGACGATACTCCTAGGGTTTCCATTTTTTTTTTGGGAATTAAAAAAGGCCCGATTTTAAATTGAAATCGTAACGATCTCACTTCAGGATTTCTCTTAATTCAGTTAATCTGAATTTTTGTATAGACATTAAATTCTTTTAATTATTTTTTTTCTAAACTTTACAAATCTCAAGTTTTTTATAGAAATTTTATATGGTTCCGGAATCTTTGCATTGAGGTCTTCAATCAAAATCCTAACGATTTGACTTCAGAGTTTCTCTAAATTCTATAAATCTTAATTTTTTTATAGCAATTCAAGAGTTTTAAGAATCTTTCGATCGAAGTCTTAAAACGAAATCCTTACGATATTATGCCAAAGTCTCACTAAATACTATAAATCTTAATTCTTTTATAGTTATTGGAAAAGTTCGCGAATCTTTCGTTCAATCGTTTGAGATTTAATGATTTTGCCCGGTGTAGAGCGGCAAGTTCTTGGCCAGCTGTTCTAACTCAAAACGCTAATTGGACTTTCTTTCATTTGTTGGTACTTGGCATTTACTGGCCTTCTTTTAGCTGGAACTTGTTGCATTGCCGCAATTTAATTACAAATAAAAGCAGCAAATTTTTGGGCAATTAGGCATGTAAAGCAGACAGTTAGTTTCCGTTCATGAGAGTTATGTAGCGACAACCAGATACATTTCAGGATACAGATACAAATCGAATGCAAGCAAAGGCAGAAGACAACTTTTGCAAACTGACAGGATTTCGGTGAAAGGTTCTGTTGTGCCTTTTGGTTTTTATTGAAAACATTTTAAAATTTGTGTGTTATTTTTTTTTCTTTTTTTTTGGTAAATGGTCTTGTTTTTTTTTTTTTTTTGGTGAAAGTATCTCATAAATACAAGTTGTCCGCTAGCATTTTCATACAACATGCGCTTTTGTCATTAAAATTATTTTAATTAAATATTAAAGACAGCAGTTGGCCGACAGTTGTGCGAGTTTGGCCGCGTCATGTGTGCTACAGTCACGCCCACTGGGCGGTATATGCATTTAAATGCGCTATAATTAACTTGCTGTTTTTTTTTCTCAAAAAAAGATACAGATATAGTGTATGAGTGTGTGTGAGAGAGGGAGAGAGAGAAGCAGAAAGAAAGAAAACAGGTGAATGCCGTAGACACGAACTGGAGCAAGCGCAGACGAGTCAAGTTAACCAAGTCAATATGCACGACTTGCAGGGCAACAACACACTCACTCACACACTTACATAGCTGTAACAGCAAGAAAAGGCAACTAAATGTACCGCAAGTTATAGCCAAGTTAACCAACTCTCAAGTCTAATCAGATTATTGTGAATGTAACATCTATGTGTTAAAAACAGTTGACAACAAACATAATGAAGCTGCTAATGAGCGGATAAGCTCATAATTATCACATGGACAATATTATCTAAGAATATCTATTTGAAAATTGTAAGGCAAGCATCAAATTTGGATTCTTTTGTAGAATTCTGTATTGGATCGTTATTATCTCAAATGAAAATGTTTTGTAAGTGTATATCATGAAATACATAAATTTTTAAATTGCACTGTAAGAAATTAGGCTCGATAACTTCTTGGATGTCGCAGCGTGGAAGTGGGGTTGATACGCGGTATCGATCCAATCATAAATCGTAGAGGCGAAATTTAAAGCCTCTCCTTAAGGGAGTGAATGATTCAAATGTTAGTACAATTTTCAGCAGCTATGACACGTAATGTCACTAACAATTTTCTGGTGTCCAATATGTTTGGTCTGGCAAATCAATTCATACTTAAGTTACTGCACCGCCTAGTTCCCATTTCTTAAAATCGCTCGCAAGTAAGTGATCTTAACAGCTAAAGAAGTTTTGACTACTTGCAAAGTTGATTATATTTTATTTAGTAAACTAAGTTTTAAGATCGCTTGTAGGTTTTTTAGTTATACTTTTCATTACTAAAACCAGAGAATTTATTATCGGAAACCAAGCGAGTGAACTTGCTGCTTTTTTAAAAAAAGAGATTTTATTCTGGAATCGATTTTATGCTGGACTGTACCTGAACAAAACGATATGACAAGTAGATGGCGCTTACAGTTTTTACAGTCAGACACATAAGCAAAAATGTTTAAAATAACTTCCAAATTCGTTGTCTACATATAAACTAATGCAAGAAAAATAAATGTTATTTCTAGATTGCCAAACATTTGTGTTTAGATTTTAGCGTGCAGAAAAAAGCTGATTGTAAACGCTAATCGGTCGTTATCTCGGCGTCAATTTGTACATTGCCTAAGGCTGCATCCCTGTCCGAAATTGTCTATCCGCACATTTTAACGCCATCGTTTTTTTTCATACTGTTTACGATCCTTTTTATTAGACTGTACTTTGGAGTCCATCGTAATTCCCTAATAGCAGCATGTAAAGAACATCAATTCAGTTTCCATAATGAATTAATTTATTCAAAAAAATTAGAAATTTCTAAAGCAAAGCACTTAGTTAAAGAACGGATAAACTGAAATCCATAAACTTAGACTTTATGAAATAAAATCTATTGTCGCCATTTTGAATGTAAAAATTGTCTTTCGTTTACATAAACTTTAGCTTTCATTCAATTATTTAGGTTGCAAAAATATAAACAAAAATTTTCATTTATTTCCATCAATATCGAGCAAAGATTATAATTATAAACGATTGATTTATGTCACAACTTGTGAAGTATTTTGTATTTTTCATATAATTCTACTGCAGCAATCTGACTCAATATGCATATTATAAAATATTTGAAGTAAATAAACTACTTTTCTGGAATTTTTAGCAAATAGCATACGGAACGGAAGTTAGATAAGGTTGAAAGAAATAATAATAAGCAAGTGCTCAAAATCTTTGCTTTTGCGGTTGCTTAATATTTGATTGTTTACCTTGAGAGATTTCTTAGAAAATTAACTAATTATGCGTGTAATTATAATTAACACGCTTCTCTTGTTAGACACTCTTTAAGTTGTTTAGCTTGTTGTTATTGTTTGTTGCTGGTATGCTCATGTTAATTGTTTATGTCAAGTTGTAGAAAACTTGAGGCCTGGAAAATGATGAGTAAGAGCAGAGCTAAGCTAAGCAATACCAAAGAAAACTTTATAACTTATTTGTGGTCTAAATTTAAGCAGTCCAATTAAGATGATTAGCTTTTTGCTTTACGTTTTTTACATATTTTTATTGCACTTGAGCAAAGATATTTTAATTATGTAATTATTATGACATGATAAGTAATGAAACAATTCACATGCAATTTCTGGTTAAGAACTAAAAGAGGGACAGCATAGAGTTTAGCCAGTTCTGATACTTACGTCCAACACAGGTGTGTTTGCGGAACTGCAGGAATCCTTCGACGCAGCGACAGGCGCCATCCAAACAGCTGCTATTGGCCACTTTCATGGTGCACTGCTCGTTTAGCACGCAATCTCCGCCCAGCAGATGTGCTATAGTTGGAGATACATAAAAAAAGAGCCACCAAAAAGAGAGAGTTACTTGGTTATATTCTCAAAGAATGCGCTTTTAACGGTAAACGGTTGTTCGCGTTGTCTAAGCAAATATCAATAAAGTCAGTCTAGTCAATAAAGGTGCCTTAAGCATACGCACTGTGGTACCGACACTTTTTATTTGTTTGACAAACATTTTGCCCTGGACTTGGCCAACAAACAACCAAGAGAGTGTCTCTGAGAGAGAGAGAGAGCACGTAAAAGAATGCAATTTACTTGGCATTTGTCATACAAACTAAACAATCTGAATGAGGTTATGTCAAGAGTGGCTGCTTGTCAACCATAAAGTGTGTCAGTTCTAATACAAGTGGCCTCCTATATATGTGTGTGTGCATACTTATTTGCTGCACTGTACTTACATTGTAAACACTGCGTTGCATTCAATTGCACAAAGTAGGGCTCACATTCACAGTAGCCCTGGGCCGAGCAGGCACTGCCCTTGATAAAGTCTGTACAATCCATATTATGCTGACATTTGGCGCCCAGCTCAATGGCCTGACTGAGTTGTACATTGTGTAGTCCTAGGATTATCAGAAGCTGCAAGAGAAAGAGAAGACGAATAAGACAAATTGTATTTAGTTGCTGCTTGGACTTGGTTTGAGATCGTTGTAGCATAAAATTTGCCCAGCTCATGCAAGCAAAATTTATAAATAGCTGCAATACACAAAGTGCCAAAGATTACACAAAGAGTTCTGGCTAATTATGCCATTGCACGATCTGCCAAGTTAATGTAGTCGAATGGTATTATATATATGTTATATCTTATTACCTGAATTCAATGCAATACAATTAATGACACACAGTTCCGGAACACACACAAAAACCTCAAAAAATTCCTACATTCGATTATCGTTAGTTTATAATGACGACTAGTTAGGAAGCGCTTATTATTTTCTTATTTATTTATTCTTTTCTTAAAACTGACAATTCGTTGGAAAATGCAACAAATTCCTAGCCCACTGTCGTATCTATTTAACGAATTTTATTAGCTCTGCTCGCTTTCGAGTATGGGCCAGCACTAGCAATACGAGACTGTAATAGATGCTGTACTCTCCTTAATTGGCGACCTTCAGGCAATTTAAATTTAGTTTTATATTATTCAGGTTCCTATTTAAATTCTAGGTAGAAAAATGTTGATCGGACTTTATAAAATAGCTTTTACGTGAGCAGGGATATAATTGTTACTTGAGAATGCCATCATTAGAGCTAAATAGATGAAATTAGCAATATTAACCATGTCAACATACAGTTATGATACTAGAGATATCTGAAATGCAGTAAGTTGCCTTTTTGTTAATACTTCTTGAGAAGAAGGAAACAACAGAACGACGGGGTTGCTGTGATAATTTCATCATCATTGAAATATTTTTAATTGAATTAAGCACTTTCAATTCCAATTTGCAGACAAAGCAGCAGAATTGAATGATGATCAGGTTGCTGAAGACATTTATTCGTTTGATTAGTCTATTGTTTTTTAAAATCTGTAAGTGATAAATTCTAAGTTTAATATTTCAAATTCGGCTACCAAAATGGCACTTGGATTTTATGATCTATAAGTAAACTTTGCCGGAAGTATGTAGGTGTAAAAAATTGCTTCGCTAGCAAGGTATTGCAAAATCCTATTAGATAAGCTTGCAAATCATTTGCGTTGCCCGAAATTCCCTGCGTCGGACCTTAAAAGTTTCTATACTTCATTGGGAGAAGAAGAAAACTTTGGTAGTAGGGTTCTGTTTCATATAAATAACATGACTCACTCGCTAGCTTCTTTATGCTGGAATAGCATTTCTTAGCCCAACTAAGAGTGCCTCTTAACTTTACCCCATAAAGTCTATAAAGACAGTTAGAGAAAATGGCTTCAACAATATTTAGTTTATGAATGAAAAATTTATTTATGGGCGTACGCGTGCGTGCATGTGTGTGTGTGGACTTTGTTTCAACTGACAGTTACGAAGTTAGACGGGTAATACGTTATAGATAGTAGATACGATTTTACAAGATACAACCGCAACAACAACAACAGCAAAAACAACTAGAACAGAAAAAAAAAACAAAATTAACAGTTGCCTGCACAAGAGAACAAACACGCCCAACTGGCAGAATTCAGCCAAGTTAGAAGTTTTAGTTGGGCTCTATAATTAAAACCAATCCAGCCAAGGGTAGAATAAAAGAAATACGAATCTTGGCTGTTCTTCTGCTTCTTTCAGCTCACCGTTTCTCTTGTTTTTTTTTTTTTTGGTTTTGCAGTTAGTTAAGAACTCGCAAAAGCACTGATGTTCAGCATAAAATGGTAATAAATAAGTAAAATTTGGTGGTTGTATGTTGTAACATCATCTTCTACTAGAGTGCAATGCACTCCAAGCTTCATACGCCATTAATTATGGCCAACATTCACACACACACACACACACAATATATATGTGTATAAAAGCATGTCTCGGCCAAGTTAACTAGTTACTATGTTTTTATGTTATATCTCTTTAGTTTTCATAATAATTATATAACGTCTGTTGCGTAACTAAATTTAACATAAATATATAGAACGCTTTCGTGTCTTGTTAATTTATTTAATTACTTAATTTTCTTAACTTAACGATATATTGCAATTTGAGTTTTGGCGCGCAACAATTTGTTGACGCATAAAATCCAATGACAGCATAAAAAATATAAGAAATACGAGATTCTCAAGTGATTCTGGGATTTCAAGATCTTTATCAGTGCCGGATTCCCGCAGCGTTCAAGTAGTCGACACGCTATCCAAGTTGCGTTTGCTATTTTATTCCCGTTGTGGTTGTTGTTGTTGTTATTGTTGTTTGTAGTTCTGGTAGATCTTGTTGTTGGCTAACATTAAGTAGTGCTAACAAATTCAACAACTGAAGACATCAGTTTACTGTTACACTCTGCTGCCACAAATGTATCTTGTATCTACAATACTGTCTTATATATATTCAGACAGCATGCCTTGTTCATTATAATAATTGCACACATGGATTGTTCGTTATGCCATTTTAGATAATATATTTCGAATTTAACAAAAAAGCATCACAAAGTGTATTGTCTTATTGGTTTTATCAACAAAAATTATTAACTTATATACAGTGTGCTGCAAAAGTCACAGTACACCTAACGATACATATGATTTAAATTTAACATATAAAAAAATATTTGTACTAGGAATCCCTCAAAGAAGTCACTCAAAAACAGAAAATCGTTAAAATCTTGAGTTATCGGGACCATAATAAATTAAAAAACCCAATAGTTTAACCAATTTAAGAAGTTTTCTAGAAAAGCAGTGCACTCTCTTTCCTATCAAGTGCAGCGCAAACCCAGATGATCACGAAATCCTTTTTTTTGTGGCGGACTAAGAGACTACACCGTATTGAGAGAAAATTCTTCTTTCTTTGTGTTTTTGTATCTAAGTATTGGATGTGGTTTTTCGCTGGCATAAGAGTGGATGTAGATGGTATAGCAACAATTGTAAGGCGGTATCACTGGAGGAAACTCGTCGAAGTGGAAAATCTGCAACACGGTTGAAACAGCAAGTTGAGGAGCTTGCTATTGCCTTATGGTGCAAAAGTTGAAGAAACTGGCAGAGGTTACGAGTTGTAGGGCCATTAGTGGATTTTTTAAATGTTTAGAGTATACATATGTTGTAAAATCAACTGTCTTCAGGATACTGATAAAAATCTAGACATTTACGAAACACAGCGCCAACACAAATTTATCGGCGTTATCAAAAAAAAGCAACTACCACAATCTCCCACAAAAGGCTGACCTCAATGAGCTTAACCGGGAATCATTAGCCGTCTTATTAAATAGGAATGTTTACTTGTGCAATTTTATTTGAGTTGCTTTTTTGGGTACTGCGATTAGACAAAAAGTCAAATATTTCTCGTTTAAAACTAAGAATTTCCAACTCAATTTCTATATATTTCTATTTCTATATATAGTATATTTCTAGCTACATAGTATAGCCAATTCTTCTGGTTCCCGGTCAGTCATCACAATTTTTAAAAACAGCAAGAAGAAAGAAGAACCCATATGTGGTTTTATTTCAACAAGCAATTTATATGCTTTTGCCAATAAATTTTTTATGCAATTGCTGAAAAGCAAGTTCCACCAAATCACCAATAAGACAACATAAAATAGGCAAAAAATGGAAAAAAGAAAACAATAAAGGCGGCCATATTCTATATTGAAGCGAATTGCCGGAAAACCCATTAATCGTAGAATCTGTGAAATTATCAACGTATGTTCACGCATTAGGAAACAGAGACACACAGAGAGAGAGATAGAGAGGCAATTTGGGAATGGAGTGTGGTATTTTAGAGTGGTAAATGACCAAGAGTGACCAACTATGCATGATAGATACTACTTCTACTACTACTACTGCCACAGTTCCATGAGTGTCTGAATACGTACGATATTTGTGGGAAGCCAACTGACCCATTAACAAAACTTAAATTACTTTCTTTGACGTTTGCCGTTGCTATTCTTGCAAGTAGTTTTTATGCCTTTTTATTCTGTTATTTCTATTTTTACTTTTATTGCATTTTGTTTTGGTTTCGTTTTTATTACGGCTGTTATGGTTATTATTATTACCAGCCACTTTATGGGATATGCCATTTATTTTGCAATAACTGCTGCAGCAAAGCAATGCCAATGTTTTGGGTCACCAATGGGTACAAGATACTGGCCACCTAAAAACTCTTTCTCTGAACAACGCACGGCACAGCATGTAATCCATCTTAAAGCCGTATGCATTTTTTGGTTAAAGATGCCGCCAAAACATCATTCATCAAGCTTGGCCTCGTCTTAAGATGCCCTGTTGTTTTTTTTTTTTATTTTACCTCTGGTTTTCCTTTCGTGATTTTGTATTTTTGTTGTTGTTTATAGCAGCTGCCTGATTCTTTTAACTACAATTTTATAACTGGGCTGAAAGCCCAATGCCAGCCAGGCTGTGCTAATGAAGTAAGTTCTGATAGTTGCCACAAGCTGGCCAGTTGCATTTGGTCAGCATATTGAAGCAAGTCCATGCAGCAGAAGTCAACAGGCGGCCGCCGTAATTTAGAATCGTAAGAGCGCAGAAACGGCAAAAAAATAAAAAAATATTGTATATATATATAAGAATACTTTTCCACTCTTCTTTCTCTCTTTAAACATATTTTTTTCCAGATTTTATAAATTACTTTCGTACTTATTTTGATTTTAATGATCGTCGGGCGCCAGACTGTCTGTTGACCTTTGGCCAAAGTATTGCCTCTGTATTGGCCAGTGCAATTGGTAAACTTTTTGACTAGAAGTAAACTCAGCAGATGATCTTGGTAGCGCGCTCAATGTCTCTTCTAAAAGAGCAAAAACTGTTTTTGTTCGGCTTTGCCAAGTTGGCCAGAAAGCGCATTACATTTATTTATTTAGTAATTCATTACGAAATGAAAGCTATTTATTTTTAATGGCTAAATGATATTGTAAGTTCCTAATAGTTTATGCACAAGTCGTTGACTTGGCTTAAGGCTTTATTTGGGCTAATTCTAGATACAAATTGCACAATTAAAACATGTAGTGATTCGTTAACAATTTTTTAAAAGAGACAAAATGTGCAACTCCTTTTCAACTTATAGAACGAATTAAAAATTTAAGCTCTAGAATATTTCCTACACCTAACTCAATAAAAAATTGTATATATAAAGAAACAAAATTTAAATTTAAACTTTAATGTAATTAATATATTTTAAACAGACAAAGACGTTATTTTTAAAGATTTAAAAAAACTGTACAATGAAGAACTATCATATTACAAAGTATTATTTCAAATTGCAATATATATAATTATATATACCCTTTGTGCAAAGGGTATATAAAGTTATCGGATCGGCATACAATAGTTCTTTGTTTCCAAGCACTATGCTATCAAAATCGTTTGTACTATACTATATCTTACCATTTCCTACAGCAAATCACACGAAAAATTCAGAATTTCTACAAAATGCATTGCATTACGTGGATTTTTCAAGATGTCATAATTGAATTTAGCTTTAAAAGTAATTTAGGATTTGAAATGTTCTTTTTTACAAAATTATTTATATCGAAAGATTTTACAAGTAAGTCAATCAATTAGGCATTTGTGCTACTTAAGCTGTATTACTAATTGAATTGAAGAAAACTGTTTCAAAGTTTAACGTACGTCATATTTCTTATTTCAACTTTGTAGTGTCAACGGAATTTAAAAAATTTATAAAAAAAAATAAATAAAAGCTTTAAATTTATACCGAAAATGTTAAGTGCAAATACGATTTGCCATAAGAAGCTAGATAAATTATCTACAGCGAGTTAGTTAGCTTTGAAATATACTATACCCCAAGTAAGAAAGTAGTAGGAAAAAAGTGCTAAAATTTAAAAGAAAAAATTTATTTTATCTTAATAAATGGCATTAAGTATTTAAAACTTAATATTAGTTCAGCGAGCACTAGGTACTGGGGCTTTTTAGTCGCAAATTAAGAAACTTTGTCAATTTATCTATATTTTAAAATTGGCTGCCTTTATGAACTTTTTTTTTTAAATCTTCGTTTCTGTGGATGTTTTTACAGTATAGATGGGGGCTGAGCTCCAGAAAAGAGTGCTTTGTAGAAATAGACGAGACACTAGCTGATGTTCTTCTGTAGGCATATCTTCATATAATAACATTTGCAAGGTAATTAATTCCTTTAAACATACAAAAAAAAAGCAACAATCCATAAAATATAAAACTGTAGTTAAAAGGAGGTTTCGTCTCTGATACATTATATGGGAATGGATTTTTGAAACTGTTAAAAGGGCAAACTGCCCTAGAAATCGCAGAACGAACGAGTTGCATTATTCTGTATGCGGAGCAATCGCCGCAAGATCCTAGATTTTTTCACTCAGCGTGAATGCAAAGAATATATGCTTGGAAATAATATTTCATTTTAGAAATTATGAATTAAATTTTATATGTATTAATTACGTAAAACTTTGTAGTTTTATATTGCATATTACTTATATTATCGATGCAGAGTTTACGCATAAGACAAAACTTTAACTGGGCATAAGTACCTTTTTTTGTTGAACATTTTT
The DNA here is from genome assembly GCA_035046065.1 of Chymomyza procnemis. Classification (NCBI taxonomy): domain Eukaryota; kingdom Metazoa; phylum Arthropoda; class Insecta; order Diptera; family Drosophilidae; genus Chymomyza; species Chymomyza procnemis. The sequence goes on along the minus strand of JAWNOJ010000013.1, from coordinate 24,974,276 downwards.
ATTATCAAATTGTTAAATAAACTTGCCGGCTGTACTTAAATATTATTTTCTGTTACAATATAAAATGGATGCTTTAGTTTTAAATTTTAAAACTAATGCTTCTTACGAAAAAAAATGGCAGCAATGCTTTCTTAAAAAATAATCACTACTACAACCAGTCGTTAACTTGGAAATCCCTCAATTGCACTTAAACGCTAAAACACAAGTGGTCAACAGTCATCTAACGAACTAAAAGTGCCAAATAAATGCCAAGATTTATGTACCAAACATAACTCAGTGCCAAAAAAGAATGCTTGAAAAACTAACGCAAACATTAAGGTCATTTATCAATTTCATTTTGACCCAATGCCTGACTTACCAAAAAAAAAAAGAAAAACACTCACTCTTTCACACAAATACCTTCTAACGGCCACACAAAAAAATACACCACTACAAACGCCCACAAAAAGTAATAGTTAATAGTAATAATAGCAGAAATAGTAAGAAACTGGCAGTCCAGCCCACGTTAAAGCATTAAGAAGAAAAAATATATAAACCGGCCAAAAATTATGACGCCTCTTTATGCCGAAATTAAATGCCATTAAACATTAAGAGGCATTCTACAAAAGAACTGCGGCGACAACAACTACAGCACAACAATGCCAAAGATTTGACACCTTTTTGTTTTTTTTTTCGTTTTGTGTTCGTGCAGTTTGAGGGCAAACAAATTGGCAACACCCAAATGGCTTAAAGTGATTGCCACACATTTCGTCAAAAGAGCTTGCAAATAATTTGAAGCCAAAGCGACAACAAAATTGTAAAGAAGTTTAAGCCATAAGTGAAAAATTGCAAAAAGAATTTGGCCAAGAAAAAGGGATTACGCGCAGCCCAAATGGAATGGAAGGGATTGAATAGAAAAAATAATAAGAAAATGTGTGTTGATCGAGGCGGTAGACGACCATGTGATGCTCTACAATAAGTAGTGATTACATTGGAAATATTTTCTGTGCGGAATACGTGCACTTATTGTGCAGTTTATTTAAACTAATTTGGCGTTTAAGGCTTTCAATCGTAATGTATTACGATTATAGTTAGAATTTTATATATGAATTATTTTAAATTTTTTAGAACTACTTTTAACATTTTTTTAACATTTAAAGTGGCATAGTGATAGCGTACTTGCTTGTAAAACCGCAAGTTGATGGTTCGATTGCCTGTATCAACACTGTCTCTGTTTTCTGTAAACGCTATTAATAGAGTTATACACATGCTCCATTTTTGGAGCAATGACAGCAGAGACGAGAGGATTTGGTAAATCTCTATTTTTGTCGCTAGTTTTCGACCAAAAGGAGTCCCTGCTCTACAGTGATCGGTTTATGCAGAATTTTCAAGTCAATACTTGGCAAAATAAATATCGTTTCAATTTTCCCAACCTAAAATTTGATGCTGCCAACAAAACAAATGTATCTTGTAGATATAGATTTGTGCTTAATTCGCTCAAAATGTGTTAAATTGTTTTCTTCGATAAACAATAAAGAGCATTTGCTGGCCTTTTGCTAAGCAACTCGGCTGCATATAATGTCTGACAAAGCATTTGTCACAGCACATATAGCCGTTGCTCTGTAGGGTAACAGAATAAAAAGCCCAAAATTTACTTACCGCTAAGAGCTGCTTAACCGTAAAAACTTTGCTCAGCGCAGCAGCAGGTTGCTTTCTCATTGTAGAAGTTGACGTCGACGTCGACGTTGGCGTTGGCGTTGTATATGTAGCTGCTTGCAGCGCTGCCATTGCCGCTGCTGCTGTTTTGTTGCTAGTTGTTTGGAGTTGTTGTTGTTGCTGCTGCTCTCACAGATTGTACCAAAGTTATTGTTTTTGTTGTTGTTGCTTGTTTTAAATGTGAGATTTTGTTGTTGCTTATTGTATTTGTTGTTATAAGTTGTTTATTCTGCCGCTGCTGCGTCTATGTTTGTATTGTTGTTGCTGCTGTTGCATTTGTTGCTCTTTACCTTTGAACTTTTGGGTTCAAAATGAAAATAAAACGAAACGTTTTTAGAGGCGTTTAATTTTGAGTTCCCTTTTTTTTCGGTCTAACTGCTATGTACATACGCCAAAATAATATATATAATCTAATGTTCGTTTATTTGCAGTGCTTTTCTTTGCTTTTGTTGTTGTTGTTGTTGCTGTTGTGCTACTTCTTCCGGCCGGCTTTGTAGACAGACGCTCAAACGCTCTCACGCTCACACGCGCGCTCTTTGACAGTAGCCGCGCGCGATCCACTTTAAATGACTTGAAAAAAAAGAAATAAAACGAAAGACTTAGGCAACGAACTTGCTTTGGCTCTCGAATGCTCCTCATAAGCGTTGCCTCTGCTGTTTTCCAATAGGGCAAGTGCTGATCGATATTAATCGATTGAAAACTATTGTGGATATCTGTTTGCATCATAAATTAATTTTTGTTTGAAAATGCAATCGATCATCGATTGCTCTTGAATACGTAACATACGGTGAAGCAGCTCTTTGTGAAAGATCATGTCGCGAGTGGTTTCAATGCTTCAAGAATGTTTAATTTGTCCTCTGTAAACAGTGGGTTGGTGGAAAAGGTAGAAAGGTTTTCGAAGATGCTGAATGGGAAGTGGATTAGTCAACCGTATCAAAACGCATCAATGCCATGGGAATGATCCAAAAGCAGAGACACTGGAGTCCATATGTTTGTTTGTGAAAAGTCAAAATCGTAATCAATAATACCAAGCGCTGAAAGTTTGGGGAAATCCCAAACATACCGCCACATCCACAGCGACCCAGTTCTAATGGCGTCAAAATCATGCTCTGCATTTGGTAGAACCGATATGTAATGAGCTTTTGAAGCCAATTGAATTGCAACGGATCGATACCAAACGCAATTGATGCGTTTTTGAGAATTAAAAATAAAAACTGTCACACTACAAAGAAATACATCACCTAAAAATATGTGAAAAAACTGAAATGTTTTTTTTCGCCATATTCTGCAGATGTTGCCAGAGCCTTATCAGTCGGTATATGAACAAGTCAAAAATGGATTGATACATTTTGAAAGATGAGCAGTTTAGCCATCCAGAAATTCGTATGTCGACAGAAATATGGGCGAGAGAAGTAGTTAACAACGACCACTATTTTGAGTAGCGTGTAACCATTTAAGGTCTCAAATAAAAAAAAAGGCGGAAACAAAGTAGTACACATAAAATTATATGTAGAGACCCTACCAAATATATGTTAGCTTTTTTTATTTTGCTATTTTCCCTTGCTTCGACGGACTTCAGTTTTTGAGACTCTCTAGCGAGAAAATCTACTATTTATCATTTAATGGAACTCTTTTGTTGCCGGAATGAGAAAAAAACTCTTTTATTAAGTTATAAAAGTCAATTTTATTGCAATGTGAATGAGGCACTCATGTTGTTTCAATTCCGTTAGGTGTTGCTTTTTATAACTCTATCAACAATTTATGTACACAATTTAAACTAAAACTTTGGGGCTTTCGGCTTTGGTTGGAGGCTTATCTGCTTGGTCTGATCAAAGCTGGCAGTTCATTAAACCGCATTTTATGCGCGCTATGCTAATTTAAGCCACAACTTGAGTTTATTGCTTTGAGTAGAGTTCTACATAAATTAAAGTCACATAGGTCAGCCCGTTGATGTTGGGCAGGCATAGGCTCTTATGATTATGATTATTTGCATACACGGTCAAAGTGCAGTCGCTCCAGACAAGCCGCAAGACGTGTGGGCGTTGTTCTACGTTGTGTTCTCTAAGTCAAAAAAACAAAAAACCGCAAAGCAGACTACAGGCTGCATATAATAAGCCAACTGCTGCAGTGGCTGCCAAGTGGCTTGGAAAATTCAATTGCCACAAAATTGTTATGCCAAGACATAAGTGCTTAGGGCTTTGGTTCATTGATTATGTGGTTGGCAAATGGTTTTTTTTTTTTGCTTGTACAGGGCGTTTAGCTGACCTAGTCACAATAATGGTATTATGCATAAACAAAAGGACAACATTTCGCTCAAGGCTAACAAACTGCAAGTTGCTGCACCTGATGGACACACACACGCACACACACTTGGAAGCACAACACTTTGCTGCTGATTATATGGCCACAAATATTGCCTTGCTGTTATTGCCAGCTATTGAAGATGATCGCATACACGGACTTGCGGACTTGGCCAAACCAACAATCGATCAGCGCATGTGCAAAATGTTGCAGCAGCAGCAGCAGCAAAAAACAGCGGCAACTCTGGCAGTTGCAGGCAAGCAGGCAGGCACAATTGTTGCTGCATTTGCGGTTTTGCCAGCTTGCCTCTCGGTCTATCGGTCGCTGGGTCGCAGCAGCAGCAGCAGCAGCCGTCTTTTTAGCTGTTGCTGGCCGTCATCAATGCAACAAACCATAGACATAAACTTGGCAGCAACAAAAAAAAAAAAAAAAAACAACAAGCACACAGAAAGATCTAACAGCAAAAGCTAGAAGAAAGCACTTGGCGTTGTGTTGCGCAAGTGGGAAAGCGCTATATAAAAAGCAGCGCGATTTTTGCACCGTTATGCACCCAATATGGCGGTTCAAAGACACACACACACACACAGACACACACAAGCACTGAGGTGCGCACACACACACATGTGGCATCTGCATCTTGCAGCTACCCAAGGCGCAGATCTGTCTCTCTGCCGCTCAGTGTGTATGGTTCTGTGCATTTGTTTGTTTGTTTGTTTTTTTTTTTTTTGCTTTTTTTTTTAGTTTTTCGAGTGTGTGTTTAGAATGCACAAGACAGAAATTACGGTCGCCGCTGGCCGCGCCTTAGTCATTCGCATTCGCCTAACAACATTTACGGCTACAAAATCAACGCCGCCTGTAGTCACCAAGTCACCAACAGCCGAAAAGACGCAAGCAACCATTGAAGACTTGTCTCGCTGGACGCTGCAAAGATGCTGGCCGAAAAAAAAACAAGCAAGTTAGAAATTCTTGCTGAGACGACACTGAGTGCCTGCCACTTGCAACATAAGCAGCCGTATTTGCACTGCCTGCCACTTGCAGCTGCAGCCTCAAAATTCATTAAGGCTCCGACAATGTGCAAAATATTGAAAGAATTCGAAATTTCGTTTGTCGCTGCTGTAACAAAGGACACGCGCGCCAACAATTTAGTGTGACCAGGCGTTTATTTTTTTTCGCTTTTAACTGCTTTGGCTGCAGTAACTGCAAGCAGTGCAAAATGCTTACAAGTCTTATCTCAATGTTTATAGGCAATGTAAACGCGTTATATGCTGCAGCATTCAAACGCACGCACACATACACATACACACACACACACACACAAACACACGCACATTGTAAAAATGTCAAGAGCTTAATTATGCACGGCGGCGTTTCCCACAGGATCAGCGATAGCAACGACGACAACAACAACAACCAGCACGATAATTGTTTTAAAAAAACGCAAATGCAAATTCCTTAAATCTTTCTACATAAACTGTTTGTGCTTAGTTAAATGTATCACACGCGTTAAAAACGTTAGCACTGCAATTTTTCATTTACGAAAAAAATTGACAAATTTTCATTACCGTCAACTGTTTTTTTTTTTGCGAATTTCAGTCCGCTCTGTTAGATATTTGCTTTGAATTTTGGCAATTTTTTAGTTTTAGCATTAAGCCAGACAGCACACTGAACTAGCTGAACGCTTGGCGTATTGAAGCGCTTGGCACGTCCGCACGTAACGATGGTCAGCAACGAACTGAAGAGGAGCAGTCCAACAGCGGACTTAAGAACTAAGCACAGACACAACAGTCGGCTTTGGTGGCAGAAGAAGTTACAGCAGCTGCACGACGCTGACTGCGGCAGTGGCAAGCAGCTTAAAAGCTTCAAAGTCGCTGCCGGCAGCGCAGTGTCAGCTCGCTAAAAGTCAAAGTCAAAGCAAGCTTTGTGTAGCCGCTGCCGCGACGTTGACGCGCACGTTGACGCGCACGTTAACGCTGCGCCGGCGTGCAGACACGACAAGTGCGCGCGCGCATTTAAAGTATGTAAATGTGTAAATGTGACTGCTGCGCTGCTGCTGCGCTGCCGCCTTGACTTTTGTTTGTTGTTACTCGTTGTTGTTGTTGTTGCTGCTGCTGCTGCTGATGCTGCTGCTTGTGTTGTGTGCTTTATTTGTTTCTTTAATTATGAGTGTCAGTTAGCTGAGAGGGGGGTATACTCCGCTTGGCAGCACCGGCTACGCCAGCGCATGCACACAAACACCTACACACAGATGTAAGTAAAGCTTCGTTTTTCACTTTCCGCTCAACGTTTTTCACCATCATCATCATCTGCGCTTGGCGGAAGCTTAGCTGCGAAAAACTGTTAATTTGCACGCCGCGCACACTCAACATTTTACATTAAAAACAACAAAAAACAATGCTATCCTATAGATACTTGGCTACCGCAGGCTACGCGTCGCACATGCTGCTGCAATTGCTCTTAAGCACTATCTGGAAGACACTTCCAGACTCAGTGTGAGACCCAAAAGAGAGAGACCGCATCCCGCGCATACGCTGCAGCTGTTGCCTCGCTTCATTTCGCAAGCCCCAAAATAAACAATGCCGAACACTAATTGAATAATGCTTTTGAGTCTTCTGTTTGCGTTTCGAGCATTTGTAGGCTCTTTAAGATTTAAAATTATAATTTAATGGTTTTAAATTGGTTGCTTGGGGTGTAATTTTCGCATTTATGTTCATTTTAAGCATGGTCCGACCTGATTGTGCGCAAAACTCTCCGTGCGGGGTTCTATTTTATTTTTACTCTTCGGATTTGTGATCTGGCCTGGGTTGTGTGGGCAGTTTTAAAAAATGGATTTGGGCTAACAAGTGAAATATATTTTAAAAAATTGATTTATTTTTAACTCTTATAATTAAAAAGGCAATTAAACACTTAAAATGAAGTGCAATATTGAAACGTTTTATATGCCAATATCAAAGCGATTTTATATTACAATAATTTTAAAATTGTGAATTGTATTAATTATGTATTATTCCGAACATAACGAACCTTGATAATTTTCGTAATAACCCGCAATTCCCAATTCTGCAGATCCGTTCGGAGCAAAAATCCTAAAATAACAAGCTGCTAAGTCTGACCGCGGCTGTTTTCACATTTATCCATAATAATTGCAGTTCACATTAGGATTTTAATGCAGAAAAACACATAACTTAGTTCCTGTGCCTTTGCGCTATATTGAATTCAAACAGAGAAGCTGCTATAGGAAATTTTAAAACGATTATACTTCAAGCAAATCGTGTTCGAATCTGTATGTATGAGTATACAGCGCAGTCAGCAACAACGCAAATGAGCGTGAAAACTTCGTGCAAATTTGTGTAAGGATTTTACAAATTGAATATATCCATCTCTAGACCTCCAGCCTTTAAAATCTATATAATACTACTGACGCATTCTGATATAGACTTCCTAAAGCTGCTATAGTTCAATCTGTGAGCCATGAACTGTATCAGTTGTTCACCGCTTAGCGGCACAAAGTCTGCGCTGGCTAGGCTAGATCCAGTAGATGTTTGATGCAAAAGCCAACGAAGAAAAACGAAGGGGACGGTCCTTAAAGCAGAAGAGAATACCAAGTTAAGAAGTGACTTGTGACCAACTGGAGAAGGAGAGGGCAAATCAATAGCGCCTGGCAGGAGCCGGTAAGGTCGGCTGCAACTCGAAAAACTTCTCAATCCCACCACGCCATCACAATCTCAACGACAATCTTGATAGCAAAGGGTGTGCGATTTTTATTGTATCAAGTGAGCACTTGAAAGCGCTGATCTTTTTTGATTTCGTTTTCTTTGTAGCTTTTATATGTTTTTGTTTGTATCTTGCTCAAATTACTTCGATTTTGGTCAATTTTTTCAACGAAATTCAAGAAGAAAAAAAAAGTGGGCAGCTCTCAAGTTGAAGATTTATTTCAAGCACCGGAAGGCGCAAAAGTTGATTGTCCCTAAACAAAAAGGAGTTAAGAAATCTGCCAGAAAAAAAATAAGCAGCATCCAAAGACAAAATATAATTGAAGCTGATTGAGCGAATAAGTGTTTGCATGAGTTTTCTGATACCGCAAAGGGCAATGAATTTGAAGAACAACAAAAAAGTGGCAATATTGGTAGTTACTGAAAACCTTAAGACACGGTGGATAGCAATGGTCAGCTGAGCTGGCCATTGAGTTACGTTACATCGCCAGTAATGTACCACTACTGTGTATTAACAATGAAAAGCAAAAGTAAATAGAAAAATCAAAGCAAAGAGAAATGGCCGGCATATTGATGGGGCACAATTGAAAAATGTTTAAACACGTGCCACAGTCTGAGAGCCAGCGCTGCGCCACAGTCAGCGTTGCGGCGGACATTGCGGTTCCCGCCCCTGGCTTACCTGTCGCTTACAGTTAGCTCATATCATAAGCGGCGCACACGCCTGCCCTGCCCCATAAACAGAAAGACACTAAAGACACCAAAGACAACTAACTATGGAGCTTTGTGGCAAGTCCACACATCCATAGTCATTGCCACGGTAGTTGTAAAGATCTTAAACTTTCATTTATACAATTGTCTTCAAACTGTGCGGCGGCGATTGCTGTGGCTCACTTTTTGTATGTTCGAAATGAAAGTCGGAACAAAATGGATTTGCTTTTGGAATTTGTGTTCAAAAAAATAAAAAATAAAAAACAAAAATAATAAAAATACCAAAATAAAAAAAAACGTTACTGTTGTAGTAGCTGTGCTTTATTTTGGGCCAAAAGCCTTTGCTTTATTGCAGTTGCCATATGTAGCATGTGGCAAAGGAAAGGAACCACTGCCGACCCAATATCTCGTAAATCTAAATGGACTTTTTCAGCTTGGCCCCAAAAAATAAAGCAAACTTTCGCCAACTGACTCGGTGCATATTCTTCTTTAGTTTTTGTTACCTGACCTTGCTGGGCAACTCCCTATGCACGTTCTCGTGCCTGTTTTTTTTTCTTTTTTTCGCAAAGAGAGACCCTTTTTTCTCAAGTGCGCTGCTGGGTCATTGAACGACCCGATCATGGTTTTACCAAAAACCTAAACTGGTTATTATAATTTGTTTGCTCAATTTATTTCGCAGAATACGCGGCATTTGGGCTTTTATGTAGCCACCATTAGTTGGCCTCATTCTGAGTACGCGCGCGGGCACTCCAGGAAATCTTTTAGTACAAGTATTATAGTGTCTGGTGTTGTTACCCATGGTCTATAAAGATACTTGTAGTTCTTTAGTAAAAATCATAAACCATATACCATATAAGCATGCAGCATACTAAACCGAGCATCTTTAGAGCATCACTGAGTCCGTGGTAAAGAGCATCCATGAGCATTTTGGTTCGTGACAAATATGAATTTTTTAAGCTTTACGAGAATTTAGAGCATACTGACTGCTCCATGTTGGACTATGTGTGTAGCCTGCACAAAACGCGGAAGTATTTAACGTGTTTGTTTGTCCATGCCAGTTCTCAGTTTTTAGTTTTGCAGTTCCCAGTTCTATGGCCAATGGTTATGGCCAACTATCAAGCTACCAACTGCCAACGGCAAGGCACTTTTCTGCCACAGTCCCTCTCTCTCTCTCTCTCTCTCTCTCTCTCTCTCTCTCTCTCTCTTTCTCGCTCACAATCACACACACACACACTACTGTTCTATCTTTTTTGCATCTTTTGCGTTTTGTTTCGTTTTGGTGAAAAGTGTTTTGTATGCAAATCATTGAAATTACATATGATGGTCACAGTGTATGTATGTGAGTGTGTGTGTGAGAGCGTAGTTGCCTGACATGGCTGTATACACTGTAAAAAACCAGAAGAGAATGTAGTAAGTCTATGCATAATTCTGTCGACTACAACTCTTAGTTGGATTCCAATGAATAGGTTTTTATTTATATATTAACAATTAACTTATAATTTTTTCTCTTTGTGGCTTAAATTAGCATCTTAACATCCGACTGCCGTCCTGACTTCGCCTAAAATTATTGCTTTCCCTAATTAGATCAACATGGCACCGCGTGCCATTTCTGCATAAACTCTTAGTCGCACTTTTAAACAAAGTATCTTTTGTTGTATCATGTAATTTTCGACCTCTAGCACTACCATTATGTACATCCAATAATGCTTTAAATGAACCCTTTGACGTCTAACTATAATTCTGTATCTTAACTTGTCTCCCCTTCGGCAAATCGAGCATCTTTGACCAATCTCGAACTTGATCAACGATGCCCTTTTTTTAAGTAACGCTTGAAAATTAATGTTGCTTTCTATTTCCAACTTTTACATTGAAAATGCGAGTTCCCAGTCATCCCTAGATGTTGCAGGATACTTGAATCTAGGATTTAAGAGCAAGACGAATTTGATGAGTACATAGTTGTTAATGCACTTTTATACATCTAGACAATTATTTTTTGGGCTTTGTATAGGTTCATCAATATTGAATGATGAGCGAATGACGCTATCAGCACTCACTCAAAATTATTTTTGACACCTTCTCTCGAACAAGAACGTTTTCTTCAACAAGAGGAATGAAATGAAAGCAGAAGAATCTTAGAAAACAAATAAATAATACATAAAACAATAAAAATACCTGTATGGACATAGGGGTCAAGGCTCAAGAAGCGTCTCATAAAGCCTCGCTAGAGCTACTGCCAACCTCTGCCTTCTCACGGAGTCCCTTGTTACAACTAAAGAGGAAATGGCAGCCGAGTTTTCAGCATTAAAACTGTCTAAACACCCTATGTTTTGAAGGTAATGACAGCATAACCGAGAATGTAGGGCAAGGTCGTTTACCAACTGATTCTATCAACATTGATTTTATGGTAGTAACTCTACCATCGACGAGTTTGGTCCAATCAATCGCACTCGCCGAAAAAAGCAACCGTTTCGTGTACTTATAAGAAGTAATACCAATCCTAGAACTGCATCGGATACCAGTTCGACGGCAACAGAACCTTTACGCATTGGCACCCACACTCGACTTGGATGTTGGAATGTGCGTTTCCTAGTTCAGGCTGGAAAACATAGCACAACTAGCTGTAGAGAGTATTAGCAATATGCGGACATCTAGCAAATCTAACTTCCAACTAGGAGACTTGTACATAAGAAATGATTATATTTGACACGATCTTGACGAAGAAATGGTTTTGGAAAAGTTAATTAAAAATAATTGTATGCACATACTGCGACTTCTACAGTATGAAAATTCAAAAAAGAAGCTACTGCCCGGAATAGAATAAAACAATTTGTTTTAATCTCCGGATTAAATGTGTTTTCGTACATTGTTATTGAGTTACTGTTTACTCTATTTTATTTTTCAAATCAAATTAGCCAGCCTCTTAAAGAAATACCCTAAAGTTATTGGCACACTTATAAAAGTATCTCAATTTCTTTCAGTGTGTTGCCTTTCGAACGAGGCGGCATTTTAACTTGCTATAAATTAATATTTTATTCAATATTCGCTCAATTGTTTGCAACATTGTTTAATGCTGCAACATTGATTTGTTTGTGGCAAACACTTTGAGCATGTCGATTAGAAGTCAGCTTACTTCGGTTATATATCACAAATGCAGTGCTTTCCAAACGTTATGTGGCGTATACGTAATGAAACTTTAAAAATAGTCCAATTTTGTTATTGTAACTTTTATAACAATGAAAATTCTCAAAAAAAAATTAATTTAATAAATGGTTTTCTTGAGTTTTCTTTTACTTTTCCCTTATATATATTTCTTTGGTTTATTAAGTTAAGCAATAACGCTAAAAAAATCTCACTAACTTTAAAGCAAAGACGAGACATTTGTTGTATAATACATGGACATACAAGCGGTTGTATTAAAATTAGTAAGAATCTAATTAAAAAATTTATATATTAATTAAAATTTACTCCTCTGCAATGCATTTATTTGACCTTTAAGGGGGGGTCTTCCACTCTAACGACCTTTCGTTTTAAAAGATTTTCTTATATCTTTTTTTTCGGCATAAAGAAAAAAGTTTTTGTTGTTATTTTTTTTATTGTTTTAAGAACAAACATTTTTATGAAATACAAACTTTTATTGTAACCTAAGTTGTGCATAATACCCCACAATCTGAAAAGGTGAGATTTAGTATATACACGAATTTGGCTCAGTTTCCTCAAAGCAAATATAAGTCCTGTGAAGATTTGTTGAGGGTCAAACAATACACTATTAGATCGAAACAAAAGCTCTAAAACACAAGATGCTTTTAAAGTTCCATCAATCCCTGAAAATAAGGCAGCAAATCAGAAAAGCAAATAAGTTTCAAGCAATCTGATAAAACGAGGTAACGAGAGATCTTAAAGAGCAAAGCATAGAGGATGAGACAATTCAGTATTGAAAATCGCGGCACCTAAGAATATGAATTCCGTATATGGACAAGGCAAAAAAGATAGATAGACAAAGAGTCAAGTACCTTAAGAATATGGATAATGGTGATAAGGAAGATCTGCACCAAGAGGAAAAATATAAGTAATAAAAACTAAAAATGAAGGACAAGAGAAGCATAGCATAAAAAATAAGAAACCTCCACAAATGACACAAAATCCATTTTCCAAAATAAACATATAAATGTTTTCGATACATTTTAACATATCACTAAATTTTCCAAAAACCTAATAAGTAATTTATTTGTGTAATCTGAGCATAGTCAGTAAATATTATATATTAAATAAAACAAAATTGACAGGTTTGATTAAGATTCAGCGAGGCCAATCTAATTTGCTATAGCTTATGTCGAGAAAATTTAAAGATTTAAAGAATTTAAGAAATTAAAATTTATTTCCCTTAACTATTGTACCATTGCCTCAACCGCGGAGCATGGGTTGGTTCATATAATAGCTGTTCGAAAAAATCTATGTCCTAAAATATATTGCAAATGCACCAGCGCTGCTGCGCAGGAATCCGCAGCATTTAGACACTATTTTTGCGATTTCAGGGCCGAAGTCTAATACCATCACGTTATGCTGTAAATGAACACGTCTGAAATTTGTAGGGCTATTTGAGAGATACCCGCCAATATGTTGAAGAGAGTATTCCAAAGCCCAGAACATTGACAGAGCAGAAAACATCGTTCAATATTCATTTAAATGCAATTACCAATAGTTTATCAAAATTTAAAAAGAAAGATATTCTAAACAATTCAAAATGGTGGTACGCATTTGTTAACCTAAAAAATGCATGTAGAAGTATTTACTTTAACCAAAATCGAATCATATTATTATCAGCTTTTACATACTAATAGTTAATTTCTTGAAATGTGTATCTTTTGCTCTACGGCTAACTGTAGTAATTTTGTGCAAATTTCAATGGGATTGTAGTATTATTTTTGTTTTTTTTTATATAGCATTTTACTATTGTCGCACGGTCAAAAAGAATTTTAAGCATCTAGTAAACCATCAGAAAGTATTTTTCCTTTACTTTAAGTATCCAATATTCAAGTATTTAGTGGCTTAACCTTTCTCTCTCCTAGAATTTTAATAGAACTCTACTAAACCCGCTTTCTTCGTCACACTTTACCGGCTCATATTAAATAATTTTATAAGTATGTAACCCAAGAAATGATCAGAAAAAAAGTGCGTAGCTTAATTGATTTGTTTTGTAACTGAAATTAGGTAATTCAAAACGTTTAAGCGTTAAAATCTTTTACAAAGCATCAATGCCTCTTCCGTTAGACCTTCAGTATAATTTGTGTATCTTTTTTTTTTTCGTTGAATTTTGTATTTTTGTACAATTTTACAGTGTAAAGTAAAAAGCTATACGTGAAAGTTCATAAACGAAAGCAAAATTATACACATGAGCTATGAGCTATACTCACATGCGTATGCATTGGCGTAGATGGCAAAGGGGGTGCTGAGCGTTTGATTCCATGAACTTGTAAGGCATTGAGCTTTCCGAGAGAAAATTTTGCATGACTTTACAGGATCAAGAAGCGAAATAAGTTGCCTAATTAGAAACTAAGTTATATCAGCGATTTTTGAAATAACATTATAGAGCCTTGATATCTATGATGAGTAAGAAAATCCGCTAAAAGTTTAACCTAGGAGAGGGCAAAACTCTACAATGAAACCTTTCTTTTTACAAGAAGTAGTGTCAGTAAGGACGCAAATAAGCGCGAGAGCGACAATCAAGCAAATGCGTGTTAGAGAGCTGATCTCTGGATTGTTTAAATTGTGAACTGAGCCGTATATTGGGTATAAAACGGGAACGGGCTTCGGCTTTGTAAAAGGCATTATAGTTGGGCATATTCATTATCCTTATCCGAAAATAATCAAGCAGTACACATACACAAGTTGAAATAAGAATATTTTTCCTATTATTATTAACAAATTAATTAATCTGGCACAACAATGTGCCAAGGTCAATTGTATAACAAGAAAATAATTAAAAAATAGAATGAGAATATGTTTAGATATAAACCAAACTGCGTATCTGCTCCGCTGGGTAAACTTATTGCCGATAGACACCTGTTGATGCCGCATCAGAGATTAACTTAAGACTTGAATAGACCTTTCGGAAGAGAAAAAATTATGAAAACTATTGTATATATCTCACGAAAAGCATTGCTCAATGCAAAAAGATTTTATTGATCCACATTGATCGTTTGGTACTAGACGCAGGGGACCCTAGGACTACGACGTACGCCTTTGAACGAAACCAACAAGTCAATAACTAAATTAAGATATTTAGCTCAGGATAGACAAAATTGGAAAGTGACAGTTATGTTAGAATAAGAACATGTCCATAATAATATTGATGTTGTATTAATAACTTTATTCAATAATAATACCCAATAATAGTACCCTATGTCAGATTCTACTGTTATAATATTTAAATTGTGCAGTTTACGAATACAAAGATTATCAGAGGATGACGAGGCAGCAGCCCAAATGCTCTTGAAAAATTACCTAAGCATTGTATTAATACGGAATTCATTTACGAGAATTTTAGTTAAATACCTGCTGTGAGAAAGAGAGAGTATTTTTTTCTTGAACTAATAAATCGCATTTAAATGCATTATTAAATTAAAAAATTCTACTTTAAGTTAAATGAAAGACTACTTGTTTGGCAACAAATAAAACTAATTGAGTTCGAATTTCAAAAGCAGCCGACTTCACCTTTTGGCAATTTATTTGCGATAAATCTTAATATAAGTTTCAGGGTAAAGGAAGTAGGGTATTCCCAAATTACAGTACAAAATATTTACAGCTAGCTTACAGTGTATACAATAAGTTTGTTTACATTAAAATGATCTTCCCAAATAGTTAGCTTACAATATACACTAAAATACTTGAATTAAGAAAATATCTACTAAAAACAAGAAAAAACTTTAAGACAGAAGTAAAATAATTACCATAGTATTGATATTCTATACCTTACCATTTTCAACCTCGCACTCAAATATAATATTATTAAGGATTAGCTAAGATTTAAGTACGAAATACTTTTATTATATAAATAATAATAAATTAAAATAATACACATTAGTTTTTGAAGAACACCTTGTTTACTTAAATATTTACACCAAAATCAGACCACATCATCAAGAAACCTTAAAGAATCCACTATTTATTGCTAGAATTTGCTAACATAAACTCAAGCAAGCAAAGGTAATGCAATTCTTTTATAAATTTCAAACCAAACAGTCTCCCCCCCTAGCTGCGCTACTGTGCGTATGGGTAATATGTGTGTGTAACTATGTGCATTTTGTTCGTTGTCATTAAACAAAATGAAGCAGAACAGCGCTTCATGAAAGGTTTATACAAAAGATAGTCATACACTGATCGACAGAGACAGAGCGGTAAAGGGAGTGCAAGAGAAAGATGGGCACAGGGTACGAGGCAGGGAGACAGATGAGCAATGCTTGGCATAGCTTTGCTTTTGTTCGGTTCGGTTGTCCATTTGTCCCAAAGACAAAATGATGGTGAAGGTAGAGCACATCATTAAATGCCAAAAAATGCCAACAGTCAAATTATAGCAAAACTCTAATGTTTTTTTTTTAGTTTTTTTGGGTGCTTTGGTCACTCTACACTTTGTATTGGAGGAGTGCGGAGTGCGTGAGTGTGTGTATGTGTCTATATGTTCACTTTGGTTTCACTATCATTTGTGATGTATTAATAAAAGTGAAAACATGTAAAAAGTCATATAAAGAAATGCTAAGCTCTACAACAATATTAACAACAAAAGCAATAAGAGCGCGCACATTATTAAAAATTAAAACAAATTGGCATACAAATTGCGTATACGTAACTTTAATTGGCCATTTAGCTCGATCAACTTCCTGTCTAACTTTTTTATATAAGTCAATCTTTTGTACTCGTTTAGTGTAAATCTTGTTACGAATTTTATGCAAATTCCTATTGTCATATTTGGAAAGGTTATCAACGTGAGTTATCTAATTGCAAAATACGAAATTTTAGCATATAAACCGAGCGATTTCTATAAAGCGTGTTGGCAAAATATTTAAGAAAAGTTATAAGAAATTATGCCAAATCGAATAGTTTTCAACATGTTTATATGCAACGTAAAGTATCTAAATTAAGTTAAGCTGTTTTAAGTATACAGCGGAATCGACAAAATATGCAAAATTCAATGTTATAAGCTTAACTTTCAAATCAGAACAAAGCAAAGCAAGAGCAAAAAATTTTCTACTGCAGTTTTTATCTAAAAATAGTTTACTCTTTTATTCATTTGTTGTTTTTTATAAAGAAAGCTTTAATTTAGCAATAAAACGCTTTAATATTATAACCGAAAAAGACGTGACTACCAGCGGCTTTACATTTAAAAAAAATTAGAAATAGTTTGTTGTTATGCCCATATTGCTTCATTAAACTATAAACGAGCTGTATCATTTTAACACCATCTTCTACCAAATATGGCTTTTCAAAGAAAAATCTAAAACTTAGATGTACAATGTTTACTATTTCGACAGCTCCGTGCAATTCTTCCAGCTCACAGTATAGATACATTGTATTTTCAGCTAGAAAATCGTCTGTTATATGTTTATTGCAGGCTTGGTAACTTCAGCAGCAATGGACTTAGCATTAATTTCAAAGTCTTCTTTTTAAACGGAAATATCTCTTGAAATAATTGTGATCATTTTTTATATTTCCTTTTTATACTTTGAATATATTGTGCATTAAGACCAAAGAATAAGATCAAGGCTGTCCATCCTTAGCAGTTCATGCCACAGTAGTAGTGCTGCAAGTTATACAAAATCTTCAAGGACTTCCAAAAAATATCATTATTATTATGATTGACAAAATCATACATAAATTATACAAATTATAAGGCCCAATGATACACCGCCGATTCAACGAATAATTTTTTTTTTTTAATTTCCAAAGGAAATGCAGCCGCCTTTTTCTAAATGACTTAAAAATTCCGATTAGGCATTCAATCGCAAAAAGACCTTATGATAACTATTAGGGGTTTACCTAAATTTTTAGATCCTCATAAATATATCTGCAAAGGTAAAGAAAGTTGGTTTAATGATCAAACAATCAAAGTCTAAATATATGACACTATCAAGATAAGTCGAGAGAAAAAGACCACGGAATCTCAGCATAGGTTATTATCACTTTGATGGAGTTGACAACTTTAAATGCTTGGGTGTGTTGATAAGCAAAGACAACAGCGCAAGGGACTGCATACAAGACCGGATTGTAAAATATTCAGATCAAAACTGCTATCGAGGGCATGCAAGCTACGAATTTATTATTCCATCATAAGGCCAATAGTCACATATGGAGCAGAAGTTTGGACCATGACGGCAGCAGACGCAAAATCCCTAAGAATCTTTGAAAAAAGAATACTGCAAAAAACGTTCGGGCCAAAGATAAATGATCGAGGTGACTATATTCCAAGGAACAATGACGAATTGTTGAGCTTAAACCATGGCGAAGATGTAGTCAAATTCATTGAATCCCAGAGTCTAAGATGGATAGGTCATGTCGTACGGATGGACCAGAACAGAGCACAAAAGCTTTGGTTAGCACCACGCCACACCACTCTCCACAAGAAACAGAGATTGACCAAGAAAGCGCCTAATTGACAATATTGACGATGACATGCTGAAGATGGAAATATGGCGCGCCCTTCCTAACAACCGCGACGAATGGAGAAGAATTGTTGAAAAAGGCAAAATCCACCCCGGGTTGTAGAGCTGAATGACGATGATGAAATAGTTTACCAAAAGTTTACAAATTAAATTAATGGTACATATTCTGAATTATATTAAGGTGGAGAGTATATACCGGTCATGCCATTTTGGGACAACATTTTGTATCTAATCCTAAACTTTATATATGGGAGCATGTGTATTGGGACATAAGGCTGTTACAATGTGCAAGCAATTGATCAGAAATACTGAAAGAGTTAAGATATGAGCTGGACCCCGAATACTATAAAATCCATAAAAGCACCATAACCCATTATTTCACAATTATGGCCAAAACGATGCACTGAGATCCGTCACCTTGACTCAAGTGGTGTTCTGCATTTTTAGATTTATGAAAAGAGTCTATTAGGAAAAATACTATTTTATTTGAAAACTAGATTAATAACGATTTGTATTAGCAAATATGATATGAATTACATATCTGAAGACTTTGATCAACAACAAAAGTGAGAATCTATAGATCTTACATCGCGTCACTTTACTTGACTGTACTTCCAAGTTAATTTAATTTGCTTTTTTTTTATTCTCCGAAAATTCTTCGCTGAAAGGATGTTAATGTTTTTTTAGGAGTTTTGTCTCTGTAGTCTGTTCTTCACAAATTGGGTTCTGCTATCAGTTGTCTCTAAAAGCCAAGCCAATGTTCTCTTTCTATTTTCTGCCGTAAAAACGGCGCAATGTTCCAGTATATGTTTCCTTAATAAAAAATTCTATTGGACAGCAATGCAAAAAATTCAGCTATAATATCTAATTAGATATAAAAAAATTAAGCATGACCCAAGCAAACATACCTATAGTTGTGAGAAAAAATATCAGAAGAATTATACTTATAGGTCGGAATCATTCTTAAATCTAACGTTGAGTGCGTTTTTTAAATAGGTTTTTTTTGCCAAAAATGTATTTTGCTTTTTAAATTCCAAATAACTTAATGATTACAAAAAAAATATTTGCCTTCCATCTCTCCAATTGCGGATCATAGAGACCTCTCTATTAATAACTGTACGAAGAGGGTCCACAATTTATAACCGCATCCTAACGGCGGTGGCTTTTATGAGAATATATTTACAATTGTAACAACAACTTGTTATAAATTTCACAAATAGTCGTTGCTATATATCAAAGAGGTCTAAAATACACCAAAATTTTTAACTTTTCGTAGAAAAATCACATAAGTTCCTCATGCTTTATTCAAGAAAAGAAAGAATTATTAGTTGTATCATTTTCAAACACATTATGCAAATTGCCGAAATGAATTCAGCTTGTTAGATTCCGAGAAAAAAAAGAAACCAATTAGATAATAATTATCACAGCCTTAGGCTCAATGAGTGCGCATTCGTAACATAACCACTACTGTGTGAGCATAGCATAATATTGAATATATTCCTTCACTGAAGTGATTAAATCTTCTATAAAATGAAACAGCATAAATTCTAACACTTGTCCATTTGCTTATATGGCATGTTCATTATTAAGTCCGCCAAGTGAAAGTATGTAAAACATTCATTTAACATAATTTCGCTTTCAATTAATAAAATTCACACACGTCAAATCAATTGTTATACTAGCTGTAAAAAGCAATGATCATCATTATCTCAAACATTGGTTGACCCCAGTAACAAACTATTTTAAGATTAATTACTACCAACATCGACGAAAACAACAACATCAGCGCAACAACGACATGAAACTACAAATCTGTAAGAGTGTTCATTAGCACATCATTAATGGAGCCCGCCCACATAGAGTATAGCAAGACAGCAATTTAAGAGCGTCTTCGCATGAGGTGGAAAATTTTTTAGAAATCCATACACAAAATAATGGCTAAGTGATTTTTTAATTTTTGGTGTTTTTTTTTTGGCAAAAATACATATCTTGAAAGTAAATCTGTGATAGCAACTATCATTGACGCCCTCTGAAATGACCTCGCTTAACAGCATCTCTTAACCAGCTTAATCCAGGCTTTCGAAGTACAACAATCGCCATCAACAGCAACATTAACGCCAGCTCCTAGGTGCTATTTATTTATTTTTCTACTCTTTCCGATAAAAATAATACAAGGGGTACATGGGCTTTGTAGAAAAACATATGAAGTTTGCAATAACGAGTATAAAGTGACTTTGGCAGTTCGATAAAGACAAAATAATTTTGTCATAATGT
This sequence comes from Chymomyza procnemis, assembly GCA_035046065.1. Lineage (NCBI taxonomy): Eukaryota > Metazoa > Arthropoda > Insecta > Diptera > Drosophilidae > Chymomyza > Chymomyza procnemis. Next base: position 24,953,935 of record JAWNOJ010000013.1, on the reverse strand, counting down.
TGATTGATTGCCTAATAGAGATTCTTCAACCAAAAGCATATTTTTTTCTTTTCTTTTTTTATGCTTCTGAGGTGTGTGTTCGTCTGCAGATATTCTGATTGTGAATCATGTAGATCTATTTCGATTTTCAAAATTTCAAAAATTTGAAAAACACTTCTAAATGGATTTGTCTTTATTTTTACACCGGCGGTATGCAAACTCAGTAACGAATCGCATACACTGTTCTTCAATAGAAATTAAATTTAAGGTGTTAAGTTCTATCCCTCAATATGATGTAAATTTTGCCAGGTTCTGTTTTAATATCAAGCAGAGATTGCTGAATGTATCTTTTGACACCATCAGATACTACACGGAAAAACAAGTTTTTAAATCTATCTTTCCTTGAAGTGACCAACAGGCGAGTGTCGGATGTGAAGGATAATGTTGCCGTAAATTCCCTAGATGTGAAATATCCGTCATATCTAACGGAATTACCTCAAAAACTCTTTTATAGAGCACTCCAGTTTTAATTTTCCTAAACTTATATCAGAGAGCAGGTTAAACTCCAATTATTTTGCGGCATAGGCTTCGAATTTTAATTTTACTAATATTATTATTGTGTATTATTGTATATAATTATAAATAAAATTTAAAAAAAAAATTATGTGTGATCAAAGTAAATGCTTAATAATATCTTATTGCATATTGAAATATAAATATTGTGGAAAAAATAAAATCAGTTTAGGCGCAATTAAAGTTCAAAGTTCCAAAGTTTAATTTTGATAGCCCTTCACGTATAGCATCGCTTTGCCATCCCAAGCCTTCTAGAAAATTTTTTTTTATTTGCAATTTTTTTATTTGCAATTGTCAGAAAAATGTTATTTTTCATAACAAAGTTGGCATCTACCGCCATATCGCTTGGTGGTTTTTGACATATGCTGAGATATAAACAGATCATGTAGTAGTAGCTCAAGGCTTTCAAGCAATGTTTGGTTGGTTGCAGAAAATGCCTTATAAATTGGCATTAGATTAATCCAAGTGTCGCCGGTTGTTTGACTACGCACATCTATGCCCATGCCATAGAGTTCGAGTAGCAAACGCTTTAGGTTTGATTTGGTATGCTAGGTAAAGGGTTGCCATGATTCCTCTGTGCGGCCTACACCATCCAGCAAGCGCTGTTTTGATTCTTCGATGAGGAACTCTAGCGTCGTGCGAAGTAAGCCTTCCAAACAGCAGCTTATGTCTAGGCCAATCTCTGTCGACTTCGTAGAGGGCGAATACGTTCTACTCATTTCGCAACAGATTCCAGGCTCGTGCCCTTAGTAAGATAGTGTTTGATGAGTTAGCTGGCAAAGTACTGCAGTTCTGCGCTACACCAAACAACGAGTTGTAAGTTTTGCCTTCAGTTCCTTGCTATTGCTTAATTTTGTGCTCTCTTGGTATACCTAGAATTAGAAAATACAGAATTTTAGATTTTTAGCATTTTAGCAACAAGAACAAATACACAACTCTGTCGAATGACTGTCTTGATATCAATGAACAATCAGTTCAAGCGCTCATAGTCTGTAGAATATGGTTTAAGTCTAAAATTTTTCTGCAGAATTGTCATATGAACTTTCCTAAAGCCAAACTAGTACTTTTATCGCAGCAAGCAACGATCTTGAAGCTGCGGCCCACCTGCATAGCTATCTTGACATCCGCTAAATAGTCAGCTAATCTTTGCAGTTAGTTCTCCAGACGCTAAACGGCTTAGGCTTTGATTTGTATAAAAGAAAATATCTAATGAACATCAAAAATTTAGTTCGGTTTCTATTATATTGTAGAAGATCACTTTATATGGTTTATAAGACGTACGCAGCACGCGAAAGAAGCTATAGGTAAAAAATTTATCTTTTTTATATATTTACATAGTCAAAAAAACCAAACACAAGTTGGCAGCCCAGTTTTCAATATTTAAGCAGCGCTGACAACTGTTTTGAGTGGTTTTTACACGGAATGCATGCAGTTTGAAAAGAATTGTTGAACGCTTAAAAATTGAATTCTAAATGTGCACAATTGTTTAACAAGATTGAATAAAAACCAACGTATTTTGGTCATTGAAAAATCATGCAATCTTTGCTCTGTGTGCGCGTTCCTTTTGCTTTAAAATAAGATGTCCAATTCGCAGTATTTATACAGTGCAGTGGCAACAATAGCTCTTCAGAATAATCAATTTTTACTCAAAAAAATTAATAATCTGGAAATGTATCAATAAATAGCACATTGACATTGCATGTGGAATAATCTGTGTGTACTGGTTTTGACGAGAAAAAAGAGTATGTTGCAGTCGGAATATTAGAAATGTGGCAAATTTTTATTCACATTTATTTTTTATTTTTTGGCTAATTTTACATCTTAGAAACAGGCTCAACGTCGTAGGCAAGCAACCGCTTAAAAAGAAGAGGAAGCAGAAGAAGGTGTAGAGGCAACTGAAGAAGAGGAAGATTAAAAAATATGTTCAACATGGGACAACAGAAACATTTTTATGCTGCGTAAGCTTGGCAATGAAAGTGCCGTCATTTCACCGAGCCGTGATAGTCAAATTGTTGGAGTTTGCTTTGACTTTTGCAAAATAATAAAATCGAAAAACTTGTAAAACATGGATACTCACCCAAACATACATACACAGTCTATTACACAGATACTCAGTGATAATAGTCAATTGGAAATTTTACTTTTAAACCAAGAGTAGCAGCAGCAGCAGCAGCAGCACCAGCAGCAAAACGACGACAAAAACCAAAAACAATTGAGACGGAAGCGTACACAGGAACGAATAGATACAATATAGTTACTAAGCGCTTTGGTCCAAAACTATAATGTTACCCACAATGGTCAGTTGTTGGTGTTGCTGTTTGCTGCTACATGGTATAGCATTTGCGTGCCATCAAACTATAATTAAATTTCTTTTCTTTTGATTTTCACCCAATAGTCACAAGTCATCCAAAAGCGGTTTGTAAGCCCTTCACGCCTATAATTTGTTGGTGCCATGTTGTGCGATGCTGCTCTTTTTTTCGTATTACAATATATATATTTTTTTTTGTTTTTTGCATGCCAAGATCATGAACATGAACCAGCTATAATCCCATAATATCCCCACACAAAACACAACAATTCATTTAATAATCTTTTCGAAATTTAGCACAAGTAAACAGCTAATGTTCGAGTTCTATTTAAAGTTGAACAAAATCTATTTTTATAAATAGAATAGAGAATAAAAGCTTTGTTCTGAGTTCGGCGTTTTTTGATATGATACCACGTTGCCTTTGGCTTACTCTTTTGCCGAAGACTATGTAAGCTAGTAGGAAAAGTTTGTAACGCACAAAATGGCAGAATGCAGGGTTTCTATTGTGACACAACAAAAAATGGTCTCAATGTTGTGTCCGCGGTGTCTTCTCGGATAACTTATTTTCTTTGGGCACCTCGAAAGTATAAAAGGAAGTAAAATTACTGAGCTGAGTGTAATAAGGAATTATTTGTGGACAACGTTAATACTGCTTTGTCGTTGAAACAAATGTATTCTTGGTCTATAAAGTTAGGACCATCATTGATCATCTTATTTTCAAATCTATTGAATTACCTAGAAGGGATCCACTAATTCATTCGCTGTTTATGTAGTTTTGTAAAACACCTACTTTTTTTTCGGAAACAGCTTTAGATTAAAAGTTTACGTCATGTATTCCTTATAAAGAACAAACACGAAAACTTTGGCAACAACCTTGAAAGGTACACCGACGGCGTGGCCCTTACATCCGAAACCGGCAACCAAAATTTCATAGTGTTCCTCAATATACTTCAAGCTATGAGGATCTAAGGCGGCAATCTTCTTTGCCGCTTGTGCATGGGAGGCACCACCAAAGGATTGGCCTTTTGAGAGATAGAGATGTATTGAATACTTTCTGGCAATATGCAGATCTCTTGGGTTGTTCATGGATTACCAACAATATCAGACAATGGCGGAAATAATAAAAAAGAGAGGCCGAGTTCTAAACTATCTCATCATAAAGTAAAACAATCTTTAAAAACTAGGAGTATGAAATGAAACGTGAGAAATGCAATCTTCTGTATCTTAATCCTTTTTTGAGCTGTCTGTTTAAATCGATGATGGAAAAGACTTATAAAATCGCAGTCAGTTAGAAAGTAATGCAATTTTGTGCTCTCTGGTGTAGCTCAATTTAATATTCTCCCCTGTGAAAGTTTTTGGTTTCCCATGCAGAATCATTTCGAATTCTACTATTTGAAGCCTAATAAGGACACTGCTATTAGTTGAATCAGACAACGTAATTAGCTTCTTATTAAGAAGAGTGTACCTAAGAAATTCATCTGACAGACCAATAAGATACGTCTAACCACGGACCAAGAATAAATTCGCAAAGTTGACTTATGATGAGAGCTTAACAGAGTCTTAATTAACATTTTGTCTACTCTGGGCACAACTTCCAACTTCCATATCAATCAGTAGACCCAAAATGCAAATGTGTTTAAATTTTCTCGCACGCATTTGTTGCGATTGTAACTCTCGCGAAAATTTGGGCTCTGTACTTTTCACTTGTTCAAAAAATGCTTCCGTGTATGTCTTATCTTTAAACTTGGGCTTACTTTAAAAATTAACATATTAAAACAAAATGTGTTCCCCTTGACTAAGCTGGGGAGAAGTCTATTAATAGCTATTTGAAGGGGGGTGTCCTTAACAAGATTTACTTAGCGTATTTTTGCTAGCTATGTCAAGGCAAGGCAATTGCATCCAATCTTCCAGCGAGTATGCTACCACCACGTAGAAGTATTAACAAAAGCTCAAAAGATAGTGATAAATTTCAGGTATAATATAAGGGTCACGACAGCTTGAGTCATCTGGACTCTCGTGAATCTTTGCACTTAATGTCTCACATGTCATTGTTGCCCGTTATCTAGGCTATAGTACAAAAGATAAGGTATTGTCTCTTTTTGTGGATACACATAAAAGAGTATAAAATATTCTGCACTTTGAAATTTACACTTCAATATGGTTTTTATTTTGATTCTGGTACCCGCAGCGTTCTTTTGATAGATGATAATCAGCCGCACATGTAGCCATTTCATCCATTGCCATTGTCCTATACTAGAAGAGGAGCCAGCCCTTTGCTTTCAACATTTCCGCTGCACTTCAATTACTTTCGCGGTGCCGCCCCAGCGGGTTGCACTTTGCCTGCTGCCAAGTATTACTTCTAAAACAACTACTAACTGGCATAGGGCCACCGCCTAAAAGACAAAATTTGCATATAGCTACATGAATTAATATTTGGCTATTGGCCATATTTAGCTGACAAAACAATAGTCAGACCTAGCCTAACCTGGCCAAAGTCTTTGAGCAGGCTTTTTGCATGTGAAAGCCAAAATGCTCAGAAAAAAAAACATTTGGCAACAACGTGCAGCACATTTTCTTTGCGCATTTTTTTTGTTTTTTTTTTTGCTTTTCAGTTGCAAGCGCATTAATGATTTTCACATGCGGCTCAAATAAAGAGTCTAGGCCTAAATGTGGCCAAATTCAATGTGCAGCACTGTGCGTGGCACTGTCAGAGTCATGGACTGACCCAATATACATTTAGTATGCAAAGTACCCAGCTGCAGCACTTCATTTGTAATCAAGTGGTCTGGTTATGAATGCATCATCTCGACTTGACTATACACTGCATTTTGCTCATGCTGCCCTAAGGCGTTGTAACACTCTTATGGACGTGTTTATTCGATGCAAGTTACAAAAATATGTATATCATTATAATAAAAGCTTATTGAAGCTTTAGGGTTTCAGTTAGAATTATATTACCTGCTAAATGATATAACATTTTTGCCACACAAAAATTAAATGCTGCATACCCTTTGTGCATAGGGTATTTGGCTAGTTTCTTTGGCTTTCGATTTTTTTGCATTAGTTTCTGTTTTGGAAAGCAATATGTACAGAAAGCAATAGCTGCTCTAAGTTATTGGCAAGGAAATGAGCCATGAAATGCCTTTCACTGACCGTTTTGACGGACTTGCAGCTGGTTTGCATCTGCTAGGCAGTACGGCAAAGCGATCAAATTAAAAGCTAATCATATGAAAAATCAGTTAAGAAGATTTAGTTCAGGTAGCTCCATAACATATAGGCTAATAAGATGCCACAAAAGTGTGAATGTTTATAGGCGTGTGTGTGTGTGTGTGTGTGTGTGTGCGTGTGGTATATATTTGTCAATGCGCTGCCCTCAACGAAACCCATTTACATAAATTTGCATAAATACTTAAGCCGACATAACTGTAAACACGAGCGATTATGGCCAACACATACATGAAAAATATTTGTGTGTGTGTGTGTGTCTAAGATACAAACCCACGAATTAGCCACCCAACACAACAGAAATTTGATAAATAGCCAAGAAATTTCAGTTTCGTTTATACACTGCAAAAAATTTCATGCTTAAGTGTGAGAAAAGCGTAAACGTTTGGGATTCATTCAAGAGGAGCTTATAATATCGAAAGAGTATGCTTAGAACTAGATTGTAATTATGGCAAAATTATATTAATAACCATTATCAACAAATATTGCTCATTTAAATTATTTGAACTTTCTCTTCCGTTGCACAATTTAGAACCAATCCAATCATTTTCAGCCCAATTGAAGTATAATATCTCTCCATTTATCTTGATTTTTATAGTTCTGTATATTTTTGAAAGAACATGGATTTAATTTAAGTAATACGTTACAAAATTGAATTTCTTTTAGAAACGTTTACTTTGTTATATTTTATTGTCCAGGCTCTATTTGTAAGCTCCTTTTCGCTTGTCAAAATAAATTGTTTCAGACATGCCCTGTTAAGATAACCATGAGCCTACCCACATCCACACTTTTAACTTTCGCATTTTTATGATTATGAGAATGCACAATGCTTTCACAACAAATCATATTATTGCAGATACAAAAAAGACTTTAAGTTTGATCCACCGATTTTTCTGACAATCCTTAAGTCATTTCACCTTGTGAATTCTGAATCACATTGTTTCCTAAAGATCATACTTTCACATTCGACACAAAGTGAAGTAGAGCCAATAAGGACATCTTAAATATTTAGGCACCACTAGCGTAGTGGTAGCGTACTCGTCTCTAAATCCATAGGTCGGTGTTTCGATTCCATTCTGCTATTCTTGTAAATTTGCCCAGCACTGGCATAGCTAGCAATAATACGCTATTTGTCTAGGAAAATCTCTAAATAAAGACATCGCCGTTCGGATTCGGCTATAAACTGTAGGTTTCTGTTCTATTCGTACGGGTATTGTAAAAATAAAGATTGCTGTTTATGTCTTTAAACTATTTATTTATATTTTATACATATTTTATCTAGACTGACCAAAAATTATATTCTATAGATTACTTTTCAGTACAGTTTAGCAGTAATTTTTTCTCTGACAAAGCGATTGAGTTTTCAGAAACAAAACAAATTTTTTCGAAATTATCTTGTCAAAGCCGTCACGATTGCGTAAACAAGGTGAAAACTTTGGAATAGTTTAGCTCTCAGTTTCTTAATCACTCCAATGGTTAATTTTCTGAAATATTGCAAGAACTGATCAAAGAAGTAATTCTGCTATATATGCAATACTTCCCCATAGCCATGCTTTTATAATAATAAAAAAAATAGAGACTGACTTTTTTTCTTTTAACGAAATAATTGTGGGTATGTCGAAAAAATGTGTCATTTATCACTTAAACTAAATTAGGCACATTGCTTGAATGATTACGATTAGCTAGAGCCTACAAAAACAGCCATTATAAAGCCCCTGACCACTAAAATGAAATTTACTTATAAAGCTTTTTTTTTATTTATTTATATTCTGCAATTTAAAAAATTGATTTATGGTTTTACTTATTTAAATATGTGACATCAATTGGTTAAAATTTCATTATTTCCAAAATAATTTTTTCTAAGAGCAATAAAATTGGGCACACCTAATTTTCAATGACTGAACTTTATTTCTCGGAATATTGAGCGGTGTCCATTTAAAACTCACGGGGAGGTGGTGATCGGTTCCGAAAAGGATTTGGGGACAGAAGATACGTTTTTGTTAAAGTCTTGCTTTAACTTACATTTCCCGTTAGTAAAGTCGGCTGTAAACCGAAACGGGTTGTGATGGCCAAACAAAGAAAAGGGATGTACTGATAATTTCAATTGGCAGTACTGACAGATATTGGGAGCAATTGAAATGCTCTATCAATAATAATCAGCGTGCATCAGCGTCTACTTCTAAAAACAATTTGGTTTCTTACCTCTTTCGTATTGTCAGAATTTGTGTTAAGTAAAAGGCCTTTTCGGAAAATTAAAAATGCAGCTGAAGCCCGTCAAAAGCTTGTGGAATATTATAATGAAACTGTTTCACGTTTTCTGCGTCGAAAACAAAGAGCGTGCTGACCAAAAAGTTTAAATATGGGATTGGGAAAGTTTTATCTTGAATCAATATACGATTCGTTGAATCGATTGCAATGAGTTGAAAAACTATTTCGGTTCATTTGTCGTTTCTTGAATCCGATAAATGTCGAAAGGAATTTTTCGATTCGGAACTCAAAGAAAAGACATGAAAGAAATAGAATTTTTGGACCGAATCATGAGTGGATACGAAAATGTAAATAGTACAATGCGAAGCCTTGTGAAGCCGTTCCATTATTGACGCCAAAGTAAAGCATCTACGGTTTGTAGGTAATGCTAGTAGGATTCGAAAAGTGTGGCTTACTATCCGATGGTAAGACCATGCATACCATTGGAGAACGTTATCAAATAAAACTAATGTGTTTGAATCGCGAAAAACGGCGCAAGTGTAATTAAATATTTCCAAAAAATGTATTAAATATTTTCCCGAATTTTTATCTTTCGACTACTGTATTTTATGGCAAAAGGATATTAGGTGTCAGCGTTTCGGTGCCTTAGCAGAAATAAAAAATTTCTTTACAATTGGAGGAAGCCCCCAGACAGGCCTGATGTGTTAGAATGTTAGACGAGAATTACCACAGAGATGGGGACCGGAAATACTTGAAAACAAATTTGTTTTTATACAAATATAACCAACCAAAATAAATTTAATACTAATTTTTTTCAGTGTATATGCTATAAACAAAGCTTAAGCATTCTAACAATCACATTTGCATATTTATGCCTGCGTGTGATTTTGTTTTTGTGAGTGTATTTAATGCGGATTAGTTTGAAGCTGAGATATGCAACGAGACCGATTAAAATATCAAACGAACTCTCTTTCAGTCATTTCGTCAAAGAATGCCATATAAGAAGAAAAAACATAGCTATACATATATATGTTGTACATATGTAGATAAAGAGCGGTGACTGCGTTGAAATGGAAACTGGCCTGGAAACATCTTTTGAAAATGGCGCGGTCCAAACTCTTTGACGAAATTGACTTTCTCCATGCAATATAATTAATAGTAATATACATCGAAGATCTGTGTATTTGTATGTAGCTCTTAGCACATATTTTGCTGCACAGGAAATAATTTGTCATTGCAGGCGTATAGCCAAAACCGATGCAAAATAGTTTAAATATTTACCGAGTATGTGCACAGCATCCGAAATAAAGTACAATAAATGTGGAATTGCTCAACGGGGCGTATGTGTAACAGTCACAATAAGTGAAAAGCGCAGAAGCAAAATGTTTAAGAAATTTATGTTTTTGTTTGTCTTGTTTTACAAGGCGGTTTATGCAAATATGTTTGCTTCTTCTATTTTGTCTTTTAGAGTTTACTTTGACTTTCAAAATGCCAAAACCAAAAAAAAGTTTACAAAAAAAAAATGTATTTTTAGCCAACATTTCTTAGCTACCTTCTGTAACTTTTACTTTCTTGGCTGCTTGTTGTTGTTACTGGTTTTTGGCTAACAGAGGAAATTAAAAGTAGTTTAGTTTGCGTTTTGTCGCTTCTGTAAATGTTGTACGAGTATTTTTACATAACAATTAAATTAAAAAATGAACATGCTTTGGTTTAACAACCGAAAACAATTAAATATACCAGGCACGCCCTGGGGTTTCCGAACGATTTTTGTAAACCTTACAAGTTCAACTAGACCAACTGCCTCTGGGTATTATCTACTCGTACCTATGCGTTGCATATCATGTTCATTGACATGGCCAAGTCACGCTTAATTGAGGTACTTTGTATAGTGTTGTTGGTGTTGCTTTCGGTTGTCCGTTGTCCGTTGTCGGTTGTCAATGACGGCGTGAAAAGTTTCGCCGGCACGTGCATCGGGGGACTTGAGATTTCGTTTAGGCCATATAGATACTACCTAGTAGATACATATGTTATTTAATGCATGAATGAATTGGCATGGCTCGATTAAGACCCGTTATAATGGGATTATATAACACTTTCTTATGCGATTATCTAATTTATAGTGTTGACAAAAGAAAGCGACAAATATGTACAAGAAATATTAACCAATTAGACAAGTTTTTTTTTCTTTTTCTTTTATTGTTGGCTAACGACATAAAGTCGCACCATTTAAAGATAAAGTTGTTTCATATGTCGTCGCATCTTTTGAAGTCCCCCAACAACAACAAAAAATGTAATATGAATTATTTTTAGCAAAGCAAATTTTTGCATAAGTTATACACTATTATAGTAAAAACCTACCATATTTGGGGAATAATATAAAGAGAGAACTCCATGTCATAAAATGCAGAGACAAGTTGTTAAAATCAACTCCTTGCCGTTTAGCTGAAGCAAGCCAGGAAACACAAGTCTCAGCACAGCATGTGGATTTGCAAAATCACCAAACATATTTTACTTTATTAACTTTTGCTGCGTGTGATACACTCATTAATCATTTCCATTTAAGTTATCAAAATTGAACAAATTTTTTTTAATGGTTTCATGTTAATACATTTTTATACAAGAAACAATTAATTTTTAGCAAGTTTTATTAATTAGTCGCTTTATTTTTATTGGCTGTTGTAAATAAGATTTTGGCATGTTGTATTTTAACCTATATACAAATTTGTGTCAAAATGCAATTACCTGGTAAATCCTTTGAACGTTGCTGCAATAAAATTAAATTTGCATTTTTTTTATAATTGAAATATGCACTTCGTTTCAGACTTAGGACTTGATACGACAAAGGTAATCTAACCATTTTGTTAAGATCGTTTACGTTACCATCATTGTTTATCGCATCTTGCAAATGAATAACATATATTTCTCCGAATGTAATTTCTTTTGATTAAATATAATGAAAATTAAGCGTACGGTTTCTATTTCAGCATACATGTCAACAAAAAGATAATATACGATTCTTCTTATTCTGTCGCTTCATGAGACGATACAAAGAATATTTCATTGCGCTAATATTTTTTTTCCACCCCTAAAACCAAAAAAAAAACTGTTACTGTTCCTGTGACGTAAAATGTTAACGCGAGATTTGAATTCATCTCCAACAATAACAATTGCAACCTCATCAATTGTTGGAACATTAAAACGTACAGGAGACTGACCAACTGCTGTTTTAACTGCTCGAATCATGCACGTATATGTGATAAAAAAAAAACTTCTGTACTTCAATGCTCATAACTCACGAGCCACTAGACAAAAAAGGAAACAAACATTAGCTTAAAACCTGCATATCGTTTAATATCTCTCATTCCAAATAAATTATCAAAATCCGTCAAGCGGTTTGAGAGCACACCCGTGACTCACAAAAACACCACTCGCCAGTTATATATATAGATAAATACTAGGAGGAGAAACATACAACATTTCTATTTCTACTTTCCAAATTGTATTTGTTGCTGCATTTCAAGTACTTTGCCGTTTTAAGCATTAGGTCGTTGATATCTTAAATTAATAGAGGTTTTCTTAGGAAATTTGAGTTATTTTTGCTAGTTATGCCAGTGCTAGGCCAGCACAAGTGCTGTTGCGCGGAATTTAACCTTTAATTTTACAGGCGAGTAAGCTGGCACTACGCTTTCTACTGCCTCTACTTTATATCTTACAGATGGGATAACTTTACGCACAAAAAAAGTGAATTACTTACCTAATTCTGCTGTAATACCAGTGTATCTGATCAGAATGCATACAAATCGATCAGTCACCTTGACCTAGGTCCGCTGAAAAACCGTTCGTACCATTGATACAAACTTTTTAACCTTTAAAAGTTAAGGGGTGCCCAACCAGTTGCTGCTATATAGCTAATAGTTACCTTTACAGGTCTGTGAAGTAAGTAGTTTCTAATCCTGAGCTGCATCTATATATTTTCCTATCGCTGAACAACTACTGTGAATTGTTAAGTCCTTAGATATTGGTGTTGCTTCAATTTTTTATCTGACGGCTGATTTTGATGCCCTGACAGTTTCTAATATTTTTATCTAAAATCTCTTTGACTTGAATCTTTATATATAATGGTCAAGTTTATCCTTAGTGAAAAGGCATTTTTCAAATTTTCTTCTAAGATTCCCAGTGAGTGGACTCTACTGAAATGAAAGAGAGAATTCCCAGTTCATGGCTTGGTCGTACAGAAAATAAGAGAAAGGGAGGGGTTCAAAGTATGTCTTCTCTATAAATAAATAAATATATTCCCTTGACTATGCTGTCATCGCTCGAAAGGCGGAGCATGGAGATATTTCTAGTAGAAACCAACAAATCGAAATGCGATATTTTTAATTAAAAGAAATTAATTTAGGCAAATAGGGGCTAGCTGTGCCAGTGCTAGGCAACTCCTTCTTCTTAATAATCACTCCCACGCACCCGCTAGGCTACTTTGCAGGAAATATATTCTCCGACCTTCGGGTTTAGAGTGCTGAGCACTTTCAGTTTGTGGATTCCGGTTTGTTCTGAAGCTTCGGCTTACAAATATTCATCACCAAAACTAAGAAGAATTGCACAAAATATCATAATATACAATTAATAAAATATAACGAACTTTGGGAAAAAATAAATTCCTTTTAGGATTTTTTCCACTGGTAGCTACATGACTGATTGTGAGTCAATTTAATAAAGCATTTAGAATCATCAATAAATTTCGCAGTTGCTTAAGAAACTAACAAAATAGTTTGATATTTCAAAATATAGATAACGTAGGTCTTCGATTCTTCCTTTTGCGTAGAGTATCATTTTTTTAAATTTTAAAATTTGGCTGGCAAAATCTTAATGTACCCATCAACACGGTAATGCCGAGCAGTGTACACAAATTACAATTTTTGAGTCATCTAATTTTCATCAATGTGTTAGATCCTTCTGTTTTAATCATAAAACTCATTATTAGTGAAATTTTGTGACAGTGCGAATTTTCAGCATTGAAATGAACGATTCGAGCTCAAAAATTGTTACTTTCTGGCAAAGAATTCGCTGAGTAGGCGAAGCAATTAACCATCACTGAGAAGAGCAGGTACTTCATGATACTAACAACATATATGCCAAATTTGGATTCTCACAGCTTTAGTTGGCTTCAATGAGGTTTGGAAGAAACATGAAAACGAGCATAAATACTTTCGCACATCTCATAAACCAACAAGTAATGAAGACACTTAAAACCCACTTTGTAATTTTGCATTTGCTTGATTAATTGTACTAAAAGCTTTTAGTCTTTTCTGGAACTACATTTCACTTTATTGTAATGGACCACACAGGTTTTATGTAGCCACAAACGCAAATAGAATTGCGGCTTAAGATGTGTTGGCATATAGCGTCTTAACTTTATCTCTTGGAGATCATTAGAACCAAATCGTACAAAGTGTACATTCTAATAATTAATTATTATATTGTATAAACGATTTTGAGTGGCTATATGAAACATTTAAGTGAATGTCAATGTGGAACTAAACCTATTTTTATATTTTAATGATATATTTTTGAGAATATTAATAATTATGAAAGTGCAATTCTTAAAAATATTAGAAAGTTCTTTTAAATTTCAATCAAAAAGTTATCGGGCTAGACCATATATAAATAATGATGATTATTGCAAAAATAAATGGCTAGACCATATATAAATTATGATGATTAGTGCAAAATTCAATTTAAAAAATTAAGTAAAATGAACGCAAAAATAACATCAACGAACAAAAACTTATAATGCGAGTTGCCATCATTTTGAAAAAAAAAATCATAGCATAAAATTAAAGGAAAAAATTTTTATAAATGCGCAAATAAAAATGACAAAAGACCACAATTTTTTACACCTTAAAAATAGGCCATGTACATTTCTGGAAAGCCGTAAAATCAATTAGTTTTCTAATTTAAAATCTACAATCTGTTGAAATCCTCTCTCGATAGACCAATTCCAATATCGGATGCGAATTCATTTATTACCTCTCGGTAGCGTGATTACTAGTTTCGAATTAAACAATTGTTATCCTTTTTTTTTTGAAAATTTTAAGCTTATTTATTAAAATTAAAAAAAAATTTATTATTGCCCTTGAACTAAAATATATATTGTCATCGCACCAAAAGCAGAGCATTAATAACTCTAGGAAGAGTAACAGGGACCTACCAATTTATAGGCGAATTCAAACTGCAGTGTCTTTTTTTTAGTAGAAATAAGCAAGTAGCGATTTCGATTTAGGGGCGAGTACGCTACCACCACGCTACCGACACCCACAAAAAAAACCTTTTTATTGCAAGATCTTTGGACCAATATATTTTTTCTGATCATGTGCGTATACGTAATACGTACGCTACAGAGGTACAGTATCAATACAATGTATTATTAATCATAATAATGGCATGATAAAATACGCTTAGTGACAAATTAAATATAACGTACTGGCTGGCGCTTAAGCAAGACAAAAGCTAACGGCTGTAAAAGCTAGCACAAATAAATATATCGATGTGCATAAAGAGTTATCGATGAAAATAAATTAAAAATCCAAATTTTAAATGAATATAAAGAGCGTTTAAAAACCAAATGTGCCAATAATTATGCATTTAAACATAGGGAGAGTTAAAAAAGGTAATTCCAATAAAACAATTATTTTATATTTACAAAACTTATTAAAATAATTTAAGTACAAGAACGGTTTCTAAAAGTTTATACAAAAAATTTAAACAACACTTGAACTCTACTTATACATAAATTTTATGCTATTTTTTAAAATTAAACTTAATAACGTAAAAAGTATCTACTTTTTAATCCAATATTTAAACATACAGCAATGCTTTTTTGTTTAGTATTTTATACAAAACTGGCCACCCGAAAAAAATATGTGTTTTATCTACGCCTTATCTATATACACGCGCACGAAGACAGTCAGGCCATTTCATGTTGGATTGTTTTTGTCGGGCAGCTCACTTATTCGACGAGTCTCGTTGGTAGTGGAGTGTTGCTTTGTTTGTCAAAAGCTAAGCTAAGCATTAGTTTTCAAAGTAAAATAAAATACTTTTTATCGCCCAGTTATTTGAAAATTTTTAAGGTAAGTGACAAAAGCAATTACAAGTTATACGATCGTTTGCTTGCAAATGAACCATTATATTGCTTAGAATTTTGCCACTAATTTAAGCATAACCGGCATTTAGCTAAACATCTGTCGCACATATAATACACATATAAGTCGCATACATTTGCGGATGTATACAAAAGTTGCTTAAATAAAACTTAAATGTAATGGTGACTTTGCAAAGTCCAAAGTAACAAATGCGAAGTTGCACAATTTACAAGAGGCCTGGCACTTGATTATAGACATTGAATACAAATAAGTAAGCTATATAAGGTTTTTATAAATAATTCGCGTATGTTTATGCATAACCTTTGCCAGCGACACTCTGAATCCACCCAATTTTGGATCATTTTATTTGAACTTTCTCCATTAAGAAGCAACCACACACATACAATTAACATATATACTAAGCATACATATGCATTTTTGCTGTGATTTGATCAAGCCGGTTTTTGGACATTGACTGCCGCCCATTCAACCGGTTAAAATAAAAACAGAAAAATACACGTCGTCGTTTGTGCCACTTAGCTGCATTGTCCAAAGGTCTATTGTAATTTAAAAAATATTTTAATAAACAATTGAACAGCTTGCTCTACAATGGAAGTTTTGTAGCTTTACACGCCCACAGACACGTACTATAGATTGTAGAATTTGTTGTGTAAATATTTAACTAAGACAAATCTTATCATCAAAACGAGCCTTCAATTCATTCTGCTATGTGCTATTACAATTAAACAAAGTTTTTGTTAAAGCATTCACAACATTAGTCTACAGAAACTTGCACAACTACAGAGTGAAAGCGCTCGTAGTTGGTGTTCATATCATATTTGGTGTTTTTGTACCATCCAATTTATGGGCTGGTCTTTGATTAAGACATGGCGTGATTTCTGAGCAGACAATATCACGCCACAACATACATAAGTATAATCATAAGTGGCGCAGCATAATTAACTCCATCAGCTGGTAAATCCACTTAATCAATTAAAAATTGCATATTTTTGTATTTCATGAATTAGATTGGAGATTTAAAAACTTACAAAATCAAATAGACGCTGTAAACTTTACTTGCATTTCAGCTCTAAACGTAACTTTACTTTGATTCAGAACCCCTTATTCTACTTTATCATCGTTGAGTTGTAGAGCAAGTGCTGCATAATTCAAACATTCCAGCATTCTCAACACTGCTGTAATTCTATAATTTTTGCATCTGCACAAACCTTAATTACCTTAATTTTTTGAACGTATTTTACCCGTTCAAGTCTGATTTACATTTAAAGTTCTGTTGACCGCATAAATATTTTATTTAATAATATATTAAGCGCTAGTTATAATCCTTGCATTTCTCTGACTAACATTAAAAGTGCTTTTGACAGCAGAAATATTTTATTAAACAATTAATAAAGCTGTAATTATAATAATAAAGAAACGTATTGAAATAAGGCTTCCGCGTTTTGCATTAATACTTTCTCAGTAACAAGTACAAACTTTAACTACAAAATCATAAATGTCGTTGACTGCAGATTTTCTCTTAAATTCAGCGCTTGCTTACCAATATTTATCTGCATTGCTCTTAGCATATCTTTATTCCATTGTCAGAACTGTTGGCGGACATTCGACTCTAAACTTTGTAAAATTTCACAACACTGCTTGAAGTGCCAAAAAAAAAAAACGTCTGTCTAACACAATTCAACAGCTGATCATAAAATTTATTTTGCCGGCACACGTAGACGATTAAATTGTCTCCGAGATAATGGCGGCCGTGAACTTCTGCAAAACTAGCCACATAACGCACTGCGACCGTTCTTTTAATCCGGTGAGAATCGTTATGGAAAACTTTTTACGTGCTGATAAAACGAGAATATAAAAACCACAAGCAACAAGCAAAATTATAGTGAGAGCGAGAGAGTACATTGACAGGCGCGTCATACGCAACAGAATTTGGATTGACAAGGCCGCAAAAGCGATAACGATTACATTGACTGAAAAAAAACATTCATTTTTTTTTATTGTAATCAAAATATAATGTTTATCAATGCACGCTGCAGCAACAACTAAAGTGTGTCTTAAACAACGTAGTGAACCTTATCAGCATTGGCTTGTACAAAATATTTTATTATATTGTACAAATGCTTGATTATACTCGATTGCGCAACATTTGCGGCGTAGTGTAGCGTAGGAGTGCGCAGCTAGCAATCGTAGCACTCCGGCCGTTTCTTGTTTACAGTTAAAAGTTATACTTTGGGCAAATAACACGCTGTGTTTCGTAGAATATACTAAATTGTTTTGAGTTTCCAAATCCAAAAAAAAAAAAAATTAATCAGTACAACAGCAAAATGTTTGCCTTGCGACGCACAGTGTTACAAATCAGCCGACCACAATTATTGCATGCCGCATTTCAGGCCAACTTTGCCACCAATGCTGCGGTAGGTTCCGCGGTCACTTAGCTCTTTACATCGAGCATCATTCATTCATAAAGCTGTCGCATTTCATTTTTCATCTGCTATTTCAGTGTCTGTTCGAAAATAAAAAACTCGTCTTTGAAGAAATGGTCGCAACTAGTGAGGTGATTGTTTTCCATTTATATACATACACACATAACCATGCTTCATATCTTTAAAAGCTATACATGTTATCTTTACAAGCTATACACTTTTAGTGATACCATTTGCTATATTTCCAAACAGATGGCCAATAAGATACGCGCTGGACCCGTTGTGGATGTTCTTGGGGATGAAATGACCCGTATTATCTGGCAATCAATCAAGGATAAGCTGATTCTTCCCTTTTTGGACATTGACCTGCACACATACGATCTAGGCATTGAAAACCGCGATAAGACTGAGGATCAAGTCACCATTGATTGTGCGGAGGCTATTAAGAAGTACAATGTTGGCATTAAATGTGCCACAATTACGCCTGACGAGAAGCGCGTCGAAGAGTTTAAATTGAAAAAGATGTGGAAGTCGCCAAACGGCACCATTCGTAACATTTTAGGAGGCACAGTATTCCGTGAAGCTATTATTTGTAAGAACGTGCCCCGCCTAGTAACAGGCTGGCAAAAGCCCATTATCATTGGTCGTCATGCACATGCTGATCAATACAAGGCAGTAGATTATGTGGTACCAGGCTCGGGCCAGCTGACACTTACCTGGAAAGGCACAGATGGCAAAGTTATTGAGGAGATAATCAATGACTTTAAGGGACCCGGCGTTGCCCTGGGTATGTTCAACACAGATGCCTCTATTGTGGACTTTGCTCACGCTTCTTTTAAATATGCATTGGACCGCAAGATGCCTATGTACATGAGCACCAAGAACACAATTTTGAAGAAGTACGATGGCCGCTTCAAGGATATCTTTGAGGATCTGTATAACAGTCTGTATAAGAAAGATTTTGAGGCTGCTGGCATTTGGTACGAACATCGTTTAATTGATGATATGGTGGCTTATGCCATGAAATCTGAAGGCGGCTTCGTTTGGGCTTGCAAAAACTACGACGGCGATGTACAATCCGATTCAGTTGCTCAAGGCTATGGTTCATTAGGTCTTATGACATCTGTACTGCTGTGCCCCGATGGTAAGACCGTCGAGGCTGAAGCTGCTCATGGTACCGTGACGCGTCACTTCCGTTTCTATCAGGCTGGCAAAGAAACTTCCACCAATCCAATTGCTTCCATCTTTGCCTGGACGCGTGGTCTCTTGCACCGTGCAAAACTGGATGACAATGCGCAACTGAAACAGTTTGCAGAGATATTGGAACAGGTGTGCATTGATACCATCGAAAATGGTGCCATGACCAAGGATTTGGCTATATGCATTAAGGGCAGCATCAACGCTGTGCAACGCAGTGACTATCAAGAGACATTTGAGTTCATGGACACATTGGCCAATAACCTGAAATGTGCTCTCCAGAAGTCTGCCGCCAAGTGCTAAGCATGTTACACATTTTTTAAATTGTAGCTCTTAAGCAAAACACTCAGGCCCCAAGCATTGTGTGCTCGGTGTCGTCCTTGTCAGCTATGTATGTAGTAATTGTTTATATTGTTCTGTTCCCTTTTTAAATACATAGATGAGCCTGGTCTCTGCGAGACATTATCAGCATTCTGAAACGTAAATAAAAGATTAATTTTTATAACGCCCAACAAATTTGCAATTGTATAAATCAAAGAGGTCTTTAACCTGCACCTGCTGGTGCTACCTATATATACATATACATATATAAGCCACCACCCCACTAAGACATCATTGTATTATGTTATGTGTGCCACTTTTAGGGTTTCCGAGCGGCTCAGCTTATTAGATTTTCTGCCAATGGGTCAGCCACAGTCTTGGCGCGACATTCAAGCGCTCAACATCTTGAATTTAAAAGGCATACAACATTGAAATAGAGGAACAGCGCGTTATGCTAGCCAAGGCAGTGGGTTATGGTTATTGTGTAGCCTATTTGTTGACTTTAGCAAGCTGGAGTGGTGAGGCTTATCCCGCCAGTGCCAATAGCTATCGTGATTTAGACATATGTAATCACTGGAATGGACGTCGGCACTTTTTGGAATTGGGCGAGCGTGGAGAATTGCATGCACGCAATGTGAGCACCCTGGCGTTTCGTGTAAGTTAAGAGTTTTCCTCAAAAAACATGTATATCCATTGAGGTAAACCCATGCAGAGCTCACTTTTTGCTGCTCCATCAAATGGTCAGCGCGGGGCCTTGCCTCTAAATGAGGTTTCTGATAGTGGAAGTTTAGCGGACGTATGGTATCAATGCAATCTGGAGCTGGTTACCTGTGCTGAATGCGTTATACGCATAAGCTTTAGTTATGCAAATTTCTCCAAAGCCTGTGCTAATTCGGGTGGCAGCACAACCAAATCCACAATGTGCCCTTGCGAGCATATACAGTTCTCCGAACCGCCTTATGATACAACAATATCGGGTCAGGAGTTTTGTGGTGATGGAAAGGTATTTCGCAGCAAGACGCGCACATTACAGCTGAAGTTTTTCTATCGTGCCACAAATAGCCATGTCTTCTCGCTGCAATACTTCTCCGAGCGTAAGTACTACATGGTAATGTTCTGTATACTAATCGACACATTTATCCTAACATACAGGCAACGTGCAAATAGTCAGTGGCACTCCCAAGCAGAGTATAGTCAGTAAAAATACAAATGTAAATCAACCACAGATCATATCCACGCCCTATTTTCCTATGCCCTATCCACGTGACTATGGAATAGAGCATATTATAACCTGCGAAGCGACTGATAACTGTCAAGTGCGTTTGGACTTTACGGACTTTCAGCTGGGCCTTGCCTCAACGCTGGAGATATTTGACTCCAATGGTCAAATGTTGGACTCCTACACAGGTGAACACTTTCGTCCACCTATAACAGTAAGCAGTGGCAAATCCCTGCTCTTACAGTTTCGTGGTAATGCAGCCACGGGTGTGGGTTTTCGTGCCGAGGTTAGCTTTGTTTCCACAAAGCAACTAAAGGATGAGCGCTTAGTGCCCTACACAGGTAAGCTATAGTGCGTCGTTGTTGTAGGTGGTCAGGTACAGTAGATACGTAGCTCACTTGTAGGTCTGCATTATACACAATTGTTGTTATATTGATTTTGGGTTGGAGGCGTTTCCAAGTAGGACACACAATTTCAATGTCAATGCCGCTCAAGTGGAATAAAGTGGAAAAGCAGATTTTTAAAAACCAATCGATATAAGGGGGTCATTATGCAATTGAGATGGACAAGACACCAATTACAATATGCACTTGGTTTCTGCCTCACACCCAATCCTCATAGAAGCAAGAACACATGCCCCTTTTATAATAATTACGTATCCATTCACGTTGTTTATCTACATGCTTATATAGTTATTCCAATTATTCCTGGGCTAATACCAACATGTTTATTCCATGTTTTAACCTACTTTTAGATTGTGGCGGAATGGTTACGGGACCTGGCGGCGCCATAACCATGATGAATATGATTGAGAATGCCACAGATGTGCGGCTATTTGACTGCATTTGGATTATTAAGCCCGGCAACAACTACATGATGATGAAAACACACATATCACTGCGCGTGGATGATTTCTATGGAATGGCAGCCCGTTCCGATCTAACTATTCGCCAAGGCACAACATCCGATGCCATTCAAATAGAAAATGTCATGTGGCCAAATAATGGACTGAGCAAGGAAAGCCATATTGTGCCCATACTGACTGGTTACTATATTCGCCTACGTGGAGTCTTCGGCATGTCATCCAAATTAGCTATAGTCTATAGCGTTTTCAATTATCTGAGTATGATTATGTGAGATTTTAAAACACGTTTTACTTACATTACAATTTTTTCATTTAAGATTGCTATATTGGCTCGGAGTTCCTTTGCGGAAATAACCATTGCATTTCTATACGCTTGCATTGCGATGGCTTTGATCATTGCGGCGACGGCAGCGATGAACCAGATACTTGCGAAGAAGATTGGGCTCATCTGCAGCACGATCGACGTTGGTATTCCCACAAACCAAACTATTACTTTCCCAAAATGGAGCAGTATCCAGACCTAAAGACAGCTACGGGTATTTTTATTATTAGTACACTTGGCATTTTTGGCGTATTGTCTGGTTGGATGGTTATACTTTATCGCATGGGCGTGCGAGCACGTCATCAGCGTGAGCTTCAAAGTCATTTGCAGACCATAAGTGAATTGCTAGATAGACAGGATGAAGAACGATCGCCTGATGAACCACCCAGCTATGAGGCACCGCCCGACTACGAAGAAGTTATCAAGGTGGGCATGCAACAAGAATTGCGTGAGGCGCGTCAGCAACGCCCAAGACGCCATCAGCGTAGAGGTCGGGAACGCAGCTGTACTCGCGTAGCCAGCAACTGTACATTGCAGTCTAATGTGCCGCTACATCGCAGTTGCAGCTTAGAACGTCCTAGCACTTCGGCAGCAGCTATGACGCATGCGGTGGCTGCAACAGATACCACACAAGATGCAACACAAGAGCTATCCAGGCGTATGCTGTTGGCCAGTGCCATTTGTGGTGAGCCTTTCAATGCCCTAATTTCCCCTTCAAAAGATGCTAATTTACCCACAGAATCTCGTTTGCAGGCGCTGCAAGCACGTCTGGCGCGCCAGCAGCGATCGGTGGCATCGACAACGTCGCTCCAAGCTCGCGCAAATCCGTGGGGATTTCAACGAGCCCGCCATCGCTATCCACTGGGTGTGAACTATCCACAACCAGCGGAATCGCACCAAACAGTGCGCAGGATGACTGCACGGATGCCTTCCGAGACAATTCACTCAATATATCACTCACTCTAGGTATGCCATCGTCGGCACTAAACACTTCCTCAGTGGTGCCCTTACAGCAGAGCCTAATCAGCAATTGTACTGAACATACGTATCTCAAGCGATCCTGGCTACTAGTGCATCAAAACGGTCACAATTGTCGCGTGCAACGATTGCGACACACATTCTCATCTCCCGAAGCCTTCAATTCAAATGAATTACATTTACCCTACCCAGACTTTCTTAGCTATGGCACGAATCTTCCCCATGATCGAAGCTTCGGTCAATGCAGCAGTAATTTTGGCTCTGAATTATCGAGAGATCCATCCAGTCAAAGCATCGCCAAACGCGCTCGTTTGTTAACAACTTCTAAGCTGAGCAATAATAGCAACCTAAGTGAGTTAACATTGGAGCATTCAAGTCATACGCTGCAATCTAGCATAACACTAGCTTCAAGTTCTGCCTCCGCAAGCACTGCAGATACCCCGCAAATAACACACGGGGAGAGCGATAGCGATGTTGAGCAACAGGTGTCATGTTTTGGCACAGTCGCACGTCGTCGAGGTCATGAGCGCAGTCGCTCGCTTAGTAACGCGTATCAGAAAAGTAATGCAGGTAGGCAACGTAGCATGCGTCTCATGCAGCGCAGCTCATCGGCCGATTTGCTTTTGAACTATGCCTCGCTACAAGATGCGGATAAACCTCAGCGTTTGTTTTTTATTTAATTTAGGTGGTAATTTCGCAACTGGAACGATATAGTATTATGTTAATGCAATGTTGGTATATGTGTTGAGAGTTAAGAATTGTAAAATCTGTTGTTATCATGTTTGTATTAATAGAACTTAATAAATTTTAACGTATGATTTCGGTTATTAGCGACGACTTTCAAAAGCTACCAGCTAAACACACTAGCACAGTCGTAAAGATATCGCTACGAATAGTATCATCACTAATTTATCGATTGCACGATAGTTTTGCAGCCGCACGTGTTGTTGGTCATTAATATTTTTATCATAATTTTTAATAATATTTCAAACGACATAAAAATGGAGGAGGAAAACATTAAAGTTGATTCGTTTTTGCCCGTGAAAAAGGGAATTAAGCGTAATGCTGGACAAAGTGAATCACAAATGGATGTGGACATTGATGATATGCTCGTCAGTGTGTCTCAAGAAGCAACAGCCCCTCCTAAAGCAAAGCGTGTACGCAGCGAAATACGCAAGATCTCAGTGCCACCGCACAGGTATTCCTCGCTAAAGGAACACTGGATGAAAATTTTTACACCTGTAGTTGAAAACATGAAGCTACAAATACGGTTCAATATGAAAGCACGCCAAGTGGAATTACGTATTGGTCCCGAAACGCCAGATATTTCCAATTTACAGAAAGGCGCCGACTTTGTTAAAGCCTTTCTATGCGGCTTTGATGTGGACGATGCACTGGCCTTACTTCGGCTTGAGGATTTGTTTATAGAAACCTTTGAAATTAAAGATGTCAAAACACTGCGTGGCGATCATCAATCCCGTGCTATTGGTCGACTGGCTGGCAAAGGCGGACGCACAAAGTTTACAATAGAGAACGTCACCAAAACCCGCATTGTGCTTGCCGATTGTAAAATACACATCCTGGGCAGTTATCAAAATATACAACTTGCACGCCGTGCCATATGTAATCTTATTTTGGGCTCACCGCCCAGTAAAGTTTACGGCAATTTGCGTTCTGTTGCAACGCGCTTGTCGGAGCGCATGTAATTTCATTTAGTTTAAATTATTCAATTGTGATTAAGTTTGATAATAAATAAACCATTTATACATATTTATACATATACACACACAATACATAAAAGCTTGGGATTACAACTTTGTGGCTATTAATAATATTAACATAAACAGCGTCACCGAGGCAAGCACTAATATACAGCACATTTTACGATTTTTACGCTGATACATCTCGGCGCGCTGCAATTGGCGCAGGCCTTCAGTAACACGCGTTTGTGTTTGCTCAACATTATAGTCAATACGGTCCAAAACAGTGCCCTGCTCTTGTACCATTTGACCCAAATCCTTGAAGATATCGTTAAGATCGTATATAGACTTGACTATCTTAAGCACTTCCTGCTCACGATGCTCCGCCATGCGAGAGTTCTCCTCCTCAAAGAGTAAAAGCTGCTGTGGTGCCATGCGATTGCCTAAAGGTTTCTTAAAGTGTGCATCAATTTCCTGTTGATCATCATCTTCAAACAGATATGCTTTGCCACCAGCTTCTATAGGCTGTAAAAAGTTATCGAACGTATCCACAAAGTTGGCGTTTTCGCTGCCAAGTTCCACATTGGTGAATTCGCCATTATCAAAATATTTCTGTGAACGCTCCTCGCGTGAGTTTAGCTGCAGTAAATATGCGTTTTGACTGCTACGAAATTTTAGAGTAAGCTCCTGTAGCTGAATCAACGCACATTGCACAGCATTAGCGGTCAGACGTTGCTCAACTTTGCTGCCCATTCCTAGACTAGAGCGCACGCATTGTATATGCCTATGAGTGGATGTTATAAGCTTGGAAATACTCTGACTTAGAACTTCGATGTCGCCTTCGTCTTCATTTTGATCGTCGAATGCAGGACGCAAAAGATGTCGTGCATGCAATGAGCCCAGTTCATCTAGTTTAGGCTTGATTCTGGCAAGTTTAGAAAACCAATACTAATACTTAATTCATTTATTTTGATTGTTTATCGTGCTTACTTTGACATTGTATATTGCGCTTCCTCAAATTTGTCTAGCCAACCAGGCGGTGTTCCGTAATCATCTTGCATCTCCAAGCCTTCCTCAACTTCGCGCATGGAAGGCGCCAACAAGCGCTCCGCATCGCTGCCGCGCTTTTAATATAAATAACAATATTAGTTCTCGTTCAATTCAAAATATGCATGTACATGTCTCACCATATGGTTTAAGTACTTACCCTTTCATCAGCATAATTTCGATTTTTGCTGGCATTGTTGCGCATTATGATAAACACTTCGGTTAGATTGCGTGATGTCATTTTGACGAAGCAAACTAATTTTCACATGGAGCTTATCCAAAATTCATTAGTAAGAAGCTTTTATTTACAAAACAATTGAAAATATATTTTTGCGGAATATAAAAACATTCGCTATGTTGTATGCATGTGTATGTGTACAATATGTTGATGCATTGAAGGCAGTCAGCAAGCAGTGCATAAATTGCCATTCACAGCTGATTAGAATTGTGTACCAAACAGCTTTTGACACTTCATGGCGTACATATATCGATTGCCGATATGTTATAAACGCGCTTCATCAACTTTAAATGTGATACCTCATAATAGCATATAAATTTCCCAAATTTTTAAGAAAATCACATTTTGTTTATTTTGGCACTTTATTTTGTTATTTATTTAATTTTACCCATTTTAAATAATATTATTACACAAAATTGAAGTAAATAAGCTTATACCGTTAATATTAGTTAATTGTATTAGTCGATTTCTTTTTTCAATTAAAAAATGTAAATTATATATTAAAAGTTACAAGTAAATAATGCCTATATTTATAATACAATTAGTACAAAATGATGGAAAAATAAAAATATTTCACACATTTACGTTAAATTTATATATTTATAGGCATAACGTAAATAATTATTATGTTAAAAATTGTAATAGAATTATAGCAATGGATTAAAGAGTGTATTACAGTCGGCAGGCATAACTGAGCTCAGCACAGAATAGTGGCAGATTTCAAGGCAACTAAATTTAACGTTTTTCACAAAAGGCCTTTCATTTATATTTGAAGCAAGTCAAATGAAATTAAAGCCAAGCTGAGCAGTAAAAGTAACTTAAAAAAATGATTTAAAAATGTAGCCTTGACGGATTTATTTAATATGTTACGTAAACTTCTGGGCTAAAGTAAGTTGAATCCTAACAGCAAAAAAAACTGCTCATTTGCGATAACCAGGCCCGCTGCGCACTTCTATGATAGTAGTAGGTCCAACTCCTGAACCCCGTCGCAGTCGGCTCTCGTAATGATCATCATTGTACATAATATGTCGCTTATTAGTTGCAAGCGGCAGATCAGCATAGCCGCCATCATTGCGTCTTACAATGCTAGCGGTGTCCTTATTGAGCTCCACTGGGGAGCGCGAGTCCAATGAATATTTCTGCTGCAGCGGATACTTGTTTGATTTGCCATAATTTTCATCACCATGTATGTCGCGGTATAGCTCGGGTGCCTGCTGGTGTAGACCACGCAAATATACTTGCTTCTTGTCATCCTGATAGGAATCCGTCTCATTGCTGCCAATTTTGGTAAGATCCTTTTGACTGCGACTTATGAGATTAACAATGGACGGGCTTTTTAAGCCACTTTTCAATGAATTATCCTTGCTACTAGAAAATAAGTGGGGATTAGATTTGTATGCCTGGCTTGCCTGCAAATTGCTAGCATAATGATGTGCGGGCTGTTGCTGCTGTTGGCTGCTATATCCGTTTGTATAGTTATTTTTAGTCAGCTTTTCAATATAGATGGGACTAGGATCATTGCTGCCATTGATGCCATGCACATTAAAGCTCTTGCTGCGATTCAGTGTCTTGGCATAGGTGCGCGCTGGTTTGGCTGGACCCTTAAATGCCGTCAGCGCTGGCTGCTGCGGTGGACTTAGCTTGGCTGGTGACACGTAGGCTCTTCTATCTCGCTCATCTCGTACATAGTGTGGACGCGATACCGGCGAGTGTTGCGCCTGGCGATATGGTGTGTGCTCATGTAACTTGCGCGGTAATGTCTGCGCCGAACGATAGTCCTGCTGTATGTGCAAGTTAGGCGTTGAGCCCGCAAAGCGCTGTCCATGCTTCTGAAAGCGACCTAATGTTGTAGTGGTAGGCGGTGGCCTTGATCTATAATGCTCATCTTCGTTGGGGATACGCGCAAGGCGCTGAGGCTCCGTGCTGCCCTGCCGCTGTCTAATATTGCGCTCATACATGTTCTCCTTGCCGTACAGCGTACTGGAGTAGGGATCCTCTCCAAGATAGTAACGCTGTCGCGGACTTATGGCTTGATCCAGTTGTGGATCTGCAGATTCGGCACGCTTAAAGTTTCTTACGCCACTGTTCACATAAATGCTATGTGGATCTGGTTTTAGAGGTTCCCTTTGACGTCGTTGACTATCACTGTTGGAACCTTTCGACTCGTTACTGCTGTTTCTGCCGCTTTCCTGACCATCGCCAATGTGACCGTCGATAACATTATACTGCTGATAGGTGGTCAAATTTCGATCCGTGCCGGTATTTGGATTAACAACAGGTGCAGGTGCTTGTTCGCGTGACTTGTGCTTCATACGAAACTTACGCTCTGCACTGGCTGATCGTATCTTACTGATGAGTTTCCTCAGCGAGTTACCAATGACCTCGCCCATTTTGCTGGGCTTACTAGTGCTAGCTGCGGAAATATTCGATGTAGAGGCATAGCCCGCGCCAGGACGTAGCGTATCAGTTCCAATACCACCATTATGCGAGCTGGGATAGCTGGAGCTGGGCGCAAAACGTGTGCGTTGCTGTTGCTTGCGTGTTAATGTGCTTACTACTTCGCCGGAACGCTCCACGTCTTCATGCTGTCGCAGACGCTGACGCGTCATTAAATAATCAATCTGCGGTGAGGAGGAACGACTACGCAAAGGTGGAGAGTAATCCGGCGGTGGCTCCAAATGCGTCGTGGTCTTTATAACGGGTTCATGACTGTGCTGCTCCGATAGTTTCTTCTCAATGGCACGACGACGCTGCGGCACTGTGGGTCTGCTTAAATTGCTAATGCTGCCAGTGTAGTCCATGGCCAAAGGCTTGGTATTGGAGTCCAGACTACGTTCGTAACTCTTGGCGCGCACACTATGCATATTGACTTGATGCACTGCTGCATCGTTTATAAGATTGCTGTTGCTACCATACGCAATGCGTTTTTGGGAAGGCTCCTCTGTGCGTTGCAGTGTGGCCAAGCCCATTTGATAGCTGGCTGGCGCAGGTGCTGGTATGGCATCCAAGTCGTCTAAGGCATCTCGTGAGCCGCGCGCCGACTTGGCTAAAAACTGCGAGGATAAACTCTGTCGTTTTTGCTGTATTATATCCGCGCTACTAACATAGGTATCATTATGCCTGGAATCTACAGCATTGGCACGTCCCATTGCCATCTTTTCCGTGCTGCCTCCGCTAATCTTCTTCTTTAAGCCATTTCGACGTACGGTCTCCTGCAAATCCTCACGAAATGCTTGCGAGGAGAAATGATTGTTTGGCGAATCCTTGCGCTCCGTCCAGTTGCTTACACCTTGAAAGTACTTGGACTTTTCTTTTAAATTTTTGCGCTCTAGTGTGGATGCGGCCATAGCTGTAGGTTGCCTTTCCAAAGTGACTGGCTGTCCTGGTTGCGCTAACGCTTGGCTTTGCGATTTGATGGTTACATTAAAGTAGCTTTTCTTTGTGGGCTCCACTTCCGCATTATCATCGCGTGAGTCATTGGAGGCTGTAGATTCGCTGCCAAAATGCGATTCCAGCCACTTCATGGTTTCGCCCTTGCGTGTTTCTTCCTCGCGATCAAAGTCCAGCGGACGCTTAGTCAGTGCATCCTTGCGATCAGCTAGCAGTGCCACTTCTGAGAGTTGATCAAAAATTAAACACTTATGTGAAGTCTTTTTTTTTGTTGGAGCTGCCACACTTACCCTTCTGCTGCTGCGAGCGTCGAAGCTTACGCATACGATCCGACAAACTGTCCCAATCACCTGGACGCTCCAGAGAGCCATCCTTGTCCATTTGCATTGTTTCAGCGGCGTAGCGCATTTCGGTGCCAACTACTTTGCCGTTGGCAATTAGATCGACATGCTGCTCATCGCGTTGTTTAAAGTAGCGTTGATTGGCGGCCTAGTGCAAGGATGCAATATGCGCATAAGAGGATATTTTATAATACGTAAACACCAGACTAATTACCGTGGTCGTAATCTGCTCGGCACCGCCAAAATTGCCGTCATCCTTTTCCGGCAGCTCCTCGTCCACAATAAGCTCGTGTTCGGTGGTCTTCTTACTTTCCGTCACCAATGTTCCGTCTTCTTGTGCCAAACAGCGTTTCTGTACGCCTTCCGTATCGATGGTTTTACGGGATTTGCTGGTGTTGGCTATCACCTTCGGTCCCAATGGCAGCAATTGCTTTTGGCTGGCTGGTGAGCACAAAACGGCTTCTAGATCTTCAACACCATCTCGTACAGCATTTACATACGTCTTGGCAGGGGGAAGAGTTAAAGAGAAGATCAGTTAAACAGTTATTATATTACATAATGGACGTGTTGTGATAATCAGAGCGATGCAAAAAATACAAAAAATACAAAAAAACATGAACAATCGCAAACAGCTTTGAAGTAACAGCTTAGAACTCGGCAAGGCCAGCTTAACTTTGTAAGTGATTTGGCCACTGATAGCTTGTACTACAAAGTGCAATTTCGTTATTTATAAAGTCTACTTTGTGCTCTCAAAACTTATAATATATATTAGAATAAATAATCTCTGGACTTTAAATGAGAACTTAAAAGTACGACGGAATGATAAAAATCGACGCTAAGCGAACTAATAAAGATTTGCATGTTGCTTCAAATCTTATTTTTTGAACTTTGTAGGTGCGCCTTCCCATACAATAACCACGACAATTTTCGAATCAAAACACATAAAAAATTAAA
Organism: Chymomyza procnemis; assembly: GCA_035046065.1. NCBI lineage: Eukaryota > Metazoa > Arthropoda > Insecta > Diptera > Drosophilidae > Chymomyza > Chymomyza procnemis. The sequence continues at coordinate 24,923,487 of JAWNOJ010000013.1, read as the reverse complement.
TAAAAACACAAAGACATGTCGAATTGGTCAAGTTCAAGTGTAACCAAAATGGGATTAAGTTGAAATCCAATAACAAGCTTTGCCACTTGTAAGCTACACTTTTAATGGCACTACGTAAAATTAAACTTGTTCAATGATCATGTTTCAAAGTTTTTAAATAATTAACGAAGAATTACTCCCGACAAAATTAGATAATGAAAAGCAATAAGAAAATACACGATACTTCACCCAAACCTTTGCATTCTCTTTACTGAGGTGTGTGAGTAATAACAAAAACTTAAAGTAAACAGGCATAGATTTCGCAGAATTTTCTAAATATTTTGCAAAATAAATTGGCCAGAATCTTAAGACATTTTTATTTATACCGATTTATATAGTTTTACTTTTTTTTAATGATTTGAATCTTAATATTTTTGCTCATTTAGATTTTTGGTTAAATGCTTAAACTTTTGAGTTTTCTTTTATTTAACTCAAAAGTATGCATTTATTTTTGTTAAAATTTTATGTCGACACCTAAATTTATTTACTCAATCAGATTTATACTAATCCAAAAGTATTTTTGGAAAATATTTTAATGTATTTAATTTTAAGATGAAATTACAATCTACATTCTGTTACTACAATTTTCATGATTTCTAAAGATTTGTTTTATTTTGTGCAGATCAGCTGAAAAAGTACTTCTATTTATATTTTATTTTTTAACTTTTTATTAAAAATACCAAATCTTTCACTTTAAAGCCCAATTACTTTCTTGATAGAACAATAATTACTTTAAAATAATGAAAAAAAAAATACAACAAAGCCAAAAAACAATTAATCAAACTTATTCAATATTGTTGAAAATTTATGCTCATACAATTATTGATTTAATGAAAGTTATAGATTAAATATGTTTATTTATTCTTTAGCTTTAAGTCAAAAGTGAATATGTTTTTTAGATTGCCATCAAAAACAACCATCAAAAATATAACAAACTATTCTGCATTCAGCAAAGTTTACATTCCATTACATTCCTAAGTAGCCAGAGTTTACCCCCCATATTAGTTATAAGTTTATAATTTTTATGAATAAAAAAAAATAAGCATTCCATTAGAAGAAAATAATAAATTAATGCAAAATTTTGAAGCGATAATAGAAATTATGTAGCCAAATAAATATAGTTTTATGCGCTTGTTCACATACAGCTGGCTATTCTCTGGAGCTAGGAAGTTAGGTTAGATTAGAGGACCTCACATAGATCAGAGTGATCCTTAGTGGAACCGGAATTTGTCGGCTGTGAGTCGTGATCAGGGATGAGTTAGCCATCCGCTATGCGCGTGTGTTTCGCGAAAGCTGACAGTCTCTGGGGTGGCCTTTGAGCTGCCACTGCGAGACAGAAGTTGCAAGAGAACAATTTTGTAGTGTAAAAATTTGTAGCGATTTGATTCCAATAGGTAACTCTAAGCATTTTTGTACAAAAAACTGTAGGTCTATCATAATGTCTACTTTACGAAATACGTTGCTTTAAAAGTGAGCGAAAACTCGAACTTGTTTTTAATTTTACTTTATTTTTCCTATAATTATATGAGTTTTTAAAGTCGAGGCTTCTGACGCTGAAGTTATAAAGATAAAAAAACTGCTCAATCAAACTTTAAAGATACATTGTGCTGCTCTCAGTTGTGCAGTCTTCTTGCATTAAATTCAAATACTTAACATTTTTCTTAAATTTATAAAAATTCTTGAGCGTTTTGGAAGCAATTTTTGCAACAGATTTTTCGCCGCCAAAGTGCGCTTTTGTGTATTTCATTTAATTTAAAATTTATCAATATCAATATTTTTCTTAAAAATTACAAAAAATTCAAAATGTGAAAATTGAAAATAGCAAAAATTTACAAATGGGAAGTCTATGCAAAAACTTTGTCAAACGAAGTCGCTTGACTCTATAGACCAAATTGCTCAAAAAGTGTTAAGCGGGCTGTTTGCTGGAATTTTTATATTTTTAATTTTTTTTTAGCATTTAAAAAACGAAAATTATGTAATATTTGTTCAAGATTACACGCAGAGGTTTAGTTAGTTTTATTTCTTTTACCAGTTATTAAAAATCAGAAGAGCATACAAAAGTCGTTGCCTGGGATGAGTTGTTTAGTCGGGCTTAGCTTTTGTTGTGACCTTGTTTAACGGTATATCGCGTAGAAAGTGTTTTTGTTTTAAGTTGCAGTTCAAAACTCGTATATCCAGCGCAACAACAACAATAACAACAACAATGGCGTTGGGAAAAAAAACAATAACAACAGCGGCAAAAAGTCTCGATTATTGTCACTATTGTCAAATTGATTGACCGTTGAATGTTCAATAAACATGTTTTATACATAATATACACATGTATATGCAAGAGCTTATATACTTAATTAGGTACATGTATGTACATATATATGTGTATATGTAACATCGCTAGCCATGATGATTAAGAGTCTGATAATGTCGTTATGAAGTTGACAATGACGCAGAGATGGTATCTGTTGGTAGCTACAAGAGCTGAGGCGTCATTGTCATTGGCCCAAACCGTTTTTTGTTTTGGATTTCAAATTTTTGTTTTTCTTTTTATTTTTATTTTTTTTACATTTTGAATGCCAACGAAAAGTGGATTCGCGTTGGCAGGCAAAAGGTTATTATGGCATGGCAACACTTGAAGCACACCAAGCAGTTGGAGCAGTTGGAGCACTTGGAGCACTTGAGACTTGTAAGCCGTAGATAGAGCGTTAGAGCGCGCGTTGAAATGAGCAATAAAAGAGAGTGTCAGTAGTAGGAGCGTCTCGGCTGCTGTAAAAACAATAACAAAACTAGTAGTCAGAGTTCAAGATATGTTTTCTGGTCAAAAGTGAGCAACTTTCAGCTAAATAATTTGGTATATATTATGCCAAGTTTTTCTGAAAATGTGCGCGTTGCTTTTCACTTTTCTACAGCAGCTTAGCCTAACACGCACATACAGACATACCCATGTATATACATAAATATATAGTATTGCTTGTATATAAACGATATGGCTGGACTTGCGCGTTGGCCAGCTTATTCAAATTGTTATGTGGGCTTAAATAAAACTCGGCACGAAAACCACAAAAAAAAAAATAAAAAACAAAGCAACAAACTTGCCAATTTACAGACTCTTGGCTCTTAGACAAAAGGGCGTGGGTGGGGGGCCATGGCAACTATCAGACAACTGTTGCACTGGGCTCTTTGTTGGGCTCTGACTTGGTCTTTGGGTTTGCTGTTTTTTTTTTTTGTATTTTCGCTGTTTGCCTGCCCGCACGCCAAAAGACCAGTTTGCCTTGGGAGCTGCAGAGTTGCTCAACTTGCCGACGACGATCGATGATTATTATTGTAATTCAGTTAGTGTGTGCGCGTTGGCCATGCTAAGGAGTTGAAGTTCTTCAAGTTTTTCAAGCCCATATACGCCCCAGAAGCAGTCAGTAGTACGCTAACACGTATCACATACAATGCGTGAAGTTGTTGAGCTTGGAATTGGCATATGCTGATTGGACCTTTCATATGCGTTAAGCTATCGCATTAAAATGCAAACCAGACTTGCCACAAACACACACACACACGCATACACACGCATAGTTAGTATGAACAAGTTTGTATGCAACATGGTTATGGCCATATACATAAATACATAATACGTATACGCAACCAACACGCCTTTTGATTAGAATTTCGAGCATGTAACAAAAGTTCTGATTTGAATTTGTAGCTTTCGTTGTTGTTGTTGTTGTTATTGTTGCTATCTTACTGTCTCTAAGTTGCGACTCTTTGCCTGCCTGTCTGCCTGCTTGCCTGCTGTTGTGCTCCAAGTACACGTATAGCGCGCAGGAGCAATGGCCCAGCACACTTTGGCTATTGATTAAGCTCAGTACAGAACTTGGAAAAACTCAGAACAGGTCTGTTTGTGCCGACTACTGTGTATGTGTGTGTGTGTGTAGCCGTGTTGGTGTGCGTATCTAAATGAGCGCTGTGTGTGTATGTATGTGTACAAGTACCGGTTTAAAGACAGTCCAAGAAGTTTGAGGGGCCGCTAAGTTCAACTTTGCTGCATGCTGCTCATTATTGACTTGCCACAAAAAACTAAAAAGCCTTTCATATGGCGTAACCAGAGCGAACGCCACTGCTAACAAGTTACTTCACACACACACACACACACACTCACACACACACACACATACAACGACTTCAACATAAGAACCATAAATACAGCGCAAGTTCGTTGCCTAAGTCTTTTGTTTTGTTCATGTTAATTTTTTATTATCTTTTTTTTTCCTTTTTTTTATTACTTGTATTTGAGTTTTATAAATTGCATTAACAGTTTTTATGTACATCTAATTTAATTTTTTTTTTAGTATTTTCACAATCTTCACACCTTCAAATCAAAGCGCCAGCTTTGCCATACAGCGCATAAAATCTTTTTTACACTTAAACGCTTTTAAACAATTGTTTAAGCTTTGTAATCGCTTTAAATGCGTTTTTATTACTATATATATATTTTTTTAATTAAGACTAGATCACATAATAGCAAAATCACAAAATGCAAATTGCAAAAAACAGCAAAACGAAATTATGCTATAAAAAGTAAACAATAATAATAATAAAACGAATTGAAATCAAATGCGAGACACGGCACAAAATTTGTTTCAAGTTATATGGGAAACGGCTAAAACCAGTTGTCTTCTCGGCGCTCGCTCGGCCGCGACTGAAACAGCGGCTGCTTGGGATGTTGCAGCGGTTGCCGCAGCCACTGCCACAGCAAGCTGGCGGCAGCAAGAAACAGCCGCAGCAGCAGCAGCAGCAGCAACAACAACAGTAACTTTCGAATGAGCTTAAAAGCAAGCAGCAAGCCGTAGTCAAAGCCACAACAATAACAACAACAACAACAACAAGCACGGGCACGGGCGCAGGCACAACAACTGACAACAGCTCCGCTCCAGCTCCAGCTCCTACAACAACCACAACTAGTTACCACTGGAGCTTAAGCGTATGTGTAAACGTTTGATTTCAGCTGAGTGCCGCAAGCAGCGCTTTTCACGCCAAACTGATTTTCAGCTATTTATTGCAAGAGATTCTATAGTACTCTATATATACATACAATATTTATATATATAAGCGCCTGCAATAGGTAATTTTTGTACAATTATGATGGAACTTAACTAAATCGAACTGCCTGGAGAGTAGATGGGAGTCTATACCAAGCTTGATATTACTACAAAAGTATCGTAATATTTATGCAAGACTTTTTAACAAACTTAGCCTTCTAAAGGTAATCACATTAAATAACCGGAGAATCTGCTATAGGTTACTATTCCTGCACGGCTTCATTGTTTCTTCTGAACTTCTTAATAAAATTATATCCAGTGTAGCTTCTGGAGTAACGCGTCATTTTGTTGCATTAGCCCTACAATATTCTTTATCTAATTATGCTTTGTACAATCAATACGTGTCTTATGTGTTTATTATAAATTCTTTAAAAATTGCCCTCTTTTGAACTTTTCATTCAGTTATCTTAAACAACTGATAACAACATCATTGGCATATCCTCCCAATCCTCTCATGGTTCAATGATGATCTTTTATCTGTTATTTTAATATACTATTTTTTTATATATTGTATTTCTTTTTTTTTAAATTTCTTAATCTGCTTTTAGTCTTACATTTTTTATATTTAATTTGTTGCCTTTGACTATTTGGCCAACGATCCAAAGGCAGAGCTTCATTAATAGAAGCGAACAGGGTTATAGCCGATTTTTTGGATATAAGTTGGTGCATATCACTAAAAAGTTATATAGCTATATTTTTCTTTGTTCAGTTTTTGGATTATTATTACAAAACTAAACTAGATAAATTTTAACGGATTTCGTTTAATAAATAAATTATTTGTCTCTCAAAATTGAAAATAAAGTCATTATACAGAAATGGGTCGTAATACAATAGTAACATACGTATGCCCTATTTGCTGCAGTATAGTAACGTTATATATGGGCGCTTTAATAATTTTAACGATATTATTCCGTTTTTTGAGACAATTTGAAGAATGTAGCAAAGTAGCATGATGAGCTTCATCTGAGATCGAATCATTTAAATCTTTGACCCTATTGAGTCATAATGGCAACTATAGGGCTTACATGCCACCAAAAAGTTGTAACATTCGGCAAAATTGGATACAATCGGAACTGGAAAACATCTCTTTCATATTAATAAAAAAAAACAATATAGGAAACCATTAATACAACAGATATTGTAAACTACGTGGCTGTCGGTACCGATGTATCTTATTAGCCGTATTAATATTCTAATAAATTTTATTTTCACGCATTCCTTATATGATATTTATATAAACACGTATAATTTCTTGATAAATTGTGCAAATACAAGGATATAAGTTTACTATTCTAGTATTATTAATCTTCATCGAACTAATGCTGGCAAACTTAAAATTTTATAATTTAAATATGCATTTAAAAAATGCCCCAAAACCTATATCGGTTTTATGGGGCGGAAAAATGAACTGACAACAAGAAAATAGTTAAATCAGTAGTACTGACATACTACGACTTGGGATTTTCCATTTTGCACAGAAATCAAGTTCGGACTTTTTTTTAGTTTAAAATACTTCCTTTCTTTATCAGCTTCAGAAAAATCCAAATATCTGCTGCTAGCTACAATCAATCTGCTGTCAATAATCATTAGAACTCTGGACAGAAGTTTCAAAGATGATAATAGCATTTAAGTCAGTGTTAGTCTTTTAAGTCTGTAAAATATTATAATTGCATTTACTTAAAAAATGTTGTATAATCTTGCTTCGCTAGATAGTAGCAGCTATAGAAAGGTTATCTTGCTCTTTGTGTTATTCGTTCCATTTTAACTTAGAATTGTGACTAAGATCTTAGAGCTCCAAAGCGAAGCATGTAGGTAGTCCTATTAATGGCGACGTACAGCTTACAGCCGAAAAGTAATGGCTGTTTCTTGAAATTAATACAGATTCACTTAGAAAAATTGGTTTATTTTGTTTAGTTATTCTAATGCTAAGTTTTTTATTATATTATTGTTTCCATTTTTCCGGCATCTTTTAACTTAACCAAGTTAAGGTTCAAAATTTTTTTTGCACTATAAAAAGCTTAAAATTCACAAGTTTTTCACGCGGCAATCACATACATAGACCCGACCCGATCTAGGGTCTAAGTCCTAGTCAAATGATATTAATTTTCATTGTATTATAATAAACAGGTTATAAATAAATAAAAATAAATAAATAATTAAACTTTAACTTACTTCATCTGTTACATCGCCTAAATGCTTAACATCTTCGGTTTCATGATAATCTTTGATTTCCTCATGAGAAATAACGCGTTTATCATCGATTTGACGCACTAGTCCATCGCTTGGGCGTGGCACCATGCGTTTGACCAAAGTGCCACCAGCTCCAAAGGCATCCAGTGGCGCTAATTGTGTATCTTTACCAGCATCGGGTGCAACAAGAGCAGCTGCAGCGGATGTTATTGCCGCTTTGCCAGTTATATCATCCAGCAGGCCCAGATCGCGTTTCTACGTTAAGTATTTATGAATCATAAAAAGCCATTTAATTACATAATTTCTTGCCTTGGTTTTATACTTGCCTCAGTTGTTTCGGACTCTTGCTTGTCCGTATCCTCGGTGGTATTTGTGGACACAATGGGTCCAGTATCCTCAATAACTTTGCCATCCTGTAGCTTTAGTTGACGCTTAACTCGCGTCTCTATTTGTCGTGTTGTGGTCAATTCTGTTTTACGTTTAGTTATCCATTCCTCTGTAAAACATCATTAGTTACGATTAAGTTATAAAAATTAATATTTTTTTTAAATTCATTAGTAAATAATTCGTATATAAAAATTTAATTACAATCTTTGTATTAGAATACCTAAAAGTATATTAGGTTTAAACTTATTGAATAGGACATATATTAAGCTGAATAAGGACATTATAATAAATAAATACAAAAATAATAATCGTAACATATAAGAAATCAATGCTTCTGTTATGGAAAATTATGTCCGTATTGTAGGCAGGGAAGTTGAAAAGAAAGATTATTTGTGGGGTTAAAATTATTGACAAGCAAGAAATAAATACGTGTATCTTTAATCTTCATGTAAACATTTATCACAGGACAACTACAGTGATAAATTCAATTAAAATAATTTCAGACTTAACAGCTTTTCCCGATCTTTCAAAGATCTACTATAACGCAGTTCAAGCCACTGTCGTTTAGCTTGTCACAAACCCTCTCTAAGATCCACGTTCAACTATCTTAACCCATCATGAAGATGAACATGGTTGCTTAGGCGTTACTCTTGTGTAAATTTTATTTCTTACCCCAACAGAAGTTTTTTTGTCGTCAAACACAGCACAAAAAAATAAGGAAAGAAATATTATTAAAATATAAAAACTGAAAAATTTTAATTATGTCACAAAAACGAGTTGTTGATCGCCAACCAGAATTTAAAAAACCTTCCTCGCTCTTCTACAGATTATTGGTAAAACACTGAAATCAGAAAGGACGCAAAAAATATTTCTAATTTAAGAAAGGGTGAAATTTAAGCAACTTAATTTTTGGCCGCAAATTTTTTTTAAAAACTAATTCAGCTTGTGCTACTGTCAAATACGTTCAGTTTGATCTAATTTATTCATAGATTCATTGACTTTTAAAAACAGAACTTAAAAATAATCGATATTACGGCAAGAAAAGTACTTTATCGAGACATTGTGTTTATAGCTGAAGTTCATTTCTGGTTAAAAGGCTTAACCGATAAGCTATATTTGCACATTTCGACTAAAGAGTAACCAAAAGCATTATATTAACCACCAAAAAAATGGCATGAAAGTCCGATTTATTGTGCATTATTGGCCAGGGGCTTCATGCCGCTGTACTAATTTAAAGACGGCAAAAGACAGAATGGTATTGCTAATATTTGCATAAAATGGCGTGCCACAGCACACGATACAATGGTCGAATCGAGGTGCAAATTTGATGGAGAAAAATGCATATTTCACGTTTGGAGCCGAATTGATAGCTACATAGAAAATTCATTTAAAAGTCTCTAGACCTATATTTAGGTCTACAACGATAGGCCAGAACAATTGACGCAATATTGAAGAATTTTGTCAGTGGGAGGGACTATATTGTCACGCGGTCAACTAATAAATTAAATTAACTTTAAATAAAGCTTTCATAGGATCAAGATAAACAAAAACAATACCCATTATATAAAGATTTAATAAAAAAAATAAATGTGTAAAGATGTCATTACTTAAGTGCATAAAAATGAATTGAATGGAATGTATCATGACAATCGACTTCAAAAGATTTAAGTCACATTTTTATACAAGTCGCCAAAAGTTTCACAGCTTTGTAAGCTTATATAAGAAACAAATAATATATGAAACAATAAAAAGATATATATGCACTTAAGGATGAGAAATATGGAATAAATATAATCTGTTACTAAAGACAATCACAAACGCAAAATAATCATCACGATACTGACGCAGAAACGTTTCTGCACAAAAATGTGCAATTCAGTCATATACCTCAAATAGAAATCCAACCAAGAAGAAATATTGAAAACCACTCTATAATATAATAATCTAAATATTGTAACGCTAAGAATTAAAACAATACCATATCCTGGCAATGGAGAAGGATTTTATAATTGCGTTCCCTCTACTGCCTTCTTATTTTTAATCTGAACAGATTGTAAAAATATATTTTTATCGATTTTCGGCATACAAATTTCACACTAATCAGAAAAAAATAATTTTACTAATTTGGTATAAACTTTTTATAAGAAAATCATGTTGAAATGTTAAAAATCCTTTAATTCTTTTAAAAGTTTACTTTACTTAGATACAGAAGAATCACCATGTGTATAGAATATTTGATTAACTTTCCAGAACAATTAGAAACTAAGAAAAACTAAGTTTATAATTATATTAAAACACATTTGATTTCATTGGGATTACTCTTATTGATAAGCAATTTTTGAAAAACACTTAAACTACTATATAAAATATATATATAATGTTTATTAGCTTCCCAGTTAATATATTTCTATCAATTAAGGATGATTTTTTTTGCAAATATGTCTCGATTTACAAAAAGCTTTATCGATGTTGAAGAGATCAATACACTGAAAGCGCAAAGTGCACTTCCGATGAGTTACACTGATGATTAAAAGTATGTTAACAACATGCAATAATAACAATGTTTTCTTTAATTGTTTAAATTAATTCCCCCGAACACAAAGTTGCCAAAGCAATTTCGTGCTGCCGCCTAAAAGGCTGCTACACTATTTTTTAAATTTTTCATGCAGTGTCAAGTTGTCCCATGCATTGCATGCAACAAGGCCAAACTAAAGACGGAAGTTAAATGCAACCGAGATTAATATCAATTGTTCTTAATTAAGATTTAAGCAAGTTTCGTCAAATATCATAGTTTAAAATGCCAAACATAACAGTTCTTAATTATTGTTCTCCTCCTTAAATCTCCAGGCACTTCCTACTAGGATCTCCCTACATATATATATGTATATATATATATAGCAGCATAGAGAAATTCCAATTGCAGTCTTCTTGGAACTTTAACGCTTGAACGATTTGTTGAATATTTTTTAGTCATTCGCTTAGTTGGACTCTCGCCCTATTACGTAACAATGTCGGTTTTTGTCTAACATTTGTTGTGCTTTGTGTGCGGCCAACTGTAGTGTATCTATATGAGTGTGCGGGTGTGTGTGTGTATGGCTAGTTACAACCTGTGCCGCCAAAACCGCACAGATTGTCCAAAACGCTTGGCCGTCTGCTCTGGCTCTTGATTTAGTGAATGAAAACTGCGTTTTTCCACTGCCACAGCCACAGCCGCAGTCGCAGTCACAGCCACAAGAAAAGCTGTTTTAGTTTTTTTTTGCTTGTGTCTGGCTGCATTGAAATCGCTGGACCATTAAAGGTCGCTTACATAATTTATCTGCAGCCAGCGCAAAGAAATTGAAACGACTCGATGTGAAATGTGCAATCCGTAGACAATGTCTAAGGCAGCGCTATACAGAAGAAGAAACAGAGAAAAAAAATGTAACCATACTAACAACGGCGTTTCGCTTGAATTTTTGCACACTTTTGCAATTGGTGGACAGAGATCCAATGCAAGACTCAGCACCAGATTCAGAGCCGGCTAAGAAACGCTGGGCAGTTGTAGTGCCCAAGCGTTCAAGCCGTTTGACTCGTCTGATTGAACTATGACTACATGCACACACTCACACAGACACATGCTATATCTAATATCTGTTTGTATGCATTTTGTGTTTATCGCTTTTGCATATATCCGCATATTTGCAATTGCCAAGCCAACCAGCCATGTCATTAATATATAACAATAAACAGTTGCAACGTGACGAGACATAATGTGAACTGAAGTGTTGCAGAATTCTCAATTTCGCTTCACTTTTATTAACTCAACTTTCAATTGTTAATACTCGTAGCCTATGTACTAGGTAATGTATGTTGCAATTTATTTTAAGTGCTTGAAAAATCGTTTACCTTGAGTGACACAATTGTGTTAATAATTATTGTTTGCAAAGATCAATTTTAATGTAAATAAATTTGTTGTCTAGACTGTCAGCAAAGTGTAATTGATTTGTACTGTAATTTGCGAATTCCCTTTTTTCCCCCTATCTGCACTCTTAAATTGCAATATTGTTCCCTGATACATATATTATGATGATGCCGATTTTACAATTCTAACTTCTATAGTTAGCAATTATGTTTTAATTATATTTATATGTGGACATACGTAAAGTACCCAATAATGTGTGCAATACGCATCTATAGCCAGACCCAATTAACATTTATTATCGCACTACTTGGAAAATATGCATTTACTGAAGCTATTCCAATTAACTAAAGTCTTTGGTTGCAGACGAGTTTTTTAAACGATTTAGCAAAAATAAAAATACTAAAATAAAGCAAATACAATTGGTCAATGGCTATTGAATAACTTTAATGCAATATTTAATTATTATTATTATTATTGTTATTGACATGTTCTTATTGTAACATAACGTTATTTTAAGAACTTAGCCTATCTACTATTGCTTTCCAATTTTGTCTATCCTGAGTTAAATATCTTAAATCATTTAGAGGTTCAGGGCTCATGACGCGTCATCCATAGCCTCTCTTGAACAAATGTCAACCTTTGCCTTTACGCGGCGTTCCACACAGAAGAGGCAATGGCGACCGAGCTGTCTTAGGTATAACTGAATTTTCATCTGATGCTCGAAGGAAATGTTCGCATGACCCAGGAAGGTCTCAGGTAGGATCGGATGCCCATTAGACCAATCAAAATCCAAGCAAGATAGACAATCTATCACCAATCTAGGCAGCTCGGACCAATCATCCGTTTCTGTCCGAATTCGCACTGATTCGCGTATCTACTAGAAGAAACAATTTAGATAACTTCAGAGTTGGATCGGATAACGGCTTGACGGTAACTAACCCTTTACGCAATATTTAATTAACTGCGACTTTAAGACCATTAATGGCAAATATTTAGGTTACGAATTGACATCAGAATGACATAAATTTAAAGCAAAGGCTACATCGAATTGACTTTACTTTGCTGCGTTCTATTTATCCACTTTCAATAAAAACTAGCTAATATTTTGAGTTATCCGGTAAACTCGTAAGACAAGAAATTAAACCTTAAAAGTTCGTATAAAATACAACGATGATGTCCAGAAAATGATTCACCTAATTTGCTTAGTATATTAAATATATACAATCTCAAGATTTAAAGTACAGCTATTGAATAAAAAAACAAAAAATATTAAATAAAAAGAGAAAAAATAATAATAAATACAAAAATAGAAGAAATCAAATGCTACAGCTGCAGAATATGTTTATAATTAAATGTATGGACATAAACGAAAAGCATGTTCCACAAGTATTATAACATTTTGAAAATATCCAAATGCAAACAGTATTTATTTCATATAGCGAAGGGAAGTTTTCTCTGCACAGTTCTGGTTCAATCGAAATGAATAAGTTTTTAAAAAAATTAGCCTAAGGCCTAAGCCGCTATGGCATCATAAATTGAACACAATTTATAATTGTCTCAATTTTGAACACAATTTATAATTGTCTCAATTTTGAACACAATTTATAATTGTGTCTCAATTTCTTTCAATAATAATAATAAAAAGTTTTTAAAATAAAGTCCTTCAAGGTCTATAAAAAATAATAAATTTAAATAAAGTGCTTTAAAATTAAATAACTAAATACGATGTAAAGAGATGTGCAATGCGTCAAGTTAAGATGATTGTCGAAGGCAACTCATGGGTCATGGTTTTTTGACACAAAGGAAAGACCATGGAAGGGCAACTACTCCAGGTTGGTATTGACAACTGAAGTATCTATTATTTCGACTCTCAGAAAACTGCAAACTAAATGTAATTTTTTAATTTTTTGATCAGAAAACCAAGTTACACTTATAGGATAAGGAATTTGTACGTTGAACAAACAAATATTATATTAGGTAGAAGCATCAGAGAGGAAAATTAAAAATCATCATTAATTTCAAACTCCGCTGCCTAGTTTTCGTTGCATACATAAAATTATTTAAGTTTTCTACAATACGATGACAATCGTATGAAATAAATATTTACATGTTTTTTCTATTAATGTGCTTTCAACTTCCTTACAAAAATTAGCATATTCAAAATTACTTAACGAACAAAGCTCCACACAAGCGCAGTGAGAACATATAAATATTAATATTTCATATAGACAAAATTGTATAAGTTTTTTTTATATTTATTATCTCTGCTTTACATATACAATCTCTTATATGGCTTGTCATGTTTCCCTTTAAGATGCCTTGGGCACTTCCTCACAAAATTATCACACTCTTTCACTCTATTATTCAAAGTTTGTCTGTCTATACAATAAGTCATTATTACATTATTAAGTATGAACAACAAACAAGTAAACAACATACAACAAATAACTTGCAACAGCAACAACACTAGCAACAACAGCTCACAGTAGCAACAACAATTGAGTTAACAATGTTAAGCCAACAAATACTTTGCATAAATTTCTCACATTAATCCGAAATATTTTCGTACTTTTATTTGTGTTTGTGCGAGAGTAAATGTAATTATAAAAATTAACCATCAGTATATGTAAATATTTGATTGAAGCTTTTGCTTGTTATGCCAATTCCTTATTTATTGCCCGGGGGCATTCCGCAAAACGAATAAAAGGCAAGTGTAGAGGAAGTGTGTCATAAAATGGGAAGCCAACGCCCTTGTCTCAACTAAAATGGGGCATGACTGGATGGACAGTGGCACGTGACAGCTGAAACGACTATGCGCTCGTAAATGGTACTACAATTGGTCAATTGTCTAGAATTGTGGATATATTTGTGTTATACCATTGTGCCGGATAAGCAAAGTGAATATGGGATTCTGCATATATTTTCCCGTCAAGAGTTTGTCATCATAATCTTGGAAATCAGCCACACAACGACAGCAACTGTGGCTACAGACTTACGAAACGCTGCTCCATCAAGTGGGAGCATTAGGATATTGCCTTCGCCTCTACCTGTCGCAGAAATCGGGAATGCAATAAAGAAGCTGAAGAACAACAGGGCAGCTGGAGAAGGCAACATAGAGAAGGCAGACTCTTGGAAGTGTGGAATCATTGTAAAGCTTGCCAAGAAAGGAGACCTTAGTGGAGAGGAATCACACTTCTCAACACTAGCTACAAGTGTTGTTGTAGTAGCTACCTCAGGAAGCACCATGAATGTGGTTTGTCAAATATATATGATAAAATAGAAAGAAGAAAGTTAGAAAGTGATAGAGACTAGGGATAAAGTGTTGGCCACTCTACTGAACGAGCGCCTTCAAGAAAAGATCAAGCCAATAGTTCAAAATGAACAGACAGTATTCAGACTACACAGGAATTGCGTAGAGCAGGCAAACACACTACGCATAATCACCGAACAAGCTGTGGAATGGGGAGCTAGCTATATCTACTGTTCGTAGACTTCAAGTAGGCGTTCTACTCAATAGACATAGCGGCAATACGGAGAGCACTTGGAGTACCAACTAACATCATAAGCATCATCAAGTCGATGCCAAATTGACTGTACTGCACAACGGGAAAACTAGTGCATCTTTCCAGACGTATACTGGAAATCGACAATGATGCCCATTCTCGCCGCTACTCCTCAACATTGTGGCTGACGAACTAATGAAAGAAGCGTGCAGCCCCAAACGTGGAACCACGTGGAGCTTCACCAGACACCGTGAGGATTTGGATTATGCATACCACATCTGTCTAACCTATCACAGGCGCTGCGACATCCAGGGCAAAACTGATGACATCGCCTGGCTAGCAAGCAAAGTCCGAGTTGAGATAAACGTAGCCAAAACCAGGGCAATGCGCTTCAACCACTCCAGCCAAGGCAACATTACCATCAATGGGAACGCAATTGAGTTCGCCAATATCTTGACACCATCAACTCCAATAATGGCGGCGTGGATGATGACGTCACAAATTTACGATGCGTGTGTAAATTTTTGTCCCTGTTGAGTGTTCATTTCAAATGGAACCGTCTACCAAGTTGTACAGACGTCTCCAGGGTTTATTTTTCACTATCTGTTCTCAAGAGCTTATCTTAGTTTTGAATGTTTTGAAATTTTGTACAAAAATTTACTCTAAAAAAATTTAATTTGAAAGGGGTAAATCTATAGAAGCATTCAAAAGTTATATACTTCGTTTTCTATGTACAGTATCACGGTTCATTGACTTTTTATTGATTTAGCATGAAGATTAAAACTTCTTCATCCCCACGAGCGAATATAGTACCACTTCATACGCCAATCGTACATACAATGCCCTTACCCTATAAATGATAACCATTTCAAATTCAATCGCGAAGATTGTCCAAAAAGAATTGATCTTGAATAAACGAAACAAGAAAGGATTGGATCTAAAAAAAAGTATTGTGATGTTAATTTCCTTCTAAGAGAAAAGGGAACTATTCCTAGTATTTAATTATTTCGAAGCTATATCGCTATACGGCTTTAAAGTCAGTACTCTATCTGTAAACTATCGATGACCACTCTAAATAAACAAAAAAAATAAATAAAATAAATTATACTAAAATATTTACCAAAGATAAATTTATTATTATGCTGGATTTAAAAATTAATTATTCAACTTGCGATATTTAGATTACTTTGAAAATTTTGGATTCTGGCGCCAAATATCTATGCTGCTTCTATTTTTGAAGTAATCCCATGTACCTATTTTTCCAAAACGTTATAGTAACTTTATATTTTAGTCCTGCACTAAGCTTATGACATTACGAAGAACATTGTTTAGCAAATGATAAACGCACCATGGTGTCTCTATATAGACTATATATTATCTATTTCTAGACAGTTTTATGTATGCACCCAACACTTTGCAATTTGTTAAAGAATTTAATTAAATCATATTAACATGAATCATGAGCACAATAAGTTCAAGATCATGAGAATATTACGACTGCGCTGGTTGCATCGTGAAATTATTTCAATGAAAAGGCGAAGATGACTGGCTTGCTGTTGTAATAAATTGTCAAGGTTTTTTATCAGCATCACTCAGAGAATAAATATTTGATTTAAATTAGACAAAAAAAAATTATACAAAACAAGTCTACAACTTTGTAAATGCAATATTTTAGCATAAATCTTTAGTATACAAAAATTAGCTATGATATTAAGAAATCAACTAAGAAGTTGATGTCAAGAGAAATAAAAGAATGTTCGCCATAATTATGGTCACACTGGCAAAAAAATTTTTTTCGAAAGTTCCGCCCAGACACAAATGGTGTTCCAAACCAAAGCTTTTGTACGTTAGTAGCCTCGTAAGAAGCTTGTGACCGCGTGCAAACCTATTTTCTTTTTCTATTTCATCAATCTTCTTCGCGATCTTAACTCATTCTGACTTGCGAAATCAAGTAACTTTAATTTATCATGAACTATGATCCCCCACTTGATGTTCTCCTGGCATTTTTTAACAAAAATGTTGAAATTGTTATGTTATTTCCTGTTTTCATCTTTTATGCTATAAATCGAAGTTACTAGCCGGCCCCACACGTGAGACTGTGTACATGTATAAAAAGCGGATTTGTATTATATTATATTTTCACCGCCCAAATTTCACATTTCCCAAATGAAGCTATACCTTTGGGAAAGCTTGGATTATTCGCGTTGTTCGAACTATGTTGCGTTGGGTAGCTGACTTGCTGAAGATATCATTGTATATCATATCTTCATATACGATATTTCACAATTCAATAGCAACAATGTCAAAATAATGCGTTGAACTACTTTCGCATCAGCTAAAGTCGAGATATTTGATGTGCTCCAGGAACTCACAGTTGTCTCCGAATCAAAAGAAAGTAAAATATTTTTTAAGAAAATAAAAAGCATTTCACATAAATAAGTCATTCGAAAACCGTAAGAGGCAAAACTCATACATGCAAACATTTCTGTTGCAGTGCAGTCAGCAAGAGCGCAAATGAGCGCGAGAGTGACAATCAACTGCGTAAGAGAGTTGATCAGAATTTTATACACTAAAGTCGCGCGCTATGTGTATTGGGACTCTGTCGATATCTGCTCTAGAAATAAATTGTTAAGCTTTTAAATTTGTTTATTGGATCGTATAGATTTTAGACAAAGCTTTTTTTCAGAGGAAAATATGAGAATGCGTTTGTGCCAAACTGTACTCTAGGTTTCTTAGACGATTGCAAAAAAATAATTAATTTAAAGCTAAAAGTTCATGGAAAGGGTTTTAAAAGCTTTACTCACCTTCTTTGGTAGTAGCTTCTGTATCGCAATCGATTGCTTCGTTTTCATCATCGTCTTTGGGTTCAAATTCGACCTGCGAAGTATCAATATCGTAGAAATTAACGCGTGTCACGTGACGCACGATATCTGTGGTGGTTGTGTTAGTATAATTGGCGGGCATTGGCAGTGACAATGACAATGGCATTGGCAGTGGCTGTTGGGGCTGCTGGGGCTGCTGGGACTGGGGAACAACTGCTCCATTGATGCGAAATGTATAGGGTGCAGCTGGGAAACCACGTGGTGGCTTGGGCACAATGTTTGCCGGCAAAGAGGTGCGCCATCCCGACGTGCGTCTTCTGTGCGCTGTAGGCTTAGATCTGCTGCTGTTGTTGTTATTGTAGTGGTTGCTATGACTATGACTAGGTTGGTGGTGTTGGTGTTGGTTATGACGGGGGTGCTGTTGCTGCTGCTGCTGCTGTTGGAGATTATAGGCAATGCGTTGGTGATATTGGCTTGCTGGTATGGCCGTATCACCCGTTGACGCTGACGAGGCATTGTTGCTGTCAGGTGAGGAAGATTGGCCACTGGAGTGCGCTGTGCTCGGTTGATTGGTGTTGGCTAGGTGGGCTAGGGCGTGGCTGCTGCTGCTGCGGCTGCAAGTGCATGGCGTCAGTAGGAGGATCACCACCATTCGATCATCTGACAGGCCTTAGCTGCAAATTGTGGGAGGCGCGTCTAACACTCGACAAGGCGACTCCCAGCAGCAGCGGGCGCCAAACTACATTTGGGCGTAACTTTTTCAACTTTTTTTTTTTTTCGTTGTCTAGTGTTTCTTATTTTCTACGTTTATTTCCACTTTTAATTAGAATTGCACTTTCGCTGATGTTGCAAATTTAAATACGGCCACACTTTTCTTATGCTGATTTCTGTTGTCTTGGAACACATTTTCGTTGCACACGCGACGTGCCGTCAAAGTGGTTAAACTTTTTTCAAGTTTCTATACAAAGTGAAATTTTTTTGCAAAACAGCTTGTTGGCAATTTTCCTATATAAAAGGAAAAACAAAGTTGTGCACAAACAATACCCAAAACTCACGTATACGCCCCGTTGCCGCTGCGATTTTCAAATTAAGTTGTAGCTCAAATTTCGCATTCGCCCTAAAGGCATAAAATTCACCAAGTGTGAAGTAAAGAACCGTTTGGCTAGTACATATATGTGAGATACCAAGTGTAACTAAACCACTTTATAAGGTAGTTTAACCATCTTTTTGTGCAGCTAAGCTAGCTTCAATCCACTCATTAATCATAACTTGAATTTTTCGTTGAAATTTTTATTTTCATTAAGTTTTTTTTCTTTGTTTGATGGTTTGGCTTTAAGCACACAAAGTGGGTGAAAATAAAGTCTTCTCCACAAAAGATACAAATCTTTAGACTGGCATATTCTAATGAAAACCTCATTACATAACATTGGACTGCTAAGTGTGGCTATAAATCCGCTCAAACTGGTCTATATGTTGCCTTAAGGGAATGTGAGAAACGAAGTATAATGATATTCAAATTTTTTTGTACAATTTATGATAATTTTTATGAATGAGTCGTTGTAGTGCTAACTTTAACAAGCTCTGCCACTTAAAAATTGGCTGTAAATTTTCAAAGCTATGATAGATTATATAAGCTTGAGTACGGCGACTTGTTTCTGAAAAAGCCTCCAAAGTTGTAATCATATGCCCCTATAAATAAGCATAAGATAGTTTTGCCATACACTTACAGCTGCTGAATGAAAGAGCAGTTTAGTTTATACATAAATTTCAGTTTTTACGATGTTCATGGTGTTTATTTTTTTTTCTATCAAAACTTGGTTGGTTGGTATTACAATAACATTCCCAAAGAGATTCTTTTGGTATTATAATGGCAGCTTTTGAGCTTAAATTCCATAGTATATGGTTTATGTCTAGTGAGTTGCTATAGCTTCAAGTATCATATTTGAGTTTTTAAGGCAAACAAAATACAAACTATCTAAAAATAAGCACAAATTTAATTTAAAAACCTACCATACATTTTTAAACAACGACCATGAATTCACTAAATTATAAAAATTTAAACATTAAAAAATGTAAAACAAAAAAAATATATATATAGAAACAACTTCTTTTTCATATACAAATTTCAATTAATTATTTATGTAATTTATTTATTTATTAATTTAAAAAAATAAATGGTTTTTTTGGAAAGTAAGTGAAATGTATGATTTGTTTGCATATTGTTTCCACAATAAATTTTCACATTCTGGTTCCAGTTATATGATAATTACCATTTAGGTAGCAAAAAGCTTCACATTATATTTGATAAAAAAAACATTTGTCTCTGCACATAAATCTTTTTCTTTTATTTATAATATTTTTTCAAAATAAACTACAATTTACATAAGGTTAATGTTTTTAAGGTTCCTGTGTCAGCACACTCAAAAAAATACCAACAAAGCAGGATTCATACCCTAAAAAATGTCTGTCAGCTAAATAGATTTGTAATCGACTAAAACAAGTGAGTATGAAACTTCAGAAAAGCTTTGAAATATAAAAAATTATCTTTTAAAAGACCAGACAGTGTAGCATTGCATAGCTGACATGCTGAAGATATTATAAGTAGATCATACTGTGCTTATTTTCTACGAATATTTGACCTCATTTACTGCAAATTAACAATTACGATTTGATATTTCACACTTCAATCGCAATAATGCAAAAATTACCTAAATAATACATTACTTCCGCATTTACCATATTCAACATATTTAGATGAATCAGTTTGATCTACGAAACAAAAGTCTTGCCAAACAGAGACTCCTTTCCGAGAAAAGATCGAAATTACATTTACATACATTTTAAAATATTTTATTTCTTACAAAAAAAAGATTATTTATTTAACCTCAAGTTAACCTTAGTAACTCAGAGGAATATGGTCTGCAAAGTCGGGTTTTATTTGAAAAAGTATTTTGGCGCTTTTATGGTAGTTTCATGGGTGGCTAAGGAACATAACTGAGCATATATGTGGCTCGAATTGATGTTAGCTTGAGTTCGTTTTAAAAACGAGCCGTATTTGTTTAATATCTGTGCCAATAACTACTTTAACTTGTTTTCTTTTTAAATATTGATAATAAAAATTGATTGATAAATAAAACTGCTTTGTATTTAATAAAATATCGAAAAACCTAAAGTTTCACCAATATACAATGGTTCCAAAGACCAAGAATTTGTTGACATAAAATCGAAAAACAAAGCCAGGGATTTCATATTTTGTTAAAGATTTACTTAAATATTTTGTTTGACTGACTTGATCACATCTGCGCTTAACTGGCAGCTGCACACAGCGATTTTTCAAAAGAATCCAATATAAAAAAAATATGTACACAATTTTCCATTTATTTAACTTCAGGTGCTTTGGCATTAATTAAACAAATTAAAAAAAAACGTTGTTTATAGATTAAGCTGCCTAAGTACTACTAAATATTTTCAAAGCTTTATTTTTTCGGCTATCGCTTCAAAAGCGGAGCATGAATATATCGAAGAGTACAATCACAGACGAATTACTAATGTAGGTGTCTTTAGTTAGTAGAGATTTAGTTAGGCAAATAGAATCAATGCTGCTGCTGGGAACTGAAACACGACCTTTGCTTTTAGAAGCCACACAAAGTAACGCTGTCAACATACTCAACAAGGTACAGGGGCTAGTTTGCCTTAGTATCACATGGGTAATGAGAACGACCCCGACGTCAGTTTTGGAGGCGATTCTTAACCTGAGCCTCTTACACTTAGTAATAGAGGAAGCGGCTATCAAACAGGACCTGTGACTCTATGTTGGTAACAAATACCAAAAAGGTAATCTTAGGGGACACCTAGGCCATGCACTGAATAGGATAGAGCTCATCCTCGACAAAACCAAACCCTACACCGAAAGGAAGCCACACTTGGTTTCACAAAAAACTGCAATGTCATTTTTCCACGCAGAGAGCAATGGATTTCAAAGCCATCTTGGCTAAATGTCGATGCACGCTAGTGGTTCACAGATGGATACAAAGCAGCATGAGAGGTAGGAGCAGGCATAGTGGGTCTTCGCACACACATCTCTCTGTCACATGAAGCTGAATGCATCGTTTTTCAGGCAGAACTGTTGGCTATATTACAGCCGGTATAAAGCACTAAATATATATAACTATAACTTAAAATTCATATACGAATGCCACTGTGAACTTAATGAACTGGCAACCAATAACAGGGTATGGGTACCAGGGCATGCAAGTTACTCGGGTAAAGAGGCTGCGGACGCAAAGGCTAAGTCAGGGGCGGAAGTCCCGCTTGCAGGCTCTAACAACAAACTCAACACTGACATCAAGAAATGGATAGAAAACAGGAAAGCAAGGCACTGATATAATCTAGAGGATCTCAGACAGTCAAAGAGATTTGACTGGATGCGGCAAGACCCAAGGAAGCTCTATTCTTCAATAGAACACAGCACAGGTCACTTTGTGGAGCGTTGACAGGCCACTGTCCCTGCAACGACCACTTACACAAAATGAGCTTTGTCGGCAACAGGACTTGTAGATTGTGTGAGGAGAATCTTATTACTTACTGCCCAGCCCTGAAGGAGGAGCAAATATACATCCTACAGACCGAAGGGCGTATAGTGCAATAATCCCTGAAACTATGCTTAGATTTTCGTTGTTTGTTTAGCTGGCATGTTTGTTCGCTTTTTAGACTATTTCAGCAGTTTGTTATCAAATTACCTCTAACTCGTCATATGCGATCATTTGAGTCAGCTTTTTTCATTTTTCAAGCAAATATTTGTTGTTTATTTTCATTGAACGTTTATTGAATTGCTAATTAGTCTGAGCAATCAATTTGCAGCACGTAATTGTAGTTGTATCCAATGTTGGTTTTTTTTTTGTATTCAATTGTACTACAAACTGTCGTGCTGCCTTTATGCCGGTTACCTTTTGTGATATAAATATTGTCTATGTATTGTATTTGTATTAAATTATCAATTCAATTTTCATTGAGCATTGCATGACGTCAACAGGGCAATTAGTTTTAGATGCCAGTTAACCATTGTTTAAGTCTGACACTTCCGTCCTTCAGTCGGACAAGTGATCCAACAAAATCAACGTCAACTTTTGTCACCCAAATATAAATGTTGCATAGAATTGTGGCAGCTTGTAGCATTTGTTAACTCGGTCTAAACACATAACTTGATAGTTGTAAGCATATTTAAATGCAAGCCCAAAAAATGCTACTTTGACAATTTGCCTTTTACTTGACCCACTAACATTCATGGCGCTGCAACAGCAACAACTCTAGCCAAAAACAACAAAAGCAACTTCAGTCAAAACAACACCAGCAAAACACACAAGCAGCACAGATATGTGACAACTTTATGCACAAAAAGTCACGCACTGGTCAGCCAAGTCAAATAGCCAAGCCCCTAATGCAATAGTTTGGAGTGCACAGAGTTTTGGCTACTTGAGTCGTTTTATTCAATTAAGTTGAGACTTTGCACCTAGGGCTACGAGCAGAAATTTGTTCGACACGTACTACAAACTGAACCGAAGTATTTCGCATTTTCTAAGATATTTTAGAAATAGAGTAAAATGTAAGGCCAGTAGTACTCATGAGAAAACATTTCGTGTGAAACGTTGTGCACTTTATTTTACAAATTGCTATTTATCGATATATTTTCCGATTACATTTGTTGTGTCCGATGTTTTTTGTTAAATAAGTTAGGCGCGTAAAGTTAGAAAATTTAAATAGATTTTATTGAAGTGTCTTTTTTTGTGAACTTAACTATCTAAACAGAACTAAACTTTAAAGCGAGCTAAAACCAAAAGGAGTATCGGCGCAAGTAGAGACGCAGGTAACTCAATCTTTATTTATTAGAAAATGTAAAAACTGATTGATTTTGATGAATGTGCTTGTTGTATAACTAGGACATTCAATGTTCAAATTACTTGAGAACTTGCTAAAAGTATCTGTCTAATTTTTCTGTATATTTATGTTTAAAACAAAAGATCTGCGGTTCGATGCCACCCTGCAGCACTGGTTCACTTGTCCAGCAGTGCCATAGCTAGCAAGTAAATAAGCGCTATAAACCTAGGAAATTTTCTCTTAATTAATCGGCTATGCTGTAGGTACCTGTTCTCCTCTTAACAGAGATATCTCCATGCTGCGCCTTTGGAGCTATAACCATAGTCAAGGGCAATAAATTTATTTAAAAATTTTTATGAACTAACTCGCTTCTGTGTAAATTTAGGCTCCTAAAACATAAAAGGTAGTATTGCCCAGACAACTGCCGACCAACGTGGGGCGCGTAAAAGAGTGTTCCTTTGTTTTGTTGACTGAGTACTCTATCCGTAAAGTTTCGTGCGTAATAATACGCCACTATCAGTTCTGTTTTGCGTGCTGAGTTTGCCTCATGAATGAAAACAAATATTGCGACCCAAAAAAAATAAGAGCTATTGTCAGTTAGACTGAAATTTATGATTTTTTCGCTTGTTAAAATTTAAACTTGAAGCTCGTTCGTGCTATGAAAAACCTAAAGCTAAACAAATTTAAATTGTTTTGCGTTTTTTGCAAGTTGCGATTGCTAGCTGATTTTTTCCATACACTGAGTAACTGATATCTAAACCTTTGTATAACTTTATAATATATAAAATATACACGTAAAATTTATTTCGTACACATTTTCAAAAAAATTGGATATTTTCATATATGTAGTTTGTGCAGAAGTTGTTGTAGTAAGTTCGGAACACAAATTTTTCAAAGCATCCTAACTTTGCTTGCTAAACTATGAAATTGATGGAAATATAGTAAATATTTTCGTTTAGCTATTTTCGTCTCAATTTTGCGCTACAATTTGCAAGTGTTTCGATTACTTTCTACTGAAAAGCAGAATAAAAGACAATAATTGCATTTAACCGCCCTTATTGAGACTATTTAAAAACAATTACTGGCAGTTTAAATTGCGTTCCATCTATCCGACTGCCTTGTTATTCTGAAAGACTTTACCTTCTAAAGCTACCCAAGTTCAATTTCCGCAGATATTCCAGCATTAATTATTAATCGATTTAACTCATTCTTCCGAATTTCTTAATAAAGTTACGATGGTTGCCTTTTATATTTGGGGATTAGAGAACAATTTTTTTTTTTTTATTTTTTTTTTTTTTTTTTTTCAAAATATTCCCTATTAAGATCTATACTATCTATATTTTTGCATGCTGATTGAGGAATCTCTAAAACATGCATTACAAACGCATCAACCGCTTCTTCAGGTGTCGAAAAACGTTGACCTCTCATTTTACGTTTTACTTTTCGAAATAAAAAGAAGACCTTCGTACTTTTAATTTGCATTCTAGAATAGTCTTTCAAGATCTGATTACGCTTTCACGACTCTCTCCGTTGCTTAAATCGAATAACCTTTATAATTTTCTCACTTTCGAACGGTTAATCCGATCTTAGAACTCTTAGTCCTTCGCCTATGATTGATGTTAGTTGGTGCAATTCATCCAGCAAGCGAAATCACGAATTAGTTTATTTTTATATTTTTTTCCTTCTATTGTTATTTAATACATTTTCGGATTGTAAGTTCAACTGTGCATAGTTGTTCAATAAATAAAAAATTTGGAATACGATAGCAATTATTGTTTCTTTTTTCTTGGGTCCCTGCATATTTGTTTTAATATTTATTATCTATAACAGACCAGAAACTTTAGTTTGACGTTCTTTAATTTTGGTTTGAGATCATTTATTATTAAAAAGTAAAACATTTGTAAAAATAAATGCTCACAAAAATAAACCGAAGGTCTCTGGCTTAATTTTTCGCAACCGCACTGTTGCAGTTGCCTAGCACTCACTTAGCTAGCAAAATATGCTTTTTTCTTCGAGTAAATCGATTCTTGTTCTCTTCGAATAGCTATTAATGAGGATACCGCAATGCGTTACCTTTGGTACGATGATCGCATAGTCAAAGGAAGTAAAGTTTCCTAAATCCCCACCACCATGTTGCTTCCTTTGCATATTTGCCTACTTCTCTAAGTCGTATTTAACATAAAAAAGCCAGTTAGGTTGCAAATTTATGTTAAATGAATCAACAAGACAATTAGGAAATTATAGATTTTCCTCTTTAAGCGTTGAAAAACTTGCAGCAATAACAATTTTGGAAAATACAAAAGAAACAAAAAATTGCCATTCAAAAATCACACAAATCTTGGCTGCAAGTTGTGGGAGCTCAACAACAACAACAACATCAACCACAACAACCACACCAACAACAACTAACAAAAGTGGCATACAAATACAATCGTTTGTCTGGTGAGTAAATGCGCGTGATTTTGTATATGAATGTGAGGTTATTTTTTTTATTTCTAACACATGCGTGTCTCTATGTGTTGGTTACATACATATATTTACCTTAATGGTGGGAAAAAAATGTGCATAGTATATTTCTCTATATACTCTGCATTTGGTGCATAGTCGTGGCAGTTTGTTTTGGAAGGTTGTCTATTTGCGAATATATTCGTACTACATTCTATTTCCGCAGATTCATCTTAATCATTCTAAGATGTTTGAGCACGCCTATTTCCGGAGAGTTTCTGCGGGGGATTGGTAAAGTTTTCATATACAATATTATAAATTATGACCAAAAAATGTGATAAAAATTATATTAAACAAATAAGCCATTGTTGTTAATTTGCCTTGATATTGTTTTTTGTCAAAGGTGCTTGTTTTTTATTAATTTTATTCTAAATATTTATTAATTTGTCAAAATACCAATCGCATAATTATCTAAACTCCTTTGAAATTTCATATGGTGTTTGTTATGAAACAATGAATTGTTATTTTAAACAAAGAAAAGTAGTCAGAAGCTTCAATTTGAAACAAACTTATGGGGAGGCGTGGAACACATTAGTCACTTAGAAGTTCCTAAGTACTTTGATATTAGAATAGTAAATATCTATAAGTGATTAATGTCAAGAATATCGATGCAATCTGAGAACAAGAGCATAGCTAAATAAAGATATGTGTGTCAGACACACATCAGGTATTTACTCATCTCAAGCGATTATTTCGTCTATTTCATTGTTTTAAAAGAATGATTAGGTAAAAATCGTAAAACTATCTTGCAAGACTAAGGTATTGCATTGGAATCCATGGTGTACTTAATATGTATAATCAAATTATACTGCGATTTGTATATTTAATGCATTATTGGAATGCAAAAGATCATCGATTTGAAAGCGGTTGATTTTATTTGAGGCTTTGTTGTGGTTTTGTTGATAGTACGGAATTTAATATCAACGGGTTAACAGTGCATCTTAACGATTCTAGACAAATTCTAAGAATTTTCTGGGCTGTTACTATTTCTAATAAAGAAATACTTGCTTAACTACCAAGTGCCGCATATTAAATAGAGATCAAAACGGCATAACCCGAATCACAATCGACTAGAAACCGCAAAGCAGGAAGCGTAAATGCAAAACCCGCGCTGTCCTGTAGCAGAAACTTTGAAGTGGACATAGAAAAACAAGCAAGATCTGGATTAAAAATAGAAGATTGGCGCATTACAGAAGAGAATGAATGAACCTTGTTGTGACTTTTTTACCGCGAGGAAACATGGGCCTGTATATAATAATTCAATGTGTACGACTCTATTACGTAATATTGCAAATATTTAACAAAATGATATATGTAAACCGTAAAATGCCAAATCAATGTATATTTTACTGCATCGAACTTGCCCCGCACCTCACATAATTGTGCTTGCATCAACTTTGAAAATAACCTTCTTTTTCATCTCTGCGAAGAGACAAATGTTTGTCGAATTAATGACAAAAACAGCCAGACTTCTAAATTTAATAGTAAGTACAGAAACAATACAATAACTTAGTTAATTATTTTTAATATTTGGCTTAAATGTGAATAAGTGTTTTTAGGGTGCTTTCATAAACTTATTCCTTCATTAATAACTTTATAAATATAAACATATACGCGACATAATTAGAGTTTATCTCTTTCAGATTTTGTACGCCTAAAACTACAACAAAATCGTACATTAAGAATTAAATTAAATGAATTAATTAATACAGCTTCACAAAACTAAAAAATAACAAAACAATAACTTCAATCACTCATACGGATTGCACGAGACTTCGAGTAGTTATAGTCAAACACTTAAAGAGCTTGGTTTTAATTTGATAACTGGCCCATTTGCTTCGCCAGTGAGTATTTTGGCTTAATTCATTTCTAAACATAATTCAATATTTTTGAACATTTCTTGAATGCTAATTACTGCAAGTCTCAAATTTATTATTATTATTGTACAAAATTTAAGTTAATTTGTTGAAAGTTATAAGTACTCTTAGAGCTATCTACATTTTATATACAAATTGCCGAAACCTATTACAAAAGTCATAGTTTAAAAGTTAACTAAATCGTTATGCTTCTTATGCTGCACCCAAGAGCATATATACTTCGTCGATTGAAACTGACCCTACCACCGCCCGCTTTATAATAAAATCTCCGCACGTTTGCCGTACGCTTTTCCATAAAAATCAAATCACTTTTGGTTGGCTTAGTCAGCTAAGCCAAAACTAAAACCATTGATTATGGTTAGAGATTGTGGGAGTGCCTAAGTGAAGCCTGCAGGAATTTTTATTAAATATTTCCCACGTTACGCATACGCAATATTTGGTCTTGGACATTACGTAAGTGCTAAGCCGCAACGCCAACAATAACAACCACAACAACAACGACAACGACAAATAGAAATAGAAGTGTTGTAAAACGCAGCAGCAACAAAACAACAACAAAATGTAGCGCAAATGCGAAAAATAATAAGCTACAACAAAAAAGCAACAAAAACGTCACGAAGCACGAGACGACAACAGCGACGCTGGCAGCACTGCCAACTGCGGCAGCGTTCGCAATTTTAATGATTAATTTTTTGCACGTACAAAAACGTACAAAGCTAGCTATATAAGTCTATATGCATTTAAGCGCATATATACCAAACAATATATATGTGTATATGTATATATTATTTTTGGTAACTTATTTATTTGTTATTTAAAACGTTTGCATTACACTTTGCACTCTGCCATTAGCTGAAATACATACAAGTTGTAAGATTTTCAATTCGAAACGCGATTAATAAATAAAACGCGGCACAACATAACATGCAACAAACAGCAAAAACCAAATTAAACACTATATACGCGCGCGCGCACACACACACACACGCACACAAAGCGTAATTTGTTTAATGTTTTTTAATATATATTGTAGTTTGCGGTTGTATATTAAGCCAACATTTATTTAATTGCCAATCATTTTGTAGCGCGCAAAACAACAATTTTTTAAACAACAAAGTAAAGCGCGTTCGACGTACGTTAGTTAGCAACAAATTGGAAAAGCGAGCGCGCGCGCAGCAGCGACGAGTTGCGGCGTGTTCGACGGCGCAACGACGACTGCGACGTTATACGTGCTGCACCGTTAGTTTGTTACACCTGAACTTAGTAAGCAACGCTGCCAGCGCTACGACGTCGCCGTCGACGGCAGCGTCTTGTCTAAGCCAGCGTTTTGGCCAAGCTTTTGCAGCGAAGCCAAAGCCAAAGCCATGTCTCTTTTGCCGCCAACAGAGTTTGTGTTTTAGTGGAAACAAAAGTTTTAATCACGTTTTAGTTGCAACTTACCAGTTCGTTATGCTCCTCTTTGGTGCACTCTTGGCCAGCTTTTGTTTTATTCGCTTTGCTTAAAGCCATGGCTTGGAATTTTATAGCGGCGTATTTATGTCTTATTTGTTGGCATCAAAAGTTTTGTTTGTAAATTCACTGAGAGGCGCTCAGACACCTGCCTGCTGCGGTTTTTTTATTTTTTATTTTTTTATTGTATTCAATCAACACAATTTACATGCTCAATAAACACATTTTAGAGCGGCAGACAATAAATTCGCCTATACGAATTTGTAGTGGTAACAGAAATAATATAAACAAAATAAGTATTTAGGTTTATAACAGTTTTTAAAATAAAAAAATATTGCATCATATGAAACAAACGCCATTTTAAATGTTTTGAAATGCCAGAACGACGCTTAAAAATACTGTAGCATACTTTTGGGCAGCTCGTTTAATGGTCTACCATATTTAGTACAAAAATTATTTACATTTTAAAAGCATTTGTTCCTAGTGTGTAAATTAACGCCGTACAATTATTTTAATTTATTTGATTTATTTTATGAGCGTCAAGCTTTACATTCACTTTTTATTATTTATTAAATTGTATTATTTTCACTCAAGTACCAAAGTTGTTTATTTGTAGAATTGTTAGAATTTGTTAAAAGTTGCACATAACACGCAGTAGTTTTGTTGTTTGCATTTACCTTAAGTTTTACAATTAACAATAATTAATTAAAATATTTATTGTACGACAATATTTAGTTTCAATGCTTCGTGTTGCAAATAGTGCTGCATACTTTTGGGCAGCGCTTTGTTTGCACAAAATTTGTACTAAAAGCTTTGTTACATTTCACAACACTGAAAGTCACTTGCGTTTGCGCGCCAACACAAATTCCATATTACGCATACGCCGTGTAGTTGTAGGTTTTTTTTAGGCAGCGTTTACAATTTGTTTGTGTTTTTGTCCATATTTTACTGCATGACTAGATTTAATTCCGTTTCAACATATAGCTCCTTGCCTCATAAAAAAAAACTACTTCAATCTAACGGTAAATGGTTAATTTATTAAATGAATCTAACTACAAACTCTGAAATTTGTTTTTAAAATTTAAATTTATATCAGGATCACAGGGTCTTGTGCGAAATTTACAAAAAGTTGCTTTGATAATAAATGTCTATATTAACAACTATTATATTCCTTAACAAAAATGTGTTATATTTATCATTAACAAGATTGCATTCAAAGCTATTAATCTTCATGTCACTGAATTTTATAATAAATATTAAATAACGCCACCATTATAGATTAATTTAAATTAATAAATACAAAAATATAATATAATATAATATATAATATAATATAAAAAAAATATGTTTTATTAGAAAGTTGGCTAAACTTGTCGCAATTCCTAAACCAACCAAGCCTCGCGACTCTACGCAAAATTATTTTCCAATCAGCCTTTTGTGTAGATTTTCAAAATTTTAAAGTCTTAAAAAATAATTTTTAATATTTTATTCTGCACTCGTTGTAACTTGTTCCTATGACATTCAGCACAATTACACCAAGCTTTCGACCCATACAACATAGCTGATAAAAATTTTGTTTTAAAAATTTTTAATTTGTTTTCAATCGATAAATAAGACCTACGATTAAGAAAAGAATATAAAGTTCGAATACTTTTATTAATTTTATCTATGGTCTTATAGTAATTTGCTTTACAAACTCACACACACAGCAGCATAAGGCAGGTATCATCTGCAAAGATTCGAGTTTTGCATAATCTATGTATTGGAATGTCATAAGTAAAAATACTATATAGATAATTGGTTCTAAAACAGAACGCTGAGGTACGCCTGCGGGTATAAGTTTAAGACCTGATGACTTGCCACCACACGAATCTACTCAAAAATATCTTACCGCTAAAAAACTTTGAATGATTCGTAAAAGATACGAGGGCGTACAAATATTTTGTAACTTATGCTCACAGACATTTATGCCAAACAGCGTGAATACCGATTAAATAACCAAAATTCAAATTTTTATATTGAAGATCATGCTTAACGTCATCCTTCAGCTTTTTAAGCGGATGGATACAGCTGCGATAAGACCTGAATCCATATTGTGCAGAAGGCGGAGCATGATTATTCTCAATATGGACGTCAAGTCTTGATTTTAAAATCCACATAAAAGACTAATTGGACGATAATTTTGCGGAGAGTCAAGTGGTTTCCCTGGTTTAGGAAATGCAACAATTTTAGCCAACTTCCATTTAAGTGGCAAATAGCCAAATAGAATAAAATTATTAACAATCTGAGTTAGCATAAGAAGTGCACTGCTTGACAAGTATTTTAAGCAAATTTTAGGTATAGAATAGGGGCCTTGTGACTTATTGCTTTTAAGACTGCGAAATTCCAAAATTTTTGAGTGTATTTTAAATTAAAACTTAACGCATTATCCATTTTCTTGTTCCTACGCAATACGGATTTAGGCCTCAGCTGTTTTCACCGCTCAAAAAAATTAATGGATCAAATAAATTACAATTTGTTATGCTAAAATTGCGTATGCGTTATAAATTTATATATACAATTGATTTTGGAGATAGTTTGGCATAAAGTTCGTTAATAGAAGGATATTTTTGGATATGTATGTATGCTGCCAAGTCAAGTCGTAAACTTACAATCGCAGGCATCTCCCAGTGTTCAATTTTAGGATATATTCTGTATAAGTGACTTTACTCATGATATATATATTCCAGTCGTAGTCTATGTAAAACTCAATTATTTGCAGATGACATTAACTTACACTGCTGTGGAAATAAGTGTAGCATTATCCAAAGGAACCTTACTGAAATTACAGAATCCCCGCTCATGGAAAATAAAATTAAATATTAATAGGACAATACAGTGCAGAACAAAGTGTTAAAAATTGATTTTTAATTTACCCTGTTATTTTTCTAATTTTCGTCTGCACGATTAATAAAAAAAAAATCAGGCTACTGTTAAATTTTAATACTAAAAAAGAAAAAAATATATACAGATATATCTAATTTAATAATTTTTGTTCATTGGCTTGAATAGTTCGAGTTTTTTAGATTTATTTCTATTACCTTTTTTTTTCATTAATAACTATATACAAACTCTTACATGACGTACTTATAATCTCTAAGATGTAAAGCAAACCCCATAAGATGATGTACACCTAACTCAATGACAAAATTGTTTATTAAATTATAATAGCAAATTGAATTGAAAAGAAATGTTAATTGAAAATTGTGAAATTTGTAATTTTTAAGAGCTTCCTAAAAACTTAAATGGTTTATTAAACATATTCTAATTCTTTTAAATCTTCCACATATTTAGTAATTATAATCCAGCATATTCATACCTCCGATGGCGTATAAGCAGATACAAAAGGGAGCAAATTTTTTGAGGCCTGTTTTGTGCAAAAAAATTATTTTAAGTTTAATTTCAAGTTTAATGATAAACAAATCGGAAAGCATAATAAAGGTTTTTCAAATAAGCACAATGAGATATTTTCAAATTTTTTTTTATCAAAACATGCAACCTATTTACAAAGTCAACCAACGTTTCAGATATCATCAATATTTTTGTAACTTGTTTCTCTATATTAGAGAGTTATTATTAATTAATGTAAGGCCTAAGCTGCTATGGCATCATTATAAATTTAATTTATAATTATTTCTCAATTTCTTTTTTTAATAATAATAAAATTATTTAATTTATTAATTAATTTGTAAATTTAATTCCTGTAATTACAGCAGAATACCAAGTTTTGTCATGAAGATCTCAAAAATGTAAGTAGAAAAATGGTTGTAATCTCAAGAATCTAATACAATCTTAAATTCGGATCTATTTATTTTTACTGTTTCCCAATATTTGATAAACTTTAAAAACTTCATTTATTGCAGAAGAATATTATTAGACTAGTTTAATTCTAAATATGTGTTTTAATGTTCTTATGTCATCATTATCAAGAAATTAAGAAACCATTTTTTTTAATCTAAGTCAAATTTATCATACTCTAAAAAACTTAATGTAATATTTTTGAAATATTTTTAACTCTGGATAGTGATTCCTTATCGTTTCTAGTTGGCTTTCAATGGGATACAGAATGTGGGGTTACAGAGTGAGAGAGAGAGAGGGAGAGGGTGATGGAACAAATAGAACAACTGAAGATGATGTCATAAAGGGAAAAGTTTATCATGCAAGCGGCATGATAAAAGTTTACAAGATTTAATTAAGTTCTGCTTAATAAAGATAAATGGATAAAGATGAGACGGAAATCAAGTAAAATCGGAAAATAATTGGCAACAACAATATTTTAAACTTTTCCTTATTTTTTTAGAATAAACCTTACTATAATTATATAGCATATATTTCAATTTAAACGTAGCAAACATAAAAAATTGTAATGCCATAATAAAATTGCTAAATGATATTTCCATATAATTATTTGCGAAACTAAAGCTTTTATTTAGATTGCGCCAACAAAAAGTGTAAACAAAATCGCATAAAATTTTATTGATGCTTTGTCATATTTATTAGAGATACTTGTGCAACTTTGTGTGCGGGTGAGACCCAAAACTAATAGAGTTTCGACAAATTGTTGACAGCCCCTCTGGTGAATGTCAATATGTAAATTGTATAAAAAATGTAAATTGTTCAGCTGCTGAGCTTGGCCAACATGCCGCCCACTTGGCGCATTTTTCTCAACGCATTTGGTCAAAATCAGTTTTTATTTTTCAATATTTCAATATTTAATTTTTTTTGGCGTAAAGTTGATGGCCGCAACAAGTAAAAAAATAAAACAAGTCGCACAAAGCCAACAACCACGCAAAATTCATTATTTTTTTTCGTGAACAAACAAATGAACGAATGAACGAACGATTCTTGACTTAGAATTTCAAAAGTGAAGACTTTTGCAGACTTTCTTAAGATGTGAAAATGTGTGAAAAGATGTTAGATGACAAAGTCATTACTAAAATAATATATAGCTTGAGCTTAAGCTACTTTTAATATATATATATATATATACTATAGACGATATTTTTTATATATTGATGACTACATTTTGAAAATGCTAAAATGCTGAACGAGTTATTTACTTAACAGCCCACACAATGGCAATACAAAATAACTATACATACTATATACATGTGACATTGTGCTAAGAGCAACAAACATAAAATCGTAAATGCTTTAAATTATATAAAACTGCCGACTTGTCATACAATTTACATATTTGCAAACAAGATGACCGCAGCACCAACAACAAAAATAACAATAAAACTAGCACTGCTAAGCCTAGGTTTGAGATGACAAACTGTTATTAATGAAACTACAATTGAGATGAAATCAGTTGAAACTTTGCTTTTTTTTATAAACTAAATAAACTCTCTTATAGACACATAGCTGCTATGCTGCTGCACATGTTTGATAGACGCCAATCAAAAACGACAACTACCCACATCTTACAGTTTCAATACCTACGTATATATATTGTATATAGTTTGTTTATTGCATATATACTAGGTACAAAAAATATATATATATATACGTACGGGTGTGTTCTATAAAAGTCAATTAAAGTCAGCTAAGGCCAAAGCAACAAGCATCAAGTCAGAATGAAGTATTTCCATATTGGTAATTGCTAATTTTGGTTTGTTGTTGTCTTTTAAGATTTTAACAAATGCCGAATTTAACTAAAAAAAAACAAAACTAAATCGAATGCAAAATTGTTTAAAATCTTCGACAAATGTTGTGAAAATTGTCTTGGCAATTATTTAAATGATATATACAATTGGCTATTGTGTAATTTAAGTTTACTAGTTTCTTAAATATATCTACCATATTCTATACGAAATTTTAATCGAATTGCATCTTTTGAGAATGGATATCTCATAGCTATCTGTAATTAACACTAAGACTTTGTATGTTCATTTAAGTAGAACTTAGTATCATACCATTAAAGATATTATATTAATCCCTCGATAATATTTAATGCAGTCCGTAATTTCATAACATATTGAGATCTGATACTTTATGCTTTATTTCAAAAATGGCATTATTCAGTGAAAAGTTATCTACATTAAAAACAAGTTAGCTTTCCTGAAGTTCAAGGGGTCATATTCTGTAACCAGAAATAAATCGATATTTTAATTTCAACTGTGCCACTTGTTCTCGTCGACTTAGCATAGAATTTAATCATTTAAAAATAGCTACAGATAATGGCTGGCAAAACTGCTATTGACAATTGTTGCATGCCATTTGTTACTATTAAATACCTGAAGCCATGCAGGTACTCGACGGAGCTCCACCGTTTGATCTGGATGCCATGAAAATGGCAATCAAGTTCAAAGTGAAGCGTGACTACACGCTGAAAGAGGTCGATTGGCTGTACAACCGGGATCTGGCAAATCTGAATTGGACAGAGAAGATGGCCCTGTTAGAAGAGGAGTTGCTACGTGCTTTCCAATACAGGTGGAATGACGGAGACCGACACGGCTATGGCACTCAACGCTTCATTCCAGAAGTGGACTTCGTCGCGAACAGGCATGACTTTTGCTTTAGTCAACTTGTGGGAGTCCTTCGATGGATTGCTGAATGCATATCTGCACACAAGGTGCTTAAGTAATACAACACACATGCGGTGCGGAACTTGAGGACTGGCAACAAGTGCCTTCTGTTTGCCCACTGTATGCAGATCTGCGTTAACTGGATGGACTTGGTATTCACCAAGTGGGCGATGGATGGAGCACTGGAGACACCACAGAGGCTGCGTCGGTAAATGACAGGACCATAGGCGCACGGGTAACCAGTCACGGGCTTTTTGGCCAAAACTGGCGTGTGTGTCCCCCAATACCGAGTCTGTCAGGACTGAAAGGGAGGGTTACTGAGCCCTGCATTTTGGTGCCACGGATTGAGCATGGTCCAAGCATGCACACTAAGGTCGGCCCCCTAGTGGGAATATCGTGGTGGCTGTGGTTGATACCCAAATAGCGGGTAGAGTCATGGTGACTCGACGTGGAGTTGCGTTCTGTACCGGGTACTGTTGCCCGCAAAACAATAGAAAGTAACAGATGCACTTCGCTTCAAACCAAACAATACCCGACAGTATGCATTCCAAATTGGTACCGAAGAAAAATCAGCTTCGGCTGATGGCTCTGAGGGGCGTTATGTGACCACCATGGATTTAACTTAGCAATGTCACATGCCACGTTCAAAAAACTCTGGAGCAGATGCAGTTCGACTGTTACCATTAAAAATGTTTAGTTTCGTCTATAAGTTAACTATGCAGTTGACTTACAAATTATCGAATTAATTATCAAAAACCAAGATCAGTAAAGCAAATGCCATTTCTCTCTAGCTTGTTGCTGGTTCCACAAATGGATATAAATGAAAAGAATTAGCAAATCTTTCACAGTTTGGCTGAAGAGAAGAAGACCATGAGCATTACTTGAACTACAAAATCATCGGGAAATATAGTGTGCAAACGGTCCGGTGCCATCTATAGGTCGTACTGTTTCAAAAACTGCGCAGACTGAAACGTTATTGTGAATTACTGTACGAGGCTTTTAATTTTTTATTTTTTTGCCTAAAATAAAAGATCTCCGGGAGTTTGGGTTTCAACAAGTTGGAGCCACATGTGGCAGAACACACATTAGAGTCATTCAATTGGTTGTCTAAAACTAGGTAAATAATATAATCATTATCGTGAACGCACTAGACGCTTATATTGCAGAATTTATGCGTAAAATGCAGGCGGATATTATATTTAAACATTTACTTGTAAGGATCGATTTGTAAACTCAATTAAAAATGTATTGATGAGATATGTGTGTGGTTTTTCTTGTTAATTAAATGAACAAGCTTTTCAAAAATCATTCTCTACAAAAAATCTGTCGATTGTTGGAATGCCCAATAACTACTAATATATGTAGTTTATGAGTTAGCCATTTTCAAGTAATATTAATAGAATATTTTGTAACAAATATGAGTTAGCCAATTTATAATTTATAATTTATAAAACTTGTACATCCAAAATGCATACCCCAAAGCTAGACTCAACTCTAAATATAAATCAAAAAATTTTACGCTTTTCAGCAGCCAACTTCGCCAGCTTGAAATTTCGAAGAGCTGTTAATGTCATTTAATTCGAAAAACTAAAGGTGTCAAAATAACAAAAAGCGGACATTGCTCTTAAAATAAAAATATTGTCAGCATTTTGAGGCTGAACTTCAAAAACAGAATTCGGTTTAAAAATGAGTATAAAATTGACGAAAGCCAAAACAAGACAATAATTAACTCGTAGAATTAAATAAGAGTTGCTTTTTTTGTCAAATTAAACAGTGCCTTCAATGTTGCTTAGTTTGCATTAATCTTTTATTTATTTAATTTTATTAAAAATCAATAAATATTACAAGAATTAGGCCTTAAGACTCTTTCAATACTCTACAAAGTTTAAAGGACTCAATAATGAATTCTACATATCAAATATAAAACACATCTTGTGTTGGTTTGGTTATAAAAATGAACAATAAAATAAAAATAATATAATAATTATTACTGACGTGTTATTTTTTAAACTTGTTTTAAAACCAGATGTTCAATTATGCTTAATTAAATTGTCGGTAAATTTAATATAAAATTGTATATTGTTTCTACTCAGAAGTTGAGTATTAATTTACCAATTAATTTTTTAAATTTCATTTGTCTATAGTAATACTCTTTTTATAACACAATTATTATTTATAAAGTGTAGTTGTTAAAGCCTTGTTTTTATAATTTAATTTTTAAGAAAAGAGTTAAGAAAAGTAAAAACAAAAATATATATTTTAAGTAAGTTTTAAGTTTTAAGTAAGTGGTTTTTATTTATATAGTTTGCTTAAATTTTGCAAAATTTGTTCAATTGACGTTCTCAAAGTTAAGCAAAAAAAATTATTTATTTTATAAAAGTTGCGCCAAAACCAGAAGTTTAATTAAAATTTATGAGACTAAAATCAAAATGAAAACTAAAAGTTAATTAACACAATTTATATAGTCGATGCAGCATTGCGAAACATTTAAGAGGCTGACTCCCAAGAGATAAAGGCTAGTTCTGGTCCTTTGTGGGGCCGTTAAAAAACATATATAAAAAAATTAATAAACAAAAAGTGGAAACTCAGATTAAGTTTATACAACAGCTCACCATAGCATAGAGTGGAGAGCTTGTATAAATTAAAGCAAACAATATTAAATAACAAATATGCATATGCAAAACTTTGGTTTCATTTTTTAAAGCAAAAATGGCTTAAAATAGTTTGAATGCATAATTTGAAGATAAAAAGTTAACATTTAGCTTAACAAATCAATTTTAAATCGAAACTATAAAATATGTTCGATTTTAAAACTATAATCAAACTAAAGGCAAAATTATAGATTTACTGCACAAAAACTTGTTTTTTTTTGGCATATACAAAAAATGGATTTTCCACTTGTGTATTATGACATAAAGGTAACAAAAGCTTAATATTAAAGTTATTTTATGTTTTTTAGCATCTTATGGCGAAGTACGTTGTTATTCTGTACAAAAATAATCAAATAATGAAATTGTATTTTGAATAGGCATAATAAAGGCTTCAATTTGGATAATTTGTCTATATAGTAGAGATGAGATTTTGAGTTCAGCCTCATGACAAAAATCTCTTAAAATTACTGATACATTAATATTTTTTAGTTCTATTTCCCACTATGAATTCTACAGAAACTGAACTGATAAGTGAAATTTTATAGATTAATATGCAAAGGATCTATCGAGGCTCAAGTAAGCTACCCATTAATTTGGCTCCTCCGCACCAATTTTTGCCCGACACCAGTTGGAATGACAAGTTCCAAAAATCGTTCCTATGTTAGACTATGAGGATTGCATTTCCAAAAAGAAATCAAAATAGGGAATATACATCTCACCCAAAGTCAAGAAACAAAAAGCGAAACCGATAGTATATATATGAAATGGTACTAAAGACAAATTGGTTTCGACTGATGGCCCAGGGGAACTTTAGTTCGCTCAAAGATGTTTTGCACAAAAATAATTTAAGTTTAATTACTTTTTGTAAATATAAACTTTTATTCAATATTATTTAGTTAAACGGTGTGACTCATGTAAGTTAATGGCTGTTTTATAATATTGATTTATTTTTAACACTATTTGCATAAACGGCGGTTTTTTAGCCAATTTGGTAAATGCAATTCGAAACTATGACTTAAAGAATATTTTTATATTTTTAAGGTTTAACTTTTCATTGCTTCCTAAGATCATCAACAATTAGATGAATGTTGTGCCTATAATTGCGATAATTACCACAAGGTCAAGCTACTAAAAGAAAACATTTGAAATCAGACTTGATAAAATAAAACAAAAAAACCTAAATTTGTACAAGGTCAAAACATTTTTTGCGGGAAAAATCAAATCAATAAATCGCTAACTGCCTAAAGTTAATATATTAAGGTTAAAAACCTACAAATTATTGAAGGTCAAATTATATTTAACTAAAAAACTGAACTGAAACATTGGTAGGTAGAATAAATAAGGCTATATTATATTTTGCACAAAGGAATGGTTTATCCTTCATCATTTCGCTCAAATTTATAATTACTTCTTAAGGTCAACTGATCTTTCGTTGTAATCCTAAATGTATAGCAAATAAATAAATTTATAAAAACAGTATATTGCTTAGAATAGTTAAAATTAATTAGATCACATCACCAAAAGCTGCTTTGACAAACTTTGCCTAAATAAAAGAATTAAGTCAGTTAAGGTCAATGTAATTCTGATTTCTAATATAATTATATTTAGTTTGATTATTAGTTGTCTCTTTAAAAAAAACTTATCGCCAAAATTCGATGAAAGAGCTTTGTCAATAATTTGCAAAATATATATTTATTCAAATCACTTCAAGCTTTCGTTGCTCTTTAAGTACTTAAATGCTTAAGGTTTCATTGTAAAACAAAAAGTAAATGTTTTCAGGAATACTTTCAGTTTATATCTGGAAACAATATTCTTAGTTCCATTTATATGTTCAAGAGTGCATTCTCCATTAGAGCACAAGTAGGTGTAGGTTTGCATAAATATGCAATTAATTATAACGTTTTAATTGCACTTTAGAAACTTTAACTCAATCAACGTAATTTTCACTTAGTTGTCTAAACAACAACAACAACGGCTACCTTAAATATGCATTGAAGTCAATAAATAAGTAAACAGATGTTGCGAAAATTGCAAATAAAACACTTGAGCGCGCATTTAAACGCCTCGAGATACGCGACATGGAACGCGAAACTTCCAAAATAATCGAATGTTGGTTTTAAAAACAAGCCGCATGCGGTTTGTAGCATGCAACTTGTTGCGCTTCCCTTTTGGCCATTTGGTCGTTTGGCTGTTTGTTATATGCTACCGTTTGGCATTGGCAAGGTAAATTGCAATGCAGCTCATTGACTTGATCAATCGATTGATCTGGGTGGAACACAAGCACTTTTATATACAAAACTTATGTACAAATAATATGTGTGTCTGCGTGTCTCTTATATACATATATATATATATATATATATATTTGCATAAATATTTATATATGTAAACGTTGTTGTTGTTGTTGCTATTTATACGCTGTTTTCTTTGAATTGTGCAAAATGTTGTTCAGTTTTGGTTTTAGTTATGTCGTTATTTGTATTTATTCTGCGTCGCGACCGCAAATAACAACGGCAACAACAACAACAATGACGCAGCGAGCACACACAGATACAAGCACATACACACACACACACACACACGCACACGCTCACATACACAAGAAATACCGATCGAGCAGGCGCGCAAGCTTTTCGGACGTTTCGAGCCAAGTTAAGTGGTTTGTTGTAGTCCCAATCAGATTCACAACTGATCTACCTGCTGCTGTGCTTGCTGCCATTTCGCCGACCAAGCTCTGGCGCTGCTCAGCCTCAGTCGCAGTCAAGTCACTGGCTAGCCCAGCCCGCGCCTTCATTCACAATAAACTCAGTTTTTACGGTCCATCTGCTCAGCCATTCATACACACACACACACACACACTGAGAGCGAGA
The DNA here is from genome assembly GCA_035046065.1 of Chymomyza procnemis. Lineage (NCBI taxonomy): Eukaryota > Metazoa > Arthropoda > Insecta > Diptera > Drosophilidae > Chymomyza > Chymomyza procnemis. The sequence continues at coordinate 24,881,766 of JAWNOJ010000013.1, read as the reverse complement.
GTTTCGGAGAGTCGATTTAGCCATAAATACTTCCATATGCCAACAGTTTCAGGCCCCAAAAGCCGACAACAACAACCACTAATCAAAGCTATGACCAGGCTATATGTATGATATTAGCCCGTTTGCTTTACCAAAACGCCTCTACAGCTCTGGCGATTTGTCTCGTGCGCGACTTGTATTGAGTAATGAAGAGAGCCAGATAGAAACAGCAGCTTTGGCTCTTGGCGCTCTCGACGTTTTCGATAAGCGTTATAATTGTTGCCAAAGTTATGCCGCTGTTGTCAGTCTCTGAGTGGACTCAGACCCAATCCAGTGCTGCTTACATGTGTTCTCATAAATTCCAACGCTTGTTCAAGTTAAAAGGCAATTCTTTACAATATCTATATTTTATGCATACAAATTAGATAAACCAGCTAGCTAACTTAGATTTAGCATGGGTTTTATTAAAGATAAAAAGTGTCAATGAAATGCCAAGCCTATCTAATACTTAAGTTTTTTGAATGAATCTAGTTCCGCCTAAAATATTGCGCACCTTGTAGCATGATATGATTTGAATCCTAAATACATTTTTATGCAAACTTATCAATACAAAGTAAGTCTTATATAAGAGATATAAGTGCTCGATCGAAAATGGTAGTTTTCATATTGCTTAAATTTGTTTATCTTATAAAATTCAATCTGACCTAATTTTAATTTTGGTCACCCAACAAAAGTCACTCCCTTATGCTTTATTAAAATATTGATTCCCATGATTATGCTGTCATTGCTTCAAAGGCGGAACGTGGAAATATATTTATTAATAGCTGTTTGAAGAGGGTACAGTTTATAGCTGCATTTAAACGGTCTTTAATTAATAAAGATTTTATTGGGCAAATAGCGTATTTTGGCTGGCAATATCAGTTAAAGCCAAAACACACCAGCGTTGCATTCCACCCTGCATGGACTTTGGCACACACTGGCGTGTTATGTAATGATACGTAAAGACTATAGTATATTTATATAGAATACAGCAAATAATGTCTTCGATGTGTACAATATATGGTGTAGTAAAGGGTAATCCATTATTCTAGTTTATTACAATAACATTAAAAAGATTTTATTACAACAGTAATTAATATACGATTAACTGAGTTGCATTAGATCGAATACCTTTATTTGTATGATCAGTTGTAATTACAGCTTTATTATTACTTTTATCATTACCAGTTCTTGCTGGTGCTATTACTATATTATTAACTGATCAAAATTTAAATACTTCATTCTTTGATCCAGCAGGAGGTGGTGACTCTATTCTCATCAACATTTATTTTGATTTTTTGGTCACCCTGAAGTACACCTAAGTCTGTTTTTACACGGTAGATTGGTTCCAGAAGAAGCCGTGTAAAAAAAAAAACCGTGTAAAAAAGACATTGATCGTATACAAAAATGGGCGATTTGTTCCTAATCTCTAAAACCTATTAAAATTAGTGAAAAGCAAGAATTTTTAAGAAATTTTTATGATGAAGAGTTAAGAGATAGGTTCGTTCCAGAAATCACCGATTGCCTAATTGCAATTTCATTTTTTTTTATAGTTCTTCTTTTATAGTTCAAAAGCAGTTGAGCCTTCTCCATTTCGAAGGCGATCTAAAATTTTAATCTTGGTTTCCAAAGAAATTGCCTTCCGTTTTAGTTTTATATCTGACATTTCCTTTTAGGGATACATAAAATATTTAACAAAATTAAAAAACATAGATAACTGAATAAATACAAAATATTTTTTGGCTTACATTTTATCTTAATGCGTTAAAATTAAATTTAATGGAAAATCAAATTTGCCTGCAAAAAATTTCTTTACCAAACACGTCTTATTGCATTGACAGTTCACAAAAGATTAAAACGTTTCAATTGCTCTGACCAGTAAATTTTTTTGTATGCACATAAAGGGAATTCCCCTAAATTAATGTTATTCACATTTGCTTTGACCAGTAAAAATTGTTTATACGCGCTAAAGGGGCAAACTATCGATACTATCGATGGTTTCAGACTTTTTTCTTTCATAAATACTTTTTTGTAATATGAACATAGTTCGCAAAAATTAAATTTGACAAAAAAAATTTAAATACATAAAGTGGTGTAAGCCAGCACAAGCTTTTGTGCTCTATTCTGGTCCATCCGTAGGACATGTCCTATCCACCTTAGCCTCTGGGATTTAATGAGTTTGACTACATCTTCGCCATGGTTTAAGCTCAACAATTCGACATTGTTCCTTGGCATGTGGTCACGGCGTTCATTTATCTTTGGTCCAAACTTTTTTCGTAGTATTTTTCTTTCAAAGATTCTTAGCGATTCTTCGTCTGCTGTCGTCATGGTCCAAACTTCTGCTCCATATGTGATTATTGGCCTTATGATGAAATTATAAATTCTTAGTTTGCATGTCCTCGATAGCAGCTTTGACCTGAATATTTTGTTGTGCGCTTAGTAGGTTTTATTAGTTGCTACAAGCCGATCTTGTAGGCAGTCCCTTGCGCTGATCTTAATACAATAGCATAAGTTAAAAAGGACTGCTGCTGTACAATATTAGCCACTTTAACTCCAATCCCCCAGTAAAACAGATTAGGTCTTACCATTTTTCACGTAGTTAATTTTATTTGTAATGCGGCATGCATTTATAATGAAACTGTACTGACATCTTAAACTGCAGAACGAGTGACCGTCGAATGCATACTAACAGATTTATTATAGTTCATCAAGTATCTATCTGTCTAGATTATTTATGTGGAGCTCAACTAGTTCTACAGTTTAATAGATCAGCTTTTCATGTGGTTGTTCTATATATGTATTTGTATATAACGCGTTTAATAATTATATTACGCATTGAGTATATATGCAAAAGCATTTAGGGTGCTTCAAGGTGCAAAATAATCGTAAAAATCCAAATACCATATACTACAATACAAGTATATGCGACGCATATGTATTTGAAACATAAAATGCATATATAGACGACGTACATATGTTAAAGTAGCTACAAATACGTTTACGAAATGCTTTAATACGTGTACATAATACCAAGGCGCAGACATCGATGTAGGACTGCCTGCTATCCAAGTCGGCCCACACACAATTACTTAGATATATGTATGAATATAGCTATATAGCTGATAGCTAATTACGATTATTGAAACAATATTTTATGGCTGCGACTGCAGCTGCTGTTTAAGATTTTCGGCCAGCAGAGATTTGCCCGTCTCAAGAGGTCCAACAAAATTACGCAGACTATCGATGCTATTGCGTAATTTAGTAGTCTGGAATTTGCTAGGTAGTTTTGGTGAGCCGCCAACAGACGAAAATGCAAAGGTCTTGTACTCCTGGTTGTGCAGCATTGAAAAAACAAACAGAGTTAGGACATTTAATTGTATGTATATGTCAATATATGTACGTATAGGGCTTTTATTTGATACGAATGATAACAAGGATAAAGTATTAAGAAGTAAGTGGTAAGAAATAACTAAAAATTAAATTCAATGTCATGATATTAAATAGTTAACTAAATATTATATGTTTTAGGCGCAAATTCAAATTCATTCAGATTCTTCTTGGGATTACATTTAAGGTGTTAAGGTATCAAAAGTAATTGCAACTTTTTTTCATCTTAAAATAAAATAAAAATAAAGGTTAACCAGGAGGAGTCTGCGTATATCCAGCGCTATGTCATGGTATATCGGAAAAATGATTTTAGGAGCCATTTAAGTTACCTGATTGCCGCTGGGCGAGCTAGCCTCGCTAACAGTGGCTGGCGTTTGTCCCATATATGACTGGAATGTGGCCGTAGGTCCCTGTTCCCGATTATTGCGTGTAGTGACCTTTTCCTGTAATGAATTGAAGGTTTTCGATAGCCATGGTTGCCAGCTATTGCGATTCGTCTGCATTTCATTTAACGTTGTGCTTAGCTGATGATTCAAGTCCTGATTCTTGCACTCGGCTTCTACCTGTGCAAGCTTGGCTTGTGCTAATTCCAGCTCCAATTCACGTATACGTTGCATTGCTGATGTAAGCGGATCAAGCGGACCTAAAGCAGGCTCATTTGCGTTCCTACTGAACGTGTTCTTGTCCAAGTCAGCAGAACAGCCTGCTGTTAAGCGCAGCTTAGCATTATCGTTACCCAAATCAATTTGTTGCAAGCAATGCTGGCACTTCGATACGGTGTGCTGAAGGAAAGTATCAATTGTTTGAGCTGTACGTTTTTGCACACTACTACTACCGTTTCTTACCATCACATTGCCTAATGTCTCATTTAAGGTGGTCATATCCTGCTCCAATCGCTGTATAATCAATTTGTAGTCATGTATGATACCCGTATGTTTCTTTTCCTTTTCTACTGCACGTTCATTAGCAGCAGAGAGCTGCTGCGTAAGCCCATCAATCTCTGACTGTAGCTTACGACGTTCTTCGCCAAAACGACTCTCATAAATTTGAGCCTCCTTCTCCATGCGCTCCTTATGCTGCTTTTTCAGCAAAAATTCTTCCTCATATTGTTTTAATTTTTTTATCTTACGCTCGCAGGCCTGCTTCATAATTTTGCGCGCCTGACTTGAACTGCGACACTTTTTGGGTAGCGTTACACGGAAATACTTTAGTATGCCTTCAAAATCAAGTTGACGCAAATCTGCTTCACATATTGACAGCAAAGTCACAGCTACCTGGAATAATACTGGTAAACCGTCTAGCAGAAAAACATCTAGTACATGAAAGACAAAGCATAGCGGAAAACGTGCTGTAAAGAGCGTAAGAAACCACTGGGAGGCGTACATGTGTGTCTCAATGCCACATACTACAAAATGTTCGTGCAGCTTCGGTAGCTGATCCTTGATCAGACGCTCCAACTGATAAAGTCGCAGATATAACACCTCAAAGCCAGCCTTATAGAGGTCACGCAAGCCATAGTCATACATAAGCGCTACCAACACGCAAAAGGCATCCTCTTCAGGCATCTGTTATGCAAAAAGTATAACTCGTGGTCAATAATAATGCGATTCATCTATACTTACATGCAAGAGCAAACTGGCCGCTATAAAACTAAGTCCCTGGCAATATCCAACCTCACTGTCATGCACAGCATACGCTTTGGAAACCTTAAATAGCGAATCTTGACCCGAGCCACCGGTCTCCTTAAAACATTTGTGCGCTGGAAATGTGCGATGTATGTCGCGCTGTATGACCGTCTCACATTTGGTTTCCTGCAAAAATTATTTTACTTATATTAACAATTTTAAGCAATAAAGAATAACTCACTTTGGTTATTAATATCTTGTACATATCATTCATTTCGGCTTTGCCATCAACATTCGCCAGTTTTTGCCAGATCTTTTCACGTAACGCCTCTGGTACGCCCAAGCGCACCAGTGCTGCTAAATTCTTGGGTCGCTTTTCACCATCCCATTCACGCAGTATAGGATCCCATTCATCCAAAGTATCTTGCGAACAATCCTTAGAAACTTCACCGGTACCACTTAGCAGTGGCTCATCACCGTCACTACTATAGTCCGTGGGACAATCATCCTCTATAGACGCTATTGAAGAGGAGCGCACTATACGCGATAAATTGTTCATGCCAAGTTTAAGCAATGAATCGGAACGCTGTTCTGTTATCTCCTCAGAAGGATCTATAGAGTTCACCTTCCAATTATATTCCTCAGTACGTTTTAAATGTAAATAAAAGCGTAGCGTCATTGGACGCTTGGACATAAAGTGTTCCATAATGCGCATTTCACCAGCCGATTGTATGGTTACAAGCGTATCAATAACAAAGCGGACTGGTTCTTGTATTCCACGCATAACTACATCAACGGCAACAGTTAGCGATGTTTTGGAGGTTTCTGTATTAAGCTGTTCGAAGGCCTTTTCATTGGCTTTCCACTCGGCACGTATTATATATGGATGCAGACACTGCAAAGAGCTGCCTGTAGCAGTTGGGTTGCTAGTTGTAGTTGTATTATTTGAGCCACCTGAAGCCTCTACTGGAGCTGCGTTGGTTGCTGCCGTGGCTGTGGGCCCTTCAACATAACCCACACTTAATAAATCTATGAGCTGCATGTCCTTTTGTACTACCAACTTTCCTGGAGCCAAAAGTACACCAAAGCAGCGCTCTATTAACAAAGGCTGCAAAACATTAGAGGGCGTCTGTTTGATGGTTATACAAACTTCTTTGTCTGTATTTGCACGTAGCTTGAAGCAGCTGCGATCACGTGGGACTGGGGCAAATGAGTTCTTGGCCACTTTTTCGCGTATTTCTAAGGACACTATAAACTCATAGCCAGCTGTATTCAAAGGGTTACCGCTAACATCCGAGGTAACCGAATTGGCCATGTCCACAGCAGAGTTTAAGCTGCAAGTCATGCTGGGCGGATACGTTTGAAAGGCTTTCTGGAAACAAGCTGCAAACAACAAAGTTCAAGTTCAAGTTTGGTAATCTTTCATTTATATAAAGAACTATACTTACCGCTTACTTGATTCACAGCCTCGGGTATATGGCATCGAAAAACATGGCATTGAAATAGAGCATCTCCGTGCAACCAAGTAAAAGCAAAGCAGCCATTCTCAGCGGTCTCCAAGGGACCTCTATAATACAATATAATGCTTGATATTTCATAAGTGGCAATAATTGTATTGGACTCAGCATCGTGCAATCTTGAAAATATAAAAAGCCAGATATAAGTTACACGAGGATAAAAAAGTTACAAAAAAACTTACACCACCAAACCATCAGAACAATTCGGTATACTGACACTTATTTTAAGGCCCACCGATTTAGATCCGCTATTTAGCTCACTCATAATACGATATACGTCGGTTTCTGATTTAGGCGCATTGATATTGGCAGCGCCTAGATAAGTTACACCCGAGAATATGGTGCAGCCCTGATCGATTTCTGAAACTAAAAAAAAAACAAACCCATCTTGGAAATCTACTATATAATTTGTCTTGAAAAGATATGTTAATTTATTTATTTTTTTTCAAATTTAAGTTTGATCGTAATAATTGCCAAGGCGAAAAGTATGTGAACCGAATTCGATAAAGTACTCCAAAATTTGTATCTTACCTTCCTCATCTGTCGTATCGCACTTTTCGGGTTTCATGGCATCCTGTTTCTCTTCAATGCAAGCTGGACTGCCATCAATACAATCATAAAAAACCGAATGTCCAACACGATTATGCTCCGAAGCATCTTCTACATCACTTTTTGGCGTGAAAATTTTACACATCAATCGCATTTCTTCGTCAACGGTGTCGGGCACAATGAGAGCTGGTTGAGATGTTCCAACGTCTCTTAATGGTAATGTAAGTGATTTCTGCTGAATTTGAGTATGACTTTTCTTTTTATCGCTCACAGCTGCAAATAATAATAGGCAATTACAATCCAAGCGTACTTAGTATTTAATTAATAAATTCTATGAAAATTATTTTGTTTTTTGTGAGCGATTCAATCATCATGTTTGTTAATTTGTAGGACAAGTAACCATGGCAGCCGCCGTTGCTGTTCAATTTTTTGGCTTTTGCTCTAAAGCTTCGATAAGATATGAATATATCTAAATTAGTGCTGGAACCGTGACTCAGATATAAAATAAATAATTTGGTTTTTGAAAAAAATTTTATCAAACGGTCAAAAAGGGTGCTATTGCAGGATCCTGCTTCCTTAAAAAACGCATTGATTAAACTGTGATAACACCATAGTTGAATTCTACATAGCCGTGAGAAGAATTGTGGGGTAATTTCATTAAAGTAAAATTGCATCACGATCACGAAAAATATCGAACTCTAACAAGTTCGCTCTTCTATTCTAAACATTTCCAATGCCTTTAACTTCAATTTGTTTAGAGTGTTTATGTATGCACAGCTGTGTGACTGGTACACAACTTAAGTCTCATGAGAATACAGTTTTATAATAATGAAGGCACAACTACAGTTCTGTAGTTGAGTAACGACAATACTCACCAACCGCTGCAGTGCTGGCGCGTTCAAGTTCCAGATCGCGCAGTGCATCCGTCATTTCGTGCTGAATATCGATAATGTTACGATTGTGCGCCATGTCCAAGGTGGGGGAACGATTGCCGCCAGGTGAAATGGAGGCGGACAGCGCCAATGCGCTTAATGAAGTGGGCGCCTTGTTGATTCGTTCCGATACATTTGTCATGCACTGCGTGACACCCTCTATGGGGGTTGTTACATTGCTGTCTGTAACGATTTCGTATTCTCCGCTTGTTGTGATTGAAGATTCAGAGGATTTGGTGCTAAGATTATCATCCATTTTGTGTGTGAGAGAGCAAGGGACTACCTCAAGGTTGCCTTTTTGCTGGAGGTGTGTGTGTGTGTTGTAAGCTGAGCTGCAACTCTATTGCAGCACTAGCAATTGTTTTTGTTTTTGTTTGCTTTTTTTACTTAATGCGCATTTTGTCCACACTTTTGTTTTCTTTACGTGCAAATCAATTTAATACTTTATATATATGTACATACATATACAATTTATTCCCTTAAAACAATTCTTTTACTTTCATTTGAGCGCACTCAACTATTTGGCGTAAATCGATGACGAATCGCGGCGGCGTTATATGCTTCAAGCCACTACTAGTGGGTTGGCTGCAAGGGGCGTCAGTTCCTGTGCATATGTATGCGTGTGTGCCTTTGTGTGTGTTAACTTGACACAAAAAAAACTATTCAATGTGGGGTGGCGCTTGGGGTCAACAATTTGATGCCTGTGTATGCCCCTCTACATATAGATTTTTCACCAATAAACTAAGCAGCACTATTAATTTAATAGTTACGTGTAGAATCTTTTCAATTTTACAAGGGCAGTTGCGCAGCTGGCCTGTGTATTTTTGCACTTTTTGAGATGATTTTAGATAATATTTTGCAATTTTTCTATAATATTTTGCAACACAACAATGCTTTGCGCAAGTGTTTTGTTTACATATTTTTTTTTGTGCCGAGTGTTGTATAACCACGCCAATTAAAGCCTATCATATGTTTGCTCAAGCGTTTTACAACACTGCAGTTTCCGCGCGCTTTGCAGCACTCAGTAAAAAAACGTGCGCCGTTGCGTTGTTTGTCATAAAAAGTGTTAATATTAAGATAACTTATTTTGCTAATTTAAAATGTGGCCACGCTTCGGCATCAAAATTGGCAATAGTACGTTATGCATTGCCCATGTAAAAGCTGATGGCAAAGCTGAAGTCATAGCCAACAAACAAGGCGATCGTGTTTCACAGGCTTGTCTTCTTTGGGACGGCGCGTCTGAAATCGAATGTGGTTTGACGGCGAAACAAAAAATGGCCACGAAACCCAAACAAGCTGTAGCGCATAGTTTTCAATTGTTTTTACCTGATAGTGAACTAAGCGCAGATAAATTGACTAGTGTTTTGAAAGATATTCCATGTGATTATGATGAGAAAAAAGCCGTCTTTAGAATGGAGCACACTATACCTTCGGAAAAAGAGGATCAAGAAGACAAAGTGGTGACCAAGGAACTTAGCGCTTTTGATGTTACTGTCGAGTTGTTGCGTGCAGAGCTGGAGCTGGCGCGCCAGTATTACAACGTTTCGGATAAGGATCCCATAGCTGTGCTCTCGATACCCTGTTATTATCCTAAAGAGTCGTATAAGCAGCTGGCGGCAGCTGCCAACAAGGCTGGATTTCAGGTAGCACAAATCATAGCAGAACCAACAGCTGCAGTGTTGGGCTATGGAATTGGCGAAACCGAGAACAAGCAACGCAGACACGTGCTGACTATAAAATGCGGTGGTTTATATAGTGAATTCTCTATATATGCTGTGGAACATGGTCTCTTAATGGAACTTGCCTCGTTTGGACCTTATGCCATTGGCGGCAGGCAATTTACCGAAGTCTTAGCACAATTTATCTGCGAGGAATTCCGGCGGAAATACAAGCTAGATCCTCATGAGTCCCGTCGGTCCCTGGCGAAAATACGCACCGCTGCTGCCAGCTGCAAGCATATTTTAACGACACTGCCATCAACACAACTGTACATAGATTCTCTAATGGATGGCGTGGATTTCAATGTCCAAATGTCGCGTGCGCGCTTCGAGAGCCTTATACAGCCCGTTATTAACAATTTAATGCAACAATTGAATGAGTGCGTTGATCAGGCGCAACGGCAAGATGCGTCCTTGTCGCGTATTGACGAAATTGTACTTTTAGGCGCCACAATGCAAATACCTAAATTGCAAGCAGCAGTGGCTGCCCGGTTTCCAGATGCCAAACTGCATAATAGTCATTCAGCGGATGAAATTGTCGCAATTGGTTGTGCACGACAAGCCGTTCATCTGCTGGATCCGCAAGTGGAACAACTAGAGAAACACGATGACTGTCTGCTTGTCGAAGACGATTTATTTATATGGCATGGCAATGATGAATCCAATGCACAATTGGTAATCGGCAAGGGTAGCATATTGCCTACTAAAATAAGAGTATCACTGCCACAGTCTGGAGAAGGAGATGCAAGTAATGCCGTTGCAACATTTAAGTTACGTGGCAGCATGGGCGAGCTAGAAGTAGAATTACCGGATACCACGCCGACTGATGAAGGTTTGTTTCAGCTGGAAGTGGAGGTCGATTGCAATGAGGACGCTGGTCAGCTTATACCTGTGGTACGCCTAAATGTTATATAATAATCCACATGGAACTTGATAGCATATTTATTGTTTGGTAGACTAAACTAATTATATATTAAAATCAAAGTTTCTATTAAACGTTGCGATTATATTTAAAAATCCATTGTAATATTCTGCTTGTAGTTGCGCTCCAGTTTTCGAAGAAACTCTTCAAAAACTAGCACTGCTTTAAACATACTTGTTTTTTTATGGTCTTTGATGCGACTTTTGTCCTCAGGTGCCTCTAAGTAACTTTTGGTCTTATCATCAAAGGCGTTAATTTCTTGTAGTAATTGTGAGATTGTTGGTACACTAGTAGGATCAAACTTGCCCACCGTATTTATACTGAAGGGCACACATAGTTTGCCTGTAGCCGGATGAATGCAAAATGGCGACTTGAGTAAGTGGTTAAAGCCTTTGGTTACGTTTATGTCCAAACGCGGATACAGCACACACAGTTGCACTTCTTCCACAATATGCTTAAGTTTGCGACTCCACACATTAGATGCACTGGTGCGCATAGAACTTGCGAATCGGATAAAGCTTTCCCAAATTAAACGTGAATGTGCGCCATCTTCATGTGTCTTTTGCAAATAAGCTTGCAGTTCATTGCGTGCGCCTTCGTCGGTTATCATCTGTAATAACTTTGTAACTCCTTTTGGAGTGCCAAAGAGATTTTGATCTTCTAGAACAATTTCTTCAAACATGGGTTCAACCGTTTTAAGAGCTCTACGTATACTGTGATGCATTCGATCACCTATTTGAACGCGCGGCGAGCTTGCGCCCATAAAAACCGTATAGGTAATAATATTAAGATACTCAGCTACAGCAGCACGTCCTCGTGCATCCAAATGGCGAGCCTGATAATCGCACACCCAGCAATGTATGCCACGACGACCCGAAAAGACCCAAAGCATATTTTCAAAGTCAAAGTCTTCGCGCAAAGCTGCATCAAGTACTCGTGCTGCCAGAACCATAAATTTCCAGCATTTTGTGCAGACTCCAGCGCCAGAACAACATGTACGCACTTCATCATAGTCCGTCATATCAATATCGAAGACCAATTCTCGCTGCACCGGTGTAAGACCACCTGGCACTTGGCGAAAGTTTTTAGGACGTGTGGACATTACTGGTCCTATATCTATTTTGTATGGATTGCGCGAGCATATTTCTTTTTCCAGTTCAGCTTGTGTCTCAAAGCAGAGGTAACGAATGTAGATATCATCGTGAAGTGTAAACGATATTTCACGATTGGAAAAAACACCATCTTCCGCTAAAAATTGAAGTAAAAAATTATGAAGTTCAGACAGAATATTTAATTTTTATTTACATAGTCCGTAGGACAGCCAGCGATAGAAGGGTTTATGTGGAAAGAGACGTCTATAATATACAGGCAACATATCGGGCAGGATGCTAGCATCGTAGACAGGCACTGAAGACTGTTGGGATTGTGTTTCTTGTGTTTCAGATAGTTCAGGCATGGTTAAGATCTGCAAAAGAATAAAATTGTATAAATAGGACTAGAAATTAAGTTACTTTTAAAAAAAAGTTCCAAACATTCGGGAGACTGTATCTGTAGCGGAAAATGTATTAAAAATTTCATTCTCTCATAATGTAATAAAAGTTAAACGATCTTTCGATCCAAAGCATATTGGCAAATTATTTACTAATATATAAAACAACGACCTTTAATTTCTTTTCGAAACCTTAATCTATATTTGTATATTTTTTTTGATTTTTTTTTTCTTTTTTAAAGAGAAATACACATTTGAGCTTAAAGTATTTAAATATTTTAACGACATGCATTAGTTTAAAGTAAATATCTAATTGTCAGTATGAGTTGAATTTAAAACAATGGAATACAGCTGAACATGGTCAAAGAGTTCGTCTGATACAATTTGCTTAATATTTAGTACATATTAAAGTCCATATATATCTCGAACTACAATACATATTAACTATGTAATGTTTTTATTTCTAGGTTAGATCATTTCATTATCTTAACATTAGAACACTTAACTAAAGATCATCCATCAAGCATGTAATCCATATCCAAAGCATATTTAAGCCACCGTCAAACGTATGTCTTGCATCTTGTGCTGCTGCCAGGTATTTGCAGGCTGTCGTGGAGGCGCCGTATTATACAATGTTACGGAGGCGATATGGTTATTGGGCATGACTTCGAATATAAGATCCTGATAACCATAGCAAAACGTCGAACCAAATGGATTCGCTGTATTTGTAGAGCTGGCACGATGTAGAACCACAGGTCGCTCCGACGTTGCTAACGACCCGCTTATTTCATCCCATTTTGTATAGGCAGTTATGTTGACATAGTCGTGCTTGCTGCGCGCTAAATCTATGTTCTCACTAAGCTGATCTGATTGTAATTGAAACTGAAATTCGCAGCGATGATACATATTAAAATTGAAGTGGCCGGGATAATTTGTATGCAGTATAAACTTTTTGCAGGTCTGTGTGCGTGCATCGAAGAGAACATCAATGCCAAGCGTGAAGTAGTTAAAGAAAATGTCACTGCGTTTACTCTGCGCCTGACGGTTTACACTGGACGAGTGTATCTTCATTTTGTCCTCGCTCTTAAAAAAAATTCGATTTGGTGCACCCAGATGTGTGGCCACATCTTGACAGCTGTCGCCAAACAGCAACTCGCGTGTGAAACATTGACGACGTGGTTCCAAAGCACGACCAGATCCTTCAGTAAATAGCTTGAGTTTGAGGCCCTTGGTATGGCCATAAGATGTGCGTAATACAGTCGCTGACTCCAGATACATTTGTCTGTGATAGCAGGCAAGTGGCAGTGAGGGTGCGCGATTTTCGGCAACATTGCTACCCGCATAAAGAGACATTTTAGACACCACAGGTGAGGCGCCATTCAGGAAGACCAGTGAACCGAGTCCATGTGCATAGCCCGAGTGAAGTTTACTGTCTACAGGGAAATAGAAACTGAGTCCACGAAAATGTAGCGCAAACAACTGTTTTGCTGCGTCATACACGCCAGGATGTGTAGCTCCAAAAGAATGTTCAATCTGTTCTATTGAGGGCAATACTTCCGGCGAGTTAAAGTAAACGCCACAGTATTTCAGCTTCACTAGCTTCATATTAAATACTTCGATGGTTTTCAAACGTTGCACCACTGGGTCAAAGATCAAACGAACGCCATCCTGTGGTAGGTTTATAATTATGTCCACACCCAGCGGGTTTTCATCGGAGTATAGCACCTGTACGCCTTTAATAATGCCAACCTGAGATTGTATAATGGCAATGGCCTGCGAAAAGTGCATTCCAAGCACGAACTCCCAAGCCTCGCATCCAAGCGAAATTTCAGGCACTATTTCCAAGTCGATCATAGTTCTGTTCAGCGTATACAATATAAAATTAGTTTCTCTGCGCTACACCCAAAATTCGCCAGCTTACTGACCTTGATATGTGAAATCAGCTGCTGCCCACAAAAATATGCGCAATTTGTTTGTTGGGGTCGTCAACAAGGTAATTTTTTTTTTCTTCTACCGACTTTTTTGCTTTTGTTATTGTTTGTTGTAGTTGTGTTTGGGTGTATGCAGCTGAAAGCCTTTGATTGTTTATAAGCAATTGCGCAATGTATTATATGTTCACGTTGATTTTTGGGCGTTCTCTTAAAGTGTATATGACTTGATATATAATTTAAATCGTTTTGTTTCACTTTTCGTCTAATACACACTCAGACAAAGACTTTAATATGCGCAGCAGAAAAAATGAGATAATAACAAAGTGTACGCGTTGCCAGACTTTTAGCAGAAAGAGTTTACAAAGCACGTATATATAAAACGATGGTATTTTCGTGTACATGAGCAAATTCAGGACAAACAATTACTTTACATGTTAAAACATTAATGCAAAAGTAAGAATTCAAACGCAGTTAAATAACCATTTTTATTGTTTACTATGTTATCATATTATGTGGCAACCTTATGACATATAGCAACAGCTGTGCATTGCAGGCAGCGCAATTTTCGCGCCTTTTTTTGGCGAAGGCTACTTAGAGAATTGTCTTACCTTTTTGCGCTTTTATAGAAATGTTAAACAGATGCGAGCAATTGCAATTCAAGTAACGCACAAATCTTGAGATAAACTATCACTTTACACTATTTATGCTTTTGAATAACTACAAATTTTGCGACATCAATAGCCAGCAAGCAGCTGCTTAATTTCTGTAGTTAGTGTGACCCTTGTTGCAAATAGCCAAAAGCAATGTATGTGTACACACTGTTTTTTGTATAAACAACCATTAAAGCAACACCGAAAGTTCTTAGCTGCGGTTAAATATTTAACTTATTTTAAATTGAACGAAAAGTTACAGTTGTGAAGCTTACAAAGACTCCATATTTTTATGCCAGCAAAGTTCTAACAGTTGCAATTTAAATAATTGGCAAAAAATATTTTTTTTAACTTTAAATATATTTTAGGCAACGATATCATATTAAAAAAGTTGTATAAACCATAGTGACATCGAAATCCGTTTATAATATCAACACAAAGTATGGATGCCCAAAAATTACAAACTGCCATCATAAAAAAATGGCTGTGCCCTGCACGTGTTGCTGGGAAGTTTATGCCAAAAGATTCGTATTTTATGTCAAGATTGAATCCAATATTTACCATGCCTTTTTGCGCAGTCAAAACGTGTATTTAAGAATACATAGTCGAAGAAGAAGGCTATGCTCAAAGTTTTCATTGATTGCTAGGATGTTGTGTATCATTAATTTCTTTCACAATTATGGGACGTTTGTAATTCGCGAAGTCAGGTTTTTGGACATTTGGATGATAAAACTTGTATTTCGTTATAAAAAAGTTACAAACATTGCACACCATCCTTTAGACAAGGTGCATTACACTTTGTGCAACAAAAATTTGCATCTGTTAGCACATTCGCGCTTAGACAGTAATAACAATAAATATGACCACATCCCATGTGATGGGGCAGCGTTGGTCGTTCGCCGCAGTAGATGCAAGTAGTGCCAGCAGTCATCTTTGGCACCACCAGCTCACGGCTAACACTTTGGCGGCGCCAGCCGCTTGCTTGTTGTCCAAAAACCCAGGTATGCAATAGACGATTTATTTTGCGAAAGTTAATGATCGGTAGCACCAGACCCAATATTTCCTATTTGGAATTAGAACGTTAGTTTATCAGATGATTTAGTTATGTTGGCGTTTGAGTTTACCATGAAACCACCCCATAGCAGCTCACGCGTTAGGTACTTGTATCCAATATCACGACGTTGATTATTCCGCAAGCTTATATAGTCCAAACCGAGCAAATAATCCAGCAAACTAGGCTTTCTACCAGTCTTTAGAAAGCGAAAGTAGTTCAGTATGTTTAAGATCAATGCGGAATTTTCCGTCCACGTAATTGCGCGACTAAACCATTCAACGCGCCGCAAAAGACGTCGTTCTTCCCAACATTTTACATATCCAGGCAGAACAGTAAGCGCAAAATGCAGTACCAGACGTGACAAAGTCAGACGTTCGGCATCATAAGCTAGTACTAAAAGCTGTTGACCAAATGTTGAGCAACGTTTACCAACCGAACCAAACCAAATAGCTGACTGTATGAGCAAGTCCAGTTCGGGTTGTATTTTAAAAAATAACACCGGCTGTGGGTAATGAGAAATCAAGTTTTAGCATATTTTATATATAAAATAAAATAATTAGTACAAACCGATATGGCCTGCAGATTCTCTAGCAGATTATCGCGTATCAGGCGTGTTATGTCCTTGTTAAGTGCTATGGCGTCTATCTGTGTATAATTTTGTAATTAATTGTTGCTGAGGGCTTTGTTAGATATACAGGCACTTACCTGGTTAACACGCGGCACATATTTATTTTTTGTCACCATGGTTTGTCAAATTTTATTTATTTTCCTTTCATATTGTTATTGCTCTGTACTCTGCCCTTTTGCTTGTTGCTATCAGTTTTGTGCATATGAAGCCAGACTATCGATAACTTAAAAACAAATACGATGTTTTGTGTTGTGCCAGCGATATATTATTTTAATTTGTTAGCGTAAGTTGGCAGCACTCAAAAAGTTGTCATGTAGCAGCCAGCTTTTACTTGCCGTTGCAAGTGCGAATAAGTTGAGCAAAACAAAACGAAAAATTTGGCGCCAATTTTTTTTGTGAATTCAATTTTCTTGCATTTCGACTAATTAAAAGCGTTTTGGTTTGTTTCAAATTATGAGCAACAATTGCGCACATTTTTGGCCATTTAGGAAGCACAACAACAATATAAAATTACATAAATACGTTATTAAAGAAAACCTGTTCATGCAAACAAATAAATGTACGCGGAAAATGTGTTTTTGCAACAAATCACTTGTACGCTGCGTAAACCAGTTGGAGAGGTTTCACGGTTTTTGCCAGAAAAAAATGTGACAAACGCAACATTTGGCCAGTTTGCGACCTGGTTTACAGCATTACGACCGAAAAGTGCAAGTTCAATGATTGCCGCCGCCGGCCAATGCACAACACTTTTTCTCTTCATGCGCAAAAAAAAGCAAGTTTTTTGATTTTATAAAAAGTACATAATTCACATTTTTATTACACAATTTACATTTTCTCTCTTTGTTGTCTCTTGGTTGTTCTGTACAATAAAATTTGTTTAAATAATGCAACTAGAAGATACATTTAACAAAAAGACATAGATAGTTTTACATAAATTCGTTGCTAAACTGAGTCAATGCACTAGAGTTAAGAGTTAAGGACGAGTACTTTGTAGTGACTAATAAAGGCAGCATGTATTTAGTAGTAGTAGTAGTAGTAGCAGAAAAGTTAGTGGAAATTATTTGCTATCACAGAAAATAAAATAAATGTAATGTAAATAAAAATACAATATGAATAAAAAATGAAATTATACACACACGCACACACACAAACACAATAAATAGGCAGCAGTGTGCGCTTGTGTGTGTGTGAGTATGTCTGTGAGTCAGTGTCCTAATTACGAGATATGAAGCTGATTACATTTCATGGTCGTTCGTTGTTCTTGTGGCTGATGCTTGGATGAAGTTGCTTTAAAGTGTCTGACGCTTGGAAGCAAACGCTTACGTTTGTTCCAAGCAAATTTGGCTAATTCTAATTCCATTTGTTTCATTAATTATTAATTTAAGCTGCGCTTAATGCTTGTGGCTGGCTTAGTAGTGATGCTCATGGTGTTCATGTACCTCCTCATGATGATGCACTGGCGCAGTCTTGTGCACAACGGCGTTGAAGCCATTGTGTTTGTCTGCGGTATAGTCTACGGTGCGTATGGAGCCATCTGGCTCAACCAGTGAGTATTGTCCTGCAGACAATAAGTTTTTAAGTTCATCAATTAATCGTTTTGATTACTCATATCCTTTGTTACTTACCCTTGACGGTGTCACCATCGCGTGTCTCATGCTGTGACTTAACATCGCCAGTGTGAAAATCGTTGACGCCATATTTGAAGGCATACTTGGGAGGCGCCTATTGCGTACAATCAAGATTAGCCATATGCCCAAAGGCTTAAGTTATAATACTCTTTGCAACTTACATAGTAATCGACATGCTCGTCCTCGTGATGTTCATGGTGCTCATAGCCATGTTCTTCGCCCAGCGATATGCGCTCCAGTTCATGATGATGACCATAATCATGTATGGGCTCTTCATGTGCCAAATGCTCATAGCCGCCATGATGATCCTCATAGTAATGATGATCCACTGGATAAGCCAAGCTTAGGCAAAGCGCAGATGCAAAAATCAAATACTGTAAATTGCATAATTATTATTATCGCTTTAATCAATTATTATTATTATGTATATTTTTTGTGGCTTATATTTGTTATTATTTGCTTTCATATTCTGCGGTTTTCTGGTTTTTAACGATTTCAATTGACTGCAAAAATTACCAACGCTTTTGCGGTTGGCTTATTAAGTGCAACTTAAAGTTTCTTTTCCCAATTTGTGGGAACGCGTTCAATAATTGCATACTCTATCTCTTTACTCTGCTATTGGAATCGTTTAGAATGAAAAAAGGAAACTGTCTAAATGCATAACTAGGGTTCCTTATTACAATGCCTTTGGCAAAAGAAGGCCTTTCTTAAAATACGTATCAGTAGGTAATTGCGTTGGAGTGATGGAAACAAGCAAAGATATTCGAGCTTTGGTCAAAAACTGAACAAATGGCAAATATTTTTTCAATTTTGTCTTAAACTTGCTAAAATATACCTCGAAACGTTTGAGAGGTAAAACTAATATATATATATATTTTTAGTATATATATTGGTATTTATATATATATATATTAGTCATTAGTTCATTATATATATATATATATATATATATATATATATATATATATACATATATATTTTTTTACTTTTACTTATTGTATCTTCTCATATAAGAACTGGAAATAAGTTTAAAAATCCTCCTTTTCTTCAAACTGATCTGCGACTAAGCGTCCCTAAAATAGCATTCGCTGAGCTGGTAGGTCCTTTCAGCCTTATATATGACAATGCCAAAGTCTATCCCATAAAACTTTTAAAAAAGTGCGCAAGAAATCGGTAAAGTCCTTGCGATTTTAAGGCAATAAAAAACAAATGTTTCTAGACATTGGACTGGATCACATAATCACCTACAACTTGAAGCTACACAGAGAATTTTAAGTTTTATAAAAAAAACGCAGTACAATGAACGCATGGAATCCTGCCAAATGGCGTTGACCTGATATTACAAGTACATTAGTTTAGAATATATATCTCCTAGTACCTATCTATCAACAAGTAACTGGCTTTTAGTTAAATTTGTTGTTGTCTCTGCGGTTTACCTTTTGCAAATAGTCTAAGCTTGCAAATTCGATTAAAATCTATATAGATGTAGAGCTATATCCTTGTAGATAATGTTAGGCTTGTATATGAGTTGCGTATAAATTTGATTCGCGTAAGGATAAAAAAATAAAATCGAACTTCCAATTTGAGCTAGATTTTTATGTTTGGTTTGGCAAAACTCAAAATCTAAACTAAAACATACAAAAAATCATTGTATTAAGTTATAAATTGCAGTATATATTATAATTAGGTAATTTTCTGTTTTTATGTTAATAACTTTTGGTTGACAATAAGTTTTTATTAACTCGATTTTATGCTACAAATAATTCACTATAGCAGTTGCAATGAACATTGAATACCGAGTTTGAGTGTTTGGAATATCGGAGTCGCAACATAGAATAAGCCAGAATAATTTGTATTCTATTGTTAAAAGAATTATTGACCCATAGGCCTCACCGAGTATTATTTGCAAACACTTTTCTTTAGATTGCAGATTAAATGATTAAAAAAAATCAACAAAACAAGTGAATTTGTTATTTGCAGTTAGATATGAGTCAAGAAACTAGAGAAAAATATATATAACATTTTCAAAAACTCCTCAAATCGATCTTCTTTTTAAAGACTAAGTCCACATTAATTTTTGGTAAAAACACTTTTCTTTAGATTGCAGATTAAAGGATTAAAAAAAAATCAACGAAACAAGTGAATTTATTATTTGCAGTTAGACATGAGTCAAGAGACTAGAGAAAAATATACATAACATTTTCAAAACTCCTCAAATCGATCTTCTTTTTAAAGACTAAGTCTAGATTAATATTTGGTAAAAACTGTAAAAACGCGTTTAGTTGTGCAAGTGTTGCCTAACTTTAAAAATTTGATTGATTGTGTAAAAAAAAGTTGTATTAACTGAGGGTAACATGGCTGTAGCAGCTGAATAGTTGCTAGCGATCCTTGCAATGAAGCTTACATGCACATATTGCCCATAAGGAATAACTTAAAGCGCACACTGTGGACGTTAACAGTGCGCATCACTGTTTTACTTAAAACAAAGAAATCATTTGCAACTTATATTATTATCCTTTTATTGATTTATTGCTCAAAATGTATGGTAAATTCCTTAAATTGATTTGTTGTTTTTTCACTACACATTTCAAATTGCAATAGCAATTGGCATTGGCTTGTAATTTTCGTTAAGGATATTGTCACTACGTTGTTTTAATGCATTCACTGTTTTAATCCTTAGAAATGCTTGTGCTGCTCACCTTAAGTGCCATTTTTTTATTGTTTAAAAAATGTATATCTGTTTGCGTTAGAGATCACTTAAACAAATGCTTAAAATATTTTATTGGAGGCGGCTTGTTTGGGTTCACAATGTGCACACAACGACTTTCCACAACTGAATGATGTGGCTGCAACGAATAAGCGCCGCTTTTATATGGTTAGGAAGAAAGTGAGTCGAAAAGCGCGGCACGAGCAGCGCTGCCTGCAACAGCAGCGACGCATACCATTGGCAGCGACTGCAGCGGCGGTGAGCGTTAGCAAAAGCTTAAATTTAAAATAGTTTTGGTTTAAGACTTTTCGTGTTAGCAGTTGTTGTTGTTGCTGTTGTTGTTGTTATGCAGGACTTTTTTTGGCTTTGGATGTCATTACTGACGCATTTAACGTACAGTCGAGCAAGTTATCGGCGATGTCAGTCGATACGATATGTCGTCGTCGCCGCCGTCGTCGTCAGTGTTGCAAAATCCTGAAATCTTTCTTTAATTATAAATGACAACTTGACGTTGAATTTGTTTGCTAATAATATTTATATTTGTTGGTTTCATTATTTTTTACTTTTTTTCTTACTGTTTTACTATTTACTATTGCATATATTAAGTACTGCAGTTTGTGCATTTTCATTGCTGCCCAGTCAGCATTTTCTGTGGCAATCTCTGTTGCAGTTTTTAGCCCGTAACTCTTTCTTTCAGCAACATCATTATCCTCATCATGAACGTTATTATGTTGAGCATTAAACGCAGTTTGACCCAAATTTTCCATTTGGCTTTGGCGTGATTTTGATTTACATTTTGGTTGTTGTTGTAGTTGTTGTCTCATTATTAGTGCAGTTGTTGTTGTTTTTTGTTGTTGCGTTGAGTGTGCACTTTTGCCTTCTATTTTTTTTTAATGCGCTAATTTTGTTAAATTGTACATTGAGATGTTTTGCTAGAGGGCTCAATAATAAACCCCCCCATAAAAACTCTTCGAGCTTTAATTTAAACAACAATGGCGGGGTATAAAAATATGTTGTAACTTTTAAGTGTTTTGTTGCCTATAAACAGAGAATATTGTTTTTTGTTTTTATGTTGAGCCTTAAGTACTTGCATTTTTCATTGACTTAGCTTTATTTAAATTGTACTTAAAATCAAAGTTAAGTGCAACATGGCGATTGCAAAATGTATAATTTACCTTTTTGAAATTTTATAGTACGAACAGTCACACACCATAAAATACAATACATACAGTAGTACATTCACACCTGAGGTGGTTTGAGCTACAAATTTTAACACTTTTGTCTAATTAGCCGTGGCACTCGACAATGTTTTTGAAATTGCAGTTAGTACTGAGTACGGCTTGGTCGATTTATCCAATTGCTAGATAATTACAGCATTTGGTATATTTAGTTGTTAGTTGTTCCCACAAGAAGCAACAAGGCCGTCAGTAAATTTTTAAATACTTAGGAGGCTTCGCCTTAGTCACTATTTAATCATATCGGGAGATTTCTCACTCTTTCAGTCGTGCCTGCACCCTGGTGTTATGACGGCAGAAGATAAGCATCCATTTCTCTTAGTATAAAAGCTGATTTTAAACGCTCGATAATGAAGACATGGTCGATTGAACGATTTATGCCTTTGTAAGGTACAGACGAAGGAGGCTGTGGAATTGTGCATAATATTAAAGAGCATGCTTGACTGATATAAGAAGCTGTTTGGAGCTGATTGATTCTGAATGAACAGGATTCAATATATCTGCTTTAAATTCATTCATTCATACAAATAGTTTAACCCAACCCCCCACAACCCTAAAACACTAAATATTTTATTTTAAAAAAATATTATCTAATGCTCACTTTTTAACTTGTTTGAAGAATAAATTTACCATTTGGAATGAAGAATTTTCGAAGAAAATTAGCGTGATATTACATCAGATCAAAAACCGCACCTAAATCTTAATTGTATTCAATGCACTCTTCTAAACCAAATTGCTGGTTTTCTGTATGCCAAACAAGAAATATTTCGGGAAATAACATAACCACAGAGATTGAAATCAGTCTTGTTCAAAATGGACGATTTTTTTTGTTCGCAACAACAATCCATGTTTCTTCAAGCTACAGCTTAACATATCGTAAATATATATTTTTAATTTTATTGCAATTAAAAAGTTGGATGAAAAGCAATTTCTCAGCTTATATGAACCTATAAGAGTCTTATAGCCGTTAGTTGTGCACCTCCGTACCATATTGGTAGCGTACTCGCATGTAAGCCCGAAGCGCGGATATACAATTCCAACCGCTAGAACTGATGCATTTGTCTAGCATATGCATAGCTAGCAAATAAAAAATACGCCATCTGCCTAATGAAATCTCTCTTAATTCAAGACACCGCTGTTCGGATTCGATTATAAACTATATCCTCTTTTCAACACTCTTAATAGAGATATCTTCATACTTCGCCTTTGAAGCAATGTCGTTAGGTCAAGGGTATAAATTTATTTATTTTGAATGGCCGATAATTCAAGTATAGAACACTAGATGGACCTGGACTGTTTTCCTAGTAACCTTTTTGCAGATTGAGGAAATTATTATATACTTACTGAGGCTTATTGTTTTTACTTACTTTAGGTCTAGACGCAACTTTTAAGTAATTCACCTTGGTCTCTTTGTGCTGCTCCAACAGATGGGTTGATGGACTTTTAAATGAAATTGGACGCGTTTTAATTGCTTTATTACGCTTGACGGCATATGACAACATTTGACAATAGTCAGCCAGCAAAAGTAACAATTGCAACAACAACAAAAGCAGACTTCAAGTCGATTAGCAATCAAGAAAATCAAAACATTTTCACGTACAAAAATCGCAAAAAAAAGCGGCAAAAAACAAATAATAAAAAAAAACTGCAAATAAAATAAATGCTTAATTACGTTTAGCGAGTGAGTGTGGGTATGTGTGTATCTGTGCACCTGTGTATGTATGTGCACTTGTGGTGTGCCTTAGTGTGTTCCAGGTGAAAAATATAACGCAAGTCGAGGCATGCCAAAGACGTCAGTTGCATGCCAGCAGCAGCAGCAACAACAACAACAACAACAATGTGCGAAAAAGCCAACGTCTTTTAAAATGTTGCAATCGACGATGTGCCGCAAATTGAACACAATATTTTTTGTTTTGTTTTTGTTTTTGATACAATTTGCGAACTTTTATTTTCTTTACTTTGTTTTTGTGCAATAACCGTCAATGTGAATAATAATAATAATTATTCGATAAATCGAGGTGGACACACTGGTTGAATTGTTGCACATTCAATAATAATGGCTCATTGTTTGGCGCGCGTTTTGCGATGGTTTTAATTTGACAAAATCTCTTTTAATAATAAAACTAATATGCAACTTTATGTACTATATGGCCATATTTCTCAATCTCTTCTCTGATTTGATGAAATTAGCAGAAGTTTTGAATAAATTAAAATTGTCACATGAAAAAATTCTACGAAAACAGCTGTTCAATACACATTCGACATCGTCACACCACATCGAAACTCAATAAAAAAAATCAGCTATGTTTACTTTTCAGAATTCACGTTTTATTTTTGCGGATTATGTTTAAAAACGCAAGTTTCGTGCTTTCGAATTAGAATTCAAAAATCCGCTTGTTTTATATGGTTCAATTTAGACTGAGTATTTTAAAGTCATAAAAATACACTACATTTGTTTTGAAATAATTTTGCAAATATTCTTTGATCGTTCTATATCATATTATGCTCTTAAAGTGTTAATTATATTTAATTCGATTTTTATGGTCACAGCCTAAAAATTGCATGTAGCTGCAAAACCAAACGTTTTCGTACGTTTGAGGCCGAATTCGCGTTTTAATGCAATAAGCCAACTTGCTAAAGTTGCTATTTCTGTATTAAAAAATTAAATACACATTTCAATGAAGAAGTGACAGTATTGAAAATAAAATGTATTGTTTTTACAATAAAGTAAAATGTGCAAAATTGCGGCAGCCAAATCAGCTGTTTTGTTCAACAAATTAAACGCTAGGATAATAAATAAAGCACAGACGCATCGAGCAAAACACATAAATTTCATAAATGTGGACTCATTCAGCATTTACCAAAGAAATAAAGAAATTATTAAAATGTATTGTTTTATTTTCAACTCAGCTGTTTAAAATCATCGCAATCAAACAACGAAAGTTTTTGCAAAAATATGAGAGCACGAAAAAATAAATCTACATAAAATTACGCGAATTCGATTAATAATGCTATCCTTAAATAATTTGGTAAAAATATTACTTCATGAGCGTAAGAAATTTTTGAAAATATTAATAATTTATAGTTAAGATGGCTTAACTTCTTGACGTCTTCAAAATCAAGCAAATGCTTGTAAGTAAAGTTAATTTATATCCTTTATGTGCTCAAATTCCCATTTTATTCACAAGACTCAAGACACAAGACTTTTTCCTTAAATGCTATTATTTTAAACAATTAATTAGATGGTAAAAATAGTACATTGTAAATTTTTGTGCTGTTTTCGAGTCAGCTAACTCTACACCATTTTACCCTTTTTACACAGAAAACCAATGGAATATCGGGTTAAAAATTCAAATTCACTTCACACTCTAATTTTTACATCTTGTAGAGATTTTATTGACATTAATTATTAAAATAACCACATAGAGCACCGAGAATCTTCCCGCCTGAGTCATAAATATCCAAAATAAGCTATTGCAATTCTTACCATCGCGCACGTGTGCTTCATTGGCGATCCAATGCTATAAATAACACTATGCCCACCCTGGGCCACCTAACTTAGGGTACAACCGGTTTGCTAGCCTTAAAGTTGGCCTCAAAGCAAAAGAGAAATGAAAACATTCCAAAAGCTTTCTGAAGACTTTCCAAAAATTAAAGATTTGCAAGTATACCAGGAATTATCGCATTACCATTCCTGAGTACTCAATATAATACACAAAGAAATAATCTGGATGTCTACCCTCTGTAATGACAACCTGCTGCTGCTCAAATCATATGAAGTTGTATAGAAATCTACTATGTTCATTGTAACTACCTGGTATCCATAAGCTCTATGACTCTTAATGCAACACAATGAATTATAATGCACAAAGATGGTAAGTAACATCCATATCCATCAAAATATTACAATGACATATTTAATAACTACAATGAACTAAAGCTGTTTACTTACTTTAGGTGACCATTACAGCTGACCTCCCCAACTATTGCCAGACGCTCCTATTTTGCACGCCCCTTCTTCAGTTAGTCACGCCAAGGGTAGATAGATCCTCCTCCACTTGGTTTTTCTGTCCGGCCGTGTAAACGTAGCCGTTGTGATGTTTTACGCTGGACGATATCTACGTCGTTGTCCAGTTCATGGTTCCTACGCATGCGGTAGGGACCGAATATTTCTAGTCAGCTTGTAAAAAAATATTCACCAAACTTTTTATGCTTGCAGGAAACGTACATATCCCACAACTTCAAGAGTGTTCGCAGTCCCAACCAACATATTGGATACTTCTACAACCTGTTCTGAAAAATTCGGCAAACCAAGGTATCGATATATTCATAATATCATTCCACATTAATGGTACCGAAATCAAAGCATTGGAAGCTGAATGCTATGAAGGCATTCTTAATTAACTTCAATTCATGAAGTTTTTTATACGGTTCTCAGAAATCGAATACTTGAGGTAAATGTATTGAATGAATAAGTTATCATCTTAAACGGCGGCTCAGCTACACACCATTTAACGCCTAACTCTTTCACTCACTTTGATATTACAGCGATATACCCAGTATATTGTAACCATCTTACTATGCTGCAAGAACTCGATTCGTTGGAAAATGTGAAATTCTGCACCTAAGCCGAAAGCACAATTGCCATTCTTCAAAATTAAAATTTATGAATGTGTTAAAAACGTAGTAAATGTTAGTAAACGAGTGATCACCTTCAACCCTCAGCTATTTTTTAAGCAACATTGTATTAATCTTAGTTGTTATTGATAATATAATACGATTTGTAACCACAAAATACAGTAAAAAACGTATAAACAGGTCCATAAACATCAGACATGCACTAATGGTCCCAAAAATAGATAATGGTCTGCCAATCTTTGGATGGTGCGCTAAATCTCAATTTAAAGAACTACTACCTTCATGGTACGGCTATTTCGCAAAATCTCCCATCGTATATTATACATTACACCTAAGCACCTCTTATCAAAAGACTTCATTATCATTTTTACACAAAAAGGAAAATATGAACTGTCATCAACTCTTAGGCGTTGTGTCAATGTGTCACAGCGCACTTATCGGATTGCCGCACCTACTACAACCATAACCATCAAATCATCACCATAATGCATCTGCCTAGGAAATAATTTTATCATAAATTTCTATGATTCGGTCAACGGCTGAATTCACCGTTCGGCAGTAAAACAAAGCTCTATACCGAAAGACTGTGCTATCAGCGTATTGTTTTCCCGCAGTGAACCGGGGATCTGTCGTTATCTGTACCGACATTCTATTCACAATATATGCAGTATGCAACTAAATCTAAGAAATACATCTTCATTTCTGGACTACTAGTCAATAAGGGTTCTTCGCTAACGAAAACACTGACACGGAAGCTGAACAAATGTGGTTCTCGGCATTGTTCCTTTTACTCTTATTAACTTAAAACAATCTAGCACTACTTCACGTGTTTGAAAAGAAAATGAATATTTGCAGATTGTTTCCTCAATGAATTACAGATGCCGATAAGTTTTGCTACCCACGAAACTGGATAGACGCCTGCCACACAACGTTACGTTTAATTATCTAAATTTGCAACCTAAAGATTAAAATTGAATTTAAATAAATTGAAATAAAAATCGTATTATTCGTTTGTGTATCTTTTGCCGGTTTTTTATTTGCTTATTGTAACATTTTTGTGAATTTAAAATGTAGCTTGGATTGGTTGTGGATTATCACTTATAATTTTGAAGTGTTTGTTTATGTTTTTAGTATTATAATGTTTGAAGGCAACTTGTAAATTTTGTTCGATTTTTGCTTGTTTGTGTTTTTTTTTTTCTCATTCAATGCGCTGCGCAGCTTCTGCTATAAGTGTGCGTGCGTGTGTGTGTTGGTGTGTACGTATGGGTGTGTGTAGGGGTGTATGTTTGTGTGAAGGGGTGTGTGTGTGTGTGGGGTGTGTGGGTGTGTGTGTGTGTGTGTGTGGGTGTGTGTGTGGGTGTGTGTGTGTGTGGGTGTGTGTGTGGGTGTGTGTGTGTGTGTGGGTGTGTGTGTGTGTGTGGGTGTGTGTGTGGGTGTGTGTGTGTGTGTGTGTGTGGGTGTGTGTGTGTGTGTGGGTGTGTGTGGGCTTAGTTGCCCAGCCGGTGGGTCCGTCATTCTACATATTCCCACCATTCCTTTTCATAGCCCTCATGGACATGATCGAGAAGTACAGTGCGACGCTTTTCGCAATATTTATATTTATCTTGTACTTTTCGTTTAATATCTGTCAAATTGGCAGATGTTATATCACGTTCTAAATACTCGGAAAGCTTTTCAGTTGCCGTCTCCAAGTCCTTTTGATTATCTTCAAATATCATAGACTGATTATTCTTTTTCAAGTAATAAGCAAATGCATAGGTATACATAAGCGTTTGGCGACATTGGCAAAGAATATCGACAGCCTTTTCCAGGAATTGAACCTCAATCCATGACATGTTGTGCTGCTGCATTTCTTCCATTTTTTGCTTGACAGAAGCGTACAATTTATTCTCAAGTTTCATGGATTGCATGTGGTTCATGTAACGATTATAGTAATGCAAATATCTGGCCAATGAAGCGCGTAACTTCTCTTGTGCATCACGCGCGGCTTTTGCTTCATCCTCTTCGAAACGATTACAATTATACCAGGATGATCCATGTGGCTGCCACGAACCAAGACACACCCAGCAAAAATCATGCTTACAACTGTGATTTTTGCAAACCATATGATTGCAGCCGCCGTTTTTTTCAATAGTAGCATTGCAATTGGGGCATTCTTTTGTATTGGCCGCAATCCAATTGGACGTCTCCGAGTCATCGTCGCACTTTTTGATCCACTTTTTAAGCCAACGGCAATGCACCGGATCATGCCAATTCTCGCCACAAGCAAAGCAAAACATATGGCCGCACTTGCAGCGCACCGGGCGTGATTCGAAATAAGGTACTTTCACAGCGTAGATGCAATCGGGAGCTGGACACCAGCGTATGAGTTGGTTGCATTCTACAAAACTATTGGTAATAAGCTGCTGGTAAGTGAGTTTGACGCGAGCATCGGATACTAATTTGGCAATGGTAAGATCATCGACTATGATATCACAGTTGGTTGCGGCGCACGCTATTGTCTGTACACGTCCGTCGGAAATTATATTTGTTGTTAGGTAAGTACTCCAGCAAACTAGGCAGAATTTATGACCACACTCCAAGCCAGTCAGGGTGACAGTGTCGTCCTCCGCACTACAAATTCCACATATCTCCGGATGACTGCGTGCTACCTGATTTTGGCGCACGCCGTCATTAATCTTTGTAAATGGATTTACGACATGTGCTCGCTTGAAGAACTCATCTGTATTACTGTCAAAATATTTTTCAAGCAACTTTTCCTTATCCCATTTGAAATGATTAAGTAATATACGTGTAGTGGTCGTAGAGAAATTAAGCAAAGCGTTAATTTCGTCGATTATATCCTGCTGATATTGCAAAATTTCATCTGTAGATAGCACTTTATATTGAAATTCTTCAGTCTCTAGTTGGCGCTCCGAGCTACTAGTCACTTCCATGACAAAATCATCCTCTCCATCTTCACCCGAGTCCCCACCAGTCACATTGCCCGAGTCCATTTTATCACAGAATTCATTAGTTGAGTTCATTGCTTTGATATATTGAAAATCCGCCAATTAAGATTATTGTATGTAGCACATTCGTTTTTGGCTAGTAATAAATAAATAATGCGGTTTTTCTATTTAGATCGTTAGGAAAACTTGCCTTACCAATACAAAAACATGCGCTCCTGTCGTGTTCCAAGTGTTGCAAATGGAAATGGACGAATAAAATGATTGCGTTGACTTAAGTAAAAGAGCAGAGCGCTGCCAGACACAGAGTGGCAGCGCTACCACCAGTTGTGCTTTTCTGGTATTTAAGAAAAAATCGTAACGTCTGTGGCAGCACGAAATGCCAGTACCATTAAATTAAATCGTACTCCGCTGCCCTAAACTGGTTCCAGTCGATTATTTAAAATTCAATCAAAAACGTTCTTTATATTAAACTTCCTTCTTTTTCTGCAATTTCTGGTTAAATCAATCCTTCAGTTAGTACCTTTTGCTTAGCTTTGTTGCGTTTTCCTCAAATTTCACTTTGCTCAGCTCACGTTATTTGCCACTGCGCTCGCTCCAAATAATAATATTTAATATTTTTAGTAATATCGCAAAACAAATAACAACATCTACTGTTGAAGTACTACATTCAAATTGACAAATAAAATCGGATGCCTTAGATTTGTTTTTTGCTTTTTTGTTTTGCAGCTCCAAAGTTACAAGTATTTCAAATTTCCGTACTATTTCAAATGGAAAATATTAGCATTTAGAAGTTATTACAACATATTTATTGGTGTTAATGTGGAGATTTTCCACCAGTTAGATACCGATTTATCTCCTCACTTGCTTGTCCCTTTATGTGAGATTTTTTTTAATAATAAAGTTAAGTTACTTTGCTTTGACTTGGCCGACATCGCTTCAAAAGCGAATAGAAAAGGGATCTACAGTTTAAAGCCGAATCCGATAGGCGGTAAATTGAGTGATTTAACTGAAGCCTTTGCCTAGCACCAGTTATGCTTCGGGCAATCCAATCAACGTATTTAAAATTTTATCAATTAATTAAATAATGAATTTGATCTTTGAAGGTACTTAAATATATTGAAAAAGCGAGCATTTATCGAATAGCTATAAATATGATTTTGACGTCCAATACCGGCATTCTAATAGAAGAATTTCGAAGATACAGATTTGAAAGCAAAATTTGACTAAGACGCGTTTCGAGCGCAAAAGGAATTAAAAGATTTATTGCAAGTGACTCAAAAAGGTTTGTCAAGTCGACTCCACGCCACGGGAATGCTTTAGAAGCAAGAACACTAGGTTCCGCATGACTTGAAACCGACAGATGCCGAACTGCGTTTCTTTGCTTGTGAACAGCTTCTCCAAAGACAATTGGGTCCATTACGATAATCCAATGCTCAGAAAGTCTTGGGGAAAAATCCGGACATGATAAGTGTGAAACTAGTCACAGGTAATTGACACCGAACGCAGTTGATGCGCTTGAGCCAAGAACTAAAAAGAGAAATGGACACAATATATAAGAAATAAATGACAACGTCATTCCTCAGCAAGACAGTGCTTGACGCCATGTCGCAAAAATGGTCAAAAAATACTTGGAAGCACTAAAATGGAATACCTTACCCAGCACGTCATACTCTTCAGATGTTTTTCTGTAGAATAGAGAACCACTTCTGGGATGACTTTAGAATTAATTCGATTCGTTTAGCGTTTTAACATAGACATAATTTATGTTATTTAACATAATCTTAACATTTCTGTTGTCTTTAAACTTAAACTAATGGTTTAATGCTATCAGGTGACGTTTATAAGTATATACTAAAAGAAAAAAAATACCAACAGAGTTGCATATTTGTTTGTTCATTGAAGCGTAGCCCTCGTGGGTTTTTGTTGTTTTTACTGTTTTGCAGGTGTTAATTTTTTACTGATTTTCGGCTTTTTAATTTTTTGGTATGTGTGTGTTTTTTTTCCAAAATGTGGCTTACTTTTACTGAGTGGCAGCCAACAAGCCACTTAATCAATCCTTCAAGTTGGTAGTTTGTATCTGTTTTTTTTTAATTTTCATGTTTTATACGCTTACAAAATGCAAAAAGTGAAAAGTCAACGATTTTTCGGTTTTTTTTTAGTTTTTGAGGCAATTGTGGGTAGTATTATGTGTGATGGTTGTGGTAGCATGTAACTGTTTGCTGCTGGCAC
Source organism: Chymomyza procnemis (assembly GCA_035046065.1). NCBI lineage: Eukaryota > Metazoa > Arthropoda > Insecta > Diptera > Drosophilidae > Chymomyza > Chymomyza procnemis. Next base: position 24,849,958 of record JAWNOJ010000013.1, on the reverse strand, counting down.
CAATTACCTAGTAACTCATATTTACCGTTAGACATTTAGTACATGCATTAACTGTGCATTTACGACATCGTCTAAAAGACGGGGAACGTAAGCAATTTTTCGTTTTTTTTTCTTTGGTATTTTTTTTTATGCAGTTATTGCCCGATTGTCTGGCATTTGCCTAACGGTTATTGCCTGCTTGTTTAATGAACAGCAAAGCCAAAAAAAAACAGAAAGCAACAATAACAACAACAACATGTGAACAAACAAACAAACATCAAAAAAAACAACAAGAGACAGAGCAGCAACAACTTTTGTCTCATTGTTTCATATTTATTAGAGTGTTTGTTTGTCTGTCTGTCTCTGTTTTAGCCGTTTTATTTTTTTTTTGGTTTAGTTTGTTTGTTGGCTCAATGCACATGTGCAGTCCGCTTCTCGTTCATCTAACGAGCGCAGTCAATGTAAGCGAAGGCTGCGATCCCAGCTGGGGAGCAGCGAGCATCTTTCATCTATCGCCGGACCATCTGTGGGAACTTTTTCGATACACTATACACGAAGGGTAACAGGTATATATAAGGTTGCCAAAAACACACTTAGCACGCAAATCCAACCAACGTTATAAAAAAAAACTAAAAAAAAATGTAGAAAAAATATTCTCCAGATTGGGTAGCACATGCTGTTACTTATTTGGCGTCTTCGAAGAAAATAATGAAGCAAAAACTGGCCGCAAGTTTAACAATGAATACGAAATGTGTACACCAATTGTGTTGCAATACAAAAAAATACTCATACATTTTTATAAAAATCTGTCCTCTACTGTTCTCACCAAAAAATAAGCCGTTTCCCCTTATCTTTATAGTATTAGAAAGCCATATAAATTCGACGTTTTTGCACAAATAAATCTAAACAACAAAAAGCTAAGTCTCATTAAAGCCAACTTTAGATTTTTTTTTCAAGTTTCAAGTTCATTAATCATGCAAGTATCTGACTTTTTTTAGAAGATGAAAGTAGAAAAAATAACGGATATATTAAAAATAATTTTTAAAACTTTATTCTGCACCGTTTGCCACAAGCACTTCAAACTTCCGACCCATTATAACATAGATGGCAATCAAATTGATTCCTTTTTATCTGAAGGAGTTGTATTTGAAAGAGTTACATTTATCGGTAAAATAAATTGCATTTATCTTAATACTTAATTTAATTTTGCACATATGAAAATATCTGAGAATGAATTCTGTAGTTTCCGTAGGGTTTCTTCGCATAATAATTGTAATACTAGACAAACTTCTCATCTTTGTTAACAAATTAATATTATTATTAATCATTAGCCCCTAAAACTGACAGATAAAACTATATTGCCATAAGTATTGACGCCTACAGTGTATATTGAAGTCGGAACATTCCCATCGTTGTAATGGGTATTTTTTTGTATTTTTCTCCAAATGGTTTTTTCTTTTTGTTGCACTGGTATCCTTTTATGCATGCAAGCCACAAATCTTGCATAATACCTGCCATTGTTGTTGCTTTGCCACATAATTGAATATAACATTTTTATTTTCTATAGATATCAATTTAGTAATTTATTATGAATCATTTTTCTTCATATAAACAGTTTGAAAATAAAAAAAAATGTAAATAAATTTATGGCCTGGTCATTCATTTATGATAAGATTAACTAATAAATTTCGTGAAAATTAAAGTGTTCAACCAGTTTTGAAATTTACGTTTCGCTTGTAAATGTTTTTAAATATGCGTCGTGGTAAACGTCAAAAAAATATATATATATCATTAGTATATTGGAGTATTGAAGTCGAAGTATATTATATAGCAATTTTGGTAACAATATATTGTGGCATTGGATGGCTCTTAATGTAAGAAGTCATTTAAGTAATTAAACGCAATCTAAAGCAGCTCCTGAGCTCCCTATATATTCTGCATTCTGATATTCATCAATTCTTTAATCAATTCTTGTATTCTTATATTCCGATATTATTCAATTCGAATATTCTGATATTTTGATATTCTTATAGTCTGATATTTTGATATTTTGGTACTCTAATATTCTTCAATTCGGAAATTTTGATACTCTAATAGTCTGATATTATGTTATTCTTCAATTCGGAAATTTTGATACTCTAATAGTCTGATATTCTTCAATTCTGTGGTTTTGATATTCTTCAATTCGGAAATTTTGATACTCTAATAGTCTGATATTCTTCAATTCTGTTATTTTGATATTCTTCAATTCGGATATTCTGATATTTTGATATTCTAATAGTCTGATATTCTTCAATTCGGATATTCTGATATTTTGATATTCTAATAGTCTGATATTCTTCAATTCTGATATTCTTATATTCTTCAATTCTGATATTCTTCAATTCTGATATTCCCGATATTCTGTAATTCTGATATTCTTAAATTCTGATATTATGATTTTCCGATATTCTGATTTTCCGATATTCTGATTTTCCGATATTCTGATATTCTGAATTTCTGAGATATTCTGATATTTTCATTTTCAGATATTCTGATATTCTGTTATTCTGATATACATCTTTAGTACATTTCTTTCTCAAATAATTTGGAATCATAAAAGTCGAGAACAACTCAAAAGTCAAGGTGAATGAATATAAAAATAATGCAGACTTCAAGTAGAATTTTCGTGAAGGCAAAGAAATTTGTAATATTATTTCTTAAAATCTTTTCTTGAAAAAAACAAAATAGTTCAAAAAAGTGATACATACAATACTCACTTATCGAGAGAGAGAGAGAGAGGGTTCGCAAAATAAAAGGAACTTGCAAAAAAATAGACTTCGTTAATATTGTCTAGTGGTAGGCAGTGACGTCATGTGTGATTGCCAACTTGTGCAATTATTTCATCTTTACCGGCCCAACTTGGCATGGCCGATAGTGGAGTATGTTTGAGCCAAACACAACTTTGGCGCAATCTCACGTGCTGTCATATAGATCACAACAGCTTCGTTGACATAATAAATAGTTGGAAAATTAATTAAATGCAAATTGCAAAATCGCATAATAAAATTAAAGCCACATACAATGTACTCAGCAGATACTCATACCTCTTATTATAGATATAACACTTGTTTTGCAATACAGGAAAACTTGCACTTTTTTTGGTTTTTTTTTTTTGCTTTTCTCAATGCAACATGTAATTTTCTATAGTTACAATTTCAAATTACATTGTTTAATTTAATTGTATTGTTTATAGCATTGTTAAAGCGCCGATATTAACAATGCTTTAATAAAATGTTTAACATTTTAATTTTAAATTAAAAGGAAAAAAACTTTTGGTCAAGCAAACAATTAATGGCCGAAGACAGTTGTGGAAATAATTCACTTAATGATTTGGCGCCAAAAAATTATTGCGCGCTGCGGCGCCTAAAGACTTCCTACAAGAAAAATCGCTTAGCCGCTTTTAAATGTTGAAGCAGGCGCCAGAGACAGTTTTTCAGTTGATTTTTATTTTTTAGACACAAAGTAGGTTAAATACTTTTACCTTATTTTGCGCGAGACCTTCTATGATTTTTTTTTTTTTTCATTTTCATTTAAAGTTTTCCGATGTTGTGGCTAATTGTTGTCTGGTTTGTCTGATGACCAGCTTCATTTTCCTGTTGAGTCAAACAATTAACAACTTTTCAAGCGCGCTAACCGGATGTTATGAAATTGACCAGTTTTTATGGCCACCCCACAGAAGAAAAACCGCATCCATGGCAGGCGTCCATATCAAGATTAAAAAAATTGTTAAAATTTATGCAACCGCCTTGGACGTAGGAAACCCCGTTCGACTTGCCATGCCTGGCAATCCAATCTGGCCAGTTTAAGTCCAGAGACAAGTTGTCTAATCAAGTTGTCAACGTCGACATATTTCTATGCACAGTTTTCTGCCAATAAATTTGGTCACCAAAAGTGTACGATTAATAATGTGGTCAAGGCAGCGAGCAGGGAGCTGGGAGGGCTTCAACTCGGACACCCGCTCAATGTTAAGTTGAAGTGCAGCGCAAGCCTCTTGGCGAGGGCATTGGTTTGTATAAAATGTTTGCCTACACGCTGCGTATACGTAATATTTCAGTTGAATTATATTACATATGGCAATAACTTTTACAAACAAATTTAATTAAGTAATTTATGAGTGTAGCAACGCCCCGAAAAGAAAACACTTTCACAGACTGTTTAAAACTTGAAGAAAATTTTCGCAAGTTGTTTAAAATATGTGCAACTTATTGTTTAACTCAATTGTAGTTAGCTATTGAGCAGTGGCGTAGTCACTGTGAAGAACGAATGTATGATGGGAGAGTTAGCAGAGAGATGCTCAGATGAAAAGAGTCCCAACAAATTTCAATCCATTTGCTTAATTGACTTGTAATAAGCTCAATAGCTACTCATCTTTTCCCCGATTAAAATAAATTATTAACATAACTGACTACGCCTTTGTTAATGAACAAATATATATGTATGCCAAATAATAATATGTATTTTTTACGCAAATGTAACAAAATAGAGAAAGACTTGTTTATAAATGTGAAATGGGAAAAAAATGAGCGTAGCAACAATTTAATTAATATTAATAATAATAAAACACTTCAATGCATAATGTACCATATGAGCAGACGAAAGTTGGTAATAACTTGCTGAGCGTTACGTTCATAATCGGAGTTGAAACAGTTGGAGAGCTATGACTCAAAAGCATTAAAAAATAAATTGTTTTGCTTGTTTAGTTTTTAATCTACAATTGAATTGGCAGGGCGTACAAAAGTAAAGTTGTAAAGCGTTAATTGTGGTAACATTGATCGCCAGGAACAGCTAAGTTTTAAGTTAACAACTTTTGAAAAAAAGCTTCAAATATAATTCAAATCTATTGTAATACCATGTATGTATCAGTGATAAAAGATGCAGCATTATCGCGATTTAGTATGTAGTTACTATTAATTGCTACGCTTGTTTGAAAAGTTTCAATTAATTCATATTATTAGCCATTTAAAAATGAATGTATGTTTTAATATTTTGTTTGCATTTTTTTATACCCTGTAACATATTTTCCCAAAGTTTTAAGTTGGTGCATGTGGGCACAGTGTGACAGTTCAATGGTCTCCGGCCTACCATATCTTAGTAAAAAATATTATCTTCGGCAAAATTGCTTTTTTTTATTCAACAGAGTTCCCTTCAAAGTTAATACAATGAGTATTGCGACCCTCCAACTTTTCGATACTATCTTTGTAGTACGATTTCTACTTTGCTTAAAAGTAGACCTCATTTCGCGACCCCCTTCTTTCACAAAATTTCTTCCCAGCTAACATTCTTTTCAAATCTGAGAACAGAAAATAGTCGCGGGGGGCTTGACATATGAGCCCAATTTATGGATTTTTGGCATGGTTTTCACTGACTTCTGACACGGTGCATTGTCTTGGTGAAACAGCACTTCTCAAATGCGACCGTGTTTTGGCGATTTCGTCATTCAAACGGTCCAATAGACTCTATGTAATAATCACTGTTGATGGTCCTTCCTATTTCAAGGAATCATGAAAATTTTGCCACGTGCATTCCAAAATACAGACGCCATAACTTTGTCAGCCGACTGCTGCGTTTTTGCTCGCTTTAGAGCGGGTTCATCATATGCAGTACACTCGGATGACTGTCAATTGAACTTCGGAGTAAAATGATGAAGCCATATTTCATCCATTGTCGCATATCATTGAAAAAACCCGGTTTTATTACGCTTGAACATCTTCAAACACTGCTCCGAATTATCAACTCCTCGTTGTTTTTGATCAGAAAGTGAATGTATCTGAGCTCGAGTGGCACCCACTTTGCACAGAGCTATCTCATACCCAAAAACTCTTAAATCAAATGATGTACACGTTCAGTTGATATCTTTAGAGTTCCAGCTGTTTCATTCAAATTCAGTTTACGGTCATTCAATATCATTTTATGGATTTTTTGATATTTTCGTCGTTAAAAACCTCTTTTGGGCATCCATTGCGTTCGCCGTCTTCGGTGCTCATTTCACCACGTCTAAACTTAGTATACCAGTCCTTGATGGTTGATTTTCCTGGGGCAGTGTACGGAAACTCATTATCCAGCCAAGTTTTTGCATCAACTGACATTTTTTCCCTGTATAATATAACTAGAATAGGCTAGCTACACAAATTACAATGGTTTATTATATATTCTTTGCACTATTTAATATTTCCTAATTTTAATATTGTTTAACTATAAGATCAACTGGACAAATAAATAAATATATGAATGCCGATAATATATGTAATAACTAAGAGAAGTCACACCGGAGCTCTCTAAAGCAACTGTTGCATGATCAGGATAATTAGACAAGTTAATGTCCGTTTATATAAAGGCTATAACCACAATTTCCATAAAAACTTGAGGCGTTACGGGATATAAGTTCATTTGATTGACATATGATATAGCTCCCATATGGGTTTACACGGATACTTATAAAGATCAAAAAGTTTTGTGCTGTTCCATAGCACTAAATCCAATTTAAATAAAATTGACTAAATCATATAGCTGTTTTTAGAATTTATTATTACAAAATTCCCTAGTTTGAAGGTATTTAGTGTTTCCTGGTACTGGTTCCAAGTTAGAATAAATTTACATTATAATAATAGCGTGGTAAATAGTTGCTTTTTTGCCTTTATATATTTACGGTTTTAGAGCTGTCTTGAAAAGAAATAAAATAGGTTCAAATTTGTTTAAGAAAATATATATGCCATGAATGTGATTCTGGAAATGCCTACTTTGTAGCTTAAAAGTACAAAGGGTACAGTAAATTCGCACAATTTGTATCTGGCAGTATCCAAATTCTATGATATAAAATGCGCAATATAATAAACCTGATAAGCGATTGGGCCATATTCGTTTGCTATTTAACCAACATTTTATCTAAATAAACAGCTTGATGTTGGAGACTATAAGACCTAGAGCTACAAACTTTGCCATCTAATACGCAATTTTCCTAAGTAGAACGAATGCAGCTTTTCGTTTCCCCGCAATAGATTTTCGATGTTTTTAGATAAACTGTTGCACATTTAAAACATGAAGATAATTATATAAATGCAAATGAAGTTATTGTCAAATATGTACAAATCTCCTTGTCTTTATAGATTTTGTTTTAATTCTTCGAAGAGTTAAGTTGCGTAAATTGTGCCACAATACTTTCGGCACTTTTCCGATATATCGATTTTATTCGATCGAAATAGAACATATTTATAAATTTGTTTGACAAATATTTTTTTGTCAAATAATGCTTTTCCGCATATAAAAATAAACTAAAAAATCCCCTCGATTTTCAAAAATTGTAAACACAATAATTATCCATTGAAAAAAAAACCAGCGATCAAATTTAAGCATAAAAGTGAATGTATCTACAAACTGAAAATATTAAATAAAAAAACTAAAAAATAAAAATAAAAGTTATATGGATTATAAATCGCATTGTTGTTAGACTCAATTAGTTGTAAATGGTACCAATTATATAATCGAGCACTCGCTATATGCGTGCCTCAAATTAAAGCCATGGATGGAATAATGGAATTATAAATAAACATTAATATGCAAGATGCCAAACAGAAAGATATAAAAAACACAAAAACAAAATAATAATAATAGCAATAACAAAAGAAAATGTGCAAATCAAAATGAGAAATTCAAAGCATTTCCTTCCGTTTTGGCTTCGTGCGTTTTTTGTTTTTTTTTCTGAAATAGTTCAGTTTATTTACATTAAATTTTTTATTTCTTTTTGGGATATTAGCAACATTTTTTGATTGATGTATTTGATGGCTTCCTGAAACATGTAAATTAAAGTTTAGCAAAAGTGTCACCCTGTATGTGTGCTTGTTATGCTGGCTTACCTAACTGGTTCCAACGCGATACCCAAATTCAAAGACTTAACCTACAAATTGGTCCAGTTAGTGCAGCTTGAGATACATCAAAAGAGCCGAGCACGTACCCAATTGTTATTTGCCATTAAGATTTATAAGATATATGAACTAAACGTGCAAAAGTTGATATAATCGCTCAACTTTAGTACATCGCATTTTGGATACCCTTACTAAGTTTTCTATCTTAAATGCGGGCAAATCCAAATCAAAGTGCAGCAATCGAAGAGAACGGCATTTGTGGTTTCATCTAGTTTTATCAGTAAAATTCTAGACGTAGCTGTTTGTTGAAAAAGTAAGTTGATTTTTTTTGTCTTATCCATATAGCTTCATAAAACCTTAAGAATTGAAAAGGGAAAACTTTTCTTTAAAATAAGTAAGAAAATCATATGGTTAGATTGAGTCTCACATTCTTAGCCTGTAGTTCATGAAGTTTATAGTAGATTTACATCTTAGAAATTTACTAATGGTGAAACTTAAAGGACTTGTGTTAGCTTTGCGTCCACTATTAACACTTGGTTTAAATAAGATTTTGGAACTAGGGAAGTGACTGTAATTCTGAACCAAAACAATGACCTTAGGTTGCTGTCTGCAAATAGAACCGTATAAATGTCAGCATAGCTTTGAAATCGGGGACTTGCTGAATTCATTAAAATGCCTTTCTTTTGGAATTTTCAACTGTCTTTTTGATAAGACAGCATTGATGATAAGACAATAAGCAACTCACTCTAAAAATACAAAAATATTTAAGCGATAAAATCGTCATAAAACCTTCGATTTATAGATGCAAAAAGTACAAAAGGTGTGTGTAATGTGCAATTTATGTAACGACAAAAATGGAGGCGTGGCAAGCCTCAATTCCTCCATACCAAAATGCAAATTGTAACTTCGGGTAGCTAAGGTTCGTCTGCTCGTTTGTCTATCCGAATGAATACATATGTTTCAGAGTAAAATATAGCTAGAGCCACCGGATTCTTTAGATGATTAAATTTCGTGAATTATGTCAATAACTTATCCTGTTTTCCCGTTGATTATTGAGGTCTTTAGCTACATCACGTAGCTCTTGAATTATAACCTAAGATTAACATTAGTCAAGCACAGCATGCCTGGACATGGACAAATATAGTGGAAGTTTATTTTAAATTTTTTTACTTTACCTGCTTATGTATCCAAGTATCGTAGCACCAAACAGCTGAGGTTAGATCTATACACCCGTCATAGATTTACGGTGTTTCATAATATGTTTTCTAACGTGTTCACTTAAAACTTGATCCGTAATTATCATTCTGCACCTCATAATAAACTCAATTGTAATGAATAGAAAGAAAATTTGAAATAGGTAGAAAAAAAATGTATTTTCTTCAATAATTTTAGCATCTTAAGGTCTTCAAGATGTGGGTTTTTGCATTTTGTGCGTCTTAATAGGTTTCGATTTGCAGATGTTTTATTTTTGGGCTTCTTTTCAGGCGAGAGTTTCGAATTTTTTTAAGAAATCTCAGTCTGCTTCACGATGAAATTACTTTTTCTAAGCTTTTTGAATCTATGTTTATTCGAAGGCTGTACATTACTATTGTACATCCCGAGTAAGAATTCTCTTTGCATGCTTCAGTCAGACCATCGCTGCGAAGAATTAATGCTGCAGAAAAAAATGACCTCCATGTAGGTCTTGTCAAGATAGAAGACTCTTTTTTTTCGAATATTAACCATAGAGAATCGATCTTGAGTCGACGTTTGGAGTACTTAAAAAAAGATGACGATTCGGTGCAATTTAAAAATTTGTAACCAACTGCCCTCTTTTTCTAATCGATTTAAACAAAATGTATTCGATTTTCTGACAATGATAAATGTATTTGTAGCATATGGTCGGCCAAATATAGGTCGATACCTATGTTCACAATCGAAGTTGTATTGCTATCGGACGCAAACAGTTTCTAAAGTGTTTGTTTGCCAATTGTCATATCAACTATTGTTAACTTTTAAATTAATTTTGTTGCCATTATTTGCTTAAACGTTTTAAGAGTTCATCTCAAGATCGGTCATGAAAACGATTCTGGCTCTGACTTTTGCGATGGCACTAGCAAATTAAAATAACAGGTTTCCATAATTGCCAGCTTCTTTTTTTTATACATAAAATCATTATATCAAAGACATCCATGAGATCTTGCGTGATAAATGTATCCTTATACAATCCAACAAGATTGAGCTGCATGGCACACAACGTTGCTATGCAATTTTAAACATTTGTAAGATCTATCCTACATTTCAACTTGAGCAGCATTACAATTCATCATTTTATATGCAACATATACGATTTAAAACTTGATAGACTCCATCGTACTGACAAGTATTCAAAAGTCGATCAAAGTATTGTGTGTGTTAAATTGAATGGCCCACAGCCAAAGCTTTTGGCTTGCTCCACTTTAACCGGCACCCGGAAGATATGCCAAAAATGCAATAACAGATGGTGGGTGGCGTTCCCTGGTGAAGGGTACGCGGGTCTGGCATTATTATTGCACTTGTTTCACTTTCGATAACAAAAATAGGTATAAAAAAAGTACAGTTTGCTTTGCATTCGATTTATTTTTTGTTTCATATGTTACTTCTCTGCTTCTTCATTTTCAGCTGTTGTCTTTACTGGGAGTGAGCAGGTGAATTCTATACACTTTTATTTGCACATTATGCAAATCCATTCAACATAAGAGCACATGCGATTATTTTTATGGCTCATATAGTTGCTATATCTCTCAGATACAGACGTACGACGTGCAACACCTTTGCTTTTGAGTGGCATTGTTTTAGTTTCTTTTGTATTTTACACATGCTTTACCCAGGCTTTCTTTGGTATCTGCGAAAGTGAAAGAAGTTGTGCTTACCTAATAATAGTTAGTCATAATGGGTGTATCATGGGGTGTGTCTGACTTATGCACTATACTAAATTGTACCTAAAGCAGCGGCACTTCCTCACTTAAAACTTTAATTTCACTATCATCTGAAGCAATAATTTGTGTTTAAGCTAATATTTACTGGGTCTCGACTTGTTTGAGGCTTGGTAGGTTTTCCAAAAACTCACGACGATTTGCTTGTATGATTTTCGCATACCAATTGGGCAAAATTGGGCTAGCACTATTGATTAGTGGTTTCGGTGCTGGTAAGTCTGTACTCAGCTCTGAAGGCTTTTCATCATTGTTGGACTTGGCCTTATCGTATTTACTGAGAGTCTTTAGTAAATCTGGTGTCTTAGAAGCGTCTTCTTGTATGATTGGGTTCTTAGTTGTTGTTGTAGTCTGCTCTGGATTCTCAGTTGTTAATTCAACTTTTTTCGAGCTCGTCTGCTCACTGTTCTCCGTCACCGTTGGCGGTAACTCAAATGGTACAATGGGAAAATCTTTGGGTATAACATTATGCACTGTTTCGAAGGCCATGCTGCCATTTGGTTGCTTTTTTAGCGGCACCTTGCCATTGACTATGTCCAGCACTGCCGGTGCTAGCACTTTCTTTTGCATATTCAAATGATTCAAATCTAAACCATGCTGCTGTTTAAGCTTATGCTCAACTTCGTTTGAAACAGCTGAAGCACTTATATTTAAATGTCGCTTGTCATCCCAGCTAACATTCTTTGGAGTCTCATTGCTTGTACGATCCACTAATATATCCGGTTTTTTTAAGGGCCAAATAGCCGCAGCACGTTCATCACCTGCCGCATAAGTTTGTGTTTGACTCTGGTAGCCCACATCTTTGGCTGAGCGATAGTTTGTCACCTCAATGAGACCATCGGGTCGCACGTAGCCAAAATTGCCCTCAATACTGCCATTTACATAGCGTCTTTCATCACGAAACTGCACATTGCCAGTTCGTGGATCTTCCACCTCATAACCAAAGGCATAAGTATCGGGACCTGCAAAAGTATTCATTTATTACTAAATCGCAATTAATTCGTATTCACTTAGCATACCATAAGGCTGATGCAGATAATAGTTGCTCACTTTGCCTTTATCGTTTGGAGTTTGGTCCGACGTGGCAGCGTATGCTATGGTTTTGGCGCTCTGGGATAAAATGGGGCATACTTTTGTGCTGAACAGCAGCAACTGCGAATGAAAATTTGAGCTTTAAAAAATTAAATACATTATTTACACTTTCATGACGTTGTTGAATACTAGCATAAACTGCTTGAGTGCAGTTCAACAAGCAGTTTTCAGTGAAAATAAGCAGTTTTCTGTTGAAGTAATTTAAAACTTAATGACTTTCAGTTGAGTATTAAAATTAATTTTGTATATTTTGCTTATTTACATCGTTTTTAGTTCATAAGTTGCTTTTATATTCTAAAAACTCCATCCAAAGATGAGGTATTGGGATATCTCAATGATTAGCCGTTCGCAGAGAACATGGACCTACAGAGATTTTTTTAGCACTAGAGATTTACACTAAATAGTAAAGCTTAAATTCTTTCAGGAAAAAAAACGAAAATAAAAAGTCGGACTTTTGCATTCTATTTAGAATCTTCACATAAAGGTGTGAGTCTATTCCAAAGCTTATCAAAACCTCTGAAAAAAAGAACAAATATTTCCGAACATCTTGAAAAATAAACTTAAATAAGCACACGTTTTGCTCACAACGAATGTTGCTTTTTCGGTGTTAGTTCAGACGTGTTTGTTGTATGTGTGTCAAGTCCATGTTTCGTTGTTTAAACAGCTACAAGTTATTTGTTGTAAGTCTTCCGTCAAAAATATTGAGTTATTTTTTGTTTTGCTTGGCTTTAGAGTGACCTTAGCCTAACGAGTTGAAGTTAGGAATTTGTTGGATTTTTTTTGACTTGCTCGTGTTTCAATCGTATCAGCGAACCTATCTGTCTGTTTTCGTGAGTTTTCGAGAAAGTTTGTCTCTTTTTGAGTTCAAAAAACTTCCAAAGTAATTAGCCGATTTCAATCAAAACTATAAATAAGAAATAATATTAGAAAGCAGAAGTGAATGAAATAACAAAAGAGTAAGTTCGTTTCTGAGATTGGTCAAGCGTTCTTAATTAGTCAATTTATCCTTGATAAATTGAATCATCTTTAGCCTGTTGGTAATGTTCTCCCAAGTGTTATATTAATTTATAGCACCTAACACAGAGTGGTTAAACTGCATATGGCTATTCTCTGTCCGTCCATCTGCATAAATACTAAGAAGTAGAACAATTAAATATTTGTATTATTTTGTTAGGTATATATGAAAGACGAAGGTGCTGAAGCTTGGTACCCTAGTCGTTCCGAACACAATACTCTTCGAATTTTGGTTTAAAATTAGCCGTTGTAGCTTGCAATGGCTTCTGTATCTTCTTCTTTTTAACAAAATTATGAGCGGAAATTATGAAATCTGAAACGTTTAAATTCACTTAAGCGAACATTCTATCGTTATAACACTTTAAATTGCCATCATTAAAATTTATGACCGAATTATTATTTTTTACATTAATATATAAAACATTTTGAATATTATTATATTCAACATTTATATAATTTCTTAATTGATTTTTTTCAGCAGGTCTCAAAGTCTGAAACTTAACTTAATTGAAATTATCCTCAATCTTTTGGCTTTTATTAATTTTACTTTCTGTGCTTTTGGGACGGTGATTATTTTTTTTTATAAAGACTTCACGGTTGAAATTTAAATGGTTATCACCTATCATTGCTTTAGCGTTGCGGGTGAGGATTTAGGAATTTTATCATATGTCTATTCTTAGCAAATATTAGAGGGTGTGTTCTTTGGAGTATTGGATAGCGCTCATACTGCAGCCTCTCTCTCTTTTGTCAATTTTCAGATCAAGAAATACCATGTGTATAAATTAGATGTATATATTTATTTATAAATAAATTCACGAAAGGCAGCAAATTTAAGCACCTTGAGGCAGTAGTTAGCATAGAAGCTACCTGTAATGAGGTGTTTGCGAGAAATTGGAAGACTTTAAATAATTCGGTTAAATATTTCGATTAGGTCGCATGGTGAATCGTTCAAAGAATGGTTTTGGAACATAATTTGTGCATGTTTATATTAATTAATTAATTAATTTCTTTTTGAAGTAATTTAGTTATATTTTTGATTTGATTACAGAAAATTGCTACAAGATGTTTAAAAGTCATTTTTAGTTTTAATAATATTGTTAATATTTCTTAAAATTATCTCAATGATTAAATATAAAACCCAAATGTGTAAGTCGATAGCTCAAATTATTACTTTTCTCAGCTCTGCTATGTGTATTCTTAATTTATAGTAATATGTTCTAAGCGTCTCCTTCTGGTATTTTAGTAGCAGATGTTACTTTGTAAGACTGCATTTTCACACAAATTAAATTTTTAAAATTACAATTTTATTAAGTAATTTTTATTTTTTAAAAATTTTATTAAGCAAATATAAAGATTAAATCAATCGCGAGCAAAATAATTTGTCTTAATACGTCGATTATTTATATCTAATAAGCGTTAATTTTTTATGCATTGTTTAAACTTTTATTTTGGGAATTACTAGCTATACACAATTGAATTATAGAATTTTTGAACAATTTTCTTTTTAACTTTTGCAACATAAACTCATTGTTAAACATATCTCTATATACATATATATGTATTCAAAAATTGAATAATTAAGTATATGTACAAAATATTTTCCCAAAGCGCAAAAAGCAAAAAACTGCTAGCGTTTATTTATTTATTATTAATAAGGTCAAATTTTAGGCAAAACTTCCGGTAATGCAAATCATAAGAATTTTTTCCAAGTTCGTTTTCACTTACAACAAACCAACAAAAATTTGGCATAACTTCCCAGCTGAATTTTAATTAAGCTTCATTGAAATCACTTGAAAAACTTTGAATGATTTTTTTTTGACTTCCGCGCACTACCAATTGCGAAAACGAACTGAAGACGCAGCAAAGTTTTCGCAGTCAAAACATAATTAGATACATAGCTCCAGGCTATGAAAGAACCCAATTAGAATCACAACGTTAGAATGCTAAATAATTTCAATATTTTGACGCTCAAGCACGAACTGAGTCAGTGAAATTATTTGCTAATTATTTACATCTTAAAATGCTTATCGATTGTTTTAAGCTTTGCAAATGAAACGTTAACAAATTGTTTTCAATATCATTTTTATTTTGTATTTTTTTTTTATATTTTTAATTATTTTTATGTACATAAAAACTTTGCGGTTCTTGTTGCTTGCAAATGTTTATAAACAAATTTTTTGTACAATTAGTGTATAAAATAAACTCAAACTGCCTAGAGCATGAGAGACATGTGAGAGTATTTCTTATATATTTTTTTTTTGCTGCCGCTTTGCGTTTTACTGTATAAACATTGATACAACATTAATTTAATTTAAGACATATTTTTTTTTGTTCATTTTTTTCGTTTGTTTTTTTTATAGTTTTATAATTAAGCTGCATAATTGTTTATAAATACAATACACAAAAATTGTGAAAAATACTAAATGCAAAAATGAAACTAGATACAAAAAAAGTGTCAGACTGAGTGTGAGTGAGATAGAATTTGAATGAATGAGTGAGTAAGTTATATAGAGGGAGAGCGAGAGAGAGAGAAAGAGAGACAGAGAGGTATAGATTTAGGACAAGAGAGTGTGAAATAGACTGAGAATAAGAGTCAGCGTAAGAGAGTTACGGACATACAATTAGAGCTTAAGATCGATAACAAGTTCAATTAGAATTGAGTGGCAACTGAAAAGAGACAATGGTGGGGAATGGGTTACACATAAAATATATGCATAAACCCTTAACTCACTACTAATGCACAATGACCGGCCCACGCTTTATGCTTCATGCGCTTGATGATGCTTATCACAATTGAAGTTTTCTGCAAACATTTTTCCAGTGCTGCCAAAACTGTGCGTCAACTGTTCAAGACTGCCCACACCCCACTTACCCAAAACAAAGAAATGGCACATGGCTTCCAACAACACAATGCTTAAATATTAAGCAAACGAGCGTAAGAACTACATAAACGCCTTAAAAAAGAGGCGTGGCAGCTGGGTAACGGGGCTTTGCCGTACAGTTTGAGCTTGGCACACATGCAAAACTGAACTTAGTAGCGCGTGTGAGGAAATATATTACAAAAGTTAAGTTAAGAGTAAATAGCGTAAGATGATTACAAAGTTGTAGAAAGTAACGTATTGCAGAGAGCGTGAGAAGTTTAGTTGAGAAAGTTCTGCAATTGCATGTGTTGCCCAGTGACTGTCAAAAATGTTCTTAAGAAAAGTTTTTGTGGTGACTGTACTAGACTATTGTTCCAGTTCCAGTGTTCCAGTATGCTAGTCTATGCGTCATGTGCTTGCGTGCATGCTTTTTTTATGTGTTTTATGGGTACTGTAGCTGAAGTTATACATATAGATATATGTTGAGAATTGAGAATTATGTGCGTGTGTGTGTGTATGTCTGTGAGTGTGTGCGTTAAACACTATAAAGTTATGAAATGTTGATTGAACGTATAAAAAAAAAATAAACTATACAACACAAAAACTTATTGGAAAACTTTTACGCCCATTTCGTTTCGATTCTGTGCGCTGTGCTTTTGTTGCCTTACGTTGTTGCTGCTCTTTTTTTAACTTCTTTTTCATCTTCCTCAACATCTGCTTCTTCAGCGGTTTCAACTAATGCTGCGGCTTTTCCAGTGTACACTTAATATCAAACATCATATTATTATCGTACTCCACATAAATCCACTCAGCTTTATCGTTCTTCTCGTCTTCTTCATCTACATCCGCGTCATCTTTAACTTCAACATCTTCCTCTACATTATGCTTATCATCGAGTCGATTCCAATGCCATGCCGTTTTCGTTTTTCCTTCGTCCATGCCATGCCAGATCAGCCATTGGGCGCACACTAACACGCCCGTACTACTACACTAGCTAAGTACTTTTACTTAAACAAATTTCATATATGTATTAGATTATATTCGATATTTCGATTTTTTTTTGCGATTTTTGTTTGGGTCTTTTTCTGCTGTTATAAATTGATTTTTTTTTTTGTTTGTTTTGATTTGTTTTGTTTTGAGAGCACCTTTATGACTGCGGCGGCCTTCCTAATAATGATGCAGTAGTGGAGCATGTGCCAGCACAGGAGCATGCACAACTGGAGCATGTGCTATGATCTTGGTGGGTGCACTCTTGTGTACAATGGCATTGAAACCGTTGTGATCATCGGCAGTATAATCGACGGTACGCACAGAGCCATCAGGTTCCACCAGAGAATACTGACCTAAGAATTGTTAAGTACGAAACTTAAGTTAATTACTTCATATTAATTGGGTTATAGAAAATTAAAGTTTTTTAAAATATTTTCTTAATAATAAGTGTTACTGCTTATTGAACAGGTTACATATCAGTCGATTTGTATGGGGGCTGTTGTATGATGGTTTACGGCCGATAACAGGTCAATAAGCAGCACTGCTGTACAGCACATCAACTTTTGTATTATTTACTATAAATCTACAATGTATATGAAGTATTTACGTCTTTATATTCTAAAATTTTTCAGCATTACAACAAAACAAATATTAAAAGAAGCAGTTATCTAATTTTCTGATAAATATGTTAATCTGAAAACAACTGCTAACGCTTTCCCAAATTCATAATAAAATACATAGCGTCCAACAAATCTTTTTTTACAATAAAATTGAGTAATTAGCTAAGTTAAAGTAGGAAATCGGGTACCTTCTTCGTATTCATTCGAGATATTATTTTTAGCCCTTTTCGGATTCCTAACCTCACATTAATATTATAAGAAAAATGAACTGCTTGGTCATTAACAATAATTTATTTTATTCCATATACCATCGCTTTAAGGCCCTTTCTGCTTTTGGAAAGAAATAGGGATCTACAGTTTATATCCGAATTTGAGCAAAGGATTTTTACCTAAGTTAGCGGCTTTTAGCGAACTTTGCCGCTGTTTTGCAAATACAATAAACTAAATCTTCTCTCTAAATCTTCTGTGATTTGAAATACATTTAATGCCAAAATTTATTAACTTTGGACAAATATTCATTTTAACATCTGGCCATTTTTATTGTTCAATATCTAATAGAGTTTTCTAATATTTTTGAACACTTGCTTTTTTAAGACGGACTTAAGTGTAAAATACACTATTTTGTAACAAATCACCCCAGATTCGTAAACTTGGGGTTCCAACTATATGTCACTATTTTAGTCCATTTTTTCTTTTCAATATATCTTTTTTCTTTTTAGCCTTTTCAACTAAATAAAGTTCTTAAACTTTTGTAACACAAACTTCTATTATATTTTACAAATTAAAGAAAAATGGTTCATACTATTTCAAAAAATGTCATTATTTTGTATTTATTTTATTATTTTCCATTTTGTTTTAAAGAAAATATTATTTAACTTTATTTAATAAAGGATTGAACTCCAACGTATCGACTTTTGAAGTAAAAAAAAAACAATAATTAGAATTTGGATGGAGACAAAGGAAAACGAACTATACAGTCTTAAGTAAGACAGAAGAATTTAAATTCAGTCACGGTAAAAACTTTTTTCATTGTATTGAAAAGCAAAATAATAAATAGAACTAACAATTTTAATATTATTTACTGGATTATTAACTTTTAATACTATCGACAAATTAAATGTTTCAAAATTTTTAATATTTCAGTTCTGAAGAACTTTAGGTTTCTTTGTGCTTTCTACCTTAATCTTATGTAGCTTTCCCTGATATCTTTAGAAGTTTAAGTAATATTAAGGATATTTTACGTACAGACCGCGAAGTCTACTGAAATAGCATCTCAATTGCAATTTTTATAAAATATTGATTTTCTGTATTAGTTTTGTGTTTTCAGGTAATAAACTTTATTATGCAAATTGACTACTACGGGTTTAAGTGTTTATACTTTTTAAAAATTTGTACAAAATTTCATATAAAAAATGCTAAAGCTTCAATTAAATAACTAAAACTTCTCTTTCCAAATACTCGATCTTTAAAACAAGCTCAAACGTAACTTACCCTTTACAACGTCACCATCACGTTCCTCAGCCTGCGATTTGATATCACCCGTATGTGGATCCTTAATGCCATAGTTGAACGAATATTTGGGATAGGCCACCGGTTCCGCATGTACAGCATGAACAGCATGCGCCAACACCGGCGCATGGTGCACAAGCGGATAGTGACCCAATTCGATGGGCACGGCCTGAGCAGCGGCAAAGAGCAGAGCAATGGCAACAAAGTACTGTGGGGATAAGAGACTGAGAATGAAACGACTGCACACGATTCAAGGGCCAACTAAGAAGTCCTTCTTCTAGGTGTGGTCGTACCTTCATCTTGTACAAACACACAAAAAACACACGCGTGCACAACACAATCTAGAAGGACAACAAAGAGTTCGAGTTTAAGAACTTAAGGCTTTTGGACACTTTGGCTGAATCTTTTGTTGGGTCTATTTGGCGCAACACCTTGGAACGTGTAGTGCTGTGTACCGTTTAAAGCACGAAATCGTTAACTGAACTGATGTCTGCAACGATGACCAAAAGTATTTATATACGCGGATCTGTGGCAGCAACGACAACGTCGACGATAGCGACGACAACGAAGTCATACAGCCGATTCAGTTGCAGCTTGCAGCTTGCAACTTGTAGCTGCAGATGCGGTGCAATGCGGTGCAGCGGAGTGTGGGTTAGATACTCACAGAGCCACAGCGTGCGGCAAGAAAAAAACATTTTCCAACTCAGCTGCTGCTGCTGCTGCGGCTGGGACACATGCGTGGTACTCAGCATTAGGTGCGCCCGCCAGCAGCCCCAACAAACAAACAAACAAACAATGTTCACTTATACTGTATATAACATATAAGTACAGTATATATATATATATAAGTTCAGTATATATACATATATTTATAGATAAAATGTGTTTAGACACGCTACTAACATTGGCAAGAGAGTATATCAAGTTCATTCGAATGTATGTTGCAGCGCAAAGGGTACATTCCAGTACTGGAAGTGATCGTTTTCGATTAATCGACTTGAAAAATCGATGTAAGTTATTGTAATTCCGAAACTTTTAAACGATAGAAGTCTTGTGTCGAAATATCGATTTTACTAAAAACTCGAACTGTTGTTTTACTTACTGCTACTGAAAGGGTATATGAGTGTGACTATTACAGTTTAATGATTAAAAATATCGAAATCTATGGGGACTCTAGGAAAGTATCTAGCGTCAGAATGATCAGACTGTAATGTAAAAGCTAATAGGTAAATACGAAACTTGTCATATGCAGGCCACCATCCCGTCATTTTGAGGCTGAATGGTGACTGTCCAAGCTGTGGAAGAGGTATCCAAGAAGATGCTCCTATTTGTGGGTCCTCGTTTTAATCGCGATTGGTAGACAATTTTGCGAGCGGCTGAATTCTCACTGTCGACGGAAAATCTAGACAGTGAATCTATCTGGCATGCAGTGGCTCACTTCACTGGGACTGTGAAGACTGAGCTTCGAAGGGTGGAGCGGATAAGAAGGCTTGCCTGACGGAGGTGTAATGTACCGTTTAGTATAAATTGCTATTATGAAATACACAAAAAAAAGACTGGGGCTCAAATTTGAGATTCTAAACATCAGTGAATGCTATTATCCAATACCATGTCTGGTACACCATAAACCTATCCAAACACAATTGCTGCCTTTTGATCTACCAGTATATCTACTAATGTCGATGACTTCGACATCCTTAAACCCCTATGGAGTTCGTCGTATATCTCTTAATGTACGAAAATAAAAGTGATCAACTGCAACATCACGTCTACCCTTTTACATATGTGTAAAATCCTAGAAGCTCCAATTTTCCTTAATCGTTGTCTCAAACAATTTTACAGAATTGTGGACCTCTAACCACCAAGCGCTATAACGCATTGGGATCTTGAAGAAACAGCCTCGGTCGCGTGTTAAGGATAGATCAAACAACAACGCCAGAATTGCAATCAACTAGAATCCGCTAAAAAGAAGGCCATTTCTGGAGAAAAAAATTAGATTTCAACATAAGTAAAGCAAACAAGAACTGGAATCAAATTTAGAGATTGGCTTAAGACACAGAGAATGTTTCCGTGAGAAACCAAATACCTATATGTATATAGTATCGTATTACATATAATAATAATAAAATTGCCAAAATCCTTATCTCTATAGAACAGGTCCCAGCGTTGACATAAGGCAGAATAGTAATGCCATCCAAATAACATTGAAATTGCTTACCCAAGCATACCTCAAGAGTAGCATAAATGAATCATAAAAGAAACATTTTAAGGAAGCCTGCTCAAAATAAAAACTTGGATCATTTAGTACGAAAATCGAAAATGCCTATCAATTCTAAACATTACTGTTGAAGTTATGCCAAAAATTAATTTTCGTCGTAAAATATCTTTTCATTGGTACAATATAAATGAAAAATTGCATATGATGCTGGTATGGATTTGTATTTTAACATTCTTTAAGAACCCACGCTTATCGATATTGCCTAAATGTCGTACTAAAAACGTATTTAAATGTGGTGGCGTCATCTAGCGAGTGCTGCTGCTCTATGATTATTAGATTATATCTGACTGCATTTCAATGGCTTTGTCTTTTATTTTTTTAAGAGAACGTCGCACTTAAATCCCCAAATACTACAAACGATATTTTAGGCGATAATAATATTATTTTCGGACGAAGCTTATTTCTATTTCGGCAAATAAAACTAACATATTGAAGGCAAAAAAAATTTAGCGCGTATTGATAAAGATTTCAAATTCAACCACTCCTGACTATTTGCTGGAGGTATTGTTCAATATTAAGTGCGTTTGAGCAATGTTATCTCATTTATTTTTCAGCAAATCGTAGAATCGACCATATCTGGAAATATATTCTGTAATGACACTAAAAAAATCTAGGGGAACCTATCTTTTAAATCATGGACGACTGGCGAGAACTGGTGAGGTAATCCCCTAGCAGTTTGAAATGGCCACCCAAAGTAAGCAGCTAGATGGCATTCTTAAACAAATAATTATCTTCGAAAATCGGAAATAACGGAAAAATGTTACGCCAACAATACGAGGTTCGTGTTCCTGTTCTGTGGTTGCCATAAGGCCTGAAAATGTACTTGAAACTTGGGTTGCCTACTGACAAGTCAGTTATGGAAATTATTTTTCAGAAATAAATATCATTAGAAAATTCACTAAAAAATTAACTTAGTTTAAACTTTAATAAATATTGAAATGGGATTTTATGCTTAATTATTCTTTTGGTTTTTTTTTTATAGAAAAAAATAATATATAAGGCAAGCAAAACATTTTTATTGCAATCATATTAATTTCTGTATTTTTAGCCTAAAAACACTTTTTAATTGTTTTTTTTTAAATTATCGTAGCCTGCATTCGTATAAACGCAAAAATGGCTATAGAAACTATTTCGTTGACCTATTGGGTGAAAGACAGAAGTCTTAAAATTTTAATAAACTAAGAGTTACAATTTAATACTTGTAGGACTCTTCATTAACAAAGCACTTTGGGTGTAGTCAATGCCCTGATAAAGCACCGAATCGATATAATTAAATCGATTTCGAAATCATAAGAAGATACGAACAGAGATACGAAGAACTGGAAAATACTGCTACATATACCATAGTCCAACACACCTGCTCTATTAACGAGTATTTCAAAGTCGGTCACTGCCGGCTTAATGCACGCATTTTTTTTTTCTTGGCAAAAGTTAAGAAGGCGTAGCTCCGTTAATTTTTTTTAATATTTATTTTTTAAAGCTACGCTTTGGATTGTGACTTAGTTTCTTGAGATCTTTGTGAGCGTGTGTGTGTGTTTGTGTGTATGCATGAGTTAACTTGGCTAAGGACTGGCGCTAAAGGCGGCAAAAACCAAAACGAAACCAAAAGTGACACTTTGCTGCTTGTGTCTCTTAGCCAAAGTTTTTATTTATTGATTTCTGCATTTGATCGGCAGTAATTACAGCAACTTTTAATAGCCTTATGCCACACATTTATTTTTTATTTTTTTAGTTTTTTTTTAGTTTTTGTTTTTGTCTTACACAACTTATGCTACATGCAACTTATGGCCAATACAGCCTCAACTTTGCACCAGGTGCCTAGAAATACTATTACCATATCTTTGTCACTACATCGTATATTGCCCCCGCAAGCCACTGCTCTCGGTTTGTTGCATTATAATTACTGCAACTTGCGTATGCGCGCCACGCAATTTGTTGCATGACATTTTTGAAACTTTTTTGCACTGACTTTGGTGTGGCACAAATAAATCGTCTAAGAGAACATTTGTGGAATTTTTATGGCAAAAGATTTTCTCTACGCAAATCATATGCCGCATACCTATTTATACCAATCGAAATACCAAGCCGCAATTTCCTACATTGTCGCAAAAGCATTACAAATTGCTTCAGTTTATTATTATCTTCAAGCGAAATTCATGGTTCATATCAAAGTGGTATTAGGGTTTCGAGAGAAAAATTATAAGTTGTCTGTAAAATCTTCCATTAGGGTTTCGAGAGAAAAATTATAAGTTGTCTGTAAAATCTTCTCGCATCTGCAGAATCTTTCACTTGTTATACTTTGTTTAAATTCGAAAATATTTCCTTGCATTAATACATTTTTTTTTTTAATGCAGCAAATAAAATATATTACAATATATTATTATTATGTATATTATTTCACTATTTCTTATGACGACAGGTAAACATTTAATAACTAAAAAAAAAACAACAAATTTCTGAATGTAAGGTATTTTTACTCAACATCAATCAAGTGGCCGCCTCTACTATCTTTTCGAGCATCCCGGTTGGAATAGCAATGATTTCGGCACGAATATTTTTCTTGAGCTGTTCAATAGTCTGTGGCTTGCTGGCGTACACTTTGTGTTTCAAAAAAACCCACAAAAACAAGTCCGGGGGGTGGGTCAAATCCGAAGATCTAGGTGGCCATTCAATATCGAAATGATGTTTTCGACGGTATGCAAGTTGGTTTAAGATAACTAAACGACTGTTTTTAATGTATAAAGTAACTAATTCGGGGCGTTCTTTAGGTCTGATGCGATACATGGTTGAAATTGTACTGAATTGACGTTTCCAAAACATGTAAAGTTAAGTCAATCGGTTGTCAAATTATTTAAGTTGTTCAATATTGAAACACCGAGCTAAGAAATGGCGCACCCTATATTATTTATGTTTATAATCGATCAAAACAAGTTTATAAGAAATTTTAAAAATAATTGAATTGGAATTTATAAAAATTAAGTAAACATTTTCAGAGCGAAATAAGTAAGTTGTACACTGGAAACTGTTTTTATTTGTTTGTTGAAAAACTCTGTATCGGAGTTTCATAAAACAAATCTAAGACGTTTTGTTGCTTATTTACTTTAAAGTCTAAAGAATTTGTAATCAGTTTAAGTTTTGTACTACTTTCATTTCATGATAAATTCGATTTATTTATTTTAACAGCAGTTTTCATTGGGAATTCTTACTTTCATACACAGATCGGCGAGGAATTTGCATATATTTTTCTTGCAAAAATTGAACTGCATAAATTTGTTTTAATGTGAAACATAAATAAAATGGCCGATGTGTCAGGCTTGAGTAATGCCGAAGCTGATGCTTTGTGTAAAAAGCCCGAGGAAGCACCAAGGATTTTCTTTTCCAACAAACTATGTATCCCATTAAGGATCCACGCAAATCACTATCCT
This sequence comes from Chymomyza procnemis, assembly GCA_035046065.1. Lineage (NCBI taxonomy): Eukaryota > Metazoa > Arthropoda > Insecta > Diptera > Drosophilidae > Chymomyza > Chymomyza procnemis. Next base: position 24,825,338 of record JAWNOJ010000013.1, on the reverse strand, counting down.
TTTATTACTGTGTCGTAGGCATGACATTGCTGGTGAAATTGGACTTTCCAGAGGCCAAGTTCTCCTTGTATTTCATGGGTTATGAGAATCTTGCCCAAGAATCAGAAGGAGCGGAAAAGCGGGGCCTTGAGTCGTAAAGCTACCATTGAGCTGACTCTCTACTGGGGCACAGAAAGCGATCCCGATCAGTGATACAATATTGGCAACAAGGAAGGCATAGGTTATGGACACATAGGCGTTATGTTGCCCGATGCTTATGCTGCCTGCAGCCGCTTTCGAAGATCAGGGCGTGGAATTTATCGAAAAACCTTTCGAAGTTCGCATGAAGGGCATTGCTTTCATCAAGGATCCCGATGGCTATTGGATTGAAATATTTAATCCTTATTCGGTGCCCAACTAAATGTTACCCACCACTGTTTACTGCACAATTTGTAAAATTTCCTTAATTATTTTATTTGTTCTTTAACGTTTGCTGTAAGTTTTAAAGTTAAACTTTAAAATAACATCGTTAAACAATGTTATATTTTTTATAAATAAATTTCTAATGGTCAAATAACAATGTTAAACTAGTAATAAAAATGAAATTGTTGGCCTTCGTAGGAAACCCCGCCTCTAAACCCAAAGGTCAGTGCTTGAATTCCATCGTACAGCACTAAAACTTTTTTTTTTTTTTTAAAAAAAAAAAAAAAAAAAAAAAATTTTAAAAAATTTTTTTACTTTTTCTTTTAATGTTTTTCAAATATTATAAACCAAAATACCTTATTTAAGTGAATTTCGTAGCGTTACAGTTTAAAGACAAATGAAATACAACAGTTTACTGCCAAAAAACAAATTTTTCATCCTAAAATGTTGTTGTTTTAGGGTGGCGCAAATCAACCCATTTGGAGCGGTATTATATCACGTGATATCACATGCATCCCTTAGAGTAACAAAGATTTTTTCCCATCATATTGTAAAGTTTAAAAACACTTCTCAAAACACATATAATTAAACTTTTAATGCAGTTTATAACGAATTTGTTATTTTTATTTGCATGATAAAATGCATAATCGACCTAGAAAAGTCATTGTCTAAGGCTATTAGTAGTACGAGCTATCAGTTTCATAAGATCTTTTATCTTTTTTATATACAAGTTGTTATGACAGACATTAAAGTTACTTAAGCTACCAAGTGTTACGCCCACTTAAAGAGTTACTTGCAGTTAATTGGCAACGAGGGGCAGGGCGCATATGCAAAACCGGAGTCGTTTTCAAAATCCCAAACGCCTACTAACCAAAAAAAACTAGAGAGATATCTATCATAAGCAAACATATGACTTTATGTAACATAGAATAAAATAATGAATAATTCACTCATATGACATAGCCGAAAATTGTTATTCGTATAAACTGTAGCCAAAAGAGCACTCATGTGTCCATTAAAGCACACACTTTATAAACACACATATACTATACGATGGGAAAAACTTAAACTGTCCAAGTACCATTCGAAACTGACACAAAAAAAAAAAAAATCAAACAAGTGTGCTGTTAAGAGCCGGAATATAACGAATTTGGAACACGCTACAATTAGTTGTTTTGTTATTGTTTCATCTTTAGATCAAATTATCAAAAAATTGATTATTTAGTTTATAATTTATTAATTTTAATAAGTCTTTATGAATAAACGAAAAAAAATTGAGTTTGTGATGAATTCAAAACTGACTTTATTAATCTCTTTAAGAGCAGATATACACACGATTTCTTAAAACGCTTGCCATATCTTTTAAGTTTTCTAACATATAATAATAACTGATGAATAATAATAATCACTAAAGATCACAAACTATCTAAAATTATGGGTCACTTGAAAAAATTAAAGCTTTTTTCGATTTGAGAATCAAAACTTACACTTTGTACTTTTGCTAGAGAAGGTGAACAGATTAAAAGCAGCGTGGTACTATCTCTAAAATAGGCATAATTTCTACATCTTTCCGATTTTTAAAATTTTTTGTGTAAGTCGCAGAGACAAAGTTGTGTGTGATGGCATTTTTTTAAATACTTCAATTTTAAAATTATGCATAAAATTGTAAAATATGAAAAAAAAATTCTTTAAAAATAAAAACAAATTTTTAACTTTCTGTTTTTCGATAAATAATCTAAATTTTATATAAAAACATAACAAAACAGAAGATGAACGGGCTTTGCCCATGATCTCTTATTGCGGAGAAAGACCTACGCTACCTAATTCAAAAAGAGCGTTAAAAAGGCTTCATTAATTTTAAAAAGTTTGTGTAAACCGAAAGATCGGTGATGCGATTCTATCCTGCAGAACTGATGCATTTAAATAGTAGTGGCATAGTCCAATAAATGGACGCTATTTGGCTAGAAGTATTTTAATAATAATTAAGGAAACCTTCGTTCATTTACGGCTATAAAATGCAGGTTTCTGTTCTCTTCGAACAGCTATTAATAGAGATATCTCCATACTCCGCCTTTTGAGCAATGACCATAGTGTTGGAGATCCATCTGGCAACCCACAGGGCTTATCACCGCCTGGCAACACCAACCAAAGCATCGTTCAGATTTTCTACACGGTCGTCACAAAGTTCACACGCATCAGTCGCCAGAAATAAATATAAATTAGTACCATTATAAACAATCAATTAACCATATTTGATGAAACAAATAAATAAGCAAAACTATTAGCAACACATAGTCAAGGGGAATATATTTTTTCTTAAATAGCTAAGTTATAAAGGTAGGAATGGTAGACTTTTCTGACGGGAAGAATGTTAGATTAACATTAATTAAAAAGGCTACCACATAAAAATATGAGGAACTTCTCCCATATGATGGATTCAAGCTACTTAAACTTTAGATCCTTATTTTTTAATCAAGTGTTTGTTTAACTTACTTCTATCATATCTGGAGAACAACTTGAATCATCAATTTAAATGAAGCACCAAATAAATGTTAACGACGTAAAAATGTTGAATAATGCTATCCTACATAGTAACCACAAAATTAAATACAATCCTGAATTTGGGCATTTTTGTAAGAATCCTGAAAATGCAATCTTGATTATTTTCAAATAAATTTTTTTTTGATTTACTTTTAGATATTAAACGCATTTTTGGATCGACAAGACAATCATCCAAAATTTATTAGTGAAGTTGGCGAACGTTCATTTGCTGAGCTGTGTATCTGAATTAGCGCTTTTTGTGTTTAAATAAATTTTTCTTTAGATAAAATTTGTTTGATTTTGTTGTTTAATGAATATTAATGTATACGATATTTAGAAGTTTTGCATTTTTAAAAGTAATGAACAAAATCCATAAAATCCATAATTTCTTTTTTTAATTTTTGAACATTCGAGCATTTGTCGAACATTCGTAGAATTAGAGAGTATCATATCATAGCAACTTAGAGAATAAGTGGTTTTGCTATTTGAATTTGAAAGCATATAAAATGTATATGCCCCTGAATTGTTGTTTTTTTATATATTCAAATCAAAATGTTCTAAGTAGATAAATATTTTAAAAATAAAAATGACATTAGTGAAGTAATTGGTGATTCCCAGATTATGTTAAGATTATTATTAGTCTACAATCCTATGTTGCTCTGTTATAATTTAGATTTATTATTTTTGACATAAATTAAGAAATAATTTTAATTTAAAAAAAACGTGCTTGGTTTGATTTTTTCGTAAAAAAAAACTATATATTGTCCGGCTTGCTGTCGTATTAACTTTTAATAGTCTAGTCTTAAGATGCTTAATTGTGAAAGACTTTTACTTGAAGAATCGTCTGCAAATGCAATAACAGCGCATTTGGTTATTAATCAATTATCAATATGCAGTTATCGATAATTCGATAAGCAATCGAACATTTAAACGACAAATTAACAGGTATATTATTGTCTATTATCTCGTTTACTTATATTCAAACTGTTATTTTTGCGAATTCATATAGTTAACACAGGCTTAAGGAAATTTATTAACTCGATTTGTTGTTGCATGCAACATTTATTTGGTGCAACTTTATGTACCCCTTAGCATTTGTGTATAGAAATAAAAGCAATGTTTGACAAACAAAAAAAGGTGGCAAAAAGTCACAGAATCGGCTTATATAAAATGACTTTAGATGCAATATATTTGCACAAAACTTGAAACAATTGCAAATAAAAAGAAAACATAAGAAAAACCCAAAAACCCAGCGAAAACAGCCACAAAAAGTGGCAACAAAAACAAAAAAAAAATCAACAACAGCAGCTTAAGTTGTGGCAAGCAAACAAGTTAGCCACGTCACGATCGCACTTTGGCCATTTGACAAAGACTTGCAGTTTACTTGGTTAGTTGGTCAACGACGACAACAACTGCAGCAACAACAACAACGACAACTACAACTACAGCAACAACAATAACAGTCAACAAAATAGCCTAACAATTTGAGGCAACGATCGAGGAGCGATCTTAACCGATGAGACCCATCGACACATTGGCGGGACGTTGAAATGGCCAAAAACACGCTTTTCTGCGCCTTGTGCTTAGTTAGCCCAAATCGAATGATCGAAACAACAACACCAACAACAGCGGCAACAATTCAGTTGTTTGCCCGCCAGCAACAACAACAACAACAACAACAACAACAACAACAACAACAACAACTGTGACAATGTCCCGCATGCAATTTTCACGATTGCGCAATTTGGCGTCAAATATGCTAAAGTTTTAGAAGCACTGGCAAAGTATTTGAATTGCATTAATTGCTATTTGTTCAAACATTCGATAAGTCCATAAGTCCATTTGGCAGTCAGTCGTCGTTCGTTCTAAGTCATTGATTGCACCTGTCCACGCATGTCCGAAAAATCTAAGCGACTCATGCATCAACGCCAGATAGACAACGCCAACGCCAAAAGACATGGAATTGCAATTTATCTTTTGGATTACATTTTTTGTTGTTGATTTTCTCAATCTTTTTTTTTTCGTATTTTGTGAATATGCCAGTAACTAGAACTATGAAAAACATTTTTTTTTTGTTTTTTATAAAATTTAACTTGATTTATGTGCAGCCAATCGCTGAGGCAAATATTAAGACAATTGTTGTGTGTGAACGTAGAATACGCAAGAGGGTCGAACGGTAAGTTCAAACTAAGCGATAAAACAGAGAGTGTATGATTTACAGCGCCGTGAACCTTTCTCGAACTACAAAACGAATGCTCTAGAAAGTGCTTATTTTATCGAAAGCATAGGTTAGGCCGCGATCGAATGCAGTCGTGTTCGAAAGAATAATACTTACCAAAATCTACAATCCATTCGGATTGGGTACATCTAACGATTTTGGATTAACCATGTGCTGTATGAGCTCTATGACGATATAGTACATCTACGTCGTCCAGCGTATATCAACGTATATAACGTCTGTGCTTATGAATGAAAAATCTTCAGCAAATTATGAAAGATACAACCAAGATTACGAGGAGAAGATCAAGTGGAATATAACTTATCTAGTGAGGTGGGCTGTAGCCCGCTAAGTCGTTGTAATGCAAGTATAAAAAATCAGACAAGCAGTGCATTCTAGGTTGCCAAGCAGTGTTTTTTTTAATGCAACTTAGCTAACAGATGATTGATGATGGGCTAAAAATATCCAACAAATTAATACACTGTATGTCGAGAATTTGCAAACAACCGAACGGATCAAAGGTTGAGGATTGTCTTTTGACGGGTTACCCATAAGAAACGACTAGGCATACCGGACAGCACTTAGAAGGATTGCATTGAATATTTAATAACTTTTGCACAGACTTCCAGGAAATTTACTATCAATTTGCGTTTAGCCAGCAAAGTTTAGGAAAAATTTTATTATTTTCGAATCGTATGGCATATTTAGGTATCAAATGGGTAATTTGTGGGTCTCAGTGGCGTAGTAGTAGTTGACACGCCCCTAAATCGGGAGATCGGTGGTTTGATTTCATTCAGCACCACTAGCAGTAGCAGAGCTAGCAACACAATAAACGTTAATTACCAAGGAAAAACTCTACTATATAAAGAAACAGATTCGTCTATAAACTGTAGACTGTGTACAGCTATTACTGGAGATATCTATATGAATTGCGAACCCAGACATTTTCATTGTGAAGTTTGCCATATTTTTGCTGCTCTTACAAAGATCTCAGAGCATTTAAAATAAGCTCAAGACCACTTAGGGCCACTTAGTAACGATAAAATATTTCGAAAAATTTGTCGCCTTATTTTAAATAATACAAAAAAGTTGAAGTGGCAATAAATTTTTCAGCTTATATAGTAGACCTGGTGTTAAGACCCTGTCGAAAGCTTTTGCAATACATAAGTGTCTCTACTGGTAACTTACTGACAACACAATAAACTTGTTAAATGGTTAGGTCTTCTTGTTTCTAATAAATATTCACTTAGTTGATGCCTGCAAGTGCCTTAGGCGTAACTCACACTAAACTGATTTCTTTTAAATTTCATATTAACTTTGATAAACTTAATTCTGATTTACGTTTATTAATAACAATTTTTGTTCCACCCTCGGCTAATCTTGTAATGAATGTGCGTCGTCGATATCGGCTGCCCATTGATTTGCATGACTTGACAGTTATGGCTTGGACAAAGTGATTTATGTGCCGCATTAAGTTGATTTCAGTTGGACGCAAATGTCCAACCCATTCTATTTTAGACTTTAACTCTAGTTACATTTTCACTTTAGAAAGGTTTTTGTGTAAATTGTAATCGGAGTCAGCTTCAAGAAAACTTTAGTTCCACTATAACACATTGCGTATGCGTAACTTTTTTTCCGGCAGCTGTATCAATTTTTCAATAACATTTTGTTGCAAACTTGTCTCTTAAAGTTGCTTACTTCCGCTCAACATTTCCGTTTCCTCTTAAATGTGTAATGAATCTCTGTTAAGAGAAAATTAACCCAAGAGCAATAATATCTTCATGATGATGTAAATCGTTAAAGAAACTAACAATAAAAATAACAACACAAATTTTTAATTGAAGTTCATGAAAATGCGTAAAACTGGCAGTAAATACGTAACTTTCTGTGTTTGAAAATTGGAATGATTCTTTAAATATAAAATTTAAATTTTTAACTGGCCAAGCTTCCTATAGGTTTGATTTTACTTTACCATAGTAGGTTCGTCGACAAAGCTAAAATCTAGAAATAACTACAATATGTATCACTTAGCAGAGACCCAATGCACACGATCGTCAAACCCTTAGACAATATTAAAGAAACTCGCTTAATACAAAGGAACAACAATAAAGCCGCAAATAGCAAGCGGAATTTACAATGGCTCAGAATTTGACGGGGTATACAATAGAAGGAATAAAATAAATGTATTTCCTTTGACTTATGCGAGCATTGCTCTAAAGACGGAGCATTGAGATATCTCTATTAATATACTAAACCAATAAGAAGAATCCCTGAGGCGGTTGTGAAAATCTTATTACAATTGAACAGTTTTTGTTTTATCGGTTGGGTCGGCGTGCTTACATAAATAATCGGTGTTACCCTATTGTTTTAGTTCCCAAATTCGAGTTATTAAGACAACACTGACAACAGCGGTTCTGTTCTCAACGCCTATAGTATATACCGAATAAGATGCAGCACGATATTAATAAATCAGGGTTGCCCTATATATATTTTGATTTTTTATATCAATTCATTCAGTCAAATCAGTATTGTTCAAAGCAGACCCAATAAAACATAAAATGATTTGGTATCTTTGTGAGTTTAGTTTTTGTTAACATAAAACACCGGATTGTAGTGCAATCTATAACAAACAATTTGCGAAAATATCGATAAACAGCATTTGAGTGCTTATTTAAATGTTTATGGCTGGCAGAATAATATGACACGAAAGTACTGGCCTGAATGATAAAAAACGGGCATTTTTTCTTTTAAAAATTAAACTAAATTTTGTAACAAAACTTCAGCACATATTTGAAAGACCTTTGAAACGAAAGTATGTGAGAGTTTGACACATTTATGTTCGGCAATTAATATTAAAACTGTTTGCTTAAGTTTTTAATCTCATGAGATCTAAGCCGACACATACGGACAGACAGTCGCGGCTATATTATATATACTTGTTAAGTCTTCCTGCACATACATAAAGAAACCTTTCCTTCTAGGCGTTATATACCTTTTCGGCTTACACAACACAAGACTTACCAGCTTGTAACATATCGTACAGGGTATTGAAACTATAAACACTGAGCCTTATTCGTCCTTAACTATAGAACACAGATGTTAGTTATGCGAGATAAACATGTTTTAATCAAAACAGCTTTTCCGATTAAATGCCATTATATTTTACTACTTTATGCTTATAAACATTGTATTTATTATGATCTACGGTTAATTGCCAACTTTTGTTAATTAAAACATTTTGTGCCGAGAATTCTTGCACGTCTCATTGACGCGAGTTGCTCAGTTATGGTCAAGACGTCAATTCTAAATATTCGACTTGGCACACCATAAATCTCCACATTTTTCAGCGGCAGTTGCAGCAACAAAAGTTACAACTTTTGGGATGCTATTAACTCGGCTAGCTTGTCAATTAAGTTGGCCAAAATGCCAAGCTACCAACCCAATTTTGTCGCAGACTCAATTGTCATTTGTTTGTTTTGTTTTTTTTTTTTGTTTTGCTATTTTTTTGTAATATTACTAACTGCATTTGGTCACGCTGGCGGCACACGAACTTAGTTGGTCACTTGGTCAAAAGACTGGCCTGGCGCAGCATTTCAGCATCATTACCGCATCGTTGCTTAGAGTGCCGCCAGCCAAAATAAACCTGCTCCCAGTTGCGTTTGATCCACTTTCGGTTGAATGCCACACTTGGCTCCCTCCCCTTCAGTTTGCTTTTAATTTTCACACATTTTATACGAATTTGCGCATTTATGCGTATGAATTAAGCTGATGATGAAATGTAGTAGATGTCGGACAGAGAAATAATAACCACCTGAGTGTTGCTGATTTAGAAGTACTCAACTTCTAATACCCTTAATTATACAATACACTTTATCTCCGTTAAGCTTAGGATGACAAGTGGTTTCTTAATGTATGTGTATATAGAGGGAGAGGTAGTAGGGAATATGCAAACTTTTTTGTTCAAGGTTTTTATTGACCATTCGATTGTACACATCTAGTCTTGGGTAAATTATGAATGCCCATGCCCAATCCCAATAAAACATTTCTTCTTTTGAGGCGAAGAATCCAAATAGCCATTTCCGAATTCTTCAAAGTTGGCGAAACGTTGCTCTGCAAGTGAGTGTTCCATTGATGCAAAAAGTTAATTATCGCAGAGGGCAAGGTCTGGAGAGTACAGCGGGTGGAAGAATAGTTCCCAATTAATTCTTTTCACCGTGTCCCTTCCCCCCCCTTTTTTTTTTTTTTTTTTTTTTTTAAATATTCCACTTTTAACCTTTTAATTTTATTTTGAATATTTCGTTAACAGCATAAAATGATTTTTCAAAGAATGTTATAATAAAAATATGTCAAATACTAAAGGCGCTTAAATATTAAGATATACGTTTATGTTTTACGTTTTATAATATATGACTAAAGGTTGTTTTTGACAGCTGACGCGGTTACGTGCTTTATGTGACTATAACCATGTATCACCAACTCACCAACTCACAAACTAACAAAGTATTCAAGTTTATCATCACAATTCATGTTGTGTGAGACCAGACATTTCTCAATTATCTCAATGCGTCCCGAAACAGTCACAGTTTCGTATTCATTAGAAGGCCAGAATGTTATTTTGTAGCGAGCGCTACCGAAACTTTTTCCCCAAAAAATGGACAAGTGGCTTCATTAAGAAAAACAGCTTGGCACAAAGCACGCGAAACGATGACACATTTGTCTATGGGCAGTATATTTCGTCTTTGGGTCGTTCAATTGGACGCCAAGATCATGTAAGTTAAGGTTCATGTAAAATCAGAAAAACAAACAAGCTTTTAAAAAAACTCATTTTTTCTACGAATATTTGATATTTGTATTTAATTATTGTATATCAATTTTTACACCCCAATCTACTCCTAGCGAAATTTTTTTTTAAATATAAGATAAGATCATCTTCATACTTCTTGTTGAATTACTAAGTTAAGCCTTTGCAAACGTTATTAAAAAATTAAAGTAACCTTTCCACTTTGAAAAATAAAAGAGATAAAGCAAATTCAAACTGGAGCGCTCACGTCAAAGATCTATAAGAAAAAATGTATTTTGTGATATATGTCCATACCATGACCATGCCTGTATAGGCGTAACTTGCTTGATTGAATCTGATCAAAGCGCAATGGCAACGCATACGCTTTATCTCATACATTCAATATATTGTCGACGTTGGCTATTCGACTGCGTTTTGCGAATTACGCAAAATAGAGCCGAGCTCCAGATATTTCAATTAGCGCAAGAAAATATTTTTTAGATTTTATTATTGGACTCGCTAATTGGTCGAATAATCTGTTTATTAAACCTTAAGCAAGAAGCACATTAAATAGTTTTTCACCAACTGTTTTTTTTTAATTTCAAATTTAGTTATTAAACCCAATTAAGTGTGTCCTGAGCAAAAAAAATACTTCGTAAAATCTATGTACTGGGCACGACTTTCGCAATCGGGCGAACCATGAGTTGTATGAGCTCTACGACAACATAGATGTCGTCCAGTGCATTATATCACGACGATAAAGAAGCTTTAGCAAAGAAGGCGTTGGAAGCGAAAATTAACGAAGGGTGTGATCAAGTTGATGACAAGCCCAATACAGAAGAATCTATCTTTCCTAAGTATACTTAATTGGAGAAGGAAAGTGCAGCAAGCGCGCCTGGTGACAGTTGATGGAGTTTCCTTAAGAAAAGTAAGTAAGTAATGGTAACCCGATGCACTTAAAATAAATGTCAAGGATTTGGCATATAATGCCTCTGCCTTAGAGAATGTAAGGAAAAGATATCCAAACGTTGGCATACTAAAAGCGTAAGAAAAGAATTGGAACTTGGAATTTGATAAAAGATGAAGATTTCGCATTCGAATGTCAATTTTCTTAAAAGATGATTTGAACGTGTGTTTGACAGTCTTCCAAATTCACGAATTACACTAAATTTCAAAAATCTCTTCATTTAGAAGCTGTGTCTAGGTAGATTTAAATTCTTTCTGCCTTTATTCTTTCTGTCTTTATGTATCTTTTCAACAAATAGGCTGTTAATAGTAAGATAAAATTTCAGATTATAGGCAGCCATTTTCCGAAAACTACAATTTAAAAAACGATATAGAAAATATGCCTTTATTATTCCATTCATTTTATGACAAAAAGTATGCGCAGAAATGAAAATATATCGTTAAATATTTAAACACTGAAAGTTTCCATGCAAGCGAAATATTTTTACCATTTAATCGCATGCAGAAGTTCCCATTTCTAAAAAGTTAATGCTAATCAGTGTAGATCTTTCAATGACAGACAGATTTATTTCATCTAGTAGGCTATGATTCTCCTTGCTAGAGCAATGTCAAAACAATGCGCATTTCATAAATACAATTCGTACAGCCTTCTCAATAATAGCCTTCCAACAATATCCACCATCAACTTGAAAAGATTGCTAAAAGAGAGGAACCTCATTAAAAAGCCAGTCCCTGTCTGAGGACTATTTTAGTTTTTTTTATGTATAGGAAGTGTACATTGAGAGACTGTTGTGTATATTTTTCTCATCGCCGCAGGAGAGCATCTAATAGTGGCAACCGAAAAGAAACTCTGTTCAGAACAAAGGAAATGTTTGCTGTCTTTATAACTTTATCACGCACTTGATTTTATTTAAGAGAAATAAAGGAAAATTTTTAAAAATATTGTTCAAACCAACTTCATGGTTATAGCACCAAGCCATATGTTTACACTTTTAGACCTAATAGTCCTCATCTTCTTCCTCACTGTGCGTTTTGGCATCCTCATAGCCCTCCTCACTGCTGCCTTCGTATTCCTCATGATCATATTCATCGTTGTTGTCACTACCCTCGCCTCCACCCTCTTCATAATCCTCATGCACTTCATAATGTGGCTTTTTCGTTTTGTTGGCAGCACCATGATCATCATCATCAACTTCATTACTCTCATCATGCTCTACCTGTTGCTCCACAGCCGCACCACCAGCTGCAACGTCACCGTGTCCATGCAACGTGGTCATCCCATTCGTTATGACTTCAGCCTGAAAGCCATTCACATCGTCCGCCGTATACTTGACCACACGCAAGCTGCCATCAGGATCGACTACGCTGCGTGTGTGATGGTGTTTGGTACAGTGAGTGAGCGAATGAATGAATGAGTGTTGACACTAATTAATGCATTGACATTTACAAACAACTTGCATGCTGTCTCACTTACCTGTAAACACCGCGCACCTCATCCCCATGGCGCGTCTCCTTGCGATTCTGCAGCACGCGTGTCTTGCCATCTTCAACGCCATAGGCAAAGCTGTATTCGGGTTGTGCCACATAATCGGCGCGTGAGCCGCCGCCAAAAGCATCTGGTACGGTCACCTTATGCTCTGGCCCCACTACTGGACCCTCAAATCGCGCATAGGAATAGCCAACAGCCTCGCCATGAGCTAAGCTAGCCAAAAGCACTAAGAGCCATGAGCAAGCCGCAGCCGCTGTGGATGCAGTAGCTGCATTTGTGGCTAATGCTTTGGCGCGTGCTGTTGTTGTCTCGTCTTTTGACGTAACACGGAAGCGCTCCAAAGCTGTTGTTGGGTCTCCAGCTGCGCCGTTGATTATGCGTAGTTGCCGCTTCTTCATGGCTGTATTTTTGAAATCTATTAATTGGTTTCCTTGTCAGCATGCGCCATAAGTCAGTCAATAAAATCAATGGCTTAACAACTTTACAGTTTGGACATTAATCCTATGAGTGTTGCGCCTAATCCAAACAATGAATAAATTTTTACTAAGCGTGAAATATGTCACTTTGAATGTATTTATAGCCGTTTTCATAGGCTTTTAGGAAATGCAACGAAACGAACCACAATTATTTTGCACATTTCCGCGAATTATGCGCTTCAATGCAACTCTCATTCAACTGGAACTGCCGAAAACCATAAAGATTTGCATATAAATGCAAAAGATACGAATTATTACACTGAGCAGCAAAAGTCTGCGTGCAATGCCAATGTTTGTACAAACAGCTATTCCGAGTGGATGTATTTTGTAGACATTTGGGTGTTCAGAAAAGCAGAAGAACACGGTTTATGGCTTCACCTATCGTACGCCTATATACGTAATACCCTTACTGGAGATCGGGATATCGTTCTGGAGACGATCAACCCTGGTAATGGCACAAAAGTTGTGTACTATGTGTTGAACTATCTGAGCTATTCGGACTTATTTGTAGTAACTCAGCAGCTAGTGGCTGACCAGCGTCACGTGTACTGATATGGATACTGATCGACAGCGGCCGTCCTGCAGTCCCTCCATGCTTAACTGGCATTCATGGATGGTGCCCCTCTTAAAAGCGTTATGTTTATAAATATTGTACTTTGTAATGTATTAGCAATCTGTGCGCAAACTTATATTGCAAGATCGTCATTTTATCTATCGTACGATTGAGACAACTTTTGGCACTGGTGGGACCAATATTGCATAAACATTTGACTGTCAAAAAAGTTTGTTCGCATTGCATCCCACACAATTTTTCGATCGCTCAAAAAAGGCTTGTCTCGATTGGTCGAAAGAAATGCTCAAAAATACGATCGCGGTGCTTTGAAACGCATCTGCGGCATCGTGACAGGTGATGATGAATCATGGATTTACGCGCATGAGCCCGAAAGTAAACAGCAGTCAACTGTATGGGTGCTTCGAGAAGAGCCAAATTCAACAAATGTTGTTCCCACACGAAGCACTTTCATGCAAACAATCGCCTGTACCTCTGAAAAAATGTACATGTCACAACCGTACCACTAGAACAACGCAGAACCATCAATTCTGAGTGGTACACAACACAATTTGTTTGCCAGTTGTCGTCCAAGAAATCACAACAAACCAACCGCCAAAGACGGATCACTCTTTACCACAACAATGCGAGCGCGTATACATCGGCTCAAACAACTGCAATTTTAGCACTCAAAAAGTCGATTTAATGGGTCATCCGCCATATGGTCCTAACTTGTCATCGAGTGGCCTCTTCTTATTCCTGTACGCTAAAAATAAAATGAGAGGTCAACGTTTTTCGGCACCTGAAAAAGCGGTTGATGCATGTTTGTGAGATACCTCAATCAGAGTGGCAAAAGTGCTTCGAACGCACGCAATAGTATATATATATCTTAATGGGGAATATTTTGAAAAACATTAAACGGATTTTCAATGATTAATATTTATTTTTGTTCTCTAATCTCGCAACACTCGTGATATTATAAGTAACCAGATTATTAATTAGGGACGTTCAGGTCTTAGACAAATTAATGCTTGCAAATTAAATTCGGAACTTTATATATTGTCGATCTGAATACTTTGTAAAGAATGCATTTATGATGCATATTTTATATATTGTGTATACTTCATAAAAAACCTATAAACTTTGCCAAAAACCTTTGGTTACAGTCGAAGTAGTTAGAACAAATACAAAAATAAATGTCGACTTAAAGTTACTTTGTTGAAATGGAAAATGCACTGTTTAAGCTGTATGCAGAGCTTTGCAACCAAGTGTATGAGCTCAGACATATAAATGTAGTGTATAGAGACCGATAAATAAATTTGTATATAGCTGAGGAAATAATGCGGTCAGGCGGCAGCGTCAAATTGCACATTTATCGAAAAACTAAAGAAAGGCAAATTGCAGGCAGAGGAGTGATTTATAACTTTAGTGATTCCAAGAGAGGCTTAGAGAAATGTTTACATACCTGTTGAGGTACTACTTTATGATATAGATATAGATACAGATCGCTTCCAAAAGATTTTGATCCCATTGAAAGTAATTTGATGAAATCAAAGAGTTTTGTAGGTTAGGTATATTCGTAAGCAGACGACTTTTAAATACTATGCACGATTCTTCAGCACTTTGATCTGATATATTACTTTAAACTAAAGCTTAAAACTTTATTTTAAGCTAATTTATTATTTCGATTACTAAATAGACTAGTCAAATTTCCAACAAACTACTTTTTTTTAATTGTAAAGAGGTTACATTTATTATTTTACCTCAAAACTTAAACTGCCATTTCAACGAAATATCTTCTTAGAATGTTTAAAATTTTTGCACAATTAATGTTGTTCGTTTGTTCAAAGTTAAACAAAAAGAAAGCTTTGAACACACTTTTTTGGAATATCCTTTTGGAATTCCTTGGCTAAATAAACCATGTTCGTTTTCTCAAGCTTAATGTAACATGCTGGTTCTGGTTTTTTTTGCTGTTCTCATTTATTATTATTTATTTTTATGATCAAAACTGAAAGATTCCTGAAATCAGTAATTTTTAATTATTTATTTCTTTAAAATTCAATCGCGAAATTTAATTTAATTTATAAATTGCCCAAAAATTACATATCTTAAATAAAACACATAAACAATAACGGTTCAATATCCCATATGCTTTCGCAAGTTGACAAGAGATCAACGCGCCTCATAAATATCTTCCTCACTTTATATATTTCAATAGGTTCGTTCTTGCTTCACATACTCTATTTAGCTAGGCGTAACATCGGAATACAGCTAAAATTAGCTAAAAATTAAAATGCAGTTGTCAACATGTGCCAACATCGAAAGGGCCGGACTAATCTTAAAATGTCACGCCCATGTAAAACTTTGTGCATCAAGCTCTCTGAGCAAGGCAATGAAGAGGGAATTCAGACAAGTAAAAGTTAAAAGCCCCATCTAGAATAGAAATTAAATCTTTGACATTTGGTTTTTTTTTCAAAATTTTAATTCATTAAAAATTCAAAATTTGAGTCAGTGCCTAAAAATGGTTGAGGTGGATACCTGGGCAGCGCTTAAAAGAAATCCTACACCCTCTGGCGATAGTGAGCTAGATGAGCAGATACGCAACTGGATAGCCTGGGATAAAAATGAGGCAACCCTACAACAAGTTCTACTTGCAGTCAGTGAAGAAGATTGGGTGGCTTTACGCATACGTCTATGCAATCGTATTCCCCTTACTTCGTCAGGTCTACGAGCTAGCATGCGCGCAGGTTTTGACTCCATGAATGATCTAGTCGTAGTGCAGACAACACAGGGCCTATGCAAGTGCCTCTTGGATACATATCCCAGCCAACAAAAGCGTGAAACTCGAGGAGTCGTTATCGGCTACGATGGACGCTATAATAGCATGCGTTATGCAGAGTTAACCGCCGCAATTTTTTTGCATAACAACTTTAAGGTATACTTCTTTTCGCGCGTAGTGCCTACACCGTTTGTGCCCTTTACCATAGTACAGATGAACTGTCTGGCCGGTGTTATGATTACTGCATCGAGCAATCCCAAACAGGATAATGGCTATAAAATATTTTGGACAAATGGTGCAAAGATCAGGCCGCCCATTGATCAGTTGGTGCATGATGCCATACTTAGCAGCTTGGAACCCAACAGTTCCTCCTGGGACTTATCCATTTTGGAGGAAAGCTTATTGCTGGTTGATCCCTACGGTGATATTTATAATGCTTATTATTGTGCGCAGAAAAATATGATACCAGCCAGTTGTTTGGATACCAACGAGTGCAGTCAGCTGCGTTTTGTTTACACCGCACTGCACGGAGTGGGTTATCCCTATATAAGAGAAGCATTCTATCAGGCTAAACTTAAACCGGTCATAGCAGTGCCACAGCAACGTAAATCTGATCCTGAATTTCCAACTGTTAAGCGTCCGGATCCAGGATTGGGTGCCAGCGCTTTTCTGATGTCCAGGCGTCTTGCCTGTGAGGAACATGTTTCAACCATATTGGTCAATGATGGTGATGTAGATCGATTTGCTGTAGCCGAAATGAATGCCAAGCGCATATGGAAGATCTTTAGTGGAAATGAGCTGGGCGCTTTGCTAGGCTGGTGGGCTCTGGAGAACTACAAAATGCGCGTGCCGAATCATGATGTATCCAACTGCGTTATGATTAGCACAATTATAAGCTCCAGAATATTGTCAGCCATAGCTAGACAGGAGCGCTTTGTTTATGTCGAAACGTTACCAGGCTTCCAATGGATAGCCAACGAAGCATTGCAGCTAGAACACCTGGGTAAAACCGTTTTATTTGCATTCGAGGAGGCTAATGGTTTTATGTTCTCTACAATTACGCCAGATAAGGACGGCATCAGTGCTGCAATGCATTTGGCCAGCTTGGCTTGTTATCTACGCACCACTCGACATTTAACACTAGACGAGAAACTGTACGAGATCTATGATAGATATGGTTATCATGCAAGCATTAGCTCAAATCTTAAATGCGAAAATCATGAAATAATAGTTGAAATCTTTGAACGCTTACGCAATTTCGATAACCTGCCGGGTACCTATCCTAAGTGTATAATGGATGGACTTTATGAAATAATGCATGTGCGAGATCTGACCGCAGACTTGGATACATCATATCCGGATCGCTTACCACGTCTGCCAGTAAATCCCAAGAGCCAAGTGATTACGTTTACGTTTTTCAATGGTTTTCAAATAACGCTGCGCGCCATTGGATCAGATCTACATATAAGGTATAATGCCGAAATCTTTGGACTGCCACAAGAAAAGGATTGGGAAGAAATTAAAGACAAGCTATGTATTATGGCAAATGCATGCATAAACGAATTCCTACAGCCGGAGGAAAATGGCTTAACTAAGCCGTAACATCTCTGTTTTAGGCATAAACACTTTTTTATGGGATTAAAATATTAAATTATATGCAAATAATTTGAGAAAATTTTTAAAACTATTGATAATTCCCATTATATACATCAAAGCGCAGTGGCAGCGTAATTACCTCTAACACTGAAAGCTGGTTAATCAATGTCCCACAGCAGAACTGCAGTAGATGTCTAGCATGATTATAGCCAATCTAAAGACGCTAAATCTCTATTAATTGAAGACACCGCCGTCGCCGATTCTGCTATAAACTGAAGCTCCCTGTTTTCTTTGCACGGCTTATTAATAGAGATATCCACAGGCTCAGTCTGTGAAGCGATGACAGAATGGCTAATGGAGATCAACTTTTAGTTTGCAGAACATACTGCAAAATCCATTTCAGCTGTAAATCGGAGCTGCAATATTGCGTTGCCCAAGTACCAAAACGTTGGGCAGTCTTATTCCAAAAAAGGTGTTATGTGAATAACGGGACGAAGCCCTTCTGGTTCAAATTTTAAAAATGTTTTTATTAAATTATACCATTATTGTACAATATTTGCACGAAACAAGATAATACAAAAACCATCATCTGGCGTTGGGTTCTGAGTTTTTGACGTGGTACAGCGCATTTAGAATGATTTTTATAAAAGATTCTTTAGGCAATATATATAGGGAATTAAAAATCGCTTACAAAAAGTTCACAAGTGAAACATCTATTGATAATTGGGTTTAGGGGATTGAGTGGATAAAGTGGCGATAAAGCTTAGCCATCGAGATCGCACTGTATGCGTCCCTAAATTATTAAAAAGGAAACATATTCGAGGCAGCTAGTTCGTTCAAAAAACCATTATTAAAGGAACTTAAACAATTATTGTCACGATCAAAAGCAACCGCTGGGTAATATCCATCAAAAAATTCAGGGATCAGACATCTTAGTATTTTCGTGTAAGTAACAGTTAACTTTGGACAGCCCAATATTGGGAACCCAATTTTACTGAGCCCAGCTGATTCAATAAATAAAGTTACTTTATGAGCACATATTGTATATATAACCAAATAAGACTTGCATAAAACGTGAGCCAGTATTTAGGCTCACCAGCAGCCATGAGAAGGGCAACCTATTTTTGGTAACTAGCATAAGTCCCACCTATCAATAAAAAGGCCATCTTAATTTTTCAGAAAAAGTAATAAAAGTGAAACTAAAAATTTATTTAATTATCTAATCATCTATCCGTATCTTATTTTTGCTTCTTAGATAATGTGCAGCTTTAGGCTACCAACTTAATGGTTATCCAACGATTTCTGCAACCTGACCACAAAACCAACTACTGCCAATAAATAACATGCCACACACTTGCCACACCCACACATATTGGTGCTCAACTTTAAACTTCAAAAGCACATTAAGTGCGTTCAAGAGTCAAGCTGCAACACCCCTTCGTACCCACTGCAGTGCCATTTGGTGCCTTTGGACAAAAAAATAAAATCCAATACTGCAGATAGCCATGATAAGGTAGCCACAGCTGCATTTTGTGCAACTTTGACCTTTTTTTTGAGGGTCCAAACAATTCGCTAGTTAGAAAAAAAAAAATGTGGCTATTATTTCGACTTCTTCTAATTTATAAGCAACGCGCTGGGTAAGTTTTGTTGTTGTCTAGTTTTGGCATGAAAAATGCATATATCATTGGCCCCTGATACTTGACGGCAGTTTGTTTGGGCCTTATGCTTATACAGTAGCCAGCCAGTCGGGCAGCTACATACTCAGATAGCCAAATGGCCAGCTAGCCTCGAGTGGACCAGTTGAACAGCACCCAGCCGGCTCATCGTGGGAAAACTTATTGCTAGTGGCGCTCAACTATCCATTACAACAATAAAAACAATAGTAAGAGCTATAAGAAGTATCTTAGGTGACAAAAATGGTTTAAGATTTTGAAACGGTCTTTGAATAAGTGCAAAGCTCTATTGAAGCGAATATAAAAGTTGTCCAGTTACAAATTTTTCGAAGTTGCATAAATCATTTAAGAGTATAAACAAGATTTTTTAATTTTCATATATTTAAATGAAAAACTTATTAATGGAACTGGGTGGGTGTGGCTTTCATTTGAACAGAGTAAAACGATGTCGGCCTCATATGATCCCCCCCCCTCCCCCCACCCCCCCCCCCCCCAAAAACCCCAACCCCCCCCCTCCTTCCTCCCCCACCCCCCCCCCCCCTATCCCCCCTTTTATCCCCCCCACCCTAAACAAAATTAAACTGAGCAACTAACTGTTTAGGTGAACACTTTGTTATTCTAAGGGATCCATATTTGTCTTATGTTTTGGATATCGGCATAAAGCTCAAAGAGCAGATTTTTGTACCACTAAAAAAAAAAACCGAAACATTTCGACGAAAACTCGTTGTATTTCATTTGTCAACTCAACTTCTTCCTACCAAATTCACTTCATAAAATTACTTTAGAGACTTTGCCCAATTTCAATGTGGTGGGGTACATCAATCAGCTCTCATATGGAAAATCCGTTCTTGAATATACTATGAAGGGTTTTAGTGCTTCCTGATGCTGTATGTACAAATTGTTAAGTTAAATGACTAAGTTTATTCCCCAGGAGTATGTAGTTATTGGTCCAAAGGTAGAAGAGCATGGGGATGTGTCTATTAAAAACTGTTCAAATAAAAAAGGGACCTACAGTTTGTAGTCGAACCCGAACGGCGGGTGAAGATTTACTTAAGCAAAAAGCTTCTTTTTGGGCCCGTGCCAGTGCTTCTGCAGCGGAACGAAATCTTCGATCTTTGGTTTTAGAATACGTTACAACTACGCTACCGACAGCCACAATTGGTAGATTAAATATAAAGTTAGATTTAACGAAATAAAATTGAGGCCTTTCAAAAAAGTGCCTAGTGACGGAACATAAGTTTAATATTAGCAGTTGAATCCTTTACTTAAGGTCTTGATTTTTTACTGTGTGGTTAGTTAATTAATATTTAAAGCCGATTATTTTAAATAACAGTTTCGGACAGGCCAATTAGTTTTACCAATTTTGTAGACTTTGAGATTAACCTTTGACATTTGAAAAAAAGAAAATAGTCATTCTTTGAAATTATATAAGCTTCCACGAAAATTTGGCAAATTAACATATTTCTAAAGTGGAAAAACAAATGTATCCCAAGAAGATTTTTATGTAAAATTCGGCATTATCGGACAATCGATAGTTTTTAAGATTTTTAATTGCCATAAAGTGAAAAGCTTTTAATTCCGTAAATGTCAAGATTTTTAACAAAATCTCACTCGACTATCAAAAAACTATTGATTTTTTAAGTGTGTAATAACCAAAAGACCAAAACTCTTAATCGACCAGCCAATATTATATATGTACATACATTACGTATTCACGAATTTTTAATTTAACCCCTTAGACCACAAAGTAACAGTTTGACGCGTGTAGTTGGTTTGAATTAAATCGGTCTTAAAATGAGATATATTAGCTAGTAGCATTATATATAATGCATTGGAGTACCCTTTCTGAATCGGAAATTTTGCTAATCACAATCGATTTATGTTGAATCAAAGCAGCAGTGCGGCTCGCGTTTGTTGTCTAAGTCTTTTGTTTTCGCCCTTTTTGTGGCACGTAGTTGTGCCCCCAAATGTGTCTACACATTATGAATTACACATTGCGTTATGTTGCAATGCAAATTGTTGTTTCGTTTCGTTGTTTTTGTGTTGATGTTGTTGTGACTGTGGATGTTGAATTTTGGCATGCCTGACAACTTGGACAAGCAGAAAGCAGACCAATCAAAGTCTATTAAAAGCAAAACTAAGTCAATCGTCTGGCCAAAGACCAAAATACATGCGCACGCGGCATGCCACAAAATCATGTTGCTGACCAAAATGCGAACAACTGCAGACAACCCTAAAACTCTTAAACAGTTGTACAACACTGGCAGTGGGACTTGCAGGAGCAAGAGCGAGGGAGAGCTACTAGGCAAGCTGTTGAGCACTTAGAGATTTCTTTCTTAGATAAATGGCATACATGTTTGTACGTTTCTATTGCGATTATGTAATATTATAGCTCTATGTTGTGTGCTTGTGTGTGTCTGTGCGTGTGTGCCTGTGTGTGTGTGTGTTTTTGTGTGTGGCTTGATAATCGCACACTAGCCTGCTGCTTTCATCGACGTCTACGTCGTTGTCTGCGTCAACGCTGACGTCGTCATAGACATCGCTGTACATTAGCCGCAATCTACACTTGTCAGCTTTAGATATCTAATGCGAGGGCAGTTCGATAAATTGTTAAATTCTTTCACTTTACCACTTTTTAGTAAAATAGTTTTTAATAGCTTCAAGCTGCACTTAGTACGGGCAAAAAATACTTTGATATTTGGGTGAGTTATCGATATCAACTTTAACAGCAGAGTTGGGCAGACACTCAATTTGCGTTGTACGAATATTTAAGGCAAAAAATTCTGCCCCAGCGCAGTCAGCACACGCATAAGCGACTCAACTAAGCAAAACAAAAAAAGCCGAAGCGAGATTGAAGGAATACCAATGGCGCTCAAAAGTTACAACCAGAATCAAGCTGCTAGTTATGAAAACCATCTTAAAACCAATAGGGACCAATGCAATCCAGCTTATCGGGTACTGCAAGCACCACCAACCGCAATATCACACAACGCCTACCAAAAAAAAAAAGCTTACGAATAGTCAGCCACAACATGACTATTCGAAAACAGCTGGGCGTTGCCTGAGGCCAAGAAGTGATAAAGCTTGCGCTAGATACACCAAGAATACGCACAACCAGCCCACATGATGGGTCATCCTGCTGCACAACATACAGACCACAAGCAGACTCAAAAGAGTCCAACCTGACCATGCTATAGGCATTAAATTCCGAATACACCCAAACCATACCCAGAAGTAATGATTGCCATTTGAAATTCAACCAAAATGAACAGAGCTTAAATGTACCAACAAATAAAACAAGACAAAAACGCAATAGATATGTCAATTCTCTTACACGTATTTGCTTGACTCTCGACACTCACGCTCATTTGCGCTCTTGCTGACTGCGCTGCTTACTTATATAAAGAATTGTTTGCATCTATCCGACCACTACATGGTTACGTGAATAACTTAAAAAGTAAAAGACTCAGAGACTCAATATTATCTATATACTATCATTAGATACTAACGTGTCAAACTGCCCTCGTTCACTCAGTTCACATTCGTGCGCTCTGGTTTAACTTGCTTTTTGATTTTATTTTCATTTGCTCGTTGCTTGGTCGGTCAGCTTCGCTCAATGGAGATTGCAACAGACCCGGGCTGCCAAGTAAACTCACGTAATGAGCACAAAAATGAAATTGAGTTTAAGTAAAAGTAACTCAATCAGATGCTAAATTAGTTTATAAATTAGTTACACCATAAATTGTAAAGATTTCTCAAAAAAAATATATATATGTTTAGTTATACAATTTTACGAGATTTGTGTACAATTTGGATAAGTTTAATAATTCAAACAGTTATCGAAATATAGCTGGAATGCATTTAATGATTTCAACAAGCAATGATATCATATGTTGAATATTTGAAGTTCCTGTGTTCTGCCGCCAACTTACATAGTACAAAGTTGAGACAGTTGGTTTATTTACTATAATTTATTTCCTACTTGCTGTACTTGTAAAGGGAATTAGCCAGCCGCTTTTTCAAAGACAAAAAAAAAAAAACTCAACCTGAACAAATTATTACCATCGCTATGTACTCAAAACTGAAATCATTCTTGTTCGATCCATACAATTATGGTAAGATGCGTGCTCGGAATTATGTAGCATTTGTAGTGCCAAAACGCAGCGTCTATTCGATTTTTTCTTTTAATCCTTTTTTAGAGAAATGTCGAATTCAGAGATCAGCTTTAAACTTCCATAGGTAACATATGCTGACAACAGTAACTTACTATCCGTCTTCGTGTGATGTTCAATTGCCAACTGCTATATTGTGGAATGAATTAAGCATTCTTGCATTTGGGACGATGCATTCTCGGATTGACCTTGACAAAAAATTAAAGTGGCAAGCAACATTTCGTAAGCTATCGCTTAAAAATAAAGCATACATTACAAAAGCCTTTAGGTCGAAGATACTGCTATTGATAATACAACTAGATAAATTGCTAATGTTTCTTGGTATAAACGATACTCCATAAAAATCAAACGTTCTGACTGACACTTTATCTAAACGGGCGTTACGCACAATGCTTCCGGAAGCACCCAAACTCTCTTGTTTATGCTTCTCCTGATGCGCATAGAACATAACCATCTATACGCATACGACCTTCTTTTTTTCAATGTTCCTTGAGACAGAGAACTTGAGAACGACAAAAAATAAGAAGACATTAGTTTATTTAAGACTTTTGTGATAAAATGCACTATTTTTCATTTTACGCTCCTGTCGAAAGCTAAAGGCTGTAATAAAAGTTATATCTCCTTCAGAGGCTACTACCAGGAATGGCTGTGCAAAATGCGCGCTACTCATGCGACATTATAAATAATTATATAATTTATATTTGTTGCTTATAAGCATAAAATTGTAAGATGTCAACGACTACTTATAAATGTTTACATTTTAAAACCTTATTTGGTTTTTTAAACAATATTAAGAATTGTCTGTTGTTTAATTGTGTGATCAAAATCGAAAATTGTTATGCTTTGTGTGAAAGACACAACGACCGCAATCAAAAAAAAATTATACAAAAGATTGTACGTTAAAATATTTAGTTAAAACCTTTATAAAACATTTAATCAGTTTAAGAATCGTTTTGATCAATGAGCAGCAAAAAATCTGTGAACATTGTTCCTGATTAAACATTTTCCACCAACATATAAATATAAAAAAATATAAATGGATTGCAGGAGCCTTTTTTTGTTTGAAAAATACGTAAGAGTGTCGGTTTGGTTTTCTATCAATTTAATCGATACTCTTACTCTTTGCTCAAGAATCATTGAGATACAACTTTACGCTTTAAAATATTTTTTTGAGCACGAAGGTAAAGATGTTACTGAAAGAATAAGGGTAGAAACTATC
This sequence comes from Chymomyza procnemis, assembly GCA_035046065.1. Lineage (NCBI taxonomy): Eukaryota > Metazoa > Arthropoda > Insecta > Diptera > Drosophilidae > Chymomyza > Chymomyza procnemis. The sequence continues at coordinate 24,800,477 of JAWNOJ010000013.1, read as the reverse complement.
AATCTTTTTTGGGTATTATAAAGTCCTCAAAGCTAATGCTGATTTAGTATTCCTTTCAGAAAATTTCTTGAGAAATTTCACTGTAACGAACCATGTAGAACTGTCTACTTGTTAAACTCAAAGAAGTCAGTTCAGTGACTTATTTTTGAATGTTGCCTTTATTTTGGATTTTGATTCAAATTTTCTCTAGGTTTCAATTTTAATATTATATTTATTATTCATTGTGGCATAACTTTAGTTCAGTTTTGTATAAGTATTGTTTTATGGCAAACATTTTCTTTGCTGGCTTACCTACCGTTAATACGGCATTTAATAGATGGAATAGATTTAGAACAAAAGTTAATAAATACGAAAAGAAAACTCAATATTTTCAAAATGTTGGTAAATGTAAAAAGAAAAAACATAGAAAGAAACATATTTTGTAAACTATATATATGTATATAGCTTATTTTAGTAGGATTGTGGGGGCTGCTAGTAAAAAGAGAACCTTGCGAATATATAGCAATAAAAATGCATGCGAAATCTTTTATTAACTTGTAAATAATAAAATTTCAATTTAAAATAAGTTAGTCTTTTGAGCAGTGATAATAAAAGTTTTATGAGAGCACAAAGTGTCTCAGATAAAATATACAGATGCAGTCACAGACAAGAGGAACCCCTTAAGTTGCGATTTACTCAACTGATGATTGGCAATTAAAATTGCATTTACTGCATAAATTATGCACAGACTCGATTTATTTATTGACCCATATTTGTGGCAAGCAATTGGAGCCGGTTGTCGCGCATATGTTGGTCAGTTGTTGTTGGTGCGTCGTTGCTGAAGTTGGCATCGCGATCGAGGCAGTTGCCACAAATGGCTACCGGTTCGTTTTGATTTATTTTAGTTGCAGCATTTGGTTTATGCTCTATTTCGCATATTTGTTGGCCAGTCTTTTATCTGCTGTTGTTTGTACTATAGAAGTTGGCAGCAAGTTCGTTGCCTAAGTCTTTCGTTTTGCAAACAAACATTTTTGTGTGCGCTTTGCGCTTTGTGCTTTGTGCCTTGTGACTTTTTTTCGACAAATTAGTCAAATCGTAAAGTCTAGATTATGTAATAATCGAGTTATATATTATATATACATATATACTTTGTAGTATATAATAAAATGCCCAACAAGTGGGCGTTGCATGTTTGCCTTTCACTTAGGCGACTTAATGTGTGAGTGTTAGACCAGCTGGCAAAATTTGTTGCATGCCACAGCGCACAGGATATATATCAAAATGCACGATTATACAATGCCTAAATGCCGCACTAGACCATTTATATATCACTCGTCTATAAGTATAACAATTTTTTCTCATGTAATTAGCTGACCGACTTGAATGCTGGCAAACAACTGCAAACAATGTTGCTTTTTAATTTCTGTATTAGTTCTTTTTTTGCTGTTTGATTGTTTAGTTTGGTTTTTTTTTTTGCCCAAAATAATTGAGACATTATTCAATTTGTGACAATCGCGAGAAAATGCTAAGGCCCAGAAATCACAACTAAAAGTAAAACTAAAACAAAAGTAAAGCCCCACAGACAGCAGCTAGCGCAATTAACGACATTTTGCCGATTTCCCAAAGCGATGTTCTAATTTTGGCCAAAATACTTACTTACATACATACTTGGCCAACACCAAGTGCAACACCAACAACTGCTAAACCATTGCAGCAACAAGACACTCTGTGTACATTTAATGAGCACCAAAATCGTAAATTTAATTTATATCGTTTTTTGAACTTTTTGTCAGACGACAAATTTCGTAATTTTTTTTCTTCTTGTTCAAAAAAAAACAAAAATGCAACTGCTCTTAGCCGGCTTTGTATAGCCGTCGTGTAAACTATGCCACCGTGGGCCCCAAGCCAGCCAAATGTCCAATGAGACCAGCATAATTCAGCGCAAACGCTGGGCCGGTTGCATGTCAAAAGCGCATAAAGCGGCGCTTGGCCAAAAGAATCGAATGACACGCGGCCTATGGCTTAAACCAACGATGGTGGGCATAAAATATATACTCAAATATTATCTATCTATATATGTATATGTATACCATATGTGTTATGGACATTAATTGGCAGTTCAATACCTTGCAAGAATTGAAAATGATTCTCGTTTAAATAAATACTCTTTACAGACACTAGGTCTTCCAGTTTGTAAAGCATTATCTTACCAATGATAAACTTATCATGAATTTAATTTAAAAGTCATAAGTTTAGTCACTAAAACCTTTATTATAAAGATTCACAGTTAAATAGACCTTTTGGATACATTTAATTTTTTAGAAGATTATTTATTGTTTTGGTCCTGAAGTAGTTCGAATCACATATTTTCGGTGTTGATTTATTTTACAATAGGCGCTTCTTAAAAGCCAATTCGTATAATTCCTTTTTAAGATTAGGCAATATTCAGACAGGGCACAACACAAGACTTGGTTCGGTAGCTGCATTTTGTAGTGGTATTTAATTAAATAAATTGTAATATCCAAATAAACGTCGTATACTTTTTCAAAATTCGCTCCACTACCTCGTTGTACATTGGCTTCTTTACGAAGATGGCCTGTTTTTCTGTGCCCCAAGTGCTACAGTTATGTAATACAACCACAAAAAAGATATTTTGCTTAAACTAAGGGATTGCTTAATTAAGGTATAGATTTTGTAATTTTTTAACCTTTTATTTTCTAACTTGTTACAAGTTCTTTAAATACTATTCACTCTTCAAATAACATTTGACCTTTTGAAACTAAAGTCAATTTCCAAAACTAAATGTAGTACCCTGCATATTGTCGACTGGTCGAATGATGTAAGATCCGAAAATGATTATTCTTAGCATTTTATATTACATAAAATTACCAATATCAGTTAGTGGGTCGCCCTGGGCACGGTATTCTCTATGATAATGGCCGTTTTTTGTGTGCCCTAAATACAATAATAGTCGGTATTTAATAATAATAGATATTTTATTAATATTCGGCATCATCGGATAAATGTCAACCACTTTTCAAGCAGAAAGCTTTCCTTATTTATAACTGATAGGGTTTTTGAAAGCAACAACTCGCCGTCCTGATCAAGGTTTGGTTTTTGATTCAATATATATTTTTTGTATTGTTAATATTAAGTGTTCCGCAGCAAGATCCATTAATTTGGTTTTATTTTTATTATTATCTTTTAAAAACCATCCCAACCGAACTACAGAAAAAATTATTTTTTATTGGATATTGAGGCAGCTTAAAAATTTACTGTTAAATCTATCTATTTCTCAATTTCGTCCATAATTCACATATTTTGTGATTTTTGTGTGATAATAAATTTGTTCTGAATAACGTAACAACATGCACCATCTGAAGCTGAATCCGAAAGGGCGTGTCTTTAATTAATAGGCAATTTCCTGGGAAAATAAAGTTCATTTATTTGCTATGCCATTGCTAGACCAAAGATGCGCCAGCACTGCAGAGGGTGGAAACAGCCCCGTGACCTGAGTGACTGATCGAGGCCTGCAGTCTTTAGTTACTAAGGAGTACAAATATAACTGAAGTTGAAGTGATGGGTAGTCACTACACTGGTTACATATGACACATCTGATTGTATGACGTGTTTAAAGAATTTAAATAAACAATATATTTTCCTCTAAACGAATATTAAGAAATTTAAATAGTAAATTTTGTATAGCAAATCCACCTTCAATTTTATTTAAACTGTCAGTGCATACAAAATTCGTGACGGTCAGCAATACAATTTTCTACTTGTGGGGTTGTTTTTGCTCTTGGCACATGCGTAGGTGCACTTGGCCAGACCTCATAGATCAGCTTTATATCTATGGTGCCATAAGTGTATTGTATAAATTTATTGTATCCACAGTTTGTGGTCCATAACTTTAAAGTTTTGTTATGTTATTGTCAGCTTTTCTTGTTGGCCAACTTGCGTTTTCACACATTGTAAAACAGTAAGCTGTGGCTCAGAACATTTGGACATTTGGCTGACAGCCTTGGTGTAGACTATGCGTGTCTCTGCCGTGGAATGACTTAAATCTTGTTTGAAAGCTTACTGGTTATACATACGAATATAATCTTGCACTTGCTTAGGCCACTTACATGTGACCCAGATTGTAATCAAATTATTTTGATTACCTTTTTCGAAGCAAATTTAAGGCACTTTGCTGCACCTAGTCATAGAATGCGTAAAAGCAGGCATGGCTGCTACTCCTACATAATCGATTTCCATGTTCAATAACTTAATTAAATGCATATTGAGGCTAAGTTTTGCATGCAAATTGCTGCACACAGACAAGGGCAGCGGCATTGCGCTTAAACAAAACAAAAAATAAATAAATAAAAAATAGCTATTATTAAATTTAATTTTAAACAATCAAAGTTTAAATGCCTGAGGCGCTGCAGTCAATCAGCTTCCAAATGGTTAATTGCAGTACAATTTGAGTTAATGTGTTGCTCATTTATAACTGCTAATAACCAGCAGTGTCTATGTAATGACAATTTATTAAATGCCGATAAAAGCCAAGTTAATTGACATTTAAAGCAATTGATTGCATTGGCCAAAGCGTAACACATTAGATTAAAGCCTGTTGACTGCAAACGGCGAAGGTGGCAGCAGTTGTTAAATTTTTGGCCACCTTTCGATGTCTAACCAACAGTTGGCTCTAAATACCAGCCAGAGAAAAAGATTTAAAAAACGATATAGCCAAAGTGTAGCTAATTGCATGCACTAGTTTCTTGAAATGTGTTTTTCACATGGGTTTAGGCTTACCAAAAAAACAAAATAAAATAAAAACCAAAATTTGCATATAACCAGAGCCAAGAAAAACTTTGTAGTTGTCGGCGCCGTACTTCTCAGACCAAGAGCTTGTTGTTAGACGTAATTACTGTTACATACATGCGAGGAGCTGCATAAATTCACTTAATTGCTATATTTAAATTCTAAATTTGGATACGGCCAAGTACGCGCGCGCACACACTTGGGCAGCATTGCATGATTTTCGTGTTTGTTTACGATAATGTATGCAGCTCTTTATATATGCATGTTTCTTGTCATTTGACAGCCGGTGTGGGTTACTATTTATGGTATGTCTTAGTGCTGAAAACAGTTTTTGTAGATTATTTTATTAGTTTTTAATTACATTTTATAGCAATTTAACTGTTTAAAGTTGCGCGCGCTATTCTGGCAATGTCGTTCGATTAATGTGTATCGCAAATCGATTTTATATCGTACTGCCAACGATAATATACCGGCTTTGTTGACATACAGCGTTGCCACATGACGGCTACATTACAGATGGCAGCACAGTTTTGTTGTATTGTACAATTACAATTAAGTTTGAAGTTTTTATTAACATGAACAACAGTAGTTAGCGTCAATAATACAGGAAATATGTCGAAGCAAAGTAACGCTACGCTAAGCATCGCAGAAGTAAAGGGTAAATCCGAAGAAGCTATGGACACAGACTCCGAGCAGGACACTAGTGTAACTGCAACAAATAAGAAAGCAAGGGTCGAGGCTGATGAAAACGAAAATGTTGCGAATAATACGAGCCGTGCATGCACTGTAGTTAAAAAGGCACCCACTGAAGTTGTTGAGCATACATGGAAAATTAATATGCGCATTTTAATTTCTAACTTGTACATGAACACCAAGCGAAGATTACCAGGTGCAACTTATACGACCTGCATGCGTAATCCCTTTTTCTGTGTTAACAATCATCGACGTGCGATTTTACCAAATGCACCTTCATTTGAAATGTCACGGTCTTTGCGTAGCTCCTTGCAAAATCAAAACTATCAAGTTTTTCTAATGGTGCTGGAAAACCTAATACTACAACGAGTTTATCCTGGTGAAGGTATACTCGATAGATTAGTTGAGTTGCTAATGGTAAGTTGATAATAAATATGTATGTATATTGATTACTAAATTCATTTGCATTTACATAGGTGCTAGTGGCCAAAAATACGTCTGTGGCTGATGTTCAAGCAACATTTTTACACATTAAAACTTTATTTGAGACGCTACTTAATGTATTTCCTCCATGTTGGACTGCGCTACGTCCATACTACTTAAAGTTTCTGGCTATCAAGAGTTCTACACGTGATATACGAGATCAGCAAAGCAAACAAAAGCTGATATTCTATTTAGAACTGCTTGAGAAGACTATTCCATTGTGCAGCGATAAGGAGCTGGCAACAGAAACAGAGGCATTTGAAGAGCATAAAATTGATTACTCCGAGGAAGAGGAGAATGAATTGACTGAAGATGAAGTGCTTTCAAGGCATATACAGGATTATGATTGGATAAGTGGTGTGCTATGCTTAGACGATTTTAATAGTCTATCTGCTGCGGCGCGTTTGGCACGTCTCTTTGACGTATTGGAAATGATACTTAAAATATTGGAAGTTGACTTCTTGATGTGGTTGGAACACAATAAACTGCAGCAATCTGAGGCAGAAATTTTTCACGAAGAAACCGCACCTCTAGCTGTTTTAGTGTTTGGCATGACAGCCACTTTGCGTTTTACTGATATTGTAAAAAGACTGATGCGGCTGTTCAGTCAAGCAGCAGCCAATAATTTATATGAAGATCGGCTTAGTGTGTTGGAGGTAAGAATATTAGCTTCCCAAAGAAATTGTTTAATCATGTTTAATATTATTTGCAGCGCTATGTATCACTCTTTTTTGAAGTAAGCAACACATCAGAGCTCGAGTATGTGGATGGTGCAGTGGCATATCCCAAGTTGGGCGCACAAACGCGTGCCATCATTGTGGATTTTTTTAAAATATTTAAGGCCGAAAATCCCACACACATAAGCACATACATTAAATCCATACCAAAGTTAAGCCAGCCATACTTACGTTTCATGTTTGCCGAACAATTTTTGCAACTATTTTACTTTTCTAAAAAGCTCAACGATCTGCCACTAAAGATTCTGGATGGTTTTCATAATAAGCAGTGGTTAAAATACAAGCAAAGTAGCGAAATTGATGAGAATGATGATGAGCAACTTTCGCGTCAAGCTTATCTGGAAATTATGCTACAGGCATTAAGAGACTATTGCCATTGGTATGGACATGCAGGGTTCTACAATTATCTAAAGACAAGAAAACATGTGCAACCCATGCAGACGTACTCCAATAGCCCATTGGCCACACCAGTGGGCGTAGTGCACGGCGATGTGGGAAAAGTATTTATGTTTGATAAGATGGAAAAGGAAGCGCACACCTGGAGTGCGCGCATTAACTCGAAAGTAATAATAAGTATGCCAAAAGTCGATCTGCCACTGGCAAAAGTTGAAATTCCGAAAATAAGTCAACAGTATGGTAGCGATATACGTTATATACGTGAATTGCGCCGCATGATGCGTGATGAAATCGTTAAAGCCCACAAAGACTTGGATATAAGTAATTGGTTTACATACTTTGACGAAATTTTGGGTGAGGATGTGGCAAAAAAGGCCAACTTTTTTACCGAAATAAGAAAAAGCATAGCCACTGAGGATTAGTATTTAGGCAACTCTAAGAACAAAGTATAATAATCTTAAGTTTTTAAACTCTGATGGTTCTATTGCCAAGTTCACTTTTGATATTTTATAAAATATTAAGCTTAAATATTTACGTACAAATATTAAAACAAAACTTTTTTTGTGATTTCATATTTCTTTTGTATTTTCATTTCCATTTTGTTTTTCTTTTTTTGCAAATATATATTTATGCTTGTAACTAAATACACAATTACATACACATTTACATACATATAAATATAACTACTACGCGTACATATAATATTACAATAATATATGTTTGTGTGTGTGTGTGTGTATTGTATGTTTTGTGTATAATTGTACAATATTATCGCGGGTTTTCTTTTTATGATTAATGTATGTTTTTTTTAAGCATTTTGCTTTGTCTCTGTATGGGTTGCTCTCTCATTGTTTCAACTGCCTTTACTTTTTCGCCTTTGCTCATTTAATGCCTAAATTCTTTTTGCATTTTCATATTTAACTTCTTTTTATACATTAACTTTAAAAAATAGGCGCTTAAATGCTAATCTCACTACGATTTTTATGTACGGCTGTTTTATTCCAAATAAAATATCAGCATGAGCAACTGTGCGTAAAATAGATTTGTTTAAAAGCTGGGAAAGTTTCCCGCACAAGATGCTCGTCGAAATCATAAACTTTAAAACGCGACATCCAAAACGCCTACAAAAAACACCCTGTAATTTTCATATGGAAATATTTCGACTTGGTTGGGTTCATAAAACTTTTTTAGTTTTTTAAGCGGTATTTAGAACATTTGTTTTGCTGCAATTTTACACATTTAGACTCTACATTATTTTGTTTTTTTTTTTTTTGCTTGTAACACTACACATTTATCAACATTTATTTATTAATTTATGTATATGTATTTATGTATGCACTATGCATGCTTTATGCAATTCGTTAAGTTCTTCCCGGTTCGTATACTTGTTGAGTTTTGTTTGTTCCACGACTATAATAATTGTTGCGTTTTGAAATGGTTTTGTAAAAAATACTTAGGAACTTTATGCTGAAATTGTTTAAATATATAAGAAACATTTGAATTGTTTTTTTTTTCTCAAGTTAGACAAAAACTCAAAACTCTCGTTTAAAATATACATGCGCAAAAATTATATTTTTAGAAAATATTTTTGTTTCTAATTTACAATTAATTCTCTTGCTCTCTTTTTTTAAGCTTACATAATTGGAGTTGGACTTTGTACAAGACATTGTAAGCTTTAATTAATTAATATTAATTTTAAAAATTAGTTTGTTTTTTTTTTGTATTACTTCATTTACTACAATTTGTAACGATAGTAAATCGTTTGCATTTAACCAAATTAAAACTAAATTCAAATAAAACTATTACGTCTAAAGTGTAAATGTAACGAATCAATACAAACTATAAGCCTAAATTGCGCTTAAACTAAACTATGTTGCTTTACTTCTGCCACTTAAAGTATTAGAATTTTTTGCTTTATAATTTTAAGTTTACTATTTGTATATATTTCATAAACTACATTAAATGGTTCTCAACATAAGCATAGTGTGAAACTCTTTTAAAAACAAAACTAAATAATTAAACTAGCTTTTAAAACAAATTGAATTTGTGTAACCTCCAAAATTAGAATATGGGTTGCTCAGTTGCACAGCTCGAAAACCAAAACGCCTTAAAAAATATATAGAATTTTCACTTGTCAGTGAGTGCACAAAATGGCGGCATGTACAATGATTGTTTTTTTTTTAATTAAACAAGTTTTGGCGTTTAATTGGCAACTTTGACTATGTCAAGTTATAGCTGCAAGAGTTTGCTTTTATAGCTGTACTATATATTGCTTAAAAATGTACAACAAACTTCAATATTATTGTTTTGCAATTTTAAATGCCAACAAACATGATTATTTTTTAGGCCAAACGTTCACCAAGGCCAATTTAAAATTAAAATATTTTGAATTTTAACTAAGTAATTAATTTGTTACATAAATTATTTAATTAAGAAAATAAAATCAATAAACGTAATGTTATAACATTTTGCTTGTTATCTAGCTTTAAGTGGTTGGTTCTCATGATTCATATATGTATAAATTGAGTTTAAAAACAAACTAATTAATTTTGCACTTTGTGTAGTTTTCGCAACTTAACCCAATGACTTTTTTTTACCTCATAATTTTGCTTTCTTAGTCCTTATTGGCTTTCTAAATGTAGTACTTAGTTGGTAAGTGAGTAGTAGCTGTACGGGCTGTAGTAGTAGTACTATTTGCTATAAATGGTAGCTAGGGGCTAGAGTTCTATTGCTGCTTTAATGGTTCCGCATGTGTGTGTCTGTGTGTTGCTATTGACTGATATTTTGAAGCGACTTTATTGAATATTTTTAACTGTCCGCCTTTCATCTTGTGTTTACGTTTTAGGCCTTTTGCCGCTAAGTGGCGTTTGGCGCCTGTTTAGCTACTTTTGAAGCGTTTTACTATACATTGTATCTGTGTGTGTGAGTGTGTTTTGTGTGTTATGTGTCACATTTAAATCTTAATAACAACAACAAGGTTCGCTACAATTAAACAACTAACAACAACGTAAGCGTACACACCCACATGAAAAACAAAAACAACAACAACAACATCTATAGCTGCTGTTTGTCTGTCTCTCTGGTGCTTCTCTTAATGTACTCTCTAGCTCATCGACTCATACCCTCGCCATTCGATGGCGATTCTACTTTGATCACGCCCATTTGCTGCAACTCCTCACGTGTAGCAGCATGAGCTGTCAAATTTGTGGCGGTGGCGCGTAATGTTTGACCAGCAGCAGTTACACCATTAACAGCACCGGCATGTTGTATGCGTCCAACTACAACACCACCCATGGTCACAAAATTACCATCGGCGGTAACAGCGCCCAATTGCATAGCGCTGGAGAGATCACCCAAAGCAGCCACATTAAAATGATGCTGCATACCAACGGCAGCGGCAGCTGCTGCCGCACTGTGTGTGGGTGAAGTGCTTGCTGTGCTGGTTATGATACCATTGCCGTGTTGCTGCTGGTGGTGGTGCTGTTGCTGCTGTTGTTGCTGCTGCTGTTGATGCTGCGCCACTGTTGTGGTTGACGGCAAAGTGGTTATGGTTAAACCGCGTTGATGTTCGATGTGTTGATGTTGAAGTTGCTGCTGTTGTTGCTGATGTTGCTGCTGCTGCTGTTGCTGCTGTTGTTGCTGCTGATGATGATGCGCCAACGCCATGCGTCCTAGTCACCCTTCCTCCTCCTCCGTTTTGATCTTAACAGGAACATAGACCTTGTCCATGACATGTATCTTTATGTGGTTATTAAGTGTGCTAGATTGCCGAAATTGTTTCTTGCATATAACGCACTCAAAGGGTTTTTCACCTGAAATAACAAACATTCTTAGAAACACACACGTATTGGTTAGTGTTCCAAAATTTGCCACTTTCGAAGCTTTATTAGAGCTGAAAACTGGCAAATTTTAAGGTGGATCACACTGCTGCACAAATACTTGCCCGTATGTATCTTGACGTGATTGGCCAATGTACTCAACTGACGGAAATGCTTGGGACAATAGTTGCAATTATAGGGTTTTTCGCCCGTATGGATCTTCATATGGTTCGTCAGCGTAGACGATTGACGGAAGGTCTTATCACAAACGTTGCATTTGTAGGGCTTCTCGCCAGTATGTATCTTGACGTGATTTGTCAGTGTGCTCAACTGCCTAAATCTACGATCACACACCGTGCAATGAAAAGGTTTTTCCGGTTCGCGACCGTTAGCGCCTGCAACACCACCACCACCACCACCACTGCTGCTGCTGCCATCACCGCCGTGATCACGATGCCCATTGGCATAGTGAGCATCACCTGCTAGCGTGGGACTATGCGTTGCCGCAGCGCTTACCAAATGGGATAGATTATGTGCCGGTTGGTGTTCTGCCGCAGCCGCTTGTGCTGCAGCTGCTTGAGCTGCGGCCATTGCTGCTGCTTGGGCGGCACTATGAGCTTCTGCACTAAGATTACCAAGATGCATATTAAAAGGTAAGGCTATTTCAGCAGGTGTTGCTGAGGTGGGGCCGGGCGGTTGTTGATTGTGTTGCTGCTGTTGTTGTTGCTGCTGTTGTTGTTGTTGATGTTGCTGCTGCTGCTGTTGTTGCTGCTGCTGCTGCTGCTGTTGTTGTTGTTGTTGTTGTTGTGCGGCATGTTGTGAGACGTGTGTTGCTTGGGTGACAGTATCATTGTTATTATTGTTGGCATTCGTGGTCTGCGGCTGTGAGGAAACAATCACAATATCGCAATTGCTCATAGCCGCAGTTGCTGCGTGTGCGTGAGGCAGACTCTTGATATGCATCATGAGCTGCTTTTTAGTATTGTGCGGCAATCCGTGCGGGAGTTTCGACTAATTGGCCAGCAAAATCTGGCTAACTTTCGCAACTAAAACTTTAAACGCGCGCAACGCTCACAACTGCCACGACATGGTGATGAGCTGCACGTTGTCGTTGTTGAGTAAGTGAGTGTGTGTATCTTAGTGCCTGCAAGAGCAAGAAAACAAAAGTTGAGAGTGTCAGTGGATCGAATATGATAAGCGTACGTCCAGCACAATTTTTATCACAAGCATTGCCTCTTACGCCCACAGTGCCACTGTGAGACGGCGGCTGCGTTGATGTTGGCCAACTTGAGCGCTTTAAATGATTTGTATGCAAAAATATGTGAGGAATTCCCAAAAAACTAACTGCGAAATTGGCCAAGCTAAAAATGGACGATATTATAAATCTAAATTATTCAATAGATGACACAGTTCAAGCCCCCAGCAGCAGCGACGTCGACGTTGACGACTACGGCCTAAGGTAATGGCGCGCAACAACACGTTGCTGCTCGGCGGCAAAATGTTCTGATTTTAGCATAAATTATTAAAAAAAAAGGCGATTATGAATCTTTCCAATAAAATGTGCGCCAAGACCAAATGCATGTAAGCTGCCACGGACAGGTTTCACGTTCCCACTGCCCAGGCGCCCCCCTACTGACCCACAACACCACTTTAACAACCTAACCCCAACCACCCAAAACACACATTAACAAACATTTAATCACACACACACACACACACACACGTACAACACACACGGCACACAAACTAAACTGACAGCGTGTTACTTTCTCGCGAATTACATGTGTTTTTCCCAACATTTTGTGTACTTCAACGCGTTTCGCGCTTTTCAACACGAACCTGGGTAAATTTGGAGTTCCAGGACAGCTTGGACAACTTGGTTATATTCTGCCACCCTTTTTGGGGGGGGGGGGTACACTTCTTGGTAACACGTTGTTTTTGGCGCAGCGAAATTTTTCTTTTCCAAAAAACCCACTTCAAAGCAGTTTTTCCACATTGCTTCAATACGATCTTGTCGCGCTTCTCTCACCTTGTCGCTGCTATGGTTGTTGCCTGCTGCACACGTTGCGCTCCACTTTGTCCACAAGCTACAACCACTTTCAGTCGGGTCTTCGCTGTGTTCGTCGTTTTCACACAAACACACACATATGTGTACACGTACACACACGCACGCACGCAGCAAAAACCAAAACTCTTTTTGAGGTTAGGGCCAGTAGTGAATTTTCACTGTTTTTCACATGTTTAAAACCAAATAAACACTCTGATTTTAGTTTTAGTCATAAGCAGTTTTCCTTATGTTCCAAGCAAAGCGCAGACACACAGTGACCTACCTTTCCATTTTGTTTAGCATTTAGTTTTCTGCAGTTTTCCCCCCTTTTTACATCATTTATAGCATTTAGCGTGTTACGCTACGTTAAACTGGCAAATGCACTAATTTCGTTATAAATTGATTAAAACTATGCTTTAGAGCATTATTTATTGTGTTGTATTCATTTATAAAAACCGTATAAATATTAGAAAAATAGTAAAAATATTTTTTTTTTCTGTTTCGCGTATCAAATACGACGCGTTTGAACTAGTACAAATGAGCAACTGAACTGACACATTTGAACCTTCCGTGTCATTCGCCGCGCTACGTTGACACAATAGTGCTGCAAAACAAGGCGCACAAGTGTTGCAAAACATAAAACCAAAAAACCAAACAGCATTAGCATATTAGCGAGTTCAATTTATTTCATCAATAATATTACATTAAAATCGTTCAAGCCTCGCATTATTGTATCTCTATAATAGCGTAAAACGTGTGCCTCTTATAAAATAGTGCAAACGCGCGATGAATTCTGATCGCCGTGCTGTGCATTGCCATTGTGTAAACTCAGCTCGCTATTGACTTTGTTTTTGTTATAGTGCGTCGCCGACGCTGGAGGCTCATCTGCCGGTGAAACAAAGTTAACAGGTAAGTTTATATTTAATAATTTTTTAAGAAAATTCTTAAACTAACCTTCAATTTGTATGGCCTTTTCATTGCGGCACGACATACGCATACCATCCAGAAATTGTCGCATCATGCCTTTGCTCTCGGCCGCTTCATGTTCCACAACTGAATGTGCACGTGATCTGGCCAATTCCATGGCGCGTATATCATCTTGCATAGCCTTTTTGCTGCGTTCCACCACAGCATCCAAAGGATCTTCAAAGGGATTGTTTTGTGTTTCAAAGGGATTGTTGCCATTGCCGCCTGTACTTGTATGCGCTGAGTTAACCGAGGCAGTAGTGCGCTCATCTTCCTCGCCAGAGCCTATTGTTGTTGTTGTCTTGGGTGCACTATCTTTGAATGAGACATCTACATCGTCGTCGTTTTGACGCGGCGTTATATTCGCCTCTTTGGCAGCCTTAATTTGAAACAATGAGGATATGTTTTCCTTGGCTCCACTCATTTCACTGGAAATCTTATTGGTCATAGAGTCCATTGCTTTGCCCATTGATTGCTTAGTGTCTGCTGCTGCCTTTGTTGCATTGCTGGCCATAGAATCGACTGCTTTGCCCATGGACTCCTTGGTATCGGTAGCCGCTTTCACTGCATTACTGCCTGCTTGTTCCACCACTTTTACCGCATTGCTGCCCGCCTGTTCGACTGCGTGCACTGCATCACTGGCCATGCGCTTGGCATTCTCACCTACAGCATCGACTGCATCGCGTGCATCGCCAGCCATACGCTTTGTGCTCTCACCAGCCGCATCCACAGCACCGCGTGCACCTGCTGCCATGCCTTTGGCTTTTTCGCCCATTGCATCGACGGCTTCACGTGCTTCGGCTATCATATATTTAGTATTGCCCTCAACAACATCTCGTGCGCCTACGGCTATGCGTTTGGCATTGCCTGCTACGGCATTTAATGCGCCTCTAGCACCACTTGCTGCCTTACTCATGGCACTTGTCATAGACCCACGGGTTTCCTGCACTTTTTGATCTACCTTGTCGCCTATTTGTTCGCCTTCCTTTATTAATTCTTCAGTTCCTTCCATTATTGACTGCTTTATGTGTTGCCCTGCATCTAGCAGCTCTTCCTTTTTCTCCACAACTGTCTTTTCTATGTGCTCCTCTACCTCTTGCAAAGTTTGTTCGGCCTCGGACTCGAGATCATCCGTAGAGCCCTCCAGTGATGTGTCTGGCATGTGTTGCTCCACATTTGCAGTCACGTCAATGCCATTGTTTATAAATCGTATCTCATTGATCACCTTGTTGCTGTCTAGTGAGTCTTTTGTGGTTGTAATTTCCACTGCCAACTGTTCGTCCTCCTCTGTAGGTGGCGTAGGTGTAGATATAATGGCCTGTACCGAATGCTGTGCTAGTTCAGCTGCAGGATGCTCTTCAACTGTCTCCAAGCTGTCTACTAATTCGGGGGAGGTACGTTCTAAATGCTCATGCTGCATGGCTGCCTCATAGGAAAAATTGCGTAAGGGCGTTTTTTTCAAAGTCTGCGGAGAGCTTGAATTACTGCTATCCGGATAAGGCGTATGTGGGCGTAAATGCTTCTCCTGGCTGGCATTATTCTGTTTCTCTTGGGTATTTACCGCAGTTGAATCAAATTGTATTGATCGCATTGACTTGTGGGAATGGACGGAGCTTGTAGGCGATGGTGCTGCTTCTGCCTTCAAGTCCACAGTTTTCGCTGTTATTTCACCGGTTTCTGCATCTTGTTTTTTCAACGTTACACTCTTTGTACTCAAGTCTAGTTCAGTTACGGTTTTGTCCGTCTCCTCGGACGGCTCTGTATCAGCATCATTATCTTCCGTAGAGTCTTTTCTGTTTTCATTAATATCCGCTGTTAGTTCTGATATAAGCGCATCAACTTCTTTGGAGATCTCCTCATCAGCATTGCCATTTACTTCGGTTGCATCTTGCACATGCCTTGCATGCGTTTCCCCTTCACTTGGCGCATTAACGAGTTCGGCTAACGGAGCTGTTGGCTTAAACGCTGCGTCGTCTGCCTCTGTCTCATCAACCATTTGTTGTTTGATCAAACTTCTTCCGCTGCTTGAACGCTCAATATTACCATTTAGTTCCGGTGGAGGCAGCACAAAACTGCGACTCATAAAACGATGCTCACCAGCTGGACCCACAGTAGCCGACAAAGTAGATGATCTTGGTATACCCTGCACCAGCACATGCTGATCACCAACAGCTATATCGAGTAAACGCAAATTCTTGAACTTGGAAATTTCTCGAAATGTTTTCAAATGATGTCCGCTCTCGGAAAATGTCGTAAAGAACTTGTTTGCCTTGGTTAAGACCGCATAAAATGAAAAACCCTTTAGCAGCTTCCAAATGGGTCCATTCTCTTCGCTATCATAGTCGTAGAAACGCTGAAAAACTAAACTTTTGGTGCGCAGTGATTCAAAGCTGCGATAAATGCTGCCCACGTTGGTGACTATATAAATCTCGCTGGTTTTTGATATATGCATAAAAATGATCTGCTCCGTGTGTGAGAGATTCTTTTGCAGCTCGGTAAACTTGGGAAAAACAAATTCGTTAAGACGTCCGGTGAGAAATAAATTTCCACTGGCTGTTAGAACTAGTGTTGACTCTGGTCCACAGGCAAATTGCTGCACAGTTGCATCTAAATGTATTTCCACAGGGTGGCCATCGTAATCCGTTTCTAGTTCCCCTAGCTGCTGATGTGCATTAGAGCCACAGCCAATAAGGCGGCCAGTTGCTGTAAAATAGAGTTAGCTGGGTGAGACACATTTATAAAGTATTAAAGATTTGCTTACTGGTTAGGACGGCAAAGTGCTCATTGCCCGCCTGTACGGCGACAAAGTTGTCAGTTTCCTCGCTCTTCGAAAGGTAATCATCGAATTCTTCTAGGCGAAAGGGCTTACGTATAATGGCGCAGTCCTCGTCTTCCACTTTGATGGTGATAAAGTTTTGAGCCACATGCGTGTCTTCCGGAAAAATGTTGCGACCCGTAAAGAAGATTTCATTCGAATCTAAATGGGGAAGTTAAAGCATCAAATTGTTAAAAGCGGTAGAGTTCATGGTTAGGGGTTGAAATGGCTGAACACATGGTGATATCCGCAAAATAATATTTCGTCGCAGGGATACCAAACTAGACAAGATTCAAGCTAATATTTTTGCATGCCAATAAATTGCGCCTTGCCATTTCGTTTACCTTACTTCAAGCTTATACTTACGGGTAAGCATCACCGCCCAATTATTGCCATAGGCGGCATCGCTAATTTTTAGTCCCAGTGTTTTCAATGCCTTTACGCATGTGGGTTTCGTGACAGTGTCGTCGGCGCCATTGTTGTTGTTGTTTTTGTTGCTGGCGCTGCCGTGGCCGCCAATGCCCAACTGACCATAATGATTTTCACCCCAAACAAATAGACGTCCTGATTCTGTAATTGATAAGGTCGTTGTGACATTAATTTTTTGTTCGCTTTCCTTGGCGCTCCTTTGGAGCGGACTGTTGCTTTAATTTGTTGTGTGCGTGTGTGTGTGTGTGTGCTGGTATGTGTGTGTTCTTAGGTGTATGTGTGTGTGTGTGAGTGTTTATGTTGCTCCGTTTTTGGTCTGCTCTCAGTATGGATTTGGTCGGGTCGATTCGGGCTTGATTTGGACTGGGCATAGACTGTGCTGGGCTGGCCCTTTTTCTTGACTTTTATTGATTGCAGCAATATGTATGAGGCGTCTCTGTCTCCGCCGTAGCCGGCGTTGACGCTTAACGTTTCAATTACGGACACATTTGGTTTTCTTTTTTTTATTTTTAATATGCTACTTCGTGAGTATGGCCCATATATTTTGGTATTATTGCCGGCTGACCTCATTCTGTGGCTTCACCTTGTGCATTGGTAACAAATTTGAAGTGCCGTGATTTTTAAGGATTTGAAATGGGGACAACTTGGAATAGGAGCAAAATAATGTATACAAAATTATTTGTTTAACTGCCATATCTTTCAATGTGAATCGCTTGGTTCTTACGAATTTCAAAGTAAATAATTGTGTTTTGACGAGCAATAGAAAGAGTCTAAAAAATTTCCGTTTGAGAAAATAATTAGATTTTAATGCATAATATGCAAAATGAAAATTTGATTTAATTTTAAGTATATTTAAAAATGTTTAAGCTTCAGAATTTTATTGAAATTGAAACATTTAGCAAAGCACTAATTAATTACAGGTTGCATACAATTAAAACTTAGGAAATCTTTTGTTGAAAAATGTCTACATTCCAAAGCAATACAAAGAATTCTATAAATTTTAACTGAATTCAGACATCTTTTTTTATGTTTCATTATTTTGGGCACTGTTGTCGTATATTGATAAATGTCTGCTGTATTAAACATAATTCATCCCTATGTATGTTTTATAATATAAAATTTAATTCATTTAATTAATATAATCTATTCTGGTAAGTCTCAATGTAAGTGTTCTAGTTCCTCAGTTCCTAATATGTAGACATAAAAATGTTGATAGATAAATTAGAGTTTGTATCACTTTCTAAGGCCTTCAGCAACATTTTTGTAATAAAGTTCTTTTTCTTTTTAAAACTTAATATACATTTTAGTTATAATTTTTTATCTAAATTTACTTTTAAGTGCAAAAAAAAGTTGTATAAAGGGGCTCTACCTCCTGTGTGCTACACTCTCTAACCCTCCTGCGGTATTCTTTATATAATTAAGTTGATGCAGCCTATATTTTTTAATAGCCTAATTTTCAAAAGAGTGCAATTCTAGAGAGTGAATGTGTTCATGAAAACCTCCGCGAATGCTCAACACGCTCCACAACTGAGTCTAATTAATCTTTCATCTAGTTCATCTCGTCGTGAATGATTTTAACGTGACCACGTTGAACGTTTTCTTTAAATATTTAAATCCGTTGCAAAAACCATATCTATTAAACCAATGAATATATTTCTATGGATTCATTTGTGGCTGGAAGAGAAATATTAAGTCTTTGATTTAAATGTTTATGCACGTTGGTCTACTTCCAAAGATGGTACCAGAGCCATAGTTGTAGAGTAGGTAAACAAATATGTAATTAAATATAATAAAATCCTAAAAATTTAATTATATCTCAAGTATAGTGGATAAGCTAAACAGCAATATACACATAAAGTGGATTTTGAAATACTTCTTCGACATGACTTAGAGTTAGATACAAATGTATATTGAAATGTCTTTAAGACCAAAAATCTATATTGGACATTAATGCTGATTTTGTGGAGATGCAAAATGGATCTTTTATATATCTATGGTAGCGCAATTCGCTACTTGATAAACTTTGTGATGCATAAAACCAAAGATTATCTGTTATGTTAAAATACATGCTAAAATTACCTAAACAAACTATTTTTCGGACTACTTCTTGATATGATTTAAATTTTTTTTAAATTTTTTTTGTGCTTTGTGCTATTAAACTTCATTTTGACATAGACATAGTTCTCAACTTGTTTTAATATTTAAATAAGATATATTAAAAATAATATATAATAATAAAGAATTGAATGGCGCTTAAAATCATATTTATTTATTTATACGTGTATATATATATTTATCTAAATAAATAGTTTGTACATGTTTATAGTACTAAGTGACAATGCCACAGACCAATCTTCATGTCTAGCAGGTATAGATAAGAAACTAAAAATTTTAGATTTATAATTTGGTCGTTTATTTCGCTGTCCGTTCGTAAGTTTTTAGGATTTTCGAGTTCTCTTAAAATAATCGGCTGACGCTGACATATAGCTATTGTTCACAAAATGTTGATGGGTTTTTTTTATAAGTCTAGTTGAACTTAAGATTAAAAATCTAATATTATAATATATAACTAATCCGTATAATTTTATAGACACGCACCGTCTCACATTTGGGGCTGACTAGGAACTTGGAACTTAACTAGGAAATCAGAAAGTAACATAAAAGTTTTGTCATTTCTCAACAAACAAATCAAACGATCATCGTTGACCTATTTGGGGTTTCATAGTTCGTTAGTGGTCAAAGATGCCCGATTTGGCGAATCAAGATGAGTTAAGATAGACAAGGAAATATATTGAAAAGACCGTTCATAGAATAGAAAATCGTAGAGGTTATTTTAATTTGCGCATTAGGCACGAAAAAGATCGTGTTTTGCATAATTGGATCTACAAAAAGTTAATGATAGAGTTCGAAAGTTACGATTTACTGTGGACGGTGAGGGTAAAAGATATTTGGTTAAGGAGTGCAATAGAGTCAATGGAACTAAGTAAAAGCTTTTGCAAAAATAACACGCCCTGCCATGTTCTACGATCATTTAGAAAAGGCATATTTATTTAGATATTAGTACTAAATTAAAAATAAATTATTTTATATTTATTAAAGTTTTCTTCACTATAGTCAGTTAATTCTTGTAGCTCTTGATTACAGTAGTTAATGCAAATGTTTTCTCATCAATTTTCAATTATTTCTAATATACATCGATTATAACACACGACCATCCGTGTTTTCCTTATTGATTAAACTTGACGGGCCATGAAAAAAAACAATTTTGCTTCTAAAATAATTTTGTTGTAAAAATCTGGTAAATATGACAAAATATATGATTTTAATGCATAAAAAGTGATCTAATCGCTATTTTGCCAAGAATATGTTCCAAGTAAAATCGGAAGGAAATCAATTACTTTAGGTTTGGCATAAAAACTATTAGAATAAGTTTTGTAGAATACTTTTTCAATTTTGAAAAATATTTATATTATTTTAAAATATTTCGAATTGATCGTTCTTTGGTTTTAAATTTTGTATCTTATTTTTTGACTTTACTTTAAAAATGTTGGGGAAATCAAAAATTTTATTTGTAATTTTTCAATTTTAACCAGTAGAGAGTAGTATTTATTAACAATACGCGATATATTACCCACATAAAGGCTTTATTACAAAAAAAATCCACATAGCTTTATCTTATGTCTTAGAACTCCCAACATCATTTGTCTCTGCTTAACAAAAATGGATATAATATTACTTTAACATTCCGAATATTTAGGAATTCAATACAGTCCAGTTGTGGTTAACTTGTCTTAAAGCTTTGGCACTTAACGAAAAGGCAAGTTGTGCTATTGAATTTAAGATTACATGCCTCCTTCCAGTTCAATGACGTTCACTTGGCTTGGATTCATACATATATTCAATATTACTCTTACATATATGCCAAAAGCAATCGACATTGGCTGGCTAATCTCAGCAGTCAATTGAATCGAAATAGCGTTAAGAGGTTGTCGTTTCATGTTATGCAGTCTTGGCTTATGCCTGATTACAGCCAAGTTAGTGAAGGCACGCCGTTTTCTGAAACGTAATTTAGTAATTTCGAAAAGGGCTTATTGGGTTAACATAAAAGTGAAAGTGCGCCGTATATTTTGATTATTTTTCTGCAAAAGAAAATTGCATTGAACATGCAATGCATTGGCTCAGAAATGGCCAAGAAACTAACTTGGTACAAACGTTAGTTGACTGTCCACAGACAAGACAGCTGAAAAGCCTTAACACTCTGTTTCTAGAATGCGACGGGAGCAATTTAATATATGCATGCACGGCATGGAGAAAGGTGTGGGAATTGCACATGGGAACACGAAGCGAACGACCGTTTGATTGTTGAAGCTTCGACCACTTGAATAGCTGTACGGTTGGACTATTGTTAGACCCTTTTGTAATACGAAATGAGGTCAGTACTGTAAGCCATGTTATATGTTGTCAGTGTTTGTATGCACAATGTGGTAGGTAGCATGTTTTGTTGTTAATGTTATGCTTGGTTTTTACCGCATATAACCGCACTCTGATGCGGTCCTGATATTAAACGCTTAACCGGATCATTTTTGATGTAGAAATAACTTTGTGTATTCTCGGCCAAATGTGATTTGCCGAGTGTAAAAATTGCTCCACTGCTGGGTATATCCATTTCGAATAGTGTCTTGCTGCGTTTAAAGGTTAAATTTTATGCAGCCCATTATTGATTTTGGCATTAGGCATTGCATACAGCATGTACTAAAGCGCATTTAAACATCCTTATCTATCAATTGCACTCAAAACTCATTTAATTTTCACACGCATATAAATAGTTGTAATTGTTTGCATATACTATGGCGTATACGTTATATTTTCTTTATCAAGTAAAAACGTAAGGAACGCAGCACAGAGTGAACACAATATTGCCATTTGAACTTGCGTGCTAGTTTTTCACTTTTTCATATTGAATTGCTTAAAGCCAAGTTAACCGTATTGGCCGACGCGCACTTGTGGTCAGCTGAACGTTTCACTCTGAACTGTTGGTCAATTGGCCACCAGGCTAGCCGGCTAACTTTACGACCTCTTCTCTAGCAGAGTCAATTGAGCGTATCGTATATCGTATTCCCACACACACAACCCGAGAACACACAGATACATATGCATGCACACCTTGGTATTAGTCCTGTATAACATCTAGTGCTATGTTTGTTCTAACCAACGCGCCCCCATAAGTATGCTACGAAATGGCTTTCTGACTTATTTGCTGTTAGCCTGGCTAGTTAGTGGCCTGGCACACTGTTGGAATGGTATGAACTTAGTCAGTAGGCCTATGCTGCTT
This sequence comes from Chymomyza procnemis, assembly GCA_035046065.1. Taxonomy (NCBI): domain Eukaryota; kingdom Metazoa; phylum Arthropoda; class Insecta; order Diptera; family Drosophilidae; genus Chymomyza; species Chymomyza procnemis. Next base: position 24,777,976 of record JAWNOJ010000013.1, on the reverse strand, counting down.
GACCAGCGTGAGTCACCCTAACCTCTTGTCCGTGTATCCTGGGTGTGTGTGTGTGTGTGTGCGCTTGCTGTTGTGTTGGTATGTATTTGCATGTGTCGCACTGTATTTTACTATTCTATCGGTTTTTAGTGGTATTTCCAGCAATACTTTGAACTTTTGTGACTTATACTATAGTTAGTTCTAGTATTTAAATTTTTCCATACTAGAAAATTCGAATACACTGTAAACTGATATGGTATGTGATTATATAGGGGTGTGTCATATATTAATATGAATGTATTATTACAATACCATGAAGCTGATATTATTAGAAATGGTAATACTTTGTGTATGCATGTAGTAATCACGCTAAGCTTTTTGCATTCCAATACAATGTTAGAAAATATTGTTTATGGAATTAGAATTGAGACATATTTGCAATGATTTGATTTGTTCGCTAAACGATCTTAGTTGCTAAATGCTAAATTATTATCATATGAAGTTGTCCTTACGTCTTAGAATAAATCAGTATCATTTCATTGCAACGAATTTTAAACTAAATCATTTTAAATTTAAACGTTTTAAGAAATAATTTTTGCGTTTTCCTATTAATTTTTTTAGAAAAGTTTATAACTTTGACTTTTCAAATTATCGTGTCTCTATACACTTTTTGTTGGATATCCATCTGGCAACCCACAAGCCGTATCGACTGTCTGGCAACACCACACTAGAGCATCATTTAGTCTCTCCACGGTCGTCACCAAGATCACACGCATCGGTCGCTAAATATGTATCATTTATACTATAATAATCATTTAACAAACCATATTTGATCAAACCAATAAATAAGTGAGACTATTACCAACACCTTTGGTATCGACTAATATTTAAATATTAATCTATGCAATCATGAATTCCAATTACAATCGAAAAGTTATAATCTAATAAAAAGGTATAATATATATATATATATATATTATATATATATATATATTATTATATATATATATTAATATATATATATATATATATATTATATATATATATATATTATTATATATATATATATAATGATATATACTATATATATATAATATATACTTTTTTTTTAAGACATTTTTTTACGATTATTTTTACCATACAATTTTGGACAGTTCCATTAATAATTGATTCACATGAAGACGCAAGGCATCTTGTCGATGACAATCAATCGGTTACAATAAGACTGTAAAGTAAAAAGATTTATAATTGATAAAAATTTTAAATTATCCATTAAAATTAAAAACAATTTATTTAAGTAATAAACCTAAATTTTGATATATGAATTATCAGTTCTCATAAATCTACATGACCTTTCAGGCTCTGTCGATCATTAAGCTTTTGCTTGTTTCCAAGAATCTGGACTATTTTCAATATACTTATTAGCCACAATTCATGTTTTTTTTGTTGTAAAACAGTCGACAATTAAAATTATACCTATAAAGTTTTTCATTTAAATTGGTTGACGGTTCGCGCAAATTGTTGTATGCAATGCAATCTCTAAGATTTAGAAGCTTCTATGAGTCTTCGCTGTCTTGCTCTTTACCAATCATTTAAAATATATGTGGGTGACAAAGGTGTTTTAATTGTATTATATTTTTTTATAACTTTATAAATATTACCTAAATTGAGGCATAAGTTGTCTATGTTAAGCGTGGATATAAAAGGTGATTTTTTGGGAGCTTAATAATTTGAGATTAAACAAAAAAACCAAAATGAAGAATTAAATCTTGATTCGAGTCGATAGAATTTTACGAGAAAGTTTTCTTGAAAATGTGGGTTACGGCCTCACTGTAAAATAGTCACAACGCTGGGCTTATTTTTGGTATACTTTATCCAAAATATCGGCTGGTATGTATGCCTGCATTAAATTTTTAAGTATCGATTTTAAGTAAAGATTTGTAGCTTCACGGTGGCCAAACGACACCACCGCTTTGTATTATGCGAAATAGTAAGTTTTTTATAATGGACTGTGAGCAGTTAGCCAACTTGCGAGAAACAAGCAATTTCGCCGATTGTGATACTGACCAACTTGCGAGATTATAAGATAACAAAATTTACAAGTCGATTCATGGTTTTATTATAGACTAAATTGAACGTGTTTGATAATAACGCAAGACACCTAAACCGCCTCAGCAGTTCCAAAAAGTATGTTGCTAAAAAATCACCCTTTACAATGTTCGGTTGGCACGTAAATATGCCGATTCTTCCGATTCGACTCCAATCGTCAGTTCTCTATTCGAAAAGTTATAAATAGAAATCCCAATGGTTGCCGTATGAGCGATCGGCCTAATAATTGTGTCAGAGAAAATGAATAGTATCATGTATTTATTTGCATTGATGGTCAAAAGTGGATGTATTGGTAAAAAGAGTGTTTCAACTTTTTATATTTTATTAGATGTACCCATAAAGAGCATTAGGTAGCCAGTATTTTTGGCGACTTTTGCATTTCTACCCGTTTTTATTGCGAATGTCTGCCCTTAACTACCATTTGTGGCATTTGGACTAATGTGCGCAAATCTCTAGAAAAAAGAGCCAAATAAAAGGCTTACCTGGGGGAGTGGCATAGAAATTATTTACCTAGGCGTACTTATAGTGACCTGTTGACATTTGCATAAGTTTTGCAAAACAAAGGGAAAAATAAAATAAAAATAGAATAAAAGCAAAAAGTGTCATGGTTTTCGTTTTATTTGTAAATTTTTGTGCTAAAAGTTAATTAATTCATTAAATTATTATGCAAATGGTACTTTTTTGGCTTGGCTTTTTTCATTAATAAGCTTTTTTTCTTTTTGTGCACAACCTTGTAGCTGCCAAAAACAGGTAAATATATTATTTAATATTTCTTGGTACACTCTGGATTCCAATGTCAAAGAGTAGGCAATAATATTTCGCAAGGCTCATAGACCCTGGCATAGTATAATATGGTAGGGGGTCTTATATTTTATGTCCGGCGCCTGTTGGCAGCACGTTAAATTTTGTATGTATATATGCAACATTTTTATTTCTTCAATTTTATTTAGCCTTGTCTCTCACACTTGTTTTTTCGCAGACAATTTACGTCAATTAATTGATTTCTACTTGCTACGGAAACTTCGAGCTCTTTCTCTTTGGTAATAAAATTTTTTAGTTAAATTATAAGTATTTTCAAGTAAACTTTAAGCACAAAATTGGTTTACTTTAAAGGCAGACTACATGTAATAGACAATTGAGCAATTGTCAAATAGCAATTTTGTATAATTCGATTGGATAGCTATTGCCAGAACTAAGTTTGTGCCGCTCCAACCGGCAATAACAGTTTCGAGTGTAGCTTAAGTTGTAGCTTCAAAAGGGTTTTAAGCGAACGTGATTTTTGTTTCTTAGCATTTTAGATTTTTTTTTGAAATATGATGTTAAGTTTTGAAATATACATTTTCGAATAATCAAGTTCATATAATTTTATGTCGATTTGTGTTGTCGTGCTCCCATTTTTTTCGATAATTTAATTTTTTATTTTCGATTTCCTTCATTCTATCGATGAATTTGGTTTGATCAGCTGACCGCAATTCAAAATTTGCCAAAAAGCAATATATGTTCTTAAATTTATTTTTTTTGAGCTTAAAGCAAGCATGAGTAGATGTAATAAAAGTAATAATATGAAATATGAATATGATATATAAATGCAAACGTATTCGCATGTTATTTCGTATGTTAGGGCGTCCTTTTCATTCCTGCTGTATTTTTTGTGTTTCGCTGCACTTTGTCTTTATTTTTTAAACTAAATACTTTAAGCTGGTTATACAATTCCATTGTGTTTGACGCCAAATTTTCGTTTAAAATAAAATAGTTGACATGGCTGTCACAGTTGTGCACATTTTTCTTCTTTATATTGTTTATGTTTTATTTTTATGCTCTTTTTTTGATATTAGTATTAAATTTCTTAATACATAAATATAACTTTAGCAACAATATTTATTCCATTTCTACACGATTTTACTATTTTTATTAAAAATGTCCTTTGTGCAATAACATATGAATGTTTAGTGCATGACATTTTTGAGTTTTGTCACAAAAAAATTAATTAAAAATATTTATCACTTAATATGCAACAAAGTTGAAATAACAAAGCAACATAGAAATACCCGAGAATATTAAATTAAGTATTTCGAAATGCAGTGCATTTTTATTCAGGAAATTCTGTTCATTGCCACATGAAACAAAGCAGTTGAATTTAGACCACAAAAAACATACGGATTAGTGAAATAGGTAGCACAAAAGTTTCGGTTTTAAATTTACTCTGCGTAAAAAACACCGGGACTCATGAAAAGTAGCAAAAAAATTTCTGTCTCCGTGATTGTAATTTTTTAATGTTTTGTAGCCTTTCAAAAAAAAATTATCGAAAGTATGATTTTGTTTCTTTCGTTATCCTAATTTTAACATGATTCTAGTTATGTGCGTTTACATGTCTGAACTCTGTAAAAAAGTCAAAATGTCGTCACATCATAATGGAGAGCGAACAACAATTTTGAAATAATCTATTTTTAGGTTTTTATAGAATAACTTTGTGATCCCATAATTCAAAAGATCGATCGTCTTCGAGAATTTTTGCATTCACCGAGAAAATTACTAAATATCATGTATCCCTACAGAAAATTATAACTTGAAATAATGTTTCAATAGACCGTGATCGTCGGTAGCGTACTCGCCGCTAAAACCGATGGTAGCTTGTTCAATTCCCCGCAGCAGTACTACTGCATTTGTCTAGCACTAGCATCAGTACCAAATCTATTAATTATAGACATCGCAGTTCGGATATGGGCATAAATTGTACGTTCCTGTTTTCTTCGAACAAATCCAAATAGAGATATCCACATTTGCAGCGTTATTGGGGAAAAATTTAGTTACTGAACTTCCAAAGCCCTTATTTGTTCAATGTTGCCAAAATTTAATTTTTGATACAAAAATGAAAACTTAAAGCTGCCGTTTGGCAAAAACCATTGAGGAGGCAAACTTCGAGAGAATTTGATGTTACAAAGCAGTCGAAGGGCACAAAGACAAAAGAAAAGAGTGAGCTTTAATTTAAAGGTGTTCCAAGCTGAGCGCTAAATAACTTTTCGGATGTGCTTATCCTTCATGAATCTGTTATTGAAAGATGTGGAAAAAGTACACCCATTATTAGAGGTTTTCTTTTTACGATCTCTGAAATTAATGACATGAATCCAATTGAAACATTTGTATTTATTAAAGGATACATGGATTTGAGTTAAATTAACTCGATTATATAAAAAATATCTTAAATCATTCTGCTCTAGGCGATATAGGGTCGTATATGCCTGCTCATTGTTGCATGTCGCCATTTTGTAAAATGTCTATGGTACATGTGTGTGTTTTGTTTGTGTGTATTGTGCCAGTTTTTTTTCGCGTGCCTATTACCAACACTGACTTGGCAAAAGCTTTACCAACTTTTGTTGTTCTTGTATGCAAATTTACCCCGTCCAGCTTGTTTTTTTTTTTGCCAACTAATATAAAACCAGAGTAGGTAAAACTTTATAGATACCAACTACATAGATGGCTCAAGTTACATTGACCTCAAGGAAGTTCTTGTTACACAAACAATTCGTTTACATAAATCCAACAATTGTTGAGATATTTATATTTATTTTTAGGACTGAGACCAGCCCAACAAATTCCTAATATACTTTACTTAAGTGCAGCGTAAAATTGTGATAATTAGCAAAGTGAGTAAGTCGAAGGAGTACATTGAACTCAATGGCTCATGTTTTGCTCCTCTCCAATTGAATGCCGTCGACATTTGTGAGGCCCATTTGAAAAAGCTGACGTACGTTTTGACAGCTGTTTTGTGTCTCAGGAATTGTCACGCACCCTCAATTTATCAATATATCAATGCTTGAGGCATTCCACAATTCAATTGCAAGGTTCCTTACTCAAGACGTTAGCAACTGACCAAGTTAAATGGTTAATTGAACTCTACAAGGCAAAGTTCAAAGCGATCGATTGGGAAATGTTGTCTTTAACGTGAAAACCGCCAAAACCCCTAGAGCTACCTTTGGTTTGGCTTTTTTTTGTGGTGACCATTTTCGTTTTTTATTGCTTTTTTTTTGTTACTTTGGGCTTATGACGTTTATGTCAGCCGAAAGTCAACAGAGTGCCCAAGCAGTCCAACTTGAAATTTTTACACTCTCTCTTTAAGTATATAAGTTGACAGTGTAAGCATAGATGGGAAAATTTGAGTTAAAACTGCTTAAATTTAATCTTCTACATATTAACACGGCGAAAAAAATGAATAGATTTTAAAGTTTAGTTTTTACTTTTATTTGTATAAAATTTTAAATATTAAAGAAAATAAAAAATTATTGTTATACATGTAAGATTGAATAAGTTTTAATGAAAATAACATTTAGAAGACTTTTTTGGAATTTACTATCAAGAAAGATGCTTTAATTATACCTTATTCCTGTAAAGTATAAAGGGTATTCTAGATTTTGTGGAATATATGTAACGGCAAGAAGACGGCTAGGCAGCACCAAAAAGCCTATTATACATATGTCCCACTTTCCGACTGCACACCAAAATCCTAGAGGCAATAATACCTAGAGCCAGCAAATATTTTATACTAAGTTTAACGAATTATCGTTATCATTTTCCTTCGGTAAGGTTATAGGTCAATAAGCCTGTTTTTCGTTTTGTCCTTTTCGTTTAAAATTGCTCTCCGTCGTGTAGCTCTTGGGTGCCTTCTTGCGTTGCTTTCTTGAGAAATCCATAAGATTGCAACATAGGGTATGTTGGTTGCTTTATATCATTTCGAAGTATACAGTCAACCCAATACCTTTATTCTTTTTCAACATATTTTAAGAATAGTTCGCAGGCGTCTATTTATATAAGAATCAAAAGTTTCAATGTTTTGTAAAGAGGCTCGAGTAGAATACCAGACATTACCATACGAGTTAAAGATCCATCACAGTTACTTAAGAGCAGCTAGTTTTTTTTTAAATGCAAGTATTACGTCACTTGAACCACCTTCATCCTTTCTAATTGTTAAAGTTCCACCAAAGTACTAAAGAATCTCGACATTACAAAATTAGATTTAAATATTTGCAAATTAAATAAGAGAGTTTCTATAAGGCTTGTAAGTGTATACAAAATTCAACTATCAAAAATTTGTAGCTATTTGTATTTTTTATGTTTTTTCAACTCATTCGACTTTTTTATATGCTTATTTTTTTTGGGTTTGTTGTTTTTGTGACTGTGTGCTTTTTGCAGGAAACCCAAACAAACACCTGACCTTCGGCTCTATTTTTCTTTATTTCTTTTTGCCGGGAAACAGGATTTGGCCCAACCGCTTTTAGGCATTGAAACACAAAGCAACACAGTGTTGGCGTGTGCCTTTCCTTTTATTGTGTGCTTCTCTTAAAGGTGGCACATTTAGTTGACCCACAGGCATTATCAGGGATAACACACACGCGCACACACACACACACCAAACAACAACAAACACATTTCTTGGGATTGGGCAATTTGGGTAAATAGTTGATAAAGCAAAGAAGGTGCCAAAAAATTCTATTTTTTTCGTGTATGTTAAAGTGTAAGTAATTTTATATACACAGTAAGAGTGAGCAGGGGGCGAAGTCCCTTGGTGCGTGTGTGTATTTCTGGGTAACCGCGCAAATTAGCTTCAATGTCAACATCTTGAGCACGTTTTGCCAATTTATTTCATAAAACTCAGGTTGAAATTGATTACACTGAGAAAAAAATGGCCAAAAGTATTTTTATATTTTTAATTTGAATTCTTAAATTTTTTTAATTTTTGTTATATAATAATAGGTGTAATACTGATACGTAGAGTTAAGAAGATGAAACTATGAGCACAAAGAATTAGCTGGAATGTAATTATGTATAATAGAAATACGATTGCTATCGAAAGACTCAAAATGCGCATCATCTCCTGTTCCACATAAATTATGCAGATAGTAATATATGGTCAACTGTTTTATCTTAGTGTCAAAAAAATCTAATTAAGGCACATCGGCACTGATGCCACGAGTTTGTTAATGATAATTTCCCTACTTCATCCACTTTCTATCGTCAACCATATACATACTTATGATAATATGCAGAAAAATGGTCCCTTAGGGTTTTGTGTGTCATCTTGACCGAACTAACTAACTAAAGGTGAGCGGAAATAGTACCCTCCCACTTCTCTTTTATTAAGAAATTTACATAGTGTTGAATGCATATAAGCGTGTACCTTCTCTCATCGGTAATCGTTAAAACCTTAAGTCCAAACATACTTCTGATATATATGCAGGCCGTTGTACTTTTAGCTGAGCTCTAAGCCGTGAAGCAGCTAGACTAGATACAATTGCATATCACACCCATAGGCAAACTCGAACGCCAATATGTCTTATCAAAGATGATAAGTGCTACAATTGTTTCAGGAAAATCTGGTTATTCCAGCAACCAAAGCATTTTTTGAATACAATTATTTGTAATCCATTTGTTTTTCAAGTTATTGTTAGAAAATATAATGTTTGAAAGCATGAAGTTCGATTTGATTAAAATGGGTTGGCTGTATCATATAGCTTCCGTAAGAAAAATCCGTAATGTGGTTTTTGTTCAAAGTTTGTTGACATTGCATATTTTCGGAACATAAAAGTTTTCCGGGCTTTCCAAATATTGTACTAATATCAGTTGATTATATAATATAGATCCCGAACCAGGAAGCTTCGGCTTTGAAATCCTGTACGCCAAACCGAGGCCCACTTTTATCAAATCGGTAACTCATGTAACAATAAGTTACAACAAATGTTAAATACTCCAGGTTGCGATTTTCCTCAGTGTATATACCTATTATGCTTACCATTGGAAAAAGAATTTTTCCACCCAAATAACAAAACGAATAAATATATTCACCTCGAGTATATTAAATTAGCACTAAATTAGTTGATTTACTACATGCCAGTTACACGCCTCCAACAACACACTTTAATTTGGTCAACTTTTTGCTGTTTAATTACAGGTTTTTGGTTAGTTTTTCCCCGTCAACAGAATGGAAAGCTCTGCGATTGAGAGCAGCAGTGACGGCGCTGAGCTTGAAAGGGAAAGCACTGGGGTGAAAACCAAATCAGACGCAGCAGGAGAAAATTCCAAAGAAACCGCTGAGAGTGCTGCTGACATTGATGGCCACCAAAGGGCAAGCAAAAGTCCCAGTTCTCAGAAAGGTGACGCGGAAAATGAAACTGAAGTAAATGCGTCGTCCAGTAATGCTGCAGGTGAGGCGTTCGCGAATGGTCAGAGCAATGATGTGTCAGGCGCACAGCAGGATTTTGCGGCCTATGAGCAACATGTCAGCTACAATGACGATGGTGTGGCCATCTATACGGATCCCAGCACGAAACACAAGTACAAATGGTGCAACACGAAGAACAATTGGCTGCCGCTGAGCGGGCCGGATGGTGACATTGCGGGCGATCCTTATGAAAACGAGCACTATAAATGGTGCACGGAGACGCAACAGTGGCTGCCCAAGCAAACACAGCAAACTGAAACGGAGCACTACAAATGGAATGCCGAGCAGCAAAAGTGGCTGCCGAAAGAGAATGTACCCACTGCGCCGGGCGATGTCGTCTATGGCATTGATGAGCAGGGTGAACGCACTTATACGGACAAAGATGGCGCAGTGTTCTTTTGGGATGCAAGCAAAGGCGCCTGGTTTCCTAAAATCGATGACGATTTTATGGCGCGCTACCAAATGAACTATGGCTTTATAGACAATACCAGCGCCAGTGAAAAGGAGCGTGCAGAGCGTGAAGCGGCTGAAGTCAAGCGTAAAGAAGAGGAGCTCAAGCGCATGACAGCCGAAGCAGAGGCTGCCATGAGTGCACAGGGAGAAAAGTCCAGTGTGCCCGTTGCGGGCGCTAAACGCAAAGCGCCGGAGCCACCAAGTAAGTTTAAGTGAAGAAAAGACAAATAAAAAAGGAGTAAGTAAAATTTGAAAAAGTTTTAGTCCAAAGTTTAATTTTTGAAATCCTATACTTCAAAAGATTTTAACCAACAAAACTGTTAGCATTGAGTAGGTTCTGCTAGTCGTTAATTGAAACACATTTCCTAGTTCCCTGAAATGTTAAATTAGGCCGGGCGTAAAATCTATTCTTAGAGCTATTTATTTTCTCAATTAAATGAAATACTAATCATATATGTTATTATTGTAGAATGGTTCGATGTGGACCCCTCGCAAAATACCAAAGTGTATGTTTCCAACTTACCACTGGATATCACTTTGGACGAATTTGCAGAGTTGATGGGAAAATGCGGCATGATAATGCGAGATCCACAAACCCAAAAGTTCAAACTGAAATTGTATACCGAAGCGGATGGACAAATTAAAGGGGACGGTCTTTGTGATTATATAAAGGTGAGTCTACAAAGAATTAATATGGCGTCTTCTACGTATACAGTTTTATGGAGACACAAATAAGTCGAGATGATGTTTCTGGGGACATTTTGAAGATACATGTTTAGACTGTATGCATTGGAGGTTGAGCATCAACGATGATTGACACTCTCAATGAAGTCGTGTTTATTTTTACGTATAACACCAAGTTGAATACTTCACCAAAATATTATTTTAACATTTTCGTTGTTATTTATCTATAAAATGCGCAACTAGAAATATGCGGCTCAAACTTTCTCTGCGAATTAAGATGACTTGTTGGTCTTCAAAAGTTTTCTCAATCCGTAGGTGGTTGCTTAAACGCAAGTTTTTTGCTTTTACATTAATTACTATTTTATCCTCTTGTCGACCATTATATTTCGTTTCGATCACATGCAGTCTAGTTTTGCAATTTTCAGTCAAACTGAAGAGCGACGTGTATCGGGCATCAGCGCATTAAAAATAAGCAAAATCAGGCAGGTACAACGGAAGTTATAGTTAAATACGTAGAAAATTCACCTTGCCTGGGCAATAGACTGCTTCAATATTTGACTTTATGTGACTATTGAACGACATGGCTCAGAATCAAACAATTTGGTTAGATGACTTAAGATCGACAAGAAGAAAAAATATCCATTTTCAAAATGAAAAGTGCAGGGTACTGTACCACTGTCCTGTTGGAATAAGCCCAATGTCCAATAGACCTTCTACTGGCGAGGAGTCATGTGAGACCTTGTGCATTTACGATTGCATCATTGTATTGACTGTGCTCCGCAAGGGAATCCCAGTGACTCGGATAACATTAGAACGTTAGGTTCTTGAAGTACTCTAGTAGTTTGAATTATAACATAAATCCTAGGTATAAACTTTGTCAACAGCTGTGTTAATCTGCAAAAATACTCTCGGGCACTGCCTCGTCTATTTTTTCGGATACCAAAGCTTTTTCAAAATACTGTCAAAATTAGGTTATCTGCGCTCCTACTTTTAGATTTATCTCTTAACTGCAGTTTTGGTTGGTTTGGCGGGCTCCATTGCAGAGTTTGACTTTATGGAACAAGTTTCCTGCTCGTAAATTTGTGCTCACTTTGATAGCCTGCTTGCTCTTTAAGCGCGATTTCGTTTAAATGCATAAAGGGTCAAATGAAGAAGTTTCAATATCAAAGAGCTGATATAAGGAATCTCTGGTTGTACAGAACCACGGCTGGTAGAACTCGCGTTCTTCACAATTCTTGTCACAGCAAGTATATTTTCGTCTAGACTTTGTGCAAAATAATGAGAGTCTATCAGTTTTGTCAGTCGTTCATCTTATAGGTCTTTCTCATATTTGTCCACTTTTTTCTTTACACAAATTGCATTTTTATATCAACTTCTCTAAAAGCCATGAGAACGTGTCAATGCTTCTTTTGAGAAGGCCCAATGCCCAACTCGACGCGGCTGCTCATAGTGGACGGAGTGCTATTAGCAACACTCCGCCTCGTGCCTCACGAGGCTAGACGTATTTTCTAATTTAATTTTTGGAAAGCAGTAACTCTTCTTCTTCATTTTGGTATTCTTACAAAAGCGTAAACTTTCGGAGTAAATTTTCGGAATTGTTTTTTATTGGATTGATTTAACGATTTCTATAGTAACTCTGAGCAATAAAAACGCATTTACTATTAAGTGTTTTATTTAAAACTTTATTTTAAACTAAATTTTATTTTAATTTGCATTTAATGTATTTTTATAAGATTCATTATATTTCATACAATGCACAAATTTTTGCAGTTGTTTAAATTAATTGTGCATTTTTTTTGTTTAAACAAAAGTATGTATGCATAAACCATATACTATATATGTACTATAAAGTACTTTAATAATTATTTAATAGATGCTTTTACTTAGTTACTCTTGTTTTTCTGAAGTAATTATTTTTATATATTAATATTTTTCACGATATTTGAATATAAGGTAGTTATTTTTTTTTTCGTTTTTTTTTATATTTCTTTTGTTTCGATAAAATGCAATTATTTGGCTAAAAAAGCTTAGTTCATTAAAAGTTTATCTTTTTGCAAGTGTAAATAAATTGTTTTATATGAAAACTTTTCGCATTTGAGGTATTAAAAAAATACAAATACAATTTACATTTAAACATACAGGCATTAAAAATTAAATATTTATATACGTATATATAAAAATAACTTAATTAATTAGTACATACAGTAGTTTTGCCCAGCTTGGTATAATTTTTTGTTGATGTTGTTTTTAACACTTTGTGAATATTTTTAAAAATTTATTGCTTGGCTTGACACATATTTTTGTTTTTTTTTTTTGTTGTTTAAGGAGTGCAATATTAAATAGAATTATTCTGGGTATTTTTAACTTTAAGAGTTTAACTTATGTATAAAGTTATGCAAAAAAGTATCACTAAGTTGCAATCATGGGTTGGTTTTCTTTTTTTAAATAATTATATTTTTTATGTAATATTTATATATATATTTGTAATATCTTGTGTATATAAATTGCATATTGTTGTGCATAAAAAATGTCTGATTTGCCAGCGTCTAATTGCATTTATTTTTTATTTTTAAAAATGCACGACTAATTGCTATTTTGGTTATTAAGGAAACATTGCGTTTGTGTTTAATTATGCGTATATGTATGTATATGTGTGCGAGTGTGCAGTGTGTTTGTGTGTGTGTGTCATATGTATTTATGCTAAACCTATATAGTATATAGTTTAATATAATTATTTATATATACATTACTACATAGATTTCAAGAGTAGTGCGCTTGTTATCTTGCGTACAAATATTTTGCATAAAAAAAATATTTTCCAAAATGCACACATTTATTTTTTAAACATCAATTCTTTTTTTTTGTTTTGTTTATATATTCGATATTTTGTAGTTCTTGAAACGAAATGACTTGGTTTTATTGCTTCTTTGCTTCTTTTTTTAATATTAAATAATACTTTATTTTTTTTCTTAAAAAAAGCAAAAGATTAAAATGGTTTTTGGAGTTTGAAAGTAACATCAAAATTTAACGCTGGCTCGATATGTATTTCAACTGCATTTATATTGGGATTAGTTTTGGTGTGTTATCGGTTGTCCGACGTCCAGTGTGCCATGTTTACCTTACTGCGCCTCGTTCAGACCGCCGTTCTGCTCGTGCTTGAGCAAAGCGCGCAGTTGCCTCTCCTTAAGCTGCTTGCGTTTCTTGCGCATCTCACTGAATTTCCTTTGATCCTCGGGGCTAAGTGCTGCCAAGCGTTCGGCATAGTTGCGTCTCTTGGCCTCTAGCTCGTGCCGCACCATTTCATTGGCCTCTTTATTGCGCTCTTCCAGGCGTCGCTTGCGCTCCTTTTCTTTTTCTTCTTTTTCGCGCTTTTCAGCTTCCTCGCGTGCTTTAAGTGCTTCCTCCTCGCGCTTAATTTCCTCTTCATGCTTACGTTTGCGCGCTTCTTCCTCCTCTTGTAGCTCCTTTCTTAGACGCTCTTCCTCGGCCTGTAGTTTGCGCTCATCCTCTTCGTGCTTGGCTATTTCCGCTTCGCGTTGACGCTGCGCCTCTTCGCGTCGCTTGTTCTCCTCATGTAAACGCTGTAGCTCGCGCTGCTCGAACTGTTTGGCCTCTTCCAGACGCTGTAGCTGCTGGCGTTTCTCTTCTTCCTCCTGCTCGCGCTTAATTTGCTCCTGACGTTGGCGTTCTTCTTGTTCTAGACGCTCTTGCACGGCCTGCTGCTCGCGTCGTTTAGCCTCGTGCTCCTCCTGCAGCTGACGCTCCTGTTCGTTCTTGGCGGCCTCTAAAAGTTTTTCATGTTCCTCACGCAAACGCTTCTCTTCTGCCTGACGCTCAGCCGCATGACGTTTATCCGCCTCCTCTTGTTCTTGTTTCAACTTCCGTAGTGCTTCTTCACGTTGGCGTTGCTCCTCGGCCTCGCGTTCGCGTTGCTTTTGTAGTCGCTCCTGTCTCAATCGTTCTGCCTCATCATCAGCCTCTTTTTGCTTTTTGGACTCTTCAAGCTGTTGCTTCAGCCGCAGCAGCTCACGTTCACGTTCCTCCTGTTCACGTTCACGTTCGTGTTGTTCGCGCTCTCTTTTTTCGTGCTCCTGTTGCTCACGCTCCTGTTGTTCACGCTGCTGTTGCTCACGCTCCTGTTGCTGGCGCTCGGCCTCTGCGCGTCGCATGGCAGCTTCGCGCTGCTGTTGCTCAGCGTCATCCCGCTGACGCAGCTGCTCAGGTCTCAGTGTAGAAGTGTGAGGGTGACGACGTTCTGCACCCAGACGCTGCTGCTCTTCACGTAGCTTGCGTTGACGCTCACGACGCTCTTGACGCATTTTTTCCTGACGCTCACGCTTGCGCTGCTGTCTGCGTCGCTCCTTTTCGCGTTGACGCTGCAGTTTTCGATCGTATTGGGTTATTTGTTGAGGACTCAGGCGCGGTGTTGTTAAAGTGCCAGGCACTATATCGTTGTTATCGATTAAAGGTGCAGGTGCCGAGGTTGTGGTGCTTGGTCTTGGACGCCTACGTTGATGCTGTGGATGTGCTTGCGTTTGTGGATAGTTTATGTCGTTGGGATGCATCATTGCTGGGTTCTGTGGGCGGTTAGGTTTGGGGCGGCGACGACGATTGTTCTGACGATTACGAGCTGGAATAATCATTTCCTCATTGCTACCCTCTGCCTTTACGCGGCGATGATATCTAATAATAACAATAACAAAAATAGTATATATTAGTCTCTGATACGAACTCTGTTTACTTGCAGGTGGAATCTGTCAATCTTGCGCTGGAAATTTTAGATGAATATGATCTGCGTGGTAAAAAAATACGTGTACAACGTGCCAAGTTTCAAATGCGCGGCGAATACAATCCGGCACTGAAGCCAAAACGTAAGAAGAAAGACAAGGAAAAATTGCAGAAAATCAAGGAAAAGTAAGTGGCATGAGAATAAAATGACGGATTTAAAAATTTTTTAATCTCCGCAATTTCAGGCTTTTTGACTGGCGTCCCGACAAAATGCGTGGAGAGCGTTCCAAAAACGAGAAAACTGTTATTATTAAAAATCTTTTTACTCCCGAGTTGTTTGAAAAGGAGGTGGAACTAATTCTGGAGTATCAAAACAACTTACGCGAGGAATGCAGCAAATGCGGCATAGTGCGCAAAGTTGTTATCTATGACGTCAGTTTCAAATAGAGAATCGTCATAAGCAGACCTAACCTGAATGATTACTTTTGCAGAGACATCCCGAAGGTGTTGCACAGATAAATATGTCTTCGCCGGAGGAGGCCGATGTGGTCATACAAATGATGCAAGGACGTTATTTTGGCCAAAGACAACTGACAGCTGAGCATTGGGATGGCAAGACCAAATACAAGTAGGTTGGACTAATAAGTTATAAAAAGCTAAATTAATGACTTTTGTTATTGCAGAATTGATGAATCTGTCGATGAGGCACAAAAACGATTATCAAAATGGGATGAGTACTTAACGGCAGATGATGCAGAGAAAGGTGATGCAACAGAACAAACCCAGGCGTAGCCTTGGTTACTGCTGCTATAAGTAAGCAAGACCTTCCCTTCTGACACATAAACAATTCCAACTAACTAACGATTGCTTTGCTTTTGCAGTGCATGTATAACCTACCTGCGATCCTTGCCACGTCTATCGATGACCTCCAAAATCACCTCATTGGCCAGCTCATTTGGATAGGTTGCGTTCCAACGATTGTAGACCTTATAGCGATTACCCTCGCTAACCTTTGGCATTTTGTGTTGGCATATAAAACGAAACTTGTCCGGACAAGAACGCGCCGACCAGCGATATTTCAAGCTTGGATCATAGACAGCACAATTGTTATCCAGCGGCTGGCTGTTAAATATAAGTTGCACATAGCTAAAATAATCTTTTGAAATTAAAACAACCCAAGCAAATACACCAATTTAGATTGAAACAATAACTTACGTTGGATCCATTTGCCTAAATGCATCGTAGGTAAGATTACGTCCTGAAATGCTCCATTGCCAGATATTGTTGTGATGATCGTAGGTGGCGCCAATCCAAATTGGATCACGTTCTAAGTTGGAATTGCAAAAAAATTTTAATTTTAAATATATGATAAACTGTTTTGAAGAAACTTGAAAGTAAAATGTATCTTAGATAGAGTTGAATGGAGCAGAATTCAGACTTCTTTGGTATGAAATATTGTAAGGTATGAAATATAAATGAATCAATTCTATCTAAGATATATAATATTTCTGGTTGCTCCACGTGATTGTAAAGTACTCTAAGTGGAAATAATAGTTTACCTCCAGTTTGCGCATCGTGCTTCTGCAGAAAGGCGCGCAACTTGCGATCAGAGTACTTTTGCGGCTCTGCCAGATTGGCATTCTTGTCCTTGCAGAAGAAATGTGCCTCCAGCCAGCTGCTACGCTGCTCCAGCAGTGAATAGCAATCGGTGCCTACACGCTGGAATTGTGGTGGACACAATGCATACATGCGGCGACTGCGTGGCTTGCTGGTGGTAGCGTCCTGTGCCTGTGCGCCGGCTGCAGCATGCAACGGCGAGTTGCTATCGAAGGCAACATTAACGCTGGCGCCACTAGCATGATACTGCGCGCGGCTTGTATGTGCAACTGCAAAGATGAAGCAGTGTGAGTGACGCACGGCGTATACTTGATTTATACAGAACTTACATAAACCTAAAATAAATACTAAAAAGCAGATCATTTGGCTAATGATATTCATATTGACTGCTTGAGAATTATTTCCTTTATGCTGAATGCTTGGAATTCCTTTGTTAGAGTCTTCGGCTTGGTTGATGGCACTATGTTTCACTAGTTTCTCAATGGTTTCCACTCGGTCTTGGCCACTTTACATTGCTATTGTTAATGCGCTGAAAAATGTTAACAAATGGTAGAACATTAGTTATGCTTTAAAACCCGTGGTGCTGGTTTAAGTAATTTTTGCAAATGTTTATTCTATGCAAATTCAAGTTGCTAATCAAGTGTGCCCGCTGATAGATGACCAAATGTGTAAACGCCTACACATCATCTCGCAAAGATGCTCAAGACAAATTGAGCCAACGAAAATTCTTGAAAAGATTTGTTTTGTTTGCCACTCGTGTTATTGATTAGTATTCATTCATAAAATAAATTTAATGCTTCGAATGACCAAAATAACTTGGCCCGCACATTAAGTATAATATCTCTGCAAGCGGCTTAACAAACGCGTCATGGTTCACTGCTGACGTTGACGCTGGCCGAGGTGCTCGAGCATGTCTGTCAACGGATATGGCTCATTTGGTTTTTGTTGTAAATTATCTTAATTTTTATTTCGTTATGGTTTGTTTTTGTTTACAATTCCAATTAACACTATCATAATGTTTAAAGTGCTTCACTAGCTGAGGCTATAACTAGCTGTCAGTCGGTCGATGTCTGTCTATCTTCGATTTCGTCTCACTCTGTTGTGTTCGTCTGGCTGCCAATGCATTCTAAGTCGAAAATGTATGCATGTTAATTTGACTTAACCACTAGACATGCTTCATGGCTAAATTGACCCAGTTTGACACACTTTATCAACTTATGCAAAAGTCATGAATACACTGCTAAGCCGGTGTTAAATGTATCTTAACTTGATTTGGTAATATTAAGCTAACCGATAATTGCATTAATGCGATAGGTTAGATATAGCTAGTTGGGATATAGCGAGTTTTGAGTTAAATGCAAGCAATAAGTGAGATATGTCTTTTATCTGACAAAGTAGAGGGAGAGAGAGAGAGAGTTAGAAGAAAGTTACAGTCATCGAAATATTACATAAAGCACAAAACAGAAATTAATTGTCTACAAAACTGATTGCCAAAGTAACTTTTGCGATAATAAAATTAAAAAAAAATGGTTGGTTCTTAATGTTTTTGTGGAAGAAATTATAAATCTAAGTTGTGTAACTTTGCTTCCGCCGATTTTTTCTAGGACTAATCGATTCAAAACGATATACAATAATCGTAGAAGTCCATCTATATTATTGCATCAGAACATTAGCGGATAACTATTTGCATCTTAACTTCATTGTTGTTTGAAAATATCAATTTTTAAGCCAAATACGTGTAATTTGCGGAAAGTGTTGCTTTTCTTTTTCAATTCAAAGAAAAATTGTAACTGAAACCTATTGATTTTGCTTTTATTAAAGAACGAGCCGCGAGTGGTTTCTACGTTTAAAAATCTGGATTTTGACGTCGAAGACGGGCATGGTGGTGAAACTGAAAAGGTTTTTGGAGATGCATTGGGTATATTCATTGCTAATTCCTCAGCAACGTCTCGAAGCTAAGGGAATAGTTTAGAAGCAAGGACACACGGGTCCATTTGGCTTGAAACCCTATCTCATAAAGTTCACACTATTTCATTATAGACAATTCACAATATATTCTCAAAAAAACTCCTCGTTGTTCTTCCTCTCTAGGCGCTTATTCCTAATTTATGGCAATAATTTCAAAGTTTTTCGCACTTTGCGTTTTTCCAACTGCCGAAAAGACAACTGAATATTGTTATTAATTTAGTTTTGACTCCAATTGGAATACATAAAAAAATTATGCTGAAACATAACCTGGAATAAAACCCAACCAACAATTTACCTGTATGTATTTAGGCAGATATAGGTTATACCAGACTTCCAAAGATATAATGGTAAGCGCCTTTGACCTTGAGGCCAGACAAAAACATTTTGATTTACAACATTCGAACTTTTTTTTTAATTTCGGATAAAAAAAGATCTTCCAATAAAATTTTTTTGGTTTTAACATTAGATTTTTAATATATTTTTGTTTACTTATCCATTATCTACAATTATCTACTCTGTTGAGTCTTTGGCTGTAACTCCAATTGAAATGTAGGATCCCAAAATAACCGCTACAACGCAAATGTTGCACTAGCAATAAAATTAATCTCTAAAGCCATCCACCGTAGCATTCAAATGTCATGTCCATGTTGCACAAGCAATAAAATAACTCTCTAAAGCCCCATCCACAGTAGCACTTAGATGTTATATCATAAAGTATAAACACTTACTTAAAACCACAATTTAGTTCATATAATATATGTTTATTATTGAGGAAGATATGATTTTTTCAAAGGATTTTCTTTAGCTTTTTTACCACTGTGAGTCGGTTTAAAGGTAGAAATTTCTTTTAATCTTATTTAAGGAAACTGTATGTAAAATTTTCATATAATCGGATATAAAAGATTTAACAAATATCATAAACGAAAAGAAAAACTGTCGAGCTCCTAGATGCACGGATAAGAATTCGTTATTTGTGCTGGTTTAAAGATTTTGAGTTTTTAGATAGATTTGGCTTTTGAGTGAATCTCGAGGAAAGTGCACAATTCTCAAGTATTATATATATAGTAACTTGAGTAAGTGTTTAACTTAGTAATTCTTTCTTGGAGATATTCGCGTAAATCGTTGAAAGAATCAATTAAAAAGATATCTTAAAGATTCGCATATTGTACGAATAGTTTAACGTTTTAAAAGCGGAATTTATTTTTATTTTTTTTTTAAATGCTGGCGTTCAAATTGTAAGTTTGTAACTTGCTATTTCCGAATAATACATCACCAGCAACAAGTTATTTACCCTTGCCTGCTTAGTAGCGAACCACTCAACCATGCCTGCTGGGACCTTACTATGCTTATGTACCTTGACTATCAATTGCTGGAGCTTCCGAAACAGCCCACGCATACAATTTATACGCTTGTATCTCAGATTGAGCCATTTTGTAATATAGCAGCATCCGCTGAAGGCATTAAGCTCATCTTGTGGCCACCTCAATGCGGCGCATTCCCCAGATACAAAACTCCAAAATACCGGCATACATATGTTAATATATGCGCTTATATACTTGTGTTTACGTATGTGTGTGTGTATATATAAAAAGTGCGACAGAGTGTCATTTAAACTGCTAATTATATGTAATTTTGTAAAAATAATTTCTACACATGAAAAACAAATTAAAAGGCAAAGATATAAGAGAGATACACACGGAGACAGACCGAATCCCACTTGGCACACCGAGCACAGCTCGCTTGACTGCTTTGGCAGACACTGCGGCAATAAGTTGAGCTCAGTCCCGGCTTAAGCTTTGTCAACTGCGATAAATTCCTCAACGATGACGATGGAGACGGCGACGTAGAAACCGCCAGCGCCAGCGTCAACTACAGCGACAGCGCGTTCCAACGTTTTGACATTCATTTGTACGCACGCTGACAATTAGGCGCAAATATCTATGTACACACTGATGTACATATGTAAATGTTTATGTACAGCGAGTGTACACATGTTGGTATGTATGTATTTGACTGCTCTTGGCAATGGGCGCCGTTGTCTTGCAAGAGTCACTGTTGTTATTACTCATACCCTTAGGTTGGGTATGCTCCTACCCAGGTTGCTATTTGAACTATGCAGAGCGAGAATGGTTGTCTTTTTCGCTGAATAAATACTCGTAGGAATCGGAATATATATATACCTTTTTATTCAAAGATATTTTGTAGTGGAATGACAGACTTTTAACAAATTCTTTAATATGATCCAGAGATTTTATGGAAATAATATATAAAATTGCCAATCTTTTTTTTCCTTCAAAATCAAAATTTTTGTTTCAAAATCGTTGTATAGTTAAAAAAAAAATAAAGTACAAGTTACTGATAGTCTCGGTTGCGACAACATGTGCAATCGCTGGGTAAAAAGTATATCAGAAGCGATATCAGTCCCCAAATAAACTGTGACGTCGAAGAACACACCATTGCGAAGGCAAAATGATTTTATGGATACCCGCCTTGTTCAGAAGAAACCATGGCGAGGTAGATGTTTCCGTCAATATTTACATCGATTGGGCAAGCGTAGGAATACAAGCTGCATTTATAGTGATGCTAAAATATTTAGCAGACAATTGAGAACTTAATTGGAAGAACTGACAAAAACGCTGTCTCAGTAGATAACGTTAAGGAGAAGATGCTGGTAAACGAAAACAAGTGGAAACTTATTACATGCTAAGTTGTCACGATATTGAACTGGAACTTGAAGTCACAAGCAACAGTTATGGCCAATAAAAAATTCAGACAGGAGCAAGTCATGGATGCTGGCTTTGAAAAAAAATGTCGTGAAACGTCTTGCAGGGATACTACTGCGAAGTTATGCAACCTTGGCTCAGGGAAGAGTAAGTCAAAAATGTAGACATGGGTTTTTGTTTGTGTGAGATATTCACGTAGGACGTCATATGTCGATACAAAAGGCAGGTCCAAGGTTCTAACCGTCAAAAAAACTTCATCACAATGAGAATTGAAAGATTGATTTATTTTCTTCAATAGGTGAATAAGTAGCAGTTCTACCCTGTGATTCTGTCTAAGAATTAAGATGACAACTGTGAGATTGTAGGAGAAATGAAGCCTCTAAGCTTTATTAATTTGAAATCATTAATCTACAAAACATAAAAAATAATATTTTATTAAATTAAAGCTTGCAGAGATTAAAGTAAATTAAGTTGAGGTAGCTTAAAGCTATATTTCAATATAGGAAAACATTTTGATGCTGCAGGTAATTTATACGAGCCATTTGTTTTGTTCAATAGTCTGAACTTCTGTAGCCACCCACTTGCTTGTCACATTGCAACACACATGTCAAAGTCATACTTTATGCGACTTATATTTCCATGGAAACAAATAATACAATAAAAAAGTATTAATTAAAAGCACTCAAGTTGTAACCAACTTGTTTAATCTTCAACAAACATAAGTAGTGTATGCAAACTTTTACTCAGCAGTGTCTACTTTTCTTAGCCATTGTAATTGCTGTTATTGGCGTGTGTTGACTTAAGTATTGTTTATGTTTAATATGCACCTTATGACAACTGTTGACTAAGTGAGCGCCATGAATAGAGTACGCTTGGCTTCAATGACTGACTAACTGACTGAGCTGACTGACGGCTGATATATAGCCAAATAGACCTTCAAGACGCTGGCGCTCTGGTGGGAGGCACAATCCATTGCAGTTAGACATTATTATAGTTTGACATTTTATTAAAATAGCTAATAAAAACAAACGCAATGTTTCGCACCCACACACAGATACACACTCACACACACACATACAACTGACATCGAAATACACATCAGTTTTTTGGAGTCTGCGCCCAGAGTAGAGCAGTAGGCGTCAGTTGACTGATTTATAGTCCCTCTTTTAAATGCAGTCACAGTCACTGCCTCGAGATGAAAACAGAGACAAATGTACTGAGAGACGTACCCGCAGACACAGACAGCGACACAAATGACATTTAAATGGATTTGGAATAGACATAGTCAGGGTATATACATGTCAGCCAGCTGGTTGACCTTGATCTTGAACTTGCTGCTGTGCTGGGCGTGACGTTATGTATATATATATATATATATTTTTTTTATTATTACAGCATTCAAGCAACTGTGAGATGATGAAATCACATTTTTATTTTGGGGTCAGTTTTGGACAGAGCTGCAGGCAGCATATATTTCATACATTTATGTTAGAAATTCCCAGAAGTAATAACAGCATAAACTTTAGAACTCAAATCAATCAAGCAACGCAGTGCTAAGTTATAAATTAAAAAAAAATATATAAATAAAAGATTTTATACGGCCCGTCATCCTCGTGGAGCATATTACCACTGCTAACCTTGAATAAGATGCTTTTAAATAAAAGCAAAAGTTAAGCTCAGCCAGCATAAGATTACGCAGCATCCAATTGCCAAGAGCAGGCTTACCGTACAATACATAAGGCTATATATTATATCAAAAGACATATAGGAATTTATATGCTTTTAAATTTAAGCCGGCAACACTTGATATATGTATGTCTAAGTTTTTGGTGAAGCTCATTGATTAATGTGCCAAGTCAAGATCTTTAAGAAGAAGGCGTCTTAACTCGAGCAGGAAATGTGGGTTTTTATTAGATGTTTTGTAAACCTTACAATTAGCGTGACTTTGGCAGCAACTTTTATGCTAACTCTTAAGAACAGATGTTTTGTATTAACTTTGAAGGTCTTTAAACAAAAAGTGACTATAATTAAGGGTAGATTTTTCAACATTATTGACATTATTAATTTATTTCCGTACTAAAGTAAAATGTAAGCTTTTACGAAGCATCGGTGAATCAATTTCATATGGATTTGACTTTGCGTGATTCGAAAATCAAATATTTGCTAGCGCCATCTACTTTTATTTTTAAAGTCTATTTTTTTGTATGCAAGCCGCAGCCACTTATGCTACTTTCAATCGTATATTTTATACGATTTGGCTTTTGCTTGCTATTTTTGGATTGTCCAAAAATATTAATTTAAAAATTTTATCAGGTAAATTGCAAATTTAAAATGGGCTAAATTCAATTGTAGCCTCAAAGCATTTTTAAGAAATATTTCGGTTTAGAATTTGTAATTTATTTGCCTAAATTCCATTCTCTTTATTTGCGCTGGCAAAACAAATTTGTATTGTATTCCGTAAAAAAAATCCGGCCAAAAATTGTTTTCAAAACGCATACAGATAATGTTGTTAGCGCTCGTTTTGTCGAACACGTCTAATTATTGCATATTAGTTTTGGTACACAAGCTTTTTTTTTATATATTGCCATTGTCATGTTACGAAATACCTTTAAATTTAAGAAAAATATTTTCTCTGTAATAAAAATGACTATTTTTAAAAGAATTTCTAGAAACTTGCATGATTCGCTCTTTATTATAATAATAATAATTTTTATTTGCAATGGTCTCGTTATACTTATATATAATAAATTAAGTAAAAATGAACAAAAAATCGCTAAATTTTTCTGATGTGCAACATAAAATAAGGATTTTGCAAACAAGCTAGGTTTGGTAAAATTCAAAGTTGCACAAAAATGTCGACCTTGAAAAGGAACTATGAAACAAAAGGCAAGAGTTAATTTTATTCAAATAAGGGAAGCTTTTGAAAAAGAAAAAAAGGTAAGTTAAGTGCTTCTATGGAAAAAAAATACATAAAAAGGGAAAATATGCTTTATAGTTCTACAAAAACCCACAAATAAACAAAAGGATTGGAAGTTGGTACGCTAGGCGTGCAGGGGGCAGAGCCACCTAGTTTTTAATAAAAAATAGTTTTTGATGGAAGCAAAATTACTGAAATACTATTTATTTTTTGTACCTAGGACTTTCTTCACTCTAATGTGCCTTTTCATTCGTTGTCACACCACGTTGCTCGTTGTCATACACTCTTCCGTTTGGTGAGAATTTACCACCGATTTTTCAATAATAATTCATCACTCACTTTTCTCACTCTTACTTTCAGCTCGTAATATTGAGAATATATGGAATAAAAGTAAAAATAACAAATGATAAATCTTTAAATTTTATAATTATTTATTTTGTATCTAAAAGATTATAAAAAAAATAAGCAACATCGAAAAATTATGGGTTTTTTATTGCTTCGGAGCTAGATTCAAAAGGAAGTACACAAAGAATTAAAAATTCTAAGGGGTAGCTTTCTGCGTACTTCACTTGCCAATTCTAGGCCAAAACATAAATTTCGTAATTTTTTAATTAAACAATAGTTTTGTAACATTCTTTTAACTATTTATTTTATAACTATCAAACGTTACAGTTTCTAAAATGTTCTTTCTGTTACTTCCCGATATTCAGCCATATAACTAAAAAGCTTTATAAATAATGTTAATGCAACAAAAAAACATTTAATAATTAATTACAAAAAATTTCTAACAAACTATAGCTAATGAGGGTGCTATGCTAATTAAGCTGTTTCCTCTACAACTTTTAGATGGCGTAATACTAATAGCCAAGTATTTGCTCAAGCCCAAAAGCCAATTGAAAGCGAAATTGTTGCCAAAGTTGAATGTACGAGTTGGCCAAAATAGAATTAACCTTTTGATGAGTTCAATGTTAACAGCTGCTTAAAAAATTTTAAGTTATTTATTTATTTATTTATGAGTTTTTAAGCTTTGTATACAGCCTACTAATATAATTAATGGTATTGTTTGTATTATTGTTTGCTTTTGCCGGGTTTTTGTTGGGCCAACTTAAATCGTTTGTATCTATCGATAAGAGCTAACAAATTATTTCCAATTTCAATTAAAGCATGAATATTTTAGATTACTAAGAAATTTGACTGTATTTAACAATAACTAAATACACACTAAGTGGTGTTTTCATTTTTAAAACATAATTGAGTTGCGGCTTTTAATTAAAATTTTGAATTATCAATTCATAAACAATTTACATAAATGATTTGAAACAGTAGCTACGTCAAAATATTATAATGAGCAATACAAAACATATTTGAATTTGATTTTTATTTGTAAGTGATTAAGTAATTTAACCAAAATCGACAAACTTCAAAATTGCAACAACAAAAAAAAAACGAATAATTAATAAAATACCAGTTTGTGGTTTAATTAAACGGAAATGTGCGCAAAAACTACAAAAAAAATGAATGCTTAAAAATGTTGACTGGTAAAAAAAAAAAAAAAAATGATCATGCGTTATTTTGAACATTAAAAAAATTATAAAAATATTTGCCAGCGTTTTTTTTTTTTGCTTTTGTTGTGGTTATGCTGGTCGAACCGCATCATCAGCTCCAATTAATTTATGCCTAACAAAATGCGCATTTTATCAAAAGCAACTACAACTATATAATGGCGAAAAGTAATAACAACAAAACATGCTGGCAACATAGCCAATGAACAGTGAAAAGCTATAATTAAATATGCTTAAAATAAAAAAAAATTAAAATAATCCAATTTAATATGAAAGCTTTGGGTTTTTTTTTTTTTTTATTTTAGGCCAAAGCACTATTGCCAATTTTCTCATTTAGTTCAACTATGCGGCTAAAATTCCACTTAAGTGCTATAATTGAACTGAATTGGATTGAATTCGAAATTAGAACATGCGGCATATGGGTGAATGTGTAGTTTATTAATAAAAAATATTAATTTTAATAACAGCTAAAATAAATTAATTTTGCCTAAAAACCATTACAACGTACAAGGGCTAGTTACCAAATTACTCAAAACTAAACTAACTAACTCACTTCTATCATTGCCTTTGTATGAAATCAACTTTCAAAGTAATTACAAAATATAAATTCTGTTGGCCAAATTGTGTATAAAAAGTTTTTTGCTTTAGAAAGGAACAAAATTAAAATATGCCATTTCACAAAACTAAATTAATTAAAGCATGTGCATGCATGTACGAATGAAAATTAACATTTCGTATCCATGCAACAAAACTCATTAAACAAACACTCGCAAACTATGTTGGAAATTAAATTAAATTCGCACAAAAACAAAACAGCGACAGAAAAACACATACGTTTAGTATATGTTAAAAAGTTTAAATGTTGATAAAAACTTGCAATTCAATTAAAATTGCTGCCTCATGGCTTACTCGTGTAGGCAACGTATTCATGCAGTGCGTATACTGGATATTGCGTATACGCACGGTTGACATCTGTAGATAAAGGTGCAAGGAAAGTGCCTCGTCAACAAGAAAACTTTTTTTTTTTTTTTTAGCACAAAAGTAAAATTGCGCTAAAATAGCAGAGCAAGTGACTTTCACTATTTCTTTTTTTTCTCATTTATTTTGACGACAAACTGTTGCAGTGAGCTGCTCATGAGTAAAGAACGATGTCTATCAAACCAGTTTCAGCGCAAACTATGGCAACGACAGCAAAGCAATGTCAAAGCAATAGCAATATCAACAGCACGAAAAAGAATGATGTGCATCCTTTGAGAAAGTATACGATATGGCATACTCTACAATCACTCAGTAGCTCAGACTGCAATTGCCTGCTTCAAATTTAGCATCAAAGCACTTCATTTTATAATTTCAAAATTGTGGCCAATTTTAAGTAGTAACATCAGCAAAGACACACATGTGTCAGCTGTGGCCTCTGTCTTTAATAGCCTTGACACAATTGCAGGGTAAAAGCCTAGCAGCAATAATGATAGTCATGGCATGACGTTTGAGGCCCAACAAAGCGACTGGTTTGCATCAAGAAAGATGCCATCAAAGCGTATTCAAAGAATCTTTAGCACAGACAGCTGTTGCATATCTGTGTGCCTGTCCAGAAATAGCAAGTCAGTGCAGAAAACTGCAGGCGTTCTCTGCACTGACAGCAAACTTACAAAGTCGTTCTTCGTGAAATGAAAAAACTCAAAAAAAAAAATGAACAATTTCAATTGCATTCATTTTTGCGTGCAGCGTATATGTAATTTTTGCTGGTGCCTTCTGCATCCCCCTTATTTGACTTTCAAATCTTGGCTCTTTTGGGCGAAACTTTTTTGTATATTATATTAAAGTGGTTATTTTGTTTATTCAAGAAGTAAGACACAAGCCACCAACCATATAAAAACTAATTTTGGCTACTTCACTTTATTTTTGTGTTAATAGGTCAATAGAAAAGTCCACGGCCTAGCCTATATCATAGTTCCACATAGTTCCCCTGAAGCGTAATATACTGAGTATAGCGACCCTCAAACTTTTCGATACCCTTTTTGTAGTACGATTTCTGCCCAGCCACCAATCTTTTGAGAGCTGAGAACAGGAAATAGTCGCTGGGGGTCAGATCTGGTGAATGCGGTGATTGCGCAAGCAATTCGAAGCCCACTTCATGGATTTTCTGATATCGTTTTCACTGACTTATGTTAACTCAGAAAAGTATTGACTAAAGTATTGATTTTTGTTATTTCCATAATGTAATTCATCGGTAGTGGTAGCCTATGCGCCTGGAACTTATAAGGTGTGTTGCACTATATATAGAGCATGGAGCTATCAAAAATATGCTATTTGACTAAATAAATATTTACTAATTAAGAGACTATCGTATTCAGTTACAACGCAGTAGAAGAAAAAATGACTGATAAGTTCAGGAAATTTATCTTAATTTTAAGTTAGCAGAATTATGCAGTCGAATTATTGGCAGCCTTCCGTGGAAAGTAACAAAAACGTATCATATGTCTTTGATAACTTTACCTTTTAATTAAAAATTTTTTTCAAGTATTATAAGAAAGAATGCCGCTGGCATTTTTGTATTTTATATCGATCCTTTTAACACATTAATAAGTTTTTTATTTTGTTAAATTATATTTATAATATATCATTTCTATTGTAAAAGCTACGGATTCGCAAAACTTTACTTTGAAATCTTCATTTACTAATTTTTTTGTTTGAGCAAAAAAGAATGTAAACTCTATAAGTGCTTTGTTGACAATAAAGTAATTATGACGATTATATAAATAATAAAAATACGTATTAATATCAGTCATTATTTATATTATTTATTAAATAATAATTATTATTATTTATTCTAAAAGGAGAGGTTTAAGGAGACATTATTGCAAAACTTAAAAGTTTTCTATAATATTTGGTTGATTACATATGTAATGTATGAATGAGGGTGACCTACGCCCTTCGGAACTGCGACCCCTATCTCTTAGTTCAGTTGTAATGTTCTCAGAAACTGAGCTAGACCAGTCTGTCCGATGTACATTAGCTTCTTCTCCCTGAGAATGTAGTTGCCTAGTAACAGTGATAAGTGATTAGATGCTCTATTGATCCGAATTAACATAAACGCTCCACAAAGTGACCTCAGTTGTATTCTACTGAAGGATAGAGCTTTCTTGGATCTTGCCGCATCCAGGCACACAAATCTTTTTAAGTGTCTCAGATCCTCTAGATTGTCTCAGCGCCTTGCTTTTCTGTTTTCTGTCTATTTCTTGATGTCAGTGTTGAGTCTGTTGTGGGAGTATCCAAACATCGCGGGACTTCCGCCCCTGACTTAGCCTTTACGACCTTGATTACATATTAATCAATTGGATTACAAATTCTTAAGGCAGCCAACTTCGCGGTTCGGTATTCTATTTGCGACTTATCCAAATATACATTTCGGGTTACAGTATTACTTCATGACTTTAGTTTGGATTTTAAGACAAAGATTATGTGGGAAAATGTTGAGTCTATAAGGTATACAGAGCTCTAAGCAGTTAGTTTACATTTAGAGAACTTAAAGTGATCTTGAACGAGGATGGGCCTACGCCCTTCGGCACTGCGATCCCCATGGGTCCATTGTGCCCCCAAAGTGATCTTACCAAGCCGTATCAAAAAACTATGCATGCCATTTTTCAAGCAATTTATTGCTTACAACTAGACTTTTTATATTCATAAAACATAATTTGAAATTTTGCATCTGCATTATACCAAAAACATTTTGGGAATTCCATTAAACATTTGGCCTGCAAATGAACTGACTCATTTTAACGGAGAGTACAAATTGTTATAATTCCAATTCATTTATATTCATATACCAATCCGCTTATCTTTTTAGCATACTGACAAGCCAAAGTAATTTATTTTGTACCCCAAAACAAAAATATTCTTCAAAATATAATTTCAAATACATTGCGTAATTGCAGCTGGTCCTACCTCAAAAAAGTGACATAATGTATCGGATTTTGTTTTTTGTTGTTTGTTTTGTATTTCAACACATATATATTTTATTCAATATCAGTTGCAATGATCTTCAGCACGTAATATTCGAGTAAACGACACAGACACGCTTGAAACTATCTATCGCTATGCGTTGACTGCATTTCAAATTAAATTTGTAGAATGGAGCGTCATCGATCCATATAAAAAAAGTCGATTTATAGCGCAGGCGCCAGCAACAAATACTCGTCAGTTATAAGTAATTGACAGTAACTGAGCAGCAACGTTGACGTCGCAGTTTATGAGTAAATTTTACATAAAGCAAACACTTGAGCCAGTGAGTGATGTCATTCATTTGAATATAGGCGCCTAACACACCGATACACACTCCCTCACACAGATACACAATCCCCCACACAGATACACTCATACACAGGCAATCGCATGCATGCACAGCTGTCGATCTATTAAAAATGATGTAAATTGTGACATGCGATCTTCACTACATGAGAATATGTCGGGTTTTTTTTAAAAATGTATTTATGGGATTTTTTTTACGATTTCGAAATTAATTTTTTTTTTACTTTATGCGGCTTAGAAATGCAACTGATTACCTACCCTGCAAAAGAGTGTTTGATTTGAAGGTAACCTTCGTAAGGACTTTTGTATATTTTTAAAATTTTGAGCGAAGAAACTCAAACTCGTTGCTTGTGGCAATAATGCCACAGATAAAAGTTGTTTTTTATTTTGTGATCGAATTGGTAATTTGGTAGTTTTACTTTAAAACATATCTGCGTATGCGTAATTCTTTTTAAAAAATGTTTAATATTTCGCTATCAAACAATACTATGAATACATTGCTCAGTTAATATTATAATAAATAAATAAATTCCTTGCAATATGTAAATGAAGCATATAGTAAGTTTGCACTCAAATTTGGATTTCTATCTCCTTAAGTCGTCTTATTTTAGATAGGAGTTGTAGTACGAAACAGTTTTGAAGCTCCTTTGTTTAATTTATTTAGGAAAGATTATATGAATGCGATAAATATTGAGTTTTAAGAAAGCTCTGAAGTTAGATTCGATCAATCGCTATGAAACACTCAAAAATAATAATTTTTAAAAAACGCACGGAAGTACGTTAAATGCTCTTTTTTGTTCTTATCTATATTTTGTAGGCTGGAGACATAATGTTTTTAGAGGCTATCCATTGTATTAAGTTATAAAAACTATAATATTTATCATATAATAATAATATTGTTATTTGGCAAAGAAATAAATTATTGAGTTGTCAAAAGTTCTAAAGTAATTAGTTTGTCCCCATTATTGTGGCAAATATTGAATAAATTATTTAGTTTTATTTAAACGCAGCATAAAATGTCGTTTTTGTAACTTAGTGTTCAGAGAACATTAAGGTTTTTCAATTAAAGCTTAAATTAAATTAAATTTTTAGTTATCTATCAGAGCAGAATATATTCGAGTAATGAAAATGATTCATCGCCAGTTGTTTTGGTACTTTGCTTAAATTTGCTGTACAGGGGTGGTCGCCTCTGTAATCGACGAGTTTCTGATAATTTTTTCTCGGTGTATTTACCAACTCAAATTATTGGATTAAGAAAACATTTTTAAAATTTCTCTTTCATATTACGACCCTTTATTTGCATAACCAAAGCGTTTTGCCTAAAAGTAATATTTTTTGTATGAACGATAGATATTTTTGAAATATTATTTTGGATTTTTTAAATCCTAACCTCAAATTCGTAAAAGAAAATCTATTTTCGTACCCAACTCAAAAAAATAAGAAAATTAAAACTATTGCTCTTATGCCGTAACTTAGATTCGTAACTTTGAAATTTAAAAAATAATAATACAATATGTAGTATAGTAAATCGCAATTGATAAGATAAACATCCGTTCGGATTTGACTAAAAACTATACTTTAAATTAAAATTTAAAAAACACGCTTTACGGCTTGGAAATAATTCAAAAAACACAACATTTTTAAGACAAAATTCTAAAATTTTTCTCAAAAAGTAACAAAATAGGCTTTTAGCTTTCACAGAAAATGATCTATAAACATTTATATCTAAAAAAATTCCTATAACATTCGATGTTCGATAAAAAGAAAAAAAAGCACATTTTCCGAAAAAAAATGTTTCAATTTTGTAATTAAAAATTGTTGTTTGTGTTTTTGGTAAGAGTATTTGAATTCATTCTAGTTTTTTGCTGATATTTTTGCATTTTCGCTTTCGTTTTGCATTGACATAAAAAATATCATAAAAATTGTGTGCAATATAAATATTTTTTATTAATTATTTGGCATTTTTTTTTTTTGCTAAACAATTTTATTTTCCAAGTATTGTTTGTTTTCTTTGGTGATGGTTGCGGCAAGGTCAACAGCCTGAACAATGTATACAGTTTAATTTATAGCAAATATTTGCACAAATTAATGTTGGCAAACAATTTAAGTTTGTTGCCATTTGTTGTGCAATAGTTGAAAGCTTTGCTTTGAACGTTTCATTTCATTACATTCCATTTCCTACGCTTGAGGCTTTTTTTACATTTTTTCATTGAAAAATTATTTAGTCAAGTGCAAGTACGTGTCAGTGTGTGTGTGTGTGCGTGCATGTATCTGTGTGTGCATGTGTGTGTCTATATATCTTTGTGCAAAAGTTTATGTTTTGTTGGGCGTACAAATTTTCCGGCGCGTGTCATGCGGCACTTGACACTTTTTTCATGCTGGCACATTTGGCTGAGCTTCAGCAATTTGCTGCCGCCCACAAATCTTCAGAAAAACCTATACAAATGAACATGCGAGGGCAGGTTGAACGGTTATAAAAAATGTCAAGCTTTTGTTGTCATTGTGTAGAACAATACAAGAATTCATAAGTTTAGATGTATTTTTAAGCTTTTATGAAGTATTTTTTCCATTTAAGAAACAAACTGTTCAAAATTAGCCGTGTGTTCTTCCTAATTCGATACGAGTTCATTTTAAAGTCTATCACAATTTTAGGAAGTTGTTTGCCAATAGAAATCAGCTGATTTATCGATAAATTTCTTTGTTTCAACTCACAAATGGTTCAACTGCTTAAACATATTAAAAATCTTTAATAC
Source organism: Chymomyza procnemis (assembly GCA_035046065.1). NCBI lineage: Eukaryota > Metazoa > Arthropoda > Insecta > Diptera > Drosophilidae > Chymomyza > Chymomyza procnemis. Next base: position 24,744,962 of record JAWNOJ010000013.1, on the reverse strand, counting down.
AAACATTTCGACAACTTTTCAGCCTTCTCTCGTATGCATAGTACATATTTACGATTATGTGTATACATGGAGCAGCAGAGACTTTGGGCATTATCGACGCACCCATTTATGTACTTAGTCCAGTGGACAAGCTCTCCAGACCGGCTATAGAGACAACTATGGCGTCTCCCAGCTCCACTTGCCAAATGTCAGTTTTGAGGTTGCTCAGTGTTTCGTTGCCTGGCTTATTTCCTGAATGTCTTGTACGGCCGTATTGTTGTGGCTGTTTATGTTTTTGTTGTTGTCGTTTGTTGTAGTTATTGTTGTTTTGTTGGTGCGGTTGTTGTTGTTGCCGTTGTGGTGCGTTGTTCATGTCAACGATAAATCAAAAGTTTTATCTTGTTTGTGCTTTGCTTGCTGCTCATCCTCAACAGGCGGCGTTTATTTTTTTTTGTTGCCGAAAGCCAAAAACCCCCAAAAACCAGAAGAAAATTGCACTTTTTGCTCGCACGAAACTGATATACACTTTAGAAACACTCATTTTTAAGTGCCTATAAAATTGTAAGTACAAGTTAACGCCATAAGTTTTTATATGAATATTAAGGATTTAGTAAAAAAGACTTTAAAATGTGAAAATAGCAATAGAGAAACTTTATAAGCAAACTAAATAAGTTTTAATATACTATACCACTTTTTTTAAAAGGCACAAACTTTTCAGCTACATAAATGATGGACGAGACTTAATATTTTTGGTTTTATTTTATAATAATTATATCGCTACACAATTTTCAAATAGTAAAGAAAATCACGTGCAGCCTTATGCACAAAATGTTGCTTTATTTTCGAAAGATAGAAGCTATCAATGAATTGCGCTAGTTGAATTGTTTCTTCGATATAACATATTTATGTTTAAAGTCAAAAATCTGTAGCCATAGTCTCCCATTGTTGATTAAGGCACGAAATATTCGAGTTGTGTTGTCAGATTTCTTACTCTACAATTGAATATTTTGCTTATCATTCAACAGAAAATTGGAAATAATAAATAATAATTTGTATTGTCTTTAAAAGCTTTTTAATAATTAGTAGTATTGCAATTTTCAAGAAATTTTCAATAAGTAGTAGTTATTTACGCAAAATATATCACACCTAGCTGGCCCAACCAAAAGAAGATCATGTTCGAGCTTTCCTCAAGACATACTGCGCTTCGAATTAAAGTGCGGCACCAATTTTTCATCGCCAATTATGCTACCATGAAGAAATCCCTTATTATTTTGATTTTGAAGAAGCTACTGACAACCAAAGAAACGCCTTTCAACATCTCTAGGTTACAAGCCATATGGAAACCAGTATACTAATGAATCATTTCCATGGCTTTGTGACACAATTTGCTGCACTTGCAATAAATCTGCCATGTCTTGGTCAAGTAATGCTTCCAATTCTACATATAAAACCTTTTTCCTTCCATCATCATTCGACGTAAAAATCAGCATTCTTTAAGCGTTGTAACAATTTGCGACACATTCTTTCTCTAGATAGGCCACATCGTACGTATTCAAGAGCTATCATTAAGCTGCAGCCGCACTTTTTTTGAGTCAAAAAATAAAAGCAACAATTCCCACAAATGAGTTGAATTCGCCACGAAAACTGACATTTTCAATCAACAAGGAATTTATGATGGTAACAGATATTCACAACCAATGTCTACGAATTGCACGATTAATATCGATCAGCACTCAGAGAATTAAAAAATGCACTCAAAATGATCAGCAAAATAATACGAAAAAGCTATAAAAATTTAAAAAACTATTTTTTTTTAAGGAATTGCATATACTCGCTGTTAGGGTAGTGGCAAAAAGAAAGAAAAAAACCACGTGGTCAGTGACAAGCAACAACTTTCATGCCAGTTTCCCTTCATCCATTAAATCTTTCTTTATTCGAAATAATTTTCCAGCTGTTGTATTCCCTATGCTGCTGCTGCTGCTACCCTTGTAAGTTTCGGAGGACAACCGGCCCTTTCATCTCTTTGTCCAATGTAAAATCTCTTTAGCGTTGTAAATGGCTGGTAGCATTTTTTTTTAATTGCTTGCCATATAAGGACACACACACATGCTTTGCTATTTAACTAGATGCTACTAGTTTTACATAGATTACGTATACGCAGTGTATGCTGTGAGTTGTCTTGCATTTGAAGTATTGACAACTGCATTGGCTTAGCACAATAATTCATTTGATATTGCATTCGTTCTGCATTGACTCAAATGTTTGTTTGCTAAAATGTTGAAAATTCTCATGCAGACACAAATACAAATAAAATTGTTTTTATTTTTGTTTCGGTGCGAGCTGGCTGGCACTCTCTCTCTCTCTCTGTCTCCCACTCCCTCGCTGAGCATAAAAAATTATTTCCATTTCAACTAAATGTAATTTATAGTTGCAATCTGTGTGTGTGTGTGTGTGCGTCTCTGCGTGTGTGTGAGTGAGTTTGAGTGTGTTCATGTGACGCCATTTTGCATGACTGCACAGCTGTCCAATGATGGCCCTAAAGCCATTGTTGACTTTACGGTTTTGCATTGTTTGTGCAATGTCTGCCGCAGTCATACGTTATATTGACAAAAGTGTGTGTGAGTGTGTGTGAGTGTGTGGGTGTGTGCTTGTGTGTGTGTATATGTCAATTTGATGGTATTTGTGTGCTGAACGCCTGCGGATCTGCTGTTAATATTTGAAATTATAGCTTCAAAGTAAGTCATAATGGTAACGACCGCCTGATGACACTTCCTTTTGATTAACGTCAAATTTGAAATTAATTGCAACGACATAAACGGATTATTGAAGCCCGTCGTTAGTGCTAGTAATTGTACTTCAAATCAATTAACTAGTTAGCTCATATCGCTGAGCATGATTTAATTAAAGTTTTGATTCTGCTAAGCAACATTTAAGTTTTACGAAATCTTTCAATTAAATACTAAACGAAGTAGGGATAGCTAAGCTTCATATTAAGATCATACTATACCAGCTTAAGAATAAACAAAGTATGCTTTTACAGGCTACTATAATAAAGGCCGAAAAACTCCCCTATGATAATTAGATTTTAATTCCAAATCAGCTAGTTAACAATATCACAACAAAAAGTGTGCTAATCATTGAAAGAACTTAGCAGAATTTTTGTTTCGGCAAGCTTGTAGCCTCTGTCTCTATATAAGACTCTGTCTCTATATAAAGTTTTTGACATTAAATACATAAGACATAGTGGCTCAGCATTAGTACAATTTATATATGTCTGTATTCCTTTAATTGCTATAAATAATAGAAAACCTTCTCATTGCAATTCGCTTAAAATGTGAATTGTAAGAATCTTTACAAATAGCATATTACCTTCTAAAAAAGGACATCATCCAAAGACACAAAAAAAAAAATAAGTACTAACGTTACTTGATAAATATTGAAAATTGTTTTTCGGAGATCTTCTGAGAAGAAAAGGCAACACAACAGAAACAATACTTGGAATATAATGCATAATGAAGGCAAAACAATGTATCTGCTGCCTAAAAACAGGGCTGTAAGCCGCCTTAGCTGCCATATTGTAGTGGAGGGCAATACTTTTGAATTAGTCAAGGAACTCACATATGGCGCCACCGTTAACTACAATGTGAATCTCTCAAGTGTCAATAGGTGTTACATGGCCTCCGTAAGCAGATCTATAGCAGAGACTACAATCGACCCACAAAAAAATTATCTACACGACGCTAATCCTGTCCTTGCTCTAATATAATGCGGAAGCATGGGTTGTGTTGAGTACGGATACAGCGGCGCTTGGGGTGTATGAAGAAGAATTTCTGTGCAATTCTGTCTTTGAATTAAATTCGAATGAATTTGTACAATGCTGTACGTCTGCAGTCTGCACGTCTACGCTGGCTCAACCATGTCGTGCCTTTGAGTAACGAAATTCGAGCGTAGAAGGTGATGTACGTGAATGCTGACGAAGGAAGATCAAGGCGACAATCTAGACTCAAAGTGAAAGACCAAGTAGGGGAGGGTCCATCTTCCCTTGGGGGTAAACAATTAGAAGATAAAACGCAAAGCAGGGATGTCATGAGGTACGATTACGGATTGTAATGGCCAAATAAAGCAAAGTAGTAAATTATTGTAAATCTTAAACAAAAAATTAAGTACTTGTAGAACAAGCAAGCTTCCATAACTAGGTTATGTTAGGTTAAGCCGATTGGTCCCCAGAGGTGGGGGGTCTCACCATCTCGGCCGTGAGTTATGGTCATGGATACGTAAGAATCCCAAAAAACGCGTGTGTTTCGCGTAAGCTAACATTCTGGGGTGGCCTTTGTGCTGCCTCTGGAAACATTGGTCTCCCTAGAAATTTAGCTCTCGAGTTGCAGATGGCAGGCCCGTTGTAAAGGTGTTCCAGGGTGTTTTTTGACTCCTCGTTCCGGGCACTTCCTGCATGCGTCTTCGTCGGTGATGTCCAGCCTTTTGGCATGGACTGCGGTCATGCAGTGGGCCGTTAGTAAGCCCAGCATAAGCCTGCAGTTTTTCCTAGGAAGTTGCAGGATTTGCTTGGCTAGTTTCGGGTCGGTTTGGCAGTTTGTCGTATTGTGCCACCTTCACAAATAAATTTTATGGGTATGAACACAACACTTAAAAATATATATTTTTTTTTTGATATGGAGAATAAAGTTCAGAAAACAAATCGCTAAGAAAATTAGAAAGATCTTGCACAAAATAATGAGATAGCCAAAATCCACTGAACATTATAGTGCTGTGCGATGATGAAGTTGATCTACATACAAGCTAAAATCCGCGAAACGGAAAACAGCGCCCAAAGCAACCGCATTTTTTCTAATAAGGCATTTATAAATTGATTCAAATCATACTCCCATAAAAACCTTATATGTCTCATACTTTTTCATTCTATTACCGAAGCACTCTATTATTTTGCAATAACTAAATATAAACTTCAAATTTGGTCAGTGCTGTATGCACAGAAATATAATATTATTGCTATTAACAACTAAAAACACTAATGAGCTTTAAGTGCACAAATTTTCAATAAAATATAAAAGTCTTTAAGCTTAGCTAAATTTCAAATATGGAGCAGACATAATTTCTCAAGTGTTATAAGAACTTTTATGGAAATGCTTGTTCTAATGCCAAGGCCAGCCATTTCAAGAACTCATCTGCATATAAAATTTGATTGGCACCAAAGTAAATTAAATAACTATCAAAAGTATTAACAATCGGCAATCAACAAACAAACTGAAAACTGGCTTCAATGTTTGTCCAATTTGATAGTGACCGCATTTGGTCAAAACTGCAAATAAAAATAGCCAAAAGCCAGAACATTCAATATGCAAATTGCAGACAAACTGAATGTGTACAAAACCATAAGTGCAACAAATTGTTAAATATTAACTTAAAGATTAAGAACAAATGTCATGGTTGCATACACAGCTATAAATTTCGAGATACAAAAATATATAATAAATTCTATAGATTCATATAAGATATTTTGTATAATTTCATAGCATGAATTTTCATAACTTGCAACACAGTTTTATGCAAATTTTCAAATTATTATTGTGAAAAAAATAATATTTAAAGTGTATTATCATCTACTATCTGGCGATATCATCTGAGTTGAAGTGTTGCTCAGTTATTTCACTGTCAGTTGTGGATTTATGTTTGTCATTTCAATTATAAGCAACAAATTACAATTTGCCCACACCAAACACACACAAACAACAACAGAAAAATCGTCATGCAACAATGCTAATTTATATAATTTATCAACACTCGTCGCTTTATTTGCTTTTGGCCATTGTTTAATTTTAACAAAAAAAAAAAACAGTTGGAACCGAATTGTCGGTCGGCGCTTTGGGGTCCAAAAAAAAAATACCTTATTCGATTTTTATGCGCACAAATTGAACAAATATTTTATTTTTGTTATCTTTTAAAAACGTGATTTATTATTATTAAGTAAAGCTAAATTATGAATGAAAATACTTTGAGCTTATGGCAATAATTTTTCCATGTGCGTTTTCTTGTAACTTTTTAGCGGGTTTCGTTTATTTTTTTCTTTGTACATTTTATGCGGCTTTAAAATGCAGCGACCTTATCGGACAGTGTAAATATATGACCACATCCGAAGCATTTCGGTGTTGCAAAAGAAAAGTCGCAACGTCATTGGGAAAAATAAATAAACATAAATAACTAGTCAACTGAAAGTGCAAATAACTGTGACTTCAAATTTATGCACTCGAAAAGGTCAGCAAAAAAAAAAAAAATAAATAAAAGGGGAAAAATAATGCAAGTGTTGTACGATACGATGTGTAGGGTACATCAACTAATAGAATTGATTAGAAAAGTTCTTAAAAATATTGTGAAATGCAGAGCAGCAAATATTGCAATGTTTTAAAAGTTGCTCATTTAAATAATAACTTTGTGCTCTTGCATAAAAAGTTTGCATATAATATTATATAAGAAAATAAATAACTCTTTATTAGTTTTAGACTTATAAATACAACGAATTTTCCCAAGCAAGCCAAACAATTAAAATCCTGATTCTTTATTTCTATTTCTTTCGTAAAGTCTAACCTTCTTCTTATAAAGCAGTTTACTCAAGTTCCTTTCACTTAGTCCTAAAATTAAAAAAAAATTATATGACGGTATTTGTCGAAAAACAAACCGAAACATAGGGACTACTTTGGCATACCCTCTAGTAATATGCTGCAAAAATATAACTCATATTGCTTAAGCATTCCCAAACCAACTAATCAAATAGTTGACCTGGTTACCATATCGGAATATACACAAAGTAAGTAAATTTTGATCAAAAAATTATTTTTTGACCGATTTGTCTAATAGAGTTAAACAATTTAAAAGAAACTTTATTAAAAATACTCAGAATAGGCAATTTATTCATTTAATTTTCAAAACATTAAATAAAAAAAAACTTTATATACAATTTATAATTCACATTTTTGGCCGATTTGCCCTTGGGGATTTCGATTTGAAATCATTTTGACGCATCGATTGAGAATACTAAAACTGTTATAATTTCAAATTTATTTTACTTAGGATAAGTTAAAAACAAAAAAAATGTATATTTTTGCTGATTTGCCCTCTGAGAGCTTTACGATATATTGAACCAAGTTTGAACAAATTCGACGCGCAGATTAGGAAGTCTAAAGTACCTTTTTGTTTTCTACTTATACTTACCAAATATAGATCGTATTTCTAGTACCATAGATTCGTATACGTTCTATTTTTGGTAAGTATAACTAGAAGTCAAGCGTATAAACTATCAAAGGATTTGCCCTATGTGATCCATATCATATAGTTAAGAGATTTTTATAAAATTGCACATGGCAGTTAAGAATCTCATAAAACATACGATTGCTATTCTATTTCTATAGACATCGCCCTATAAAATTACCTTCTCTAAATGATCATAGAACATTTTTATAGACTCCAAAACACTAACACAATTTCTTTTACTATTCTATCCAGAGTAACTCGTAATTTTCGAACTCTAGCATTTCCATTTCGCAGATCTAACTATCCTTCTCGCATCTTATGCGCCAACTATAACCTCTACGATTTCCTATGCTATAAACAGTCTATACATTTCATCCTTTTGTCTATGAGTCAATCATCTTGATTCGAGCATCTTTTACCACTCACAAACTATGAAAACCCAACTTGATCAACGCTGAGCTTTTGACTTCTTTATTTGCTAAGCCATATTTAAGCTTTTATGTTCCTGTTTTCATCTTTTACACGTAAGTCCTAGTTCCTAGTCAGCCCCAGATGTGAGACAGTACAATCTATAAAAAATTCACTCATCAGACTAGGGATACGCATTAGTTTTATATTATATTTTTCTCGTTATTATTTAATATTTCTTAATTTTAGCATATTTAAATTGTTAAATCTTAAGGTCAACTGCACCTATGCCTAAATAAGTAATAAGTAAATAAATAAAGATTGCCGAAGTTTTGGAATATTTTTAAGCAACCAAATTATACTTTCAAAACTTTTTGAGGTGTTGCAAAGAAGGTGCGAGGTATATCATATATCCCCTATATTCGAAACTTTAAGAAGCTCGTAAAATAGTTTTGCACTAGCTCTTGCCGTCTCTGAGATTCATACAGACGAATAAGGATATGTCAATTTTCTATATGTTGCAGAGAGCATCTGGACTAGACTTTAGCGATCAGCGTATCCATTCAAATAAAATAATCGTAAATTTTTCAAAATACTTTTTTTTTTTAAATCAATCTTTTATCTTTTAAACCTTTTCATCTTTCAAAACATAGACAGTCTACAGATTTATCGAAAGTAAGTGTATTTGGGTTGTACTAAATAGCCATTGCATTCCGAAGGTAACAATTTAAAAAAAATATATATATGAATATAAAAGACACTGTATACCTCGAGTATGGCATTCCGCAAAATGTGCGGTAAATATTGACTTGGTGGAACACCAAATAAACCAAGCAAAACCCCAAAACCAAGCAAAACTCCAAGCTAACCAAGTAACCAACCATTCGACCAAAGTTGAGGTAACTGAATTAAAGCCGGGGGGCAACTTTGCGGAAAGTCAATTGGCAATTGATGTGGTTATGTGGTCTTCAGATTACATTAGCAAAATGGAATGCATTCAGAGCAAACAAATATTTAATATAAAATCTATATTTAAATATTAATATATTTATGTTACATATATCGGGTATATCCTGTAGTTTGCATATGAAACTAGGCATTCTGACTGCTGTGCACTTTGCAAAGTTATTTGGCTTTAGAAATGACTCCATACTAAATATTATATGGCATTTATTATTACATATTTCAGTATTTGTAGTATGCAAATAAATAAATATGTAAACCTATTGAGTTGCAAATCGAGTTGATTTGGTTATTAGCAATTCACTTACCTTTTGCACAAATGCATCCAAAACGTCAGAAGACAAACGATGAGATAATAAACAACTGCAAGAGAATGCAATAAAATAGATTAATGAATAATTTATAAGATATGCCAATAAGAAAGCAAAAGCAAGTATATTTATTATAGCCATTAATCAGATGGCATACCAAAGGTTTCTGCGTAAGCTGAGTGTACTTAAAACGCATCTTTTGCTAGGGAGACAACTCTGATTGGAACTTTTGAAACTGCTTAAATGAACTTCTTAAAAATATTCCCAACGAATGCATTGTTTTCAAACGAAATAGAGGTTATTTGGGTTTTTGACTTGGCCTAAGAAATTTGCAAATGGGATTTCTATAACTCCATTTTTAGAGAACCATACAAAATGCTTACAGCCAAAAATTAGAGGTCTCTAAGTTGGAATTGTAATAATGTTTATTAGTTACAAGTTATAATCTACAATGTTTAACGTTGTTCAATTTTATTATGCATTATTCATTCATGTAGTTTATTGCAAAAAGTTCAAGGCCTTTCTTATCTTAAATCTTTTTTTTTTTTGTGGTATAAACCGAAGCATTTTTTGACGCTTACGTGCCCCATTAATAATACATACAAATTTATATTTTATTATTTTCTGACTTGAAGTTTAAGGCTAGACATTAACTCTTTATATATTACTGTTCTGTATAATTCGCATTTTTCAGGTGCAGTTTTTCGAGGGTGTTTTAGTTAATATACCTCGTACCATATGGTAGTACATATATAATAGTAATTTATACGAAGTCGATGTAGACCCCTAAAATAACCAAAATTTTGATCGAGTTGACTAGAAACGTTAATGCAGCCATTTTTAGAAATCTAACTTTATATTTTTATTATGATATCGAAGATATTTAATATTTATCCCAAAGGAGTGTTATACGCCACCTTAATGATGTTTCAATTTGGTTAATAGAAGTTTCTTAAAATTCTCAAGCATATCATGGCAATCGGATGACTATATCATCACTCATATGACTAATCGGTCAATATAAAGGGTTTTACGCATATCGATAAATTTCTCATGTCTTTCAAGATTTCACTGCCAAATTTTGTTTGTGAAATAAGCTTATAATTTTGAAACATTGATTAAAATTTGGTAATTGACAAATAATTTGTTTTGTTAGCAAAATTTGTTTTGTTATTCCATCTACAGTAACTCGTGATTTTCGACCTTCGGCAACTACCGCTTTGTGGATCCAATTATGCTTTCCACGATTGTTTTTGCTTCTTATGCGCTAACTTGATTTACTTACGCTTACGATTTGCTCCTATATTTAATTAATCCATCTCCATCTCTTTCTCTATCATAACTCATCTTGATTTGCCAAATCGTTAATCGTGGGAATCTTCCACTTGAGCAACAGCGATCTTTTTTTAGCTTTTCTTAAGACAATTGTAAAATGTAATGTGCTGTTTCCAACATTTAAATTGTGAAGCCAAGCTTCTAGCCAGACGAAGATGCATATCTTTAAAAATTTTACCCTTTAGGCTAGGAATGAGGAATATTTTTTATATTATATTTTTCTGGCCTCTAATATAATAGTTCCTTAGTTGCACCAGTTTAGTTAATAATAAATAAATAACACGCCCAAATCAACTTATCAAATTCATTTTGGGTAGAGTATATCACAGTCGGACTCTCTTCTGAAAGCTTCACATTTTCTCCCAGTTGTTTTTCCCCGGTGTTTGTCATTTGTTTTATTATTTTGTTTGCTTCGCTCGTCGCATTTTCTTAAGCTTGCGGTTGCTGTTGAGTTTTTCCATGTTGTTGTTGTTGTTGGTGTTGCATGTTTGTTTATGTTTAATGATGTTTTTAGATTTTTTTCTCGTGAGATTGTGTGTGGAAGGGTATGTGTGTGTGCGAGAGTTTATTTATTTTAACATGCTTGCAATTGTTTATTTTTGAAATGCTTTTATGGCAAGTTTTGTTGCTTGGGTAATAGAAGTAGCTGCGACTTTTACTGTCATTATTTGTACCCTATCCCGAAAATGTCAAGGGTTCCATATATTTATAGAACACAATATAGGAATAGGGAAATCTTGCTGCCTTTCATTTCAAAACAATATGCAGCGTTTTTATTTTTTATTCAATGCCAACATTGGCATATCTACAGTCAGGGTATACAATAGTCGATTAGACTTGATCGCTCTGTACTTACTTGTTTTTTATACTTTTGTTTCTTTTATGCTGAAGCAAGTGAGAATCGTAATTATGCTGTTTTTAGCACAAACTTTGCATTTCATTTGAATTTTGTTTCTTTGTTTCCAACGTTTATTTGTCGTTTCATCTTTCCTTTGACTTGTGTTTTTTTGCATTGGAAAAATCATAAAACAGAAATCGGCTGCAATTACGCAGAATTTTCTTTTGTTTCCACCTTGTAATGTTGCATATATTTCAGTCATAATGGGAAAATCATTTGAATTTATATATGAAGATGACAACAGCAAGAGCCACAAACGCAATAATGATGTCAACTTTTACATAGATTCTGATTTTTGCATTTAAAATTGATTTAATGATTACAACAAATGCACGTTTAGCTCTTTCAATACCTATTTTTTTGTAACTTTATCATATTTTGCCAGCCAATTGAAATATATTTAAATCGCAAAAAATGCTAACAATTAAATTACAAAAATGTTTATGAATGAAAAATTATAGTAAAAGCTTAAGATACTTTCAGAAAGCTATTGGGACTTTTAATCTGAGAAAAATCAATTTTCATTTAAAAGTAATTTGAAAAGATTGGATATGTCATCGAAAATGTATAAAATAGCGCGGGGTTTTCAAGAGTCTATACCAACAGTTTGATTTGTTGGGTTTAGTGACAATTCAAAACGAATAGAGCTCCAATATAATTGTAGATTTGCTTAGTTCAAAACGTAAGCTGTTCGGAAAAAGCAGTTTTTACTTCAGAGACCTAACTTGGGGTTCGTAAGGCAAAAATAAAACCTGTGTGGGATTTTAAAAATGTAAAATCAGGTTCGGATTGGTGTTTATTGCATTCGGGATTCGAATTCAGCGAAAACTAATATAATTCTCTCAAATACACAGACTTGTTAATAATTGCAAAAATTATGGATCATTTAGTGACATATTTTGACATGACATATTTTTCAATAACTTAGCTTGACGTAATAAGTAAATGCTAAATTTCCTAAAAAAAAGTAAATATTTTTATTGGCATATAAATTGTAAAGGGGTTTCTAAAATCACTATATTTCATTCACAGCGGTCATTATTTATGTAACTGCTGCTGTTCAATTATTTTCTGGAATTATCGGAATCCCATAAGTATGGAGTATTGATAGATAATAACTTTATTTTATACAAATAAAGTGCGAAAGGATATAACTTTAGAAGACTTTCAAGTGTCAACTCACAAATAGTTTAATACGAATAAATTTTGATTAATTTTTATAAAAATTTCCAGTAATGTGACTTTTTATCATAAAAAGGCGGAAGTAAACGTAAATCGCGTGCTACTATAACAACCTTTAATATAAAAAAGTCAAATTATAATAATCATACCGAAAAAATTTTTATGTTTGTAAAAAAGTCACCAACTAGTCGAAAGTTTTACGATTTCATTACCCTTTTTTGATTGTATTGTATCTTTAATTAAATTATATTTAAACCAAATATATAGAGTTTAATCAAATATGTGTATTAAGTTTAAAGCGTAAAAAAATAGAAAATGTAATTTTTTCACAAATTACAATTTAATGCCAAATAGTGCTACTTGCTTTTTGAAAAGACTGGGTTTTTGCTTAAACTTGGTAGCACTCGCCTCTAAATCAGAAGGTCGGTGATGGTTCGATTACACCTAGCAGCATTGGTGCATTTTGCCTAGCACTGATATAGCTAGCAAATAGACACTATTTATCTAAGTAAATCTCAATTAATTGAAGACACTATCGTTCGGATACGGCTGTAAACTGTAGGTTGCTGTACTCTTCAAACAGCTATCAATAGAGATATCCCCATGCTCCACCTTTGGAGCGATAACCAAGCGGCATAAATTTATATATTTTATTTACTTATTTACAAGAACACACTTTACCTGAAGAAAGTCTAGAAATCAAAAAAAAAAAAAAAAACAATCATTGTTTCGATAGCGAAAAATCAGACATAATAAGTGACTTTTAGGCGGATTTTGATCTCGGAAAATGGAAGACTTTGACAATATGTGTTACCAACAGAGTGCATACCGGTTTTTCGAGAAATTTATGTATTATCTGCAAAACTGTGATAAGAGCTTATCTGTGAGGTTGTTTGATGCCATTATATTTAGAGAACAGTTAATGATAAATGTTACTTCCATTATTCGTAAATAATTTAAAACCTTAAGCAATCAAAGTTATTTTTAGTGTACTTTCCAAAGTGACTCGTATTTTTATATAGCCCTACAATTTTCTAGATTACATAATGCTTTGCAAGATCGTTTGAGTTTCTTATGTTGAGTTTTTATTAATTGTCTCTTCAGAACGGTCCATTTATTCTACCACTTCATTAATATTTAGTCATCTTCATCAGTCCTTATGAGCAATATTAGCAAATTCTATATAAGCATTGTTTATTGGCTTAAGAATGCTATTTTTGCTCTTTTAAATTTTGCTAGCTGTTTTCCCCCTTGTTGTCTTTGCTTTGGCAAATCTTAGTCGCTGGTAAATTTTTTTTCTAAGTTGAAAGATATCGGTAAAATGTTCAACCAGCGGGTCTGATATGTAAGTTAGTTACAATATTTAATTTGATTTAATTGCGCCTAGTTGCACCAATTGAATTAATAAATTCGAAGATTCCCTAACACGCAGCGACACTGGTACTATAGCCTAGCACTGACATAGCTAGCAAAATACGTTATTTGCCTGCCTAAATTCTTAGACAACGCCGTTCGGATACGTCTATTAATTGAAGGTCACGTTTTTTTCGAACATCTACTTATAGTTCTGTGGAATCCATTTTGCGAAATTTTATTTTAATTAAATTATCTTAGTTCAGTTAGATATCTTTCATATCTAAGTTGCCAATCCCACTGTAGTACATAAAAAATATAACTTAAGATTAATAAGTTCAATTGAGCAATCATAATTTGTGCTCTTAAATAATTTTCAATTTATTGTTCACATAATTTCTGCCAATTAAAGTTAATAAAGTCGTTAACCAAGGGAAAAAATAAACTATTATTAGACATGGGCATGTTGTCTGTAGAGGGCGTGACTGCATTATGTAAATGTCGCGCGTGACTCAAACAAACAACAACAACAACCATCCCAACAAAAGGAGAGAAAAAAAGCGAAAATCTTGCTTAACTTAAGACTTTTCCTAGTTGATGCCTTCAAGTTGGACTAAGTGCCACAAAGTTTGCAATTTTCTTTTTATTTTCAACGCCAGCTTTCAACAATGTGTCGTCAATTTGATTTGAATGAATGTGACCAGAAAAGCTTTTACAAGCTACGACAAACTTGGTGTATGTATATTTTATGTGCAAATTGAGGAAAAATTACTGAACTTTAATGCAAGCACCGCCATGAAATTCTTAAATAATGCAGCACATTTATGCAGAGATAATAAACATAAAATAAAATGCCTGAAAGAGCTAAAAGTAACCCATAACTATGATTTTGCTATGCTCGACGATAAGTTATGCCATTTTAAAACATCTTTTACAAATTATCAGCAGCCGTAACGTATTTTTGTTGAATAGAAAGGTCAAAAAATGTTTTCAAACTTTGTAAATAGTTTGCATAATTGAATTCTGGAAAATGTATTAAAAAGTTTGTTGCACTTGTGCAATTTCGTGACATAAAAGTGAAGAAACCTTATAGAGTAAAATGTATAAATATTTGAAAATATAAATCGAATTGGGTAATGCTTTTATTTCTGTTGGGATTGGTTAATGTCTAAAATGATTTATAAAAAGTTTTTATGCGAGCTATAGGAAACTATCTGGAATTGATAGTGCAATTAAATCACTTGAATCACTACATAAGCGTTTACTTTACGTTAAAACTTTAAACAGTTTTGTAGAAAAGTCATACATATCTTTGTATGAGTATGCAATTGACACGTACATAAATGAGCACCAGAGAGACAATCAAGTAAATGCGTGTAAGAGAGCACGGGTGCCATTTATCATTTTCTCTTTAAACTATGAGAGATTGATGATTCGCAATAATAATAATTCAAAGCATAGTAGCGCATAATGTTTTATATTTAAGAAAACAACAACTGTACACAGAGATCTCAGTAATTCATATTGTGTCAGTTCAAATATAACTTTTAATTTTTGCTCTTGAATTCCGATCCTAGCATCGGACTGGCGTTGTATTTTTGTTGACTTGACCGTATATAATTGTCTTCCCTATATTATTGTAGAGAAACATGCAGTAGACCCATTTTTATTCTTACTAAAGGGTGATTTTTTTAAAGGTAGAAAAGTTTAAATTGCTATATAACAACAATGGATTATTCGATTGACATGAATTTTTTTATCCAAAAGATACTCTTGTGGCATTACATTTTAAATATAATTTCTGCCATATGACCGCCACGGCTGGCTCGAATGTAGTCCAATTTTCGCTGAGTTTTTCCAACATTTGTGGTCGTATATCGGCAATAACACGGTTCATGTTGTCTTCCAAATGGTTAAGCGTTTGTGGTTTATACGCATAGACCAATGACTTTACTCACAAGATCTTGGAAGCCAATTCATAGGTCCAAAACAAGTCACCAAACGTGTCTTTTAATAATTCGATTGTGGCACGACCTGAGCGACATGTTGCGCCGTCTTGGCAAAAACAAAATTTACTTATGAAAATCGGAAACAACGACAATCTCGTTTTGGGCCCATTCAACGAAAGTTGCTTGCTTAAAGTTCTATACCTCAAAAAAATCACCCTTTGTAAGCTTTATGATATTTACTCGTACAAACGGTCCATTCAATCCATCTCTTTCTCTAGTTCTTAGCTTCTTGATTATGTACCACCCACCTGGTCAACGGTGATCTTTTAGGCACATTTTCTTAAAAGTGTATTAACTTTTATGTAAATAGCTGCTTCCAACTTTTATATTATAAATCCTAGTTTCCAGCCAACCCCAGACGACGTATATCTATACATATTTTACCTATTAGTCTAGGGACGCGGCTTAGTTGTATATTAAATTTTTTAATAGTTTAATTATGAGCAAATTTATGCCAAATTGATGCCACAAAAAAAAGCTTATAAAACTTGTTTCATGTTGGGTCCCTTCATACAGGAAGCTAAAGCTGGCACCCTAATCCAAACCGTCAACGATACACGCTACCGGTGTCGCAACCTTGACAGAAACTATTTTAAAGTTACTTTGGCACTTTAAAATGTCAACGCTGACATAATCAAGTTCTGTAAAGTAACTTGTTTTTGCTGTTTTAAAACAAATATCCGAAACTACAAACAAAATCGAAAACAGCAAATGCTTTTTACATTTAAGCAGCTTATGGAAACACGCTCACGCACTCACGAATGTCTCAATCGACAAATGCCACAACTGCAAGAACATCAGCTGCAAATGTGCAACGACATGGCTAGAGTTTAGTTTGAACATTTAAGGGTGTCAGATGGGGATTCACAGAAAGAGGGTTGCACGTGCCGGACCAATGGTATATATTAAAATACTCTAAAATCACTTTGGGAGTTACAAGTAATTTGAGGCGCCTGAAAGTATTTGCTTAGTCCGCTACTGTGCAACACTTGGTAAGTAAAAAGCAGCTCTTATCCTAAGCACTTTATAATAATAGTTGGAAAATTCTGAGTCCGCTCCTGTGCAGCGTTAAATACTTCTCAATGCTTTCGCATAATAATGCGCTAAGGAAATGCAAACATTTTTGTTTTATTGCAATTTCATGATTATGTTTATTACAATAACGATAACGATAATGTTGGCGATAACGACAATGATGTTTACGATTGTGCTCAAATCAAATCGCATCGATTGTGTTTTTAAACTTGTGACAACAATTATTTCAAGTTCGCAGTGCTTGTACGTTTCGAAAAGGCATATTAATTTGAATGTGAAATTTGATTATGTCTACATAAGTTATTTAAGTTCTAAAAAAAAGCTATATTTTTAATTCCTATTTCTAGTGTTTTACTGGCCGTACTTGTCACGATACTCGGAAATGGTTAGCATTACACAGTTGCTTTTGGGCAACGAGATGAAGAAATTAGTCAAAAGGGTAGTAACACCCGTCACGGGGAGTCCTTAACTTGAAAAGTATCGAAGCAACCCGCATAAGCACTTTGTTCATAACAGTGCCAACAGAACCCAACTATCTTCGCCGATCGTGCAGAAGTTATCAGCATCAAACTTGTTGCTATCGGAGATCTTGACGCTGCCAATTGCTGCATGATATCGATATAGATCACAGAAGTATTATTTCGTATTTTAAGTTGTTATGTAACACACGCCTCTCAATTTGAAGTTCAGTGGTTCGATTCCATCCAGCAGCACTGGTGCAATTCGCCTAACGCTGGTATAGCTAGCATACAGATAACATTTGTCTAAGTAAATCTCTATGATTATTATTAAGGCCGCCTTTTGGAGTCGCCTATAAGCTTAAGACCCTTGTTCTTTTCGAACAGCTATTATTAGAGCTACCAACACGCTTCGCTTTTGGAGCAATTACAGCATCGTCTAGGGGAATAAAAATACTTTTGTTTTTTATATATATCTGAAACGAATTCTCGAAATAAGTGGCGTTCCTAGAATCGCTGCAGTTACGCTATGTGTATTAAAGCGAAACATAAATCAAATTATTGGACTAGATTTACTGCATGATATTTGTCAATCGTTGTTGTAGTAATAACTTGTTTTTTGCTAGAAACGAAGAACTAACGAAAATGTCATATAATTGGCTAGCAATAAGCTCTAATTACTTAATAAACAATGCTTAACGTTGTTTAAGAAGGAAGTTTCTCTCTCTTAATAAAAAGTTTGCAAAGCAGAAGAAACGCACATCAGGCAGTGTATCGCTAGTTCGAACTTAATTTAAGTTTTGATTCACACTTTAATTATTTTTATTAAATTATAGTAGAAAACTGGTTTTCAAACGAAAACATTTTACAGCACTTAATGTTATTGTTGCCGTTTGACAGATTGACAAACGCGCTTTTATTGTTTAATTAGGAATTGGCTTCCGTGGAGAGCCGCAACAATACAGAGGCCCCCAAATGGCGCACAAATACAACCGCTAAAGATACATACCTACATATATTTACCACATTGTTGTGGTTACTGTTATTGTTGACCATCTGGTGCTAGTTAAACAGTTATTTATGTATTATGTAATAATTGATTTCCGTTACAAGCTCATTTTGAATTCACCAAAAAAAAAAAAAATCAAGAAATCGTGCAAATTTCAATACGTCAAGCGAGTTTGAGAGTAAAGTAGAGTTTGACTTTAATTCGTTTGAAAATTACGTAATCTGCAGAAACAGTTCCTTGAGTCTAGGTTAAATATGCAGTCAGCTAGCAACCTGCTCGAGTACCTTTCTAGCAGTTTGCTGAATTACTTAAGCAGATCGTGCCAGCAGCTTCTCTAAGAAACTCCACTGGAAGTTAAGGTTACGTTAAGTCATGACGTTGCCACAAACCAATTGCTTTGACTGCGTAGGTTTAACGGCAAAATGGCTAACTCGAAAAGCGGCGACGTTTTGGCTGTCAGTCTGGTAAAATATCTCAATAGATTTATCAAGCCAACTTCAAACAGGAACATTGTAAGTAGTGTATTGCAGTAAACCATGGGCACAGGCTAGCGAAGTTGGCAAATGCTGACTTAAGTTTGCTAAACTTGTAGAAGAGTCAGAAGAAAATGAATGATTGTTTAGGAACTTTATTTTATTGAAAAACTGCTAAAAACTGTAAGGAATATTTAGCAGATCTTTATTTTCGGCGACTTCCCTCCTAAGGCCCTATGCTTATTCTCGCAAAACAATAGTTGTCTAATGGATTTCGAAGGGTATATCTATTTATGGTAAAGGCTTGCGCTTAAGTTAATATATTATAGCAACTCATTTTCAAGTTCCGAATGTCGTAACCATATCTGTGAAAACCAACAAAAAACGTAGAATCTCACAAACAATATACATTTCCAATTGATATTATAGTATTTAATCAGCGATTCTGGACGAAATAAAATAAATTAATTACAGATATTTGAAATTTGGATAGCTTAACCCGGAAAAGCTAAGAATTTGAGAGTTTACCAAAAAATTTAAAGTAAAGACAAAAAGGTCTACAATTTAAATGAATCTGATTTTTTTTGGAATAACCTATTTAAGAAACAAAGCTGACTCAAAATTAAAACACTGATTCAAATATTCCTCGTATTATATCCAAATTAATCACTCTTTTGCAAAAAAAAAAAAAATTGACTCGCCTTTAAATGCTCAAATATATTTATAAAACATTTTATATTTATTTCAATAAATTAGCCTTAAACAATTATACACCACAAACACTTATTTTTCAATAGCCATAAATGTCTTCAGGATTATTTTTTCTTTACTTTGTAGGTCTACAGTCTGTAGTATACTCGTCTCTGAAAAAGTCAGATCAGTAATTCGAATTCCCGCAGCTGCACCTTATTATTTGCCTTGTGTTTGGGTAGTCCCAAAAAATACGCTTGTTGCATCTTTCAATGAAAGACACCAGCGTTCGGTATGATCTATATACTAAAGGCCCCTTTCTTCTTCAACAGCTATTCGATTGAGAAACCTCTATGTTGCGCCTTTGGAACGATGATAGCATAGAGAAGAGTAAGTTTATATTTATTTGTTACTTATTATATTATTTTATTATATTTATATTTACAAACCGTCAAAGAGACAATCAGCAACTTCGAACAGATTTTATATTGCTTTAGTAATAACTCCAAACTATATAAAAGGTTGCATTTCATTTTTAACAATTATTATTATTTAATATATGCTTAAGTAATGTGAGTTAAGAAGATTCGTATTGTTAATTATGCTAATCTATATAGTAGGTCAATATTGTAAATCATTTTTTGTAAAATTTTAATTTATTTTTTTAAGGGTTTGGTAAATTGCATAGTCCCAAGTCCCATAGTCCCCATTGTACGGAGAGTCAGGTGTTTGGACAAACCTTATTTTTTGGGAACTTGGAGATTTGGCAACTAAGCCTATAATGATGCAAAGCTGTGCATGGATAATAGAAAATGCTGTTTTATATCTTAACAAAAGATTATCTTCCCTACATCTTCTGCTTGCCTGCTGATCTATAGAAATGTAAGCTTCCCAAAATTATGGAAATTTTAACTAATTCGTTAAGCCTAAAATTGTGTTTCTACCTAAATAGCTATATCATACGAGTGCACTGCCGCTAGAGTATCTACGAGTCGATTTACACATACTACATTTTATTTGAAAATCATTTCACTTTGCTTGTAAATAGCTAGCCCCAGAGCAGCCGCTTCCCGAGTAATCTTCAGCTCAATCAATTTGCAGCTAGTTTGTACAACTAGGTCCACCCCTGTGCTTGTCTTGTTAGCCGGCGCGCCGACTGACTGACTGATTGAAGTTGCAAGCTTATCGAATTAATCGTTCGAATTAGCAACATACTAGTTGTGGACTAGACCAGAGCAACTCGACAGTTCCGACAGCTGTGACAAGATACAAACAGCTCAATTTGTGCTTGTTACTGCCGCACACAGAACCAACCTGATCTCTGGACTAGGAGTAAGAGAAATTTGCAGCGCGGGTGAGTTGCAGCATAAAAATTGCTGCAATTATTTTGTGGGCCAACAGTTACATGCAGCGTGTGGAACGCTTAATTATGAATAAGTTTTATGCGACAAGATGATTTCATTTGTATGTAAAAAACGAAAAAAAAGAAAAAACAATGCCACGTTTGGAACTTGCGGCAACCATGAACTGACCTCACTTGCTGAGCACATGCGCAGGCGCAACGTCGTTGCAATGTCGGTACAACGGTAGCGCTGGCAGGCGCAGATCTTGAGCAGCGATCAAATAGATGGCCAGACGTAAGTAAGACGCCCACAAGATGAAGTACGTCTGTGGGCTGCTGCCGCTGCTGCTGCTGCATGGACGAGCAATTTGTTTGTTTTGCAGTCTCTTGGGGCGTTGCTAATGCGTTGTGTATGACGCTCTATCTGGGATCTTACTTTACATCGCGATGTCTGCAGCTTTATAGGTTCATTTTTTTTCTTTTTGCGGTATCTAAAAGCCGCGGGCCGCGTTCAATTGACACAGTAACCTCACTTGCTGTGAGTAAGTATCTTGTAGGTTGCCTTTTTCTCGTTTTGCTAAACTCACGCTTTTATGAATGATTATGCTCTATGTCTGTGCATATTTGTCATTAAGTACAAAACTTTTACATGCTCCTATTGTATCTTGGTAGTAATTTATGCTGCTCGACTTGTTTGTTTGTCATTAACAACATTTTGGCTGGGCGCAATGCTTGAGGGGCAACAGCAGCGACAACTTGTTGACTTCGTGGAAATCGATTTAGCTACAAATATTTGCATAACTCATTAAGAGAGATTTCGAGATATATTCATACGGACTGACGCAGATACACCATTTACAGTTTACCAAGATCGTGCGCTCCTCTGACCAAGACGTAAGCAAAATATTTTAATTAGTTTTGGGTGTGTTCCCAGAACAGGCATACTCATTCGGTAGCACAAAATAAGCCAGTTATGGATAGATTATGTAAACGTGTTAAGGTGAACACAATGCAGTCGAGCCTAACACAAATTGTTGTTGATTATAAAATTAAAAGAAAAAGCTTAAAAGGAAGTGCTTGTGTGTTTGTGTGTGCGTTTTGTGCGCTAGAACTCGATTGTCAAGCGCTTGTCATTGAACTTTAATTTACAAAAAAGAACTAATTTCAAGATTTAAAAGCTATAAAAAAACACCTTACCTCAGAAAACTGTTAAAGGTTTTAATTAAGTTTGTGTTTATCTATCTGTGAGTTAAATAAGGCTGAACTTTCAATGTCAGGCGTGCCGACCATTAAATACACTGTTAAACGTAGTAGAGACTGTGCTTTATTTCTTTTTGTTTTGACGAAATACAGTTTAAAAATTATTGTGAAGCTAAGGTAGCTGTTTAAAAAATATATATTTTGGTCTGTCTCTAAATCTGTAACTTAATTAACTAGACATTCGTTGTGCAATGATTCGGACGACCGCGCGCGCTTCTTTCCTTTTTAAAGGAATCAAGAGGTACAAAAATATGCAATTTATAACGATATAGACACGCTACCGTGCAGAACTCCTGATATGGAGTTGGATTTTATGGCGAAAGAAATTGTTGGGAATGGCTTTCGATGTAAAGTTCGAGATGACAAAGTCGAAGCTATTTTCGTTATGCTTTGGTAAGCGTAGAGGACCTGTAATTCAGTGATGCTGGTGTAAAACAAATTTGTTTCAATTCATGATACGTTGGGTAGGATACTGCAAAGTAATTATTGGTGAATCTGTGGTATCTAAACATCGTTTGCTTTTAAAAAAATTAATTCAGTCAACATAAATAAGTCCAAAGCGACCAAAATCTAGTCACACTATATGAAAAATAAAGCATATAAGGGAAATACTCGAATGGCTATCGATAAGTCAATGTGATGAGCCAAGTTCCACTCAGATGTGCAATAATTTAGGTGAAACGCTTTTGACTAAAGTAGAATGGGTAGTTTGGGAATTGCAAAGGGACGCCTCCGTAGTAGCACCATTATGAAAAACTGGAAAGGCATTGTGTCGACAACAAAGACTAACGTATCATCACATTCGTGAGTTGTTTATCTAAGGGATATGCCAGGGAAGCTCTTCTAAGTGTAGAGTAAAGGAGAATGGATTGAGGTAATTGCAGAAGAATGCCTCCGTAATAATAGAGAATCTTACAGATGGAACACCGAAATTCTTGACTTCGTGCAGTGTATAACCAATGCTGGAAAAATAGTAAAAGTATGCCAGTTATTAAAAACTGTAAAGTTATTCTGCTACCAACACCCAGAGACAATCTTAAATTTTTCGAGAATCTGTCAAGCACAAAGAGTAAAATGTCACCACTTTCGTGAGCTGCGTATCTAAATGATATGCCAGGGCGGCTATATTAAGTGTAGAGCCATCCCTTTGGTAACTTTTTGATAAATGAAACAAAAATATTATGATTTTGTGACATCACTGAGTCGTTGTGAAAAGGCGGCAAGCAGTATTTTGAAAATCCGTTGCGATTGCGATCTGATTTTTTGTATTCGATATTCTACAATGCAGTAATTGGCAAGCAAATATTTATATCAACCAAGAACATGAATCAACGTTGCCTTATACCGACTTATCCTTTATCTTCCACAGCAATTCGTGTATGAGTTGATGCTGTGTTCCTTTGGCTACTACAAATTGTGCGAAGCGTATTCAGCAGACTTCCTTTAAAAAAGAAATTAATCGTCAAATATTACGGACGAAACTCTTCGGCAAACGTACTCAGTCGATAAAGTAAACAATGTTACCTTAAATGCGCCTTGGGCACAAATCAGCTGCATGTAAAATAATTCCTAATTAAACGATAGCAAAGGAGGAGAAAATTGTGAGAAAACTTAAAAATAAACAAAAATTTTTGCAATTTTAATTAAAAACACATAAATCTTTAAAAAATCAGTTTTTCCTACTTAAACTACTATACGGTAAGGGTATACGTTACGCCGTTTCTGCTCTTGGACTAATTTTTGTATAAAATCGTTTTGTTCTGATGTAGGCAGACACAGATTATTTTCACAAAGGAAATCATCTATTTTTAAGGAACAAATGAAACTTTCAACCTTCGCACGCAACATTTTCGTTAAGAAAAACTATCGGATTGTTGTGTGACTGCGTACAACTTTCACAAACATAGTTGGCAAATATATCGATAAATTTTATTGCATTTTCTAACACTGCCCACAGCTTGCGAAATATTGCGCTAAATATTTGGCACGAAACGATTTCTATTGACTACAATGGAATATTGCCGTTGAACTAACAGTTTAAGCAAGTCCCCGATCTCCAAAACATCTAAGACATGAAAGTATGAGCTTATTGTAAATGTCTGCTATAAACATGAGAATAAACTTTTATAGTGATGCTCATAAGCATGAAACCATGTTTAAACTTAAAAAACAATAATGACATAGGATAAAATGATATTTTTGCTTAATCATAGCAGTTTTGGATGTGAAATGAAAATTTTGTTGCCCTAGCTCAAATTTTTTTCTATCGCTTATCGACTTTTTTTTAACTTTAACAACACTGGAGTAACTTTCTAAGTTTTATAGCACTTAATCGACTTTGACATTTACTAGTTACCAAATTGAGTCGTTGCCTAAAAATCCATTACAAAAAAAAAAAAAAATAAACCGAAAAATGGATCCCTACGAGCAAGTGCTTTCAAAAGTGCTAAAAGATATGTTGACCCTGCACAACTGCACTGTGGAAAACAAGGAAGTGTTCTATACACTGGTGCACATGTTTAAGAGCAGTACGTCGTGCATATGTTCTATGAGAATTCGTAGAAGAGTATAGAGTATATAGTTTTTTGCCTTTTTCTAGAGCTTACTGATATAGCCAAAAAGGTATCGAATGGTGCCAGCCATGCCAGTCGCAGTGCACCCTGCTTTTTCGACGTGGAACGCGTCTTTCATATGCATAATATAAGCATTGAGGATTTGCTGCGCACATATAAAATGTATCAAAATCTTCCACTGGTGGAGTTCAATGTGCCTGAAGCCAGAGATGATGAACTGCATCGCAAGTCGGGCTCTTTGCTGGGTGTAGTGCCTAGAGAGAGATATTCACATATACCCGAGTATATGAAGCCGCTACCCAACGAACATACCTTCAAGAGCACACCTCTTAATTGTGAAGTCAAAAAGGACTATTGCTGGGCACGTGAACGCAGCGCTATGCGTCGCATAGACATGCAAAGGAATATAAATAATTATTATATTCGTAGAAGTCCGACAATTTCATTGTTTGAGGAACAGGGCAAAGTAACCAGCAAGGATTTCTTACGTAAGTTGTGTGTGTTGCCGAAACTCTTGAAACTTTCATAAAATTAGCAAAAACATCGTTTGTTTATAGTGATTGATATGGAACGGCCCAAAAGACCAGCCTATATAAGCGCACTAATGCCCATGGAGCAATGTGCTGAAAAGAAAATCTATGAATCCGTAGAGGTCTCAAGCCGCAGTAAGTGCAAGTACAGTAATTTCTCAAATAGGAAACTATCTATTTCCGTTTTTAACAGCACTCGCCAGTCCCTATTTTCAAGTAACCTATCCAAACGAAAATGCTACACAGTACACATTTAGCGAGTCCGATGAACAACTCGAGCCAATAAACAATATCGAAAGTCCTACTCAATCCAATCAGCGGTTGCACAGCATGTTTGATAACGTCTACAATGCCAAAGAGGACGACAATGACAACGATGACATCGACGACAACGACGACAACGACGACAACGACGGCGACGACGGCGACGACGACATCGACGACTACGACTAGTCGTGTTCAATTACAAATTCAATCAATACAATCGAATTTGCCCAACTGAGTGCAAAGTGTCGTCATTTAAAAATATATCAAGTTAAAAAAAAATTTAATTTAAAACAATTAGATTTCATTAAATAAGCGCTACGTATCGTTGCCGTCAACGTCGGTTGTGCCGTATGAAGGGTTAACCTGCTCGAGCGAGCCACCGCGTCAACCGTACGCTCGAGCGCGATTCAAGTGAAGTTCAAAGTGCGCCAAGTACCTCCTTACCGTAGTTTCTAACGGTAGCAGCAATTCCAAAGTATTAAATAACTGTAATTTAATTAAGTTTGGATGCTGGCGTCGACGCCGTAGTCGTCGTGACGCTTAACTTTGATTAACATTTTGCCATTTTTCATCAAGTTTCATTTTGCTTCCTGCACGTAGTTGCTAGAGATTGCGGGAATGCCTTGTTGCCGGACAGTAGCCAAGGGATTTATGTTCTATGATTACACTTGGGTCTAAAATTACGAGCGATTTTTGGTATTTACTGCAGCCATTTTTGTTTAAAATGTATTCGTGTCTAGCGTCTTGGTTGTTGCTTCGAGTTTGCTTGTGTTGCGGCCATAAGGCCAATTCGTAATTTACTTTTTGCTCTAAATTTAAATTGTTTTATGGTTCAGAGTGTTAAGTAACCGGCTGAATGATTTCTTGAGGCTTTAAGTATTAAAATAAAGTGAAAACGTGCTGACGACTATGGCATGCTCTACGAGTACATATTATGCATACACTAACTAAAGTCTTAAATTTGTTGAATTTTGAGAATGCTCAATTAATTATTAATACTCAAATGTTGACAGAGAGGGTCGCTTCAACAATATACGATTTATACATGTTATAAATATTGTAAGGCTAAAATAAGTGAAACTTCGTATAAATGTAGTTTTTATACAAATGCATAACATCTGCAGTGTTCAACCGATTTTAATGAACCTTGCCTCGATTTATTATAATACAAAAATGGTTGCACCTAATTTTATTCTTGACATAACTTAGAATCGAACAGATCTTAAAAATTTTTTCAATTTTATGTTCAGACGGCAAGTCATTTTTCATTTCGTTCGTTTATTGCAAGCTCATTTCTGATAAAATGGATACCGTGAATTAGCAAAATTGTTGCATTTGGATTTTAGAGCAATCAGAAGCATTGGTAGAACTACGAAGTCAGCCCAGAAAATTCACTGAGTAGTGTGCATTACGGACCCTTGGCATAACTTTGGCATATTTGTTTATAGATGGCAAAGCCAGTTATTGTGAATGACAATCACAACCGTACGATGCACATGGAAAGCGAGCATGCGACACAATAGTCTAATTGTAAGGCGAGTTCGGTTTGTAGTTTCTTTCACTTGAGCTGGTGTAGATCTACCGTTTTAATGGCCTGAAAATTTTTTTGTAGGACTCCATAGAGGATCATGGCTAAAGCGAGAAGCTCGCATCGATTGATGCACTGAAAGTCAATCTATAACGCTCGATACTTTGGAAAACACTGATCCAGCCTATAAACTATTTGCAAAGCTGCTACGATTATCATATACATAAAAATATCTTTTAAGACTAAATAATATCGAGTTTTCACACAATTTTTTGCATTTGTTTTTTACAGCAAATTAGTAAGCTCATAAAAAGTTATCCTTTACTTCTGGTCAACAAATAAGACAGAGTATGGTAAAATAAGACTATTTGCACAATAGCTGCGGGAAACATTTAGATAAAATGATCAGTTACATTAAATTCTATATATTCAAAATATCTATAACTTTTTTTAGTTTGATGTTCCTTTGATTAAATCAATTAAGCAAGCTTATAAAAAATCACCCTTTATTTCTGTTAAAGATATATTTTTTATTGCTTAAAACTTTTAAAAATGTCACAAATTTCACTTTCGCGCAATCGGCACATAGTATCACGGAAAAGAGTAAATCTATATAATTCGTTATCTTTGTTGTTTCGCGTTTTAATACAAAAATTTTGTTAAGTGTGTGGAACGGAAGAAGTTTTTTAATTAAAAAAGCGAAAACGATTCTTAAAAAACAAGAAATGCTTCAAATTTCAGTTTCCTCGAGCTAATAATAGAAGTTATTTAAAGATAAATACGGCTTACGCTTTGATAACAAGTATTAATATTTTCCCATAACACATAGAACACTTATATTTTCTCTATTTTGTGCGTTCTTTGAAATTAAAATTTAGAATTAGACGGCTTAATTTGGCAGAAAGCATCTACTTTTTGTGTAATTTGACTTTGATTTTTGGGCCAGAAAGCAAAAGATAAAGATGTTTATGCTTTAGAATTTAATTTTGTTTGTTGTTTTGCTATTAAAATTCATAAATGTAAACATAATACAAAAACAAAAAAACAACAAAAAAATTTAATAAACATTTGAATAGAAAACAAATACAACAATAAAGCGATGCACAAAATGTGCAATAGAAAAATGAAAAAATAACAGGAAAAATTGTTTAGTCGGCAAAGTTTCGCTGTGTCCAATTTGATGTTGTTTTTGTCTTAGTTGTTGCTATTTTAACCTAGTTAACTGCATGCATATTTATGTTATAGATATTGGGGCGTAGTTAGCTTCTCACAAATAGCTGGGGGTTTGTATTTATTTGGGTCTGGATTTGTTGTTAATATAAACTAGCACAATAGTTTGCGCGTTGGTCGCATTTTCAAAATCTTTAGAAATATGGATGGCCTAGTTAGCTGAAAATATCGAACAGACAAATGGCTTTCACGCATTTTTTCCAAATAGAATGAAATAGGTATTCAGGAATCAAATAGCCCCACAGAAAGTAGTCTAGAGTTGTTAACTCACAAAATCTTGGAGGCCGATTCACACATCCAAAACAGGTCACCAAACGTGTCTTTTAATAAATCAATTGTGGCACCAGCTGAGTGATATGTTGCGCCAACTTGGAATCATATCATGGTTGCTCAATTCAGGAATGAAAAAGTTAGTAATTATGACTCTATACCGATTATTATCGACTGTAACGTTCTGACCTTCATCGTTTTTGAAGAAGTGCGGACCAATGATTCCACCAGCTCATAAAACACACCAAACAGTCAGTTTTTCTGGATGTAAATGTGTTTCGACATAAAATTGAGGATTATCTCTACTGCGAATACTGCAGGTTTGTTTGACGTAGCCATTCAACCAGAAGTGTGCTTCATCGCTAAACAAAATTCACTTATGAAAATTTGGGAACAACGGCAATCTCGTTTTGGGCCCATTCAACGAATCTACGCCTTGCTTGATGATCGTTTGACAGCTATTAAATCAGTCGCCATCTTAAACAGTAATGCCAACTTAAAGTTCTATACCTCGAAAAAAATACCTTTTATCAGATACTAAATTTTGTGCAATGCATGTCACGGCAAGAAGAAGGCCTAGTATGTACATAAATATCGCGGGTACCGAATGAGGCATGACTGTCCGCCCGTCGAGCCTTCCATATAATCACCTAGATCTCGTAAACCACACAATCTAGAGTTATCAAACTACATCTGATTCATTTTTCAATACCGGAAATCTGTAAAAATGTAATTTATTTAAACCACTCCTACTACATTATATAGCATTTATTCTTCTTAATTCTTTTTGGTTAATTATAAATTGTATATTGTTGTATCCCAAAAATTTCAATAATAATCCCCCAAGCTTGGCCACTGTTATTGGATATGTATTGTATATATGTATTATGTTTGCTTGTATGTGTTCCAGAAAATAGTGTGCATTTTTTTTTGATTTTCGTTTGTGGTCAGTTTTTGATAAATTTAAAAATTATGGCAGTTTAGATTTGAGTTTCATGTATGTCAGCGAGTGACATGGAAAAAATATTTCAAATATTTTATATAAATTTAAATATTCTTTTATTAGTTCACTGCCTGATAAAAAAAAATGAAATGTTGTTAATAAATTAACAGTTACAGGGAAAAATGTCATATACTCTTGCATTTATTGACCGTACAGCAAATAGGCATGCATCTATATTCTATATTCACTTTGATAAAGTTCGATTGAATGCGATTTTTTAAAGCTCTTTATGAAATTCATTGTATAGATTTTTAGTTATTTTCTGAAGAATATGTTTGGAAAAAGTTTTTTTTCACAACGTTAGTGTATTGAGTTATTCGAAGAATAAGCATTATTTACAAATAAGTGCAAGATGTACAACTTTTTTGGCTCACTTTTTATGAAGCATTCATTTGTCTTAGAAGCTAACTAAGCCATCCAAATCTGGCTTATACTTTATTTCCAGGCAGCATGAATGCAACGATATCCTGCTAATTTGCTGCTGACTCTCACTGACACATAAACTGGGTGGCACTCTCACCTCAAAGTGTAACGCTCAAAAATGTGAGTGTTTACTTAACTTTATGTGCTTAACCACTTTACTTTTTGGCCCAAATACATATAGACTTTTAAACTTTTATGTGTTAGGTCGTAAAAAGCAAATGTTGTTAGGGTTTTTTGGTTGCTCATACGCAACGTTTGACACGACAAAATTTGTTGCATCGTTATAATTATGTTGCCTTTTTAGTGTTGCTTGACGCCTGCCTGAGCAATAAATGAACCACAACAACAAACACTAACTACACGCTCTAAGCCAATTTGACAGAGGGCCAAAAAAAGCCACTAAGCTTGTAGCAGTAATAATAAAAATTTTGTAAAGGGATAAGGCGGCTGACGATATTGGCATACACTGCGTATACATAATACATTTTTTCAATTTAAATATGTTTATAATTTACAGGGCAGTGGTCTGCAATGCATCTAATTTTAAGATTTTGCAATATATGCTATAAGAATGTATGCAATTTTTGGAGTACGCTGCGTATACTTAATGTAATTTACAATTGGCGTTCAAATTTTTAAATTTTTATTTTTTCGTTCTTAGTTTTTTTTTTTTGGCTTGTTCTTTAAGCAGATTTATGATGAAAATAAACGACATACTAGTCTATAGCACTTCTTACTATATGTTTGCAGGGTATGAGAACAACAAAAACGCCCAAGCAATTCAATTCAAGTTCGCGCGCCGTTTTCCCTTTCTCACAATTACTTGAATTTATGTGTGTCTGTGCCAAAGTGTGTTTGTGTCTGTGTGAGGGGATTTGTGGTTTTGTGGGCGTGTGAGTTTTACTTTCATTTTTGTTACTTTCTTAAAGCACACACACACAAACACAGACACTCACACATATGCACTCTTTTGCCTTTTGCTTTATTTGATTTTTATTATCAAACGGCTGCTGTCTACATATATTAGTATATTATACTCTTACAACGAGTGCATTCATTTTGTTATGATATGGCTAGCAAATAGACGCTATTTGCCTTGGAAAATCATCCTAGGCGGAGCTTTGAAACAATGACCATAATCATGGGGAGTAATTTAATTTCAGCAAATTAATTGATAAGTAGAAAGATATTAACCATCATACATCAACTTAGAGCTATGAGGCCCATGTTGCTAATTCAAGCCAGCAATAACATTTTTAATAATTGAGAAATTGAAAATAATTTCTTCCAATCGCGGCAACGTGTAAAAACTATGACGCTTATGAGTTTAGATACAACAATAGAATCTAAGTTAAGAACTAAATTCAGAACTATAGAAAATTCACTCATCAGGCTATAATACTTTCCTCGTTATCATTTAATTTTTCCAAATTTTAACATTTTCAAAATGTTTAATCTTTAGGTTAACTGGACTTGGTTTTACCCCTTAAATTATATAAATAAATAAATAAATTTATAATTAAAACACCAAAAATTATTGAAGAGCACTTCAAAGTACGACAAGAATCGAGCTTTATTTCGTGAAACTGCTGTAATAATGTTTACAGGGTTGGAAGTTGCTGAGAAAGTAACCCACAAATTAAATATAAATATTAAATTATTAATAATTATGAATTATTGAGGGAATAGTGGCAACGGAGATAGTCTATGAAGGTTATGAGCTTAGAGATATCAATGGGGTCTGTTAAGAAAGTATCAGAAAACATGATTGAATACTACAGCAAAGTACGCAAGAATGAGCTTTATGTGGTGATCCCATTGAAATATTGCTTGTAGGATAGATGTTGCTGACAACCGGGAATTACGCAGATAAAAATTATGACTTTTTTAATTAAATTTTAAAGTTCTTAGGGTTCTTGGGAAAAAAATAAATGAATATGTGAATAAATATTGTACTTTCACTTGTTTTTTGATAGTAATTAATTTGTATGATTTTAAGTAAACTTTGAAAATGCATATACAAGCAGTCATTCAACGCGAGTAGTTTTTACGCTTCAAGTATGGAGGTGCGGAATGATGCAGAAGCAAGGATAGCCAGTGATGTCGAACGGCGTTTGTTTGCTTGTGAACAGCTTCTCCTAGCGTAAAAACTTTGGGGACTTCTATATTGTAACTAGCGAAAAATTGGTACATTACGATAAACCGAATCGTAGAAAGTTATAGTGTTAAAGTCGTGCTCTGCATTTGGTAGGACTAGCTGAGTATGATATATTATGAGCTAATGAAGCCAAGTAAAAATATTACACCAAATCGATAAAGAAGTTGCAACATAATGGAAAAATGGCCAAGATACAAGCGCAGACCTGACATAGGAATGTTCCATCGGGACATTGCTCGATCCCACGTCGCAAAAATGTGAAAAAATACTTGGAAACGGTGAAATGGGAGATCTCTGCCATACCATCCACACGCTGCTCCACGTGTTCCGATCGATGGCAAATAATCTAACTTTATATCAAGTAGCCAAAAAGCTTATAAAACCTGAATCAACTGGAAAGATGAGCCATTTTTCTGTCGCAAAATACACATGCTGGCAGATAGATTGACGCAAGTAGTAGATAAAAACAGCCAGTATTTTGAATACCATCAATATATCGATTGACAAAAAGACATCAAATTATTAATAAAAGAAAGTAAAGTTGTAAAATAGAATCACGTTTTCTTAGGGTATTGATAAGTTGCATCTTCTGATTTTCGATTTTACTTCTGTTTGCTGCTTGTTGTTATTTGTTGCCTGCCATGGCTGTTTAACATTTTCTTAACATTTTACTTCTCTTGCTTTACGCTTTTCCTCCAATGTTATTTATACATATTTTATTTGTATTCTTTCTAATGCATGACAAGCAAATCGCCTGGCGCGTGTTTAGCATGAAAAGTCATACACACAGATACAAATATACACAAACACATACACACACACACTCACAAATACACTCAGATACACTCTCTTTTTGTGTTCTTTGTGTGTGTTTCATATATGTGCCTTACAAATTTGTGTTTTTCTTATAGTTCTGATAGCAGTCCCTTAAGGCAACCCAAACTACGTAAACTTTTGCCAGTCGCTACTCTATTCCCATACCCTACATTTGTACGTGTTATTCGCACGTTTTTCTGCTTTATGGCTGCTTTATTATGTGAAGTGAAACAGTGTTAAGATGTGTTCGAACAAGCAATGTTCTTCATGGTTGCTCAAATTCCAACAATATTTTAAACATGAAAATCAACTGAAAAATAAAGCGTATTAAATTTCACAGCATGTGGGGTGCGCTTCCGTAGTACTAGTGCACGCGGTGGTTTAATTCACCCTGTAGCACTGGAGAATTTGTCTAGCACTGAACTAGCCAGCAAAACGATGTGGGTCCTTGTGCTCTTTGAAGAGGTATTAATAGAGATATCCTCATATACCATCTTTGGAGCAATGACCATAGTCAAGATGACTACATTTATTTTTATGTATTTAATTCCGCAAGAACAATTTTTTAAAAGATGAGATACCTTTGACTGCTTTTGGACAGCATTACCTTATATTATATTTAATAAAATATTTCTCTAAGTCAACCAAATTGTTGTACTTCATTAATCTTTCACAAAAATGTCATCGCTAATTATCGTTTGACGACTAAAAAGATTTCATATTCTACATTTCGATATTTGCGTATTATAATATAAAATGTACACGTTTCCAGTACTTAAAATTTAAAAAAAGATTATATTACTTAAAAAAAGGTTGAGTTATGTTATCCTTCGGAAAATTTACTAAACGAAAAACCATTAGAAGATAAAAAATATCGCAATATTATATTTTTTTTGCTAAAACTTTATCGACGTGTGACCACAGCTTAAGGATAACCTATGCGTATATCCAATGACTGCAAGTCCGTAATGTCCGTGTTTGTTACTCGATATTATGTTGGCTATATAAAAGTGTGTATACATGTGTATTATATTTTTAGCATGGCTCGTGCTTACGTGCGTAACGTGTTAAAAATAACACTCCACGTTGCGTATACGCCATGCTGTGCAGAAAATTAAAGCCTATTGTTCAAACTGTTTAATTAAATTGAGTGAATTTGGTGCTTTGAGTTTTTTTTCGCTATTACTAAATTCGGTTCATTGAAATGTTGTACATTATCAACTCCGTCATCATCATCACCATCATCATCATTATTACTATGAACATTATCATTATCATCGAGTTGTCTGTGCAAGCGCAGATATGTAATAGCCCTTAAAAAGTTTCAATTTGTTACAGTTTGGTTCGCAGAGTTTAGGCAACTTTGTTGCATATTTTAACAGCCAATGGGGAGCAATTAGGGGCACTCAAGCGAGCAACACCCAAGAGCTGCTCACATTTGGCACATGCAACAAGATGGTGTTTTAGCTGCTTCATGTGGCAGCCACATCAAGCCAATGTCGAAGCATCAAAGTGTAGGCGTTTTACTTACCTAGATGTTGCTCCTTATGCTACCTTTGCTCTGCAACGCTCAATTATGTAAATTTTTTTAGAATTTTTTTTTTGTGCTTCCCAGCTTTTACGAATCCTTGAAGTAAATGCAGTGAAAACGTCGCAAATGCTTTGCTCTACGGGGAATTGAATTAATAAACTGCAAAGATAGAGAGAAAGAGAGAGAGCGTAAGTGTGTGAGCGAGTGAGTAGAGAGTCAAATGCGAAAATGAAAATGTTTTGAATGCTTAATGGATTTTTAATACAAAAAAGTGCTATAAAGTCACTCGAACAACAACACCAAGTATTGCAGCATACAGCAATATGCTGCTTGCTAGGTACGAGGGCAGCTTATAAAGTTTTCGGTATAATCATAAATTTTTTTCATTACTAACTTTACTTTTTTTTTATAAAAATAGTAATTGGGTCATAAACGCCGTAAATGTAGATGGATCTCACTACATCAGAGTTCTTCGAAAATTCGGACTTCCAAAAGCCATCCGTAGTTGATAAATTCTAAAGGAAATTAAAGCCATAGGGAAATCTGGTATTTTGGTTATATAAATTGCATAAAACCCTATGAGATTAAGATGTTAATTCAATTTGTTTACTTTATCAAACAATATATATATATATATATACTTGTAAGCGATTTTGATCAAAAATTAACGAAATGATTGATATTTGAATCTTAAGCCCAAGTTATATGCATCATTTTGGTATAATGAACGCAGTTTGCAACACATAAAGGGTGTTTTTTTTCGAGCCATAGAACTTTAAGTTAGCTTTACTGTTCAAGATGGCGACCGAATTAACAGCTGTCAAGTGATTTATTCTCAGTTTGGTTTGGCACTTCAAGAATTGAAGCCAAACGATCATCAACAAGGCGCAGATTCGGCGAATGGACCACAAACGTGATTGCCGTTGTTTCCGATTCAACTTCAGGCTAAATGACGTAGCGTCAACAAACAAAACCGCCGCATTTGGAGTGAACCTAATCCTCAAATATAAGTCGAAACACCGTTACATCCACAAAAAAAAAATGGACTGCTTGGTACGCTTTATGGGCTGTTGGAATTATTGGTCTGCATTTCTTCAAAAACGATGGTGGCGAGATTAGCCATGATTACTAACTTTTTCATTCCTGAAATGAACAACCATGATGTCCAGGAGCTGTGGTTCCAATAATACGGTGCAGCATGTCACACAGTTCGTGCCACAATCGATTTATTGAAAGACACGATTGGTGACCGCCTAATTTCACGTTTTGGACATGTGAATTGGCCTCCAAGATCTTGTGATTTAACACAGCTAGAGAACTTTCTTAAAGTCATTGGTCTATGCGGATAAGCCACAAACACTTAACCATTTGGAAGAAACATTCGTCGTGTTATGGCCGATATTCGGCCACAAATGTTGGCAAAAGTCATGGAAAATTGGACGTCCAGATTGGACTACATCCGAACCATAGATGCCAGCAAACATATTTAAAATGTAGCGCCACAAGATTATCTTTCGGATATATATAACTCATCTCCATTGTTGGTTTATTGCAATTTAAAGTTCTATACTCCAAAAAAAAAAAACACCCTTTAGTGCTGATGGTTAAATCTATTGCCCAAATCTAGTATCCACGAGGTACAGAGTATAAAAAGTTATTGAAGTAATCGGTTGTTTAGCCCTAAAGCGTCATGCATGATTCAGCAGGTTCCTGTATCGATCCTGTATCAGGTCAGTGCCTGTTTGATAAAAATATTTTTTCACTGAAGACAATTATTTTAAAACTTTTTGAAATATTCATTGATTTCCCAGCTTTTTAGTTTTCTTTGTGCCTTAAGTTTGGATATACAACTACTTTATATTTATAATGGATTTCTTTGTCACAATTTCAAAAGAAAAATTTTCTTGTTCGCCCAAAATTTAAAACAAATTTACAAAAAAGTGATTTCTCGTCCATGTTGATATCTTTTCAGTCATCCCTTGGTATTGGCAACTGATTTTGTATTATGTCAATGAATCTTGATCTTTTCTAGTGTCAGTCATGGATTTTGGCAGCTGTCTCATTAGCTCATTTAACTATTCTGCTTGCTTGTAATCCAAACTATGCATTTTAATTTTCCTCTTTTTATTTCTATTTACCTGACAAAGCCATTTATGAAAATATATACAATAATATATACAACTTGAAGCGCAGCTTAACAATACACTCACTTTATATTACAAACTTATATTCTATATAACTTTTTTTTCGATTAATGCACTTAAAGGCTTGTGCCTGTAATGGATTTCTGTATAACAATAATAAAAAATTCATTTTAAAAGGCTACGTAATATCTCCTGAAAGCTGTATACTCTCTAAGTGCAGTAATTATAAAATTATCATTATCTTGAATGCATTATATTGCTCGAGTGATGAATTTTATATGTGTTTTATAATAAAACTATGGGCAAAAAAAAGTAATTATAAATTAAAATATTTAAAACTAAACAAAAAATTTAGAAAATTTAAAGAAATATTTTGTGTATTTTTTTTTGTTTGACTTCGTAAGCTAAAGACTTAAAATTAGATATTTTTCAATGATTTGTAGCGCTAGGTTAAGAGTCGGCAAAAAATATTGTGTTTAAATTAACGCCAGCAACTTTATCATAAAATAGCAATAGACATTGAATTCCTTAGTAGGACTTGATTGCGAAAATTACATCCGAATATATTAATTCAAAATTGAATTAAAAATGATCAAATTGATCAATACAATACAAATATTTAATTGTAAGCGAAACGATTCCTTTGCCAGTATAGGATTTAAAAAAAAATTTTAAACGAACACGAAAAAAATGTATTTAAAATTGTCAAATTTATCAAAGCTTCACCACTTTGGCTTGATAACTAGGACGATTCAACCAATTGCCCATTAAGGATTTAGTTAATTTAATTTAGAATTTTGTCCTAGAATTTTTTACAATTTCATGGATGTCACTTTAAGAATGCATAACAACAGACTTTTTTTATATTCTAACCCATCTGAGTGCCTATAAAATATAATAGGTAAAAATATTCCCTTTAGTCATGAAAAATTATTCTCAAAGTGTATAAAACTTTGTAGCAAAATAGGTGGCATATAGATTCTATTGCAATTTTCGATATAATTACTTCAAAAAATTACATTTTAATTTTGTTTACAAAATTTATACAAATATTTTGTATAGGGCAGTGATGAAAATAAAACGAACTTAAGTAAAACTATTTTGTGAACACTCTTAGATATTGTGCAATTCTTACCTAAAAGTTGCTGCACTATAAATTATAATATTATTAAGTTAAATTTTTCTAATGGAGGAAAATGTGGGATTGAGATTGACTCTATGGCCTAACTAAAGTTTTTGTAAATGTAAATTATCTCATCTCCCCATTCGTCTTTAAGAAAATGCTAGTTAAAGAATTTGTTTGTCATTAATAATTCAATCTAACTCAGAAATACGATATACAACCAAACTTAGTAAAACTTTAATATACCCTTGGGAAAGTGTATTGTGTAACTATTGTGCCGCCCGAAGAGCAACTTGGTTTCGCATTTCATAATCGTAATAATAACAACGCGTCATGGCTCACAATAGAACAGTAGGCAAACCAACTACCTACACCTACCAATCCAGAGCAGCAGTGCTATCCACATCCAACAGTATCAACCCGGCAGCCATTGAGGTTAAGCGTGCCAAACAATGGGAAGCATGACGGCATAACTTGCCACCAGCCTTGGCAGTGTGGCAGCTAACAACAGTTACGGCCTGCCGAGTTGAATGTTGCACGTTGCTCCAAATGGAGGCCAGACAAAAGCGTCTTGCATATTGTACTCTCTGCCCAAGGTAACATTGCATACAAGAATCATGAATGAAAATCATTTACCCGATGCAGCAATGTGAAAGCATTAAGCAGAAATAAGATGAAAAATAAATGATTTAAGAGGAGCATGCGCAACGGATTTACAATTCGTTAAGGCATATCAACTTGCCACAGTTGCCGCGATACGGCTACAGATACTACTTGTACCTAAGTAACTCTGAGATAAAGATCGCAACTGAATTGGAATTGTGCGACTTGAAATGAACATTAGAAGTTTAAAGAATAAAGAATAAAACTAAATGTTTCCGTAATTGTTTGCGATTTTATTGTGTGTTGGCGTTCACTTTAGAAAGTGCCAGACGGATCAACATGAAAAATCTACAGTTTGCTTGTCGTCAGAGTCAACCAAAGACAACGTCTCCGTCTAATGCACAGTGACGTTATCTCGGCCTTATCTCGACCAGCGCAATTCGCTTTGTACTGCCGTTGCAATACACTACACTTGAAGCTGAGTATGCTACACCATGGCTGGTGGACAGTAAAGCTACATCATTAATATTTAAAAGAAAAACTTTTTTATCTTGATTAAGTGTCTTAATTTTGTTCATAAAATATTTATCAACGGAATTAGAAGACTTTGAAATATTTTTTATTTATGTATTTGCTTTTTCCAAGACTATTACAATTTCTTAAGCTAGTGAACAATAAGTAATTTACAGAGTTTAGTTATTTACAACTTTACAACTGAAAAATTTAAATTGCGTTAAGTATAAATATTTACATTCAAGTTAATAATATATAAACAAGGAAAATAGGAAGAAAAACCTTAATAAACTTTGAAATATATTTTTCTTCGTACAAATTTTGTATATTGAGGGATTGAGTGCATCCTGACAACAGTTGGCATATGCTCACATACCATTATTAAAAAGGGTGAATTTTTAGCAAAAAGATTTTACCGAAAGAATTCTTTATTAACAGTTGATGAGGTTTGTATTATTGCCAAACACGTTGATAGCTTAGAAATAATTAAACTTTATTATATTATCATTTATGCTCATTAAGGCAAGTCTAAGTTCTCATTTTACTCACAAGCTTAACTTTTCAAAAATTTAATAGGTTATTGTTCACGTTATTGTGAATAGCGAATAATAACGTAAGATGACATTTTTATTTTTCCTAACATGGCGCTTCAAAGAGTCTGTGGCACATGCCAGATAGTTCGCGATACAAAGTTCTAAAGGAACGGCGAGTTCGCTTGGCAGCGTCTTTCACATTTGAGCTCGCACAGTGGGCAGTCTGCCTCATGCGTTTTTAAGACCGTATTTCAAGATTCATACCATAGTAGAGTTTCATTCTGAGTTACCGGCCGGACCTAGCATATGGACTATTAGCAGAGCAGCCGTTTTTTTTAAACATTCAGTTATTATTCAATCGATTTATTAAAAGATTTCAAATATAGTTAAGTGCATACATTTAACGAAAAAGTGCATTTCATAGTCGGTTTATCAGCGCGCACAATTTTTTCAAAGTCTTGTCATAATATGCGCCGACCGTTGTTGCTCTAATCAATTTCAAATGGCGGCGTGGCGCCCATTATTCCAAAATGTTATGGAGAGTCGTGCGCGGAAAAACTTTTATCAGCATTTGGCAATCTTTTTGAAATATTTTTCCATATGCCTCACAAACTGCCTCCGACTGACTGGTTGACCGAATGACTGCCTGGCTTCACTATGCTTCATCTTGTTGAGATTAGGCAGTTGTCAGCAGCAGCAGCAACCACATT
This sequence comes from Chymomyza procnemis, assembly GCA_035046065.1. Lineage (NCBI taxonomy): Eukaryota > Metazoa > Arthropoda > Insecta > Diptera > Drosophilidae > Chymomyza > Chymomyza procnemis. The sequence goes on along the minus strand of JAWNOJ010000013.1, from coordinate 24,705,039 downwards.
CAAGAGGGGGAAGGGAAGACAGTTGCTGCGCTTTCGGCATTCACCCAGATTTCAGTACTCTATTGCTGCAACATTTTGAGATAGTGCTGCACTTTAAAATATTGTAAATACTTAAATGTTTAAGATAAGATACCAAAGATGAAGCGTGAAAAATGCAACACATTAAGACTTATCACGACTTTCTACTTTTTGCCGCAGACGAAAATCAGGTGGCGAACATGAAATTCAACAGGTTACGGAATTTCCAGGTAAGCAGATTTCGGCTTAGTTAATCATTTAAAACATTTACGTAAAGCTGTTTAATTTTGGCTCTAATAGACAAAAATCAAGCTATTTGTCGAGAATAGCGCTGCTCAAAGTTCAAATAAGAATTGCTGTGGCAGAAATTCTTTGTGGCAACTCACTCGCCGCCGCACGTGGTACCACCTGAAACGTGACGACTTTCTCTGCCCATTACAATGATTTAAGAATTGTATAACTCACAAATCAGTAAAAAACTAAAAAATAAGTTAAAGGATAAATGTAGTGTTGCTGCAACATGTTGCCGCTGGCGTACCAGATGTGCACATAAATCAAAATCAAGTGCCTTCAAGGGGGCCAGTGCCCCGGCGCAGTCGTGAAAAGTTCTGGTACTATAAATTATATTGCCTCAGGTCATGAGAGAGCTGCATTTTTGCGCCAATAAAAATAAAAACAAAAATGAAAATAAAACAAAAACAAAAAAACAGAGATACTATCGTATATGACATCGATGTGTGTGCCAAGTGTTTGATTTCTCAAAAGCTTTTCCGCAAATTTTCATTTTCATTTTTATGATGCGCCACATGGACATGGACGGCGGCACGGACGAACGCAAAACGTAAAGAGCCAACATAGAAGAGGCACACTGCAGTTCCAAAGCAATACGATTTATATGATCATCGGCTTTTGCCAACGTTTCATCATAATGTTTTTGATAATAATGATGCAGATGACGAGCCCTGATGATGTTGGGCGGTGGGGTATTGTTTGGAGCATTTATTTATCGAATTTCTTTCACGTAGTTGGCAGACATGGAACGTTGCCGGCAACATCAACCACACCGAGTGTATCCATATGATGGGTGTGTGTAGACTTTTGTCTGTAGCTGTTTGTTGTTCTTTTTTTTTTTTTTGGTATGGTTGTGTCGTGTGCTTTAGCAGATCAATGTACACTGCAGATAGAGATATAGCATTAGATATACATCTGTCTGTGTGTCGAAGTAGTAGTCGCTCTGTCTGGAAAGACACAATGCCTTAGTTTTAATGCTTCAACTGCTACTGGGACGGTCTTTATACCATGAAATGCATTATTGCTTTTCTTGCTTTTTGTTTTTAGTTTACCGCAAAGCAACAGAGACATTCTGTGTGTTTGACTGCGTGGTGCGATATCAAGTCCAAAACGAAAAAGTTGAAATAAAATACATACCAACGTTTCGGTTTATTATCTTTTACCTTAAGGAAACTAAGGTAACGATATTTTCAATATGATTTCGCGTTAAATTCTCGTAGCTCTCTAAGTAAATGCAGTTGTCTACTAAATATGCGTTTGGGGATGCGTTTAAATGCCTGTGGTAAGTCGGAAGCTGGCTAGCGAGTAACTGGTTCATTATGTAGAAAATGGTTACTGCAATAAGTTGTGACAATATGATGTTGTGGAGATTCATTTTTAGAGGAAAAAAACGCCTAGCTTTTATCATTTGGGTCAGATGAGAAGAATCAGCCAGGTTGAATAAGAGAGTAGAGTTGGCAGTCCTAATGCATCAGCGCGTATCTCAGTTGGCAGTTCAGTTGCAGCAGCGAGAACCAGAGCGCGTCGGTACAGAAGCAGTTCGTTGGCAGATGACATATAAAATATAAAAAGTCTGTTATTGGTTCCTTGTATAACTTTTGGAAGGCACAGCAGATTCTGTAAAATTGCAACTTAATGGTAGCGTACTCGCCACAAAAGCCGAAAGTCTGTGGTTCGATTCTCTGCAGCAGCACTGGTGACTAGAAGCCGCAAAACTAGCAAAAATTGCACTATTTGCCTAAATAAGATAGATTCCTGTTCGAAAAGCAAATAATAAAAATATCCTACGCTTTTGGTGCGACGACAACACTGTAAAGGCGATTAGTCATTGCGATTAAATTAAAGCCTTAAATTAGTATCGTTAAAATGTTAAAATGTTGATTTTCGTGGTCTTCCTTTCCTGGTTATTTTTTAAAACTGCTTGTTCTCTTTTATGCTATCTTTTGAACACTTTCATGATCTTTGGGACTTTTAGTAATAACCAACAATAAACTGGGGTATTTCCAGATATATTGTTGGTCAGTCAATTCATGCGTAGGATATAGCAATCCCAGCTTCAAGACATTTTTTGCAAAATAAATCCAGAGATATCATATTCCACGGATTTCCATAAAAATGTATCAATGACGCCTTTCCGAACAATCAATATTTGCTTATGAATGGGATTTTTGAGGCCTCACATGAAGACTAAGTGTCCACCAAATGTACAAAATATTGTTTATAAATAAATCAGCCCATTGTCTCTTTGAAGCTGACAGCGGCTATGACTCTATTATTGTTATGAATATTCAGTTTACACTTTTGTCACTTTCATATTATACTTGTATGAAGTGTCCAAGCGTAATCCTTATATTAATATAGTATTCCATTTTATACACGCCGAGATATCTCTCCATATTAATTACTACAATTCTTGAAATATTCAGCTTGATTAAAAATAACTTCATTTAAAATTTTCTACAAGTTTCAACCTTATTGCATATCACGATTTGAATAAATATTTTTACCTTCGCTCTAATGTCCAATTTTATTTATAATGTTCAGAATAAATTAATCAACAAGAAATTTCCATTAACAATTAAAACACGTTTTATGCAAAATATAGAAACAGGTAGATATCTGATTTTTGCATTCGATGATTATTTAAAAAACATTTAATGAATACTGTATCAAAATAAGCAAAAGTACAAAAAATATAAGTAAATCATATCTCTAAAACACTTCGACTACAAAGTAAATGGCGTTGCCAGATTGGTTGCGTTTTCAACGACTCGACAAACAACTTTGCTCCCAAGAGATAAACTAAAAGAATGCAAGAAGAATAGAAAAAAATCCTTCCCAGTTAGTTCTAACTTCAACGTGGTTAACTAAAAACTTTTCTCCCTAGTCAGTTCCTGAGTCAACTGTACACACACAGATACACTCGAATCCGAATTCAATTTGCGGTAGTCCCGCGTGGCACACTCACGTTCACAAAAACTAATGCACACTGTGAGATTCCTGCTTCTTTCGCCCCCTGCTGTGGCACAAAAAAAAGGAGCAAAGAAATAACACGAACAACTTTTCTGCCACATTGGCCAAGTTAAGCGTTGCCAGAAAGTTTGTCGCATGCCCCCGTGACCTTTGCGTCGCGTTTGCAGCAACTTGGAGTGCTATTTATATAATTACTTTATAAAAAATATATATATATAAAAATAAAAATAAAAAATAAAGGGAAAAAATGAACTTGAAAATGTTATGTTATATGTAAAAATTTGTAGACATTTTGACGTTGTTTGCTTGTTGCCGTCAAGCTAAACGAACTGAGCTTTTAGGTTTATTTATATGTTCTGGTTTATTTTTAGAGTGCACGCCAAATCCTGCCATATCCTGGCAAATCTATTTTAAATATTCATGTGGCCATTTTAATTGACTTGTAGCTTTTGCCATTGGCTTTAAATATTTTATGCTTTTTTATTTTCAGACATCACAAGCATTAAAACGTAAAATATTATTTTTATTAAGAAGATTATTTTTATTTTATGCAAAGCTTTGATTATATTTTTACATATGTTATTTATTAATCACATGTAATATTATTTACTTAAATATTTGGTAGTACTATATTGTGAAACAAGTATAAAAACTGTATGAAATTGAAAATTAAATTTGTATCTTGATGCACAAAACGAAAGGTAAATTTTGCAGAACTCGAATCTATAACAAAACCATACAAATCTAGATACATATCTTTTCATATGAATCTGATAGCCCAATCAATTAATAAATAATAATCAAAATTACGCAAGAAATGGTGGCGCAAGTTAAATTTAGGCACCGATGACTTTGGCGCACATTGTACGCACTTTTGAGAACGTTAAATAAAATTTGATACCATATTTTTATTTTTATAACAACATAAAACAAGAAAATCATTTCTGCATGTTGACTTGATTGAAAAATTATTTATTTATCTTAAAGTAATTTCTGCGTCAATATTTCCCTAACTTCATACCATTTTGTAGATTTAATTATGCATTACGCGAACTTTTCGAATCTTAGAGCAAACCTTAATAACCTCTACGATTTCCTATCCTATGAAAAGTCTTTTCAATCCATCTCTTTGTCTATGTAAATTCATCTTGACCAAATCGAGCATCTTTGTGCGGAAAAACAATTTTTTATATAACAACAGATTGCTTTGAAATTGACGAAGCCAAGCTAAGAATTTTGATAATCTTTATAAAACAATTAACACTTTTTATTTAGTTTAATTTTGCATAATCACTTAATATATTTGTAATCGAGTTGTTTTTTTCTTTAACTTGTTGAAAAACTGTCCTTTTGATAAAATATTTAATAAATACCACCAAAACTTTCTTTGTTATAAAGGGTGTTATTTTTTAGAGGCATAAAACTTTAAATTGCAATAAAACAACGATGCATTATTTGATTGACTTTATTTATCCGAAAAATAATCTTGTGGCACCACATTTTAAATATTATTTCTGGCTGGAGCTACGGCTGGCTCGGATGTAGTCCAATCTAGCCGTCCAATTTTCGATGACTCGGTGTTAAATCACAAGATCTTGGAAGCCAATTCGGAGGTCCGTTTTCTGCATATAATGGTGTTTCGACATAAATTTAAGGATTATCTTCACTCCAAATACGGCAGGTTAGTTTGTTGATGTGGCCATTCAACCAGAAGTACGCTTCATCGCTACACAGAATTCTCTTATGAAAATAGGGAACAACGTCAGTCTCGTTGTGGGCCCATTCGACGAATCTACGCATTGATTGATGATCGTTTGACTTTAATTTTAGAATTTCCAAACCAAAATGAGAATAAATCACTTGACAGCTGTTAAATCGGTCCCCATCTTGAACAGTAATACCAACTTGAAGTTCTATACCTTTCAAAAAATCACCCTTTACTTTTATTGCGTACTTGGCTGTACTACTTAACCCAATTTACGTTATTTTTCAATACATTTGAGACTGTCGGCAGCGTAAAACTCTATTATACGAAATCCGTAACCACTGCCCAAAGTATATAATCCAACGTGAATAAATCGCAGCTTCGCGCTTTTTCGTTTTTACAGACTACGCTATTTTCGATCCTTAGAAGCGATGGTAAATCATCTTGTCGCCCTTGTCCCAGTCGAATTTATTTTTTATTTTCCATTTAAAAAAAATTACGGGGTCCGCTGGCGCCTATTTCTTATGCAAAGAAACACCAGCATATTACCAGACATAAATCCGCAACAAACACTTTACTCATACGGGTATTCTGTGATACACGATTTTTTAGTACTTACAATAAAATTGTTTTTTAACTTTTTATTTTTGAATTCTTGAGAAATCTTAAGAATCGGTTGCTTGTAATTACAATGTTTAATAATAAGTCTTGATTAAATATAAGTTACTAGTACAAATTACATTAATCATTGATATTTTCTGACTTCATTGATACTTCGTTTTAAAATTTGGCAATTTCCAATTTTTCCAACTACCTTCAAGGATAAAGCATCTTATTTCACACAAACTTAGGTTATTACTGAATATCTGACAGACTCCACAGTTAAATTTTGTGCAAAATTTTATGTAAAAATTCTTACATTTGAAAGTTCAAATTTAAAAATCTAGTGTTTTTCTGATAAAAGATAAATCATAGAATAATATATATATATTATTTTCTTGCCTATTTCTTCAAAAAAACTGTGCCTTGGCTATGCCTGTAATAAAGATATCTAGAAACGATGACAGAGGTATAAATTTAATTATTAAATTATTGTTAAATCAGGAAGATGCCCCACAACAACATCAAAAAAGATTTATGTTGTTACACTCGTACAAGAAATTTTGAAGGAAAATAAATAATTTGCGACTATTTTGACGGGAGAAGTATTGGGAATTAAAGGAACCAAAAGGTGAACATTGCAAACTATCAGGTACATTTCAGTATTGGTATTTCAAATAATATTTGTTCACATATCATTATTCTTTGCAGCTTCGTTCCAGTTAGGAACCTCTAAATCATTTTATACATTATTTTATCAACGGGCATTCGGTAATTCAACTAAAAATCTTCTTAAACTTAGTCGTTCCACCAAATTCGGTAGACTAATTAAATAAATGTCTTCCGCAGTTCTTCGTTGGCGCGATTGTGATAATTATTAGCAATATCGTCGGACCATAAATACCTATTGAAAATGTACAGTCTAGCACGCTTCACATTCTTATGTTAATATATGTATAGTTTATTTTCAAAGAGTTTCGTTTCGAAAAATGCTGATAGCGAAAAATGTAGAGTTTTTCTTTATAATCCCTTAAGCAGTTCACAGAATTGTGTTGGTAACTATGCTTTTGAAACTCGTTGAGTACTTCGAAATGATATTTGTTTTATGTTTTGTCCGAAGTAATCAATTCAGCACACATATCATTTGCGTTTCTAAATATATGGGCATAGAATGTTCCGTGCTCTGTCCCAATGCGTAGCTTTTCGTATTATCGTCCCCCAATAAAAAAATACTATTATATATATCTAGCAGATGAAAAAGTTTTATAAAATATTGACATTTTCACTTTCATATCGGTCATTGGTATGAAGGCGCCCTTGACAAAAACGTTGATTTATTGAAGTTATCAAAGGCGAAATTCTCAAGTCGCAGTCACGTTAAGTACTTAGAACCATTGCTGAACTCCATTGGCGCCACTCAAAGTACCACCAAGAAGAAAAATAACTAAAGGGAAACACTCGGCTTAGCCATGAAATCCGAGAATATCATTTTTAGCATTGTAGGCGGTCATTTTGTGTAAATATTAATGCGCATACAAATAGCAAGCGAGCATAAATTTCCGAAAGTTACGAGCTAATAGGGAAGGCCGCAGCATAAATATCCAAACTGAGTGGCTCAGGGATGGAACTAAAAGAAATATCTATATATAAATGCGAAGATTATGTTTGGAACAGCAAATGTGTTTATGTATTTTATGATTGTGTTCGTATGTGTGTGGTTGGACTTTGTTTATTTGCATTTCCTGTGCTCAACGGAAGTTGGCCTGTCAGTTGGCCCCAGAGCCCTCAATATGCGCCTACTTGCTTGAATTTGCTTCTTCTTTCTTTATTTCGCTAAGTCCTAACATGCCCTGGAGCTTTGCATAGCCAAATAGCTAGAGGAGCATGGACAGCTTCATAAATAGTACAAGAGATTTGCATTAAGACTTAGTTATTACTTTTTATTATTAAACAATAGAAGCAATTATTATATGTATATGGAATTTGTTTATAGCAAATTATATACGTCTCATGGCTAAATGTTGTTTTTTAATTTGTAGTGCTTTTTATATAACTTTTAATGTTTAAGAAGAAGCGCGCATAGTCGTTAAAAAGTCGTAGAAAATTATTTAAATAAAAGCAACATTATAAACAAATACTTTTGAGAGGCGACGAAAAAATACGCTAATATTAGTTTATACAAAATGAGTATAACCTAAAGTGTTTTGTTGTTGCCCCAACAAATATTAGTTGAAAATATTTTAGAAAATATTAAACAATGTTATCTAATCTTTTATAGACGACTTGTATGTTAAATGTTTTTAAAAGATTTAAAAGCTATCACAAAGTACAATAGTTATTGTATATAAATGCAATGATTAAATAAATTGCATATCTTTTGAATTCGAAAGATAATTAACAAGATTTTTGCTGATATACCCACCATCTGCGATTTCTTGGCATACAAAATTGGAGCAAATATAGCAAAAACGCCAAAAAAAAAATATTTGTTTCTTTAATTGAGTAAAATGTGCAGTCAACAAAACCGCAAATGAGCGCGAGAGCAAGAATCAAACAAATGTAAGTGCGAGAGAGAGAGATGAGACATTGACATATGTGCGTGTGTTGGAGACATAACTTAGAAGAAGAAGATTTTAAGAAGTTTCAAGTACCTTTGATAAGGTTAAATGTTGTTTGCAAACGTTTGCTAAATTAACCATATCAATTTGGAAACTATACTAAAGCAGTTTGTTGGAAACTAGTTGAATAAATGTCTACTGAATTTTTAGCATTTACAATATATATGAAATGTATTTTGATATGTATAATATGCAACTCTTGTGGCCTATAAACTGATAGTTCCAAATTTTTCTATTTTTGATAATATAACTACATTTATTTTTATTTTGTTGTTGTTTTTACTTTTCGCTTTAATTGTTCTTGAATTTAGATTATCTTAATGTTTAAAAGTTATTCTGTAAACTGGCTCTATAATTAGGGTGGCTTCATTTGATTTTCAGAAAAATCTCATAATAATCTGAAAAAGTAATGAAATGATTATTTGGCTCATGATATAATATTGTGATTTTAGATAATTGCATTCGATAGCCCGATTAGGGAACGTCTGTATACAACACTGTCCGAGTTCGGTATTCCTGCAAAGTTGATTCGACTTTGCAGAATGACATTGAGCAGCACCATTAGCTCTGTTAAGGTAGGAAACGACGTATCCGCACCCTTTAATACCGTTCGAGGATTCAGACAAGGTGAAACACCTCTTCAATTCTGTAATGGAAGGAGAACTGCGGAAGACTGGTGTACATCGTACTGGCACTATTTTCTACAAAAGCGTCCAGCTCCTCGCATATGCCGATGCTATTGACATCATTGGGCGTTGTAAGAGAAAAGGAATCAGCGAAAGTGGGTCTTGCGGTTAATGAGGGCAAGACAAAGTATATGCTGTCTAAAAACAGTGATGCGCGGCACCTGGGTTCCCATGTGGTAGCGGACGGCTATACTTTTGAAATTGTCAAGGACTTCACGTACCTTGGCACCGCCATCAACACCGATAATAACATCAGCCTGGAGATTAGGCGAAGAATCACACTATGGTGTCAGTAAGGAAATGTGTAGCAGAGACTTCTCTCGATCGACAAAATTAACGCCCTACAAGACGCTCATTCTGCTCGTGCTGTTATATGGCGCAGAAGCATGGGTTGTGTCGCAGATGGATGCAGCCGCGCTTGGAGTGTTCGAGAGAAAAATTCTTCGCAAAATCTTCGCTCCCTTGCGGATTGACGATGACTATCGTATCCGAACGAACCATGAGTTGTATGAGCTCTACAATGACATAGATGTCGTCCAGCGTATTACGGCACAACGTATGCGTTGGCTCGGCCATGTCGTTCGTATGAACGAAGATGCTCCAATGATAACGAAAGAAGACGAAGGGGACGACCTAAGCTCAGATGGAAAGACCCAGTGGAGGAGGACCTAGTTTCACTTGGAGTGACCAACTGGAGAAGGCGCGCGCAAACTGGTGAGCGTTAGTAAAGTCTGCTGTAACCCGATAACGGGTTGTGATGGCCAAACAAAGAAAGACAAAGAAGCTTAAGGATAATTTCTTGCGCTGAAAATAGTTTTTACCTTAATACAACACAGCACTACATATTCCAACACATCCTACCATATCTCACGAACATAACCTTCATTGTTCACAGTGATGCTTGGGTTACCTCAATCGCTTAAAAATAGTATCACTAAAATCCTCAAAAATCAATCAATTCAAATCTTTCATTCATAATTTTTGTTTTACGAAATATTAGCTGAAACAATAACCAAAACTTAAAAATTGCAATTTAATTTTTAAAAATATAGTTTTTTTTTTGTAAATAAATCCCTGCAAAAATAATTTATCTTTAGTATTAACTCTATTGGGTTTGCTTTATATCCTATCTACCTATTTTTTTCTATCCAATCTAAAAATATAACATTATTCTTTCGTGTATGAGCTGTTATTATTTCTATATCTGCGTTTGAAGAGATTTTATGGCTTTTGTGTAAAATATTACATAATTTTCAAAAATATATATATTATTTTAGTAAATTTGAAAATTTTTTTACTAAATTTTATGTTTCTTGAGACTAAAGTAATCTCAAAATTGCGTCAGTTTTTTACTCAATATATGTTAATTTTTTATTAATCATAAATAATGCTAATTAATGATGATAATAAACAGCAAAAAAATCAAAATATGTGGAAAAGCTTTTTGAATTTAATTTATGATGATGCTTATCAGAAAAAAATATATGTATAAATTATATGCATATTTTATAGTTGGTGGCAAAAAGTCAATGTTAAGGTTGAAATAAATACATATTTCACTTTTACCTAAATACATTTTTTTTTTATTTTCGCGCAAAGTGTGTACAACTTAAAAATGGGTTTTATATTGTGTTCATTTTGTGAGTGTGCGATATATACTATTTAAGGAACCAGCATACAAATTTTTGTAGTTTCGTATATTGTTTAGAAAATGCCGTTGATTATTCGAAAACAATATTAAAAATATATTTTATTTACTCAAAACTTAAGTTTGAAAACAGAAATCTTGTAAAATGTTGTGTCGATTGTTTTAATATAAGTTCGTTGTTGCAAAGCTATCATTACTATTTAATATCTCATTATTGTAATTTTCATCTACATATATAAATGGCCAGCGGTGTTTTTGAGAGTCACAGGTTTTTCCGCAAACCGCTTGACGGATTTTGATAACTTTTTTTTTAAATGAAAGGTACTAAGGAGACGAAGGTTTTAAGTAAATATATATATATATATATATTTTTATTGTCAATATATACATACATATTTTTTCAACTGGTTCGTGAGTTATGAGCATTTGAGCAGAGACTGAAGAAGGCACAAATGTAAATTGTAAATTTAAAAAAAAAAAAAAAATTCTGTCTTTTTCGCTTTTAGAAAATTGGATAAATTCTGTCGTTGGATTAACTAAAATTTCAGTTCTTGCTGTTGCATCTTATTTTATGTAAGTAAACCAATTTAGGGCAACACTGTCGCCAAGCCCAATGGAAAGCTAAATCAGGAGAAAATCAAAGCATTGAACAAAGTGAAAATGCTAAATTGGTTGGCGAAATTCGAAGAGCATCGAGAATTATTTTGAAGAGTGCTGCATTTTCATATGACCCTACTTTGGAATATGATTCGCTTGATGTGGTTTCAATTGGGTCAATGTCAGCTTTTTGTGAATATTGTGAAGCATTTAAATTTGAAAATGAAGCACCTGGATTATGTGGCATGAATGGTCAGGTGAAATTGCCTGAATTGTAACCTTTACGTTCTTTGGTTCGAGGTGGAACACCGCATTCGAATCATTTTATGGCAAACATACAAAATTATAATTCATATATGTTCAAATGACTTCTTTCGGTAATTTATGATAATTTTAAGCCCACGTTTAAGGTAAATTTTAATTTTTCAAGTAATGAAATTCAAACGTGCGATTGTGTAAATATTGATTTTCAACCGATTCAAGGCACAAATTTATCACAAGCTTGGTTCTCTATTGCCCTTCCCCGATGAAAGCTATTCATTTTTACAAATTTATTTTGTGGGAAATTACTCTGTTCAGACCGATCGACGTTGTGATTCATCAAAAGTAAGGAGAGAAATTGTAGATTTGCAAACCATGTTAGGGGAGGTAAATTAATTGGTTCGGCTTTTTCCAAAATGCTCTTGATCGAATGCCGTGGAATGATTATGCAATTGTAATTCGAGCAGATAAAACAGCAGTTGGTCGGAATCTTGGACGTTTAATTATTCCAACAATTGATGAAGTCACAATCGTTATTTTTGAAGATGAATTCAAATCTCGCAATATCGCTTTACGTCTTAGGAACATTAAATTGTGATTTCTTCACTTTGTGTGAAAGACATTGCTATTATGTTGGACTGCAATATCCGTTAATATTTTTCCGATGATAAATCCATTTACCGGTTAGTGTTTTTTGTTAATTTTTTTTCAATAATCTTTCCAATTTACTTTAAATTTTGAATGTTTTTTTTTTTGGTTTCAGGGGTGAAAAAAAAATAAAAATATTAGCGCAATGAATTATTTCTCGTATCGTCTTATGAAGCGATAGGATAAAGAGGATAACCATATTTCATCAGTATGTTGTTGACATGAATGTTAAAATAGAAACCGAACGCTTGAATTTCATTAGATTTATTCACAAGAAATTATGTTCGAAGAAATATTATTCATTCGCGAGATGCGATAAACAATCATGGTAAAATAAATGATCTTGGCACAATTTTTATATTATCATCGTCGTATCATAGTAGGCCACAACGAAATGGTTACAACGATGGGAATATTTTGAATATTATCGTAATTTATGAAATGCCACTCAGTAGTTATTTCGGGAAATCTTAAAGCTATTTACGAATAGAAAAACTTTTGAGATTAAGTCTTATTTATGCTTTAAGAAATAACATTTTATTGTTTATTCATTTCTTAAGCTTACTTTATGTTTAGCATTATTCAAAATTAAAATTTTTTTTTCGATTTTTTTTTGATTATTTTGTCTGAAATTGCGCCAATTTCTATTTTTAGGCATTTTTAATGCTTTTCATTGCCGCAGCCGCTTTTAATAATAAATGTTTAAACATGTGCAACATTTTGTACATCTTATAAACATTTGTTTCATATATATATTCTCGGGCAAGTATTAGAAATCGTGGCAGATAAGACGAAAAAAAATTTTCAACATAATTCAGTTGGTTAATTGGTTCACACTTAAAGGCTTTTCTTTTCCTATTTTTGAATATTTTTTTTTTTTGTATTTTTGGTTTTTCTTGCCTCATTGCTAGTTTTGTTTGTATGTAGATTTGGTTTTGGTAGATCTTCTTGCTGTTTGGTCAAATAAGAAGCGTGCCAATTTTCTTGGCAATTTTCCTACGCTATTTTTTGGTAATTATTTTTAAACACAAAATTAGTCATCTTCATTAAAAAAATAAAATAAAAGCCCAAGACATAATATGCACAAAATTAGCTGGCAAACGATGACAAACTGACAACATGAGATAAACATTTTTTTTTTAAATTTAACTGTTTGCATTTAAATAAAAGACATAAATGTAATACACTCGAATATTGCCTGCATATATACACTTTAATTTATTAGGCAAATAATTTTAATGAAAATTTACTTTTATTGATTTAAGTTTCGCATAAAAATCTTCAACACATTTTTCAATATATTGAAAGTAGTTTTGTACAAGTTCCATTTATAACAAAATCTAGTTCATTATTCATATTGACTTCAAAGTTTTCAAAATAAAAATATATATCTACGATAATAAATAAGTTTACCAAATTCTTTTCTTCAAAAGATTTGCAAGTTGTCATTAAGTTTGCATATTTGTTGTCAAAAAATATGATGATGGTATTTTGAAGAGCTTATTAATCTTATTTATATGTATTATATCTTTATAAGGGTACATACGCCGATCAACATGATTTAATGTTTAAGGATAACTTCTTTAAAGGCCACTTAAAAGGACGATTTATGCTGCCACACAAAACAGTGACTTTTTTAGGATGCATGAATAGTTTTTGCAATACTACTGCTTGCTCTTCTGTACCAATTAAACAAAGCTTGAGATAAACGTATGCATGTTGTTAAAAATAAAATTAAATTATTTGTAATTGTTGTTCGTTCACAAACTGACCAAACTGAATAGTTTTTATAGCAACAAAAGGCACGTAAACCGGGACAGCTGTAAAAAACAGTGTTGCGATAAAATAAGTTGCTAAAAAATCACCCTTTATATTAGCGAGTTTTACGCTCCATGGGTTATTGAAACATGAAATAAAATTGAAGTAAAGTTATATTATTTCAAACCTTATTATCTTTAGACAGAACTTTATAATTATTTTTGTAACTAAAGTGTTTGAAACTATTATACATATAGGAAGTTATTATTTTATAATTCTAGCAGGTTATGCTCATTGAGGTATTTGCGTATAACTTATAAAATTCTAGAAGTTACTTCTATTTTTTAAAGCAATTTAAATGATTTTGGGAAGTTGAAAATTGTTGAATGTTAAAAAAATAATGAAAAAACTTGTATTTTTTATGGAAAGTAACTTTTATGGAGAAAAATGTTCATTCGAAATTGCAACATTTACGCTTTATTAAGTAAATATCTTCCAATCTTTGCTAAAGTGTATTTAAAATGCGACTTGAAACGATTTATAAGTTTCACTTACTTATGGTTAATTGTTTTAAATCTTCTGCATTGTTTAATGTTTGGCTTTGAGCCTAGTGACAGCTGAACATTTGTTGTGGTCGTTCTGATTATCATTTCGTCAAAATTATGAAAATAAATTTCAATGAATTTTGTGTTTTTTGGTCCACAAAAAAATGACTATTTTCATATTTATTTGGTTTGCAAATTTAACAAAATTTGTTTTATGAAATTTCCTATTTATTTTTGCGTAATTAATGAGCCTAGCACACACTTAGCTAGGAATCCTTTAATATATATTGATTTATGTTTTGTGTCTTTGGCATTTCTTTAAGTAATTTAAGCTGCTATAATTTTTAAATTTGTTTTGGCGCTTGTGTTTGCTATAGTCATACTTTCTATATTATATCTTATATATCTTTCAGATGGAAAAACACACATATATATATACATAATATTTTTTAAATGTGGGTTAAGTGTCTCGACGTTGATTTTGTGTATATATTTATTTTTTCTTGTTTTTTAAATATATTTTTGCGCCATTCAGTGACACATTGAATGGGCCTATTGAAAGATTGACTGGGTGCTGAAATTAACAAGTAATTATTGAGTTTATTGTTGCGCTTAAATGGCGCCATTGAAATGCATTTCATTCAATAAGTAATACATCAAATGTTATATATTTATATAACGCAATCAATGTGTTTAACTGTTTGCCTATTAAAAATAAATCAATCATTGTGAATAAGAGAAAATATTACACTTAAATGGTTTTATTTAATGCAGCTGCAAATAAATGTTATTATTTATCAACCAAATGTTGCCCATTCTTGTGAAAATTGTTACAAAACTATGACTAATTTGTATTAAAAACATATTCATTTCAAAAAAAATTAAAGCAACAAATTGAAATATTTTAACAGATATTGCAGACATGTCAAATTTCGTTGGAAATGTGTCAAAAACATGAAGCGTGGCACAACGATAATCACATTATTATTAATTCTTTGAGTTTTTCACTGAAAATTTGCGTTTATTTGCTATTTTCAATTGAAAGTGGTGAAATGCAGTTTTCGTTTTTCGGAAATCAATCTTTGTAAAGTTTTCAATTCAAGCATTTACTATAATTGATTTTACATGTTTAAACTTTATCATTTACTACTTGAGTTTTTATCTGACTATAGTGAAATCAAACAAGCTTAAAAATTTATAAATATTTTGGTATCCTCAACATTTCTGAAGTTAGATAGGCAGCTACATTAGAGATTTTTTTGCAACCGTTTTCGAATTAATTGAAATAAAACTGATTCTTAGTGGTGCATACTATCATATCATATATGGCAGATTCTTTATAATTTATTTTGATTATATTTACACAAAATTGTGAAAAATTGCAGGGGCTGCAGAAAACTTTACCGTCACAATTGTTGTCTATTCTATATAAAGGGTGTTTTTTTCCGAAGTATAGAACTTTAAGTTGGCATTTCTGTTCAAGATGGCAGCCGATTTAACAACTGTCAAGTGATTTAGTCTCAGTTCGGTTTGGCAATTCATCGTGAATAGTCCTGAATTATGCTTGCAATTTGTGAAATTTTATTTTGTCCATTTTATTGTCGACAAAATCGTTAACCAAAGCAGTTAATTCGATAAACCATGGACCGTTTTCGGACCAGTTTTCTCTTATTGATAACTCGTAGAGATGCCATATGGTGCGTACAGAAGAAGCTATTGCTGCTATAAAGCGTAACATTGAGGAAGCCCCGAATGGGACCATCTGCCATCGAGCACAGGAATTGGATCTGTGTCCACTTTATGGAAGATTTTCTTCCACTCAACTTCTGGTTAAATGGTTACGTCAAAAAACAAAGCCGCCGCATTTGCAATGAAGTTAATCCTCAAGCAGCTGTAAATTTTTATTGAGGAAGTTTTGAGACACTTTGAATTGGCCTCCAAGATCTTGTGATCTAACACCGCTAGACTACTTTCTGTGGGATTACATACAAGACCGGATTGTATCTGCTACAAAACCTACTATGCGCACAACAAAAGATTCAGGTTAAAACTGCTATCGAGGATATGCAAGCTACGAATTTATATTCCATCATTTGGCCAATTGTCATATATGGAGCAGAGTAATCCCTAAGAATCTTTGAAAGAAAAATACTGTGAAAAACGTTTGGGCCAAAGATAAATGATCCCGGTGACTAAATTCCAAGCAACAATGACGAATTGTTGAACTTAAACCATCGCGAAGATGTAGTCAAATTAATTAAATCCCAGAGGCTAAGATGGATAGGTCATCTCTTACGGATGGACCAGAACAGAGCACAAAAGCTTGTGTTGGCATACAATCCACTCTCCATAAGAAACAGAGGTCCACCAAGAAAGCACCTAATTGGCAATATTGGTGATAAAATGACAAGACGGAAGTGAGGAACTGGCGCGCCTATCCTAACAACCGAGACCCACCCCTGGATTGTTGAGCCGAATGATGATGATTATGATACCTCTAAAAAAACACCCTAAGCATTAAAATAAGGAGACTGAAAACAAAATGCATTTCTATACCAATCCAAAAAAGTTTACCTTTTATTTATTATTACGTTTCTTTAGAGAACATTAATAATCAATGCACACATTTTATGAAACATTTCAATTTAAAACAAAAAAAATAATATAAGTTTTTATATAACCAGTAGAACAGTTTCGGCCATAGTAGATTTTTTATGTTTATTTAAATCATGTTAGTTTGCTAAATGCAAATTTGTAGAAAAGGTTATCAACTTTGATCAGTCACGTATAAGTTTACGTTAATGTTAAAGTTAATTTTTTTATGGCAAATACCAAAGCCCCTTTCCTACTAAATGCCTGTATATATTTGAAACAATATGTTTTAGAAATGTACGAGCAGAGAAGAATGATTCTGTAATAGTTTAACAAACGTAAATTTTGATTTGAAGCAATCTAAAATTGTTTATAATTATTTTAACTATTTTGTGGATTTCTTACTATTTCTTAACATTGCATTGTTTGTATTTTTTTTTCAAAATTTATGCAATTTATAATTATTATCTAATAGTAACAATTAAAGTTTTGCTCAAAACTTTTTATTACAAGCAACTATAGCCATTTAATTAACCTTCTGGGCAACAATAAATATTATGCTGCAATTAAAAAGCTCAAAAAATAAAAACTTGAAACTCCAATTCAACTGTGCCCCAACTCAAATGTAATTTGCGGAAAACTTTTACTGCCGGTAAATTTCCCACTCGAGAGTTTCGATCTATGCCAAACAGCTGCCACTTGACTGCGTGTTGATTTTGTTTTCAAACTTCTTTCCAGTGAGTGTATTTTTTCGCCTCTCCTGCCTAGAAATTCATGAAAATTCAATAGGTTTGTTTTTTCTTGGCTTGAAAGTTTGCCTTTGTTTGCAAAAAAAAAACGCTTCTTTATTTTTTTTACTTTGTTCCATTTTAATGGCAATGGCATTTCCATTTCTCATTTCAGGTTTGCTTTTCAGTAATTCTCGCTTCATAAGTTTTAATTAGCCGCTTTTTATGCAGACGCATTTAAATCAACAATATAAAATACAAAAGGAAAAAATTGTGGGTAAGAAGTGCGAAAAAACAATAGAAACACAAATAGAAGAGGCAAGGCGGCAAAGAAAGAATTTCTAAGAAGTTTAAATACTCTTTAAATTAAGAAAAGTACTAGAAACGCCTTTGTTCGAGAATTAACTGCAAAAAATATTATTGTAGACTAATTTCGGCACCGGCGAAGGTTTACAGACTTGGTTGTCAATTGCATCGATCTATCTTCGGTAGATATTTTTGGTTAAGGTCAGGCCTCGGCATTAATGTATTGGCAAGGTTGCCCGCATCTCCTTAGTTACATTTTAGAGGCTTCTTAGTCGTGATATTAGATTTATTCCCGGAGAACATTTTTAAACAAATAATCCTGCGATTTTCAAATCAGTCAGCAAATTTAATTACATTGACAAATATTTCTTTTGATGGATGATTTTGTCGCCGATAAAATGGACGAAATAAATATCGCACTCTTTGCAAGCGTTGTTCAGGTGTGAGTCTATTCAGGATGAATTGCCAAACCAAACAGAATAAATCACTTAAATCGTTAGCCATCTTGAACAGTCAACCCAACTTAAGGTTCTATACCTCAAAAAAAAAAACACCTGATGCATTAAAATTTGGAAAACGCAGATTTTGGGAAAATAATAAAAAACATTAATTGCATAAATCATTAGGAATATAATTACAAGATATAACACAAAAATTGTCGCCAAGTCTGCAATACCTTATAGCAAACAATTTAAAGAGTATTTCTAAAAATATTTATCAAGTATAAAGCGCGTGCCTCTTTCTATTTGTTTCGTTTATTTTTCTCTCATTTCGTTTTATTGAATTTGGTCTATTGCAAAATAAATTAAAAATGAATTGCCGCACACGCCCAAAACTTGAGTGTGTATTTGCTTGAAGAGTGGAATTAAGGAAAATCAATTAGCCTTACCTCAACGAGCAGTTCAATGTCTGTCTAGGCACGAAGCGCTAAAGCTCTTCTTATGTTTCTCTATATATAGAACCAATTACATATATATACAGGAATATAATTTTTGTCGTTTTGCGTCAAGTGTGGCGTGCAAATGGGCGCAGCATTGCCTAAAGTTCGAATAGTTTGCTTTTGTCATACTTTAAGCTGTCCCCATACTAAAATTCGACTGTATCTTTCTACTAGATACTATATATATATATATATATATATATATATATATATATATATATATATATATATATATATATATATATATATATATGTATATCTATGGTTGACGTCCATCTTGTCATGCATTACGCTTCCGTTCGTGGCATTTCCGTTTCCGGCCTTCAACTGCCGCATGGCCATTGTTCAAGTCTGCTTGCAGCCATTTTCATTTGTTTTAACCTAATGACTTTTGCGTTTGCGTTTTGCCCTGAACTTTGGCAAATATTGTATCAGCTGATTAGTTTATATGAACTATGTGGAATTTCCTTGCCCTCGATTTCTATTGAACGGAACTTATCAGACTTGACGACCAACTTGACCGCTGCTGGAGGCCAAATTGTCGTCCTTTTAGCTAAATTTATGCACTGTAAGAATGTTGACAGTACCAGAAATAAAATATTTTTTAAGAAACTGAGATTCAGCCTAAAACGAGCTATATTTTAAAAACTTGCCAATTGCATTTAAAAATTTTAAACTTAATATATGTAAAAAAATTCTAATTGCATTGCTCGCAGGAAAAACTAGTTCTGGTAACGCTAAAGATCTTCAAAATGGTTGTAGAAGTAAGTATGTGTTCGATTGGTTGCAAAAATATTGCTTCATCTGCAAGTTATGTCAGATATTTGAAGCTATTATTTATTTTATTGGAAGCATTAGCTATTTGTCATAAAATAATCAGTCTGCATCATGTAGAGATGGCTTTTTACTCTTCAAAATTTGTAATTTCATACTCAAAAAGTATAAGGAAATGAGAAAATAAGAGGCTCTACTGAATCAAACTCTGTGCCAAACGCAAACTGAATTCGCAGAATCATGTAAGACCTCCTCAAGACATTTTTTTTATATGATAACGTAATTCCCAAGATTCGTAGCACTTAATATATTAATTTTATATTATTAGATATATTACAGTTTTTTTTTAACAATGAATTAATTAATTCATAGTCGGTTTAAGCATTTCATTGAATATATAGGTAAATATTTTGAAACAATTCAATAAAAACGCTTTTGATAATTTATATTTTGGCTTTATGAAGTGAATGAATAAATTGGACATATAAAATATTTGTGAAATATTGGTCTGTCGTATCGCCCATAACAACGTCTAATCTCAAATGTGCAAATTTTTAAAAGGAAATTTTCGAATCTGGCCAAATAACTTACTATGGTTAGAAAATAACGAGAATTTGGTAATACTTCCAAAAACCTTTGTGCTTCTAAATCTATTCTGTTCTCTTTAAAATATTCCCCCTACAATGCAATACTTTTATACCAGCGCTTTTTCCTGTTTTCAAAACAGTCAGAGAAGTCATTTATGGGATCGCCTTCAGTTCCTTCTTAGATTTCGTTTGTATCCATTCAAGTGACCCAAAACGATGACCACGAAGTGGATTATGGAAAAATATAAGTGGAAGTACGAGTGCGACGGCGCATTATCATGATACAAAGACCAACTGTTGTCTCGTCACCATTCTGGTCGCTTGAGACGCTTTGTTTCACGCAAACGATGCATAACACTCAAATAATATTCACAATGAACAGTTTGAACGGTTGGACGGATTTCAAAATGCACTGCACCAATTCAATCGAAGAACACAATCGATATGACCTGCATTTTTAAACGACTTTGGCGTGATTTTTTTCGGTCTTGGCTTGTCTTAAGCAGGATATTCGTTCGATAGTTCGTATGTTTCCGTGTCGTAACCGTAAATCCATGTCGCGTCTAGAGTTCTAATGCGTTTCATCTTATGTTGATTGTTAGAAAGCATGTCAGTTCGCTCTGCGCCTTCAAAAATTTCTCCGCCCCCTCTTTCAACATTTCAAAACCATTCAAATACAATAACCTTTTGGCCAAAGGCCTTCTGCTCAACGTTTCGGCTCCAGAAATTTTATTCCACGTTGTTAAATAATTTCTGATTTTTCGGTTGTTTACAAAACACAAGCTCAACTTACTAAACAATTGAGATATTGACGTGAAATATGATGTAGATGTCAAGGACAGTCCTGCCAACTTAAAAATAAAAGAACTTGTCCCCTATTGGCATCCGAATCCTGTTTAAATTTCATATTTCCAATACTTTTTCCCACAGTAGTATGCATGATTTTTTCTTATACGTAGACACTTGTGTCTAAATACTTTTGAACGGGTATGACTAAATACATAATAGATTTTACTCCGTATGCCCAAAAGATAAGGACACCTCCATGAAGATATTAAAGCAATCAAATAGAATTCTATTTACAATAAAGATATTTAATGTGAATTACATTGCGACAGATTGTATCAAAGCTCAGAGGAACTATAACGAATAAAAGAAATATATATATTTTTGTTATTGTTAGTCAAAATACTTTTCAATTTAGTCCATTTAAGTGAATTATTCATTGAATTTAGCACTTTTAAAATATCCGAACGTAACAACTCATTTCAAATACCTTGAGAGAAAAAAAAAATTGAAAATCTGATTGGAAAACTTTTTCCGGAAAGTGTCAAAGATTTATTTCACATGGATGTGTGTGTGTGCATTTGCTATGAAACTTATTGTTACGTCTACACAGCTTCAAGGCAGCCTGCCTCTGTCGATGTGTTTTTCTCGGATGAAAATACAAAACCGCACTAAAAAGGAAATAAACAGTTATCGATTTAGGCAAAAGTTTTTGTTGTTTAATTTTTCTCATTTGTAGTTAGACTGATTGTATTAGAAAACCTAGTTAAAAGCTATTCGAGACCTCTATTCTGGCTTGGGGTTTCTGTAAAGGGTATTTTTTTTGAAGCTACAAAACTTTAAATTGTAGTAAAACAAGGATGAATTATTCGATGGACATGCATTTTATTTATCCGAAAGATAATCTTGTGGTATAACATTTAAAATATGATTTCTGGCATATGACTGCCACGGCTGGCTCGGATGTAGTCCAATCTCAACGTTCAGTTTTGAGTTTGATGAGTTTTTCCAACATTTGTGATCGTATATCGTCAATAATACGGCGACTGTTGTCTTCCAAATTGTGAAGCGTTTGTGGCTTATCCGCATAGACCAATGACTTTACATAGCCCCACCGAAAGTAGTCTAGCGGTGGTGTTAAATCATATGATCTTGGCGGCCAATTCATACGGCCAAAACTCGAAATTAGGCGGTCACCAAACATGTGTTTCAACAAATCGATTTTGGCACATGCTGTGTGACATGTTGCGCCGACTTGTTGCAACCACAGCTCCTGGCTTGATCATGGTTGTTCAATTCGGGAATTAAAAAGTTAGTAATCATGGCTCTATACCGATCACCATTGACTGTTACGTTCTGGCCATGATCGTTTTCGAAGAAGTATAGACCAATGATTCCACCAGCCCATAAAGCAAACCAAACAGTCAGTTTTTCGGGATGTTATGTGTTTTGACATACATTTGAGGATTAGCTTTACTCCAAATGTGGCAGTTTTGTTGCTGTTGACGTAGCCATTCAATCAGAAGTGCGCTTCATCGCTAAACATGATAAAATGAGCGTAGTTCCGCGCTACGTATTTCGCGCAGAATCATTATTTTCAAATAAAACTGCCAAACCAAACTGAGAATACATCACTTGACAGCTTTTAAATCGGTCGCCATCTTGTATAGCAATGCCAACTTAAAGTTCTATATCATCGCAAAAAAAACACCCTTTATAAAAGAAAACAAAAGAAAAGTGGCTCGTAGAGGTACACTGTTATTGAGACCGTAAGGAATTAGGATAATTCTAAATAGTCTCAAAAAAAACTAAGCATATGCAATCATCCAACGACTTATTACCCATAGTCAAAACAACTAACAACTCTACTCTTATTTTTGTCAGTGTACATTTGTAACTGTTTGTATATTGTGCTGCTGTACGGCAAGTCATGGCAATCAATCATAGTTCAATTTGCAATAATTACACAAAAAACCTTTTAGGCATAAAACTTAAAATATTCACATGGCATTCAAATTGATGTCCAGATGCCAGAAGGAACGCTTCTTGGCTCTTTGCAAACATGGATATTTCATTGTTATATACCAAAGAGCAAAATGCTTGCATATTTAATGCTGCAGTTAGATGAGTTTATTTGTTGTTTGTTTCTACTCGTAGCCCTGAAGTATGCAACACAAGAGATAACATTTGCCATATGACATATATTGTCATTGTAAATAGTATCTTTGGGCACTATGAAATTTCAATTTGTTGCAGACAAATTATATGTCTATATTGTGTTTGTGCCTTGTTGTGTATGTTTAATTATATTAAATGCAAATCTACTCAAGGCTGTCACTTTGCTGTTTGTTTGTCACTTTTGTCTGGCATATTTAACAAACTTTGCACTAAAATAAACAAAAGCTTTTTCTCGCACCTTTATATATAATTTTTGTTATCTTAACTTGAATAAATAACGCAAAACGCAAAAACTTTAATGACAACCAAGTCCGGAGCACATTTCCTAATGGTATTACAATTTTCAGCATGACGCACAACAACAAAATACACACACACACACACCCACACAGGCACTCCTACTATGTATATAGCTTAATTTAAGTATATATGTATATGGTTACACACACACAGCCACACAAATACATATTATATACACGCAAAAGTTGAAGCAACATTTTATTTAAGTTGGCTGTAAATTTGAGCACAAATAAATAGGACTTTTGGGATGACTTTGCTGGAGTAGGGATGTCGACATTTTGCCTAAATTGAACTTAATCAAATTTTGTTGACAGCAGCAAAACATTTTCCACGCTTGGCTGGCTAACTTTTCACATGGACTGTGCGACAGACAATTGTCGGAAAGTTATAATAGAAAAAAAAAGAAATAATATCAAAAAATATGTCAAACCATATACCAAAGTGAGCATTTAATTTGGCATTGTGTGTTTTTATCAACTTGCTTGTCGCTCTTAAAGTTGCAAAAAAAAAATCATTATTATTTATTTAATATTTTTATATTTATTTATAAAGTAAATCAAATTCGGTTTACATAAAAATATGAGTGAATATTAACATAAAATTAATATATTTTGTTATAATTTTTGACTAACGAGTTTGTAATGGACTGCTGGACTTTGTAATGCTTGGAAGAAAAAATAAAGCTTATTTGAGATTAAAAAATTTGCAGAATTAATACAAATTAACTGCGATAAATAATATCACCTTCAAACTAAAACTCGAGTTTATTGAATAGTAATTTGCAGAAGAAATTTTTAATGTTTAAACAATTTTCCACAAGCGAAGTCATTTTGTAAGCGTTTTAAACACACTAAGTTTATTTTTATTATAGATTATTATAATAAAACATAAACAAATACAAGCTATCTTTTGGAGAGGGAGTTAAAGCAACAAGAATATTTCACATGAGTAAGTAATTTAAAAAAATAAATTAGTTTAATTCGTTAAGTCAACGTATTGTGATACACTTGGCTAGACCTCATATAAATACATAATATTGTATAGAAATATTTTTAAGTTCCACTGAACGCAATGTACATATTATTAAAATATGAAAACGTGCGTATTCACACTATGAATAACTTTGAGCAAACACTATATTTAGTTAAGTTCTTAAAAATTAATCAATAACTCGCTTTGTATGGCTTAAGAGTGAAAGATTTATTTTGAATGACTGAAAGGTACCCATATTACATTTTGGGAAATTCAAGAATTAATTTAGCTTTCAGCGTATCGAAAATAACTATTAATCAAAACACTTTGTTGTAACTATTAATATTCCGAATGGTATTAGTTTTTTTATTAATCTTTCAAACATGGGCCATCTTGACTTGTGAATTTAAATAAACCTAAGGAATTCTGGATTTTGGGCCCTCAGGAAGGAATTCTTTTATTTTATAAATGAAATCTATAAGAAATACAATTTTAAAAAAGTAACTTTGCTTTCTTAGTTCTAAACATTTTGTATCTTGCAAAAATTTTATTTTGAAAACACACAAACGTTAACTCTATAAATTAGAAATAACCAAGGTTTTCGAACTGTCAATACCTAAAGTGATAAATTAAACTTAAGATTGGAAAATATAATTGTCGCAAAAATCTTTATTTATCTTTAAAAGTTGACCAAAAGATTTTGCTAATACCTCAAACACATTGTGCATATTTTAAAAATATTTTCTGTATAAAATGAAATTAATAAAATAATAAATAACGAACAATCATTCAATTACATAAAAAAATTATTCCTCTGGAGCGCTCCAAAGGTAAATAGCGTCTATTTATCTTGAAACTGATTGTTTTTTTTTTAAATTATGCTAAAATCTTAAGTATTCATAAAATTTTTATTTACTTCTCTTTTTAAGTTATTGAATCAAATCAACTTTCTGGCAACTATGTGAGATTTTCAAAATATACCGAATACTGATAAGTGGGGACATTTTTATTTATACTTAATTGATGATAACCTAATTTAGATATTATAATTTTGAAGATTAAATCAATTTCTTGATTGCTAATTACTCAGTCAAAATCATCTTAAGCTCATTTAGATTCGAAAAAAAAACATATTGCCTACATTTAAGCTGATTGCGCTTAAAATAGTTTTACAAAATGTTTTGCAATTAAATTAAACTGAAATTTATTGTGAAAGGACTTACGTATTGACCTAAAAATTATGCAGTGCGAAAATTTTCTGTTTCGCATAGACTGGTAGGGGCACTCCATTGCAGCTAATTAAGTTTGTTGGCAATGCTGAGGCAGCAACTTGGCTTGCAAGTTCTGGTGCAAGCAGCTGGCCAGATAAAACAAAATCAGTCGCAGCCGGAGTAACCTGGCAACAACAATTACTACAATGCAAGTCAATTAAGTAGCTTATGTTCAGAAACAGGAGCAACAACATCCTTATTAGTATCTCTCGCACAAACACACACACACACGTAAACTGTATACATTTGAATATGCATCAAAGTGACCCAATTTGCTGCTTGGTCTGCAAAGGATTGAAGTAGCCCCACAACAACGAGTAACATGTATGTGGCAGGCTTAGCCAACGAACAGCAGATACACTGCAATTGCTTGTGAGCAGCACATTGCGATGATTGCGAGCATTGTTTGCGTTAATTAAAAGCTGTCAGGATTTTCAAGCAAACACCATGATAGCTACAAAATCCGGAACAGCATATTATTTTTGCTGGATACTTGATGCGACATACGTTTCTTTATACAAATTCCCGCAAATTTCGAGCAACATTTCACAATTGCTATCAGAGGCATACTGGTAAAAAAAATATTTGGTTTGCCACACTGTGGAACCTTAGGTTCGTAGAGGATATGCCTGAGCTGCAACAATGTGCGTATTAAGCGTTTAATTACAATGGCTACTGCCATTTAGGTATGCTCTGGGGCTTATCACAGCACAGCAAGGACAAAAACAAGAACAACAATTGGTGAATTGGCCAAGTTGACTAGCCTCAACTTAAGCTACAGAGTTGCCACCTCCTTTTCACAGCCATTTGAAGCATTCAACATGGCTTCCGTAGCTAACAAGCGTATCCTTTTTTATGTAGCTACTTGTTATCATTGTTTCGCATCTCTATTCCGGTTTTCGTTTTGTCCTTTATCTCGCTGGCTCTTATTAAGACAAGTGTCACTCGCTTTGGGGCCTTTGTCACCTTAGTCGGTAGCCATTTCAACAATTTGCATTTTTACTTTTGTTTGTTTGTTTTATCATTTCTATTGTTTTATGTTTTTAGTCATTGACAAACATATGCATATAAAAACTCGTCTTTATGCGTACGGATGTTGTGTATACACTGAGAGAAATCAGGCGCACAAAATTAACTCTTTCGCCAACTTTGTCTATCTACCATTTTGGAAATTTGAAAAAAAAAGTAAAATAATAATACAATAATTGCAAAATTTGCTAGTTCTAAACAATTTTTAAGTTTTTACTGCGTATTTTTTAAAACAAATATTTTGTTTTTATGTTTTTGTAGTCAATGATGACAATATTTTTTTGGGGCGTGACATTTTTGTTACAGATGATAACAGATTTTTCAGTCATATTTTATGATTAAAGTTAACTTTTAACCATAAAATTAAAGTAAATTAAAATTAAAGATTGAGATGCAACATTTCAGCAAAAATGTTTGGATTTATTTGGTGAATTTTGATTTTGTTAAAAGCGAAGTGGAAGAGCACAATAGAAAAGTACTCAATGATCATTAAATAAAAGTAAAGTAGTCTTACTTATTTAATAGAATATTATGTTTGAAGCGAAAAGTACTTCTTTTTTAAAGACAAGCCGTATCGACGCAACATTTAGAAAAATGTATTATTTTAAATTTGTTAAAAAATAAGGCACTGTTTTGTGGGGAAAGCACTGATTAAAAAGAGCTAGATCAAAGCCGAAAAGATAGGTTAGGCAGTCGCAGCCTCCATAAATGAACTATTGTGGAAATTTTTCAAGAGAAAAATAACAAGACAACAACAATTCAAATTTCTTTTTATGTATAATTCTTTATTTATAGGATTTTTCTTAAATCATAGGTATAAACCAAAAACCACCTGCATCGAGAAAACGTAACCATATAAATATAAAATATATATACGTATTTTCATGCAATATTCCCATTATTAATTGTAGAACCTATAACTGAAAATACTTTTATTTAATTGTTAGGTTTATTTAAGGCGCAGTGGCTATGATAAATTTATCTGCATTGTTACAAGTTTATTTATTGAATATAAGCCTTTAATAATTCAGACTTATAAACGACAAATAGCTTATCTTTAGCAAATCGCCATGTTTATCGAACAGTTATACTACATTAAACTTTATCGATAAACTGACATTCTGCACATATAGCGTATGCTTTTTCTTAAATAACCACATCTTCTAATTGAATAGTCACAAAAGGAAGTTTTTTTTAATAATAGAAAATATATTGTGTTAAATAAAAATATATTACCCGCCTAAAACATTTTATGTCAAGCACGTTTATATTGTAGTTATCGATAAAAACGTTAAGTCGTGGTTGCTAAAAACATGACGATCGATGAATCATGAGAGTGTCGCGCTACGCATAGAGTTGTCCATAAATATGCTAATTATTGCAAAAAACAAAATTGTATTGACTTAAAAAAAGAAAAACCCTTTTCTCTTTTCGGATTGGGGTTGGACGACTTTCGCATTCGAATGAAATATGAGCTGTATGCGCTGTACAGCCACAAATGTCTTCAAGCTTATTGCGGCACAGCAGCTACGACGTTCCAGAAAAGAATGTGTTCAATACGAAAGCCGATGAAGGAAGACAAAAGGGGCCACCAAATGGCGGAGGACCTATCTTCCTTTAGAGTAATAAACTAAAGAAAGAACACGATAACAGCTTATAATAGCCACCTAAGGTAAATTAAGTAACTTAAAAACTAAAAGTATCTTAATAATCACAATTTAACTTAAAAGCCAAAAAATATGCTCAACTATTTCTGCAAGTGTAATACTTCTCTGAATCTGTCTGATATTCATATTGTGGTCACTTTGTTTGTATGCGTGTGCCTGTGAGCTGTTTGCAAATTGAGCTCGCCGCCTCTCGTTGACCCCCAAGTGGATTTTGTTTGACCAGCACCTACGCGTTTTCTAGCTGTGTGTGTGTGTGTGTGTGTGTGTGTGTGCGTGTGTGGTTGTGTATCCATTTGTAAAGTGGTTCTTGCTGAACTGGGTCAACATCCAAACGCACTTTATAAATATAAACACACACTTACATTAGAAATACACACATTTATGATTGCAAGCGAGAATGCGTGTGCCCGACATTTGCGGTTCATTAGCAAGAATGCCTGCGAGTTTGCAATTCCAATTTTCCAATTCAAAATGTCTACGTCTAATACGTCTGTACATTTATGAAACATTTCGTTGAGAGTTACGAGCGGATGTTCAGACAAAGAAACCAACTTGTGGTTTGTGTCCAAATGCGCTGCTACAGTCAAAAATTGAAGATTACTTGAGCCAATTTTGAATGTGGCTTATATGCTTGTTTAACGATTTGCATTTCGAATTCCAATTCATTTGCACCTTTTTTGTTTTCGATTTCCTGATTGAAAACGATTGCTTGCCTGCAATAAAACCGCATTTCGAACATTTGGTAAAGTGCAATTTTGACTAACAAAATTATTGCTAGTTTTAGGATTTTTATTCGGAAAGGTAGTTTTCTTCTACTATATAGTATATATATGTAAACATATAATAATAATCAACTAGAGTTCTTTAACTGCAAGTGCATAAATTTCGTCGAACTCATTAATTTTGTGTTAAATGCATTTAAGCAATTATCAGCGCACATATAGATAGAATCTTAATATGTATTTAAGCTACAAGATACATATTAACAGAGTTGCTACAATTTCTGCAAATATCTGTATGCTTGTACATTATTTTGCTTATCTATAGGCCTTATGTACGAGGTGTGCTATAATAATATGAAATTGAGCGAATTTGGTCTTTGGCATGCCCACTTTTCTGCAATAAATAAAGTGATATGGCTCAATTACTGTCAAACAGGTGTGTGCGGGTCGGTCAAGTTAAAAAGTTTTGTCGAAAAGTGGTTTTTAAAACGATTCTTTAAATTAAAAGATTTTGATTACATATATCACACTGAACTTGAGAACATTAAGAAGTTGATGTTTATTGAAGTCGTATAACAAATCTTGTGCAATAAGCGATTTGTTGATCGATTTTAACCTTGAATTGCTTTTGAATATAACAAAATGAATTTAATGAAACTTGACAAAATTTGTATATTAGCTCGTATGAAAGACCCCTATGAGAGCTATACTACACATTTCCAAAATAAAAAAGCTAAATTAATTTTGCATACCGAAAGGTTAACTCTAAGAAGCTGTTTGCCGTTGTTCTTATCATATCTGAGACCTAGGCGTTCAAACAGAAGCATAGAGGTACCAAGGGCGTAAGTTGAAAATTGCCAGTTTTTATGATAAATAAAACACTGAATTATCAGGGGATTATGCAATCTTTTGTATTCAAGGTATTCACCATTCGATTTTACACATTTAGCCCAGCAATTTGGCAAATTATGAATGCCAACCCATCAAAACGTTTTTTTTAGGTGAAGAATTCGAGAAGCCATTTTTCAACTGCTCTGCAAGTGAGTGTCCCATTGATGCAAAAGGATCAAAAACGCACGGGGCGAGATCTGCAGAGTACAGCCGGTGGAACAATATTTCCCTATTAATTAACAATTTAGCTGTTTGAACCGGCGCGTTCTCAACTTGCATGATAACTTTGTCATGTGTTTACGCGATTTCCGGTCGTTTTTCTGTAAAATTATTTTTTAAATTGATCGTTTCAACAGATTTTAACAATTCTTAGTATAACATGCCAGACTGGTCCCCCCAAACACAGAGCATTGTCTCACGGCCAAAGCCACTTGGCGCTGCAGTCGAAGGGCCAGCCTCAACGGGCCGAAAGCCATGGTTTTTGTTTTGATTCGGATTCCCCCAATACTACATATATATAAATTTTTAGTCCCCCGTGCAAATTTGTTGCAGAAAAGAGATTCCGACAAACCGTTGTTCGTTGGTGTTATAAGTAAAGCAATTTAGCAATTTTTTTAGCAAAAATCGCCATGTTTTCTGTGATAAACAACAACGATATTATAATTTTGACGAAATTGTCCGTTGTACTTTGAAAGGTTATGGTCAACAGTAACGAATGACACTGATACCAACTCAAAGAAATGTATATATATTGCCAGCGACATCTATCATTTAAATGGGCAAATCTCAACGTACACCCCTGGTACATGGGTATACCAACTCTAGTCAGCCTCATTATACTTTGGGAGAGACTTTTCCCACTCGGTGTTGCATGTCTTTTCGGCTAATACCAACTTAATAAGCCATCGTAGCATTCCATTATATATCATTTTTCTCTGCATACAAAACTACTACCCGCACCTAAGGAAAAAGGCCTAACAGCGTGCTACAAACCCTGCTGGATTTGGTTGTTGCATCGGCTTTTGTTTCGCTTCGAACTACATGAATATACGCTCTATTTGGCTTATGGCCGTGCACTTTATTCGATTAGCTACAAAATCTGGTTAAAACATGCCGCTGCCCTGTTTCACGCAGTACAGTATCGTGTACCGCAGGATGCATTGCATAGGATGTGCCTGCATAAGTGCCTCTAGGCTTCAACATTAGATAAAGGAAATTCAATTTATTATTTGTTTTACATAAAAGAGTTTCATAATCAGGTTGGGAATAAAATTGCATTAGTTGCATAGAATTTATTGAGATTAAATGTTGTTGAAAGTATTGGCATGAATTAGTGTTTTTGGTCAAAGATAAATTTTGTTACATTTTGAAAAGCGAATGAAAATCAAAGCTTACTTTACTTAATTTTGCCTTACCGTGTGTCATTCTAGAACCAAATTGTACCTTTTTTTTGAAAATTTTAAGGAATGTCCCTGAAAATACTGTTACCAGATTTTTGAACGGCTTCAGCATTATCATAGCAATCGCTACTTGTACAGGGTGCGCCATTTATTATTTATTTATTTATTTATTAATACGTAAGGGTACAACTAAGTCCAGTTGACCTTAAGATTAGACAAGTTAAATATTCTAAATTTGTAAAGTAATAAATGATAACGAGAAAAAAATATAACAAAACTAATCCGTATTCCTAGCCTGTTGGGTGAATTTTTTTATAGATGTGCACCGTCTCACATCTGGGGCTACCCAGGAACTTGGACATACAATGTAAAAGATGAAAACAGAAAGTAGCATATAAATTTAAACATTTTTTTCAAATAGAAGCCAAAGAACAGCGTTGGCCAAGATAGGTTTTTATTGTTCATGATTGGTCAAAGAAGCTCGATTTGGGGAATCAAGATAAGATAGGATAGATAAAGAAATGGATTGGATTGATTGGAGTTACTCTGGAAGGAATGATGAAAGAAATGTGTTAGAGACGTCAGTATTTCAATATTGAACAACTAAGACATTTGACAACCGATGGACTTGACTTCACTTCATATTTTGGAAACATCAATTCAGTACAATTTCAAACATGTATCTATCGTTTCACATCTAAAGCACGCTACGAGATAGTTGTTCAGTTATCTTAACTCCACGTGCAATCCGTCGAAAATATAATGGCGATAATGAATGGCCACCTAGATCTTCGGATTTGACCCCCCGGACTTAATTTTGTGGGGTTCTTTGAAAAGCAAAGTGTACGGCAGCAAGCCACAGACCATTGAAGTGCTCTAGGAAAATATTCGTGCCGAACTCATGGCTATACCAACAGAGATGTTCAAAAGAGTAATTCAAAATGCCACAAAAAGGGCATAATTTGCTGCGGCCAATAAAGACTGCCACTTGATTGATATTGTGTTCAAAAACTAGTCTGCATAAATTGCAAAGGATCGGTTGTGGGAATTGAATAAAAATATTTCTCATTCAGAAATTAGTTGGTTTTCTTTTCTTATTATGCAATGTTTACATACCGACGTACCCTGTATTATATTCTGTATGTAACTTCTATACAATAAAATTAAGACGCGAATACAAAAAACAAAAGTTTGTTTATTAAAATACTTTAATAAAAACATCTCAAAATGAAATCGCTTTTCTTTACGCGATCACAAAAACTGTCCATAATTTGTGAAACAAACCTCGTTTATCTTTCAAATTGGCATGGATAGTTGAAATTAATGCGTTCACTACTTCGTGACGCTACACAAACAACAATTTTGGCTATATATTGATGTTGCTGTTAATATGCGTGGGCCATAGTGGCAACAACAAACACAACAACAACATCAGCCACTATTCAGACCTCTATAACAGCAAAAACAACAAACAAAACAACTTCATTAACGAAATGTCGTATTTATGTGGGCCTCGTATTGATTGACTGATTATGGTCAAGTGTCGAACATTTACAACTTTATTTCAATACACTACCAGCAAAGGGTAAGGGGTATATGACACAAAGCAGGGTAAAACAGGGTTCTCTAATAATAAATAATCAAATCTTAATATGTTACTCAACCATTACTAAATATTAATTATGTTTCGTTGAGCCATAGTGTCTGTTCTTGTAGTAGTTTTGCATTTGCCGCATAATAATTTCGCGAGATAACACCAAGAATCGTGCAACATAGCGCTGATATCCTTACGCTTAGAATGCCTTGCTTAATTTACACTTTTTAAGGAATAACAATAAATGCGTTAAACTTCTTTTTCCCACAAAAAAGTATGCACGCGTGCAACACTCAAGCGAATACCAACTTTATAGAGGATACTACAGCGCATACTAGAAATGAGATGATATGCAGCCCACAACCGACCCACTTGTGCAAACCAACTGAATGCTCTTTTTATTTTTTAAATTTTTCTTGATTTTTTTTCATTTTTTCATTAATTTGTGTGCCGCTTTTAAATTAAATTATTATGCGAACGTGTATGCAGTAGCCATTTTGTATGCTGCAAGTTGTCCAAAGCAAATTGGCATGCGATTTTTTTTTTCGAATTGCTTTTACTTTTTTTTGCAGTTTACAAATTTATTTTATTGGTCTTGTTATTTGTTGCATGCCAAGCTCGCATTTTGTTTTGCTTAATTGCGCGTGTTGCATGCAACGTGCGCTGCCTTCCTTCCATACCATACAGACGCATAACAGACTATGCTCGTATATTACACATACGCACCGTTGTACGCGGCGGCCACTGGCTGCATTCAGCTTAAAAATCAACAAGCAAATATTTTATACCAGTTTGTGAACATTTGCAGCATATTTGTTTCAAATGTTGGATTTTTTTTTTGTTTTTCTTTTAAAAAAAATATGATCGCAATTTTTCATTCGCTCTCTTTAGTACTTTCTGCAAATTGTGCCATTTTTTTGTGCTTCAAAATGAAGGTTTTTTTCTTTCTTTACTAAATTGAGTTGAATTGCAAAAGATGTGCAGTGACTTAAATGTACGATTGTTCAGTTACCTTGTAGAAATTAAATCATTTGTTGTAACAGCTAAAACTTACCTAAAATGAAAAAAAAAATTATTAGTCAATTAGCAATTATTTATATATAAAAATAGAAGTTTATAAAACTAATTTATAAATATCACTTGCGGTTTCGATTTGCTTCTTAAACTTCAACTATGCACCCAATAGTATTTGTTTAGAAAAATTCTAAGCGTTGTTTTTTGTTTATAAATTTATTGAGTTTCTGCTTTTAAAACATAACTTTTTATTTACTCATTTATCTGCAGTACTCTCTTAGTACAGAAGCTTAGCTGACAGACAGAACTTCGATTTTCAGTTGTTGGGAAATGTATTGCCAGAAGTCCGTATTGTGGCCATATCAAAGTTAGCACATTTAAAGTATAAAAATGTTTGATTATTATAATTTCTATACAATATTGTTATGTGTTTGGTTTTATTTATATTAACTGAACTATTATAGGTGATTTTGAAGTTGCTACAGATTTTTAAGTTTCCACCAATACAACTTTAAGATTGCTCAAGTTTTTACCAAATCACTTTATGCTATCGACTTTGTTTTTTTCAGACACGGAAATCTACTTTTGGGATATATTTTATATGTACAATGCCGCTTCAGTGTAATACATGAACTGGGGATCTGCCTATTTATTTTTTGTTCCGTGTGATTATTTAATTAAACTGTTGAGTACAAATGTAAAGGGAGTTTTTCTTAGAGGTATAGAACTTTAAATTGCAATAAAACAACTATGGATTATTCGATTGACATAAATTCCATCTTGTGATTTAACACCGCTAGACTGGTTTCTCTGGGGCTTGGTAAAGTTATTGGTCTATGTGGATAAGCCACAAACGCTTAACAGTCTGGAAGACAACATTCGCCGTGTTATTGCCGATATACGGCCACAAATGTTGGAAAAAAGTCAACGTAAGTTGTGCGTCCAGATTGGACTGCAACCGAGCCAGCCGTGACGGTGATATGCCAGAAATCATATTTAAAATGTAATGCCATAAGATTATCTTTCGCATAAACAAAATTCAAGTCAATCGAATAATCTATCGTTGATTCTATAGTTCCTCTAAAAAAATTACCCTTTACAAATCGTACAACGAACTAAGATAGAATTAAAAAAAAGGCAGACACTCGATTTTCGGCTATACCAAGTAATTGTTTTATTTTAAATAGATGTGGCAAATAACAACTTTGTCCAAAATTTTTTTTAATCGAAGATACAATTTCCAGCAACGAATTTGCAATGATTGCTCCATTGAAACTTTACCCACATACTTATGAAGTGTGCTTCGATTTTTATCAAAATTGAAGAACATTTTTAGATTTATAAATACAATTAATTTTTTCTACCAAAATTTTAGCAATAACCAAAATTAGATGTAAAAGCATTCATTTATAAAAAAAAATAATAAAATTACATCAATTTGCATTATAACGCTCCCTTGCAGCGAAGAATCAAAAATTTTAGTAAAAAAAAAAACAAACTTTAGAACTATTTGGGCATAATTTAAGCATCAAAAAATGTTCAAAAACTGCCAAAGTTTATTGTTAATTAATTTATTTGTTTTTATTTCCTGTGTATTTATGCTCGAAAAAGCAACAATTTAAAAAATGCTTATTCTTCACAACTCAAAACTCAAAAAAAATTTTAGCTTTTATTTATCGTATTTCTGTTGCCTACAAGTTCAGTCAATGCCTTTTAAGTTTTTTGACCTGACGCTGCAACTTTCATTATATATATAGAGCTGTCATTTTTTTTCGCTGTCACTTGGCCAACAAATTTAAATTAAGCGCATTATAAGATTGCTCTGCTACCAACTTGCCACACTTTTGCAGTGGCAGCAAAAAAAAAAACAAAAAACAACAAACTCAGACAACGTAGAACAGCAACAACAACAATAAGAAAAAATACGCCAAACAATGTGAAAATCTATGGCAAGGCGAAAGATACTAAAAACTGCTCGGAATTGTTTTTTTTTCTCTTTTTTTGACTGGATTAGCGTTCAGCTAAGCAAGCAAAGAAGTGATGATTCGAGGCGGAAAGGGAAGCTGCTGATAAACATGCAACATGAAGCAAGTAGAACGAAAACTAAACGAAAACAGCTGCACCAAAGCAAATAAAACTAAACAAAATAAAAAGTAAAAAATAGTGAAAAAATAGGCAAGAATGTGTAAAGTAAGAAAAGCTAAAGAACAAAAAATTTTGCAAATTTCTTAATTTTTGCAAATGTTATATTTTTTTTCCTCTAATACACTTTGCGTGTAAGCAAAAGAGTATGTTTAATTGTTGATGTATTTAGTAACAAAAAGAAAAGGTTCCTTTTTTGTTTCACTTGAACCCAAAATTCGAACTTTTAAAAATATATTCTTAACGGCGAAAGTAAAGTTGTACAAATAACACTTTAATTATTTTTTAAAAATAACTTATGTATTATGTGTATAAGTGTTCTTCCGCCGTCTTCCAAAAGCTGTCTCTAGGGGTAAGTGCTGATCGATATTATTGGACTGCCAACAATATACTATAAGACGTTCATCTGCACTATTGTATCAAAACATTAGGGAATATCTCTGTGCTTTAAAAATCATTGTTGAAAATATTTGTTTTTAAGCCGAAATCGCCTCATTTGTGAAGTGTTGAAATTCTTTTAAAATTCAAGCAGCTAAATCTCATCGATTGCTCTTAAATACGCATACAAGGCTGCATTTAGCGAAAGAACTTTTCACGATTGGCTTCAACGCTGCAAGAATGGTAATGAAGAATGGTATGGTGGTGAAAGAGAAAAGGTTTTCGAAGGAGCATCATTGGATGAACTACTAGACCAATACGCGTTCCAAATGCAAGAGGCATTGTCAAGAACATTGACAAAACGGCTTATAGCCATGGCAATGATTCAGCAGAAAGGACACTGTGTTCCATAAGACTTGTCGAATGGCGTTTCTTCGTTTGTGTACAACTTGTCGAATGGTAATATCGTATCGATAAACCGAAGCACAGAAAGTCTTTGGGAAAGCCCAAACATAACTTCACGTCCACAGCTATCACATGCGATCGTTAACAGTTGATAATTGTGAGCCGAACGATCAGGATACAAGAAAAGATATGATAGAGTCATACTACGATCCCACGAAGCATAAGTGTTAAACTAAATTCGGTTATAAATTTTAGATCTCTGTTTTTATATGATCAATAGCTGATTGAGATATCTGCAGGCTCCATTATAGCGATGAACGTAATGTTAAGCGCAATTTTAATATAAACTAAATAAAATGCAATTATAAAAAACTTTTTGAAGACACACAAAATTTAGAGTTAGGACATTCTCAGCTCAGTAGCATCAGCTCTCTTTAAAAAAAAAAAAAAATATTTTTCGCGTGATTCCAAAACTTTGTGTGAAATGACAAATTTTAGCTTATTCAAACTTAAGCATAAATATTTTCTTATTTCCAGATTAAAATGAAAATTCGGAGACAAAACACAAAGTTTTTACATTTTAAATCTATTAACATTATTCTAGTTTTGGTTGAACTATCGAGGTTTGAGCAGATTCACAACCAACTTTCCCGTAGATATATATATATATATTTTTTCAGCTATGATGTATGCTTTTCTGTGAACTTTGGAACTCCTGCGAAGCGCGTGCACTTCGTTTGACTTGGCATATCCTGCAGCATGTTTGAGTGGAAAATATTTGCGCACTCATATGCTCAGATTTCCACATGCACACACAGACACACACACACACACATACAGACACACACACAAACACACACATGCACATATAAGCCGTGATTTGACTTACGAGGCGAAGGAGGAAGTGTGTATAAATAGAATTGTTGTCGTTTACTATCAAAGTTCATATACTCTTTAAATTATAATTTTTCTCAGATAAGACTCGATTTAGAAAGGTTGAAGTTTATTTAATCGAACTTTTAGTTCGTAAAGTAAAATTTTTTAAAATCTCATTGTTACTGTGCAACAAAGCCTAATAAAATAAATAAAAATTTCAGTTAATGAAAGCTTTTGTGGTTTCTAACTTCTTCATAATCCGAAACGTTATTGCATTAAAAAAATTGTATAAATACTGAAGAGACTTTTAAAATGTTAACTTCCAAAAATTTAAAACGAATTCAACGTTACCAACTTATTTTACCAACTAACAATACTAACTTTTTATACATTTTGACATAAAAAGTGTATGAAAAGAAAAACTTAAGCCCGCTGGTGGCAAGTTTTACTCAACTTAGCATATAAAGTGGATCAAAAAGTGTATCAAAAATTGCATTAAAAATGCAGATAAGGCCACAGGCAAAGCCAGTCAAAATGTCATACCTCCACGGCCGACATACACATTCACACAAAGCAATATATCTATATATATATATATATATATATATGCAAACATTTACGCCCACTGTCAAACATATAAATTGAAACAAATTGCTTTTTACTTAATAATTATTGGCAATACGTCGCATGCGTAATACGGTCAACATTGAACACGTTATTATAGACCTTAAATCAATTACCAATTTGCATAAATTATGCACAATGTTTGTTTGTTCACAATGGCCAAGCCAATTAAAAACTCATAATCTGCTAAATCTAATAGCATTTTATCAATATCCTTAAAAACATATACGTATAAGGCAATATCATCACATCAGCCAATACATTTGCATAAATGGCAGCCAGACTTTCCTGTCCCGTCAACGACAGCGATTTGACAGCGCCACAGCGGAAGCTCCGCTCCGTAGGAACCAGCATTGGAAATGGCAGCCAAGTGGAGCCTACCAAAAGTTCACAATAAGAAATAGAAGAAAAATGGCAGCAGAAAAAAGATTTATGCGCGCCTGATGCCAATTTATGTCGGAAATTTTCCAATATTGAAAACATATTAAATGCACATTAATTTTGTGTGCCAATAATACTTGTATATACATACATATATATGTACATAGAGCATATATGTATATATAAAATGGAGACTTGCTCAACTTTATGTTCAAATACCAACATTGAGCAAATTCTTTACCAAAAGAAAAACATGAAATATATCTTTGATATGCAACCATTGTCAGAAACTTTTTACTGTGCTTGCTTTGGTAGAAGTTTTTAAAAAAACCGAGATTTTTTTAATTAGTAATAATTTTATGCTAAGTTAAAGCTTTTGGCGAACAGATACGTTTTTAATGATGGAGATATTAAACCTGTTTTTTTTATAAGTTTTGATAAAGTTTATGTTCGGCAAGACTTGTACTTTTTGCAAGAAAATCGTTTTATTTTCAATGTGGGAAAAAATGGGAAACTTGTTGTTAATTTTAGAACATTTTTGATTGAAGTTGAAAAGCTTTCCGGAAAAGAAAGACTCTACAGATTTGACTTGCTAATTATTTTATACTATTGTCGCTTTTAGAGGCGCGTAGCCACACCTCAAGCAGCAGACGAAGAATCCCTAAGAATCTTTGAAAGACGAATACTGCGAAAAACGTTTGGAGCAAAGATAAATGATCGAGGTGGATACATTCTGAGGAACAATGACGAATTGTTGAACTTAAACCATGTCGAAGATGTAGCCACAGTCATTAAATGCCAGGGTCTAAGATTTATAGCTTATGTCCCACGGATGTACCAGAACAGAGCACAGAAGCTTCTGTTGGCAGACTCACCACTCTCCACAAGAAACAGAGGTCGACCAAGAAATCACCTAATTGAGAATATTGACGATGATATGCTGAAGATGGAAGTAAGGAACTGGTGCGTCCTTGCTAACAACCGGAATGTATGGCGAAGAATTGTTGGGAAAGCCAAAACCCACCCCGGGTGGTAGAGCTGAATGATGATGATGATGAACCACACCTCAAGAGGATAATAAACCGATCCGAAGACGGATCAACAACAGGTAAATTTTAAATTTGTTTGCTTTGGATAGAGCATGCTCTCAGAAGAAGTCCGAAGCAGTTTTGTCAGGATGGCACTGGTCTAAAATCTCCAAGGCAGCAGGCGGATTGGAAGACCCAAGGCAACCTGGAAAGCTCTATCCTCCAAGAATTTGCCCACTTGAACACTACATGGGACAGCACTAAACTAAACAGAAGGCGCAAAAGAGGGTTCATTGGAAGGCTCTAGTTGAGGTCCTAAGTGCGGAATTACAAGAAAAAAAAATCAACCTCCGCAAAGACCAGGAAAATCTTGCACACTCCGCCTGGAACACAATTGGTACTAGACGCAGGAACGGCCTAGGACTACGTGGACGCGTTGCATTATGAACGAAACCAAGAAGTCGATAAATTCATTAAGATATTTGGCTAAGGAAAAAAAATATATTATATATATTATTATTTGTTATAGTAACGCTGTATTATAATAAGAAATTATCAATAATAATAATAATAAAATTTGATATATTTATCTATAATTCGCTTAAGCATTTTTTTAGTGAAAATAATTTATTGTTTAATTAATTTTATTTCCTCTATAAAATAAGAAATATTTTAAAATATTTCATTATTAATTATTTTTTATAATACTCATGGGAAAAACAATATTTGTCTTAAATATGTATTATTTTCTTTAGTCATTGTATTTGGTTAATTTATTGTTGTATATTCTAAGTCAATTGTAATAACAAGTCCTGATTGGGGGAAAGGGTTTATTAAGTATAATTAATCCTTCATTTTAATTGTAGATCCTGAGCAACGCTTGCATTCAGGATCAATTGAAATGTTAGTTTCGGTACTTTTCCTACGAAAATTAACTTTAATAAATCTAGGCTAGCTTATTTTAAATGGTTTGTTATTAAGTATTTTGGAAATATAACTTCAAAGTTTTAATTCATTTAACAAAAAAAAATATGCTCGGAAATAAACAAATACTGCCATAAAATTTTCATTTTCATTACAAAATATTAAATATTTAATTAATATATGTTTCAAATGCTGAGATTTACTGTGTATTTTTTGTTTGATATAAGTTTTCGAAAAGGGTGGTACATCCAGTGTTTGATATTTATACTAGGACTTTTTAGACCTTTTGTGTTGAAAATCATTCGGAAGTGGATAGATATAGTAGTAATACTGACTTTAACAAATAGGACCCTCTGAACGGAGAAAACAATTTAAATGATATTATGTCAGTTGCTGATGAATTTTACTGAAAAATTATCTTTTCAGAGTTGACTCAAATGCAATTTAGTTAATAGACACTTAATATTGCACCAGAAGACATCAAAAATAACGGTTCGTGGGTTACCAAAATTTTTCTATGGATTCTGTGGGCCCTAGCAGGTGTTCATCAACTTTTTTCAATCTCTAAATTTAGTATTAATTTAAATTTCCTTGAATTGTTTTGCGTAAAGAACGCCCTATTTTGGAGTTATAATGGTTTTAAAGTTTTATTGTTTTTGTTTTTTTGTTTTTAATTTCACCAAAAAAAAAATTTTATTCTATTATTATTAATCTTATTTGTAATATTATTTGCATTTAAATCGCTGGAACATACTTTCAATATAAAAACAAGTTCCTAAATGATTTTATTGCTGAAGATAGAGCACTCAAATGCGTTTCGAATATGAGAGGAAAATTAAAAATTTAGTTTTTGAAATTTTATACCCAACATCATTAAATATTTAAATATTTAATAATAAAGAAATGGAGACCCCTTTTAAGACAATAAAAAAAATTCGTCATTAATAATAAATGCGTCACAATAAATAAACAAGTAAATAAAATGTAAAATTATGTGCCGAAAATATTATTTTTGCAAATATTTTGACTATGACTCTTTCCAATTATTTCTTTTTTAAAGTTGAACATCAAAATTTTAGCCTTAAAGTTATGTTCGCTTAATAATTGCAAGCACGCCCTAACATAAATTTAAAATAATGCAAAAAAAAAAATCAAATACGAACATAAAAAAGAGCGAACATATTGTCAAAATGGTATATTGTGCTTGGAAAACAATAAAACGAAAGAACATAAAATATGTTTTTTCCTTTCTTTACTTTTTTTTTTGCATTTTGGGTGCGTTGAGCGCATAAATCCAAAACAACAGGGCCCGGGACTGCGAGTGGTTCCGCAAGAGTCAGCGGCAGGAAAGGTGTAAGCGAATTGTTGCCCAAATACGCGCTGAAAATGCCAAATATAAAAGAGTATAAAACTAATCGAATTAAAGAGTAACATAGCTATGAAAGCGTTAAAAAAATTGTGAAATTTAAACGTAGAAAGACAGAATCAGAACATGTAGATGACAAAGTTGTTTCTTTTCGTTGAATAAAAATACCCAAAGCATATTAAAGGTTTTATCAAAATATATAGAAAAACGACGTTTAAATACTCTGTAGTTTGAGTATTGAAATGAGTAATGCTGGCAGCTCTGCTCAGGCAGGAATCGTTTAAATATATAGGCTTGAGTAACATCTCAAAAAATTAAAAGTTACATTACTTGAATGTATTATTATTTTTTCTTATAATACAATCGGATGATTTGCATAACTTAAGCAAAAAAGGGCAGAAACTCATTTTAGAGTCAAGTCTCCCAATTTGCTGTATTGTCGCTCTTGTGCTCATTTGCGCTCTAGCTGACTTCATTTTCCACTCATACAAGAAATCTTTGCTTTTGTAAGTTCTGCCTGACTTTCTTAATCAATTTAGTGTTGATACAATTTTGCAATTTAACAATATTGAAATTTTGAATAGTTTCTTCTGAATCTTACTTTTTAAGCTATTGTCTTTAAGCTCTACTTGAATATGAGTTTGATGAATGGGGCACATAAGTCGCATTTTCACAACACAAAAGCCACAGATAAATCCAAGAAGAACATCCAAGTTCAAAAGAAGAAGACTCGACTATCCTCATTGTTGAGATAATGGAAATTTACTACTACGACGATATCTGCTGAGACGAGGATGCAATATAGTGTCAGACATTTTTTTAATAATCTAATCTAAAATTTTTTTAATAAATCTAAAATAGTTCTTCTTTCGAACCTACAACACCATTCTCCCCCTTGTTTCTTTACCCTTGTCTTCCTCAAATTGTTGTCACTTTAGCTCTAAATAATTCTGGTCTATATTAGCCAAGAATACCAATAAGAATGGCTATAATATTCTAAAGATTGTGATGGAAATGTGAATAGTTAACAGACAAGAATGTTGTGTTTAAAATCCAGCATTTAGAATAATCATAGATAACAATTTATTGGTATTAAGATCAATAAAAAAATTATTTTCCGATTGTTATACCTTAAACGAACGCCCTATACTTTGAATGGCCGTCATATATATTACCATTAAATGTCAAATTCTGTAATCGTAATTGTTTTAAATGAAGTAATGATATCATTTTGATTTGTCGTTCTGTAGTAGTCTCTATCACGGAATAAAAATTTAATAAAAATACTTTATACGGTTAGAAGACCTTCTCCCATTATTACCTGGAAATCGATTAATTGAAATTCACAATAATCTCTTCGAAGGTAAAGACTAGTGGGA
This sequence comes from Chymomyza procnemis, assembly GCA_035046065.1. Taxonomy (NCBI): domain Eukaryota; kingdom Metazoa; phylum Arthropoda; class Insecta; order Diptera; family Drosophilidae; genus Chymomyza; species Chymomyza procnemis. Next base: position 24,661,437 of record JAWNOJ010000013.1, on the reverse strand, counting down.
AAGACAACTAGCTCATCAGAAGACCGAACCCACGCAAAAGAGTGGGAATAAGGTAAAACGACAGACAGAGATGAGAACAGTGTATTCTGGCCCTAAGCTCCTCATAGGCGTTGCAGAATTTAATGTCACATTGACTTTTCTTGTTACTTTTTAGAATCAAAACATACATACTCTAATACAAATGTCATCATCATTTTCGTCATTAGTGGCGCGACGATCCGAGTTGAATCTTGGCTTTCTCTTGAAATCTCTTCCATTCTTTACGATGTAGAGTTAGCGTTCTCAAGTTTCTTCTTCTAAGACGCTCTGCAGTTTGCTACACATTGTCTATCCAACGACCTCTTCATCTTCTGCCTTTGGGTGTGTTTTGGAAGACTTTTCTAATACTGGAGACAAATCTTTGGACATGTTCACAAGTTCTATAATAATGTAATGGTCCCACTTTATAGTTAAAATTTCAAGGCTCAAGCTGTTAAAGGAATCGCATGTACTTTACAACCTTTTTAGAGTATTAATAGGTAGACATTAAATCTGTACACAAGAAGCCCATAAACTGAATGCGACTGGAATGCGAAATTCAAGATCATGTTTACCAAAAAATAACCCAAACATTCAAGAGTACAAGAACAACAACGATGAAAAAATAAAGTATATTTATAACTATAAAAATCCAAAGTGGCCCTTTTTTTTGCGCCTTATCAAAAACAATCTGAAGTAAGCAAAAGAGAATGGACTGAAAAATTAGCTCAGTGTACAAATATTTTTGTGGCCTTTCATTTGGAGGGCTCCGCCATAAATTATGTCTTTTATATTCACATAGGATGCGACGATACAGTAAGCAATTTGGTAGTTAAAGCTGTCATTTTGTGGGTTTCATAGTTGACAAGAGCGTAAAAGTGTCAATTGGATGAAGCCCAGTAAAATATGTTTAATAAATCGCATTATAAATTCCGTACACATTTATTTGGTTTCTTTTTTTTTGTGCTTCATCTGCTTCGGGGTGTCAAATTGTTTTCCAAATAGCCATGGGATACTATTCATATAAATGAATCAAGTTAGCGCCAAGTTGGCAATACAATGTGAGTGGCATTTGATGGATTTTATTCGCGTTAGGTTCTAAGACTTTTGTATTGTCCGTTAAATTAATGATGTAATACATTAGCTGGGACATTATAAATATCTGGCAGCTTAATTAAATGTCAAGGTGACAGTTGCTGGGCCGTGAAACAATGAGCTATTATATGATATATAATATGATATGGGGATGAGTTAAGTTGGTTTGCGTCTGCTGGCAATCATCGTGTTAACTTTAACGCTAATGACATTTATGTTGATAATAATGATGCTGACGTTGATAATGATGCTTACAGCTGTTGGCGTAACCATAGAGATGACTAATTAGTTTAATAAACAATACGCAATGTGAGTCGACTAATTCTGAGAAATATCTAGCTACTGGTTTGCAGTGTATTATTGCTTATCACATAAAATTACTATATATAAAATTATTTTTTATATATATACATGTATTCTTCACGTAATCTTGAAATCTTATCTCTGGTATATATATTTCGAGTGTGCTGCATATGAGATTATTGCATTTATATAACCTGATGACACAGAAACATATTTTTTTTAAATCTATATAAATGTGTATGATGCTACATTACTTTTTTTATATTTATTTTGCCATAAATATTAAAGACTATTTCCACTAAAGTGATTAGCATTTGAAGAGATAATGTACTAGGGTTGCCGGAAAATAAACCTTATCAATGCTTGCATAGAATTTATGAGATATGCACTTAAATAATGAGTGATTATGAGACTTTACGAATAGATTCTTTCGAAAAATATTCGGAACAAAATGCAATGCAAGAAATGTTTACAGAATAAATCATCATCATCATTCAGCTTTACAACCCGGGGCGGGTTTTGGCTTTCTCCACAATTCTTCTCCATTCATCCCGGTTGTTAGCAAGGACGCACCAGTTCAATTATTTGAACCAATTAGGCGCTTTCTTGTTGGACCTCTGTTTCTGTTGTGGAGAGTGGTGTGTCTTCCAACAGAAGCTTTTGTGGTCTGTTCTGGTCCATCCGTGGGACATAACCTGTCCATCTTAGCCTCTGGGATTTAATGAATATGACTACATCTTCGCCATGGTTTAGGCTCAACGATTCGTCATTGTTCATTGGAGTGTAGTCACCTCGATCAATTATCTTTGGAGTGCGAAGTAGCAGTGAACGAGTAACAAATTAAGTCTCTGGCGTCACATAGCCTCTCTTGCTCAATTCCTAGAGTCACCTTCACGTGGTGGACTCTGTCATCCTGAGTAACCTGGTCAAAGATTGGGTAGGATATCTGACGACGGTGGTATGGTCCTCCAAAATGGGGGTTGGGTGTTGGGCCTACAATTCACCCTGCAAAAAGCACACCTATAATGAACTCTCAACAACGTCCTGCAGAGCCTCGGATCATGGAAACACTGCGGCAACATCGTGTTGTTTATAAAATCTCAAAGGCTTACATGGATAGTACACACACTTCCAATGATCACTACTATAATAGCGCAGAGTTTAGTTCTTGAAGACAAGCTGTCTGGCACTAGAAAAGCAGGAATTTCGCTGATAGCATTTATGGATTGTATCACGTCGCAGCGGAAGGATTATCCCAAAAACGAAGCTGATGACTTGGAGACTACACCCTTAAAATTGTATGCTTAAATTTATATTTGTTTTAAATAATATGGTTAATTATAATTTTTTCGACTGTAAACTACAAGATCTATGCACTGTGGATGCTCAGATGCGTGCTAAATAAGCCGCTTCTCGCCTCAAGAGCAGACGCTTGGACAACTGCTCATAGTCAAAAGGATGATGGCTACCAAAAGATTAAATCAATTCAATCAAGTTGTGAATTATTGTTAGCTTCGAAGCTCACCAGAAACAATAGTTATGATAACGCAAACAACGCTCTTCCAATCAACGCATTTACAGAGACCCTTCGTCACGAAGAATCATTCTGCACCAGCTAGAAGGCGAAATTTCACACAATCAAGTCCATAAAACCAGTGCAACTTAAGTTTGCAGCAAAATTCATTCTACAAACTATATAAAAATTATTTTATTTTAATTTAATTTCGAAATTGAATTGAAAAGAAAAGATATAACCGTTAATTATGCTTCAACCACAATCGATCTTCTTCAGGTTACTATAAATAAATTTTTGTTGTACTATTACTTTTATAATTATTTTTAAGACAATACACTTTTGTCCAAGAAAGTAGAAATGTTTACATCTTTTGAGTTGTATATGATCTTAAAAAAATTATTTTATAATAAAATTGAAGAAATACAAATTTAAAAAAATTAGAAAATGTTTAATCGAGGTAAATACATTATAATTTATGATTTTTTTCACAGCTAATGTTTTAAGCTTTTTTTTATATATTTAAAGACTTGAATAAAACCAGATAAAAAATGCAGTTTATTCGTAAATTTGCTAAATTGAATAAAATAAGCCTCCACCTCTTAACGTAACGCTAGAATATGCTTGCAGAAAGTAGCAGGGTTTTATAGTTTTCTAGAAATAGAACTTTTATTTCGTAATTGCTTGTAAGATATCTCCTTATATAAAGGGTGTTTTTTTTTTCGAGGTAAAGAATTTTAAGATGACGACCGATTTAAGAGCTGTTAAGTGATTTATTCTCAGTTTGGCTTGGCAATTCATCATGAATAGACAATAGATCATCAAGCAAGGCGTAGATTTGTCGAATGGGCCCAAAACGAGATTGCCGTTGTTTCCGATTTCCGCAAATGAATTTTGTTTAGGGATGAAGCGAACTTCTGATTGAATGGATACGTCACCAAACAAAAATGCCGCATTTGGAGTGAAGATAGTCCTCAAGTGTATGTCGCAACACGGTTACTTTCAGAAAAACTGAATGTTTGGTGCGCTATATGGGCTGGTGGATTCATTGATATGTACTTCTTTAAAGCCGATGATGGTCAGAACTTTACAGTCAATGGTCATCTGTATAGAGCCACGATTCCTTACTTGAACAACCATAATGTCCAGGAGCTATGGTTCCAACAAAAAGGCACAACATGTCACACAGCTCGTGCCACAATCGATTTGTGTTTGGTGACCGCCTACTTTTACGTTTTGGACGTGTGAATTGGCCTCCAAGATCTTGTGATGCAACACCGCAGACTAGTTTCTCTGGGGCTAGGTAAAATCATTGGTCTATGCGGATAAGCCACAAACGCTTAACCATTTGGAAGACAACATTAGCCGTGTTATTGCCGATAAACGGCCACGAATGTTGGAAAAAGTCAACGTAAATTGGACGTCCAGATTGGACTACATCCGAGCCAGCCGTGACGCTCATAATTCATATTTAAAATGTAATGTCACAACACTATCTCTCGTTTGAATAAAATTCAAGTCAATCGAATAATCTAGCGTTGTTTTATTGCAATCTAATTTTGCATATCTTTAAAAACAACACCCTTTATCATTTCGTTTTCACGGTCATAATAAGTATTCTTTCTTGGGTAAGTATTATTCACAACTCTCTACCATACCATATGTCAACTTTTTACAACAAATTCTTAATTTTATCAAGATTCAATTTGTCAATTCATAAAATTTGATGCAATGACCAGCAATTTTTTAAATTACAACATTAATTGTACTTTGACTTCATATTTCACCAAAAAAGCAAAAAGCAAAAAAATAAAACTCAATTCCCCAAGTGACACTTCAGTTTAATGAACTTGGGGAAAAAAATAACAAATTAAAAAGCAAAGCCCAGCAAAAAATGTCAAAGTCAGTGTCAGATTCAGAGATTCAAAAGCGCAAGAGCACAACAATTGAGCCAGACAAAGCTTCAACAAAAAAGGAATAATAATACTATGAAAACATTTATAAAATAAAGCTGGCGCCAAGTCTCTGGAGAACATGGCTATAATTAAAACCGCACAACTCTGTCATAGAGCAAGCACCAGCTGAGTGATAAGCGCTTTTCATAGTGATAACAAACTTTTATTAATTGAAATAAAGAAACTTGCTGGAAAATGTACAAATACTAAGCAAATATCTCTACTTCTCAAACAGCTTTGGCTTGACTTGGGGATTATAAATTTGATTTGTATTTTAAAATAACAAAAAAAAAACATGAAGTAAAAAAACAGAGTTAGGGGCCAAAAAAGTTGATGCTTTTTTGTTGCTTCCCAAATTGAAAATTAAAAATTTATAAGAAAAACCTACGAACACGATGAAAATGTTGACGACCAAAATGATGACGAGCTGTCAGAAGCTCGCTCAGTGGGAAGTTTTTCTTTGCTCTTTTTTTGGCATTTTATTTTCTATTTTGGCTTAAAAATATTTAAATCTTTATGGAGCAATAATGAAAACAAAATAAAGCTCTTAGCTGCGTGCCGAAAATAATATTCAAGAAGCTTAAGACAGAAATTGAATATATGCTCGAAAGTTGATTTATTTTTGGCAGAGAGCAATTTAATTTTAAATATAAAGCAACAAAATTTCAAGCTCCGATTTAACATAAAGCTAAAAATAATTTTCGCAAACATTTAAGGGAACATGCTTTAAAGACAAAAATATTTCTTATATTTTTCATTATTTCGTAATTGAAGAATCTTGGACATCAATCAGATTTTACTGAAAAGAATATCAAGTTAAATTAACTTTTGCCTAAGAATTTAGTTAGAAAAAATATTTATTATTTATACAGCAAAAAGATTGCAGGCAGACAATGTTCGATTGCATAAATTACTATATCTTACTTCACACAGGGTGGTGTTCGTTTGGTACTTGAAGTATAATTTATAAAGCTTTTAAAAAGTGACAAATGTTTGCGAAATTGCATGTTTTTTTTTTTGTAAAAAAATCAATTTGGAAAATATTAAAACAACTTTAGACCCGAATATGTCGAGTTTTACTAAAAAATCAACTTTTAAGAAAAAGCTCACTTTCACAATTACATCTTGAGCTATGAGACCAACCATAACGTATAGTATGCGGCCTTTTTTTAGTAATTGCAGAATGTTCCACTTTTTTCGTCAATAATGAGTTTATGTTGTATTTATCCTTCGAATAATTGTAAAGAAGGATTTGAAGGACCAACTGCTACAAATAATTGGGATTTGGCGTTTTTCCCCCTTTTTTTTGGATGCCGTCTCATGTTGTCAAAAATCAGTTTCAGTTTTCGTTTTTAATGTATGAAAATATAGTTTTTGATATCTCGTGCAGATATAAGGTAACTTGAAGTTGACTTTTAAAATGCATTCAAAACGTTGTCGTTCAAAATTATCTCCATCATATCTTCAGAACAGTTTTTTTCAATTTAAGGGCAGAACTCGGTATTGGATACGCACGCTATGAACTAGAAACATGCAAAAATTATGGGTAATAGAAATGGTTTATTTTTTTTTGAAGAAATTATTCTATTTTTTTTTTATAATATCTGTTTCATTTAGAATCTGTCTGCTAGACAATAACTAAATTTAAAGGCTTACATTGAAGTTGAATTATATGGGATTATAATAACAATGACGGACTTCTAATTACAATGGTATATTTACAATGTTTCGAAACGGAAGGTTAAGTGAAGCGGGTGGAATCTCTTGTTATGGTTCTCCAGTCGGTTAAGATACCCGTGGCTATAGACGCTGATTGTGTTTTGAATAGTGGGCACATTGAGGTCTGTGTACAGCACGGAGTTCCTCACATAAAATAGCGCGCCTACTATTATCCGCAATACCTTAGATTGAAACACTTGAATAATTTTAGTGTTTGATGTGGCCGTGGTTGCCCATAGTTCTATCCCGTATGTCCAAATTGACTTAAGAATCGCCTTGTAAGTAAAAAGTTTTTTGCGTGTGCTCAGGCTTGATGTAGTTCTGAGGAGCCAGCACATTGAGCGTCTTTTTAAGCTGGAATCTTTTGTTTGTTCAATGAGCCCTCCAGTTTAGCCTGCTGTCCAAGGTGCAGTGGGTAGTATCTGACCAAAAATGGAGACTTGTGGACGGAGGAGTTATCGCAGCGAGTATACTACCTGAACAGACTTGTTGGTGTTGATTAAGAATAAGCCACGGCTCTAAGGCTGACAGTTGTGATTGCAGTTTTTCAGGCTGCTATTGGATAATTCTGATGTTTGAAAATATTGTCTTAAATACCCCAAATACCCCAGATTGAGGAGTTATGAAAACATACGTTTTTGATACAAGTGTTTGTGGAGAATTGCAACGTAAAGATTTGTACAAAAAATGAAATTATGTTGATCTTTAAAATGTTACTTATAATATGATCTCCTAAGCAGCTCACAACCAACCAAAGTTATGGCGTAAATGTGTGGTTATCATGTAACAAGCTAACTACAGATCTGAATCTAAAGAAGTCTAAAATAATTACCTATAATTAAACAACAAACAATAGATACTTTACTGCCTCTGGATACCTAAGAATTATACATTTACCTACTTTGACAAACAGCACAGAGTATTTTTAATTACCAATTCCACGTATAAGTATCAACACAAGGAATGCAATTTGAAAACTGCAGAAGATAAAAACTAAAAAGTTCAAAGTTATATGTTGTTGCAGTTAAGTGTTCGACTAGTATAGTACTTTTCCGTAGAATCGAGCAAAAGCTATCGAAAAGTGTGAATTATTCATAACTACAACTGACAAAACAATATGCAAGCTTTTAAGAGCTAGTTCGTCTATGCCAAATTAGTAATTTTATTTAATAAATTGTTTTGGGAACATAAAAATCAAAAGTTTGAAAATAAAGCGAATTGCACAATTCTTGCCGCAGCTACTACACACAGTTCCAGATTGACAATCGGGCTTAAAAAGTACTTAATCTGCTGTTCAAGAGCTTAAGCGGCCGCATTACCATTTTGGTAAGCCAAATGACACAACTTTGGCACACTTTACCGCTTCTCTCTCCCAATTCCACATCTACTTGCCAAAGTAAATATTAGATATGCCCTATTTAGCAGTATATAAATAAGAGAAGCAAAAACTCAGCTAAGCTATTTGACTTAATTAGCTTGCAATATTAAAAAGAAAAAAAAAACAAGCTACTGCAAGTATATAAAGAGGCACTAGGCACTCTCACATTCAGAGAACTTGTAAATTTTTATATTAACAACGGGGCGTATGCGCGTTATATTTGTATGAAAGGAAAACCCCCAGAGCGTGCTTCAATGTGTGTGTGTGCATGGTATGTGTATGTGTTTGTTTGCCTTTCCGGACTTTCTACAGCCAAAGGCTTGAGTTTATATAGATAAATATATTTATTTTTTTAAATGCGAAAAAAGCCAAGCGCAAAAGTTCAAGGACATGTGCACAGTAAACAGACTTGGACATATATTATTACATATATTTTGATTAAACTTTAAGAACAGTTTGCAGTTTGCCTTGGAGACAACTAGTTTAGTTTTATTTAGCGTCAAATCGTTTGCTTTTCCATTTTCCCCCATTTTTTTTACTACTTACAAACACGTAGTACCTACCACTTGTCGTTAGTTTTTTTTTGTTGTATTTTAACGAATTTACTTGCCATTACACGTTCAATAAACAAACTTTGTAATATTGACGGAAATATTGTCAGCATCATTCGCTCTGCCTTGTCAATGTTAATGTCAACAATTTGAAATGCATTAAATGTCGGCAACGTCGACTGCGACTTTTATGTAAGCATCGCTGCCTGCGTCATCGTTATAAAGACGCGACAAACAATTCGCGCCTTATGTCACATTGTTGGCTCACTTAATAACCTAATGGTCTCATTTTGTGCTAAATTGATTTTATTGCTCAACTTGCGATTTTTTGCCACCATTCTTGATATTTATTATATACATTTAATGGCAAAATATCGTGCTTAATTAGCAAAGTTGTTAGTCATTTTTTTTTTGTCTTTTTTCGAATATTTATGTACGTTGAGTAAAAATGGTGGAAAGGGTATTTAAGCTTTGTCCAAGCGTTATGCGACAGTGTGCATGGAATTGAACTGGTCTGGAAACGCAGAATTAAAGATCCAACCATATCAAAAAAATGCTAACTTTTGAACAAGAAGAGTTAGTAAAATTGTGGTGATCAAGTTAGCATCTTTTTCAAAATCAAACACACCAAGTGCATTGTTTTTAGAGGTATAGCACTTTAAATTGCAATAAAACAACGATGGATTATACAATTGGCATGAATATTATTTATAAGAAAGATACTCTTGTGGCATTGCATTTTAAATATGCTTTCTGGCATAAGTTCGCCACGGCTGGCTCGCATATAGTCCAATCTGGACGTACAATTCTCGTTGACTTTTTCCAATATTTGTGGCCGTATATCGGCAATAACACGGCGAATGTTGTCTTCCAAATGGTTAAGCGTTTGTGGCTTATCCACATAGACCAATGACTTTACATAGCTCCAGAGAAGCTAGTCCAGCGGCGTTACATCACAAGATCTTGGAGGCCAATTCACACGTCCAAAACGTAAAAGTAGGCCTTTTTGTTGGAACCATAGCTCCTGGACATTATGGTTGTTCAAGTAAGTAATCATGGCTCTAAAACGATGACCATTGACTGTAACTTTCTGGCCATCAACGTTTTTGAAGAAGTACGGACCAATGATTCCACCAGCCCATATAGCGCACCAAGCAGTCAGTTTTTCTGAATGTAACCGTGTTTCGACACGCTTGAGGACTATTTTGACTCCAAATGTGGCATTTTTGTTTGGCGGCGTATCCATCTTAAATCGGTCGTCATTTTAAATTTCTATACCTCGAAAAAAAAACACCCTTTATTTGGTGCTGCCATTTCGAATTTTTCATGTGAATCAGAGACGAATATTTTGTTGCAAGATTATAGATTACGGCAAATTGCGAGAAAGCAAGCGGTTCATTTAAGAAGTCACCGTACAAAAGAGATTCTTAGATATTAGTAGAGACTGCGATTATATAATCGGTTTCGCGGAAGGCTTTGTTCTGTTTGCACGGTTTTAGTTTTTCTATTGGAATTTAGATTTGTTTTGCGATGTTTTGGATGATGTGACATCAAGTTGCTCTAAAAAAGCTTGTGGAAAGTCTGCACTTCTTTTCACTGACCAAATAAAGCACGCAAAATCTTAGTGTCAGATTTTTTAAAATTTTTATCGTGTGGTATACGGAAAAAGAATATAGCACCATTGATATCCGCTCCTAGCTTAAAAGGCCCCTTAAGTTTAATTATCATATTCATGACAACTAAAATATATTTCAAAGATTAGGATATGCAATTGGCTACCATTTCTAGAGAATACCTCAGGTCTTACATGAGAGTTCATAATGAAACAATTTTTGAAACAAATGCCAATAACCACAAAAGTATGATCTATTTATTATCGCAATGTCTGCAGAAGAACTCTTGGATCACAGCTAAGGAGAAGTAAATCTAAATAAAGGAAAACAAGGGTTTAAGAGTAGTACTTATTTACTATGTGTTTTTGAGTTCTGGCAGAGTTTTGTTTTTTCTTAGCAAAAAAAAAATATTTAATAGTATCTCATGAAGTGCAAGTAGAGATACGATTGGAAAACTGGTATTATAGTGTTATTTAAGATTCATAAAACTTTAAATGTAGATTTTTTAAAATACACATACCTATAATTGAATAATAAAACGATGTCACAAAAATAATCCATATTTTGTCAAATATAGAAAATTTCAACAATATTCCCATTTCTTTAGAGAATTAAAGGATTTGGGAAAGTCCAATGAGTAAAGCGCATTTTAAAGTCGGCTTCTTTTTTTTTGATGATTTTAAATGCGAAAAAGCAACAAATTTTAATAAAGTTGGCATCCATACATAATCTTATCAATAAGGAAATTGAAGTAAAAGTGAAATAAATAAATAAAATAAAGTATTTTTAATATAAATGCTAATTTGTGGTGAGCACTTTGTTGAAGGCAAAAATATGCATGGGCTGCTGGAATTTAACAAAAAAATAAAGTTAATTTAAGAAAAACACACAAAACTGTTGCATGAAATTTATTTAATACAATTATTTGGCTTAACTTCTGACTATTTAAGCCAAGTTAATATTTAAATAAGCAAGAGCTTAAACTTGAATAAATTTAAAACCAGTCAGCTCACAATAGTCTACAGACTGAACTCCCATTATGCAAAATACATTTAAGCCTTTTAAACCGCAAACATATTATTAAACAATAGCAAAACATATAGAAGATGTATATCGTAGAGCAAAAGTAAACTTAAAACTAATTTAAATGGTTCCAGCAACTGGTTCTAAGAACTACCTTTTGCATTTTGAAAACTTTCCCAAAACTTGTAAGACTACTTTTCGAAACAGACATAACGATTATCTTAATTAAGGCAACAAAATCTCAGTATTAAGCTTGGCAATTTCTAACAGCAGTTCTCTCTAAATCATAAACTACAGTATGCCAATATTATAACTAATCAGCTAAAAATCAAAAACTCAATTTATTTTAGGAAACATGCATTTCAATCCAGCTGACCCAATTCCACAATTACGCTTTGCGAATATTTCAAAATCACGTGCGGTTAATCGGGCAAATTTTTACGCTACAATTAAACGCTTGTTATACGTAATAAAAACAAAATTAACTATTAAAATCTAAAATTAAAATACTAATGATAAGTGCAAATTAAAATGGGGCTCGAGTTAATATCAGCAAACATATTTCGCGATTCATCAAGTGTGCCCAAGCAAGTGCATGACCGTGAGGATTAGTTAAGGTAATTTCACGATAGACGGGGCTTATGCTAATCTTATCTGGGACTAATCTGCTTTAGTAGCTTGTACGCAATTAGCAGGCTATGTGCTGTATATGGGCAGCGGGAGAACGTGAGCGTGCAAGGGCTGTGCACACAATTAATTGCCGGTTAGTCTTTCAAAAGCAACAGCTGCAGTTACCAGACAAAACAAGCGCCAAAGGGTTGTGCCCGGTTCGTTGGGTGTAACTAGATAAAAGGAGCAGCAGCAGTACGGTTAGGCACCCAAGACTTGGCCCAATGCAATTAGCAGAAATTGCAAATTAATAATGTCGTCATGTTGGCGTTGCAAAGTACTAGTATGCAAGCATATTGTAGCCAAACCCCACTTAATAGAAATTCTGCTGTTAAGATGGGGTGGAGGGTGGGGGAGGGGCTAAAGTAAGTGCGGCCATGGCTGGGCCGGATGACGAGGACTATGGGTACCGCATAGAAACCATAACAATTTGCAAGCGTATGAAAAATGTATGCAGAACAAACTTTAAATTCATTACACACACGCAAAAGTCAGCAGGCATATGGTTTAGGGAATATAACATGGCGTATGAATATGTGAGTGTGCAAGTGAGAGCTGGCTAGCCCCAAAGAAAAGAGATAGCATATGCCGACATACTGCAGGATATGTGGGTGACAACTTCATGTTGGTCTGCCTGCAAGGGACACACAACATTTTGTTTAAACTGCGGTCGTTCCATTGCCCGGAAACCTACTCAGCATTTGGGTGTGTGTGTGCGGTTTTTCGTCTGTGTGTGTGTGTGTGTGGACGGCTCGAGATCCCTTTCGGAATAAAGAGCAGGGTATGCAGGGTATGTAAAATGTATTGGGTAAGACAAAGCGAATGTGTATACATATATATATTGAGCAAAATAAAAATCGTGTTTCAAAGTAAACACATTACTTTTCAGTTACCTTGTAGGAGTAAAAGGAAACTTGCCTGCATTTTTGAGCAGTTTGCGTTAAATTAACTTGCTTGGATGAAATTCTTTTAAACAAAAATTTATTTGTATTTTCGGCACATTTAAAGTTTGCCATCCAACAGTTTCGCATTAAAGTTACCAAGGATCATAAATCAAAAATCTTAAAATCGTCAAATTTAACGGCACTAAGATTATAAAATGTTCTTTTAATTAATTCCATAACATTATATTTTTAAAAGTATTCCTTGAATTTTAATCGCTTTACAGTTTAAGCACGTTTATCTAGAAACCATCTCCTTGTAGTTGGTGTTCACTTGGAAACGCCTTTAACAATCTTTTTCAAAATTTTTCACTAACTCATTTATCCGAATGAACATAATTTTTAGCCGCTGTACTCTAAGACCGTAGGTCAGGGCTGCGCACTGTTGCATTTGTACAGCTAGAAAAAGACTTACTAAATCTCTATTAACTTTAGACCCCGCCTAACGTTTTGGCTAAAAAGATACCTGTTGTCTTCAAACAGCAATTAGTGGCGATATGCTGAAGTTTTGACAAAATAGTCAAGGGGAATGCATTCAAATTTAAATAAGGTTTATTATTTAAACAATACACCGGCTGGGTGGCAAATCTTCAAGCAGATCTAATATAATAGAGTGGTCCAACAAGTGCTTGGATTTTAACCTCGCATATGCGCATTTTTTCGATATTTGTTAGACGGGCCCCCCCATATTCATCAATGATGAATGAGTGCTTTCGCGCTATGTTTTCGAATTTATTCTTCGTATAATGGAGGGGTAGACTTTGACGATATTTGTTTTCAATAGCACCGAAACAGCAACAGCTGCAATCAATTATTTAAGCTCTATTATTTTTCCCAAGAATAACTCTATTATTTGACTGTATACTGGCTCCTGTTTTGACAGCTGTAAAAAGAGTTAGCTCCATGCTCCACAATTTAGCGACTGAGTGAAAAGTCAAGTCAGGAAATTATTTAATTGCTTTATTTATAGCCGATGGTAGTAAATTTTAGTAAAAACAAGTAGTTTTGTTGAAATGGTACATTGGCTATTTATCAAAAAAATTGAAATATTTTACATGACGTCAGCTAAGCTTATTTATATGCAAACTCTGATCGATTTCAAATAATTGTTGTTCACTTTATACATTGTGTAAATGATAGTAAATGTTTATCAAACCTTAACTATTTCGTTGGGCGTCAAAAAACATTCTCAAAAATTCTCTGATTGAAACTCAAAATTGGTGCATTAGTTAGTATTCAACTTACTAAAATATTCATTAAAAATGTTGTGATTTTTAAAATGTACTAAAAATTTCTTTTAAAAATTTTGTATCGATGCTTTTCGTAAGATAGAAATATCACATTTTTTACTAGACTAATAAAAAAGATCGAACAAAATGCCGTTTCATTTTAAAATTTATATCATAACTAAAGAACAGTTTTCAAAAGAAAACTGGACATATTTCGTTTTGAATTGTAAATAAAATATAATTCTGGTTTAGCTATCGACTTCAACTTCCGTAAATTTTACTGAAAGTCCTAAATAAGATGCTATATGGATATGTCGAACTCTGACACACGCGCTGGATCCTATATATTTTGTACAGCATGAAATATGAAGAATTTTTTCGCTAATTTAAAAATTTAATATAAAGGGTGTTTTTCTTAGAGGTATAGAACTTTAAATTGCAATAAAACAACGATGGATTATTCGATTGATTTGAATTTTATTTATCTTGTGGCGTGGCATTTTATATATAATTTCTGGCATATGACCGCCATGGCTGGCTCGAATGTAGTCCAATCTGAACGTCCAATTTTCGATGAGTTTTTCCAACAGTTTTGGCCGTATATTGGCAATAACACGGCGAATGTTGTCTTCCAAATGGTTAAGCGTTTGTGGCTTATCCGCATAGACCAATGACTTTCCATAGCGCTACAGAAAGTAGTCTAGCGGTGTTAAATCACAAGATCTTGGAGGCCAATTCACATGTCCAAAACGTGAAATTAGGCGGTTACCAAACGTGTCTTTCAATAAATCAATTGTGGCACAAGCTGTGTGACATGTTGCGCCGTCTTGTTGAGACCACAGTTCTTGGATATCATGGTTGTTCAATTCAGGAATGAAAAAGTTTGTAATTTTGGCATAAAAACGATCAGCATCGTTTTTGAGGAAGTACGGACCAATGAATCCACCAGCCCATAAAGCTAACCAAACAGTCAGTTTTTCTGGATGTTACGGTGTTTTGACATACATTTTTGAGGATTAGCTTCACTCCAAATATGGCAGTTTTGTTTGTTGATGTAGCAATTCAACTAGAAGTGCGCTTCATCGCTAAACAAAATGCGCTTATGAAAATCGGGCACAACGCGCCCATTCGACAAATTTACGCTTTGCTTGATAAATTATCATCAATTCTTCAAACTTCGAATAAATCTCTTGACAGCTGTTAAATTGGTCGCCATCTTGAAGAGTAATGCCAACTTAAAGTTCTATAGCTCGAAAAAAGCACCCTTTATATATTTCAAATACGTGTCACACAACCAAAGCCAGGGATTGCATGGTATTTAAAAAAAATCATTAAATTTTATTTCTACATACGTCTTCAAATAATAAACGAAAAAATTAAAATCAAAAAAACATTTTTGAAATTACTTTTTTTCATAGATATGAAAAATATGCGAGCAAAAATTTCAAAAAGCTTAGAGGGAAGAAGTGATTGTTACATCAGCTCAAATACAAATGAAATATGTAGGGCTTCAGTTGGGTACCATGTTTCGGAAAAAATATTTAAAAAAAAATAATGTATAAAAAAGCGGCAACAAGAGGTAAGCGGAGACTCCAACTTTGCCATATTTGATTTGCTCTTTAGTTCAATTTCTGTTGGCGTCTCAGAAGTTAATACCATTAACGCTGCCATACTCTCTGCTTTTTGTATTTTTCAAATAGATAAAAACGTTATATGTACAGAAGATCCAGACCGCCTGAAAGCATTGCTACTTCTTTGGCATTTTTCAAATACGTTTTATTTTCACATTCTCAAACTCTACCGAAATAGATACTTATTTCATGCAATCATGTCCGACTGGGGAATATAGATACATTTACTTCTATATATCTACATATACATACTATATATACCTAAGGGTGTGTTTATGTGTGAGATTGCGTGCCCAGCAACTTCCGTGCACATTAGCACTTTCAATATAAACGCACAATCGCACACACACACACACTCACTGCCACACGAGCACACCTGTATACAAAATGGCGAAAAATTTTCTTTTTTACGTGTTTTGCTTCTATTTATGCTGGTTGTTTTTTATCTCAATTTTATTTTACTTTTTTTGGCATGCTCTCTTTATAGAATTTTTATTTCTCTATTTCTATTGGACTCCAAAAAAAAAACACATACAAAGCCCGCATTAACCTTGGCCAAGCCACATTTAAGTTGTTCTTTTGGTTAAATGTTGGTTTTGTTGTTTGTTGTTGGCATTGCAAATGGTCAACTGAGTAGTCCATCTGAGAACAGCTCCTTTTATTTATTTATACGATTTTTTTACTTTCTTGTGCGTCCTCTTCAGTGCATAATGACTGACAGTGAGCTGACGCATCCAGTGGACGACTCTGACTCATTTTGAAATTCATTTGCAGCAGGAAAATCTGAAAATTCCGCAGCTCTCGAGCAATTGAAGCTGCTAGCTGAGAAAGAGACTTTGTCATGACTATATACGAAAGTGTAATACTCTGCTAGCAATTTTCATATTGGTGCCGGGAAAGATCTAAGTAACTTAAGACACGAAAGCTTACTTTTTAACCAATCAAATATTACGCATATACAAATCGATGTCAAACATTTTATTGTCAACATTGGGAGTCTGCCACGCCATACCCGCCGCCGCCCTTAACAAGCATAACACAAATCTATGTCCTTGGCCCCTTTGGGTACAGTGTTTAAAAAGCCAAAAGAAGAGTCTTTCAAGTGTGAGCAGCTTACTCTTGGCCAGGTGAATTGGGCTTGGCTCAACGTTTTAGCAGCTGGGCACGTGGCGTATACGTACTATATATATATGTATATATATGGTCTGACGTCGTCATTGCCTCGCCACCATTTTAAGCTCGCGCAAATTTCCGTGCAAATTCCTTTTTTTTTTTTTGCTACCTTCCTCCTCTCCTCTGCTACTTTATCATATTCAGCTTTTTGCTCTTGTTTTGAGCTCAATGCTTCGCTGGCTGTTGCATTTTTTATGCCATTTTATTTCATTTTTTTTATTTTTACGCTTTCAACGAAAATATTGTAGGGCCTGCTCGAAACACTTGTACGCTGCTGCCGCTTACCCGAAAAAAAAACTTTTAACGTATTGCCTTTGCCAGGTTATGCGCTATGCGAGGGTCAACTAAGGAGTTGTTGTTGGTATGTAAAGTTATAAATAGGAACTTGTGCAAATGGCTGATTATGAAAAGTGTGATAAGCTTGTGAAGGTTTTCCAAGATGCCATATCTAAATTGCCGGCTCGTTGCAAGCGGGGTACGTATGACTTGAAACCGAGAGATGGCAAACGACATTTCCTTACTTTTTAACAGCTTCTTCAAGAGCAAAATCGTAAGGGTTTGGTACAATAAGCCGAAGTGCAGCAAGTCTTGGGTTGGACCCGGACATGCTTTTACGTACACAGCGAAACCTAATATTCATGGCGCCATGCTCCGTATTTGGTATGATCAGCTAAGTGTGATATATATGTTGAGCTGCTGTATCTATAAGGTTGCAGTTGATGCATTTGAGTTAAGAACTGAAAGCGATAGGGCCACAATACAAGGAAGGACATGACAAATTAGTTCTCCTGCGTGAAAATACTCGCAAAAGTGCTCAAAAATACTTCGAAACGCTGCAATGGGCGACTTTACCAAACTCGCCATAACTGGTCAGTTGTTGCTGTATCTGACTACCATCTGTACCGATTGATGGCGTGTATCTAGTTAACGAGCACTGCAAAATTTGATTTGATACTCAAATCACCTCGTAAGATGAGCAGTTTTTCCGTTACGAAATAGAAGATGGTAGAAAGATGTAGGAATGTTGCAGATAAGAACTGCTAGTTTTTCGATTTGCATTAGAAAGTAGGTAACCTTATATACATGGAATATGCAAAACAGTTTTCGGACTAAAACGAAAGCCTGCTATTGCTTAGCTTGGTTAGTAAGCCACCAAAGTTGCAGTTTGATGGATTTCTTATAAATTTGTCAATTCTCCCTCGTAAAAATTTAAGCATATAGCTTATTTTTCTTCATTTTTTTTGTTTGTTATTTTCTTGTTAATGCTCGGTCTATTTTGTCGGTTGGTTGTGGCTTACGTTGTTTTTTTTTTTTTTTTATTTTATTATTATAGTATGGTTTGGCATTTTTATGATATCCTGAGCTGTGCGAACGAAGATTCTTGAGTGTGGCGATTCTTATGCGGATTTCTTGTGTTTCCCGCATTTATTTCGGGCTTTATTTGTTCTTAGTTTTCTACATTTTATATTTATTCACTTTAACAGAATTTATTTTTATAGTGTGCTGGTAAATGCGTCTAAATATATATAACATATATATGCGCTTGGTTGGACGCATTGTCGTCTGCCTGTTTGGAGCACAAACGTAGCACCTGATAAACACACACAACTACGGCTTCAGTTTTTTGTATACAAACAGATAGCTTTGTGTGTGTGTGTGTGTGTGTTCATGCTTAATCTGCTGGCATTGAAGGTCATTTGGTTTTTGGGGACTTTAAGCGCATTCATATCGATTTTAACGATTTTTCTTTCTTTTTTTTTGCTCTCTCGTTATGCAGTGAGGGCAGGCTTCACGCATTGGACACACTCTGTCAAAATACGTAATGCATTCGCAATGGCTTTTGATTGACTAAACTGTGGCAAGGACAACGATGCTTTTGTTAAGCAGCAAATAGTAGGAAGGTGTATATCGAGTTTAATTGATGAGTCTGTTTTTGAGCAGGCATAAGGACGTGCTTTAAGCCCGAAACTGACGTCATTTCATTGCGCTTTATGCACACTGACAGCTCATTAATAATCGGATTTAGACAAAGCATCATAATAACAATGAGAGCGACACAGAGTATGGCATGTTGTTGGCAAGGTATAAGCCAAGTCAACATTCCACAGGACATTGCTTGATGAGTTAATAATCTACTATATAAATCTCTAGTTTCGTTAACAATGACACCGCACACACAATCCAACACTGAATGTACATTTATCTATACTAAACTGGCCAAGTAGCGAAAGTAAAGGCCAAGTTGATAACCAAGAATGGAAAGGATAAAAAGCTAAGGCAGACAAGGATGACATTTGTTGAGCTACCACTTTGCACATACAAAAAGATAAAAGCTTTGTATAGTAAGTACATGAAGCTGCTGCTGAGCTGCATTTTCCATGGCCAGTATTTCTTCCCAGTATCAACTTGTACAACAATTCGAGATAACAAAAGACAAATATATATATATATAATATATATAAATGGGAGCGGGTTGAAGCAACAAGCATAATTTGTTTGCTTTATTAAATTGGTTTAAACATTTTTTGCGGTTGCTTTAGTTATTTGGTTGAACAAATAAGTAAACTCTGTTGCTTGAAAGTTGTGTTCTTACATTCCAAAGAGCATAAAATGAAGCAAATATGTTAGATAATATTTCAAGACAATGAAGTATTTGAAAAATATTTAGAATGATTTATGGCATTTCTTGTTAAATGTTAAATTGCAGTCTAATTTATAAACTAATTTTATAATTAATATTTTTTATTAAGTGTACAAAATATACTAGTGTTTTTTAAAATTGATTTGTATTATATGTATTGTAGTAGAGATTAAATATATGTCTCATCATCAGATTTAATATATATCTGCAAAAATTGGCGGGGCATTACCAAACTAGTCCGGGAGAGCATTGCGCCTGTACTCAACAGCCAGTTGCGACAGAAACAAAATGGTTTCATACCAATGCGATCCTGCGTTGACCATATGAATTCTTTGAGTATTATTATAGAGCAATCAATGCAGGATGGTCGCCCCTGTTACTACGAAAAAATCACCCCTTTAACCAAAAATTTTGGGTCATCAAAGAGCTCTATAGCAGCGTGTGTTCCAAGAGTAAAAACAGCGGCAAATTCTGTCAAGTATGCGTCCTCTCGCCCCTAATCTACATTCTCGTGCTGGCTGGAGTTTTGAAGAAAACCAAACCTGGAGGCTACGGACGGCTTGCAATGACGCCCTCATCAAAAACTCAGTGATCTGGAGAACGCCGATGACATATGTTTAATGACGAGCACTCTGCAAGGCGTTAAAAACAAACACAGCAGATTTGCTTGAAGACAACAAAATTGATGAGAGTGGAAACATGGATTTAACTCCCTCTTACTATCGGTGTAGGTATGGACGCCATACTTGTAGAGGATGTTGATGAAGTTTTGTTATCTTGGCAGCCAATTCAGCAGGGATGAAGGCGCTTCAACCGATGTGGCGTCTTGAATTAACAAAGTGAGAGTAGCTCCTCACACACTGGCCAAAAGCAAGATTACGCAGCTTCAATAGCAGCGTCCAACCAGTGCTTCTGTATGGAACTGCGACATGGATGACGACAAACTCAATCTGCAGACGACTGCAAACTTTTGCAAACAAATGTCTACGGATCGTTTGCCGCATTCTCTGGCCCAACACTATCACAAACGCAAACTAGCTGATACTCTCTAGAAGTGCTCCGATCAACACCGAAATCAAAAGAAGAAGATGTACCAGTATTGGCCATGCTGTCAGGAAGTCAGATGAAGACAAGAGTTCCAACAGAATCCGTAGTGTACCCGGCACCGAGGAAGCCCATGACAGACCTGTATGAGAACGATGCTTGCAGAAAGTCAGCAGAGAGCGTCATGGATTGCATTGCATAGTATCGCCCATGATAGAAGGCGTCGCAAGGAGTTTGTGTCCGCCCTATGCTCCACATAGCAGCGTCAAATTTAACTTTTTTAGTTTTATATCATTGTTGTAATATTTTGCAGCATAATTTGACAAAAATACAAAAAAAATATATACAACTATTGGCAAAATATTAAAAGCTTTTAAAACTATTGTTGAAAAATGACAACTCGGTAAAAAGGTAAGAAAATTTTAAATAATTATTATTCGTTTTTAATAGAGGCAACAGTTTTTAACAAGTTTTCCTTATAAATTTTCAGTACAATTATTTTCATATGACTTTTTGAATTTTATAAAGTTTGACTTTAATTTTTGTTCAACAACTGGCATCTTATAAAATAATATTAAATATTATTTAAACGCGTCCAAAATGATTGCTAGTTTTTAAATCATCTTTCTGATTCAAATTTTTACTAACTTCTGTTTAAATAAAAACAATGCCATATTTTTGATTTAAAGCAGATATTGCAATGATGGCATTATTTTATTATATTTCAAGTGAAATCGATATTCTGCATTTTCCTCGCATCCAAACAGTTTTAGTTCATTTTCAAACGAAATAATGTGTGATTTTGAAGATATTTTGGTCGCTACATAGCTTACGAAAACTGGTAAAATAAAACCAATTATTTTTACACTTTTAATTGAAGTCGATATAACAGCAAATCAGTCTGAATAAATAAAGGCAAAAAATGAAAAAGCTTTTACAAATACAAGTATCACTTGGTTGCAGTCACTTCTGACAGAAGTTGGTACCAAAGATTCGAAAGTTTTTGATTTTTGCAGCTGTTTTCCGAATTTTATTGATTTGCATAAAATGCAAGTAATTTATGCAATTTACTCTCACATTCCACAACTTTAATCCTAAATTTAGGAGTCTTACATATGTTGAATTTGAATTTATTTCGAACAAATATTATTATGAGCATTTTCAAATATTCAAATAAAATAAATTTTTTGTTTTTCATGGCCTCTTGCAAAATTTCGACAAGTTCTAACAGAATTTTTGTTGGCATCATTTGGAGCTTTAAGACTTTTATCTCCAAATTTCATACAGGTTTTCTGAAGCATAAAATACTGTTCTTTACGAAAGTTGAGCAATGACGTGGGTGTTCGACTTTAATGTATTTTTTTATGGTTTATATTATTTTCTGACTTCCAAATTGCGGATGTCGCTTTCTAATCTTCTGCTATATCTTTTAACAATTTGCAAACGCTTTTATTCGTTTCGATATTTTGTAATTAGGGAATCGAAAATAATAACTCACAATTATCAACCTGTAGTACTATAGTTTTGTAGATCTAATTATGATTGGCACGATCCTGTGCGGGTCTTTAACTATAATAACCGTCATGATTTCCTCCTAACTCATCTAGGTTTATCCCCAACTTGGTCAGCGGCGATTTGTTTGGCACTTTTTTTAACAAATATTTAATCTTTATCGCTGCTTGCTGTATCTAACGGTTACATTGTAAATCGAAATTGCTTGCCCAACCGAATCAGACTGTATACCAGTCTATTATTATTATATTCATATTTTTATGTTCCTCGTTGTTAATTTTAATATTATTTCATTTAAAGTTTGACTATACTTATTTTACTTTTTCAATTAATAATAAATTAATAAACAATATTATTTGGTCACTTGATCTAGAATATATATATTTTTTTATCTACGAAGAACAATATATTTTCTTTTTTTTTTCATAAAAAATATATAATGCATAAGTATAAGCATTTTTTTTTTTTTAAACATACTTTAAAAAATAAATATATGTGCTTGTAAAATTATCACATTTACTTTCAATCTTTATTAAAGGTCTAAGCCAGTTCAGGCTTGGATCTTGATAAGTGGAATTCTGTGGAATTAGCACTGGAACAGTACTATTAAAATAATTTTAGAAATAGAAATAATTAGATGACGGATTTTCTCTAAATTAACACTTAAAGCACCATCAATGAAGCCTTAAACGAAAGAGGAGATCTCTGCCCCCTTTGGATTTTCAGTAATTTTTTTCATTTACTGTACGGAAAAGTTTCGGACACCAAGATATACCTACGAAAGAAATTTTCAGATGCAAGCAAACAAATAATTCTACATTCTTTCATTCTAATTTTATAGGCGAATTCTCCAAGAATAGGAAAGCACTCGGGTGCTAAATTGAAAATTGCTTTTGTATAGACTAAATCAATTCCTGATAGTGGTGGTGTTGAGGGCTCAATACTCCAGAATTAAATGAACGACTGAAGCAAAAAAGAGCTTCGTAGTATACGGGTCAAATGTAGCACACTATCAAAGAGAAGACAATAGCCCCAAGACTCTTCTTGGGTGGTCGACTTAAATGAACTATAGTAGTGTTAAAATTGTGAAAAAAATATTCTTCACAAAAATTTAAGAAATCAATAAGAGTTTAGATAATTTTCGATATTAGTTTTGGGACCTTTATTATAAATAATGATGCTGTATGATTAATTGCTGATAAACGGGATAGCAACAGGGTTGAGGGAAAATCGCGAAGCCCAACATATTCTTCAGTATGGAAATTACTTGACAAAATAAGTTCAAAGCTCAAATCTTTTTTTTACAATCGCTTGATTTCAAAAATTGTCGTCTTCTGTTTTCTGAACATTGTTGTGTTCGTTGGGCACCTATGAGCTTTTGCTTTTTTATGATAAAGGACAACGAAGTTGTTACATTATTTTTTAATTAAAAGTAATTTTGGTTTGTTTTTAACTTTGCTTTAAATTTTTAAACCAAAAGTGCGGTATTTTATTTAATTTTTTTAAAGAATTCTCTAATTGGCAGTTGATGTTTTTATTGTAAGAAATGAAATGGATAAACTCCGGTAGCTTATTCGACTTCTAAGCCGAAAGCTTGATAGTCCGATTAAACACTGCAGCAATTATGTATTTGCCTAGCACTGACATAGCTAGCAAATAGACAATATTTGTCTAAGGAAATCTGATTGAATTAAAGTCACTGCGGTTCGGATTCGCCTAAAAAGTGTAGGTCCCTGTTCTCTTCGAAGACATATTAAAATAGTTATCTCATTAGAAAGCGCTTTTATTTTTTTTTAAATTATTTTTTTGCACGTCTTTTTGCCAAAAAAAAAATATAAATATATACATAATTTTTCTTTAAAATTTTTGGTTTTTGCTGCGCGCGCGTCTACAATTACGAAACGATTGTCATTTTGCTTTATCAAGTTGATTGTCAAAAACTTTTACATTTCACTTACCTTTTGTTGCGGCAATTCCAATTTCTGACAATCTTCGTCAGGTTGTAGATCTTAACTGTTGCTGATAAGGATTTGGCTGTTATACGCGCACGCACGCACGCACGCACTCACTCACAGAAATCTTCACTTTTGGCCAAAACTGTTGCCAAAAATGCTTGGTGCAGTGTATATGCGTTTAAGCGGCTAAAAGTGACAACGTCGTATTTCAATATAGAAACTTGATATTTGTTTTAGCCAAATCAAGCCAATTAGCACTTTTGCAAGATTCTAACACAAATTAGCCGAAATGGGCGCACAAATTATGATGAGCAGAGCGCGCTTACAATGAGCCGGCACGACACTTTGGAGTAACTCACGAGAATTATAACCGGCTCGAATGCGGAACTGCAATTGGTCGTGTGTGTGTGTGTGTTTGTTAGTAAATATATTCGTTTGTTTTTTTTTTAAGATTTTGAAAATTTTTTTTTAAGTTTAAAAATATTTAACCGCTTTGCAAGCAAGCGCCTGACGTTCGTTTGCCGCGAGTGTAAAATTGCGACTGAAGGCAAATGGGCAAAAAGTGTTTCAAACGAGCCGCTGTTGCTTTTGCTGCTCTTCGTTGGTCGTGACTTCGGCAGCTCTTCGGCTGTTGTTGCTGTTGTTGTTGTTATCGCAAAACTTGTAAAGTCCGCAATGTGTTTGTTGTTGTTACTGCTGGCACTCAACTCCAAAGCGATGCTCGCTCTTGCGCTCTCACTTCATACTCGTGCTCTCGCGAGAGCACATGTTGTGTTGATTTATTTTGTTTTTGTTATTTTTTTTTTATTTTTTGCATATAATTTGCCGGCTAGCTGTGTTGTTGTTGTTATTGTGTCTTGGTATTTTTTTAATGTTTGTCAACAAGTGAATGTTGCTGCAACATGTTGCCAAGCAACGCAGCTTCATTTTTCTCTTAATTATCGCAGTCACTTTTGCTTTTTATTACCTTCCGAATTATGCTCAACAGCTGTGAGTCAAGTGAACTGCCAAGACAGTGACTGTACGAAGTTTACCTACAGTTTTTTTCATTTTTTTTTGTTGAGCGTATACTTGATTTTTTATGCGATTTGACGGCTTACAATTTATTATTGTTATTAATATAAAAGTGAATATAATTATTTTTATTTTCGTTTATTAAAAATATTGAATATTATTTATATAAACAAAAATTATTGTACAAAATTGAATTCATTTGAATGAATGAACTATATATTGTGTTCCTTTACACTTTAGATGTCAGCAAGAGGTTATATTTACATTTTAAGCTTCTTAAAAATTATATTTTTAACTTAAACTAAGTTGAAAAGTACTAATAAAGTGTGTTTCTTTTTCGAGATATAGAACCTTAAGTTGGCATTACTGTTCAATATGGCGACCGATTTAACAGCTGTCAAGTGATTTATTCTCAGTTTGGTTTGGCAATTCAACATGAAGAGACTCACGCATGAACAACGCTTGCATATAGTGCCCAAAAGCCAGATTGCCGTTGTTGCCGAATTTCATAAGCGAATTTCGTTTTGAATGGCTATGTCATTTTTATCTGCCTTCTCGTGGAGATGTAGATTAGAACCGAATCATTTTTAACATTTTTTTCCGATTTCTTCGTAAATTTTGTCTATGACAAGAAAATGTAATTATAAATATTATTAAATTGTTTTCAATAGACATATATGTTTTTCGGTTTATAAAAGTATACAAAGCGCGTATACTTTATCGATAGTCCTACTTTGTGTTGAAATTTTAGAACATTTTACTATTCAAATGAAATACCCAAAAATTGGATAGTCCTCGTCCATCGAATTAATTCGCTTTTTATTGGTATTTGCCATATAACAAGCCTTATGTTTACAGGTAAAATATCTCATAAGGTGATTTTCTTAGTTAAATAGCGTCTATTTGATAGACATACAACTGCTAGGGAAATGCTCTAGTGCTTCTAGTTGGAATAGAACCACTGACCTTTTAGAGGCGACTACGCTACCACTCACTCTGCCGAGGCCAACACGCTTATATGTAAAATAAATTATAATTTTCGTATTTATAATTAATTTAAATTCCCACCTGTAAAAATAACAGAGAAGGGATTCTGTAAGGTTCCTTTGAATAATGCCATAATTATTTTCAGAGCCGCCTAGTTGAGAGTTTTGCAAAGATTACAATTAAATTAATATATTTATAACCTTGAATTTTAAGAATAATGAATGCTCCACAACTAAACTTTAAATTTCTAATGCTTCTTTCTTTGCTAAGAAATGTTTAAACTTTTTATGTAACTTCCTGTTTTCAACTTTTACATTGTAAATTCAAGTTCCAGGTCAGCCGAAGATGTCAGACGTTGCGTACCTCTAAAAAATTCAGCCATCAGGCTAGGGATATGGTTTAATTTTATATTACCTTTTGCTTGTTATTATTTAATAGTTTGTAATTTTTAAATTGTTTAATCTTAAGGTCAGACTAGACTTAGTTATAACCGTAAATTAATAATAAAAAAAAAAAAACATTTTATTTTCACGATTTAACCAAAAAAAAAAATAAAAATAAAAAAGCTCTGTTTGTTTATTTTTATGCTTCACTGTATCCATTTTCTTAAATTTTTTTTCGACTCTGGCTGACGCGTGTTTCAATTTTTTAATTGTTGCTTTTTAAATGCTTTTGTGATATTTTGCATTTTAATTTATAAACTTTGTTTTTTTTTTGCATAGAATTCGACTTATTTATAAAGACATTTGTAATTTATAGTTGTTGACGCGTTTGTGGCATGCTTTATTTTTATGTTATATTATATTTTAATGTTTGCAAAAATTATTTATAAATAAAAATAGTTTTATTTTATTTGCCACAAATGCTGATCTCATAAGCAAGGTAATTATTTATGAGCTTGTTGGCCGAAACAAAGCATTGGGCGTGTTTCGAATTTATGCTTGAGTTCATCAAATGTTTTAGTTTCTTCTTAGATTTTCGTATATATTATAAAATCATAATTGAGAATGAAAATAAACCAAATAGAATCGAAAAATATGTATATACATTTTTGGTATGGAATTTTACCATGAAATTTAATTGAATTTTTGCAAAAAAAATACTCAGCTGTGAGTGTATACTTGATATCGTAATATATATAATTTTGTATGTACTTCCTATCACTTGGTAGATATTTTATCATAACTAATCAGTTGGTTAATTGTAATTTAATATTTAAATAAATTATTTAATAAAACATTTTAAAACACAAAACACATTTAGTTCTGCGTATACTTCATGTCATAATGTGTCATGGCGTATACTTGCTATCATTTAAGAGAGTTGCATTTATAAGAAAGTCAGGTTAGATTAAGCCGACAGGCGCTCAGAGTAGGGGGGAGCTCACATTGATCAGTGTGATACTTAGGGGAACCGGAGTTTGTCGGCCATGAGTCATGGTCATGGATACGTTAGTAGTCCAATATACGCGGGTGTCTCTGGGGTGGTCTTCGTGCTGTTGCATAGAACGTATTTCAGGAATACTTTGACTGCTGATTCCCTGCACTTCCTACTTACATCGTCGCCAGTGATGCCCAGCCTTTTGGCATGGATTTGACTGCAGTTATCAGTTACCAAGCCCAGCAAAAGCCTGCAATCTATCCTAAGAAGTTGCAGGATGTGCTTGGTTGGCTAGTTTCGGGTCAGTATAAGAAAGTCAAGAAAACTAAAATTCTTCAGGGCCATGCATCAAAACCGTTCTATTTATAAGGAAGCGAAACCTCGCATACGACAAATAATATCTTTAGAAAACTCAAGAGTTTCGTCAATCAATGAAGTGTTCTGTCCCAGAACTACATACAATGCGAGATTATGGTAGATTACCAAGCAACGGGGCATCAAATGCGACATATCAATAAGAAAATATAGATGGATCTGACACACCCTCAGGAGAGACAACAAAAATATAGAACTTGCAGCTCTCATATTTCTCCCATTGGCAATCAGGCGGCCGAAGACTACTTGGAGGTGGACTTTGTAAAGAGGCTAAGTTCCTAATTATATATTATAAGAAAGCATGCCAATAATAATTCAAAAGTAAATTAAAATAAAACTCACTCAGAATGCGAATTCCGATTGAACTTTATTTCAAAATAAAGTTTGGTTTATGCGATTATATGTGAAATACAACATCATTCAAATGACCAGATCCGAAACAGGTAACTTTCATTGACTTTGCGGCACATCTTGGTTGGAATCTCTGTCATAACCGTTGTCTTGTTTTTAATATTTGCTCTTCTGGGATTAAATTGATATCCCAACATTCGTTTGCTATCGTATTCCTCCTTAAAAATACCCTCTCCCCCCCCTTTTTCATAAGCTCTTAGACGGGCTCATTGACTCTAATGGACTCCTTAACAAAATTTCTTTCATCATTCCTTCTAAAGTAACTCGTTATTTTGCTATGCTTGACATTAACATTTTGTAGATCTATTTATGCGTTACACGATCCTTTTCGTGTCTGATGCGTTAATTATAATAACCTCTATGATTTCCTCTCTTTTGAACGGTCTATCCAATTCATCTCTTTATCTTATCTCATCTTGATTCCCCAAATCGAGCTTCTTTAAACAATGACGAAGTATAAAAACCCAACTTGGTCAACGTTGTTGCTTGGTTTTTCTTTTTGTTAAATATTGTTTAAATTATTATGATACTTTCTGTTTTTAGTTTTTATATTGTAAATTCAAATTCTAGCTAGCCCCAGATGTGAGACGATAAAAAATTCACCTATCAGGCTAGGAATACGGATTAGTTTTACTTTATATTTTATTCGTTATCATTTATTATTCCTTAATTTTAAAATTTTGAACTAGTTTAATCTTAAGGTCAACTGGACTTAGTTGTACCCATATATTAAAAATAAAAAATAAATAAGTAACTTCACGAATGTTGTATTTCAAATTTGTGAAAGATAGATCCGATCATTAGTGTAGCCCCATTAAAAAAAAGTCCAAAGCGTTTAAATGTCTCCATGGCCCATTGACATCAGCAAATCGCGAAAATATGCGTCCTTCAAATTTCGTTCGGTCGTGCTGTGTGGCACGTGGCGTCCGTCCTGCTAGATCCACATGTCAACCGTGTCCATGTCTTTAATTTCATGCCAAAAAAATTAGGTCTCACAATATCTGCTATATGTTCAAAAAAGAGTCACTCCTAACCAATTTCTTGCTGTACTGCTCGAAAAACATTCACTAGTTTTTCACCATTTTTGTACAATAATATAATTTCATAAAATTAACAAGCTATGCGATCCTTATCGGTCAAATGGTAAACATTCAACTAACGATATGGCACTTTGATTGATAGAAATGTAACAATTGTTTAATAATGAACCAGCTCATTATGCAAGCGTTTATTTTAGTTTTAAGTAAGAACTAGTTTCACTCCACATCCAACGCGTTCAATTGAGTCAACGCCTAAATTCTCGCTGCGCGACCGATATCTGAGTCAACTCCACCGCAGGCCTTTCAAATAACTTAATCTAAGGTTTAGTTTTCGACATATAAATATTTTTGTTCATTTAAAATTAAAATATTCTTGTAATTTAAGGCCAACGAAAAAGCTCGTTGGTTCAAAAACAATTATTCAGCGTTTAAATGGAGACTGAGTAAAGCCAACTTAATGGAAATGTTTCGATAATCTATAAATATAACTAATTCCGTATAATTTACTTAAGAAGCTTTGGTTTTGGAATTGGCTTTGAATAATTAATTTAATTTTTTACAGCGCAATAATTGCAAAAGGGTAATTTTTTTAGAGACACATTTTTTGGCAACACTACGAATGAATGCGTGATTAGTAGGAATTACCGCCTTTGGCGTAAAACTTGTCGGTGCTATTAATTGATCCCGAAAAACTCACTGCTGTATGATTAAGCGGCACTAGACTATTGAATGTGGGTCTATGGCTAGACTTATGTCTACAATGACAAACTACGATTAACATTTTGCAAGCAAATTATGGAATTTATTAACATTAATAATTTATTTTATAATTATTAATATGTATGCAAAAGTACGATAAAAATTGAAATTGGCGTATTTATAATTATAATGTAATTCATAGCAAAAGGTGAAGCTTTACTACTTCAAAAGTCTTACTTACAGCGCAGCCACGGTCAATACTTACATGACATTATTTTTTAATATTAAAAAATATCAAATATATAATTAATTTGTTAATTCCTGTTTGTTTTTTTCTTTTTTTTGAAAATAAAATTGGAATGCTCTTCAAAAATCAACAGCGCTTCAATTGCACTAAAATTATTTTTGAAGATTTAATCAATAATCGATTTATCGAACCATTACAATAATTTTTACATTCAGCGCTTCAATTGCCCTCAAAATTATTTTTGAAGATTTAATCAAATATCGATTTATCGATCCATTAAAGTAATTTTTACATTTATCTAAAAAAACCATTATCAAAAAATAGAGTTCTAAGAGGATAACTGTGGTGGACCTATGTTTTGCAGACTCTTCTTGGCCTTTCGATTTTAAAGATAGCTAGTTTTTTAAAGTTTTCGTTTAAGTGTTCTGGAAAGCTTGGAATTATCTCCGCTGTTAAGAATATTTTCTTATATTATTTATTTATTTATGTATTTGCTTTTTCCAAGACTATTAAAATCTCTTAAGTTAGTGAACATGATACGATTGGTTATATATTTTCTTTATATATAACATAAAAAACCTTTAGTTAGCTGAACGATGGAAATATTTAAAAGATATAGATATATGTAAAATAGAGATCTTAAAGTGATTTTGAAACTAAAAATTCAAGTAATTTTATTTTCTAAGCTTACTTCTACAGTAGCAGTAATAAGATATTTGTTTACAAGTTAAACTATTCCTTAATTTATGGAAAATAGGGGAGGCCAAGTTTCAACTAGGATCGTCGCGCCACTAATGATGATGCTGACTTAATGGAAACATACTAAAGACAGATACAATATTTTAATTAATACACTGATAATGCAAGACTTTTTTATAAAACAGTAGCCCGAAAAAATTCTTTGACAATGGTGTCTATAGATTTTATTAGATCTACTTTTGAGCTGACATCTTTTGTCTTGTGCATATTTCAAAGGTTTTTCACAACTAGCGATTTCTTGTGAAAAACATAAATACACAAATACGCCCTCTGGCGAACATTAAATATATAAAAATGAGGTAATATGGATTTGTTGAAGTAATGGTACATGAACAGAATTGGGATAAATTTTAAGAAATTCATCAAATACAATAGTTAATGCAGATTTTTGTGTAACCAAATTTATTTTTTAAATTAAATGTATTTTATTTAATTTGAAATAATTGTTAACGAAATTAGGTATATAAATTTTGAACATTGAGCAACAAGTTAAATAGATCCATTTAATGTAAATACGTTTTAAGGTCTCGTATTTCAAAGAAATTAATAATAATGCAATAGATTACTTTAAACGAAATAAAATTTAGGGCAAACAACATGATGTAAAATATAACGAAATATAATTAAATAGAAATATAGCTGAAAAACGAAATTTGATATAAAATAAGTACAATTTGGAAACCCCCTTAAAACAGTTATAATTCTTTCAGTGAAGTTTTCGTAGACAAAGAAAAGTTTTCGTTGGAGTAGGAAAGTGGCATACAAATTCCAATTATGCGAATAGGAAGAGCCTTAAGTTGCTATTTATATATCAAGAAGTAAAGATCTAAACATGATATGATAATAATCAGTGGGTTTCATTTTTCATTAGTTCTGCTGGATCGTATTCACGTCTTTTGCTCTTAACCAGGTAAGTAGTATGCATAAAGCGCTTCTTGTAATATATTCGAAAACCTTATAAAATTGCCTTCTATTATTTGCAAAAAAAATAATAATACTGACGCTTTATTAAAAATAAATCATTTTTTCTATTTACACGCCCTCTGATTAGTCATCCAACTAGCCGAGTTAATAAAAAATTAATAAAAGCTGCTACGTTTTTTTTTGTTATTACTTACTCATTGGACATACAGCATACAAAAAAAAGATATAAAATAAACAAATGATGCAATCGACAATGCCGACAACTTTTTGTTATATTTATAAACATTTACGTATACGCCACGTTGTCTTCACTCGCGCAATCTTTAAACAATTTCTCACTTGACGCTTGCAATGGTTGTAATTGTTGTAATTATTGTTGCTGTTGTTGCAGTCATAGCTTATCTATATTTAAAAACAAAAAAATGTTTGTCTTATCTGATCTATTTTATCTTTTTTTTTTTTTTGTTAAGATTTATGAGCCAATGGAAATTAGTTTTTCCCCTTAAAAATGCTCAATTTATGCAATATTATGCATTTTTTTCTTACTCGTTTAACAAATTGTTTATTAAGTTGTTTTAGCTTTTGATATTTGTATAAATAAGATAGTTTTAAAGAATTATTTGCAAAAATGTTCGAGTCAGCAACGTACTTCTTTACTTGCAGAGAAACTGCAACTGGGGAAAGAAATAAGTTCTAGGAGAAATTGTAGATCGATGCATTTCTACAGAAGGCAGCTGTTGCTTTCAAGTATTACTGTTGGCAGCATATTTAATCGTTGCGAATTTTCTGTGGGCTGGTGTAGGCCTGATCTGAGCTTAACCTAACCCAAGCTAGCTTGAAAATGGCGTAATCTTCTGAGTATGATAGCTCTATGGGAAAATATACTTTCTATGCGAAAAGTAAATTAGGTCTATTAACAGCAGTGGGACAATAGTCCAATCTGGACATCCAATTTTCGATGAATTTTTCCAACATTTGTGGTCATCTATCAGCAATAACACGACGATTGTTTTCTTCCAACCAATGACTTTACATAACCCACAGAAAGTAGTCTAGCGGATATGAATCACAAGATCTTGGATGCCAATTCACTAAATTCTAAAACGTGAAATTATAAGTGTTTGGACATCCATTGTGGCACAAGCTGTGTGACATGTTGCGCCGTCTTGTTGGAGCCACAGTTCCTGGACATCATGGTTGTTCAATTCAGGAATGAAAAAGTATGAAATTATGGCACAATAACGAAGAAGTACGGACCAATGATTCCACCAGTCCATAAAGCTAACCATACATACATACAGCTAACCATTGACATACATTTGAGGACTAGCTTTTTACTCCAAATGCGGAAGTTTTGTTTGTTGATGTATTGATTGATCCAAAAGTGTGCTTCATTCCTAAACATAATTCACTTATGAAAATCGGAAACAACGGCAATCTTGTTTTGGGCCCATTCGACAAATCTACGCGGTGTTACATGATCGTTTGGCTTCAATTCTTGCACCAGTTGGATTTTGTAGGCACGCAAACCAAGATCCTTTCTTCCATTCTTCCATAAAGTGGATGAACACAGATGCAATTCCTGTGCTCGATGGCGGACGGACTCGTTTGGGTCTTCCACAATGCTACGCCCTGCAGCAGCAATAGCTTCTTCTGTACGCACCGTACGGCGTCTCTGGGGATACCAGATATCAATAAGAGAAAACGTGGTACAAAATTGGTCTATGATTAGATCCAATTAACTGCTCTGATGATCGATTGTGTTGACGATAAAATTACGTAGTGCGCAATAGGTATTCCGCACAGAACCATTATTTTCGAAATAAAATTTGCTGAATTGCCAAACCAAACTGAGAATAAATAATAATAAATAATAAATAAATCACCTTGCAGCTGTTAAATCGATCGCCATCTTGCACAGTAATGTCAACTTAAAGTTCTATACATCCGAAAAAAATACCCTTTATTTATGCCAATTATTATCAGTTCTAACTTTGGTAAATCGCTGCACCAAAATTCCATTCCCTGCTTGAAGATTATAGATACTAATGATGCAAACTACTGCAGTTCGCACAACGTAGCATCGGTAACATATTTGATCTTAAATATAATATCTGGTATATTTATTGACGAACTTAGGATGTTCAAAGAAAAAGCTTTTTATAATGAGACGATACGCTTATTTGTCACTTTTTAATTCTCTCTCTTATAAGGTTACAATAAATATCATTTTTATTAAGATTTTTCATTGAAAATAACGACAAGACCTTAAAATATATCTATATCTATCTATATCTTAAATACATTATCGGATACAACAAATATAAAATACAAACTGCAACAAGTGCAAAAAAAAACTTGCAACAAGTACACGCCCAGTCCGCTGAACACACAACTTCAAAAAGAACACAAAAACAATAAAAAAAAAACAAAAACAAAAACTATAATTATAAAAACAATAACAGAGTGTTGCATGAAAAACAAATTTTCATCGGTTTTGTGCGCCTGACCCATTTGGATCTATTGACACAGACATTGAAGTGGTTTCGTATTAGTTACATGGAGCACCGCCTCTGGGACATTGGCTGCAATTGGATAGCCGACAGAGTGTATACATGCCTGCATGCATGAATGAATGAATGAATGAACAACTGGCTGATTGACTTAATGATTGACGGACAGTGTGACTATTTAATCAAACGGCAGCACTTTTTGTGCCGATAAATAAATTGGAGCATAAGCATATTTCAATGTTTACTTAATGACAATGAAAATGTTGTCGTCAACAATGTTGCATGTTATACGCAAAGACAGATTCTTTCTCAAAATTGTTGGAAAAATATTGTGTTTATATTACCCGACTGACGGTTTGTGAACGAAAATGCGAACATATGTATAAAATCGCAATTGGCATTATTAATAAAAACCCAAAATAAATGGCGACCAAGAGATGGCAAAAGGAATAATTGCAAAGTAAACAAACAACATTTTTATAGGGTATAATTTTTTTTTATGACAAATACATAAAGTACAGTGAAGCTCACCGAAGAGGGACGCATTACAACTGTTTGCAAAATTTTAGTCATTTAGTTGCAGTTTGGAAACAACGTTTTTGTGAAACTTGTGAAGTTTGATTACTATTTTTTTTTTATTTAAATTTACTTAATTCTCTAATGTATGGATCTTTAATCTTTATACTTTATATCGGGCTACAGCCGACCATACTAGCTCTCTCCAGGCGCTCCTGCTTTTCGCGCGCCTTCTCCAGTTGGTCACTGCAAGTAAAGATAGGTCCTGCTTCAATCTTTATATATATATATATATTTTTTCCTTGTTATTCCGCTTGGGAACATAGGACCTCTACTAGAGCTTTCCAACGAACCCTGTTTTGCGCCGTCTGTTTATCTCTGTTGCTCCCATATTGTGTTCGACTGTGCCAATTCTTGGAGGATGGATCTTCTCCAGGTTGCCTTGGATCTTCCGATCCGCCTGCTGTCTTGGGGATTCCAGTCCAGTACCATCTTGACAACATACATCCATTTCTTCTTGCTTATTTGAAGGTGTATACGGTGTTCACTGGTGTATATTCTGTTTGGCCAGAATATCCCGCGAATAATCCACAAGCATTTGCTGCTGAAGAATGGCACTCCCTGTGTCATCTTTTTGGTGTTAAGCCATGTCTCACTGCCATATAGCAGTATGGAGTCAACACACGCATTGTAGATCCGGAGCTTTGTGCGGTAGAGTCTTCCAAATGCTGATCGGGCTTTGGAAAGTCGGTTTGTGGCGTCATCATCCACGCCGCCATTGTTGAAGATGACAGTGCCAAGGTATGTTGAAACTGGTGATGAACTCGATTGCGCTCCCATAGATGGTAATGGAGTGGTTGAAACGCATTGCCTTGGTTTTGGCTACGTTTATTTAAAGACCAACTTTGCTTGCTAGCCTAGGCGGGGTCATCAGTTTTGCCCTGTACGTCGCAGAGCCTGTGAGAGGTCAGACAGATATCGCCTGAATGATCCAATTCTTATATATTATAGTTAATTTAATTAAATTTTTTTATGACATTTTTATGAAATCTTATAAAAATTAGCAGAAGATTTCGATACTTTTAAAAAGAGAGATGCTGTAGATTGTAGGCATTTTTATCGGAAACTTCTGTATAAATCTTTGAATAAGCAAGACGCAGGAAAGTTATTGCATATTTGATAGAAATGGAATTTTTATTGACATCCTTCATTATTCAATTTGTAGGATCAATGCTTGCCATTTAACGTTTTGAAGTCGTATACGATGTAATAATTGCCATTTAACGTTTTGAAGTCGTATACGATGTAATAATGTTATTCAATAGCTGGCTATCCCTTAGATGTTTATTGTGCTGTTTTCCTTGAAACAATAAATAAATTTATTTCCCTTGACTACGCTGTCATCGTTTCATAGATTTATATATCTATTTAAAGCTGTTCGCAGACATCAGGATTAATACAGATTTTCTTAGGCAAATGGCGTCTTTGTGCTAGCTATGCCAGTGCTAGGCCTCTTTTATCCAATCATTTTACTAAGGCATACGTTGATATTGAAACGAAAAACTCCGGAATACCCTCTACCACTTTTTTCAATGAAATTTATAATAATAACTTCATAAAAAAAGATCTTGTAAAAAAGGATTATTAAAATTTACATTTCGAAATCTGCGCAACAAATACTGTGGTAAAGTCCACTCCGTTTCTTAGCAAAATATAGAAATTCAAAACCGCCGTTTAGCTTCAGCTGTAAATTATAGTTGCCCGCCCCTGCATGAGACCTCAGCTGTGGATTACATATTTTGAATACTAGTGCCATATTTTTTTTAAAAATTATTTAAATCAATAAAGTTAAGAAAACCTTGTACTTTTTATTATGTTTAAGAAATATCAACATAATTTATAAAATTCATAATTTATTATCGCTTCGACTCAATTCTAATTATGCATAAATTTAACAATAAACAATAAAAACTATATTTGGTAGTTCAGATTCCAGCCAGAAAAATCAAAAACAAATCAACTTTGGATATAGAATCTACTCAAAAGGTTGTCGCATGACTTCATGTATTTCACACTCAACAGCCTCCCGACAATGTCTACTGTAATTATTAATACAAATGCAAAATAGTATTATTTGTAGCAAATGAAATAGATTAATTTATGATCGAGTCTCGTACACATACCAAATAGAGGTATACAGGGTGCTAAAAATAAATGATGATGACAACAATGCGTCAACATCATCATCATATGGTTGCCTCTGAGACACATCGGGATCGAACCAACGAGTGGTCAGTTTACAGAATTGGAACTGGACGGGCATAAGGTTGCTTTATGTCTAGCGTGGGTGTATCTATGTATATATGCGCTTGTATCCAATAGATAGGCGCTGGCATTGAGAGTGGGTGGCGCCTCAACTTAAACTGTTGGTTCTGGGGGTTCTAGAATTTAGACACATGTGGCTTTACTAGTCGAGGCATGATTCGTCTGCGGCACGCATTATGTACGCATGGGCGCCGAATTTTGCTTAAACAATTTGGTATCAAGGCAGAAAGAACTCATCACATTTTTGGACACATATGTATATATGTATATTACAATGTATTTGTATTTAGAATAAGCATCTGCTGATGCTTCTGTTTCTAGTAGCATGATTAAAATATATTGCCGGCGAATGCCGTCATTGATGCGTTGAACGTGCTCCGTTCTCTTGTTAAGATCTGGCTGCCACACGCCAGACATAGCGGACGTGGCCATGTCTGGGGCTCGGTTCGACCCGGTTCGTTTTGTATGTGCGTGCCGTGCCGTGCCGCCTTCCGAATGTTGTGTTTTGCCATTAACACCCCAAGATCGCTAGAGAACAATAAAATAGACTAAAAGCCGCATAACACTGAAAGAAACTCTTGCGATTTGCAAAAAAAGTTCATTTTGCCCTTAAAAATAATATTCAAGAATATAATTTTATTCATGCAACATTTTCAAGAAAACCGCTATTCCTTTTTGTTCTAGAATTTTTGCTTCTTCTGTCTTTGTCATAAGCTTGTTCATGGCATCGATATGCATTTCCTTAAGATCCGATTAAGAAATAAACTTTTATAAACATCTATCAACCTCCAAAATATCAACTCGTGTTTTAATCTATGCTACAGTTTGGTAAATTATGCGCGGAAAAAGTAAGTTTACCTAATGGAGATGGTAGTTCCCACCTTCGCACTACAAGTATGTAAATATAAGCTCTGAATTATTATAAAAGAAATCCAGCAGCAGTATTTTCAAATTTATTTACAATAACAGTGTCACTCACTCCAAAAATTAGATTTTTAAAAAGTGATTGGAAAGTTCCATCAGCCCAACCAATGCAACAAAAACATAAATTTTTCGAATTCTGTTGCTCTTCTCAAAACTATTCCCATTTTTTGTCATATATTAATATCTAGTAGCTTACTCTTACATTTCTGCTATTGTACAAAGTATGAACTTCCAAGTCTTGTTATTTTCTCACAGTGTAAAATTTACAATTTACAATATTTTAATATTTGCCATCAAATTGTCGAGATTTCGATTGGCCCTACAGATACACAGACACACTTTGACTCATATGGACCGAGGTCAATGTTTAGTGTGGCAATGATTTTTACAAGTTTGATACAGATACACACATAAGTATGTACTTATATATATATGTTCTGTTTGTATGTGTTTCCAAATGATCTGTATACGAGTACCATCGATAGGGTAGTCTAATTAATTCTTTTTTTTTCCAAAAGAATTTCGCTTTGATATGCTTTTGGCACTCGTCGTTGAACTTGCGCAATGCCCCCAATGGATCTTTCTTCGTCCGCTTGTATCTAGAATAAATTTTGATTTTTTTGTGCTTATTTTAATACGTAATTGTGATTTATGGCAGTTTAAAGATTCTGTAGTTGGAGCATATAGATCACATGCGATGAATGCGGCAAACTAATTGAACTTGGCCTATACACTCGTAAATTAGCTGGTTTTTAAAAGCCAATTATTTAGAAACCTATATATAATAAAATGAGTATACTTTTTTTTAGTTTATTATTAATGCTACAATATGTAATTTTATAAAAAGTATCCATTAGAATATTTTGAGGAGTGTTGTATATATGTTTTTGGAATATAGTATATAACGTAAAAATGGCTTTTATTGCTATGGTGACTTTTGAAGTCTCTACAAATCGAGACCAAAAAAAAAAAAACATTTTAATGATCTGTAAGTAAAAATATCGAGAACAGATTGTAAAACGATTTCTGAGTTATTCGAATAAAAATTTACTTAGATCTACAATATTTGTGGACAAAACTCATAGCATCAAACACAAGCAAGATTGCAAAAGAATACAAAACAACAACTACGCACAATTTCCTCTTGAACATCGTCACACAGTCATTATACCCACAAACAATGAGAGTCTTCAAATAGCCAGGGTCATGTCAGTTGTTGGAAAACTGCAGCACATGATTGGTAACAGTGGCTACGAGCTTTAGATATGGATGGTATATACGCGAAAATAGTTTCCTTTTACGATTTTAAAGGTTATGTCAAAAGTGTATGTGCCCTACATCTGCAGCCCGATATTAAAAATGTATTGAGTTGAAGAATTTTCAAATGAACCCTTTGTAAGAAATGAATATCCTCCGTACCGTCTGATAGTAGTGTATATTAAGTTTTTGCAAGCCGAAAACATTTGCAACCCCGACAAGAAAATAACGGATACCACCATAGTAAAAAAGAAAACCAAAACCTAATATTTGATTAGAAAAATGTTTACTCTATTCAATGGACGCCCAGATCTCAGGTATAGTAAGAGGGTTTCCTAGCTCTTCAGAAAAACAATTATCCGAAGTATGAAATTTTACATTAACTTCTTTATAAACTATACACTTCCCATAGGGCCTTTGCAACTTCTTTTGACAAAAAAACAAACATTTTTTTCTAAACTATTTGGTTATACAGAGGATGTGGTATGGTAAAAGTAATATTTCGATACTGATCAATCGGTTAATACCATCAAAACAGAGGTTTTTCTGCGAAAAGATATTTGACTTAATTCGGTATATAACTTTTTAAGTGTTGTATGAACCTTATTTTAGTTGTGGCCCATTGTGTATGAGTCATAATAATTTAAGTTTTAAATTAAGTCATGAAAATGCATCTTTATACATAAGATCCTTTCCGTGCATGCAAGGATATGCTTAGGAAAAAATCAATTTGATTGCTGTCTGGCTATGCAGAAAAAGCAAATTTTAGCTGTCGTCTAACTGCCATTGTAGACGAAATGCTATCCGCATATTTCTTATAGCTTATACCATTTAATTTGATCAATTTGTTGTTTTCCAGCACCAAATCAAATTTCATCTAAATCGGCCTATATCATATATACCCATAGTGGAAATCTGATGAAAAATGCCTTGTGCGTAATCGCTGTACCGCTTATCAACACCCAAACTCAGTTTAAAATCATCCAATGACTTCGTCGAATTTGATTGAAATTATTTCAAAGAAGAAAAAAGTTTTTTCGCAAAAATTCTGTTGTTTTTCATATTATTTTAAATAATTCGGACCAAATTCGTTACTCTGAAGATCATTGGTGTTTCCAATTACTGTTTTAAGTTTAATCAGAAAAAGAAAAGAGTTTTGTATTTCGTTTATATCTGTTAACAAAATTAAAATTGTACTCGAAATTTTATATTCTTTTTCTAATCATTTTCAACAGTCAAATACGGAAAGTAGCTCACAGCGTATAGAATTTTTTTTTTCACATACAACAAGTAAATACGAGGGTTGCCTTTTGTATTTCGCGGTCATAGAACAAAAATAAATATTAATCATTGAAAATGGCTTTATTGTTTTTCAAAAATATTCCCCATTAAGATCTATACAGTTTTGTATGCGTTTGAACCAATTGTCGAAGCACTTTTGCCACTCTGTTTGAAGTATCTCCAAAACATGCATTCTGAACGCATCAACCGCTTCTTCCGGTATCGAAAAACGTTGACCTCTCATTTTATTTTTTATGTACAGAAATAAAAAGATTGCCAAGATGGGACTATATGGCAGATGACTCAACACAGCGATGTTTTGAGTGCTAAAAAATGCAGTTGATTGAGCCAATGTGAAAGAACTCGCATTGTCGTGGTGAAGAGTGATCCCGTCTTCGGCGGATAGCTATCCTAATTTCGTCGAAGACAACTTGTCTACCGCTCATAACTGATTGTTTTGTGCTGTTCTAGTGGTACGGTTCATGTTCAGTTTTTCAAAAATCCACAGTCTAAGCAAAGCAAAAATGATCATAGCGGAAAATTTAGTAACCAAAAAGTCATAATATAGTTTTAAAACAAGTTGAGGAATCAATAGTTATCGCATATTGTGAGATAATGGTTTCAGCAGAATTGCATTTAAATACG
This sequence comes from Chymomyza procnemis, assembly GCA_035046065.1. Classification (NCBI taxonomy): domain Eukaryota; kingdom Metazoa; phylum Arthropoda; class Insecta; order Diptera; family Drosophilidae; genus Chymomyza; species Chymomyza procnemis. The sequence continues at coordinate 24,620,177 of JAWNOJ010000013.1, read as the reverse complement.
GCAAAAAAAGAACATTTTGTAAAAATGTAAGAGTCCTTGAAAAATACACACTAGCGCAAATATCGAAAGCAACACCCACCAGAATGGATAATACCCCAGCGAGGTGTGCCACCGTTTTGATTAATAATTTTTATTTTATTTTTTGTTTTAGTTTTTGAATTACTTGGAGAATTAGCTAATGTCGTAAAACTCGACTTTCCTGGCTTACAGAAGTGGGATTAAAATTAAAAATTTACAATTCTTACGTTTATCTAAATCTGTTAATTCTTATTTCATCCTAAGCCCATCCAGATTTCATCATTTTAGTATCACTATAGAGAATATAGGGCAAAATCGATTTGTTTCCAATATTTGTCTATTTCGTTTACTTTGCACCAAATTCCCCACTCTCAAGGTTTCTTAGAGATTGCTGTAGTGGTTCGAAACCAAACTATTCAATTAATTCATTCATTAAAAAAACTAGGCCTTTGTTGGCGTCTTTTAAAAATTAAGCAAGTATCTTTCGGCTTCTATCAGTTCTATCGTAAGGTTAGGCATTTTTGAGGTTATACGTACACAAAAAGTTTTGACATATGAGCGATATTTGGGTTGTCTACACAAACTTAAAAGATTTATATCGACCCAAAATTAGAATTAAATCGCGAATATTTTCGCACGATTATTTCTGACAACTTTCGACGTGGATTACCTCAACAAATTAATTCAATTTTTGGCGATGAAGGTCCATCAAGGAGCAGTTTATCGATGGTATGGTGAATTCAACTGAGGTCGTCATAGTTTACTTCAAGACGAATTTCGTGAACGGCGTTAGAAAATCAGTTGTTGGTCCCAAAACATTGATGCTGTGCGCTAAACTTATATTTCAAGTTCGTCATGTGACCTATCTTGAGATTGAGACAAACTTAGGCATTAGTGGGACCAGTATTCATTCGATATTGCTTGAACGCGTTGGATCCCACATCATTTGTAAATCCTGTTTTCTGGGAAAAACTGGGCATTTCGCAACCGTATCACTAGAACAATGCCAAACAGTCAATTCTGACTGGTACACAGCAGTTTGTTTGCCAGTTATTTTCAAAAAAAAAAAAACAGGAAAACCAACCGTCAAAGAGTGCTTCAACACGACAATGCGATATCTCACACATAAAAACTGTATTTTTGATCACTCAAAACATATATTTGATGAGTACTGACTTGGCAGCAAAGAACTTTTTTTATTCCTGTAATGAGAGGTCATGTTTTGGAGATACTTCAATCAGAGCGTCAAAAGTGCTTCGACAATTGGTTCAAACGCATGCAATTGTGTAAAGATCTTTATGGGAAATATTTTGAAAAACAATAAAGTGATTGTGAATGAATAATATTTTATTTTGTTTTTATTTAGACTAAAATTGAGGCTAAGTACTATTTTGGGAACACATGGAAATGTGTGTTCCCGATGACTCAGAGACAAATTCTGAACAGATTGCTCTCTAATCCCGAAATATAAAAGGAAACCCGCGCATGTATAAGCCTATACAGCTGTGTTTAGGATCCACGATTTATGACTAATTAAAAGCCAGTTTTAAAAATAAAATTATAAAAATGTATTAAAAGCTTTTTAATTTAAGTCTGCAACAGGTGTATTACGTTCAGGAGGTACAATGAAGAAGCCAATGTGGCAAATTAGCTTCGCTTGCTTCATGGGGTTGGGAAAATGTTAAGTTTATTGTACCTTGCCTCAGCTTAAAATTTTATATTTAATTGTGGTAAATATTATTGTTTTCAGACCTTATTTGGCTTCCAAAACAAACAAGAATTTTCAATTCTTCAACTCTTGTCAATTTAAGTGCGCACTTGAACAGCTCATGGTACACATTATATTTTTGATCTAATTTTGCAAATTTTTCCACAACATATGGAAATTTCGTCTGCCTATGCTAAGCTTCATTGAGCGAAGCAAAATAATTGCAGAATTTGCCAGAAAAATTCGCAAAATTAGAGCAAAATTTTGTATTCCGAATAAATAAGCAAAGAAAACTTACAAGAAAAATAATAAAATTTAACGCACGCTTTATAAATAAACAAAGTATTTAAACAGTAATTTTATGCAGAACATAAAATTATACGTTTTTGGAAAGAACACACACATCCCAAGACACAAACAAACATAGCACATGGCACAAGGGGATCATGTTAAAAATCTTTTATGTTCAAAATTGTTGAAATATTTAGATGTAATGCACATATAATATACGGATGGCTTGTTCTATTCGCATGCCCATTTGAAAGCCAACATATTATTCGCTAATATCTGAATATTTACGGATTTTCGTGCTTAAAATGCAAAAAAAAAGAAAAAAAAAAAGATATATGTTTTTATGCATTTATGAAGGTCGAAAAAATTCCTACATTCTACAAAGAATACGTTTGACATATGAAATATACGAACTATTCAGATGAACTTTTAAATATTCAAAGTACACTCATAACAACAAAATATGGTTTTCATGCAATGCAATTTTGTGTCTAGTGATTCACTCGAGTGGTAAATGCAACAGCCTCCAAACAACAGCTGAGTAATTTCTGGTAACGGCTATGCAAATGGGCAATTCCTAAGAAATGCCGCATGATTAATCCAACAACTAAATTGCTAAGCAATTTTGCATTAATATTAAATATAAACGTGCCGGAGTTTGAAAATTTGTTTTCTCAACCAACGTGTTTCTCTGAAAGTTTTTGAAACTTAAAGCTCGAGCCTAGACATTGTTATGCATCTTTATTGGATGATTTTTTCAACTAATTGTTTCAAATAAATATTTCATGTTATAATCTTAATCCTTTTAAGATGATTCAAATGATCTGATAAAACATTGGAAGCAGCTCTGAGCGGTTTTTGAAAAGTAATTATGCGCATTTGTTGAGAAACCAAAATAAAAACCATTGAACAAATTTGAAATTTTAACTTTACTTTTATCAAAAAATTTATTATCTTAAATATTATGCCAGCTAAATAAGCAAATGGATTTTTTGGAAATGTTATCAAAAAAAATGTTTTATTTAAAACTTAAATATTTTTATTTAAATTACATATGCAATTTTCTTGTTTGTTTTTTTAAGCAAAACATTATTATGATATATAAAAAATTATAACTTTTAGTATAACAATCTTAAAAAGAAATCAAACTTTTTATTTTACTTATTTAATTATACAATTTCTTTGTTATATACAATTTTGTTATTGAGTTAGGTTATAAAAAATATTATAAATATTAGATCTTTTGTAGTTTTAAAACTAAGACATTATAATTATATCGTGTGTTTGTATTTAGAAAGTTATTAATTTTTTTATTTAATAATAAGTGTTTAATTAAAAATCTGTCTACTAACAATACCTAAATTTTAAGGCTTACGTTAAAGTTGGGTTTCCAATTATAATAACAATGACTGGACTTATAATTTTAAATGTTTCGAGACGGAAGGTTAATTCAAGCGGGTGAAATCTCTTAAGCCTCCGGAATTGAGTGCTGTGTTCAAGTAGCTGTACTGAGTGTAGGTTGTCCTGGTTCTCCAGTCGGTTAAGATACCTCTGGGTATAGACGCTGATGATGTTTTGGATAGTGGGAAACACTTGAATAATTTTAGTGTTTGATATGGCCGTGGTTCCCCAAAGTTGGATCCTGTTTATCCAGATTGAACAGACTTGTCGGTGTTAATTGCTATATTCCACTTATTAAGCCGCGGCTCTAAGGCTGACAGTTGGGATTGCAATCTGAGGATAGAAAGGGAGTGTCGTCGGCATAGGTGGCGCTAAGACAGGAATCCAAGTTGACCGCCGGAAAGTCAGCAGTGAAGAGGGTGAAGAACGCTGCCTTGAGGTACCCCTGACAAAATAGGCTTCAAATCAGACTCCGCGTCATTGCATCTCAAAAAAAATGTTCGGTTCTGGAGATAAGACCTTAGCACCACGAAGAATGGCGTTGCGAGTGATTTTTTAAGCTTGTATAGCAAGCCTTGATGCCAAACCCTATCAAAAGCTTGTCAGACATCCAACAACGCTCCAGAGAAGTACTTTTTGTTTTCCAGGGCGTCAGTGATGTGTTGGACAACTCTGTGACACTGCTCCGGTGTGCCATGCAGCTTCCTTCTTCAAGTACAGGCAACAGTCTACGCAAAAATATTCTCGAATATTTTGGAGACAATTACCAGGAGACTGATAGGACTGTAGGAGGTGGTGAGGTGCTCTGGTTTGCCGAGCTGAGGAATCTTGATGATTGCAGCACATTTCCACTGAGAAGGGAAGTGGTGGTGACGCAAAATCCCATTGAAGATTGATGCGATCAATTTGATCACGTTTGCTGGCAGTGTCTTCATGGCCAGCGAGATTATTTTATCGTATCCAGGCTATTTTTTATAAAGTTATTAATGAAAAAAGTAACACTATTATTATTAAAACAAATTTAATATAATAAAAAAATTTATTTAACTTTTGAGCAAGAAAATATTTTTTGTAGTTGAAATAAAAAAATTGTTGTATTATTTTTTAACATCTGAAGCAATTTACATTTTTTTTATTTATTTTTTGAAGGAATTAACCACTCACCATAGTTTTTTAAATTATGTCGTTGAAGAAAATCTTTTTAAAATTTATAATTATTTTTTATATTTCATAAATTAATATAAGAACAATATGTTTGTGGCACGAGGTAGAAAGTAAAGAAAAGCTTTTTAATTCCCAAATAAAAAACATTACAAAAGTCCTTTTCAAAATATATTCAATTTAGTTTAAATTAAATTATTTCGAAATGAGCTAATTTAGTATATTTCGTAATCACGATTTTTTTATATGTTTTGGCATATAACGTTCTGTTGGTTTATATACAAAAAAAAATTGATCTGATAAGAATGTAAAAAATAATTAAACTAAAAACGTTTAATTTTTTATTTTAATAAAATTAATATATTTACATATTATATTTTTTTCAAATATAACAAAATTGAAACCAATTCACATCACACTTACCTTTAGTTTATATAAAAGAAATTAACTATACTTAGCTCCTATTTTTTTTATCATTTGCATAAACCAGTGGCATTTCTGTAAAGTTCTTAATTCCCCTTTGAAGATCGTGGCAAAAATTAAAGAAGTGCAAATATTTTATTTAAAATCATGTTTGAAGTTTAAAAAGTTGTTCCAGAAATTGGAATTACTTATATTTCATTTCAAAATCAATTCTAACATTTTGCGCAACACATTGTAATGGTTCCCATGATTCCTAGTAGCTTAACTAGAGCAGATGAGTCCATATTCCTGAAATAGCATGCAGCCCAATTTCGTATCAATATATATTCGAATTCAATTACACTAAAATTGAGGCTAAATACTATTTTGGGAACACATGGGAATGTGTGTTCCCGATGACTCAGAGAGAGAGGGATTCTGAACAGATTGTACCTACTAAAAATACTAAATATTTAATTTAAGTCACTTAATTTGCAACAGAGCGAACAACTGATCAAAATGGCCGGCAACAATCTGATTATATGCAAGGACAGATTTATACCCTATAATAGGCACAAAGGGAATAGGAGATTCGAGCAATGAATGTAACGGCCAGAAGAAGGTTTGTCCTTATGAATAAAATGCTTCGTTGGGGTAGTGTTAATATGCGTCAGATTTTCAAAAATAAAAAAAACTCGATAATACAATACATTCAAGTTATTTTGAAATATATTTAAATTTCACTTCTTGATATACAGGTAAGTATTGGGCACCACGTTGGCGGCATACGAAGTCCTAAGAAAGTCTGATGGAGGAAAATTTACCATCAGCCAAAAACACAGCATAACCTTAGGGTGGAAATTAAAAACCATAACATTTTCAATTGGATCTCAGCGATCATGTCTCCAGAATTGGAGTGTTTCACATTATAATTGGGATATTTCGTAATGCTCTTCTTAACTTAAGCCATTGAAACTAGCCACGATGTTGATGTAAGTTTTGTAATTCATCAAAATTTACCAATGTGTTAAGTAAAATAAAAACCTAATCCAATCCTTTAGAAAAATATGCAGAAGTCTGTTTTTGTTAAAAAAAAACAAAAACAGTGTACTCATTTGTTTGACATTGCCTCGACTGTATTACACAATTTCTTTTAAACAAGGGGATTTCCCTTCATAAAACACTTCTGGGGTAGTATCGAATTTCGTCGCACTGCAATTATTTGGAATTTGGTAACTTTGTAAATGCATTGTGAAGCAATATATATATTTTTTTTATTACGTTTTCACTTTAGTCAGGTCTCTTGCTCGGCGATGTTTACAAAAGATGAGTGGCGGATTGACGGCTTGGTATACTTTAGAATGCTAACATCATAAAGCGCAACTTTGTTGATCTCCAATTTTACTATATTAACAGCTAGGTTAGGTTGAGCCGGTGGGCCCCCAAGGAGGATCATAGACCAGTATGATCCTTAGCAGAACCGGAGTTTGACGGCCGTGAGTCATGATCATGCCAACAGTCTCTGGGATGGCCTTCGAGCTGCCTCTGCAAGCGAGTCAAACGTTGGTCTCCCTAGAAATCTAGCTCTCGAGTTACAGAGGGTACGAATTCCGTCAAACTTTTTCAAAAAAAAAAAAAAGATCTCATAAGATTTATGATCACTCTATGGCTGTCCAATTTTTAGATTGCTAAATTTAAGGGAACACCTAAAGCCCTATGACTCGCATTTGGAGGCAAGCATTGTAAGAATTTTGGATAAGTGTTAATACCAAGAGTACACTTCGATAGACTTCAGAAACTTAATATACTCTAACCAGTAACTTCATCATTTTAATAAACTTTAATGAAAATTGTTGATAAAAGATAATTCTTTTTTGTATTCGCACGATGTGGCCATATCCATTCAATATAAGTATTTTTATTTGCATATTCGAACGCACACGAAGAGTAAAGAATTTCATGATATACTCCAATATGAGATGTCAGTGCAGTTCAACCAAAGAGCTTAAACGTCACTTAATTGCTTTTCGTTGTTGTGGCTCGATTGGCGCTAATTGAAGACAACTTGTTGAGTGACTAACTGGCAGCGTGCCACTTCCACACCGACAACAACACCAACCACAACAACCCATGCAACCAACCCGTGCAACTGCAACCAACGGCAAGTGAAGTAAACTGAAAACTTTGTCATTGATGGTTGGTTGGTGATCCGAACAGTTTGAGCTGCTGTTTTTTGTTATTTTTTTTTTCCAATGGCCATAAATCGGTCAGATAGGCCTTCAAAGCCAAAAAAAATGCAACGAAACTGTAAGGCAAACGGGACGTTGAGTGACGTTGGGATACACTGCGCCGACTTTTCCTGGGATAAGTTAATGAAGGGTCAACATGTTTTAGCGGTAGGAAAGGCAGCACTGTGAATGGTACTAAAGTCCTGACGTGCTGGAACTAATATTAACCGAGTTGTTCAAGGCTTTTGTTATTATTTTTTATGCAAAAGTTCATCATAATTCTGGTGATGATTTTAAAAGAGGAGTTGGTTGGCATACCAGAAAAGACTTTGTTACTTGAGGTATTTACATTCCGTGAATGGATAAGCTCTCATGATGCTAAATAGAGAACAAGAGAATTATTTGCTTTTACCGGTACAAGCACTTACCTAAACCGAAAAACAATACAAATAAGTATCAAACTGCTCAAAATTTGAAATTGGACTCTCGAATTTTAATGTTTAATTAAAATCTCAAAGAAAGGTCGCTTCTAGATCCCGTGCATTGATGTAGCAGGCGGGCGACTTAGGAATAACTAGTACCACTTCTGTGCAATTAAATAAGTTATTTCGCTAAATTACTACTTACCCTTCGAATTTTATATTCAATAAAGATAAAGTAAACAATAAAACAAAGGCATAAAAAGATAATAAAAATAACGCTAAGCAATAAAAGAAGTACAAAAATTTGTGCAATAGTAACCCCTTTGAATCGATATTTCTGACATGAATAAGTGTTCGTCCCCATAATGAATCCTTTGCAACTAATTTTAATACCCTTCTACTTGTAAAGTATAAAGAGTATAGAATATTATAGCATTGTATTGCAAGAATGGTGGAAGGAAGCTCCCAAGTGTTTCATTTCAAAAATGTTTATCACAACCTAAGGTAGCTATTGAGATATGTTCGTCCTTATATCTTGGAGACCATAAGACTAAGCATCACCAAGCTGATGTGCATTTTTCCAAAAAAGTTAAAGATTTTTGAATATATATGAATAACTGCATACAAATTTTCCAAAATCGAAAAATTTAAGGCCAAACTTATAGTCATTGGAAATAACATTCCGAAACACTTATAAATTCAATATATGAGAAAATAAATGAAAAAATTAAGTAAATACTCATAATTTTGAGCCAAAAAGAAAATAGTTATGAGTTTTTATTCTGATCTTGACATTTCCTATCGAATGACTTTCATAATTTTAATAAAAAAATTTTTACTTCTATTTTGTTCGTTTTGTATAAAGATGCTCTTTTTAATCTCGTGGTGCCTGACAGATGGAAATGACAGCTTTCTCTTACCCCTCAAGAAGTTGCTAATCATGGCCTGGCGCAACAATAATTCGTAATTCATAATTCGTTCGTGTGCCAACTGTTTTGGATAACCCATTTAACCCTTATTAATTTATTGAATAAAGATGCTCTTATTAATCTCGTGGTGTCTGAGACATGGAAATGACAGCTTTCTCTAAAAGCTTATATACTTATTTAGTTATAGAGTATAACAACAATAATAATAACAAGGGTAATAAAGCTCCCACTTCGCTTTTGAGCCGACACTTTGCATTTAAGTGCGTGTGGTTATTGTTGTTAATTTTAAGCTAATTGATTTTCAATATTTTCGTCATTTTTTTTTTAGATGGTATTTACATGTATCGCCTCTAGGCAGAGAAATATTAACTCAAAAATGGAAATATCACATCAACTTGTGATAGATTACATAAAAAAAAGTATTTAGTCAAAACTACGCAATATTTTTAAATTGCTTCAATTAAGATATAAGTAACTATGGTAGGTGGATATAGTTCTGCTTTTAACGTGATTCTTGGACTGTCAATTGTTGTTTTGTATTAGAATACATTTTAAAGCGATTTTTTCGGTTTTAGTCTACCATTTTTAATAAATATTTTATTACCATCATACAAAATTTGAACCTTAAACGAAATCTACGAGAGCTTTCATGTTGGCTTAATGTTAGTAAAAATAATAAACAAGCCTTTGAGCACTTTCCTTTCAAACCGCTCGATCACTTTTAGGCGATCACTTGTGGAGGCGTTTGTAATCATCATAAATTTTATAAGTATTAAAAATATTTCAGTTACTAGAAGAGCTGTAATAAATAACTCACTTGGCTGTTCTCAAATACTTGATTTGATACTATATCGACGACAAGTGGTGAATATATTCATATTCTTATGAGTATATTGAAATTTATATGGCTTCTTTCTTACTGTTGTCGATAAATGGGAATAAAGAAATATACAAAATTAACGATTTCGAAAAAGTTCTTAATAGATCTTAAAAATTTCAAATTCGAGCAGATATATCAATTTTATAAAGATATTACCAAACTTTGTTCAAATCATAAGATTCATAAGATCATAAGATTTCTCGTGCTAACAGCAAAATGTCATATTCCGATCAGTTATATAGTTACTACCAATTGCTATTTTGAAAAGCTTTTTTTATGAAAAAGTTATCTATCACTCTAACAGGAATTAAAAGCTCGCCTCGAGGTCTTTGGCTGGTAGAAAATTTTTCAACAGCGAATGGGAAACATTGTTTGCCTCTTTGGATGATCGGAAAATGCACCACCATTGTAGGGTGCTTTAAAAACTGGAACAACTGATATGGAGTCTGTCTGTCCTTGGCTTCTTTCTCTTTACTGAATAAAATAATTTTATCAGCCTAATTTTGTTCCTTGTTATTTCGCTTAAGAACTTAGGGCGTTTGCGGACCCTGTTCTGCGGCGTCTGTTAAGCTCTGTTGCTCCCATGTTGTGCTCCACTGTGGCAATTCTTGTAGCATGGATCTTCTCCAGGTTGCCTTGGGTCATCCGATCCGCCTTGTGCCTTGGGGATTCCAGTCCAGTACCATCCTGACAATACTACTTGGATTTCTTCTGAGAGCATGCCTTATCCATATTCATTTCTTCTTCCTTATTTGGAGGTGTATGCGAGCTCTGCATTGGATATTCTGTTTGGCCAGAATATCCCGCATATAATCCACAAGCTTTTGTTGCTGAAGACTTGCACTCCCTGTGTCATCTTTTTAGTGGTAAGCCATGTCTCACTACCATATACCAGTATGAAGTTAACATACGCATTGTAGATCCGGAGCTTTGTGCTTCTGCTCCAGATGCGGTAGAGTCGCCCAAATGCTGATCGGGCTTTGGCAAGTCGGTTTGTGGTGTCATCATCTACGCCGCTATTGTTGGCGATGACAGTACCATGGTATGGGAAACTGGTGACGAACTCAATTGCGTTCCCATAGACGGTAATGTTCCCTTGGCTGGAGTGGTTGAAGCGCATTGCCTTGGTTTTGGCTACGTTTATTTCAAAACCGACTTTGCTTGCTAGCCCGGCGAGGTCATCAGTGTTGCCCTGGATATCGCAGAGCCTGTGAGAGGTCAGACAGATGTCGTCTGCATAATCCAAGTCTTCATGGTGTCTGGGGAGGCTCCACGTGATTCCATGCTTGGCGTTTCACACTTCTTTTATAACCTCGTCAACCACGAAGAGTAGCGGCGACAATGGGCATGCTTGGCGAATTCCACTATTCGTCTGGAAAGGTGTACTTGTCTTCCCGTTGTGCACTACCGTCAAATTGAGGATCTTCATCGACTTAATTACACTTATGATGTTTACGCCTTCAAGAAATAAACTGCTTTTGAGCACCGGGAATACTGCGCAGCCATATTCTTAGATGTTGCACAAGCATTTGATGAGTCTGGCTAGAAGGACTAATGTGCAAGATAACAAAACTACTTCATCAGAACACACACAAAGTGCTCGAATCTTATCTCTTCAAAGGAGCGTTCGCAATCAGATATAACAGTTCCACTTACACACGACCGCGTCATCAACGCTGGAGTTCCCCAAGGTAGCGTTCTGGGCCCCGTTCTCTACATCCTGTACACAGCGGACATTTGCTGACGATGCAACAGCACAACTTGCCTCTCATCTTACAATAGTGGAAAGGTGGTTCGCGGACTGATGTATTAAGGTAAACGAGACTAAAAGCAGATATGTAACCTTCACACTAAACAACCAAACCTGTCCTTCCTATACGCTGAACAATACAGGCATCCCACAAACAGGCGAAGTTAAATATTTGGGCATTCATCTAGATAAACGCCTCACCTGACGGCGATACAGGACACATTTATAGCTTACGGCAGCAAGTCTTCACTGGCTTATTAATAGCCATACTTCCCTTAGTCTGCAGTATAAAGTACTCTTCTACAATACCGTGCTGAAACACATCTAGACATACGGCAGTGAACTTTGGGAAAGCGCATCAAAAACCAACATTAATATTAACAGCGAGTTCAGTCAACGATTCTGCGAACTATCGATGGGGCACAATGGTACCTACGCAGCGAAAACATCCATAGAGACCTAAACATAAGCCTTGTCAACGAGGAACATCAGATGGGAAAGAGTAAGCACCAAGCAAAGCTAGTTGTACACGAAAATCCTCTCGCCAAGTCGCTTAAGCGAGTCTGGAGTCAGGAGCCGACTGAAGTGCAAAGATTCTCCAGCCCAGCAAAGAAATCCTAGGTCCGTTTTTAGTAAACACAATTATTATTTCATATTTTGAATAATTATTGTTAGACTCACAATAAGAGAAGATTCAATAAATAATGCAATAAGCTTTAAAAAAAAAATCGAGCCAGCAATTCGAGATGAACATGCAGGATTCAGACCACACAGGAGTTTTTTAAAAATAAGTGCTTTTATTTTCTTAAGTCGGTAAATTCGGCTGCGAACGGGTGAGGTCCATACTGGGTGTTGAAAATGGAGTAAAGCAGAGTGGGACGTGACACCTTAAAGAATACCTCTGTGAGCTTCACACTGTAAGATACAAACTACATAAAATATGCTGAAATAAATAAGTAACGAATAGATCACTTTTTTCCACTTTAGAAGAATAAATTTTCAATTAAAATATGATGATTAAATAAGATGGTACAAAACGTCTCCGTCTTACATTTTTTCATTTATGTTTCGAAGAAACAAATCACGAAAAAACAACACAACTCTAATAATCATGAAACTTTCATTTTATCTCAATTTAATTCCAAATACAAGACTGTACACAAGCTGAGTTACGTATATTTCTTATCTTTTTGAGTTTACAAAATGAATTTTTATTTTTTATTCTTTGCAAACCAATTGACCCAAATTCTTGTACAAAATTAAGTCATTCAATTGAGAGAGCTAAATTTTGATCAAATTAAGCCATTTAATTAGTGTCACTTAAATTTTGGACATTCGAGTTCATGGTGAGGAACCTTTTTGCTCAGCTGAAACGTAATTTTTTCAAAAATTTTTAATTAAGATTGAGCTAACAAATCTATTGCTGTTAATCAAATATGAGATGACTTATGGCAATGGAACTCGGGTACTTACGCACTATATTTGCCTAACCTGAACTGAATGCAGCAACTATAAGATATTGTATATTCTAATAAGAAAATTAAAAATTAAAACATTGTAGAACATATAAAATTGTTTAAGTGTTTTGATTTGGCTTTAAAGCACCTTAAATTGATTTGTATGCTGATTGAGAGAATAACTTTAAGCTAACGCAATTTATTCCCCCACTTCTGCCGACCAAGTTTCATACGCCTACTTAAATTTTTTTTCGATTTGTTAATTAAGCCATTAATTATGCTCAAAACGTCTGAAAACTCGACATTGTTGACATAGATAAGCATAAAACGTAAAACTTGACTATATACAGGCAAATAGGCTTATATAGGCATGGATATACATATATATATATATGTATAAATATATGTATCACCAATTAGGCACACCATTTGTGTCATTTACTTTCGCTGGTTTTAGCCAATTAATCAAATTTTTTTTATTTCTAATTAGCATTGCGAAATGTTTGTACGCAAAAATACGCACAATTTAGCCATAACTTGCTAAATATCACGTATACGCTGCGTTGGTTATTGATGACAAGTGAAATTTCAATTTGTAACCAAATTGGAAAAAAAAGTGAAAAATGAAAATTAGTAGTTGCACCCACAAATAGTCGAAGGTAATTGCATTTTGCTGTTTGAGCTTCGTTTGAAAATTATGCAAAGCACATTAAAAACTGGAAAAATCAACAACAACAACAAACAGGCAACATTCGGCAACAACAACTACAACAACAAGATGTCAACGAAACATTGTTGAATGTGCGCTGCAAGAATGCAGCAACAATATCAAAAAAAGAAAAACATGAAACGAACAGAAGAAACTTTAAATTGGCTCTATCGGTTTTCACATACCCTTTAAGTTATTGAAGCCAGTGGAATACTCAATCAATTCTTCACGAAATTAAGCTTGTGGCATATGCATACTTATGCTACTGATTTTTTTATGCGGCACACAACCGGGTCTGACATGTTTGTGAGATTTTATTTCGGTGAATATTTTATTGACATCTTAAAGATCTTAAATTTGTTAAAGAGATAAACATAAGAACTGCACATATGTTCAGAGTTTTCCTATATGCTATACAATTGCACGCAGTACGAGTGATAATCAGTGAACTTTTGGGAATCCAAGATTTTCAGAGGAGTATTTTTTTTATTTAAAATAAATTTATGTTTTCGACATGTCAAAGCACAGTCTAATATAGCCACCGATTGGGGTAAGTAAGCCTACAAAAACCCCCCAAAAAAAGTGTAACACGATAATTGCATATGTTTAATTTCAATACTGAAAACACAAAAACCAACAATGTGTCGAAAATTTGGCTTTGGCATCGTTTGTGCTCTGCCAATGTCCATCAAAACGACTATCATTTTGCAAATGTTAAACTCACACAACATAACACATTTTTGGCAATAGCATCTTCGAACAAAACTAAATAATTAAAACTTGTTTTTTGCGTACAAATTTATTAATTTATATGCTTAAGTTTAAAAACGAATGTTCCACTGCTGCCGACATTTTCTTGAAAATGTCAAAAATATTTTTTTTTTACGCTAAATTTTCAAATAACTGGACCAGAAGCGACATCAATTGACGTAAATACAGATAGTTAGAACATACACTCCACAAAGACCAGTAAAATCTTGCACACACCGCCCTTGCTGAAACCCCATTGGTACTAGACGCAGGGGGCGCCCTAGGACTACGTGGAGACGTAAGCTTATGAACGAAGCCAAGAAGTCGATAAATGCATTAAGATATTTAGCTTAGGATAAATAAAATTGGAAAATGTTAGTAGATAGACTAAGTTCTAAAAATAACTTTGTGTTATAATAAGAACATGTCAATAATAATAATTGTTTTAAAAAATAAAGAAAAAACATTGTCTAATCACAGATTATTGATTATTTTGCACGGAATTCGCTTAATGATTTATGGGTTTCTGCCGTCACTGTGGTTCGCCAGATAATTTTTGGTCCAGAGCTACGTGCTGGATTTCTTCGGAATATTAGGGCAGAGTATGTATAATATTAGTTTCCACTTTAATATTTGTTAAATTAAATACTAAATAGAAAATTTCTTAGTAATAGGTAGTTTTTTTTTTGTGAGATTTTCACTAATGGAAAGTTGAAAAGTACAGCTTACCGATTTTTTCATTTTAATTTATTTTCATTTCATTTTTGAATAACTAATTTCTGTTTTATTCTAATATGTAATTAATTAATTGATAAAAAAAGTAATAAAAAATAATTCGATCTTATAACTGTTTACGAAGAAGTAGCACACTGCTGCTGACTGGCAAGCAAACAAATACCAAGTCAAAGACAAAGAGCATTTAAAAACGAAACAATTTAGCTAAGAGTAAAAAGTAAGAAATAAATATAAATATGTTTCTGATTATATATAATTTTCATCAAAAACAATATGCCATCTAGTTCGAAATTGAGAGAAAGTTTATGAAATGATGGGCGCATTTTCGGGAACAAAACATGAAACATAACTTAGAAACTTTCAAATCTAGCTTGGCGTACGGCTCTGTGACATTTATACGTTTTAAAAAATGCACTAAAATTATAATATTTGAACTTATAATTTATTGTTTTATTCAAATATTCATTAAAAGTTTTATATCAAATAAGTGCAGTGCTTTGATGTACAAAATTTGGCTTCAATACGATTTATTGGGGAAGTTAAGTATTTGGTATTTCTCTATCAAAATTATATGAAAAAACTACTCCCATTAAAAGAAGTACATTTGACATTAACTAAGAGAAAACCAAGTATAGAATTCAAGAAACTTACAAAAAATTGTTCAACTTTATTTCATCAATATACTCTTTTAGAGAGTATAGAAAGCATGTAAGGCAAGATAAGCAAAAGCGAAGCGGAAAGTAAGCCAAACAAAATGTAACGAAAACTGTATTGCATTGCTGCTGCTCTCCCCATTTCGCTTGCCCACTTTGTTTCGCACTCTTCACTTGTCTCACGCCGTTTCCCCCTCTATGCAGTCCGCCCTGTCTCGGCCAAGTCAGTTAACAATTTGACATTTGCATTTTCATTTTCATTTTCATTTTTCCCTTACTGGGACTGGGACTGGGACAAGTGCATTTGTCTGCTGCGTTTTGCTCCGCTCTTTGTGGAAAATGACTTGCCAATTCTTATGCATATATAATTTTATTTCATGCTTATGTTTGCTTTATGGAAATTTTGGAAATGTGGAGATTTGGCTATGAAATGAAAATTTCATGTAAGCAACAATCTCTTGCATGCATTTCAGCCATCTATGTATTACTATGTATTACTTACAATTTTGGTCATGCTTAAAACCGTCTGATATTTGGACTTTGGAATTTTGTTTTTTTATGCAAATGACAAGCAAAGTGCAAAAAAAGCAAAAAAATAAAGAAAAAAACTTGCAAAAGATATTTAAGGCAATTTCTGTACGTACTCAAGCGTTTTATGGGCTACAGAGACATTTTGCGTAATAAAAGAATGTTGAAAATTAATCAAAAGTTCAATTATATCAATTTGCCAAAACGTTTTGTTTGGTTTTAAGTTTTTGTTTTTATACACTGTCACTAATAGGTACATGCAGTCTTAGCAGCTGTATGTAACAGAGCGAAAAGAAAACGCAAGCTTAGTTCTATCTACAAATATCAAAGCATTTTAGAAGATAATCTTTGTTTTTTCTACACATTAAATTTAAGAAAATATAAAATATACAAAATTGAGCAGACGTAATAAATATAACGTATACGCCATGTAGGCTCGGATATTAGTCAGAGTGCCTTTTTAGAGAAAGCCTGCACTCTGAACTATTTTTAACATGCTCTTCGAGGATTAAACTCAAATCCCAACATTCGTTTACCGTCCTCTTCATGCACTTCGCCTTATAACTTTAGCTTCTTGCAAAAGCTCTTACTCGGGCTCATTGACTTAAATACAATCCCTAACAAAATTTCCTTCATCATTCCCTCTAGAGTAACTCGAAATTTTCGACCATTAACTTTTTGTAGATCTAATTCCGCGTTACACGATCCTTTTCGCGTCTTATGCGTTAATTATAATTACCTCTATTTCCTCTCTTTTGAGCGGTCTATCCAATTAATTTCTTTATCTTATCTCATCTTGATTCCCCAAATCGAGCTTCTTTAAACAATGGCGAAGTATAAAAACCCAACTTGATCAACATTGTTCCTCGGTTTCACTTTTTGTTAAAAAATGTTTAAATTTTTATGCTAGTTTCGGTTTTCATCTTTTATATTGTAAATCCAAGTTCTTAGCTAGCCCCAGATGTGAGACATTGCATATCTATAATAAATTCACCCATCAGGCTAGGAATACGGATTAGATTTTATTTATATTTTCCTCGTTATCATATAATATTTATTAATTTTTAAAATTTTTTACTTGTTTAATCTTAAGGTCAACTGGACTTAGCTGTACCCATATATTAGTAATAAATAAATAATTTATATCTTGTACTATTGTCATAATCTTAGAAAAATATGTTTTTTTTTGACTGTGATGAGATGTATCGGAATTCACTTTTTCGCAAACCAAAACGTATACGCATATATCAGGAAAAAGCAGGAAAAGTGTAAATTAACTTTTGATTCTGAAGCCTACCTAGTTCCTAATAGTTTATGTTATTAAATAAGCTTGCCGGAATAAATTCCATTAAGTAAATCGTTGTTTTTTAATGCGTTAATATAGAGTATCATTGCGTTGAACACGCCTTTGGCTTAACATTCGCTATTAATATTTTAGTTGAGCCTTATGGATGCCACTCGTCTGTGCGAAAATAAATTAAAGTCCGGTCATAAAAGCGGCACAATGGGGCGTGGCAAGCTATTTGCCATGTGCTATGAATGCGTTAGTGCTGCGGGTCAACCCAAAGACATTCGACTCATCAATCATAACAATCAATCAGACGCGAAATACAGCACAAAAAATGAAAACTTTGAAGTTGCTGCCGCCAAATGCAAACGAGGAAGAGCAAAAACACAACGTTCTATCTGTTGTTTTTGTGTTTTTTTTTGTGTATCTTTTTTGACCATTTCAATCAAGAACGGCGAATGCCAAACTAGAAGATACTCGCTCTACATATACACACATACATATCGAATACATTTTTTTGACACACAATCGTGCAAACTTGTGAGGATTTTCTTTTAGTTTTCTACAAAAAGATTTCGCACAGTACTTAACTTTGGTATTAATTTTTTCTTTGTTAGTACATGAAAACTAAATATGCGGCAAATATTATTCACACATCAATTAAATTTTTTTTCTGTAGAAAAATTATAAATAAAACTGATAGAATTTTGTTGTTTGATGAAAAGTGCCTTGCAACTTGTGCTCTTCTTAGCTGATGTCACTTCCACTTTAAGTTTTTATGATGGACAATTAATAACGATTTAATAAACAAACGAAACACATAAACACGGAAATGAAACATTGCCGAAAATGCTTGCCAAAGGGGTTGCTGCAAAAATAACAAACAATTTTATAAGCTTATTTTTAAGTATTTTATGCAAAATTAAACTCAAATTGTGAATCTGCCGAATTCAACAGTGACATAATTTTTTACGAGCTACGGAAATATGATCGCACTTAAAAGCAACATTAAGCATCATAAATTAATAAAAATAAATAAACATGCAGCTTTAGCTGAATGAAGGCCCCTTTGAGGCGACTCTTTGAGGAGGTTCTTTGTGGCGACTGTAGTAGCTATAATCCATTTATTTATTTACAGTCTGACCATTTTAAAAAATATCAACTATCGATATTCAAATATCGATATTTTTTTTACTGAAAAAAGTAAATTATTTATTCAGAATATATTAAGAATATATGATACAGCTAATCCTCCTACAACGCGGCGAATAGGTTCCCAACAAATGCCACTTGTAAGAAAATGTTTTGTAGAAGATATGAACTCCAGACAACAATCAGAGTTTGGTTCCAAAGTAAAAAATTTATCAATAAAATTTTGGAATTTGTATAAGAAAATTATGTGCTTAATATATTTTGTGAATTTTTTTAATGAGTCATAAGAATATACATATTATATAATTTAATAAGACTGCATTTAATTAAACAAAAGCAAAATAAAATAAAATAATTATTCCAGACCAAAGATTTAATAAATTAAAGCCCAAATAGAGCAATAACTTTCTACTTCTCTTATAGCTTAGTATGATTTATCTCGAACGATTTCTTAGTACTAGTTCCAACTCAGAGCTTGATTCACCAGAAGTTTCGACGATTAATCGACCAATCAAGTTGGTTTGCTCCTATTTCTTCTTAATAGGAAGATGAACTGTTTTAAAGATTTCGTTTAAATATTTCTGTTCTTTCGCCTAAAGTGTTGTGCTGGATATTTTCCTTCTACAGCTGCGTCTGCGGATACAGTTTCTGTATAAACAAAATTCAAAGAATTTTATTTGAGTCAGCAAACTTTTCTCAAATTAAAATACTTAATATTTAAAAAATTTTAATTTAAAAATCGCTTTGTAAGAATGTCCACGTTTTGGAAACCGCGTTAAGGTAAAAACGCGTTATAGGAACCCGCGTTGTAGGAGAGTTACCTATATATGGGATTCACAATTTAATCTTTTCAAAGTTGCAGTGTATGGTATTTCTGTGCGTAAATATTTTTCAATAGAACTTTTAATACCAAAGGCCAAATCGAAATTCTTTACCTCCTTGTTGCTTACGCACTCGATAACTTAAGGGGGCCTAAAACAAAAAAGTTTCTTGTTTTAAAAGTCGACTATTTTAAAGAACAAATACTGTGTTGGTAAAAATTGTGGAAAAATAAGTAGTTTTTAAAACCAAATGAGAGTTTCTCTGTTCTACATAAACTATTTACAATACGTTTTCCAAATCTTGAATGAACGTAAATATTAAGCTATTTGAAAAAATCAACAAGAATTTAAAATTTTTAAGTTAATATGCCCCATACGAAATACTTTTCTTATGCGATTCGAATGGTCCCTAAGCCATGCGTACTTCATAACAAGTTCGAAATACTGTTTGGACTGCCTGTCAACGGCTATTGGATTGAATATCATATCATCATCAAATTAAGGTTCTAAAGAATACAACTTAAAGTAGCACGAAGCAAAATTAAGTGTTTAAAATGATATTTTTGGTCAATCCGCGGCATTTTTATCCTCATTTGCGTCAGACTGAGATGAAAAATAAAGGCAAAGTTGGTTATTATTAATGGTTATTAATAATTAAAAACCTAAAATACCACCTATGTCGGCATTTTCGTTATAGCCGCCAAAACTCTTGCCAAATCGCTTTAAATCTCCTAAAAGATTCATGAGTTTGAAAAACAGACAAAAGTCTGACAAAGTAGTTAAGAAAAAGCAATGCAACATAGGATGACGTATAATCGTGCTCAAAGGAACCAAGACTTGTCTGGAGCATAAATCGAAGATTGGAACTGCAAGGAGTACACTGTGTGCCTGCCTTTTTTAATTCAGCCATATATTGCATCTTATATATTTATCGTTATGAAGAAATTAATGTCTTCATCCTTAAAAATATTATTCAATTTTTACATTTTCCACTTCGGCTGATGCGACATAGTTAACTCTAGCTAACTCTAACTCTTGAGCATTGCTAAGGAATAAACAACCATTAACAATAAATTGTTTCCTCATTTGAAACGAACTTTGTGTTGAAAGTTCTATTAAGTCTTAAAACTAACTGCATATATTCCTTTTGTTCGAGATTCAATCGATACCCTAAAGCAAAGTTGAGTAGATTGATTTGATTGATTTTAAATCGATCTTTAAGTTACAGAATATGAAATGTTTAAGATTTGCTAGCTTGTTTTTATGTTTACAGATAAGATTTAAGGATGTTTTGCTTATTTTAGATATGCTTTGGAAGTGATCTGATTGCTGCAGTATCTTAATACTTAAGGTGTTCATCAGTTTTATGCGCAAACTAAAGCGATTCAGCATCAGATTATTATAGTTGTTGCAATTTTTGATTACAATAACTTTTCAAGCCACCCACTTAACAATTTTTTGGCTATTAGCACGCGGGGAACTGTATGCATCATGCAAGAAAAACGATCACTGTCAACCCTGCCAAGAGAGGGACCACCGTATTTTGGGCGCCCCCTTTGCCAATCGTCTAGCCTCTGGCGCTGCAATGTTATTTGACTCATTAATTCAAGTATTTCTCATAACACAAACGATCCTAAAAAAAAGATTTAGTTTTAAGATTTGGCCTTAGTGCAATGATTTATGCTATTTTTTTTAATTCTTTTTTTTTATATTAAGAGGTTTCTTGCATTTATATAATTGCATTTATTTGTCTAGTTTTAGAAGCTTAAGTTAAATTTACAGAGAACGTTTATCTGATTTTATATTTTAAAAAAATTGCTTATGGTCAAAAAACGATGGTTATAAGTTTTTATTACTATTTCCTAGAAATATGCCAAAGACTCATTTCAACAATGAAACTACTTTGTTTTTGATCGTCTTTCAGCTGAAGAAAAAACTTTCCTTGTATAGAGCTGACAAGTTGCATAAAGTCAAGCATATTAATATTAATTAATAATAATTAATTAATTTATATTATAACTAAAAATGAATGTAAACTAAATTAAAACAAGGAAAATGCTTATTATTTATTATATGTAGTTGATGTGTGAACCTCGGTAGCGTAGTGGTACCGCACTCGCCTCTACATCGGAAAGTCGGTGTTTCGATTCCACCGAGCAGCACTGGTGCATCTTTGATCTTAAAGTAGGCATGTTTAGCAAAAAAAATATACTCTATTAACCTAGGCAAATCTCTATTAATAAAAGACACCGCCGTTCGGAACTGTATGTCCCTCTTCTCTTCGAACAGCTGCCTGCGCCGCTTTTGTATGACCATAATCAAGGGAAATAAATTTATTTAAATAAATTATAAAATATTTATATGCAGTTATTTGGCCACAAATAAAACAATTAAAGTTCGAATTGTAAAAGCAACCGACTTTGTAGTTCGGATAATTCTTGACATATTTTAATATATATTTTGGATTACATTATTAATTCACCACCGCGGATGAGAGTATGAGTATTACAGTCTACCTAAACAGTCTGTTTTTATTAAAAGAATTTAAAATGATCTTCCCAAACATATATACACAAAATTAGTCTGATTAATTAAAAAAATTTAACATGTGGGGTCCCAAGCGCACAGCAAAGCACACAAAATAAAAACTAAAAATAAACAATTACTCCATACTCGTGATATCTTCAGGAGATCATTGGAATACAATACTTTCCAAAGCCATGAAAAGTCAAACTTACTATCTGTCTTTCCACTTCAAATTGTTCATATTAAATACTAAATGAAATTAAGTAAATACTTGACAAAATTAAGCGAACTATAAAATTGAAGGATGGTATTCCCGCTCACCGAAAATAACACTCAAAGTTGCAGCAGATGCACAGAGAGTAGGCCACAAAATTACAGGTGACTTTGACAAGAACAAACTTACCCATGATTGAATATTTGGCCATCGAGAAGTTATTTGACAGATTATGGCACATATGTCTTCTAAATTAGCTCAATTATTAATATAATATCCATTTTAATTAAGAAAACCAAATTTTTAACGCTTAAAGTTAAATTAAAAAGTGCGATTATAATTCCTAGCCCTCCACTCTTTCTATCTCAATTACTTAAGATCTAAACAGATCTAAATCTAAACAGGGTATTACTATGTTCACTTGATCTTTAGATTAAACAATTTGAAAATGTTAAAATTATAAAATATTATATAATAACGAGCAAAATATAATATAAATCTAGTCCGTATCCCTAGCCTTATGAGTGAATTTTTTATAGATATGCAGCGTCTTACATATGGGGCTGGCTAGGAACTTGGATTTACAATATAAAAGATGAAAGTAGCATAATAATTTAAACATTTCTTAAGAAAGTTGACCAAGTTATGTTTTCATAGTTTATGACTGGTCAAAGATGTTCGATTTGACGAATCAAGATGAGTTAAGATAGACTAAGTGAAAAATGGGAAATTGTCGGGGTTATTATAATTTACGCATAAGACGCGTAAAGGATCGTGTAATGCCTTATAAGATATACAAAATAGTTATGCTAGAGATCGAAAATTTCGAGTTACTCTTGAAGGAATGATGAAAGATATTTTGTTAGGGATTGTTCTAGAGTCAACGAAACCGAGTTAAAGCTTATGCAAATTTAACACGCCGTGGCATGTTCTACGATCATGTAGATAAGGTAAATTTATAAGACAAAGTCTACAAGAATAGGACGGCAATCGAATGTTGGAATTCCAACTTATCTGCAATTAATACTGCAGTTTAAAAAATTACTCTAGGGTACCAAAGTTTCTACCGCGGGTAGAATTAGACGAAATCTAATTAAATTTTTCTACTAATTTATTTTTGATCTAGCAAGTAACACAAAGTCAAAATTCTTTAATTTTATTATTGGAAGCCAACAGTTTATTGTAAGATTATAAATCAAAAGGCGCAATAATCATCATATGCAACATTAATACACAATTCAATAAATCAATATTTCTTAAGTTGAGATCATTAAAAATCGCCCGACTTATTGCACTAGAATAAAATGCCGTCCAAATACTTGAAATATAATTAATTCGAATTTAGTTCTACAGTCCAGGGCACAACTTGCTTTTAACAGCTTATACTCATTATAAAGACATTTCTAACATTTTAGGTAGTAGAAAGAAAAAAAACACCAATTTCAGGCAACAAATTGCAGACATTTAAACTCGTAAAAATTGCTGGCACATGTCAGATCTCATCTATCAATTTCATGATAATTTCACACGTATTTAAAATATGTCAAGTGTTGAATAAGACACGTCATTTTATATCATTAAGCCATTATTTCCGCTTTGCCCTGAACACATTGTAGTTCCATTTATCACTTGACAAGTGTTAGAGTTCTTTTCGACAAATGCTCGTAAAGAAGAGAATATCAAATATCAAGTGTCATTCATATGGAGCTTTCGTATGGAATGACATCATATATGCTGACGTATGTAAATATAGTAAGTACTTAGCGCCGGATCGCATGCAATGACGATGTCACCATTAATCACAATCGCTCTCTATGAGTCTGCTGTCTATAGCAAAAGCTCATCATCAATTGCAATTGATTGCGAATGCCACAGTCAAAGGAGCCTCCCTCCCACATTCACAGATATATATACACATGCCCGCCCATATGCAAAAACTCATAAATATATTGCTCCAAGAGATGATGAAGCTGATGATGCAGTTGATGCCACCATATGGTTTTGCCCATGGCGCACGCATTCGAAATTTTAAATTTTAAACCAGACGAGTCTGTTGAGTGAGTTCTCGGAGATGATGCCAACACAAAATGTCAATCAGTGCGCGAGTAATTTTTGCACGAATCTCTTTCGAGTCGATGTTCGAACAGCTGCTTGAGTTATGTGCATTGGAAAAGTGAGTAAACGATCAGATATTATATTTTATTAATGTTAAGACTTTTTTGCACTTATGTAAATACAAATTATATTGCTTTCTGGCTAAAAAGATTGAGCAAGACAAGCAATGAGACGATCGAGCTGCAATAGAGGTAAGTGAGTGAAGTCTTAAGACTTAATTTAATTTGTATACATAATTGTACCCCAGCAAAGAGCAAAGGTGTTCGATTGTTGTTCTCACGCTCATTTGCACTGTTGCTTACTGCGCTGCTTACTCCCACAATGTAATATTTGAAACAAAAATATGATATTTGGTTAGAGCAAGGGCCAAGTGAAACGTCAACATTAATGCCATGTTCTTAAAGTGAACAGAACAAGCATAGACTGATGTCACAAATAAAAAAATATTATGCGGACTTCCATTAATATTGTTTTTGTATATTGGATTTTTCCGTGTTACATCGACAGCCACAAGTTTGTCTGCCAACTACTCCGCTTATACTTTTGTTTTATAAAATTTGAGAATAGCATCGTGTTTTCTTCAGCTTCTCTGATTTAACAATAAAACGTTCTTCGGAGAAATTCCTTGTCTGCTGCGATTTTTTTGTAAAACTCTTCTAGCATCAATAGACATCTTGACATTGTGTAAGCGGTTTTGTTTTTGCTATAGTTTATTTAAATTTAGAAGCTCTAGTCGGCCTTTAAATCATTAGAATATAAGATAGAAGATGCTGGTCATTGTATAGTGGACAAGTATATACCATAGTCTCTTGTTCATTTTCCCACATTTCATATGTATTCCCTATGATAAACTTTACCTAATGATTAGGCGGTTTTTTATTTTGAACTGTTTTTGTTTCGTCATCTGACTTGACGTTTAATTTCTAAAACAGAATAACGAAAAATTAATCCAGCAGCTAGGATGGCACTTCAAGAAATTATTGTACTCTATCGCTGAAAACTCAACGGTCTGATGAGGTTTTGAAGAATACGTGAATCAAATCACCAACAACAACGTGCTGGTTCGCAGTGCATGGAAACTTTAATCTTACTCGCTACCTCGGTACTCGGTTTATTTTTTATATTTTATTTTTAATTTTAATTACAAGTAAAATTGTATAAATCACTTATTTCGAACTTAAAATTAAATTTTCTATGTACAGTCTTGTTGCCAAACTCAGCAATTTAGGGGCCCATAGTGCCTCTGAGAAGCAGCAGTATTTGAAATTTTCGTATTACAAATACATACTAATCTTTCGAACCTAAAATAAATATGTAAAGTGAACAAACTCGAATTACGAAACGCACAATAACGTTTAGAATCACAATTTTTGTTTTTATTTGGCATCCTCGCGTAAATTAACATTGTTTCACGGTTTTCCGCAAAGTCTTGAATATACATGGCGTTGACCTAAGTTTATCCGTTAGTAACCTTATCTTGATTGTCAAACTTTAAGGAAAACCATCTTCCAGCTTACAATGTTACAGCTACAGTTTTTGTAATCCTAAATTTATAATTTTTTAACGCTTTTTCATCCAATGGCCTTTTGATCAATTCTCAAATAAATTTGTTTAATTCTAATCCTGATACTTGCTTTTTCGTTCATTAGCACCAAAATAAAGAACAGACCAAGATTTATCCGGTATTTCAAAGTTGAAGTCGGTAGTGACGCTGTACAAAGTAATGCTCAAACATTAAAGAACTATAGGTTTTATACGAAGAAAGCTTACGTGGTTTCAGAGCAGGTTCCACGTTGGTTTAGCGGAATGCAAATTTGCTTGGGAGCAGATTTTAATTTTAGACAAGATTCACTATTGGTTGGCAGTATTCCGCAAATTGAAGTACCGACTGCGGCTTCTCCAAAGGCATCTAGTGAATCATGGCCACTCTTGGCACTCTGATCTTTGCGTGTGCGCATTGGAGAGGACATGATTTTTTTTTACTGACCAAAAAAAGTGATTCGAAAATTATTCAACACTACAAATTTTCAATAATTTTAATTTCTGTTTACACGCAAGCAAAAGCAACTAGACCTTGAATGCGTTTGTCAATTTACATAAATTTTAGCCTACTATAATTTGTAATAAAAAAAAAATGGTAAAATGCCGATAAACAACGAATTTCCAAAGAATTTCCAAACTGAAAAGTTAGGTGCTCTAGCTCTATGTGAGTTCTCGCTTCGTCGGATATGAGTATATAAACTGTGATCATACTTTGTTGGGTCATAGGACTGTCGTCCTTTGGGTGTGACATACATTTTTGGCTTGTACAAACCTAATATAAGCTTTATGTCGTATGGTAAAGAGTATGCTGCGATATTCACTGTACGTTAAACAATAAATAACAATAAAAAACTGGATGATAGTGAAAAATCTATTATGTTGCATGGTACATAAATATTAATATTGTGTTTAAACTCAATTCCAAAAACTATTCTGCTGTAAAGCGAAATATTAAACGTACAATTAGATTTAGGAGTTATAAATGAGAATAATAGCCAAGCCATAAAATCAATTATTAGATATAAAAACTTTTACACCAAAACAAACATAATAAAAATGGGTCTATACTTTTAGCCGACTCGATTTTCAACAGCTTGACAAAGAAATGTTCATTTGGATGACTTAGCTGTTGGACCCATAAAACGAGAGCGACTACCCGATTCTTTAAGAGTGCACAGTTGTGCTGCCCTTGCTGATAAGCATTTGGACATGTGTGGTATTAAGAAAGCGAACTCCTTACTTTGCCAAAAGCATAGAAGACATGTTTTTTTTTTTTGTTTTAAGTTTTGTTCGTGTGCCAACCATATAAGACAACCCAATGTTTCAGTATAGTTAAATGCCACAACCTGTATGATTTTCAAAAAAAATATGCGTCGAAAATGCATCAGTTTATATCTGTTGATTCGTAGCCGTTTTTAAAATTATTCGTTTTGCGAAATAAATTGCAAATTTACATAATAGCTTACATATTAGCTTATATTAAAAAAAATGTATTTACGTTTACGATATCGAATACTAAAATAACTTGAGCGTAGTAAGTTACCAATGTGACATATTTTGCCTTACCTCAGTCCATGATATTTGGTATTATAAATCCTACGGTATATATATAGTAAAATATAGGAGTACTCCAAATTGCATAAAAATTATATTTTATTCAATAAATATAAGGAGTTACAAACATGAGTTAAATATTAAGAGAAGTTACACTTAAGAATTCTCGATTAATATCTAATGACATCTTACAAATGAAAAATCAGTCATGCTGATGGTTTAATCTCATGCGAACCGCGATTGCAACCGATTTTCACATATTGCAAGTCTCTTGTCAGGATCATGCTGATGGTTTGGTAGTCTCTTGTCAGGATCATGCTGATAGTTTGATAGTCTTTTGTCAGGATCACGTTATTGGTTTGATAGTCTCTTGCCAGGATCACGCTAAAGGTTTGATAGCCTCTTGCCAGGATCATGCTGATAGTTTGATAGTCTATTTCCAGGATCATGCTGATAGTTTGATAGTCTCTTGCCAGGACCATACTGATAGTTTGAAAATCTCTTGTCAGGATCACTCTAATGGTTTGATAGTCTCTTGTCAGGATCACACTAATGGTTTGATAGCCTCTTGCCAGGATCTTGCTGATAGTTTGAAAGTCTCTTGTCAGGATTATGTTATTAGTTTGATAGTCTTTTTCCAGGATCATGGTGATAGTTTAATAGTCTTTTGCCAGGATCATACTGATAGTTTGAAAATCTTATGTCAGGATCACTCTAAAGGTTTGATAGTCTCTTGTCAAGATCACACTTATGGTTTGATAGCCTCTTGCCAGGATCATGCTAATAGTTTGAAAATCTCTTGTCAGGATCACGCTAATGGTTTGATAGCCTCGTCAGGATCACACTAATGGTTTGATAGCCTCTTGCCAGGATCTTGCTGATAGTTTGAAAGTCTTTTGTCAGGATCACTTTATGGGTTTGATAGTCTCTTGCCAGGATCACGCTAAAGGTTTGATAGCCTCTTGCCAGGATCATGCTGATAGTTTGAGTCTTTTCCAGGATCATGCTGATAGTTTGATAGTCTCTTGCCAGGATAATGCTGATAGTTTGAAAGTCTCTTGTCAGGATCACTCTAATGATTTGATAGTCTCCTGTCAGGATCACACTAATGGTTTGATAGCCTCTTGTCAGGATCATGCTGATAGTTTGAAAATCTCTTGTCAGAATCACTCTAATAGTTTGATAGTCTCTTGCCAGGATCATGTTGATAGTTTGAAAATCTCTTGTCAGGATCACACTAAAGGTTTAATAGCCTCTTGCCAGGATCTTGCTAAGATAGTTTGAAAGTCTCTTGTCAGGATCACGCTAAAGGTTTGATAGCCTCTTGCCAGGATGACGCTAATGGTTTGATAGTCTTTTTCTTGCCAGGATCTTGCTGAGATAGTTTAAGTCTCTTGTCAGGATCACGCTAATGGTTTGGTAGTCTTTTGTCATGATCACGCTAAAGGTTTGATTGCCTCTTGCCAGGATCACGCTAATGGTTTGATAGCCTCTTGCCAGGATCTTGCTGAGATAGTTTGAAAGTCTCTTGTCAGGATCACTCTAATGGTTTGATAGTCTCTTGTCAGGATCACACTAATGGTTTAATAGCCTCTTACCAGTATGCTTATAGTTTGATAGTCTCTTGTCAGAATCACGCAAATGGTTTGATAGTCTCTTGTCAGAATCATGCTAATAGCTTGATAGTCTCTTGCCAGGATCATGCTGATAGTTGGCACGTCTCATGCAAGAGCCGACTGTGATTTGACATATTCTAATGTTACGCCGCTGCCTGTTTATACGACAAGCTAGCGCCTTCTAAAAGTAATGTGCTACTATTCTTAGTGTGCTAATTGGGTAAGAGTTGCGACCATGGATATGACACCATATTTATCTTTTATATTACTTAACACACAGGTTTTTAGGGTGCTGCAGCACATTGATTCTAGGAATCTTACAAAAACTATTAAATAGCTTCCCTTTTCATACACCTTTCCGGTACCAAAAATGTAACCAATTTACACTACGCCTGTTCGAGGTGGAAAAGATCCAATAACTGCTGGCTATATGGGGTGCTCAAGGACCTTATGTGTATAACTACCAAATTAAACTAAAACTTTAATATAATTAAAAATTTCTACTTAAAACTACAGCATAAAAGTATGCACTAAAAATGAAAGAAACCTAAAAGTATGCAATTGTTAACTTAACTGTAGCCGGCAACCGGCAAGTGTGGCAGATCTTTCAAGTAAAGTTGACCATCACATGACCATTGGAGTACACAGAGGAGAGCACTCTCACAGGTTAGAATTGCCCACATATTTTCATTTTTATTATAAAGCAAATATTTTTTTATATTATTTAATAATATTAAATTTTATTCAAAATGGTGCCTTAGAATATATGCACTTGAACGCCTAGAAAGTCTTTTGCATTATCGGTCATAAGATTCATTGAATGTCCGGGTATTATCATAGTGTGTTTGCTATGGAAAATATCGGACAGCGACCTTGGCGATCTGATTTCAAGGGCATCACAAGTGTGCACTCTTAAAGAGCCGGGTAGTCGATCTTTTTTTATGGGCCCAACAGCAATGGTTCCGCATATGCGTATATCATTGGGCACGGGACAAGTCATCCAAATAATAAACATTTCTGTGTTTTCTTTATTAAATTCGTTTTTTAGCGCTGCGTCAATCGGAAACATATCAAGCATCTTAACGCGGGCAGTCATTATCATGAGTGGTAATAGTGTCGATATATCAGTGCATCTCTCATCAATTATTTTGTCTTTCAGTAGATAGAGCATATGAGGTTTGACCACATTCAGCGTGCTGGCCTGTACATCCAGATAGAACATCTTGGTCTGGCGTGGACGGATACGCTCCACTATAACTGAATTATGGTCTAAAATCAAATGTCTATTAAAATCAGACATGAATAATAATTTTGAACAGTCTACGTCAGGGCATTTAATTGGAATACGCGAAATGTTTAGTGGGCGATATTTTGGTCGTTGCAGTGCGTCTAGCTTATTAGTAGCAACAATACCAATATCCTTAATTTTGCAAGGAATAGTTTGGAATTGGACTGCAGGCGTTGGGTCAAATTTAACGATTCCTTTTTCTGCAGAGTTGATGTGCTTTTGCGGATCCAAATTTAAACCAGTACCCATGGCGCGTTGAGCGTAGGAAAGTAGAGTACAGATAATATTGGGTTTGTCTTCCAGCGGCTCGGCAATAGGTATTCGTACGTAATAAGTATCCCTTTCCGGTACACATATGGATTCCTTTCCAGCCATTTTCATTAATTCCTCTACTAATGATTTCTGTGGAGTTTTATTTAAGCGTACAATGACATCATCCATCTGCAGTTCTTTTTTCTGCTCGTCTATTTTATCCTCCACTGTGGGTGAAGCCGTAACCTCAAACTTATCGTGTTTCATGTTATTTGTCGACGTCGACTTGTTATCTTCAGTCTGATTAGTTGCATGTAACGTTTGCATAATAAGCTCAAGCTTTACATCTAGAGTATCACCGATTTTTGGCCTACACTCAATCTCGTTGATGATTCCAGCGTGTCCGCCACGTGAGCGTTCTTCGTGCTGCTGCTGCTGACGAAGGTTTACCATCTCCAAATTGATACGCTCACATTCTTTCTCAATTTGTTGTTTTAACTTGCTCAGCTTCTTGAGTTGACTTTCTTTTTCCAGCAACATTTGTTTCGAATCTATATAACTTGACAAACTTTCCGACGAAACGTCGCGATACTGGTTGATAAACATTTCTGAGCTTAGTCGTGGTGACAACTTTTGCTCCTTTGTATTTTTATCCTTTTTATCAACTATGTCCATTGAACCATTTGGTTCATTGGTTTTCAATGTACGTTGCTCTGCATCGCTTGACTCGTGATTGTCAGCTTTTAAATCTGTTTTGCCCCAAGATTTTTTTATAATCATAGCTTGTCTAGAAGTAGAGGGCTTTTCATCCATACCTGCGTAGTTATTCTCCAATTTGCAATTTACAGTCTCACGACTTGGTGACTCAAATACAGAGTGTTTCGAAAGCAAGGGAGGAGCTTTGAATGTAGCAGCAGATTTGGAACGCTTTCGTTTCGATATCTCGATTTCAGAATGTTGCAAAATTCCGCGCTGTTCGCTTTGTGCGCGTTGACGATTCTCCACGCGTTGATCATTACTTTTGAATTGACGAAGATTATATTCCCATGAATCTTTTTCCAGCGCAAAAGGCTTTTGTAAATGTGCCCCATTGTCAGATTTAAAGAAAATTTTGATGTCATTGCAGCGATTGCACCACTCTTTTGTGGACAAAGCAATGCACTCACAACTTCCGATATTTTCTCGGTGCAATACAAATTTCGAATTTTCAGCTACCTCATTTTTGATTAAGCCGCAGTCCGCGCACACAAACATTTTTCAATTTTATAAAAATATAAACTTTTACTTGCAAAAATTATTCACCAAATATTCTCAGGGAAGTAAAATACAAAACCTGTAAATTCCGTTTGGAAAAATGTAATAAAGTTCAAAACTACAAGAGTGAAATTTATCGACTAGCCTGCTTTATTCAAAAGTACTTTTGTAATTTTGTAGTTTTGTCTGAATAATTTTTATAATTTATTTGTGGCAAATAGCTTTAGCTTTCATCACTTTCCAGAGAACCACGACAATGATATAGATTAGGATGCCTGCGAAAGTTGTAAATTTAATTAAAATTGCATTTTCATTCAAAACCAATTTGTTAAATGAAGCCACCAGCTATGGTATGTTTGGAAAACTTTTTAGCCATACTCTGTTATGTTCCAAAAATCTGTAAATATTTTAATTCAAGTAGATTTGTTATGTTTCGATACTACTAGAAATGCTTATTTACTTTGTAAATTTTATGCCACCAAAAAAAGCACGGCAACCCACCGACTTTAACAGATCATTCGACCAATAGTGTAGCGAACCGCCTTTTATTGGACTTTATCGGCACCAAATCCTAAAGAGCAGAAGGTAGTAATAATGATAATCCGGCCCAACTAAGTGCAAACTTAATTGTAGAGATTCTTCAAGTATCATTTCGTTTTCAAACGATGATTTGTAACAAAGGGCTGCACAGTTTCAAAGGGATCTTAATACTTTTCTGGCTCGTCATCTTGAATTATCTTTCTAAAACTGAATAGCCGAGTAAGCCGTAATAACAATTACTTCTATTGAAACAATAGAAAATTGTATAAAAGATTTCGAATGATGAAAGCGATTTTGAGTCATTTTAACATAAGCTATCACGTATGATATTTTAATGGCTCCGTCCAGCAAAAGTTTAAATATTGCAAATTTTTTTAAAGCCTATCAAAACTTAAAAAAAGTACGATATACATACACTACAATTATACACACAATAAATAAAAGCTTAAACTAGTAATAAATTAGATATCAAGAAGGATTTATTAATACTTGTTAGGGCCGTCAATGGACTACGTTTTTGGTATCTACTGGACTAATATCAGGCCATTTAAGCGTTAATTCGGCAATTAAAAATGGCTTACAAGAAATGCTACGCTTATAGACTGTTCCTTAAAGAAATAGGATCACTTGCTCAATACGACTTAGGTCTAAATATTGAGTAAAAGATTTGAGGCATTTACATATAGTGGCAATTGTGTCCAGCATTACAATACACTTAAATCGAAATGACTTGTTCTCTTTTTTATACAAAATACTTTTTTCCAAAAAAATATTCTTAAAAATCATATCTGCTGACCATTTTGCGGCGAGGTAAGCACCTAGATATAAATCCAGATAGGAATACTTAGCACTGGTACCTAACATGACGCCGTAGTATCCGGTGAGCTACTATTTAAATAATTCCTATAATTCTGTCATCAGCGGCAATTCTTAAATTTAACCCCACTAGCTCAAATGGTTGCAGAGAAGCTTCCGCCACATCCGCAATTTTCCCTCCAAATCTTATACCTTTTTATCATAAATAGAGCTCAGTTTATCTACTTATCTATACTTAGAGGAAGCAAAAGCGCGCTGTATCAGACACTTTACCCACTTACTTGTACGTAACTTAATCCAAGTCAAATGCCTAATCTTAATCAGCACGGTAATCCACAGACTGCTAACCTTAAGCCAACTTGGAAACAGTAAGGGCGCAGTTAGCTGCACTTCACGATTTTAAATTTTTTAACCTATTGAGAAGCATAATGCCGTGGAAAACCAGAAACCACATAAATCTTTAACTTCTTTCCATTTTCCGCTTACCCAAGGACCTTCAAGCTTCATGTAGTTCATCTCCATTTTTGATTTTTAATGTAGCAGCTGGGACAAAGAAGCTCATAATTCTACCAACTTTGTTTATTCATTAATTAGATATCTTTGATTCTTTCCAGATACTTTAAAATCAATATCCTCCAAATCTGCATGCTGCTTCATAATGGAACATGGAACACCAAATATGCTTATTAATATCGGCCGCAAAACCTTTTAGTTTTACTAAGAATTTCATTTATGATAAAAAGTTTTATAAAAAGAGCATTTGAAAGTCGACTCTGAATATTAGATATGATTAGCACTTTAGTTGAAATTGTATCCAAGATCTATGACAGATTATTGCAATATAATCTGTTTAATAGAGCTATCATTAACCATAGACCCCTTAGCACCAGATCAAAAAGTTTCGGGTACCACTTCAGAGCATGTGTGATACTTTTTGAAGCCCTCACAATACACACGAAGTATCAGCTGTTGACCGTGAAATTTACATGAGAAGCAGTTACAAGGCTCCATGCTAGCTATACAAATAGCAACAATGCCCAACCACAACAACAACAACAACAACAACAAATCAACCTTGCAATACTCAATGCTCCGATTTGCACGCCTCACTTGAAGATCAGCCCGCGGGCCGCACTCTACTGCTCCAAAAGCAATTGAAATTGTCAAACGCCCTGCAAGACCAAGTGCTTCAAGTGCCCGTCGCTACAAAGATACGCAACCAAAAGCCACATGCTCGTGGTAAAGTCAGTCAGTCAGTCTTTGCTTGAATGGGTTTAGTTCGTTGGCGTTGGACAATGATTCAGCGCTCTATTTGATAAGATGCGCGCCAAAACAAATAACGGAACATTGTTTGATGCCAAATATTTAAACGCTTTGAACGTAGAGACAAACCGAAGGTCTCTCAAAATAGTCATATAAATATGGTCAGGTGCTTAAGCTGAGTTATTAAACGTGCCAAGACTGAACAGCCGACAAGATGGTAAGTTGCAGCCCAAAAAATCCAAGCATTATATTAACAAAAACCCTAATGTGCTTGCATTGCAGAAATCCTCTCTACTTATCCTTGCCTGTTGTGCCTATTTGGCAGCTGCAGATGTCTCCCATTTGCGATCTAGCTACTTGCCACCGGAGCATGCAGTTACCACCAGCATAGAGCAGCATGAACTACGCGAACTGCCAGAACAAGTCGAGTATATGCGGGAAAACGCCGAGGGACAAATGGAGGAATCACTTAGTAGCCAACTAAGCCCACCAGCTGCACAGAACGCTGCAATGAATGAAATGCTGCCATCACGCTATTTGCCACCCGCCGAGCCGCTTCAAATGGCACCTGAAGCACCCATGGAGTATATGATGCCACCCGCAATGCAAGCTGCCATGAGCTATATGGCACCTTCAAAAAGTAATGCGCAAACTGCCATGCAATACTTGCCACCAAACCAAGCTGAGCAGCCACAGCCCAACTATCAGCAATACCAGGAGCAACTTTTACGTATGCAAATTCCTGAGCAGCAGATGGAGCAGCAAATGCCATATGTTTTGGATATACAACAGCCCATGGCACCTTCTGATGTCGAAACATTCCAGCAGGATGCCATGCCGGCACATCAGTTACACGCCGACGGTTATCACTACCAGACGGCGATGTCACAAAGAAGGCTAAGACATTAAATTCATGCACAGGGATTCATCTGATCATTTGTAAAATTTATAGCACAGCATTTTTCCGAACATTACTGCACGTTTTTACACTATTCGTAAGCGTTTTAAGAGATTAAAGTTAAATATATCCTAAATGGTTGGGATTCTTTATTTTAAAATGGCAAAAGTAAATCTCAAAAAATGTCACCTAACTGATATAGCCGAAAGGGTTCACCATGAAATACAATAATATTCCGGTAAATATGCTGCTTCAAGCAGAGATGCTAACATGCTATCACCAAGGATACCTTGTCGAATATCATTTTCTTCTTAAGGCGAGTTAAACATGAACAAATAGTGGTACATGCGGATATATCTATAAATAAGACTTCAAAGGGAACAAATGGCATTAGTTTATAGCTGAATGCAATCGGGGGAGTCCTTAACAGAGATTTTGTTAAGCAAATTGCGTCTTTTTGCTAGCCAAATGATCCAGAGCTACCGAGGGCCAAAGCATTCCATATCTTAGAGAAAGGTTTAAAAAAGCAGCCACACTTCTTAAGAATGATCTTTTGGAAATGGAAGGATATTACTGACTGAAGGATTACTTCAAACAATCTCAGTTATTCATTTAAAGAAACATTTGTGAAGGATTTCAGGTATACATTAAATTCGCACTGAGAGAAAAAAAAGCGTTAAAATTTAAAGTAATTTTTTAATTGAACCAAAAATTCGCCGACTTAGAACATAATTTACTAAAATGGAAAACTGCTGATAAGTAAAAAATACCTTTATTACGGAAAAAAGATAAAATAGGATAAACGTTCAGCTTAGAATTTGGATCCCGCAACCAAAAAAGGTCGAATTTCTTAGTTTTAAGTAATAAAAATTTGATTCCTAATAAAATAAGTCCTATACTGATAATAAGAAAGAACAAATTCTAACGTCCTATGCTGATAATAATAAAGGACGACTTCTATGAATGTTCAGTTTAAAGTTTCGCTCAAATGTGATATTCCGGAGCCTTTTTTTCAGTTGGTTGGATCGAGCATTACAATCGCTCTATAAGAGAATTTTGAGTAGTTTTCAAACAGAGTATGGTCAAGAGATGCTAAAGTGTTTTAAGAAAAATACCTACAGTAGCCTCTAAAATTAATATCGCAGCTTGGAGCCTGTATACTTCGAATAATTGTCTCCCCTTAATACATATACATATAGTTATATGAAGTTCACTGCTCTTTTAACCAAAGTAATAAGTCGGCTCGTTAGAAAAAAAATATTTTTATTGTTTTCAAAAATTATTACATATAATTTGTT
Organism: Chymomyza procnemis; assembly: GCA_035046065.1. Classification (NCBI taxonomy): domain Eukaryota; kingdom Metazoa; phylum Arthropoda; class Insecta; order Diptera; family Drosophilidae; genus Chymomyza; species Chymomyza procnemis. Next base: position 24,583,718 of record JAWNOJ010000013.1, on the reverse strand, counting down.
TCTTGCTTGAAATGAATGCATATTAAATAAATTTACCAAAACTACAATAGGTGCTAAGCGTACTAGGAAGTTTATCTTTTGCTTAAAATTTTCAACTAAGATTATCTAGGCCTCCCCCTCCTCGTCACCCTCTTCCTCTTCGGCCTCCACAGTGGCTCCTTCACGTAACATTTCCACTCTATGTATGGAAAAATCTATATTATAATAGGGCACATTTAAGCTGACCACGATGCAGTACAGCAGCACCTGTAAATGGTGTGTGCGCAGTAGATACGAAGCGCCTTGATGTTTGGGGAACAGTGGATGATCCTTTTCCTGGCAATCATACATAAAGTAGCCACCATCATGACCCGGCGAGAAGCCAATAGCCAATGCACGCTTACGCACCATAACAATGCCGTACTGGTAATGACTGAAGAAATAAATGAGGGCCTCGGCAAGATTCATGCGATTGTATTGAGGTAGACGATACAATTTGCCATAGCAGGCGTGCTCAATATGCACCACAAAGTTGATATTCTCAATCGAACAGTCAATGTTAAGATTTTCCAACGAGAACTCATAATCTTCGTGCTTAATGGGTTCCGTGCTTTCAAGGAAGTATTTATCTCCACTTATGACAATGGTATCCAGTAGATGCGGACTCCAGTCCATGAGACTGTAGATGCTGGCAGCGCAGCAGGCAATAACGTAACAAGCTAGATACTGGCGACCACGTGAGCATTCACTAAAGACTGGTGCCTCTGGATGCAGATTACCCCAAAGCGACCAGAGACGTCCCTCAATTTCAATATCGTATTTCTTGAGCTTGCTAACCACCAGATCGCGATACTTGCCTGCAGTGTTACGACGATTGAGACGACTCCAGACTGGTAGACAATTCTCCAATTCCAGCCAGCCCATTGATTCATTTGTGGCACATATCTCCTGCTCAGGCTTGCCAAAGTGTTTATTGGAGCACGTCATGGGCACAGCCAAGTCGGTCAGTAGCTGTATAATACGTGCATTAGGAGCTGCCTTCTTGTATGACTGCACATCAACCACATAGAATTTGTACTGTTTTTTCTCCTTCCAATCCGACTCAGTGCAGCGATCGTCTATATATTTGACCAGGCACTCGATATCTGCAAATAATACCCAGGATGCCGTGTTACGCTCCGGATATCGTTTCGGTCCTTTCGGACATTTCATCTTTTTCTTTTTGTCGTCGTCACCACCCTCTTCCTCTGCTTCTTCATCACCACCAGGTTTTTCCATAGTACCATATGGATCAAATAGATGCAAAAATTCATCCTGATAAATGGCATAGGTGCCATTGGGTGTAGAAATCATAAGATAATTGCGATAACTTAAGCATTTATTCATATATCTCATTAGCAGCTTGGCGCCTTGGGCAGGCGACATTTCCTTGGACGGATTACATTTCCAAAGACCAGGTGGCGTAAAGGCGCGTATACGTATATCGAACTCATAATCATCGACAGTTACGTGACGTACCACACGATCGAATGCCGATTCGAGCTCACAAACATGCGAAGCAATTACCTTGGCGTATGTAATAACTCGATCTACGCGGTAGGAGTTCCATTGATTCAATGGTCGCAACGAGCAGCTAATGACTGCCAGTGCAGAAGCAAAGTAACATGGCTTAATTTTCTTAAAGGTTCCTTCACTGCGACCTTCCATAGCCATGCTGCCTTGTATCTTAAAGAGACAATCTTTTTCGCGCATACGATAACCATATAAAATAGGTCGCGGCTTGTAGTCCTTGCGCAGTTCTTTGGGCAGGTGTTTGCCGGGAAAGTGATGTATGTAACAATCTTCCTCGCCCTCCTCTCCTGCCTCTCCCTCTTCCATATCATTGTCGCCTTCATAGTCCATTGATTCGTCGAGGCCAATGTCTTTGTATTCCGGCTTCCGCCTGCACACTCCCTTCGCCTTCTTACGTTCAATGTGATTCTGTTTTGCCTGCAAAAAGCACTGAATGCGATCGTGCTCCCTCTGTAACTCACAATCAATAAAACGCATTTTTTCCAAACGTTTTTCACGCATAAGTCTTTGACGTTCCGCTTCCGCACAGAACTCCTTATCCTCTTCGTCCTTGCCCCAATGTCGAAAACGTCCTTGCGCCATATTATCTATAACCTTCAAAGGCGCTACTATAAAGTTGAGAACCGCGCAACCCAGCGGATTGCAGCCAAACTCAATGCGACGTATTAAAGCATCCAGTTCCAAAAAACGCATGAGACATGCAGGTCCCGAGTTAGCCTTACGAAATCCTACCGCATTACATGGAAACCCTATGAACATATAAAGAAAGTTGTAGCGCCTCATTATGATACACGAGAATCGCTGACAAATCAAAAGCAAGCGGCTGTTTTTGACCAATACATCCAAAAGCACCTGGCGCAGTGGTACCGAGTTAGGATTTTTGATAATTTTTTGTATCTCAATGGTATAGCTACTTTCGCCAATGACAATATCTGGCAATTTTTTGGCCAAAATACAAGCCAAGATGTACTCATAATTTTGATATGCCTCGCCAAAGCGATTGGCCGATTGAAGGGCAAATTCTATTAGATCCGCATTCCATGTGGATAACTTATATTTCGCAGCTAAGGCCAAGGCCACCAATGCTGCCAATAGTCCGCCCAACTTGGCCATTTCCTCATTCACTTGTGGCAGTTTTGTTGTGCCCATAATAATCCAGGCACCATCAGGCAAAGTTTCAAAATTACTTCTTTGTCGTAACTCTTCCTCAATCGTAAGTGGACCCTTTTCCGGTTCTTGCTCCTCATCAAAATCGTAGCCACGCTTAATGCCCAAGCGCAAAGCACGTAGATTTTCATGATCGGAGCGCAGCAAAACGCGTTGCGCCGGTTTATAAAGCTGTGGTGGATCCATTACGGGTTCAGGCAGACTCTTGATTATCTCATTTATAATGCAATTAATAAGATCTGCAACCAGCTCATTTTCCTCGCGTACAGGTATACGCTCTTCTTCTGGTATACTCTCAATACTCTTCTTTTGTATGATCTCTTTGGATTGAGTCGGTTCGTCCACAAATGTAGGCAGACCCATTTTTAGGGCTGGAAACTTATTGCTACGTTGTGTCATAACTGTCAAAGGACGTATGCAGCCCGTGCGTATTCCGTGAATAAAAAACTTGCCACCACGTCGCATTTTCAATGCATTCATATACAGCACACGACACAGTGAATCAAAGGTGCTGTGTAGTTGTAGAACTGCTAAACCTTTAATGCGGTAGTCGTCGGGATCTATAACCAAGCTCACACGATTGCGTCGAAAGGGATCGAAGACATAGAAAAATTCTCTATCTCGCCAAATGCCCACCACGGAATTATCAATCTGCAAAAGACAACTAGGCCACTCGGGCATGCTAAACAACTGTTGCAGCGCTATGGTAAGTTGCGACTCCAGATAGCTGTTGCAATCAGCTACATGACCGGTAATAAGAAAGGGATGTTTGCGTACGGTGGCCTTAAAGGCGCCCATAAGGAACATTTCGGGCAAGTCGACTACGTTTAAATGAGGCTTCTTGTTTTTCCAACGCCTGCCATCTAAACGAAACTTTTTGCGTAAAGTCTTGTAGTAGGCAACACCGTAGCGTATAATATCATCTACAGTCACAGGGCTCCATAGCTTGGCCAGCTCAAACTCCGAGTATATTAGCGATATTAAGGACACCACCAATGAGGCATTCTTCTCGTTACCAGACATGGGCTGCTGTAAGCCACCAGATGCAGCTGTCTTTACAGCAAAATGTTCATTGACTGTGGCCCAAAGTTTATGAAAGGCTGTGTCCTTAGCCTTTTTAGGTGGCGGCACCTTCAGTTTTCCAAAATTAATAAGCTTAATTTCATACAGTGTGAACTCGTCTGTGCGCACCAAGTTACTAAACTTGCTTATCAAATGTACCAGGTGCTCAATATAACTAGTGCTTATAAGTGAACACTTGCCTTCCTCGAAATCACGTTGGCACAGCTCATTACGTCCGTTGGGATCAAAGATATAGAAGGAGGTTGAACAGCGCTTCCATATTAGCAAAAATAGCTTATTGGAGACAAAGATGCAAGCATTGTACTTGCTAAAGAATAGTGAAAATAGTTTATATAAAGTTGGATCATTCTTAAAGTAGCCTCCATAGTGTAGCTTAATGTCAACCGCTCCAGGAGGTTTCTGTACTTGTGAAACTATGTCAAACATTTGATTATCCGCTTTGTAATTAAGCTTCTTGCTAAGTTTGATTAATTTAACGCCACGCTTCAGTATAGAATCCATTGTGGCAGCAGTCCAGAAGTCAGGACTTAAGCGAAAACTCTCCAGAAAGGCTATGTAAAGGCAGGCAACCTCGCATGGACGGTTGTAAGTTCTACAATAAATCATTTAAGTGATTGCACTTGATTTCCAAGTAAATAAACTTAACTTACCCAGTGCGGTGCTCTCTCTTAGGCTCGGGATATATATTATGATTAGCGAGCACAATTTTAGCCTTAAATGTCTTATCCAAGTCTTTTGGTATGACGTAGACGGTGAGTTCGCCGTTTTTTTCTGTTGGTATTAAAAACTACAATAATTATGAACCGGAACTGATTAATAGCGGTGCAGTGCAACCCTAATACACACCATACTTAGGCAAAGAGGCCTCTATAAATTCTCTCTCTAAGTCAATTTCACGACTCTGAAATCCTACATTCCAAGTCCACAGATCTTGTGGATTGCAACCTTCAATTATATCAAATGTGCGAAGATTTTCACCATCTAGCATTTCTTCTATTTCACGTGGATTATAGGATTGAAATGGCAGCTCTTCCAGTGGTCCAACTTGGGTTTCATTAAGGTAGATGCGACTTTTCGGACGTTTCAACTCAAGCTGTTGAAGGTTATGAAATGCAATATAATTGAGATTATTTGTGAGTGTAAATGTAATTGAGTGCTCTGCCAATTGAAAATACTGCAATCTATTGTTAAACTTGCAGGAGGAGATGGTAGAAACAAAATGCAATTGCAAATTTCACAGATTTGAGAATATTTACTTTCAAAACTTTACTTTTTACCTTCCCTCAAATCCCCAAAAAGTCAAGCTGTTTTGTGAAACACTCACTTATTATTCCATTTGCGAACATCACTGTTTATCGACTTGTTTATAAAACTAAGCGTAGCCTTAAAATCTTTTACAACGTTCCAGGTTATAAGTTTTAGAAACTTGTTTTGCCAAAGTACTTGTACAATTGTACAATAACAAGTATACGCCATGTTGTTGTTTATAGCTGAAAATTGCTATTGCATAAACCACTCAAAAGTAACCACAGACAGCACATATAATACAATAGAGAAACCATAAAACCTTTCGTCTGACACATGGTCATAATGACATATGGCAACACACACACACACAACTAAACAATGAGGGCACTTGTATTATGCTTTCACTTACATTTCACATATATACAAATGTATGTAGCGTTCCTGTGTAATGCCATATGCCACATGACATATAGCTTTGTGCAACCAAAAACCAACAAACATTTAGTGCCTTCAACAACTATCCCGCATTAATGCGACATTTAATTTTCAAAGCTGTAAATAGCACGCATACGCCACCGAAACTCACAAAGTTACCGAATACTTATGTATAAACCTTTAAATGCTACAGCACAAGCTCCAATTCTAGCCACATAGCCAGAGCTAGCTGCTCTCTTGGCCAAGTTAGTAAGCGGCATTAAGTAAGCGCGAAATGCCAACTAGACTTACTGGCTGCCCATGTATGTGTGCGTGTGAGTATATAGCTGCCTGTTCATGTGTGTGCGTATATGTCTCTATGGCTGGTTGAGCAGCAGCATGGCACAAAATAAAGCACAAACAAACAGCGAGCAGTAAACAACGAACAGCGCTTAGTGCCACATCACGAATCTTATCGCAACCGCACAAAGCAACAACAACAACACCAACAACAGCAGCAGCTAAGGCAAAAAACTCGAAGAGAAAAATACAACAAAAAAAACAAAAACAAAGAACTACCAGCCGAATAGTTAGCCGGGCTATAACGAACGTGCACACGAAGTCCAGAAGTGAAGGCCAAAACGCGGTGCGCTGCAGAGAACAAACAAGTCATCAACTGCTACGGCTATGTGGCCCATAGACACATAAGCTTTGCTACCAACTAAGTGAGCAACTATGGCGTGCCAGTATTGCGCGTAGCGTGAACAGTGTAGCAAGCGCTTATGGCATGTTATAGCCAGACGACAACGTGGGGCAATAACAATACCAGCAGCAGCTGCAACAGCAACAGCAATCCGCGCAACACGACAATATCAATAAATAGCAATAGCAGCAGCAACTAATATAACAGCCCTCGCAACAACAACATTGGCAAAATGTCAAAGCAGGTATGTACTGTATGCCATTTAGTTGGTTTTTTTTCGCTCGTTTACGTTTGTTGTACGATATACAATATTTTAAGCCTAGCCAAATGAGATAGTCGCACCCAAACACATATACACACAGTAGGATCAATACATATGCGTACACGCCCCCCAAACACCACTTTTTAACTTAAGTTTAAGTCCTTGATGCACTTTTTATTAATGAAACATGTATATATGTCATTAAACAAATGCTAATTTAAATAAAAATTTGGGCAAGCATTTACAATGGAAATACATGGAATTCCCACCTGCCACTTGAAAAAGGAGCCACATGTACACGTCAGCAAAAGCTCAAGGTCTGCGTCATATCCCAAAAGAAAGCTATAACAACAACAAAAACAAAATGCAAACAAACGCAGCCACAGATACAAACACCCGCAAAGATGCTAAAATGCAGTTTGGAAGGAAAATAAAAAACTGCTGAAAATTATTATCTAACTAATAACAGCTGGCTCAGGTGCAAAGTTTGCTTTGCCATTTTTGACCAAAACTAACAGCCATAACAACATTTGCACTAACACAAACGTAAAATGGCTAACAAACAATCGCAAAGCGAAAAAGCAATGGCAGCGCACAGAGGCGGCATTGATAAAATATTTAGCAAAAAAAAAAGGGAAATCGTAATCGAAACTCACTCAGTAATTATTGAAAAAAAAAAAAAATATTAAATATGTATGCGAAGAGTCCCGATTTAAGCATATTTTTTTATTTATGTTGACGTCTCTTAAAGATCTTAAAAATCAATATGTAGCCGGAAAGTAGATCTGTGCATCTTTTAATTGCCGCACCGATGCTTCTTTTGATTGACGCATATTTGTAATTTCTACTAATTAACTTCGATTTTTTAAAATTAAATCGATTTTTTTCAAGAATAGATCTTTCTGTGCATGCAATTTATGAAATGTTAACGCAAGCTCAGAAATAAGGGGTTTAGTTATTTTAGATAATGCACTTAGGCTTTAAATAATATATAAGCATGCATAAGCCAGTTATCGAATAACTCAAATGTTTTTAACCAGGAATGCAGTTTGTGCGCAGCATATTGCTTGGGCAATAATTCCCGAATTTGCCACAAGTAACCCTTATTTTTGATCTCAAAGCAAACAATAAAAACGCCATTTATTTTGAAATTATTAAACAAAATTTCTCAAGTTTTTAAACAATTAATCAATTATTTAGCGAGTTCATTTAGAAGAATTTTTTATATAGTTTTCTATATTAATTATGTTTAATGCAATTAATGGTTTAAATTGAAAATAGACCTTTTTCAGTTTCCCAATAAATAAAAAATTCAAGAGAAAACTTGTTTTTTTTTAATTTTTTTCGAGAACTTTTTCAACGACCTTTAAAAAGCAATAAAAGATTTAAAATTGAATAAGAATTATTAAAAAATATGCTTACTATTTAAACAGTAAAATTAAAAAATAATTTTATGCACCTAGAATATGCTGCAACCGCCCTAAGGGTGGATCAGGGAGATATCTCTATTAATACCTTTTTGGGGAACTACAGTGTTTAGCCGAAACCAAATTTCTGCGTATTTCATTAATAAAGATTTACTCAGACAATGAACGTCTTTTAGCAAGCAATGCTAGTGTTTATGCAAATAATTAAATAAGCTACAAATAATAAAGAAAATATAAATTTAATTTTAATTGTAGGTATATTAATGAAACAATAATATGTTTCAGTCAAACATTTTTTTCCTGGTTCGTATTTTTATACAAGTTAAGAATTAATTTAAAGTGAACCCCTTTATTAAAAAAAAAAAGAAAGTGACACTATCTACCCTGACTTTCTTGTCTTATCTTTCAATTTTTGCCTTTTTTCATAGAGTAAAACAAATCGCTTAACTAAAATACTTAACAGCAACTAAGCGTGTAAGTTATTGAAAGATACAGAATATTGCATTTACTTATTATTTAAAACGCCCATTTGTCATAATATGTGACCTAACGTTCGAGTAATCGCTTTTATTATTATTATTGTGGCATTTTTTAACTGAGAGCAATCATGATCTTTGATCATAATTACTTTGGACTTATTTCTGAAATAATTATTCCGTCTTTTGTATTAAGCTTCACTTAGCAAGAGTATATTAAATTTTCCTATTACTTTAAATATAAATATTTTCAATCGCTGAATTACTGAAAATAGAGCAGGTCAGGACAATGAACAGAAAAAATGCAGGAATGGCTTGGTCAGCGCTGTAAGCACCGCAAACCCACTATTTAATGTTCACACCTAAGTTCCATACATCTGTAAGTCAATTTCTTGTAAGATCATATAGGATGAATTCCAAGTAATCTTTAAAAGCCACATTGAAACTTAAATGATCTATGATACAAAAAACTTAGAAGAAGTGAAGATGACCAATACGCACCTTAATCCTATTCTCTGATATCAAAAAATAATTAGAGCTTTAATCTTAATATAATGCATGAAACCCTAAATAAAAAAAACAGCATTTTTTATAAATTAAGTTATTCAACTTTTAATATTAAGCCACTTTAATGTTAGCGATCATGTATAATATTGCAACAACTTTCGGCTTATCCAGCTAACATAGATACTATCTTTGACCAGACTAAATATTAGAACTTCAATTTTTACAAGACTTTTTATATATTCTTTTTTTTACAATTTGCTTTGATTTATATATGCAGTAATTGGACCAATTGCCATTTTAAAATAACAAAATTCAGACCCAAGTCGAATTGAGTTAGTCAGGCAATGCATTTAGTCCTCAAAACATAGGATTCCTTCCAAACATTCGGTAAATACCGTATTAACGTGTGAACGGTCTAATATTAGACCAAGAGACATCAACAATGTAGGGTGTATTTTATAATGTTTTAATTAGTTAGTTTAATAAATAGTCATTACGTCGTTTCCCGAGTGCGTTTGATCTCAAATTCGGCTTATAGCTGTGATACAGTTTCAGATAGATCCGTATATAATTAAAAATAACGAGCCATAAAAGCATTTACATATTATACAGAATCGATTGTAAAGAAATGATTTTCTAACCTATAAACTAATTGACGATTCCCCCGAATAAACTTTTCACTTATTGCAATTATAATATAGTAGTATTGTGGCCTTCTTTTGAAGTCAACTTCTAATTCGTCGTTATGAAAGTACCAACTCATCGCAATCAACATATTTTAAGGCACACAACCCTCAAATACCATTGCATATATTATTTGTGTTCTTCACACTCTGGTCCATTTGCTCTTCAGGACTTGGCGCCGATCGAGTCCAATATAAGACGGATCGGCAGCCCAATTGGTTGAAGAGTCTGCAACAGTAGTTGGGTTCATTTTGAAATATAATCTTTACTGTGTAGCAGTTGATGACCAAAAGGAAAGGAATAGAAGAATTCAGAATTTAGTAGACATGCTTATACCACAATCAGTCTGCCGCAGAGTAAAACGATATCCATATTGTACAATGTAATGCTTGAAATGGTCGTTGCTATTTTCGTTTATGAAATTGAAAGTCCGACCCGCAAAGGCAATCTTAAATGTTTTATAAATATTTAAAATTCTTAACGTTTCGGCACAAGTTATTTCGTTCGCAATTATAAATTTTAAACAAACTTTTTGATTCTGAGTTTTTTCATGATCAAATTCGCAAAACTGTTTTAAGGTCAGCGGACTTTGATAGCTACCGTACATATGACAGTCGAAAGATAGCACTTAGAGAGAAGAGCAATGAAACGCAGCGATGGCTAAATGTATTCATCTTAAGATTATCAACTGAAGATACACATGAAAAGGCGAATCGCGCTCGTGCCGATAAATCTAAACTCAGTCCTTATCGGATATCGAAAAATATCTATAGAACATATGAATGAAATATAGCGATTTTTATCTGTCCAAATATGAGACTAAGAGTTACTGAAAACGCACGGCCATATGGCGAATCTGCCTAGTATAAACTTTTTTCGATCACCAAATTTCAATATAAACGTCATTATAGTGTTTGAATAATTCTTGTGTTCACTGTATCTTGCTGTTAAATTGTAAAAAAAAGAAGTGTATCAGAGTAAAAAATGACTCGAATATTACTTATATTTAAAATTCAATGCTGCTGCATAGAGGATGTCCCAACGAATAAGTTTCAATTATTTATGTATTTTTTTTTACGAAGTATTTGTGTCAATGATAAGAAATGCTGCACTTAAAACGCCCCTAAAATGTTTATCAATACATAATATTTCGCTTGCTTTATCACAATGGAAAGTTAATTAGCTGAAGAAAAGACGACTATCGTTCTAATAACAACACATGCAATTTAATTAATTAATTAATAATTGTAATGATTATTTTAACGCAATTACGTAAAGACATAAAAATGTAAACAAAAACGACGCCACTGCGTTTGGTAGAACCAAAAAATAAAAACAAACGAGAAGAGAAATAAAGCTAAAAAACAAAAAAGGCAACAAAAACAGTAAAAAACGCAGCTTTAGCATAGAAACTGAAACGGTAATGCAAACACACACTTGTTTTTGTGTAGGTGTAGGTGTGTGTGCGTGTGTGTGTATCTATTTGCCTTTGTTTTGTATGCGTGAGAATAGTAACGGCAACGGCTGCTGCTGTTCCTCGTTGAAATAACGAAATAAAGTACTCGCCCGCTTGCACGCACGCACACACACACACACACACACACACACACCGCACACACAGCACTCACACACCCAAGCTGCAACTGTACTGAGCATAGTGAACCGCTTTTATTTCATACGGCGCCACAGCACAACAATAACAACAAGAGCGACAATACCAAACAGCAGGCGAACGAACAAACGAGCAAAAAGAAACAGTGCAAAAGTGTTACTCAGCAACAAAGCACGCGTTAAACAATGTCAACGCTGTAAACGGTAAAGCCAACGTGTCTCGTCAAGTGCAATAAACAATAAATAATATACATAACTCAAATGCACAATAATTGTAAAAATATTGTATTTTTTTCAGATTTAACCTAAAGGAGCAAGCAAAGAGAACGAGTACACACACAGTCCAATAAGGAAAACTCCACCTTGCTACACACTTGCCGTCTTTTTCGTTCTCACATTAAGTTACACTCAGAGAGAGAGAGTGCGAGAGCACGCTATAAAGCAACAGCGCATTTGACTTTTCTGCCTTACGTTTCTGAGAACGTTGCGCAGCAAGTTTCTCGAGACCTTAGAAAAACCTCAAAGGAAAAGTTTAAACATATTTTTTGAATTATATACATACACCCACACACACACGTACATACGCGTGCATACATAACTACGTATGGCTACTATGGCAACAAACGCAGCAGCTACAACAAATACAATGACAGCAAAAACAAAGCGCATTGCTACAAACGCCAACGTCGCCGTCAAAGGGGTAAGTAAAGCGCATAACACATGAACATGTACATTATGTGTGGGGGGGAATTGTGTGTTAACTTGGCCTTTAAGCTGACGACTGGCATTTATGAGGGTTGCTGAGTGGTCGTTATGCGTTTTAACGCACACACACACACACATCCTCTGCCACTTTGCACCTTTATTTTGTCTTTGCATTTGCATACAATAAATGAATGCATAGATGCTCTATCTCATCAACACGCTCTCGCGCTGCCAATTAGAGAGGATCACGTGATGGGATATAAAATAAGTTCTTATTCACGCGTGGCGCTTGATCTTAGGTATTTAGCGAAGGTAAACAACTTACATAATCAACATAGCTTCATAAAATCTTTAGATAATTTGTGTAGGTGTCGTTGATATCGACGACGTAGAGGCAGCGTACAATGTTGCTTTTGCTTAGCACTGACGTATGTTTGTTCTTGCTTTTTTTCCTAAAACAACCAAACTTTTGTTTAATTTTCCCTTCTCTACAACATAAAACGGATGTATAGTTTATAGCCACTCTAGTGTTACCAATTAGAGATGAGTACGTGATAGGATATAAAATTGCTTTCTTATTCGCGAACGGTGGTTGATTTTATGTATTTAGCGAAAGGAAATTAACATACTAATTAATATATTTCATCAAATATTTAGACCATTTATAAGTGTCATTAATATCAATGGCGAACGGACAGCATAAATGTTGTATCAGCCAATGACCAATGTTTCGATTTTTCGCCCCGCAGTTTTAGCCTATCACTAGCGTGGTAGGTGTTCTTCCTTAAAGCTTGTTCAATGTGTCTTCTCTACCTTTCTTCTTTCTATTATGAAATACAGTTTATGCCTTTAAATAAATAAGTTTCCCCCGACTTTACTGTTGTCGCTTTTCGAATAAAACGGGAACGTGCAGTTTACAACCAAATCCGAACTTGAATTGAGTTTTACTTAGGCTAAAAGTGTCTTTTTCTAGCTATGGTAGGAAAATGCTGCAGAGTGGCGTCGAACCATCGACCTTCCGATTTCATTTTCAATGAAATATTTAATTTTCTGCTTCAAAAGATGCTTAAGCTAAATTAAATTTTACACTTGTAGGAGGCCATCTTAATTTTGTGATACAGTTACAGCTGCATTTTTCACATGCTTTACAATTTTATTTTTCTTTGTATTTCTTTACAGAAAATCAAAATGAGACGTAATGAGCGTAATATACTAACATTTTATGAAAAAATTGCTGTTATACGGTACTACGATGAGACAAATATTTCGCGGAATAGTTTGGCGAAAATGTTTCACTGCTGTGCAACGCAAATTCGACGTATTTTGGAAAAGAAAAATGAATTGCTACAACAGCTGGCCACACTAAGCGAAGCCGATGCCTCCATTATAATTGAGGAGATGACACGCAAACGTCGCAAGTTCGAAATGAGCGCCATTGGATTTTTGCTCCATGAGTGGGTACAACGTACTCGTCAATTGCGTTTAGCAATAAGCATACGAAATTCGACTTTGAAGCAGACATCACTTAGAATGGCCGTTGTACTTAATTTACCTACATTTCGTCCATCCTGTCGTTGGCTTAATCGTTTTCGTAACAAATACAAATATAACGATGATGAACTTGGCTATATGGGTGAAGATGCAGTCGAGGGTACACTGCCCGTGGAGGATATCATTGTGGAGTTTAAGAATGCACTGCCAAATTTTATGCAAAAAGAAATAGCTCATATGGGCGTAAGTGAGAAGGATGCGGAAGCAGTACAACCAGTTGTAACAGATTTGGTAAACCTATCCAGCGACAATAGTGACAACTCGGATAGTGACGCTGCAGCGGTGGAGCCACTGCATGATTTCGATGACGATGTAATTGAAGTAGTTACCTGCGAACCCAGCACTTTGCCTTCACCAGAAACACTATTGCAGCCGGATATAGACAATGCCGCTGCGGATAACATTTTTATGAATGCCGGTACCTGCACTTTACTTAACAGCGTATTCCCACATCTAGCCGTAATTCATCAATTTGCCTTAATGAATTCGGACGTGCAGGCACTGGAGCTGATCTCCCAGCTGGGCGTACATATGCAACAGCAGGCTACATCGGGCGCCTATCGTACACTTACACTAGCCTCGAGTGCACAACCAAATACAGTTCCGAATCTACTGCCTCCCGGTAGCATTTTTGCTGATATCGATGATATCGAATTGATAGAGTAGTTGTTTAAGCACAACTAAAAGGTACAAGGGGTACAAAAAGTTCTCCTCGTGGGAGAGTTCCAAACTTATACGCTTACATGCAATATTTTGAAAGACAGTTTGCAGTTTAAACTAGTTAAGAAAACTATTTCTAAAAACGAAATGAACATAAAATTTAATATATATCACCCTTACAACGCAAACGGCATCAATGTTTAATTAGATTTCGGTATTTCAATCGACGGATATAGAAATGAAAAAAATTTAGATATAGAAACATAGAAACGGGATTCCGCAAAGGACAGCACCTGCTCTGCATTAAATCACAGACTGTGGCCAGAGCTAATTGGGTGTTTCTATCATATGCAGCGAAATAAAATGTACTGGGACTATGCAAAACTGAGTTATACAAAGTTGGAATTGTATCAATGCACATAGATTCTGACATATGTTATAATTCAGAAAAAATATATTTTACGCTACACTTACCATGCGTTTATCGGGTATAATGATCATATCCGAATCACATTCCACACTTGCTGGCTGGGGCTTAACTTCGCATTCCTCTTCGCCAGCCATGGCGTCCTCTTCTTCTTCTTCGCCATGTATATCCATAGGACTGTTTAGAGCCACCACATCTATACCGACATCTTTCTGCACAATGCGTGCATCATGCTCCACCATGCCAAATCTCTTTTTAGCCAGAAGTAAACGTTCCCGCAACTCTGCATGCAACTTCAGCTCTTCGGGCGTTCGTTGTGGCAGAACGCACATCGTGAACTCATCACAGGGTGCGCATCTTTTCTTGACGGGCCGCGCGAATCGTGATTCTTGTACCTTCCGATGTAATTGACGAATTTCATCCTCGATGGTAAGCACGCGGGATATTGTGCAATCGGCTGTCTTTTGACAAAGACGATTCCGGGGCGGGCAGCTTTTACTTATCCATTGGTCGTTATTGGTTTCACCCATATAGGTACGCACTTCATAGGGATTTGCAGAGGGACTACATTCCGCATCGACCTCGACAAATTTCTTCAGCATTGTAATTTAATACAGGACTACTTAAAATTTAAAATTTAAAAGAAAAATACACAAGAATTTTGTAGCTACACAAAAATAAATAATTTATTTTTTTGTTAACGCACGAACCGTTTTCGGGCACAAAAAAAAACTAAATGATTTATTTAAAGTCCAAAATATGTTATGAAATAAGCCTACTTTAATATGTTAGTAGGCTATCTCAAATTGAACAAGTTGCCTTGAAAGCTAACAAATTAAATAATCGGTTGACAACAGGTAGCAGACATGCTAGCTACCTTAAAACCATTGACTTCGTTGTATGTCTCTTTTTAGAATTCAGCTTTTTGGTTCACGCAGCTTTGTAGGAGAAAAAACTGAACAGCGAGACTCAGGAAAGAGTCTTAGGTAATTGGTAAAATTTTAGATAAAAGAGATTAGATAACAGGACAATGTTATTCGCAGATTGATCCTTGAAAAAATGTTGTACAGTCATTCTTCGAATTTCTGCTTTTGAAGAGCAAGGCTGCGATTCGTGACACGCATGATGCTTGCAATAATATTGAAGTGTCAAGAGAGCTGTTGTAGAACGACTTCTTGTGTAGCAGTTGATGACCAAAAGACAAAGAACAGAAGAATTCAGAATTTAGAAGACATGCTTATACCACAATCAGTCTGCCGCAGAGTAAAACGATATCCATATTGTACAATGTAATGCTTGAAATGGTCGTTGCTATTTTCGTTTATGAAATTGAAAGTCCGACCCGCAAAGGCAATCTTAAATATTTTATAAATATTTAAAATTCTTAACGTTTCGGCACAAGTTATTTCGTTCCCAATTATGAATTTGAAACAATCTTTTTGATTCTGAGTTTTTTCATGATCAAATTCGCAAAACTGTTTTAAGGTCAACGGACTTTGATAGCTACCGAACAAATGACAGTCGAAAGATAGCACTCAGAGAGAAGAGCAATGAAACGCAGCGATGGCTAAATATATTCATCTTAAGTTTATTAACTGAAGATACACATGAAAAGATACAGCTCGTATCGTACAGCTAGACCGGCGAATCGCGCTCGTGCCGATAAATCTAAACTCAGTCCTTATCGGATATCGCTTATCGATATGATGGTTTCGTTAATGTTATCGCCACAAGTGTCACAATTCTCAGTACGTTCAAGATACTAGTGTGCTATGGAATTTTTATTCTTTAACGTTTAAAAAAGTATTTCTGAATGTTCAGTCATTTGTATGCCTAATTTTGAAGTGTAAGCAACTAGCTTCAAAAGAAAATTGTTTACTTAACGCAGTTCTCAAAAAAAAAAATTTTCCAAAAATGTCGGAGAGTAGTACCAGCCCAGACGCAGATATGCGTTCAGCGCAAAGCAGCGAAGGTAAGCAACTACGTCATTTTATTTCGGAATATATAAAATCTAATTGCAACACGTTAGAAACAAAGGACAGTAACATTGTACAAATGCAGCCACTACATGAGGCACATTCCATAAAGTTTGGTGATAAGGATAAGGAACTGCAGATGCAGAGCGTGTTAGACCGCACACAAATGTATGAAACTAAAGTGTCTGCTTTCTTGAATCTTTTGCTATCTAAGCTGCAGCAAGCCGCTCCTGTAAAGCCGCTCCAGTTAATATCAACGGAACAGACGGTTTTGGAGGTGAGCTTAAAAAACGCAGGCATGATAATAATGAGTGCAGTTGAAAAGAATGCGGCTAAATATGACACACTCTTGTGTGATGCAAAAAATTTGGAAGAAAAACTTCAACAAAAAGATGACGAAGTTAAAGATTTGTCAGAGCGTTGCGACTCTCTAAATTTGCAATTATTACAAGATCGTGGCTACTTGTGGCGCATAATACAAGAGTTATCGATGAATATGAAACCAGTAAAGCTGGAGCACGACGGTGATAAATCCCCATTTATGGCTGTTAGTTTGGAGCAGTTGCATCTTCAGGTGTTGCAGCAACTAATGCAACTAAATAAAGAATCGGAAAGGAATCGCGCTGAGGCTGCCATGCAGTGTATGAAGCAAACACAGTTGAAGCTGCGGCTACAGCGTGACAATGCAATGTCTGATGAGCAGTATGCACTACTTAACCGGTTACTACAGTTTGAAGAGTTTAAAGCCGACAGGCTGTCGCGCGAAAATGGTCTATTATCTATGGAACTGGACGGCCTAAAGTCACAGCATAGATCACTGAAAAATGAATACAGCAATTTGAAGCTGGGGCACCAGGCTGCCATTCGAATTATTTGGCGGTTGGAAAAAGAACGTCAAAAGCTTCAGCGCAAAAACGATCGTTTGCAACAGCAACATATAAATCGTTATACGGCAATGTTCACTTACGAGATCTCTAGTCTCAATTTGGAGATCGAGCTTCTGAAACAACAAAACCGTGTGCAGTATCAGAATCAAATTAATCGACAGCATACAAGCAACATGCATGCTGTCACTATGGCTCAAAAGCTTTTTAATATACAAGGTTCACAGATAAATGAGTTGATAGTCGATATGGGCACGCAGGTTTCTCAAATCTTGTTGCTGCGACTCGAAATTTTACGTTTAAAATCTGAGCAGTTCAGCCATCAATCCGAGCTGAAGGTGTTATTTGCTGATCTGCAAAGGGAACTGCAAAAAAAGAATGAACTACAACTAAGCGCTGAGCGCGAAAAATTGGCTTTGCAGTCTCAAAATCAAACGATGTTTGGTGGTACCTTTATTTTTTGGGTAGTTATAGGTATAGGTATTGGACTTATATTCTATGTAGGGATTATGTATATTGCGTCATATTAGCACAATCCTGCATGTTATTTTTAATTTTTATTTTTATAAATTGTTATAAATAGTTAAAACATATTTCGATATTAGTAGAGTCCTGCTCGCCTTCATATTGTTTGTAAAATAATTCGATTAAATTTTTTACGAATATTTTCGAGCAATAAAAAAAATGACTTCAGCCATTAATCCTCCTCCACCAGACACATAAATCAAATATATTTATAATTTAGCTATCGACTAAAGCTCTTTCTAGTAGCTATCGAGTGATGAAAAAAAAATCCGAAAAGTACTTGAACAGGAAGCTGTAAGATATATTGAATTCGCAGACTGTCACCGATAAATGAACCCGTTTGGACACTATACCTTTTGATTGGACCCAGTTTGTCAACAACCTTTAAAAACCAATATAAATGTTTCAAATACGTGTTACAAACAATAAAATAACAAGCATATTTCATTAAAAAGTAATTGAAATTTTATTCATATTTTTCAAAAAAAGCGAACTAGGACTATTGGATGATTCTGGTTGGTCCATATAACACCGTCAACAAAATAGATACTGTCTCAAAATGCATTTCAAAGTTCATATATTCAAGAAGCAGCTCGCAATTGTATTGTACAATCTTTGAACTCGGTGGTCATTGTTTCAGTGAAAAAAAAACCTTGTTCTTCATGGCTATTTTATTTGAAAACTAGTTCATTTAATTTTTAGTCGGTTTTTATGATTTCTTTAACGTGCAGGTGCAAACTTTACTTTTTTTTAAAGCATTAATTCATTAAATTTCTTATTCTGGGTTTCATAAAGCTTACTTAAATGTGCATAGTTCACCATGCAACCCGAAAAGTAGAGTTTTTTTAGGCCCAACCCCTTGAAAAACTTGCGCATATATTGTTAGGCAACTCTAGGGCTTAAAGCTGATCGATATTAATAAATTCAATATTATATACAATAATCGTAGACATTTGCTTACACTATTACATTACAAATTTATTGTAGATTGCAAATATCAGTTTTGAGCCGAATTGGCGTCTTTTGTGGGAAATTCAATGAAAAGTACAGATCATAAAATTATATCAAATGCGTACGGCCAGGCTGCTCTTGGTGAATTATCTCGAGTAGATTCAAGAATAGTGTATTTGTTGTCGCAGACCGAGATGGTGACGGAAGGAAAAAGTTTCGAAGATGCGGAATTGTAAGCGTCACTTGGGAAAGAATTGGCCGATTTTGTTCGAGTGGCTCAACGAGCATGGGAATTATCCTAAAGCAAGGACACTGGGCTTTGCATGACTTAAAACGTAATTATATCGAGCGTTTCTTTGCTTATGAACATTGTAACTCTTACTCATGATGAGTCCATTACGATAACCCGAAAACTGTCACAATACACGGACAATTTCATTCTGCATTAAGACAATACTCACCACCAAAAGTGGTCAAAATATTCAAGTAACAGCTGAAATGGGAGGTCTTTCCCCACCCGCCATACTCACAAGACTAATACCTGTTTCGATCGAAGTCAAAAAATGGATTTATATGACGATTAACTCGAATTTATACCTTATAGCTTAGCTCTGAACAAAAGTTTAAACGCTTTCAAATACCTGTTGTGCAGTGTTGCGTCACTCAATATTTTGTCAGCTGACAAAAGCTAAATGCAGCCGAACTCACAACAGCTGTTATACTGTAATTCCAGTGCTCTGGCAACGCTGAGCTGCGTAATCATATGGCAGCACCAACTCTACCAATTGCATAGCTAAAGTTCTGATTGTTTGCAGTCGCAGTTTGTTTTAACTAACAAAAACAATAAGTCTTCATAATTATTTTAAGCATTTTTATTATTTTAAAGTTTAACAAATTTGTTTAGCAATAATTTTGCTACGTAAAAAGCTGCAAATGCAAAATATGAATGCAGTGATACACAAAGAAGTAAATTTAGACACGCTTGCAAGGCGCCATTGCCTACATTAATTAATTGACTTGAAAAAAGCCAAAATAAAAAAAAAATACACTTGGTCAAAATGTGGATACAGCCCAAAGAGGTGCTGCTGCTGCCTGCAGCTTTCTGGTAAGTCTAGTTTAAGATAAGTAAAAATTACAAGACAAAAGCCCAGTGGATGCTGTGCCGCCCGTCCACTGCAACAGCCCAAAAAAAAACTATTGTACATACAAACACACAATTATATGTATAAATGTTGCTTAACTTGTGTGCACATATGCGTGTGTGCGTGTGTGTGTACGCGTGTGTGTGGCACTTACATTATTAAATAAAATATGTGTATATATAGAAGCTAAACTGATAATTGAGCAGAGTTCAAGTCGCCAAGACCAACTATAGGCGCAGCTCTCGGTCAGTTTGCCACAACGCAAAAAGCTGGAAAATGCATAATGTTAGGAACAAAGCGTGCCACTGACCGCAATATGAATCAGTCGGGACGAATACACTTTACACAGTGTAAAGCTACTGGAGGCACTGGCCTACTTGGTAACGTTGGCGCTGGTGTACAAATGCCTGCAGTCGTGTGTGTACAACGTTGAAACTTACAATCCATGCCTATTTTATTGCAGGAGTGGCGAAATGTATTCGAAATACTTTGTGCTTCAAAAGCGTCGTGGTCACGGCGAGTCTCGTGGACTGGGTTCCATGTTAGTGGGTACCTTTGACAGTGTTATGAACACAAAACCGGCACCCTATCGCATCTTGCATCAAACACCGTCCTCAGAAGTTTCCTACGGTACGTATGCCTCTTATCAGTAAAATGTTATGGTGGGAGTCTAGGGCCAGCAGAGCACAGCTGTGCCAGCCGCAAAATGTATCAGGTTGTGAGTCATTGAATTTACAAATAAATTATAGTATACATATGTGCACATTTGAGAACTAGCAATTGAATTGTTATAAAACTGACGAAGTTTTAATGCGCTTCAAAGTTTGTAATAAAAGAGGTGAAATGGTAGAAACTAATCTGGAATCTTGCAGGTAAGTAGTCTTGAAGCCTGAATTGATACTTCTATTTACACAGAATAGGCCAGCTTACTGGAATTATTAAGAAATTAAATCAATGCTAATATGATCCAATAGTTCGATTGCCATAATCTATCTAGCACCTATTAATTTTACTAAACTCATTTATAGGCTTTTTATCTTTTCATACTTAATGCGTACCAATTACTTTATGCTTTCAATAGAAATTGCCATTGGCATTAGTCTGGACGAAATTGTCAAGGACTGGGAGTGGCTGCAGACGAATCTTTTCAATGTTTTGAACGAAATGGAAAGCGAAGATGAAGTTACAAATTTTACATTATGTAAAATAAAATCCTTGCACGCACAAAACAATCAAGATGATACAGGAGAATCGGCTGACTTTAAAGTTATGAGTTCGCAGTTTAAGCAAATTTTCAAAATGCCCGAAGAGGAACGTCTGGTCAACTCCTATGCTGCCACGTAAGCCTTATCATTTATATCTTGAAATTGTGCAATTAATTCAATTTGTCTTTTATTTATTTTTTTTTTGGTTAGTTACGTTAAAAACAAAATTCCACGTCAGGGTCATCTGTATATTTCGCTGAATCACGTTTGCTTTTACTCGTACATGTTGGGGCAGGAATTGAAGCGCATTATACGCTTTGCCGAGCTGGAGGATGTCAACAGACATGGAAATATAATTTACTTGAAAACGACAAACAATATGCAATATAATTTTACTTTGATTTTTAATGCCACCGAGGCACATGGACTGATTGAATTGCTAAACAAAAAAGCCATACAACAGATGATACACGATCCAGAGAGTCCCGTTGTGGATCATGATACCTCCCATTTTGCACGCCAAGGTGGTGGTAATAGTTCCAAGAAGCCTGTGCTATTGCGTGATTTAACCGCGCGACAGAAATCGGAAGAATTTCGTGTTTACTTTCGTTTGCCTCAGTCGGAAATAATAGATGGCAAAATCAAAGCTAATATATGGACACCATACTCAAAGCGTTTTAATGCAGGCTACATATACTTGTCACCGAATTTCTTTTGCTTTCGTAGTGATGTCAAAGATTTGGTCAGTGTTC
Organism: Chymomyza procnemis; assembly: GCA_035046065.1. Taxonomy (NCBI): domain Eukaryota; kingdom Metazoa; phylum Arthropoda; class Insecta; order Diptera; family Drosophilidae; genus Chymomyza; species Chymomyza procnemis. Next base: position 24,561,807 of record JAWNOJ010000013.1, on the reverse strand, counting down.
TGATACCTATGAAAACCATTAAGGTGAGTGTGTATGTAAAAACTTTAAACAAAATCCTTAATCGTATTTCGTTTGCAGAGCGTTGAAAAAAAGGACGACGGACAGCAACGTTTTGACAATCAAATTGTCATTATAACATCGGAAAATGTACCCTTTGTTTTTGCACAAATTACCGATCGTGATGTTTTGATCTCAAAGATCACTGATCTGCTCGCACGCTTGCATATGTAAGTACATTTCTCGTATGTATTTAAATTGGCGCTTATTATATCTCTATATATATCAATATCATCTTTAGACCTGTCAGTCGTGAACGCGCCAAATTCGATATATCTTGGAGCAAACAAACCGCTCTGATTAACACCTTCAAGACGGACTTTACGACTGAAATGCTAAGAAAACAGGAGGAAAAAGTTGCACGTTGGGAATCGCATTTTCGGGATTTTGGACGCGGCATTGCCATGTTTCGTACTACAGATGTGATCAATTTGATTGTGGAGGGCATACCAGACAAGCTGCGCCAGGAGATTTGGCTTATTTTTTCAGGTGCCATACATGATAAGGATATGAACCCCGGTTTATACGAAGATCTGGTGGAAAAGGCCGCTTGCCTGAAGGATTGTTTAGCGCATGATGAAATCGAGCGTGATTTGACACGTTCCATGCCCGAGCATCCGGCTTTTCACAGTGCTGAAGGAAGAGGCGCACTGCGTCGCGTGCTTCAGGCATATGCCTTGCGTAATCCTCAAATTGGTTACGTTCAGGGCATGAATATAGCATCGTCCGTATTTTTATTGTTTTGTGATGAGGAAAATGCCTTCTGGATGTTGGCAAGCCTCTGTGAAAATCTTTTGCCCGATTATTATAAGCACAAAATAGTTGGCGCTCAAATCGATCAGGGCGTGTTGAGCGAACTGGTTCAAACACATTTACCCTACTTGCACGATCACTTGGAGAAGCTAGGTGTAATTAAATTGATATCAATTGCGTGGTTTTTAACCATCTTTATGACAATTATTTCATATGAAAGTGCATTGCGTATTCTAGACTGTTTCTTTTACGAAGGCGTCAAAATCACTTTTATGGTTAGTAAAATATTACTTAAACTTTTATACATTAACTCATTTGATTTGTGTTCATAGATTTCGTTACAAATTATTGAATGGAATCGCGATAAGCTGCTTAAATGTTCGGACGAGGGTGAGGCCATGACGGTTTTGCAAAAATATCTGGAAGGCATATACAATCCTGACTATCCAGGGCCCAAACGTAAAATGGAACGGAAACAAACACAAACTGTGCAAACGCTGATTCATGAAGCTTATACAAAATTTGGTGAAGAGATAACTCAGCAAAAAATTGATGAATTGCGTAATAAGCATCGTCGTTTGACTATGCGCCAATTCGATCTGGATAATGAGGCCACGGTTGTCAGATTCCATGTACAGAATCCCTACTTTGAACGCGAGGAGTTGCATATGCTGCTTTCCATTGTACGAGAAGAAAAACTGGTACTAAAATCAAGGCAACAGCAGCAAAAATCTCACGCAAATATTAGTGAAGCACCACAGATATTGCAACAGTTCCCAACATGTAGTGTTACCAATGACTTCAGCAAGGGTGGACGACATGAGGCATACTTTGTAAACTTTGAAGTATTTCATACATTATTCAGCGAGCTAACGCCCTGGCGAAAATGCGTAACAGTGGATATTGGCGAGAAGTTGTTTAGGGTAAGTACAAATAAGCAGACTTTAAATGAAACAACAAAAATTAATATCGCAATTTAGTTGACGGACAAGAAAAACGCAGGCTATTTGGACTTTGGTCAACTCATCAATGCATTGGGCCTAGTTTGCTCTACAAAATATACGGAAAAGTTAAAACTTTTGTATATCTTACATTTGCCTCCTCTTTTGACCAAGGCGGAAATAGAGCGCTCTCGCCGACCTAGACCGCGTACCAAAGATGATGCCGAGGAAGCCATCGAGGCAGAGGATTTCTTTGTGTAAGCATAAGCAAAAGTATGCGTTTTACAATTACTTACCTTAGCTTTATTACAGCGATGATCAGTCAGAATCCATAGAAGCGTTGCCCTCACCTTTGGATCGCAATTTCGATGATGATGATTATGCATTAATTACTGCCACGCAACATTTGCATAACTTAGCAGGCATTGGAGGAAGTACGTTTATAGATCAATTACGCACTCCAAATCTATCACTCAATTCGAACGCCTCTTCATTGGCAGCTGGCCAGCGCTCGTCAACCTTCTATGTGGATTTGCCGAGCAATTCAAGGGATTTGGCAGCACAGGGTACTAGCACACGCACAGATGCTGGGCTAGATGACGACCTAGACATCGGCCTACACCAGCAGGGCCGATACGAATCGATTGACACATTTTCGGATATTTCAGATTTGGGCGCTACTAAAATGACGCCACCCCAGCCAACGTCAGATGATCAAATGCTGCTTAACGTTGAGACAATATCAAATTTCTCACAAATAAGCGATTTGGTTGCGGCAACGAGGGTAGAGCGTGCTGATTCAACGGCCACTGATACACGAAGTTTGGGTAGTTTGGGTTATTTGCTGGTCCAACCGGATGATGGTCAATCTGAGAAACGGCATATACCAAGTATGGGCAAGGAGAACTTTCAGTTTTTATGGCGCAGTATTATTGAGATAATGGGATGTGTGCAGGACGAGGAAATGCGACGTGCATGTATGTATTGAAAACGGGAATCATTGCAGCTTAAGATAATATGAATCGCAACTAAATATTTTACCTCGTAGATGAAAATCTTTTGGAAATGGGCAACAGCAACATTAAGAAGGAATCCAGCTTGGAGAGCTTTACGCAACTAAACTTAGGTGGCAGTGGCGATGAAGTAAGTTGTGGTATTACACACTATGCTTTTTAAGCTCGCTCTTATTATATTTATATTACAGCAACCCGACAACAATGGCAATCCGACAACACCAGCTGCAGAACCAGCTAAAACAACGCGCCTATTTGTTGCACTCGAGGAGGAACTGCGTCAAGCGGCACTTCAAACTGGTGCCAGCAGCAAGACTGCCACAACTACAAACAGCAGCAGCAGCAGCAACAACTCGAGTGATTCTAATGCGTGGCATATATCCATCAATCAATTTATTGCAACAGTTTTGGCCGTGCCAAGCATTGTAAAGTGTTTCTATGTGCACACAAATATTGTTGAGCAAATCGAGATGCTGCAAAAGAAGCGACGTAAATGTTTATCCACAGACTACTAAGAAAATGCCGTTCAGTTTCTAAGCTCTGACAGTACAGTGTATGATGCATTTGCATTAGAGCCTTGTGTTGTGAGTTTAATGTGTGTATCCCAATCCCAGCAAAAAGTTATGTCAACAAATTTGTTAACCTTCTCAGTACAAGCACCTTGTATATGTCGAAAACAATGGGCGTGCCGAATAACCAATCGTTGCAAAATTTTCTTAGTTATTCATTTAGTTGAATTATTGTCAAATGTTATTTATACGCGTAAGTGAGAACCACAACCAGCAGCCCTTGCAAAAATCTTTACGTAACCGTGCTTGGCGGCTCATTAACTTTTTAAATATCTCCATGTTTAAAATTATATACAAAAATTTGTAATTTCCATTTAGTTATAATAAGTTGTGAATATGATTCTATTATTCTATTAAATACATATAAAAAACTAATAATATAATTTGTCGGACTTTACCAATTGGCCAGCCTTTATTCATATAAAACAATGTTAAATACACTTGATTATGTACAATGAGCTCTACTCAATCATGCCCTCGGGTATAGATTGCAAGAATCTCAGTTTATTTTCGTGATCAGCTGTACGCACCAGGCACTCCTCATAGGTCCATTTGGGAAAGACTCGCTTGTATAAATACATAAATGCCGTGTCATAGGAACGCAATTGTCCGTCAAAGTAACATTTCATATGACCATGCGTGCCGAGCGATTCTTTAATATGACCCATACGACCGCATTTTGTGCGTAGTTTAACAGGCTTAAAGTATTCCACATCTTCTTTGTAGAAGAACATATAACGTATAGTGGCGGATTTTCGATTGATGCGCATTGGATGGCCGCTCAGCACAACGCGTTTCAGTACAACGCGATCTGGTGTGCAAGAAAGCAGCCGCCCGCGTGCTACCATTGCTAGTGTTGAGTCTGGATTAACTTTAAATGCCAAGACAGCTGCAGGTGGAAATTGTATGGGTGCATAAAAACTGGCGCAGACGGTTTCGTAGGGTCGGAAGAAGCGCTCAAACTGAAAGCAACGTATACACATGTTAGCAAAATCGAATGAAATTTCTTTAAAAATTGTTTACCTTATGTTTATCGCCGTTTGTGTGTTGACTGTAAATGGGATTTACAACAAAACGACGGTAGCCACATTGCACAATAAGCTGTTCTTTAGATTTTAAAGGTACTTCCGAATCAGGTATGCGTTGCAGAACCACATTCATAAGGCACATTTGATGCTCATGTGGTAACAAGCCGTAAACTATGACATTATCTGTCAGCTGTGCGGACTTAAAAGCGTACCAACGAGCGGCAGGTACTTTTATAACGTGCAACGTAATATAAAAACCAGGCTACAGTAGATAAAGTAAAAGAACAGCTTAATTTAGATAAGTTACAGTGAAGCTTATTTGGATACATACCAGCACGCCCTCGTATTGCTTAGCTTCGTTGAGTATACGCCTCTTGGTGCGATCAAAGTTTTGAAATTGATAAATACGCGCATAGTCACTAGGCAAGTTCTCCTTGACATCCCAAGGTGAAGTGCGAAAAGATTCAAGACCGCGATACTTTTGGAATCGTTCACGCGCGGGTACTTCCAGTGGCGTGTCGATTTCATCGGGCCACAACTGATCAGTGCGTGCCTCTTTAAGTTTTTTCAAAGTCTCACGTTCCTCTTGAAAGTCCATTTGCTGATCATATTTCTCATCATTGATTGCTGCCTCAGAAGAAACAGAAACACTATCCATATAGTCTTCATTATCGGAGTCGCGCTTTTCGCATTCATCTTCGAAGGACTTGTTTTCACAGGACATAAAATCATCGTCATCGTCCATGGCTTCATCGTCATCATCATCATCTTCATCGTCATCTTCCTCTTGAACTTCCTGGACATCGGGAATCCAGGCGGCTTGATAATCACTGTAGCCTTTGGGCACACGCTTGATTAGTTTCATTTTACGCGTTTCTTTTTGTGAGGCTTCTATTTCCTCCTCTGTGGGCCAGGTTTGCTCAGCATCCATGGGATCCGGCACATTCTCGCTTTGTAGCGAAGTTTGCTTTACTGGATCACTACGGTCTAACACGCGCACTTCATTAGACAGAGTATCTCGAGTCTTCTCCAATTTGTACGGATCTGGCGGTGCATCTATCTGACCCAATTGATAGTCACCCAGGCCAGGTATGTGCACTAATCCGTTCACATTTAATGATTGGCCGCGTAGAAATCCAGTAATGTAAAGTGTTCCCAAGTCGTCACCAGTATTTGATTGCGACACAAAGTTTACAATATCGCCAAATAAATGCGGCCTATTGCTGACATTATGCAAAACACGTTTCTTTTGACCACCGATGCGGCGCATTATATTCAGACCCTCGGCTGATGAGTCCAGCGGCATAATTTTCTCCTCTGGCAGCAACTTTGAGATGAACTTTTGAGCAGATTGCTTAGCGGCAGCACGTTTCTTAGGATTTATGGATTCCAAATCCATCAATGCCACTATTGGCGTTGGTATGCCTTGTGCGGATATCATGTTAAAAATGCGTTGACCCCAACGATCAAAAATCTCATCTTCACCAAACGCAGCTGATGTCAAAAGCACAGTTGTGTCGCAAACTTTGAGGTAGTCCAGCACCACTAGATCATTGCCACGTCCCACTGGCGGTGTAACAAAGGCAAAGCGTTGTTTAAAACGCGGCAGATTTATATACTTAACGCCACTGGGTGAGTTTTCAACGACCAACTCGCTGTCACAGCTTTTCAAAATGGCCAAGGCCGATTGCGGATCAATTTGTTCATGCATTGGTAGCAGGCAAACCAAGAAGGGTGCCGTATTCTGTCCGCCTAGTTGTCGTTTTTGCTGTAGCACCTCATCGCGTTTATTTTTACGCAGCTGCAAGTGAAATGCTAAAAGTAAATTTTGTCATAAATTGAAGCGTTTTGGCAACCCACCTGGTTCATTTGGTTGCGGCGCTGCTCCTTACGCTGCTGCTGCTTGTGTTTATGAGAAATGGCCGTAAAACCCACTTTACCTATTGTAACACATTAATTAACTTTTAATTGTTAATATTTAAACAAAATGTTGGGGTTACCTTTGAGTGCATTATCTATGGCGCCCTTCGAACGATGCCTGCCTGTTTTATGCGCTTTATTTGTTTGTTTTAGCGGTCCAGGTCTATGAAACGCACTATCCGCCATTTTGCTACTACGTTTTAAACAATCAATCACAATTCAAGCACCTTTTTTAATTATTTATAAATTGTTTTGTTTTTCTTCAGGCGTTGCAAGCACATGTTTTCTTACGAAAAGAGTGTTGCCACATGTTCTAGCGTAAATTATTATGCAAAACAGTGTGTACACACGCATAAATTGTAAGTGTTGGTAAACGCTAAGCAGTTTTCGCGCCCAGTGAACATTTGAAATTAAAACAACTTGCATTTTTAACCACATTCAATGTAAATATGTATTTGTTTCGGTATATTTTATTAGTACATTACATAGTTACATGTTCTGTACATATAGACATGTTGCATGCTTTAATATAACGCGGTTACTATTAGTTTTATTTTTATGATATTTGCGTTTTATTCGGTAGTTTGAATAGTTTATAATAAGTATGTTGTAGTAGTAGTAGTAGTAGTTATATCTGCATGGTTTTAAAGAAGTAAACGGCATAAATGATGCCAGTGAGTTTAGTTATAGTTGCAACTAACTTAAGTTAACTATTAATTAATTATGTACTTAATAATTTCATCTAAATTTGTTGTAAATAATTTTAAAATATATTTGTAATATAAACATTTGTTTAAAGTGGGTTTAAAACTTAACGGTAGTTAGGCATAACACTTAATCATAATAATATTTAGTTAAAAAACATAAATACTCAGAAATTTACATAATTACATAATAACTAAGTTTAAGGTCAATTGATTGTTTTCCATTAATCGGTTGGTTCAATATACAATATAGGTATATAGTTTATAGCCGTTGTACATGCAATATCTTTATATTATATGCAATATGTATGTATAAATATATCACATATATGTATATATTTATATAAGTAACATTATGTCTGTAGTTTAATACATCTTGTTTTTACACTCAATTTAATATAGTTTGATGACTGCGCCGATATTCTTTGGCGTGCTGGATAAACGTCAATTATGCATGATTTTGCAGCACTTTAATTGTTATTAACTTTTCGTTTAACATAAGTGGCCGTTGTTTCTGCCTAACAAAAATAAAATATATTTTTATATTTATATATATATATTTGTGTATATATTGTGTATAATTATATTTTGCACACTTTTATTTATTTCGCAAACAAATTGATATCAAAACCCGACGCATACATTATAAAAAAATTATACTCTTACATCCAAACTTCAAGCATACTTAATTACACTCTCGCTATTACTCTTACTAAATCTATCTGAAATTTTATCATTTCGCTTGTAATTTCAAATTTACATACAAATTGGGATTTCCATGCTCACAAAATATTTGCTATTGTTCTTCGAAAATTGGTGCCAATGTTAATTTTTGTTTTTATTTTTTGAAATGCAAGAGGAAGTATGCTTGCTCTCTCTGGTTTTCATGCCATAATTGTTATTCTCGCCTTTCGCATTTCCGCTTTTCACTTTTCTCACTTTATTTCATTTGTTATACAATTTGAAAGTTTCCATTATGTGGTTATATTTGTATTTGATTTGCGAGTGTGTGCCGGTGTGTGCGTGTGTATATAAGAGCGTATCAATTACATGCTCTTGCATTGTGCACAGACGGAACGCGCCTTTGTATTGTCACGTACAAAATCATGCACATTGAATTTTCCATCATCGCCATGGTCATAGCCTCGACTCTTCAGTTGTCTATCGTAGATGGGTCATCAGCAGCAACAGCAGCAAATGTTACATGAAAAACATACAAAAGATATAAGTTCATTAAAGTTATGTGATTATGCTTATATAAAATAAGTTAATACGAGAATATAAAATTGCAAGTTTTAGACAGTTAGCGAAATCTCAACTGGACGTTACGCGCAACAAACCAGCCTCACTCTAACCAGACAGTCATTCAGCCGGTTGAGAAGGTAGCCCCAAAAACAACAAATCGCCGGGTGCCGCCAGTATAGAAAGAAGCAATGCCACTGCCTAGTAAACACTTTCATCGACGACTTTGAAGAGATTAATTTTTTTTGCGCCGTTCTGCTCGATAAAAAATAAGATCAGTAACTGCTTGTTCCATGCGCGTTCTGCCTAACTGCGATCCTATCTTCAAGGCAGGATATTCCGGCATTAATGTCGGAGTGCCGCAAGGCAACGTGCTTGTCCCGAACTTGTACACAATCTACACCCACAATCATCACAAACAGGTGCCTGACTGTCGCCAACGACACTGCTTTTCTTGGAATCTACTCACGCAATGACAACACTGCTATACTATAGAGACAGCTATATGTCATCCAGCCTTGGCTGTCACGGTGCACAAGGACAAATCCACACTGTCCACATGCACTCTGCGTAACGACCGTCATCCTCATCGGAATCACCTGGGCATGAGACACGACAGGCAACTAACATGACGTCTCCACATCCACATCGCAAAAGAAAACAAGCCAAAAAAAGATTCAATACGATTGGTTATAAGTTAGGTGCGCAAAGCAGAAAATCAGAATCACGCTGCTGCGATATTATACTGCGTAAGCTTCTGAATTTTTATGACTGATATAAGAGAGTACCCTGCCATGACAATCATAGTGCACTTCACGATTAAGACCCACAGGTATTGTATTTAATCTACTGCAGCCTAGGGACGTTATGCGAAAGAAATAAATATATTTATTCTCTTGAAGTAACATACGATCAAGATCCACAGGTGTTGCAAAGAAAACTAGGGATGCTATACTATAACAGTAGAGGTGGGTCTATCATCACTTGGAGTGAGCAACTGTAGAAGGCGCGCGTAAATGAGGGGCGCCTAGGGAGAGCTAGTCAGTTCGGTTGTAACCACAAAACCAAGTTGTGATTGCCAAATAAAGTAAAGTAAGTACTTAGACAAATAGTGTCTTTAACTATGGCGTCTTTTTGCTAGGCAATTGCGAGAGTGCTGCAGGTCGACTGGGGTTTGGGTTTAGAGACGAGAACGTTATAACTACGCTACCGATGTCCACAACAACGATATCATCATCATTCAGCTCTATAACCCGTGGTGGGTTTTGGCTTTCTTAACAATTCTTCTCCATTCGTCTCTGTTGTAAGCAAAAGGCGCGCCAGTTCCTAACTTCCATCTTCAGCAAGTCATCGTCAATATTATCAATTAGTCGCTTTTTGGTCGACTTCTGTTACTTGTGAAGAGTGGTGTGTATGCCAACACAAGCTTTTGTGCTCTGTCCTGGTCCATCCGCATAATATGAACTATCCATCTTAGCCTCTGGGATTTCATGAAATTAACTACTTCTTCGCCATGGCTTAAGCTTAACAATTCGTCATTGTTTATTTATTAGTAATTTTCTTTCAAAGATTCTTACGGATTCTCGTCTGCTGTCCAAACTTCTGCTCCATATATAACTATTGGCCTTATGATGAAATTGTAAATTCGCAGCTTGCATGCACTCGATAGCAGTTTTGACTTGAAAAATTTGTTGTGCGCGATTTTATTAGCAGATACAATCCGGTCTTGTATGCAGTCCCTCGCGCTGTTGTCATTGAGTATCAACACCACCAAGTATTTAAAGTTGTCAACTACCTATACTGAAATTCCGTGGACTTCTTCTCTTTATGTATCTAGATAACGTTGTATATTAAGTCTTAAATGGATTGATCATCAAAACAACTTTCTTTGTCTTTGCAGCTATATTTATGAGGATCTCTTCCAAATACCGCTGGTTTCTCGCTAAGATGGCAATGTCATCTGCATACGCTATTAACACCGCAGACCTGTTGAAGACATTTCCAGAGGTTGTGTGTTCTCTAATAGCATAGTGCAGACATAAATTAAACACCTTGTCTTACTCCTGCATTGATGCGGAAAAGTGTGCTGGTATTCTTGCAACTTTTCCTTTTATGTTGCATAGCGTTGCCATTGCCAAACGGGTCAATTTCCGGTTAATGCCGAATCAAGGGACGCCATATGCTGTCAAAAGCTTGCTTAAAATCGATGAACAGCATGTGAACGTTCTTGTTTAATTCATAACTTTTCTCGAGACAACAACGATATGCTACAATTAAGTGGTATACAAATGGATCCTTTGCTGAGGAATTTAATGAACTAGAGGATCTAGCATCAAATATTATGTATCACACAAACACATTAGTATTTTTTAGCTGGAGTGCAAATTTTGATCAGCATCAAAACACGGACATCTTCAACTCAAGTCGAGCAACAACCAAAATCAAGATAAGCTCAAAGGTAGTGAGAGCTAAATAGAGACAACTTAAGAGCCAAAAACTAAATCAAATATAAAACTTATATGACTTACGAGTATATATTCAAATATTGTTATTACTGAATAAGATTCCAAAACTAAATATCTTAAGATTGACAAATATTGTTGTCCTTTATCGCTGGCCTACGTCTATCGTTTTCTAACTTTGAACTACTCCATAGTGCGTCAATAAAAGCATTGCTTTTTCTCACCTGGCAACAGCTGTAAAAGCCAGCTCCACATTGAGTCCGGTCTTGGCCGAAGTTTCCATAAATGGCACATTGTGCTCACGTCCCAAACGTTCTCCATCCTCTCGCTTCACCTGTCGCTCACTGCCGCTGCAGTCGGCTTTATTGCCTTTTGAAAGAAAAATAATTCATAAAAAATATATGTTTTCTTTATACTTGCCAATTATTTTCCAATCGGCTAATTTTGATATGATGAGTGCAATTTACCTATTAAAACAATAACCACATCTTCCTGCGCATATTCTCTTATCTCACCCAGCCAGGCGCGTATATTATCGTATGTGGTTTTATTGGTCACATCGTACAGCAGAAGCAATGCTGCATGCATTTTTAATCGAATTTTTTATTTAATAAATAAAATGCAATTTGCGCCAAACGCTGCACTTACCATGTGCATCGCGATAGTAAGCATGGGTAACACTACGAAAGCGCTCCTGTCCAGCCGTATCCCAGATCTGTAGCTTCACACGTGTGCCATCCACAACGACCACTTTGTTCTGTGTATTAAGGCAATCCCAAAAGTGACAGTTTAATAAGTGCATATAATTATTATGCCAAAGAAGAAGAATTGCGAAAAATGGCATAAAGTAAAAATTGTAAAATTGTTGTTTTTTTTTTACTTTTTTAAATTCAATTAATATGAGCCTTATGCAAGCAATGCGATTTAACAATATGCGAACATGCGTGCCACATAGCGTATGTGTAATATTGTAGCATGCATCAAGTATACGCAAAAGAACGAATTGTTTACGACAAACCAAAAGGGGGAGTTTGGCCAAATTCCACACAAATTCATAAAATAGCAATTTATTATTGCATTTTTTTTCGATTTTAGAGTATTTAATTAAAATTTTTTGCATATTGTTTTATATTTTTGTACACTTTTTTTTTATTAAGAACTAAGTGCATTTTATTTGTAGCTTTAAATTATTTGATTTAACTTTTTATTTTATTTTATTTTCTAGCTAAATTAACTCTAAGTGCAATACTGTGCGCCTGCATATGATTAGTTTTAGGTAGCTACGGTTCGTTGGTTGGCAGCCGAGCTGACAATCATTAAAATAGCATCTGGCATGCACACGCATTAAACACGCACATTCATGCACAAACATGCACGTGCAGGTACCAGCATGCACAGTTTATATGATTAATTTATAGATATAAAAGCCGTGAAATATTTAGTTTCAAGTTTAGGATTACATTTGGCCGCAACCAAATGCCAATATGGGTAATGACTACCAGGCATGCTTTATTATTAGCTTGACAGACCTCCCTCTCTATTTGGGGCACCTTTTGGTAATAAGAGCAGCAACAGCAGCAGCAGCAGCATCAGTGTGTGTGAGTGCGTATCTGTGTGTATGTGTGTGTTTAGAGTGTATCTGTGTGCATAAAAGTATCTGTTTGCTTGCGCTACTCAAACTCAGACTCAGACAGTTAGTCAATATAATAAAAATGAAAGTAAATTACGGCAAATAACATCAAAAGTGGACGGACGCATGTACATACATATATTTGTATATATGTTTGTAGGGTAACTCGCATATCTAAGGTTGAAGTTTCCATATTGACTTAATGGCCTATGTACATAAACATATACAAAATATAATAAACAACAAAAAAGTAACTTTCATGCATGTATAATTATATAGCTATTATATAACATAAAAAGAAATTTCTAGCTAAAATAAGCAAATAATATTTATATTTACAAATAAAATTATATAATATGACTGCTTACTTTTCAGCTAAATTTATGATTTTATTTTAAGCAAATAATCATGCAAATTAAAATAAATTCAGCTGCAATTACAAATAATCAGAGATTTGTCTAAAAAAAAATATTTTTGATTGCCGGATAAATATAATTTCCAAGTTGCTTCCATTTTAAGTTAATGGAAACGTTCGTTTTGCGACAGCTTTGAGCACACTATTCTTAAGAGTTTTTATTTTTTAATTCTCAGATGCCTCTATATAAAAAAAAATGCCGAATAAAGTTTGGTAAATGACTATGCTAATAATGCATTACAAGCACATGAATGTTTAAGAGATGCACATATCCCAGTGATATCTTGAAAAATGGTTCCATCGACAACTACCTTCTTATTCTGATAGACTTCGTTTTCTAAAACTAACTATGTTAAGCAACCTTGGGGTACTACTATTTCTGCATAGGCTTTTACTCCGTTGAAGTGATTCTTTTGATATTCCTAACTCGTAGTTGTATTCCACTAGCCCTATAGTATTCTAGATCTAATTATGCTAATTAAAATAGCCTATATAATTTACTCTCCTCTTTATTTAATCTATTATTTCTTCATTTTTACCAATCACTATGAGCATCATAACGCATATCATTAGCCCCTATTACCGCAATGGTGATCCTTTCGCTTTTTTTACTAATAAAGGGTGTTTTTTTAGAGGTATAGAAATTAAAATTGCAATAAAACAACCATGGATTATTTGATTGAAATTAATTTTAATTATTCGAAAGAGGAATTTCATTTTAAATATGATTTCCAATTTGGACTTCCCATTTTCGATGACTTTTTCCAACATTTGTGGCCGTATATCGGCAATAACACGGCGAATGTAGTCTGCCAAATGGTTTAGCGTTTGTGGCTTATCCGCATAGACCAATGACTTTACATAGCGCCACAGAAAGTAGTCTAACGGTGTTAAATCACAAGATCTTGGAGGCCAATTGACAGGTCGAAAACATGAAATTACGCGGTCACCAAACTTGTCTTTCAATAAATCGATTTTGGCACATGCTGTATGACATGTTGCGCCATCTTGTTGGAACCACAGCACCTGGACATCCTGGTTGTTCAATTCAGAAATGAAAAAGCTAATAATCATGGCTCTATACCGATTACCATTGACTGTAACGTACTGGCCATCATCGTTTTTGAAGATGTACTGACTAATGATTCCACCAGCCCATAGAGCGCACCAATCAGTCAGTTTTTCTGGGTGTAACGGTGTTTCGACCTGCACTTGAGGATTAGCTGTACTCCAAATGCGGCAGTTTGATTGTTGACGTAGAACCAGAACGCTTCATCGCTTAACAAAATTCGCTTTTGAAAATCGAGAACAACGACAATCTCGTTTTGGGCACTATTTGCAAGCGTTGTTCAGCCGTGGGTCTATTCATGATGAATTGCCAAACTAAACTGAGAATAAATCACTTAACAGCTGTTAAATCGGTTGCCATCTTGACCAGTAATGCCAACTTAAAGTTGTATGCCTCAAAAAAAAACACCCTTTATAATGTATTAATTTCAGTAATCTTTCTTCTACTCTTTTTGGTTATGTAGTCTTCGATATGAGTTGCTGCATATCGGTACAAATTTCACCCAGCGATCCAGAGATGCTAAATGGTAAATATCTATATTTCCCCTGAATTATTTTTGTACCAATTTAATTTTATAAATGAATAAAAAATTATATTTCTAGTGAGCATCGATTCAAAAATAATCTGGAACATTGTCTCGAACAAATCAAATTTAAGCTTGAGTCATATTAATAAAAATAAGTTAGAAGTTGAAACAAGTTATTGGAGTCAAATATCTTCAAATATTTTCAAAAACGGCAAGTGCGTGATTTCATAAAAAATTAGCTGAAATCTTTGTGTAATATTATGCGAAAGTTTAATTTAATAATGAAAAGATTTTTTAAAAAGTCTTGTTTTTATTCACGCATGACGATAATTTACGACGAAAGGCGTGTATCTGTAGATTTTCCAAAAATAGCTGGTTACGAGATTGGAAGAAAATATTGTGGTATTTTCTTGTGTTAGGGAAGAGCAATTTACACGCCCGATAAGATTAGGGGACATAGCTCATTTCATTGGCATTATCGTAAGTCATACATACTTTCCTGAATTGATAGGGTGTGTGCATTTTCAACTATTTGGAAAACTTATTTTGCAATGAAAAGGAATTGTGCAATCTTAAGCACATTTCGAGAAATGAGCTATGTCCCTTAATCTTATCGGGCGTGTAAATTGCTCTTCCCTAACACAAGAAAATACCACAATATTTTCTTCCAATCTCTTGCAGATATATGCCTTTTAACTAAATAATATGGTGAAACTACTCATCAAGTAATAGTTTTTAAAGGTGTATTTTTTCCGTTTAATTTGTGAAACATATAATTACATTATGGGGTCACCAAAAAAAAGTTAATAAAAAATGTGCAAAACCTGAAAAGACAAAAACAAAATCGCTCAAAAAAATTCCATATAATTCGCACAATAGGCGTATACATATATAATATTTTATTTATGTCAATTAAATCCCAGTTTTTGGGAAACAAAATAGTAGAAATTCATTCCTCTTGATTCTGTTAACATTTTTCAATATCAGAAGAAAAAACATCGCTTTAATTCATTTGTTTACCTTCGTTATCGATGGTCAAAAGAATTAATGATCCGTATACTACCAAATTGCTTTATAAAATTATTCGATTCGCAGCTTTAGTAAGCACGTCTGCAATTTGTATTCCTAGATCTTGCCAGTTGATTGCATACAGGCATTATTTGTATTATATTATATTGCAGACTAAAATCTGTCGGACTTTTTGGACTTAGTCCATAATATCTGACCCTAATACTTTTAGAAAGGTTTAAGTTTTTTATTTGGTAAGTTTTTTAAAGCACGATAAGATTTTTCTAAAGAAATAACTGAAAAACTCTAATAATTCTTTGAAACTTGCATGAGCTTAAAAACGAAATTTATCAACCCATTTCCCCTGCACACAATTAAATTATTAGTTTGTTATGAAATGAAATAATTTTGCGAAATAAACATTTGTGGCATCACGACAATTTGAATTCCAATTACAATTTTCTTAGTAAGCTTAAACAACTATGTAGGAAAACAATTTTCAACCTAAATGGTGTACAATAAATTGCCCGGAAAAATAAATATTGAAATAATTTGCCCATGAAACTAAGAAACAGAAATTCTTTAGCGTGGCACAAATTAGAAAATTCTAGGAAAAAAATTAAGTTGTAAAGATACAAACAGTGAAGTAAAGAGAAATAAAGTCGCGAAAAGTATAAGTATCTTTAAGATAGTATACACAAAGTATCTATAAATTTTTAGGCATTAAATAAATAAGTAACTGAAGTAGGCAATTTGATATTATTAGGTATGGTCGATTCCAGCCACATTATTGTATAAATGTTGTTGTAGTTTGTGCTCTTATACATTTTATGAGTCTCAGCGAGCAAATGTTGACAATGGCAATGATAATAAAAACAACTACAGCAACAGCAACAGCAACAAGTACTACAAAGTTGTATGTAAGAACGACACTAAGAACTTAACCTAAACAATAATAATGCGGCAAAAATAAGCATAACAACAACAACAACAATAGTAACAAAAAGCAAACAGACAGAGTGAGGCGCTTGCACACACTTACACGGATACATATTATATAGTAAGAACATCAACAAGTCCTTTTCAAGTTCACATGCTTTATAATAAATAGCCCCCAAGGATTTGGTATGATGGCGGCGCATAAAGACCCAAGCTGCATTTGCCGTATGCGTTGGCTCTGGGCAAACGCTGTGAAGCAACTTAAACTGTGTAGTGGCACTTAAAGGGCATCCTGGTCTGGGGATTTTGGTTTGGTTGCAAGTCAGCTCACATACACAATACGATTATGGCTGCTATTTTGGTAAAGAGACCAACTGCAAACGCAGGAAATGATGAAACCACAAAATGGAACCAACCACGAGTTGCGTACGTGGAAAAACAATGAGTGGGCTATACAGCGTGGGCGATAGTAAAAACAACAAATACCTCAGGATAGAAAAGCTGACTTTTGCACAAATAATTGCATGACTATAGATGAGTTGACGCCGCAGCGGTATGTCGAACAACAAATGTACGGAATTTGTGTTTTTCGTAAGCCAGCAGTTGTTAGGCTTTAAGTTTCGGTTTTATTTTTTTAGGGTAAAACGGTGTATTGGGTTTTATTGTACAAAACACAGCCAAAAAAGCTCACGTCGTTAAGTAATAACATTTTATCAAATTTACAATAATCCTTGGGATTTATCTTTACAAGAGTCGCTTCCTAGTCGATTTAAGTAAATGATTTTTCAGTCGTTTTTTAATTCGTTTTGTCTTAAATATAGCTGGAATCACTACAACTAAGTTAAGCCAGAACATATTGGTTTAGTGTATGAGTTCTGTATCTAGTAACACATTTTCAATATTTTATTATAATCGGTTAATTATACCTAATAGCCTCTATACCATCGATAGGTTTAAGATCTCATAATTTTCTTAAAAACTCTACTCTTTTACATTTGCTAAACTGGGTAACAATTTCTGGATGAAACGATATGTATCACACGTATAAATAAATACTTAATTCGAGCGATCCTGCATGATATGTAGACATTTTAAGTACGCACGCAACAATCTTACGTGTTTGAAGCTCATTAAAATATAAATAAATTTAAAATTTTGGGAGTTGTTTTAAGGCAGCATAAAATCTATGTGCATTCAACGTTTTCATTATAAGGGCAATAAAGAAGCGATTGAATATGCGACATAAATGTGTCTTCCTTGAGACAACTACAAAATAATAAATATTTGCGAAAAAAAACGAACTTTTTAAAAAAATAACTTGTAACTTATGTGGCACTACAATGTGCTTTCTTGAACCTTTAATTCTGTTTTAAACAAACTAAATATGTATCATGTCATTATAAACATTTCAATGTTATTTTCAATAGAAAATCTGCAAAATTATAATTTTTCTTAAAAAATGTTTTTTTTATGTTAGAAAACTCAACCAAACTTGGCCGAAGTTGGTTCGATGCGGGAAAGCTCTTAACTTTTTTCAACACATATCATATTTTGTTAAAATTTTTCTAAAAGCAGGCAATTTTTGAGTTGCCCAAGAAACAAGATTATGCCAATAAAAATATGCCAATTATGCCATTACTAATAAAGACATTCGATTTTGAATTCCTTAGAAACTCTAAAGAATCTTCAACAACAAACTTTATTTTGAGCAATATATTCATAAACAAAACACACAGAATTCAGTGTTCAAAAGGAATTTGAGACTAATTAGCTCAATTGAAGCTATATAACTGACAATTATTATAATACAGATTTATGAACAAACTATATCATATAAAGATAGGTAGCATTGAAGTATGAGATAATCTGTAAGATAAAAAAACCATAATCCATCAGGTCGCAGTGCAAATTTCCCCCAACAATAACAATAATAATAGTAACTATAATACACTTAACTGATTTGAATAAAATTGAATTAGAGTATCTTACAATAGTTTCTGTTTTTTACCCCAACCTGTATTTTTTTTCTTCGAATGAACTTTCCTTTATAATATTTTAATCATTACGTGAACAAAATTGGAATTGAATTATGTACATTGACAATAACTTAAAGTTTATATCTATATAAATATATACAGACAATTTTTTAAAAATATATTTGAAAAATTTTGTCCACCCACCCCTCCTTCTCCCCCCACCCGTTCTTTTTTTTTTTTGTGTTTGTTTCAATAATTTTTCCCCCTTAATAAAAAAAAAAGAAAAAAAAAAGTTTTTTTGTGATCTATAAATAGGCAATAAAAAAACCTTTTTTTTTTTTGTCTTTTAAATATCGTAGTTAAAGTTAGCCCTAGAAAGATTTGATCGAAATTGATTGTTATTCATATAGCACAATTATATAGTGATTGCGAGAATTCTTGGAATTTTACATAAACTCCAAAACGTTGACCGTTTTTATACCGAAATAAGTCGAGTCACCCTAAATTAAATCCAAAGACATTTTGGCTAAAAAAATCAAAAGATGGTTGAAATGTAAGCAGCAGAAGGCAAATCAAATTCATAACCTTGACAACTGTTGACAAACATACATACATATATAGAGATACACAGACAGACACACGCAAAAACACACATTTATATACATATATATATATATATATTTATATTATAGTATCGCTATGGGACAGTGAGATTTGAGACCACAACAATTAGAGTCAACAACAACAACAACAACAATAATAACAACAACAACAATCAGGACAATAAGGATAACAACAAATGACACATACATCTTACAAAATCTGAAATGGAGAAAGGCGCTGAGAGTGTAAGACAAAGACAGACAATTACAATAACACAGAGAGAAAGAGAGAAAATCAGAGACAGACAGTACATATTATAGACAATAAGAAAAAGACAGAAAAAGGGAGAGAGAGCGAAAAACAACATTTAGTGAAACATAAAGCTTACCCTAAAATCAATGCCAACAGTACTCAAAAAATAGCTGGGCATATAGCGACCATCGCGAAATCGTATCAAAAGAGACGTCTTGCCCACTCCCGAATCTCCCAGCATTATGACCTGGCCACGGAGGCACACACACACACACACACATGCACACGCACACACACACAGACGACAGCAATTCACAGTTGAATTTTAGTTACGTTGGCAACGCGCATTGAAGAAGAAGCACAATCAGAGAAAGAAGAAGAAGCATATAACACATTGAATATTATTAAGAGAATTTATAAAAAAAAAAATAACAAACCAAAGATAAGCACACGCGTACGCACACAAGTACAAACACTTGACAATGTATCCCAGCAAACCATTTAAGTTCATACAAAATTCAAAAATTTTGTCTTTGACTTTATCCCTCTTACCGACACATGTGGCGTATACTCTTCAGCGGACACATGTGGCGTATACCCTTCAGCCGACACATGATGCCTGACTGGACCCCTAAGTTGCACAACAGTTCATATATGCAACAATCAGGTATACAAATACTTACTAAGCTTTTATCTTACTGAACTATCTGTGTGTGACGATGTTGAACAAAGGTAAGAGAATTTCAATTACTTTTTAAATAATATAATACGAGTTTTTCTATTGGTTGTCTGACACGAACTTAAAGTATATAACATAAAATGCAGTTTGGAATATTTTTGGCAACTGTACAAAAATAAATTCTTCATTTTTCATACATCAGTATATCAAATTTATAGAGCCCAGCCAGCCAGCTCTATGTATGAGTGCGTATAAGAGCTTTCAATATTAGGATAGTATATCCTATATCATCATCTGATAGTCAATGCAACTTTAGAAAGCTACCTGAAAGCAGTAGTCGATAGGTGTCTGCTACCTTCGAACTGAGATATCTTCATGCTCTACGTTTGGAGCATTGAAAGGTTTTGTCAAAAGAATTCAATTTATTTATTTTTGTAAATTTTAAAGCTACAAATTTTGATTAGAATTTTGCTAAAATTCTTTTATTCATTTATTATAATATTATGGCCTTTAACAGCAGAGTTGCCTCGCTACCTGGCATATTTCAAGGAACTATACCCTAAACTGAGTTGAAAAATAATGACAAAATCATACAATCATATGCACCAAAGGCAGTTGTTCTAGAATTTTCTGAAATATTATAGCTTATTTTACCTTTAATA
The DNA here is from genome assembly GCA_035046065.1 of Chymomyza procnemis. Taxonomy (NCBI): domain Eukaryota; kingdom Metazoa; phylum Arthropoda; class Insecta; order Diptera; family Drosophilidae; genus Chymomyza; species Chymomyza procnemis. The sequence goes on along the minus strand of JAWNOJ010000013.1, from coordinate 24,541,359 downwards.
ACAGTATTACTCAGCTGGCTGATATCTTTTGTAAAATTTCTTTAGAATTCAAAAATAATTGAGAAATTCATGATAATTTCCACAATTGGGCAAACATCTTAAAGGAGTCCCTCTGCATGGTTGGCTGGGATATCAATACTCAAGCGAGTGGAATAATTTATGTCTGCATATATGTGTATGTGCGTTTGTGCACAAAATATTAAATGTGTAATGAAAAGCTTATGAATTTTACATTGGTTACATTTGAAAAGTAGCCAAGCATTTGAATTGGCATTTGGGGAATGGTTTTTGGTGGTTTGGTTAGGCTTTATGGATGGGTTGGACGGTTTATTAATTTAGGGTTGTTGGCTGTTCGGGGGAGAACAAAGTACAAATACTCACTCACGCACACACACACACCGCAAAAACGGCAGGAAAAACGCTTGCGGCATTCATAAAGCGTTTTTCCCGCTTATGACGTGAATTTATTTGCTTTTTGTGCTTTCAGAATACTCTTAAAACTGTCAATAAAATGTTAAAATTTTAATAGAGTCCATTCGACCAGATACACGCTCAGAGCTAACTCTTATTTTTGCATTTATATTATAGTTGTTCTATACGATTTTTAAAAATAATGCATTTTTTGGAATGCCATCTAATAATCTTGAGTGCTGCTTTTGAAGTTTTCAGCTGTTTAAAATTCACATGGAAATTATTTCGTTTACAAATCAGAACGTAGGTTTGATCTACAACTTTTTCAACTACAGAGTACAGAGTATCGCATATTCCGCGCTTACAAGCAAACTTTTCCATTTGTTTTCGCATGTGTTTGGCTTCCTAGTTACCTCCAAGCGTAATTAGGTTGAGCAAATTTCCTTTCATAAAATATAGTACAACTAAAAACTTTGTTTAAATTGTGCTGCATAGAAATTTAATTATTATTGCACATCCTCTACATTATAGTTTTTATTTTTGTCTCAATTTTGTGAAAGTAAAGTTATGCGTACAAGCACTTGTGTAATAAAACAATTAAATAGAAAAACTTTTACAATGAATGCCTCTCAAATGCTGTGCAAATATTTACAGCTCTTTTAGCAATTTTTGCATTTATTTAAAGTTTATCACAAAAATAGTTAATATTTGGCACATAAGGTTATTATATATGAAAATGAGTACATTTACGCTTGCTATATAGCTTAAAGTAGTGTATATTAAATAATAAGAGATACTTAGACTAATGTGGAAAGTTAATTTGTTAAACTAATTTTCTTTGTTAGTTGTGTTCTAATTAATCATGCAGCTGTAGTACTAATATTTGGGAAGATTTTGCTTCACAGCACGGCTCAAACGCAATAATATAAATTAAATAGCCTCATTTTTACAGCAAAGTATTATAGTTGATTTTTAGTGATCCATCCACCCGATATTATGTTTTTTTTTTTTTTAATTTTAACAAATTTATGCTTAATAGTTTACAATATAGATAAAGTGCTTGCTCTAACGCATTTCGATGAGACTAAACAAATGCTAATTTTTTTCGAAATTCAACTCAGTTGATTTTGGCATTTTTGGCAAATATAGTAGAAAATTGTTAAAAATAAACAACGAATGGACAAAATTTATCACTAAATATAATGTTGGTACATAGTGGCTTTGTCGACAAGCCATCTGTGAACTATTCATGCTGAGTGTCAGAATTAGTCGGTGATTGCTTCTCCCTTGATTCTAGGCATGTTCGATGCCCTCTTTTGCAAGAAATTAAGGTTTTTAAGAGTATCTAACTAACGTTTAACTCACATGACATCTCTGAGTATTCAATTGGCTATTTTTAAGCACTGAGTTATCGATTTGACAGGTGTCGTCGTCCGTTGTTGGCGTTAAAGGGAGTCAGTTCCTTGATTTTCTCACAATTTTTTTTTGAAAAATTTAATTTTTTTAAGGTTTGGCACAAGAAATACCGTTCGCAATAAATTATATTAAGCAAACTCTTAGACATTTAAGCAATCCATTAGTTTATAATTAAATTCTTTAGAAACAATTTTGAAGAGCACTCTAGAGTTCGACTGTTTCTGATATTTATTGTGAATGAACCAACCCACAAATGGCGCTTACATTTGGCTTGTTGACGGAGCAAGTGCGCGCAAACAAGTGCTGTTGGCCCAATCTGCTGTAAATTACAAACTGCCGATACTTTTATTTTTTAGCTTTAGTTAAGGAAAAATTTTAAATTTTTGGTTGTTTATTCTCCTTTTTTTGTGACAGACGGAGCAAGAAAATATCTTTAATTAATATAGTTTTACTTAAATAAATAGCATCCTTTTGCTAGCTGTGCCAGTGCTAGACCAATGCACCAGTACTACTAAGAAGACGCGAAGCACAGAGCTTCAGTGGCTTTAGAACACGTTCATTATTTAAGTTAAGGAATAGAAAAAGAGACGCGCAACTTATAGAATATATTTTTAGCAGATATAAATACCTAATGAAATGCATTTACATTTATTTACTATGAGATTTATGCAATAAAATGAAATGCTCTAATAATTAGCATTCCTTATACTAATAAAAAGTTAATGCCACAAGTTGCAAAAGAGCACAAATACAAACAAAACTCCAGTCAGACGCACTCACAAACACACACACACACATACACATACGCACATGCATACAGCTGCTACATTGAGAGAGAAAAAAAATTAAATATTTATTTATGCAATGTTTTTATTTGCCTGGCAGGCGGGAGCAGTCAACAGTCAGCAGTCAGAAGTCAACAGGAAGTTCAGCTCCCATTTGTCATTATTTCTTTGAATTATTATTTGAATCAAAAGCGGTTACAGTTCCGGGTACGGAAAAGTGCTGTCAACTGCATTAAAAAGTAGCTATATAGTTTGAAGCGCACCAGGTCTGTTTAGGGCAAGGACAAGGACAAGGACATGGACAAGGACACGGACATGCTGCAATTTGTCATGGTAACATTATAACTTGTTAGTATCAGCGCAAAAAGTTTCTTAGAAATTGTAAATTGTCAATATTTACTTTGAGCGCACAAAAGTATGCAACAGTTAATAATTGGCGCATTATCGACAAACTTTTTAAGTTGAACATTATTTGTGGAGGCTGTGGGTGGAACTCGCTGTGCGCATTGCCAGTTGTAATATCCTTGCCCCCCTCCCCCCCCCCCCCACACACACACACTTTTGTACTCTCTGTATATCTTTAAAAGTATCTTTCAGCTTTTGCTTTACGTAAGACTTGCTGCTGCATTTGGCTGCTTATGTAAATCAGACGCCATAAAAAGCGACTTATGTCAAGTCTATCAAGGCTGTTACAGATTTTGAATTTTATTCAAAAAGCACACAAAATCGTAAAAGAGTGTCGCACACGTACACACACTCAGGCACACCCACCCACACTTAGGCAGACACGCAGACAAACGCACACACATACAATGGAAATAAAACGTATATACATAAATCAAATTGTTGTAGGATTTGGTTATATTTTATTTTTGGTACTGGATCCCTTTGTTAGTCAGGTAAAAATGTTATCTCAATTTAAGACCGTGTTAAACTGCTTAAAAATATATATGAATTTCTTGCTTTTGTCGCTGCAATTCAAAAGAAAATTGATATAATTTGAGGATTTGCTTTGAGTTTAACGTATTTATTAGCATGTAATCAAAAATGTTATTCAATTATTTTGAAGAGTTTTAAAGTTATAAGAAATAATTCTCAAGAAAAGCTCAACAAAGCAGCTCATACAAGTTTGCCTGTAAATATTATTTGTGTTTCATATTGTGTGCTCTCAAATAAAATGATTATAGAGTAATTGTATACATGTAGGCACGTTTCGTTGTTTAGTTAAAATTATTATTTTTGTTTATATCCTAATTTTAAACAACTTTGCTTTTTCCGCAATGTTAATTCTTGAATGATTTTTAAGGTTTCATCTTTGTGTAAGTAAATATGTATTTATTATTAATATTTAAATGTCAAATCATTCAGCCATCTTAAAAAATTTCGACTTTCGAGTCTATTATAACAAACCTCAAGGATTCGTGGTAAACAGTCTATTTCTCTTTATAGCTTAAGTTTACTTTTGATAAATAACTACCGTCTAAGGGGACATCCGTAGTCGCAGTATTCTTACTTAATTTTAGTACTAGTACTTTCTAATTTAAGTTTAATGTGAATAAAGTATTTTTATTGAAGAGGATAGATAGTAAGAATGCTGGCAAGTAAGAGAGCAGCACACTGCACCTGCTTATCTCAATAACAGAGTACTCTGGCCTGGAAATAATTCAAAGAGAACATTCCAGTTCTTAAACTTTTTGTGTTGGGAGTACTAATGGTACAATGCGCCCAAGGCTTCATGGCTGAAAGTATGCAGTTGGATTACGATATCTGCTACATTAACAAAGATGAAGACAAAGCCCAGTCCTTCTTAAGAAACGAAATCAGTTGCTATTCCATCCACTCTCCAACCTCTTTTCTTTAACTTTTATTTTCTTCTCCTCCTTCATATAGATATCTCAACTTTTTATGACTATCTCGGAGATCTCAATCAACCTATTAAAAGTATCTTTTACATGTTAATGTATATTATGTCAATCTATTGCAAAAAAGATTTCACGAGTGAATCAGAAATTTGTAAGAATGTGGCAAAAAATTAACATTATTTCATATTGTGCAGTCCATCGATTTGGTAGTACTCAGCTAGTTTTAAAAGACTTTAAGAATATAAATTATATTTCAACGATTGTGGGATTAGCGGAACTGAAATCAGATTTTCAAACATTTTGACCCCAAGGCAGAGTCCTACTGCACTGTTTATTTTTCTTTTGTTTATAAATTCAGCAGCAACTCGATTATCTTAAGAATGATGCACAGCTTTTATCAAACTAAAGGGTCATTTTTTTAGCAACTTATTTTTTTGGTAAATTTGTTTTTATAAGCTGATGTGGTTTAAGTGTCTTGAGTTACTATCGTACACATTCATTTACCTATTATTTGTTGGATAGATTATTTGAATATTTGACCGTTCGTATGAAGCATAGCTGCCATCAGACATTAAATTATTAAACATTTTCATACATATATTTAACTTTTGTTTTATGAAACTAAAATGAATGAATTTTCATAATCTGTTTTTCGCTGCCCAACTTGCTATAAAATCTAACATTTTTGAATTCCATAAATAAGCCGGAGCTCATAAAAGCATCAAACGTGATCAATGTGCGGCTACCCTTTCTTCAAACACGCACTTCACATATCTTCCTGCTCAAGGTGTTTGCCTTTATAAGGCAACTACTTGTAACTACAAATAAATAATTTTATTGATTCCAGAGTGGACCAAAAAAAAGCTTTCTAAGCTAGGTTCTTTATTGAGTGAAGTGTCTTCCGCTTTTGGAGTCTAAGTTGTTTAAAAATAAATGCCTTTATGGATGCACTTATGTTATCAGTAGTAAACGTATCTAAATATTATAAAACCAAAACATTTCAGATTATTTGCTAGAAATTCAAAAAAAAAAACCGCCACATATGAGTTTTTTTTAAAAACGTTTTCGTCTTCCTCTGTAAAAGTGCAATTCGATTGCCATTTAAAAGTAATTCCATCAATTAAGTGTTTCGGTCGTAATATATTTGGGTAAGTCAACATTATTCAAAGCTACAAAAATATTGCAGCTTTATGTTTAAATTTTGGATTTTTTAAAATCTAAAATCAGCCAAAAACTTTAATAAAATAGTATAAATGTTTACCCAAGTTAATTTAGTAATAATTTAACAGAATGAATTTTTCAACTAGCCAGATCCAAAGTCAAAGTTGATTGTAGGTGTTGAACGAATACGATCCTTTTAAGCGAGCTTTTAATAAGCTGTGGTGTGATGTCGATCTTTTTGTGGATTGCGTAATTATCAGTCGGTAAGATCATCCGAATTAAAAGTATATGTTCTTTCATTAATAGTGGGCTCTTAGAAGCTGTGCTCATGAAGTGAATGAAAACACTGGCTATTTGAATGCACTTTGTTTCAAATGCGTGGACGCCGTTTTGATACTAAGAGGCTGCATTCTATTTGTTTCCGCTGCTGCTTCAGCCTCTTTTGACATTGTAACTTACGTACTTCTTCCTTGGCGCGTTTGTAATCATCTTGAATTTGTTGTTTCAATTGCTTCAGATCAGTTAGCTGACGCTCCTTTTGCATAAGCTTCTCTTCCACCCCTGGTTGTAAGTGTAAAACATTTCTCTCATCAAATGAACCGCCTAACTTGCGATCTTTCTCGCTATGCGAAATGCTACGCTTTGAAACATACGGCAAACTTGGTGCCGCTTGCCTTTTAGGTCGTTGAACCGTATGCTCTTCCAGCGGTTCCTTCATCCAGTTTTTTAAAAATTCCTTTTGAGATTTGCTACATAAAGTTACTACTGAACGTGAGTGTGCCGGTGCATCCAATACATATCGATTTATTCTACTTGTAGTTGGTAACGCATTGGTATCCAATGCCGAAGACGTTTCATTCGAACTATCATCCAGCGTAGATATGGATGTGGCATGCTGTTCATCCGCTTCTAAAACATTGCGCTCCAAAGCACTTTGCCTCACATCAGTTAATTCGCGTTTGCCAGCTTGTTGTTGTTCATTTAGTTGTACTGACTTCTTTTCAAACGTGATCTGTCTGGAGGATGTGGGCGCTTCCTGCACATTTAAATAGTTGCTTCTTAGCAAATTGTGCAAAGGTTTCGATTGATATATTGCCACACTACGTATTAAACTTTGTGAAGGTTGTTGATTACGTTTTCGTAAGTCCTGTTCCTTGTTCGCATCTACATGTTTTTCTTTTAAGGCTTTTTGCTCTACTACAGCGGCAGCACGTCTTTGATATATATCGTAAAGATCGGCATTGCGCTTCATTCTCTCGTGGTTAACTTCACGCTGATTATTCTCCGCATGAACATCACTTTCGTATTCATGTTGCCTGTAATTGACTTGTGATTCTTTCCTATAAGGAGAGTTTGCACGACGAGGATATTTATATGCCACGTGTCTTGGTGGTGGCAAAAAATTATAGCCTCCGGTTGGTGGTTCCATTGCCCGCACGGCCCAGTTAGTATTGTTAGCATGTAATTTTTGCACATAGGTGCGTTTTGGTTCAATATCATCCATTTCGCTAGAGCTAGCTTCTTCTGGACACAACAGTAATTCAGGCGCACTGGTTTTAAAGAAGAAGGAGTGTTGCTTGCATTGACTGCAAAAACCCATTATGCCCGTAATGGAACGCACACAGCGTTCGCCAAAATGGCGACTTAACTCCATTTTCGAAACTTTAGATAGAGGTTGTTTCTCCCAACCACAATTTGTACAGACAAATACTTTGTCCATTTTTAAGGATCAAACGATTCAATCAATTTTATGTCAATTTAGTGAATAAAACATTTAAGCCAAACAACGTTTTAAACTTACGTATATAATATTAGGTGGCCTACTACATAAAATTTTGTTTTTTTTGAGTACTGGGTGCTAGCCACCTGCGAGTAAAAAGATTCTAGTCGGCATTTGCAAACAGTGCGATATTTTTGCAACTTCGATATTATTAATTATTTATGGTCACCGCAAATGTGAATTGAACGCGCTGCATTTCACGACAAGCAGAATATCTAAATCGGCTCCAGTTCAAACAATATAGTTATAGATTAATATTAACTTATCATAAGCTATCAATTCGAGAAAGCTTACTTCAACATCTTGACGGATTATCCTCAAGTAAGGGAACTAACTCGAATATTATCATACACAAAGTATACCTAAAAATATTTCAAAATAGCATTTATAAATTTTTACTTGTTTTATTATTTGGCATTCACTTTGCTGTAGCGTTTCTTGAGATTTATTTTAAAAAGTTTGTGAAGAAGAGTGAGGAAAGTAAGACACATACACAATAAAAACAACAACAGCCAACTATTCACCTTGCCCATGACCTCGTATTCCTCATCTTCTTCATTGTTCTGTGTGGACGATATCATGCGTATGAGCGCGCGTCCAGCTGACTTGCATAGCGTGGCACCAGCGCCATCTGTACCAGGCCCCAAAACTTGCGATGTTGCAGTTGTAGTGTTGGCTGCACCACCGCCACGATCCACCATGGCACCGCTTGTATCCAATAGTGGACGTTGCTCCACGGCTGCATTAAGACGCACGTTGTTTAGGCGCGCCATAAATCCATTGCCGCTAGCTACCTGTTGCGGCATAGCTGCAACGCATTTTGGAGACGACATATAATCCGGCAGCAATGGCTGCTGAGAGACGGATTGCTGACGTTGATGCACAATAACACTAGGACGACGCTTTGGATAGCCATCCTCATCGGAATCATCCGATGTAATGCCATTAATCTTGTCCAGTGTCTTTGGCGGCAGCTGTCCCGGTGTTATATGCTGCCAAGTAGGCTTGACCAGCGATTCGCGACGCGTGGGCGAAGCATTCGCCGCATTCGCGTTACTTGGTGTTGCAGTCAAAGATGGCTTGCGTCCGGATGAACCGGAAGCAATGGAATCGGAACGATAGCGAGTTTGTTGGCGACGCATTATTGAAACCACTTAAAAGTTTTTTGCTTAAACAAAAATATTTATATTGTGCGAGTTGTGCGTTTTAGGATTGGTTGATGCCTTTAAAGTCTGACCCTTTGAAAATTTAAGCAATTTAAATTTGCCAAATTTTAAAAATCTAAATATTTTTAGTATCGTCGTAGAAAATTCGTTTTGAATACAGCGTTTTCGAAATAGGCCTACAATAAAACAAGTTTTGTTGGTGTCCAGCAGCGAATCTAAAAATAAGCTTATTACTTTAAAAATGACACCACCCAATATTTACGAATTAAATTAGCCGTATCGATATTTTAAAAGTGCCAGAAATCTTTAAGTTATTTTTTTCCAGATTTTTACCATTCAATCTTAATGGCTTTCGTAATCTGTAGATAACTAATAAATGATATAAAAGAGTATTTTATTTAGAGGTATAGAACTTTAAATTGCAATAAAGTAACGATTAGTTTTCGATAAACATGAATTGTATTTATCCGAAAGATGAACTTATGGCATTACATTTTAAATATGATTTACGGCTGGCTCGGATGTAGTCCAATCTGGACGTACATTTGTCGTTGACTTTTCCAACATTTGTGGCCGTATATCGACAATAATACGGCTATGTTGTCTTCTAAGTGGTTAAACGTTTGTAGCTTCTCTGCATAGACCAATGACTTTACATAGTCCCACAGAAAGTAGTCTAGCGGTATTAAATCACAAGAACTTGGAGAACAATTCCAAAACGTGAAATTAATAGGTCTTTCAAAAAATCGAGTGTGTCACGAGCTGTGTGGCATTTTGCGCTGTCTTATTCGAACCAAAGCGCCTGGACATCCTGGTTGTTCAATTCAGAAATGACAAAGTCAGTAATCATATCTCTATAGCGATCATCATTGACTGTAACGTACTGGCCATCATAGATTTGAAGAAGTACTGACCAATGATTCCACCAGCCCATAGAGCGCACCAAACAATCAGTTTTTCTGGATGTCATAGTGTTTCGACATACACTTGAGGATTAGCTGCACTCCAAATGCGGCAGTTTTGTTTGTTGACGTAGAACCAGAACGCTTCATCGCTAAAACAAATTCGCTTTTGAAAATCGAGAACAACAGCAATCTCGTTTTGGGCACTATTTGCAAGCGTTGTTCAGGCGTGAGTCTATTCATGATGAATTGCCAAATCTAACTGATTATAAATCATTTGACATCTGATAAATCGGTTGCCATCTTGAACAGTAATGTTCACTTAAAGTTCTACACCTCGAAAAAAAAACACCCTTTATAAGAAGAAAATGTATTAAAAGTTTAACAACGCGAAATTAAGGCTTTGCACAACCTTGACTATTACAATAAAGAGTAGCCTATATATTTTTATTTTCTCATGTCTTCTATGGATACAATTGAATCAAGAGATTGAGGCCAACAAATAAAAAAAAGAAATGCCATTGCAGCTTAATTGCAGAAAATTTCTAATTACTCCAACAACACTTCGCTATAAAGATTTACTCGGTATGCCAAAAATTTGCTTAGTTGGTACTGACTGTTTGAAGTAACAACTGTTGGGTCTACCCTCAATCAAAATACACTGCTGAAAATTAGGGTCCCGTTTATGCTAAATGCAAAAAAAAAAATGAAAGTGACGCCAAAATTTAAAGTTTTTGAGTAAATAAATATTAACTTTAAACCGTAGTTACCAATCACCAACAATTGATTTCAAGAACCTTAAATTTAAAGTTGAACCATTCAGTTGTGCTTTTTAGGAAAAAATTAACAAACATGAAACAAATAAAAAAACAACTCTGCTCTTAAATTTAAATATATTTTTTTATATATTAACGCAAACGAGTTCTTTTTTCAAATTCTTTTTTCCAAGTCTGTCTTATCTTTCGGAAAAGATAAGTGAAAGTGACAGATGATGTTCTGTAGATTTATCAGGTTCTGTAAATTTATCAGGTATCTGTTTTATCTTTCGGAAAAGATAAGTGAAAGTGGGAGATGATGTTCTGTAGATTTATCAGGTAACTCTGCAGCTTAATCCAAGTCCAGCTTAGCTCAAGTTCAAAACATGAGATGAACGAGATGATTGCAATGAAAATGTGCTAGCATATAGATCTACCAGGATTGTAAGTTGAAATTGGCGGTTTGAATGAGAGATATCGCTAGCAATGAGCTTTGAATTGGTATAAGTGTCATTCGTTACTGTTGATCATAACCTTTCAAAGTACAAATGACACATTTCATCAAAATAATAATGTCGTTGTTTTTTACCACAGAAAACATGTCGATTTTTGTTCCAAGTAAATTGCATTTGCGGCGATCGTTGCTTTACTTATTACACCAACGAAGAGCGGTTTGAGGAAATCTCTTTCCTGCATTAAATTATCACGGGGGACTAAAAATTTACATATTTGTAGTATTTCGGTAATCCGAAACGAAACGGGCTTTCGGCCCGTTGAGGCTGGCTCATCGGCTGCAAAGCCAAAATGCTTGTTGGGACCAGTCTGGCGTGTTATATTAAGAATTATTTAAATCTAGTGAAACGGGTAATAAGGATCGCTACGGACAACAAATTATCAATTTAAATAATAATTTAAGAGAAAAACGGCCAGAAATTGCCAATAGACGTGGCAAAGTTATCTTGCAAAATGAGAACGCGCCGGCTCATATAGCTAAATTGTTGAAAAACACGTTGACTCTTCAGACCTCGTCCCGTCTGATTATGATCTTTTTGCATCAATGGGACACTCACTTGCAGAGCAGCGTTTAGCCAACTTTGAAGAATTCGAAAAATCACTTCTCGGATTCTTCGCCTCAAAACAAAAAAAAGTTTTATTGGGATTACAATCAAAATTTGCCAAAACGCTGGGCTAAATGTGTAGAATCGAATGGTCAATACCTTGAGGAAAAAAGTTTGCATGATACCCTGAAAATTCAGTGTTTTATTTATCAAAAAAACCGGCAATTTTCAACTTACAACCCTGATAAAAATTAACTCGGCATTTAGTTGCATAATGAATTGGATGTGGATAGGAAAATACCAACTATAGTTTTAGATATTTTGATACTTTATAAGCTTCTTTATACTCAATAAGATTCTTAGGAATATATTAATTTTATCAGCATAAACAAGAGTTTTTCCATGCATTTTGAGTAAAAAAAGGTGTATATTAAAGCAGCGAATGAGGTCAGTGAAAATGTTTTAATTTAAGCAAACCTTTTAGTGATTGTTTTATTTTTAATCCTTAAAAAGAAAAAAAAAAGAAAATGTTAACAATGTCATGTACTTTATGTTAAACACGCTGCTAACACAAACACCTCGAAAATCAATAACTCGCCATTTTTACACACATAAAAGCAGTTTAACAACGCTTTATATGCAGCATCATTATCGTCATCATCATCATCATCATCATCAACATCGACATTATTATTATTATTGTTAACAACATCATCAACATTTTCATCGATATTAGCTATACGTATTTGCGTCTGTTACGCCGTAATGCTTAGTACTTTTGGGAACGTGCACACCCTTGCCAAAAACAACCCCCAAAAACCTCCGTAGGCCTTAAAAAAAAATATGTTTTTAAAAAAAGGCAAGAAATAAAATACAAAATCTCAATCCCAACTCCAACGGAAGTTTGTTTATGAACCGTGCGCACGCATTTTGCTTAAATTTTTCGCTCAGACTAACACATAAATCATGCCCAAAGCCACCAACTTCAAAAGTTTTCTGTAGGCCCACTTCCGAGGGTCTGCTGTCGAAACTTTTCCGCTAAACTCATCAAAAATCATAAACAACAAATTGAGAGCCAACAAAATAAGTGAAAAAAATAATACTAATAAAAATAATGATTATAATAAGTGAACAAAAAATATTTTTATTAGCCTTGCAGATATAATTTCAAATTCATTTGGACATTGGCAAGCAGTTTATGAAATTTAAAATTGCTCCAAAAACAACGGATAAACAACTGCCGACTTTTACTGGACCGCAGAGGCGCCAGAGCAAGTAATTTAAAATGGGGCAACATTTTTACAGGTGAAAATTGAATTTAATTGTTTTCAGCCAACAAAACAAAAGCACAAAGGACTACAAAAGCTGCTTCAGGCTGTCATGACAATGTCCTTAGCTCTTGCTTTACTAAATCAACAGTTGTCTCGGCAATGCTGGCTCAGAAGCCTAAACAATGCCATAACAATCAGCCGGCTAAGACGCGGTTTTTTCAAAGCCAACAGTGGTTCGATTTACACTTTACAGTCCCAAAATTATCGAAACTTTTTTGTTACGTATATAAAAAATCCATCATTCTGTGAAACTGCTGGCAAAACTTTCACAAGAAACTATGGTATCTAAGCTTTGGTGTTTCATTTAATCAATTCATGACAAAAATTATAATTAAAAGCATTTATTTTTCATAGATTTAAGTTTATTTTATATTAAACTTAACTGCATGGCTAAGGCAAAGATATCAAAACTTATAACAGAGTTCTGGCAAACGTTTTGTGCATTAAAAATTATTCCAGATGTTGGAGACTGAACGATCTCGAAACTTAACTTGAAGATTTTTTCAATGGATTTCAAAAACTCTGCAACAGACTTTTTTTGTAACAGTTTTATTTTTAATTGAAGATGAAATTCTGCGAAATGTACAATGCTAAGTTCGACTGCTTGAAAAATGCATTTTAAAAACGTTTCTTTGCTTAAATAACCCGACAATTTCTAATAAAATGGAAGTTTTACATTGGGCTGTCAGCAAATTTATTTGATTGAGAGATTTTGTTTTTTAGTTAATATGCGACTAGATTTGAGTAAAAAAGCTATCTATAAACATATGGAAAATTATTTTTTGACATAAAGTTATTAGTTCAAGCGACAATATTAAAAAAATTGAATTAAGTTACAGTCGGCAGCGCAAGAACTGTGACACTAAATTCAAAAGAATCAGTATTACGGCTAAAGCATACCTAAGCCAACACAAAGCGGCTATTTTGACTGCTCTGCTCAATTTGATATAGTAAACCGATTTAAATCAAACCTTAAGAGTCGCGAATGTGGTCAGAGAGAGTCAATCGATTTCAATCAAATTCGAATTAAAGAGACTATATTAGATTTCTTTAATCAAATTTGGTAAGATTAAGTCATAGAAACGAATTAAGTTTAAAAACATATTTTTTTACCAACTTGCCTCCTTGAAGCTATATGTTATAGTCAAATAATTGTGATTCAATTGCCACAATGATTTGGAAGCCTAATATACTTCAAAAAACGATTTGATTAAGACTATTTTGGGAAAAAATAAAGACATACAACGAGTTTAGATTCAAAATTCATTTTTGAAAAACATAAAGAAATACAGCGAATTTAGTTTCAAAATTCATTTTTGAAAAAAATAAAGAAATACAACGAATTTAGTTTCAAAATTCATTTTTGGAACGATTTGCTCATAAGAGCTAAATGAAACTGTCAAGACGCAGTGAGAAGAAAGACATAATTACGTTTTTTGACTTTTTCAGGATAATAAAGAGAAAAACCAAAAACGTACTACGAGTTTCGTTTCGAAATCGAAATTTTGAGTTTTGTTACAATATCTATATAAGCTGCCGACAAAACTATTCATTCAAAACTTTTTTTATTTTTTTTAGGCAGTGCAAAATACCCTACGGAAACTTAATAACATAAGCAAGGATATGTTTTTTTCTAAAAAAATGATTTCGCTAGCTTTTACCATAGCTGGGCGCTTAAACAGACAGTTACCGATTCAATTAGGCAATCTAGTCACCCTGATAAAACTTTGGGCTACTTTGAGGTTCTCTAACTTTTCCCTCTGGGTGTACATTTTCGGTTTGTACAAACCAAGTGGTACAGGGTATAAAAATCGAATTTAGAAAGAATTGAACAAATTTTTAATATGTCATAACTTTTTGCAAAACGAACCACTGTACATAGGCAACAGCATTTTTTTGTGTGTGTGTGTGTGCGTATTTGTGTGTATGTATGCATGTGTGTGTGTGTGTGTGTGCTGTGGATGTGGATGTTTGTGTGTTTTCGTATTAACACTAGGACGCCAATAAAGATTAACCGCTGCGTGCTAACAAGACTCATTAGGGTCTTAAAGCCAAGCACCAAAGTTCATATTGAATTTTTTTTTTTATTTGTTGAAGCTTTTAGGCGCAACTGGAAATTCCTTCTGCTTGGCAATTAATTTAATTTGCAAGCATCAAAAAAAGCAGCAAATTGTACATAATCAATACGTACATATATATACAATTTGAATGTAACAGCAACAATAACTAAAATCAGAAAAGCTTAACCTTTTTTGCTTCGTTATTTGCACATTTCTTTTGCATTTCGCCTTTCGCACGTTTCGAAAAATTTTCCTTTGTTCCCAACAAACTTACAAACACCCACACAAATATACGGACTTTCAGAGCTTTATACTTTCACGTCCTTTTGGTATTACTCACTTAAGCTATAAACAGACGTTATCCCACGATTTACCTTGTTTCTGCAGTCAGTCTGTGTAGTCAGTACAGTTTTATGCTTACATATTAAAAAGCTATTAAATATGGATATAAGTATATAAATATCCCACATAGTTATACATTTATAGGTGTTTAAACATAACTATATATACGGAGAGTGCAAAAGTTTTGCGTCTGTTGAATAGTCTGGTTATGAAGGTCATACCAACTGCCAGACGTAGTAGCATTAACACCAGAAGCAGCTACAAAGTGTTACAGCAAGTAAGACAGAAACTGCGACGAGCACCGGCAATGAAATACACTGCATCAACTTCAAAATTTTAAATATTGCAAAAAATAAAGCATAGCAGCTCTTAAGCACATAAAAGAGCCGAAATCTTAGAGCTAAAAGCAATTTGATTTGTATTTTAAATTTTTTTCAAAATACGCCATAATTTGCGAAACACACAACACTTCGCTTTTACATTTTCCCATCTGTTACAAACATTACATCAGTTCATAGTGCCTCTTACCCTATGAGTGTAGTGTATCAAAAGAAACGAAAATATCCGAAAAGTTTTGCTAGTTTCAAAACTCATAATGAGCTGGCATGGCTGGGTCCGGTCAATGTCTCAATGTAATTTGGAACTTTGTGAAAAGGGCTGCAACAGTTATTAAACTAAATCAAGATACAGACAACAATTTAAACTTTTCACTGAAAGTAAAAGTTGCACAGAAGCAGCAAAAACTTTCTGAACTTACGATTAGGATATTTTGTAAAAAAAAATGTTTTCTTTTGAAATGCTCATTAGAAGTTTTAAGTAAATGGTTTTAATCCAAGCAAAATATTGCGCCCAGCAGATAATTTCAAAACATAAAAAGTTAAATATGAACTAACTTTTGAGGTGACAAAGTTCGTACACTCATTAGTAGATTAACTTGTTCTTACTTAAAGACTGAATTAAAAGATTTACTGTTCTAAAGTTTTAAATAGATCGTTATATATCAAATCAAATATTATAAAAAACTACTTCTGAATATATAGTTTGTTTTCATATCAACAGTTTCAAAAAATTCCCAAATAAAACTATACGCAAATTTACTTTATTTATACAAATTTCACGCAAAGTAAATGAGTATTTTGCAGTAAAGTTGTAATCGTATTAGATAAAACAAAGTAAAACCAAAAGAAAGTTACAGTAGATCATTGTAACAGTCAAAATCTAGCAAGTTACAGGTGTCCATTAGAACTGTGCAGGGATATGTAGATTATATATCTGTATTTTCTAAACTTTGCTTAACTGAAATTTAAATAAAATTACGCGGCAATAAATCGATTTATTATAAAAAATCAATTATATCATCAATTCACAAGAATATAGGCTCATAAAAATGAAAATATTCATGTATATTATTAAATAATTCCTAATTTTTTAAGTAGTGTTACATAAGTTAAAATCGTTAAATACAAATTCTTTAACCTACTACAAATTGCCTTACAAAAAAAATATTAATGATGATATTTTAAACAAGGTGATCACCTTGCCTTAACTTGTATATGCTCAATCGAATAATCGATTGTTGTACAAGAAAACTACAATTCCATCATACAAATTCTCTTTAGAATTTTTTGATGGCATTTCTTCTTTACTTTGATGCAGAATAATGATAAAAATCAAAACAAACGTCAAGTGCTATATATATATAAATATATGTATGTACTAGTGGACCCCTGTACGCACTTCGTTGTTCATCGCATCTCGCAAATGAATATTTTCCTCCGAACGCAATTTCTTTTGACTAAATCTAATGAAATTCAAGCGTTCGGTTTGTATTTTTGCATACATGTCAAAATAATAAGCGTTGACAGTACAAAATTTGATTCTTTTCATTCTGTTGCTTCATGATACGATACGAATATTATTATTTTTTATTTCATTACTTTTATTTTTTCCAAACTTAAAAAAAAATCATTCAAAATGTAAAATAAAATTTATCACAATTGGAAAAATGGTTTACATTCCAATAAAAAATTATTTTGAAAAGCACTTATTTGTTTATTTTTTTGTTTCTACCCAAATGCTCATAACTCAACTACCATTTGAAAAAAAAATTTGCTTAAAACCTGCGTCTGGTTAATGCCTTTCATTAAAACAGAAAAATTATCAGAATCCGTAAAGCAGTTTGCGAGAACACCTGTGACTCACAAAAGCACCGCTCGCCAATTGTATATATATGCTGACATGATAGAAAAAACTTTGTATTTGAAATCAAATTACCAACTCTTCATTTATTTTGCACATCTAGGTGCATGTACAATATTAGCGGACATGTCCCAATCGAATCCCAAGTTTTTCATAAGAAGTGGCCATCTGCTAGTATACAGCATATTGATTGCAAAAATCAAGCATATCGATTGCACATTAACTTAAAAAAAAATATATATACTTAATATTGCATTAACTGTTAGTTGCAATTTCATTTTAGTAGCTCTTCAGCTTCAGATTGTTATTAAACATGCGGTGGCCATCTGACAGAAGCAGCTCATAATTAAGTATTCCAGAAGTGACAACAACGTCAAATAACCACACATCATGTGGCCATGGCTCCTGCAAAAGCCACACTTACGCATACATTCACAGCACATATATTAAAAGGAGGCGTTGCCAACGTTGCCATTCATGCAAAAACTTGAACAAACACAAAAGACATGGCGTTGCCAGAGTAACAGGCACCAGCTCATTATATCCTGTAAATTATGGTAAGGGAGTATATATTATGTTTGTATGTAATGTGTGTAAAACCACAGAGTTATCCCTATTGCGCTCAGGGCGACAAGCAAAAGGCTTTGGCAATTTTAGGATTCAAACACCTTGCATTTCGTTGATTAAACTCATTTTTTTATGATGCTTTCTTTGTCAGATAATTTATTAATTATAAATCAATTTAACATCATAATTATTAGGGATTAACTACTATGGCGACATGATCATTCCACAATGCAATTAAAATTGCAAACATATTCATTCATTCAACATTTTTAAGCTTCCATTTTTGTATTTAGTTATTATAAAAGGTGTTCTATTTAGTGTTCGAGTTTGTACGATCGAAGGTCAAATTTCATTCAAAAAAAGAGTGATATTTAGTAATATTTTTAAAATATTGAATACTATTATTTGGCCGATGATGCTGACTTTTGTACAAAAACAATCTGTTTGAGCGAAGCTTATGTTCTCTACAGGACATAGAAGATTCGCGTGACGTTAAGAAACTATTACATCCGCAACAAGTGACTGTTTGATGGAGCTAGGAAACTATCAATATTGGCTCCCATCGATGGCTTTCATTGTTTAAGCTTAAATTATCCATAGATTCGATGATGTTAAAAGTAATAATGCAGTTCGATATTTAGGAAAATAAAATTTAAGTTTTAAAATTTCAGGCGTAGGGGTTAAATGAGGCCTATTATATTCGAGCATTGTTTCTTTAAGTTGATTTAATCGTAATGGCTATTATTTCACTTGGGTTTTTTTTTATTTATTAAGTCTTCTCATATAAGAACTGCCAATAAGTTTAAAAATCTTAATGATAACTAAGTTTTGTTAACAGTTTTTTCCTAACTGGTCTGCGATAAAACGTCCCTAAAACTGCATTTGCTAGGTTGGAAGGTCCTTTCGGTGAAGATGGGATCGACTGCTGAGCTGCGTTAGATGGCTAGGGTGCGAGGAAAGCTTACTGAGGTAGTTTTCCTTGAGTTCCAAAAATGCGTTTATGACTGGTAGAATGTTCAAGTCTCTTTGGACAGTATTTATAAATGTTTTTAAACAGCAATAAAAGTTTACTGAATTAAAAACATATCGTTTCTAAATGCAACGAAGTTTTATAAAAACTTCCATTTTTAAAGTTAAAAACTCTTACAAGTATGCCCAATTTCAATAATTTTAGTATTTATTTTCAAAAATTTGAGATTGTACCATAAATAAGTGAAATAATAAGACCAGCCAGCCAAAACTTTAATTAGGTTGAAACCGATGGATTCCTTTACTACTTAACGCCGTTAGGTCGGTTTCAAAAGTGGTAGACTTGTAAATTGTAACATAATTATTAGATACAGCATAAATTTATTAATAAGGAATAAACAGGGCATTACATTACAGCCAAAAATGGAGAAGTCAGTGATATTTTGAACATCATTGTCATCCTTGATGACACCTATAGATGTTGTCTTTGTGTCCCTGCTTTTCAAGCTGCCTAAGTCAAAAGCTGCTGGATCATTTATTTGTAATTTAACGTTACGAGCCTTGCCATGAAAAACACTCCTTTTTTATATGTTTACGAACAATGCAATTCTAAAAACACTTCAGTTTCCTGGGCAACGGAAATTCCCGTAATTACTTTGCTTCTGAATAGCAAAAAAATAGCATCAAATCCAGAAGCATATTATCCTATCTGTCAGTCTTCTTTCAATTCTAGTCAAAGTTTGGTCAAAAAGATTGTTCAACGCAATTTTTTTTAAATCTAACCACCAATTTGGAGTTATAAAAGGACACGTCAACATCTTTAAGCGTTTAATGTGAGGGAGATGTGCTGTCTTGCAATTTGTTTCGTTAAAAAAGGTGTCAGAATTTGGCAGATTGAAGTTTTGGCAATGGTTAAGGGTTTGTCTTCTTACCCATACTTTACTTTCTGAAAAAAATTACCGCTTGACGATCTTAAAGAAACGTTTTTTCGTCGTTTCTCTATAACTAATTTATGGTACATCTACGATAAGTTCTTATGGATCGAAAATGGCGCATGCTGACAATAGAGCTCGCAGATTAAGTTTATCATTAAATCCGACAAATCTTAATCGTTAAAAGATGATTGAAGAAGAAAGCGATCAGCTGATGTTTGGTCATGAAGCCAACCACTTCCTTTTCTATTCGAAACAAAGTATCTTGAAGTAAGACTTGATAAATTCAATATTAAAAAAGATTTCTTCCTCTTTGATGTAAGCAAGCGATTTACAAAACAATAATAGTCCATACTTGGAGATAAGCAACTCAGAGTTATGGAATCTAGCTCGGCATCCTTTACGATTTCAGACATTGCCTTGTACCACGACCTCCATCTGCATACAGGTAATATTCAAAGTAGCAAATAAGTTAAAAACTTAATTGATAAAAACCCAAAAGGGGACTAAAAATACGTACTAAACGATATTATTATTAATATAAAAATAAATAGTAATATGTTTATTTAAAGCAAAAAGTTCAGATGAATTAAGGAATACTAATAAATTTGTATTTTATATTTATTTATAAAATGAAACAAATTCAATCACAAGTTGACTTTAAACGTATAAAGTTCTTTCATTGTTTAATAGAAATGATAATTATAATGCGAAAAGTACACAACGTTCCCCTCTCAAAAACAAAATCAAAGCAAAATAAATATAAACAAAAAATTCCAGCATAATTATATCAGCTTGACTGAGCCTGACTTATGTTGAAAGTTACTTTGCGAAAAATCACACCAGGTTTCCAAACCCCACAACACACACACACACACATAACACACACAGTCCCATACATTCAATCATATAGTCAATCGGACTGACAACACATTGAATGAGCCGACAAGAACACCAGACAATGGTTTCCTGATTGCTTGAACGAAAGGAAATGATGAAAGTCCAAGCATACACATGTTCCCATTCTTATACAAGGATGACTTAGTATGTGTGTGTGTGTGTGTGGGGGTGGGTGGGTGTTGTTATTATCTGTATTACCTTTTAACGGGAAACAGCTATTTGATGGCTGGAACAAAAAAAAAAGGAGAAAAAGAGGAAAAAATTGATGTTTCTGAACATAAAACATTTTATGGCATTTTGAAAACTTGAAAGCGGCAGTCAATCAATGTCTGGAAAACGTTGCAGCACACATGCACATGCCTGTACAGGAATGAGACATCTGGAGTGCATAAACGAACCACAAGAGATGAAAACTTGAAGAGATTTGTGCTAGTAATCGGCTTAAATTACGTTCGTTGTGTGTATTTGGTGAGTTAACGTTGTCTGGTAGCAGACATAAAACGGATGATGATGATGGCCCATATTTCAAGTTGGAAACGACTATGAAATGGCGAAAGGAGACACCTGTGGCAGGTAGAAGGCCGTGGAAAGGCCTTTTGTGTTGGCAGCAGAAAAACAACTTGAGCATGGTTTGTTTATCTTTTGCATTTTCGTAGCAAAAAAGGATTCAATTCATTCAATTGAGAGCACTCTACTGAGTTTGGGCAGAAATCACAAATTAAATTCGATTTTAATTAAAGTCAAGTGTTAGTACAAACAGGTAAGAGCAAAAATCTACAGTGCTGTTATAATCAGATAAGGCTTTGGTTGTCAAAACTAGTGTTTATGTAATTGAATTTGTGATACTAATATCTACAATTTTCGAACAATAAATTAAATATTTTTTCTACGAATTGTAATATTGCATAAGTAAATACTAATTTTAAGGCTTTTGTGGTACATTTCTTGTTTGACTTTTCAAACAATTGTTATTAGTTTTTGCATTTCCAATAAATTTCCAATACATTGACATTGTTTGTAAAATGTATAAAGAGAGAGAGTTTAGCTAACTTCACACAGTAGTATCAGCAACTTTTAATGCAATATAATAAATATTAAAAAATTGTTTTAATTAAAAAATAAAAAAACATGAAGTCAACCACAAAGCTTAAGCTCCAAAGACAATTTCATAAGAAATTGCTGCAGCACAGCGAATAATCCTTTAAGAAGTGAAATCTTGCAACAGCATTTGAGAAAATTTGCAATTATACATAAACTTAGCTCAATATATGCAGTACACATTACGAAATTTGTTCGCTTAAACAATAGAAGCAAATTCAAGCAGTACTATGCAGATGTTCTTATACATCATATAGTATATCAAGGCGAAGTGATGGGATTGCATGCCCACGCAACAGGTACAGTCAACAATTGAATTGATACTTGAATCGCCTACAACTAATAATAAGGTATCCAATTTTTGATTTCATAAATATTACATAACAAACTTTATTATTTTCTTAAATTTCAATATTTTTAAGAAAAATATAAATTTATTAAATTGCAATTACGTTTTAATATACTTTCAGCATATAAACTTACGCAGACGTTGACATTACTGACAATTCCGATTTTTCTTTCATAAAAATGTTACAAGAGGCATAAAGGTCTTCAAAATCGAACCAGTCGATTGAACAGAAAAAGTTTAATTTCCAATAAACTTGCGCACTTTCTCTACATCAACTAATTAAGAGTGAGGAAAAAAATTTTCTAAAATTAAGAATTAAAATTATTTTTGTGAGCATCAAAATTTTGGATAAACATTATAAACCAAATTATTTGAATATTTTCCAATATTAATAACAAATAAAAATGAAAATATTTTTGGGATTTTTAATATTCGCAGAAGTTAAAGTTACAAACAATTCTAATTTGTTTTTCTATGTTCCATACCAAAATTACAAAACCTTATTTAATGAAGCTTCTCGAACTTCCAAAGCCAACAAAACCGATTGAACGGAATGAGTTTATTTTCCAATAAACTTGCGCACTTTTTCGGCAATAAAAAGTGCTCGATTCAAGTCCACAAATTAGCTAAATTAAATGTATACTTAAGTTTTAAACTATTGCCACTTATAATAGGCCTTATTAATGATTTAATTAAACAAGAAATCACTCAAGTACTTAAGTAAGTCATAAATTGTGCATCAATTTTTTATGAATACGCGCAGACCTTGTAGAATCGCGGTATACACACAAACATCCCAACAACAACAATACAAGTGATATGTGTTTATTTGTTCATTAAATAAATCGAAATTTTCGAAACTAGGCTATTTCCATGATCACAATTAAAATTGTTTAAAGTTTCCCTTGAAATTCGATGGATTATTTGACAGCCAACAAAAAAATTGAATTCAAAGAGATTTCTGGCACATCACTCAAAACCCATCAAAAAATGTTGCAATTTATTGCGGTTTTGCAATTTGAAGCTCGCTCGAAAGTATGCTATGCTGAAAAATTCCCAACTTTGTAATGAAATTAATATTT
Source organism: Chymomyza procnemis (assembly GCA_035046065.1). Classification (NCBI taxonomy): domain Eukaryota; kingdom Metazoa; phylum Arthropoda; class Insecta; order Diptera; family Drosophilidae; genus Chymomyza; species Chymomyza procnemis. The sequence goes on along the minus strand of JAWNOJ010000013.1, from coordinate 24,518,234 downwards.
TTATTATTAAAATATTATGTAGTAGATATTCATAAATATATAGTTAAATATGCTTATAAACGTCATTGAGTTGGTTGGCCAAATTGGCCTGTACTTTACGGTTTTCACTGTCACGGGCAACAACAACAACAGCGAAGCGAACGAAAAGCGAAATTATTTGAGCTGTGCACAAAAAACGGAAAAAACTGTGCAAATTGAAGCCGTCCGTAATTTGCTCCAAACGCTTGGAACAACGCACAAAACTAAACTGAACAGCAGCCAAAGAGACTCTAAGCAACAGGAGCCAAAACAAAAAGCAAGAGAAGGATTCAACTTATGGCCGAACGCATTCGGAAAGTTTCGGAGGTTTTCGGTTTGTGAAGCAGCCAACACGCCGCAGAGCCATGGCCTAGAAAATGCAGTGTTTGTGGGCAAAAGTGTGGGTGCATGAAGAGGCGGGCGCAGACAGGGCAGGTGAGCTAAAGTTGAGCACGCGCAAGGGCAGGCATAGTTGTGTGCAAAAACGGGAGGGGGGCGGAAGGTAAATGAGGCGGCAGTTTGTCTACGCAAAAGCAAATAAAACTGTTGCACTTGAACTTCATTGCCTTGAAAATGTATGTGTATGCGTGCGCGCGTGTGTGTGTTTGTGCTCATATCTATTGTGGGTATGGCCCTGAAACGCGTATGTGTGTTGTGTGTGTGTGTGTGTGTGTGTGTGTGCTTTGCTGAAAGTGAAAGCAGCAACAGGTTGCGCTTTAGTGGCAAAAACAATAGAAGGGCAAGAGACAGAGACACAATCAGAGAGAGCGAGCATAAAAATGAAAAACAAAAATATGAAATTATTAAAGTGTTACACGACTGCGGAATGCCCTTAAGCAGCTTTGAAACCATTGCAATTGTAATTGTAATTGTAATTTTAAAATATAGTGTATTTAACAAAGAAACTATGATTTTTATTTAATTTCCAAATATATAATGAAAACACAAAAAATAATTATGTTAAATATGGCAAAAAAAATGACGATTGTATGATAAGAAAGAAAGATTGATATAGAGCAGCTATGTGCAGCCCTTGAGCTCGCTTTGGTGCCTTCTTATGTACATAATTATTTGTGGTTTTACACATACGCGACGTCTCGTGCAATGGGAGCTCTTGGTTTTGATTTACGACTATTGATCAGTCGATATACAGCAACTATGAGCAACCCTTGAGCTTCCGAGCGAAAACAGCTTATGAGCTTTCACATGTACACATATAGAGCTTTTATGCTGTACATATACGCGACAGCTCATACCCAACCAAAAAGCAATAATGCATTTGCTTGCTTACACAAGTTACACTGGAATGAAATGACGAAAAAAATTTTGTTATATATTATATATATTATATATTAAAAAGTGGGTTTGTCATTTTTAACTTTAAAAATGCAAGTTGAAATAAAACACACTAAGATTGCGAGTTTCGATTGAACTTCTATTTCAAAATATAGTTTGGTTTATGCCAGTATGTGTGTAATAAATCAGAACTTGATCCGAAGCAGAAAATTTTTGATAACTTTGCAGCACATCTGGGGCGGTATGTTGGCCATAACTTCACGAATGGTGTCTATGAAATGTTCAAGAGTTTGTGGATTATCGGCATAGACTCGATCTTTAGCGTAGCCCCACATTATTTGCATATGAGTTATTTTAGTCGAAGGCCCTAGTAGTTAAGTGCTAATTAAAACACTATGCTATAATTTTTTTTTAGTAAACCAAAAAGTTTAGTTAACCAATTACTTTGAGGATAAAAAAGCTGAATAAGTATGAATATAAAAAAATTTTAGGTTTTAATTTTTCTGGATGATTTGTTTTTCATTTTATGCTTTTACTTTAGTCTCACAGGAGATCCTATATTCTGATCAGAATTTAATTATTAATTAAATAAATAGCATAGGTTTTATGGCAATCAAAAAAGCTGAATTTTGGTAAAAAGTTGCTTTATTTAACTAATTCGAAATTCAGCAATTTATTTAATTTATGGTTAACGCGTTTTCAAAAACATTGAAAATTTCTAACACAGAAGACAATTGAGTTGAATTTGTACAAAAACCCCACAATTTTGATGTATTAAAAAGTAGGTATTATGAGAAATACTCTTATATTCACACATACATATTGTAAAGGGTAACAGATTTCGACTAAACTCGATAAAATTTTTTGCCACATAGCATGACCTTCACTTTCGTTGACTTTCTGGTCATCAAATATGCTTTTCACTATCTATGTCGCATACGTTTTAGCAAAACCAAAATACCCTTTAATCTCATAAATAACGAGTATAAGCCTTGCATACTTTGCGGCTGGCTCATAATATATACGGTTGTAGCGTGTGCCACGACCTGCCATGCGATATCATAAAAATGTCAACACCAACGCGACGCAATCAAAGTCATGGCAGCTGCTAGTTAGCGTTATTTATAAAGCAGCCCATAAAAAAAAAAATGGTTAGGGAAATTTTATGTTTCATAGCTAAAAATAGCCAACAATAAGAGAGTTTTTCGCTGTGGAACAACATTTTCATTTGATTAAAGGGTTTTTCATTTTTGCTTTGACTAAAGGTCGCATACAGGAAGAGCTTTTAGTTTATCGAGTTTTATTTAATTGAGTTTGATGCAGCTTATGTGACACACACACACACACGGAATACTAGGGAGTTGCATAAAACTCAATTTGTTTATGCCCAGTAGCCGCAAAGATGATGTTTATGGTTGGGAGTGAAATGTATTTCTGGCATATAGTTATAGTCCATAAAAGTATAGTTATAGTACAGTATGATTTAAGTATAAAACAGTAAATTTTTTAATAAAAAAATGCTATGCTTTGAACGATTTGAAGCAGCTGTACAGACACTGCACAACTAAATCAAAATATGAAACTTTATTATTAAAATAAATGCTTTATATGCAGCTTATTTCGTCACTATTTTCGAATACTTTCGATTTTATGTCGATTTGGTTTTACATGCTTCCCTTTCCACATACTTTTACGATAACTTCCTTTCTTGCGATAAATTTATAAATATCCCTTATTCTATCGATAAATTCTACTATGGTTCAATCCGCTGCCTGCAAAAGAAACATGAGCAATATGTTCCTACTTGCTTTATTCGATTCCGAATTCCCAAATTAGACGATTTCACAATACCGCACTTTATTTGAGAATATGAAGTTTATAGAATTATATTACAACAGTTTGTTGGCAGTAAAAAGAAAGATTAAATTTATTAGTGATCTTTCCAAATGCTTTTTGTAAAACTAAAACTAAGCATTAAATGATTTAATGAAAGAGTAAAAAGTATCTGAGAAGGATTTCGCGTGTTTTACATAATTCAGCGAAAAAAAACGTTACATTTATGTTTATATTTTTTTACAAACAATGTTTGGGCGTACTTTTTTCTTGCTACAGTAAGTAACTGCTGAATGGCACCATTAAAGATTGAAGTTAATTATTCTATTCGATATTTTTGCGATTTTATTATTATTATTTATTTAATTTCAATGTATGTTATTTGACGCAAAATTAATTTGATTTAAACAAAAAAGCTTACGCAATTTTATTCCATGCTTTATTTATTATACATTTTATTTACATAAATATTGTATATCTAACTTTTTTTTATTCCATTCAATCACGACTTCGACTTTTTTTCATGAGTTTATGTAACGTTGCAATCCTGCTAATTAAACCGAATAAAACATGCGGATTGGCGAAATTTGAGCCCAAAACTTTCGGTTTTAAAAGCAAACATGTGGATTCCGAAATGGTAGAACGCCTATTATGCAGTAGTTCCAATTTGCGATTGAAATTTAGACTGCCGATAACGCTCGCTTAAAGCAAAATGTATGCAGGTTCCGAGTAAGTTTTCTCGCTTCTACTACTGCTCCGGCTTCATCACTCATACGGCATAGGAAACCTTACGAAAAATGAGCCACAAATGCTGTTTCAAAATATTGTTTTCCTTTTTTAGACTACATTGTATCCAAGTCAAGCAATCAAACGTGCTTGTAGAGAAATAACACAAGTTCTACCAAAGTCGAAAGAAAGGGAAATTAGAGATTCTCTAAAAGAAATAATATTCAATTTAAAAATTAACAATTTAAAATAATGACATCTTATAATTGTTGATTTTTAATATGAAAACTATCTTTATTTTAAGTCTACTATATTTTATTTGAGTTGTAAGTAATCTTCTTCAGATTATCTTCTGTCACTTCCTTAAGTATGCGGATAATGTTAAACTTTCTATGAACTACAACGATTCTAGTAAAAAGATACTTCTTAAACTATATTGCAATAGAAATCAAAATACAATTTTATAACGCTATAGAGTTGGAACGCATCCATAATGTTTTCAATGTTTTCTTTGATCAAAAACTTAAATTTAATAATCATATTATCAATAGTGTAAATAAAGCTAGTGGAAAGGCACTTGGATTTATAAGGCGGTGCTACAAAGATTTGAATAAATTCTTAAACATTGAAATTGCTGTATGTTGCACTCGTTCGTTTCTGCATTTGAAGCTCTCAATACAATTACTATCAGGAATTGCTTGAGTCGGTGCAAAACCAATATTTATTTTATGCTCTTAGTAGCTTAAATTGGCATGCTAGCCTTTTTTGTTTTAAGTTTGCCTTCCCTTCATGATTGTACAACATATTATTTATGAAAAAGCTCGTACATCATTGACTTCTTAACAAAGTTTTTTTTGTCACTCCGTTCAGAGTAACTTGTAGTTATCGATCTCTTCACTACGATTTTGTAGTTACCTTGATAGCTTTTGCATCTTATGCTCTTACTTTAAAAAGCTTTATTATTTCCTCTCTTAGAAACGATCAGCTTCAATGCTGATCGAATAGAAAACTAAAATTACTTAATCATTCACTTCGTTTTTCAATACTTGCATCCTATATGCAACTTTAATCCAACTTTATGCTTATGTATTCTTATTCTTTAAGTGCATTCCGTTTAAATATTTAATAATAAACAATAAAGAACTTAAGTTTCTCTTTGAAAAACAATGGCAATATTATATCGTAATCTAAAGCACACCAAAAATAACGATATTTGAAGCACTCGAATAAAACTGCTACAGTGCGTATACTTAATGTAATTCGAACGAACGCTCATAAGTATGCTACAATTTTCCTTTTTATAGCTACAAACACAAGCCAAACATCAAAATATTTACAAAAAAAAGGAAAAGGCATTGAAGCATTCATATGCTCCAAGCACAAGCTACTAGCGCACACATGCGTAACCAAGTGGCTGGCAGTGGATATGGAGAAGTACTAAGATTTTTGCTCTGGTTTGGTGGTCAGTTGGTCTGCTGCACAGCGTGTCGGACTTGAAACATGCGCCACAGTAAAAATGCCATATAAAAAAAAAAAAAACAACAGAAGCAACACCACTGCTGCCCACATCTATGCCAGTTTTATGCAGAGTTTATTAGCCCAGCAGAGTTGCCAGCTGGGAGATTAGGCAAAGGCAAAAGCAAAAAGTTCACTTACCGTCAGGGCAATGCCCACGGTGGCTGAGAATGAGCCCAGACGAAATTCGCCCGTATTGTATTTGACAAGAAAGGAGGTTTTGCCCACACCCGAATCGCCCAGCAGTATCGTTTTATGATTGACCGTATCATCGAAAGGCTGCAAATGTGCGGGTGCCTGACGCATATCGACCTCATCGTAATGATACGAACGCCAGCCATCATCGTAATCATCCTCCAGCGCATAGTTCTCATTGCCATAGGCATACATTTGAAGCGCTTCACGCGAAGGTCGATAACCGGGATAGCCGCTGGGCGAAGCCGTGCGCTGCACCGGCGCCATAAGTTCCTCATTATGATGTAGCAGCGCGCTGGGTATGGGTGCTGCCGGCGGATTGTAGCAACCATCGCCAAAAGGACGTCGCCGCAGCTCCTCAATGCGCGCTTGTGTGGTTTCCGCATCCTCAAAAACATCATCGCTCATGCTGCTGGCATCATCCGGCAACGTATTCATGGTTTGTGTCTTGGCTCAAAGCGTAAGCTTTTGTATAAGTAGCAGCAGCTTTTATCCTGTGCTTACTCTCTCTCTCTCGCTCTCACTCTGTAGCGCGCGCTCTTTGGCTTGTTTATGACTTTGACATTTGTCAACAACGGCTGCCCGGTTTTTTATGGCGATTTTTGTTCAATGAATCAACGCATGTATGTGCCCTGCAGGCTCGCTTATTATTATTAGTTAGTTATTTTATATTTAATTTTAAATTAGCATTCCCTAAACGTAGCTTCGTTAGTTGGCATTTCAACGCTTATTAAATTGAACTTGGTATTTGTTTGGTTTGGTGTTTTGTTTAAAGCCACTAAATTATTTTTTTTATATTTGTAAAAATTAAATTAGCAAAAGCTTACATGTTTATTTCATAATGTTTTTTTTGTTGTATATATAATTATAAATAACTTGGTGCTTGTTTTTTATTATTAGTTAATTAAATTAATTGCAAAATATGCTATAATAGCCTTTAATTATTTTAATTATTTATTTGGTGTCTTGGTTGCAGTTGCTTGGTTTAAATCTTAAAGCTTCAATTGGTTTTGGTTTTTGTCTTTCATTTTTTTTAATATAATTTATGTCTTTAAATATTGCGTGTTTGTTTTTATTTGGTGTTTGGATTCTTTTTGTTGTTGTTGTTGTACGTATCACAGCATATTAATAATACGAAAAAAAAAAGTAACGTATTAATTAGCAGCAGGCTAACGCTGTTTTTGGCCAAATGCAGCCGTAATCGCAATGGCGACAATACCAGGCGATAATCAACAGACGCACACGCGTACACAGAGGGCACAAGTAGCGGGGCCGCTGCACTGCATCCGTTGTGTCGAGCTCGTTGTATGCTGATGTCTTCATTTCTTTTTGTTATCTAGCAAACACTTTGGCAATGGCATCCTGCTGCCAGCAGCACATCACATTCATCGACCCAATCTATGACGACAAAGGCGGCAACAACAAGCACACGTTATCCTTTGTGGGTCACACATTGTGCGTGCGCGTGTATGTGTGTGTGTGTGCGCGTGCGATTGTATGTGTGCCAATGAGTGTTTCACATTTTGCTGCTTTGGCAATTATTATTATTTTTGGGCACAATTATTTTCACGCCCTGGTGTGCGCCTGTATCTGATTTGTGTGTGTGTGTGTGCGTATGAGCGGCTGTTTTGAGCAAGGCTTTATCACATTATTGTTACTATTATTATTATTATTGTTTAGATTTTGACACACACTTGAACTAAGCACAAATTGCAAATTTAATATATTCTGCTAGCGTTTGGTGGCCTACACAAGCGCTCTATTACAGCTAAAGTGTGGAAATTCATTGACAGTTTAAGTGGAGCCGTGCAAAAAAAAACACACACACAAAGAGCGCAGAGCGTCATTAAGCCCATGCGCATGTGCAGTTCTGTCAGCAAAACTGTTTATGCTTAATAAATTTAATAGTTTAAAACAATAAAGTCGCTGAGAGCGTTTACTTATTTGTCTAACACTTTTTTGGGTTTTGTAAATATTTGCAAACTGTCGCAATTTTGTTTGTTTTTTGCAACAAGTTGGCAGCCCATAAGCAACCGGCTGGCAACGCCACTGTGGCCAACTTATCGTTGCACACTTATCGATAGCCATACAATAATCGCTACACTTTTTTCATCCCTAAGCAAGAGTTTGCAAGTGAATTTTATTGTTTGCGTGCAATTATTAAATTTAATTTAACAAATAAAGTATTAAATGCACTTTAAACAAAATTTCAACAATTCATTTAAACTGTTGCGCACAAATGCTAGCATGCGCCTAGACTAGCAACGCATCGAAACTTCCCGAAAAGTACGCAACGAGCCACAATCGGCTCGCTCGGTGCTCTCTCTCGTTGCACGCAGCATTTTCCATTCTATTTCCTGTGCGTGCGTAAAGCAGCGTAGAACGCTCGTAAATATTGTTTATTTATTTACAATAACAAAAACAACGGCGCCTAGTGTGCACTGCATGTAAAGACGTGCAGCAAGTGTTTATTTAAATCTTAAAGTTATTAAAAAAAGGCGTTAAAATTGGTAAAGTGGACGGCACCATGGGCAGCTCGGACGATCGCGTCTATGCTGCCGAGAAAATTATACAAAAACGCGTTAGAAAGGTAAGTGCGCAAATGTTGTTAAAACTTCAATTAATAACAAAAACAACAACAATTGCATGCTATGTGCGCAGCACACAATTTGTACAAGGTCACATGTCCTTTGAAACATGAGTAAAGTTAATGATAGAGGCCATCTGCTAGCGCAGCTGCGCTGCGGGTGCTGCAACAACAACCACCATTTGCGCCTGTAACTTGTGTTGTTTTTGTTATTGTACGTCGATTCGATGGAAAATCAATTAGTTGTCTGTGAGCGCGCGCCAAATATTGCATGCACTGCAGCTGCAGCTGGCGCTAAGATACCATCTTACTCTTACCTATTTTAAAATAATGCATTTCTTGCTACAGGGCGTTGTGGAGTATCGTGTCAAGTGGAAGGGCTGGAATCAGCGTTACAACACCTGGGAACCCGAAGTAAATATATTGGATCGTCGTTTAATTGACATTTATGAGCAGAGCAATAAATCCTCAAATACGCCTAACAAGCGTGGCATTAAAAAGAAGGAGAAAGAGCCCGATCCAGAGCCTGAATCTGAGGAAGATGAATACACATTTATTGGCGAGGATATTGAAGCATCATCACAGCAGGCAAGCACATCAATTTTAGTCGACAGCGATAAAAAGGAGAAGGATAAGGATAAAAAGCATCATCATCACCATCATCATCATCATCACAACCAAAGCTTAAAGACCGAGCGTAGTAACAATCGTCGCTCTGAGTCACCGCACTTGCATCAACATGAAGCCAAGCGACAGCGCATGGAGCACAGCTCGTCTTCGAACAGCAGCTTTACACATAATTCATATGTTCCCGAAGCTGATACAAATTCCTCAAGCTCTGAAGATCAGCCCTTGATGGGCAGCAAGCGCAAAGCTGAAGTGCTTAAAGAATCTGGCAAAATTGGTGTGACCATTAAGACTTCACTTGACAGCCCAATACCATTGTCTAAACAGACTGCAGCAGCACCGGAGCAGCAGCACAAGTCTGTAGAAACAACGTCTACAACACTCAAGGCAGACTTATTGCCACAATTGCAGGCCCAGAATGATATTGGCGCAGTTACTGCTGCTGCTGCAGCTAATACCGAAGAAGATGAAGAAGAAAGCGCAGCAGCTGCTGATAACAATAATATACCCAAACTTGGCGGAGCTGTGTGCTTGGCACAAAAACAACAAATCACACCATTGTCGCCCAGAGCGCTACCACCACGCTTCTGGCTGCCACCCAAGTGCAACATATCCAATCGTGTAGTTATTACCGATGTTACCGTCAATCTGGAAACGGTCACAATACGCGAATGCAAAACTGAGCGCGGTTTTTTTCGTGAACGCGATATGAAGGATGGCTCCTCGCCAATGGCTTAAGGCGCTGGCGCTCTCTGAAACACTGTACATAGAAATTGCAGAAGCAGACAAAAAAAAAACAAAATCCAAAAAAAAAAACGCCCAAAAAATCCATGCTAAATGTTGCAAAGCATTTTTCTTAATTAATATAACTTATTTATTGTATTTATTTATAGCTCTTAGTCTGTAGATTGTTGTTTTATTACAATGTTTATAGTTATGACAATATGTGCCAAAGCTGTTGTAAAAGTACTTGGACTTTTACGGCAGCTTTTGACCATTTCTCATAGCCTAAAATCCAATATGAATGTCTTGTAGTTTAGCAAAGTATTTGTACGTCATTTAATATACAAACATATTAATATATGGTATATATTTTTTTATACAAATTTGAATCTGATAAAAGATAATAACTCGGTACACATCCACAGCGAAAATTAAGCAAATGTTAATAACGCTTGATATATATATATATACATATATACACACGTAAATTAGAAATGTTGCCTAAGCAGCTATTATAATTATGTTTTTTTTTTTAATAATTATCATTATTGATGCCAATATGTATTTTGCATTAAACATTGTTTAAAAACATTAACACATATATATTACACCAAAATTAGGCTTGATGTGCTTTCCAATATTGGAATTGTTTCTCTAGCGCTGACTGATTTATAAAAGCAGAAAAAAATTAACATTTTAGAACATAGTTGCAACAAAACGTTGCTTATTATTTACAATATATTTATATCAGTAAAACAATAAGTGCTTCATTTATGCGCTGTACATGTATTTGGGGTTTTCGTTTTATATTTTTTTTTGTAAATTGACTTAAAGTTATTATTATATTAAAACTGCTAATACAGACTGCACATAAATGAAGCACTTTGAATAAAACATTAGTTACTTTGTTTTTTTTTATATATCATAATAAAACGCACACTTTTATTTGAAACAATATAAACGCGACCTGAGTACACTGTAATACATTTTGTAGCACTTTTTGAGTATCCATAAATAACAAAATATTCGGGGAAATTCAATAACTTGCAAATGTTAACAAAGCATTACTTAATGTTTTTTATATATGTGTAAACATGCGTAGTATTTATTGCCTAGTTTTAGATGCAGCTCTTATTCCATAGGCAAACATTTTAAGGCTTCGGACAGTATCAATTGTACATAAATAAAATACTTAGAAACAAACAAAAATTGAGTTTGCTTTATTTTTAAAAAATTTGTTGGAGTATTGAGCAATTTTGTAAATATTCAATTCTGAAGTTAACGAAAATATCAATGCCGACATATTGCTCTTGGTTTCTTGAACTAAGACTATTTCTAGCTGCTCGCCACTTATTTATAAGTAAATTGTTGTTAACGTTTGAGTCAGTTATATAAATATTCAATTCTGGAGTAAATGAAAATATCAATTTTGATATATTGCCTCTAGATTGCCTACACTAATCCTATTTCGATCTGATAACGTCCCACGTCCTCAAGCAGGTCGCCACTTGTTTATAAACGCATTAATAATTGGCGCTACTTTTTCAGGTTCATTCAAGTGCACATGATGTGTACCATCGATTTCATGATATTCGAATAGTGGATTTTTGCGTAATTCCGCCAAAGTAGCATCGAAATATTCTTTGCGTTCATAGTACGGAGAGCGTAATGCCTTTATGAACATATGCGGGCATTTTATACGCGAAGCCATTTGTAGTTCTACCTCCAGCGAAAGCGTATACAACATGGATGACTTTAAGCGACTATCACGCGCAAAGTAGTACTTGTGTGGATCTTGTGTTGAGGGTTTTATATTGCGCTGCAGCAGATATTTGCAAGCCTCTTCAGATACGGACTTTTCAGAGCCCAGATGCAAGCGTTCAACCAACTGCTCCCAATCGTAGGCAGGCGGTTCAGTACCGCTGCGCATGCGACGTTCCACTTTGAGAGAAGCCTCAACACGTTCCGCTAGTATGTCTACAATACGACTGGGACTGCGTATGGGTGGTTTCAGCACATCAATGCCTATGAACATGTCCACTTTGTCGGGAAATAGCGCGCTAAAAACAAAACCATTTATTGAGCTCATTGAATGACCCAATATGGATATTTTGTCCCAATTGTACTCTTCCATAATGCGACTTATAAGCAACACATAATCAATGGAGTGATAAACAATGCCCGCTGGCAGCCATGATGATAGGCCATGTCCCGGCGCATCTAGGCTAAGAAATGATAGATTTGATGGCAGCAAGGGTGCTAGCGTATCAAACGTACCGGCATTATCTTGCCAGCCATGCATGCCCACAATGGGACGCACATGTTTGGGACCATACCATTTACCCGAAATATGCCCCCATGGCACGGGTATAGTGATCTCATCGAACTGCAATGAAACAGTAATGTTAATAGCAAGCAACAATAGAGCGTCTAAGACTTACATGTCTGGTGTTCATTTTAAGGGATTTGGCTATGTTGCTGCTATTTCTGGTGGTAAGCTGCGCACTTGTTGTCAGGCGGCCAAGTAAGGCCAAACTCTTTTTAACATTCATAATCGCAGTGGTTTAGGCAGCTATTAAATAACAAATGAACGTACGTATGTCTGGCCGCGCTAACACTAAACTAATGGCGCGTTTATGTTTGTCATCGATGAGTCTGCGTTTTTTCAAGAATGAACTTTAGACTTTTAACGTAAATTTAAGAGATTTCACTGATATCTAAAAACTTTCGTAAGCATTGCCCTAAAAGTTTTAAAATCATATGTGTAAGTCTTGTTAGTGATGTGTTAAATGCAACAACTAACAATTGGCTCACGTGTTTCGTACTCATCGCGTGAGCGGCGCACAGCTTGATTAAACAAACAAAAAATGTAAATAATTTTTGATCTTTATCAATGAAGTTGCCTATAATTATAGCTGCATAATTAAATTATGTATTAATTATATGTTTTGACGCTGCTTAATAACGTTTTAAATTATATGGAATTTATGCTGTAGCGCTGCGTGATATTGCTGCTGCATTGCTCATCTCCAAGAACGTGTGCTCTCTGCCAACAGCTGTTTGCTTAGTTTGCGGCGGCTTTGTTTAGATTTTAGATGCGTTGTCGTTGGATTTTCGCGTTAGTAATTAATTAAAACCACACCAAAGAGCAGCACTAAAGCTATATTGACGCAAATGGCAAGCAACACATTGACAACATGCTTTAAGCAAATGTGAGTAATATTTGACCTCAAAGTTGGCAGGTCAACAAACATTTGCTGCTGGATGCAGCAGACCTTGACCTTTGAGCAAGGCTAACCGATTTAATTTTTTGCATGCATTTCACGCATATCTTAAGGTGTCTGGCTATCTTTTATTGTTTACTCTGTGTCGGTGTGTCGGTATTGTGTGTATTTTCATTTATGTTTCATTTTTATACACTAAAAAACAAAAAAAAAAAAAACAGCTGCTAATCTCTAAAGCTGATAAGATATAGCCATTTACTGATCAGGCTAAAGTTTGAATTTAGTACAGGAATTCATTTTTACCTTGTCATTTGCAGTGTCCAAACACAAAACCAATAGTAGCATGGAATCCAGCGACAATTCTACCAACAGCTATGGTGCTGTCGATCTTAGTCAGCGTTATCGCCATGCCGGTGACTTAACCGATGAACCTCCAACGCGACCTGTAAGTAATATACAAATGTGTACTTTGCACCTTGCTTTCAACGCAATAACTGGCTTTGCACTTAACATTCATACAACTTTGAAGTTTGCAACTTTATGCATGTATTATATTAACTATTGGATTTTTAGTTTGCTGAAATAAGAATACCAGTACCTTGGGGACATATATCTGGCAAATGGTATGGACCACAAAATGTGCAACCTGTGCTAGGTCTGCATGGCTGGCAGGATAATGCGGGCACTTTTGATTTGCTGGCACCACTACTGCCGCAGGAGGTAGCCTTTCTTGCTATTGATTTGCCCGGGCATGGTCTGTCTTCGCGTCTACCCGATGGCTGCTATTACAATTCAGTGGATAACCTTTACGTTATACGTCTGATAATGAAGCAATACAAGTGGCAAAAGGTCTCGCTAATTGGTCATTCCATGTCGTCAATTATTTGTTTTACATTTGCTGCCATTTTTCCTGATAAAGTTGACATGATCATTGGCATTGATGCCTTAAAACCACATCAGCGACCATATCCATCTGTTATACGCACAATGGAAACGCGTATTGATGAGTTCTTGCGCGAGGATGAGCGCAATCGCAGCAACAGCGAACCGCCCAGCTATGGCTACGATGAGCTTATCGAACGCGTCTACCTCTCAACTTTTCATTCGGTTAGAAAGGACCTCTGCAAGCATTTAATGGCGCGCAATATACAAAAATCGACAAAATATCCAGACAAGCATTTCTTCACACGAGATCGTCGTTTGAAATTCTACAACTATGCAATTGGATCACAGGAACTATGCGTAGAAATGGCTAAGCGCATACAGTGTCCCTACTTGTTTATCAAGGCCACTCAAAGTTCATACTTTGAGGATCAAAAGTACTATGACGAAGTGCTAGAGATTTTACTTAAAAAGTCGAATTTCGAATACCTAGAGGCTGATGGCTTACATCACTTGCACATGAACAATCCAGAGTCTATTATAGAGCCTATTAACAACTTTCTACAACGTTTTGGACCCGCCGCCTTGAAAGCCAAAGAGGCTAAAGAGAGCAAACTGTGATCTTGATACAATTGTTACAATGTTCTGTTGTCATTGTTTTTCACAAAAGTTTTCAAACAAGAATACTTAAAAAAACATATTATTTTCTGTTAACGCGCAAATTTTGTATAAATCCCAAAAAGCATTTAACTCTTCAATAAATTTTGTTTACAAGATTATAGTCTTAAAAAATCATTTATTTACATTGAAAAATGTACACCAAATTATGCCAGCTATCGCGATTTCAAACATTAGTTGACTAATAACAAAAGGAATTTGTTTATTGATAACATGTACATTGAGAAACTTAATCTAATCTAATATTATTTAAAGATGTTAATACAAATATAGTACATTTTTTAATGCTGTTTGTAAAAATATTATGTTTTCTTAAGCGATAGTTACCCAATTGTATATTATGTTCAAAAAGCTAACTATCCAGCTTCATAGAGATTGATAATTAATTTCGAAAATTTTGTTTCTAGAACGGACTTGAGAAATGTTGGGTTATCAGACAAAAAATACAGAGTTCTAACAATAGCAAATATACGACAATACTAACGATATTATGCTACATTTTCAAAACCTTGATTGGATTTTTAGGTATTGCGATCAAATTTGACAAAAATTTATGTAATGCTCTAAGGATACAATTTATTTATAATGTCATGGTTGTATGCGGAAAATGTAACTAGAAGAATAAAAACTCCTATTCTTGTGTGCTAAAGTTTTCCGTTGAGATTCTTGAGTTTAGTTGGCGAATGCAGTCGTTGAGAGACTTTGTTGACTCCTTCTGATGCATTTTTACAGCATGCAAATAATTAGAATTAAAATCTTTATAGCCACCTATGAAGGAAGCACAAAATAGACTAAAAACAAAATTAAGTCAGAAAAACGTAACTACAATAGTATTACCAATACCTAAATATATGGAAGTTTGTGGCAATAATTGCAGCTCTCGCCCTCTAGCCATCATTCCAAGGATTTACCAAATCAAAATAGTACAGCAATGCAATCAAAATATTTAAAAAATGCTATACATTTTTCAGTTTACTAAAGCTTATTTGAGAAAACTAAACACCACTTTTAATATACGATAATTGTTCAATAAATCATATAAATGAGATGAACATTTGACATATTTAATAATATTTTCGTAATCAAAAGATTTATTTACCCAACTGGCAATATGGTGGCAATGAGACCCATATAAACAATTTTAATAAAATATCGTGCAGCACTTAAAAGCATCGAAAAACCACCCAACACCAAGTATAGTTGCTATATCATTTAAAACAAGTTATTTGCAATATTTTTGCAAAAACAAGATGTTCAGACCTCTTGATTAGATAATTTAAAAAACTTGCAAATAGCGAGTTACTGAAAAATAAAGGGTGATTTGTAAGGAGCTTGCGAATTAGACTTTCTTTTCAGTTTATTGATTGATATATGTATATGGATATAATTTAAATAATAAAGTTAATTTCATATAAATACAGGATTCGCTGTACCTAGTTTTATCCTCGGCGCCTGCTGTTAAAGTGTTAATTTTAATGTTAATTATTAATATAAAAATGAGCACAACCTGGCATTCCTCAGCTTTCACGGCTACTTCAAATAGGTGGCTTACTCGTTATCGTAATCTTAGCAAGTTCTGTTCGCAATGTAATTGAGAACATCATTTATTTTCATAATTTATTGGGGCTCATAGACTCGAAATCATTTCTTTTATCATTCTATACGGAGTAAATCGAAATTCTCGACGTCTAGCCCTATCATTTTGTAGATCCAATTATATTTTGCACGATTCTATTCTCGTCATATACTGTAACTATGTAATAATAATATTTACGCTCCAACTCATTCTATATATTATATAAACTCATCTTGATTAGGCAAATCGGGCAACTTTGATCACTTAAGAAATGTAAAATCCTTTATGCTATTTACGGTTTCCAACTTTACATTGTCGATCCAAGTTACTAGTCAAATGACAAAATGTGATACGGTGCATATCTATAAATTATATAATATATAAATTTCATCGATCAGTGTAGGAACATAGGTTAGTCTTACATATTTACTCGTTCTAATTTAATATTTCGTACTTGCACTTATTTAATATAAGAACAACTGAACTAGTTATTCCTCTAAATTAATAATAAAAAAAATAAATAAATTATTACGAAAACAATTACGTAGAAATGGCTATTCTACCAGATCAATAGCTTGGATATCACTATGAACTCGTCAAGGTCGAACAAGTCCACTGAATAGCGCAATATAATTTCCAGAGATTTGCAGATCTTAATGTCCTTATGTCTCTTTCTTTCTTATAAAGAAAAGCGGTAGGCTCTCATATTCA
The DNA here is from genome assembly GCA_035046065.1 of Chymomyza procnemis. Lineage (NCBI taxonomy): Eukaryota > Metazoa > Arthropoda > Insecta > Diptera > Drosophilidae > Chymomyza > Chymomyza procnemis. The sequence continues at coordinate 24,501,643 of JAWNOJ010000013.1, read as the reverse complement.
GTCTGAGGGTGGGATCTTTTGTAAAATCTATAAGTGTCTTAGTTTCGAGCCACACCCGATGATACTCGTAAAAAGTGTGGTCTGCAAATACAACAACAGAAGATGTTCATTGTTTCAAACCTGGGACTTCCTGACCGATCTGTTATGTTTGTGGTAGACTTTTTGACCCAGGCCTAATTTAGGTCAGCATACAAACGTATTCGCAAAATATAGCAAAGTAAAACTTATTTTTTTAAAGTTCTTTTAATAAACTCTAGTAAATTATATATCAATAAAATATTTTTTAAGTTCTATGCTAACTTTTAAGTATTTATTGTTCTTTTTTTTGCATTAAAAAAAAACTTTAAATGTTTTACATAAAAGTAATTAATTAATTAATAGATCAGAATGATCCTTAGTGTTACCGGGTTTCTAAACCTATAATAATAACTAGATCATTAGGAACGTGAGTTTATTTTAAGTCATTTTTGATTATGTTTGTTTTAAGAGAGATTTTCCCATTTTCAAAAACAAGACTTCTGTTTTGGGTAACGCGCCATCGTTCAATTCAGACAATAAAATCCAGTTCTCTGAAGGAACTAAACTTCTGAGCTATTCCGGTCGAAAATTTGCTTAATTGACTCAAGGCAGCCTGTTTTAAAAGCGTCATTGGATTATGGGAACTGTTGGATATAGCCAGCCAGTTTTGCGCAAATTAGATGCAGAGATTAGATAATCTATAAAAAAAATACATATATAAACCAAATTTGATTATGATATCTTAAAACCAACTGATTTTTCTACAAAAACCAAGTTTTTGCAAAATTTCACCCTAGTGATTAAGAATACTAAAATACTTTTATAATGATGATGATTGTCTCCCGATTGTGACATATTTAGGAAAAATAAAACTACTGGGTGCCAAGTTTGCGTTTAATATCTTTATAAACCACGGAATTAGTCATCTAAAACTCGAGGATTTTTTTGAGGGCCAGCAAGAAAACTCTGTGAGAACTGAATCATGTCTCTGCGATAACGAAAAATTACAATGTATTTTCTAATGTAGTAAGTTGAATGCACTATGGTATTCATATCGATCGATAGACATAGACATATTAACTTCTCTAGTCATCGTGAGCTTACTTAGGACAACTTTGAGATGTCTCATGATGTAACACACATTTTCTGTTTGCATAAAGTATAAAATGGATAAAAAAAAGAGAAGTAAAAAAACAGTTTCAGCTAAGATAAGTCGCCGGATGTGCCGATGGATTGGCCATAAACGTCGCAGACTTGCGAACGGTATTGTAAAAGCATCAGAGGGTCTACTGCAGAAACTTGGCATTTGTAGCAAGCGAACTCAGTACCTGAAATCGATGCACCATGAGCAGCAAAGGTTCCAGTAGTAGTATAAAAATAAAAACAATACATTATTAACTAAACGCAACAAAAATAAACAAAAACATAGTAAAATATTATCTGTAATTCTATTGACTTATCGATATTGAAACCAAGGATATCTTTAAACTGACATCTCAGATAGTTCGTTTTAAAATGCTAAAAAATCTTTTGTTTTTTGGTTTATGATAGATATGCTATTTATAATAAACTAATCTCAGTAATGCGGAAGTCACAGTCTTGCCACGGATGAAACCTTAAACATTGGATTAAAATATTTGTGCAGTTTTTGAGCTCACAAAAGAAGCCATGATTGATGTTAGTCTAAACTTGCGTATTTTGTGACTTAATTAATGAAGCACAAATTCGCGTGACGTTGAACAATTTTAATATTTTTTATTAAATTGAAAATTTATAGCTCAGCCATAAACATATGCATATTATTTGCATTGTGTTGCAAAGGTTTTTTACGAGAATTTATGAAGGATACAGTCACAAACTGGTTATAAAAACAAACCCAAAAAAAAAGTAAAAAACTGAGAAACAAAAAAAAAATGCAGCAACAAACTTGTCAAGCTCATCTCGTACGGCAGCAGCCGCAGCAGCATCACGACATTGCATGGAGATGTAGGATACGAAAAACCACAAAATAATGACAGCATCAAAAGCCACGTTTAAACAAGTCCAAGCCAAACAGTTGACCTACATTTTGCTTAGCTGCCGGCATTGTTGAAGGCTTTGGCCGGGCCAAGTAGAATCCCCAAGATGAGCAGCGAAAGTGTTAATAACCGCCAGTGAACCGATACGTTGAAACCAGTTACTGAGCGACCCAATGAGTTGCATAATAATTTAGACTCTTTCTTGTGGCACGAGTGAGTTTATATTTATTTAGCTTTTTTTTTTTTCTTTTGGCTGTCAGCTGTCGAATTTACATTGAAATGGCTTTTTAAATATAGCAACAAAACGAGACGAAAAATAATATAAGGCTTTAATGAAGTTGTTGGCCCTGTTGGCCATGCATATGTCTATATACGTCACAGTACAAGTATTATTACCATACCAGCTGCATTCAATTTTTTTCTTTTTTGTGAACAAATGTTAGGGCATACCAGGGACGGTGTGTTGTTTATGCATAGGTTTCCGGTTTATTGGCATGCACTTTTGGATTTACATTCTAGATGGTAATGCTAATACTACCGGCCACTGACTAGGCGCTAATAACACGAAACACAAAAAGAAAAACTTAAATTCTGCGCTGTTGCTCCTGTGGTGGATGGGCGGCAATGTATTCCAATGCGCGTATGATGGCCTCTGGGATTGGTGGTGGTGTGGGTATGTGCTCACCAACGGGCTGATAGCCATTCTCATCGGCCGTATAGCTGATGGAGATTTTCTCGCCTTCGGGTGAAGTGTAGGCATAGCTGCCAGCAACACCATTAGCATTACCGGCCTCCTGCGCTTGAATGCCATTGCTGGTATCGAAGGCATACTGATAGTTACCCTCCGCATCGGCAGCATCGTTCTTCAGGCTCAAGATTTCGGCATTTTGATCAATATGATCGGCCTGAGCATAGGCCAGCAGCACGGCGAAAAGGCACAGTGTCTGTAAGAGTTGAGCCAGGTTAATTAATCCATTCGCATAACTACGCCAAACGCACTTAACGAACTTTACTCACAATTTTGAACATCTTGCTTAAATTGTCTAATCTCGACTGTTGGTAAGGTCTTGAAAGCCAAATGCTTTTATAGTTGCGCCCAGATGAGCACCAAAAAACCGCCAACACCAACACGTTCTGCGCCGGCGTTGACTGAGACAGCGGCTCTAATCTTCAAGTGATTGGTGCTGCGTCAAGCTAAATATCAAACTTAAATTAAATTCAGCGCGAAAATAGCAACAATTTTGTATATATAACCACAACAACCACAGTCGAAAAGTTGAACCTATTCCAAATGGTCGCTGCTGCTGCGCAGTCAACGCAACAGTCGCTTCAACTTATGTAGTTCAAATGATTATGATGATGATGCGCCTTGGCCACGCACTTTGTGCACTTAATGGTAAATAGTTTTAGTTTTAATGACTTGGTTGTGGTTGACATTTTTTGATAATTAAATAAATCTTAAGCCCGTACAGAAGTCCAAGCAATTATGGGTGCCATGCATAAATAAAACCGAAAAATAAAATTAAGAATAAAAAAGCATATATCATCAATTTCGATTTCATTGGCTATTAAACGCGGCCTGGAACCAGTTGCCAATGACGTTCACACACACACAAAGCAATGGGGGCCAAAATCAATTATTTAATTAACTAAAAACAAAATAAAGCAAATGCTACAAATGTTATACAAATAAAACATATGCAACAAAAAAAATATATAAAATATAGAAACAAACGCCTCGTTTAAATTTGCATATAAATTTGTAGCGCATCCATAAATCAGACATACAAATTTGTAGCGGATCTTGTTGGCCAGGCTCGAATGCTTCAGATTAGCTTTGGCTCTTTAATTTTTGGCCAAACTTAACGCCGTCTAATAAAATGCCCATAATAAATCACGGCCTAGTCCAAATGCGCGTAAAACCTTTTGGCTGATAAAACAAATTAAATGACAAGAAAAAAAATGCGTAACTCACGAAAAAAAACGAAAGACTTAAGGCACAAACTTGTTAGAAACTGCTGTGGGCATTGATTTAAACAACATTCACAACATTCACCGTATTTAAGAATTAATAAAACACCAAATAGTTAAATTTAAATATTAATTAACTCTTTTACCAATATTTTTTTGGCATTTTCTTTGAGCGCCTTTTTCGCTGCAACATTCGAAAATCGCTTATTAAATAAAGATATTTGATATCTAAATAGCCGTCCGAGCGGCATTACTTAAAACGCGTTTTTTCATTTGCATTATTTTGCTGTGCAAAATCTAAGTTAATTTTTTGGAAAATTTAGCTTAAAACATAAAACAAAAAAACAATCACGTTAAGGGAACTGCGACCTTGAGTAGTGGCTATATCTGTATTAAACTGGTTCGCATCTTTTTAGAATTTTTTTTTTTTTTTTTTGATGACATTTTTGCATAAAATGTGCGTCTCAGTCGCGCTCCTTTCTCAGTTCGCCGAATGAATGAGTTAAAGATATGTTCATTTTTTTAAGGTATCTTGATCTTTTGGGCTTGTTTTTAAAGCGGTTCTGCGTAGCGCCTAGAGTTGGTTTAAGTTTAAAGAATTTTTGTAGTACAAAACTGGCAACGGGCAAGTGAAAAATTTATGTTCCAACAAGTTCAAGCTTGAGACTTAGTTAAAAATATTTCGCTCTATTAGCAACTTTTGGCGACGTTTTAGCCAAATTTTTATTTTTATTTCTTTCGCAACAGAAATTTTTGAATAAGTTCAAGCGTTTTAAGGTGTCACGTGTTGTCATTGTTATGGAATTGGTATTCATTCTTAGTCAGCAACGGCAACACTGCACAACAAAAGTTTTGATTTATTGCACTTTGTAACTAGAGAAGGCAACACTGCCTGCAAGAGCCCTAAGTTCTTTCAGTCCGCTTGCATGTTGGAATATCTGCAGATGTGTAAGTTGGAAAGTTAAAAACAGAAAAACTGAGTTGTTTCATAGTTTTATTGACTGCTCAAAAATATGTTTGCTGGCAACAAATCTTTATTGTTTCTGATAATTAGGATCTTTGCTTTTTTAGATAAAACATTTAAAAATAAACTTCGCATTGCTTCAGGATAGGTGTTGAGGTATTGAGGATTGCCTATTCATTTATGAGTTCAAGCAAGTGTGTTCTTAAGATCTGGCAGTTGTACAGCAAGTTGATCGCCAGTTTTGTGTGCAGATTTTCGTTGTCTCTTACACTTTCACCCAGCTGGTTGTGAAAAATAGTGTTGTCATGGTAAGGTTGGGTGCCCAGGGCCAATCTCAAGATTTCGTTTAGTACTGCAGATTGGTCAGAAAAAGCCAGAAGGCTTTCGTCTTTAGACATCTGCCCATCGGTAATTGCTATTGCTTCACTCTTTTATCGGCTTGTTTCCCTTGGCCCAGGAAAAGTAGACACTTATCTGCTAATCTTTTGTATGCAGATATGCCAGATAAGTCATCCCTCTAGCGGCACGCAAAACTATTTTGAATGTTAGTTCATCAAAACATGCATACCAAATAATTTTATTTATATTCTTTAATATAAATAAATTGTTGCTCAACAGTGTACTTTATGCGTATAAAGTTACTACAATTTGTTTGTAAAAGTATTATATTTTTATTGAAAACATCAACTAATTCAGGAAGTATAAGCTTCACAATTTTTTGGCTACGTCGAAAGACCATTTATATGAGCTATAAAAAAAATAATGATTTAGCCTTTTTAAGTTTAATATATTTTTGCTTCTGTGATCATCTCATCAGACGTAAAAAAATAAATAGATTTCTGAATTCGCAATGATTTTCATTATCGCCGAACTAGTTGCTTCACACTCCAATCCGCACATAATATTATGTATCCATAAAACTTTGTTTAATTCATATTATTTTTGGCACATAATTGTATTTAATACAAATAACCTTGTAATTAGATGCAAATTTATGCAATTAAGCGATTGTTACAAAATAATCTTTAAGTATAAAATGCCATATAAATGCAAATAACTCATTTTTATTATGCAAATGGCAAATTGACGTACTTTTTGCAAATGGCACAATAAAAATGCTTATTTATACGAAATACTGCATGCTTTGGGCTCATTCAATGAAATTTCTTAAATTGGCTATATTAAAATTCCAATATGCGAAATTTATAATATTGAAATAATTTTTTAAATACAAACATTAGGCTGTCTTAAATTTTTAATAGAACCAAAGCGCGTCGCTATTTCATCTGACTTTGATGATGAGATAAAAACTTAAAAATGAACACACTTAGTGACTTTAAACTTTTAAGACCGGAAAAACTTTATCGCGATTTGGTCACTGAACATTAATTTTAAAGACGTAAAATCACATGATCTTGGCTGCCAAAGTGAAATTGCGTCATTTGCCGAAGTCCTTTTATTTTGAGTTGGAAGAAATAAAACATTTTTGACGCATCGTACGTATCATTCACAATATCGTGTGGTGTGACTTTGATGATTGAAATCAAAGTTGGGCCTAAACTCTTCTGGTACTAAGCTATATAAACCTTTTGAAAATGATTTCAGTTTGAAATACGCTTTATTTTATTTAATTCTTATTTCGTCGTTACTATTCTGGGATTTATTAACTTTCGTTTCTTTTAAAAAAAATTTATTTTGAGCAAGATTTCTGTATAATATTCTTGAGTTTATTAAATTCAAATTCAAAATAAATAAGTTGCTTAAGATAATGTCTTGCATAATATAATATATATTTCAATTTTGATTCAAATTTAAGCTGTATCTGTACTTTTGTGCAGCTTTTGGAAAAGTTTGAGTTTTAAGGTTACATACTCTTGGATCTGCTATAATTTAATTTAAATAACAATTATTTTTTTTTAATGTAGTTAATATTACTTAGTTATAAATTTATTAATCACTTGACAACAAAAATAACTTATGTGTGTTGGTATAGAATCATTATATTGTCTAGACATAATCAAATTAAAATAAATTGTTTAGGTTAGTTAAGCAACACTTTCAGATATACAATATTAGAAATACATTCAATGTGTTCCATGTATCAATGTCTTTGTTTTTGAAACCATTTTTAATGCCTGCAGCACCTTTCGATCGGTCGATAAAACCATTAGAGCAAAGCTGGGGCATTGAACTTCCCAAATTCATCCAATCTTATCGAACGTCACGCATTGCAAAGGTCAAATAAAAATAAAAGAAGACAAAAACCAGCTCATGACCCTTTGAGGCATTTTTAACCTAAATTATATCAATTAAGCAGAAACATATTATTAAACGCTTACTAATGTCTTTCCAATTTGTATATTAATTTTCTGTAAGGCATTCAGTTTTAAATTAATTATGTTCCAATTAAATCACTCAAACACCTCATCAATTCAGTTCAAATGTAGAGTATCAAAAATCGACCACAAAGCTAGATAATCTATCTATTTAACGCGTTTTCAAATTAGTCAAATGATGCTGCAGCCGCCGGGTGACAGTTTAGCAAAAATAATAATAAAAAAATGGTTTGTTGCCTTTTTTCACCATTTCCAGCCATTGTTTGTTGTTGTTTTTAGTGACTTCGTTGACCTTGCTATGGAAGCCATTAAAAGTTATCAGCAAGCTGTCGAAAAAGATTTCGAAAGCGTTTAATGGGCATTTGCTTTCATTGTTTGGCTGACACGGCATCTATTGAGGTAGGCAAACAAGCGATGAGTTGAGCTACTCCATTTTACACCTTTGGATTTACGCACTTGCCGCCGAGCCATACATCAATAACCCGGGGCATCCACAACAATTGGGCCTTTGCCATTTAAAGATACTCCAAGTCGTTGTTTTCTTTATTTATTTATTTTTTTGAAATTTGTAACGCTTGGATTATGCGCTTGGTAACAATAGGAAATATTTTTTAATATTGAGTTAAAAAATTAACCAAGCAAAAGGTTAATGCAAAAAAATAAAAGAAATCCCAATTACAATAACTACCACAGCCGCATCCAATTGGGCATCTGAATTAAAACCAACTGAAAAAGTAAATTGTTGATAAATGACTCATCTGTTTTAATTCGAATCGGGTTTGGTTTCTTGTATACCCTATTTAAGAGTTACTATGAACTTGCTGTAAAGCATGCAGTAATATTTTTTTAAATTAGTCGCTTTAAAATTGAATATATTTAGGAAATACTTGGCGTTCTCAGTTACACCAACACAAGCTGGATTTTTTTATCGTCTAAAAATGCAGAATATTCTCAAAAATAGCTTTAAAAAAGCTAGAAAATAACACGTAAATGATTTTTAAATAATCTGTTTTCATATTAACTTTTTCCAATTCTAATCTTTAACAGTGTTTTTTGCCAGAATGAGTTGTGTCTTGGATAATCCAAAATAGAGCATAGACTTCAAAAAAAGAACTAAAAATAAAAGTATAAAATGATGGAGCTCACGTTTTCCATAGCAAGTCCATTGTTTATTTATGATGGGCATATCGCCTCCATAGCTTTCCAACGGTAACCAGAAGTATTTAAACTATCCGAAAAAATCAAAACCTTCGTTATTACACTTTGTGTTTTCAAAAACACATAAAAAGTTTTAAAGGATTTATTTATTTAAAAAAAATATTTAATCTTAAATATGAAACTATCACATTTCAGCAAGTGATGTTTATTCATTTTAAGAATTGTTTGAACTTTAACAAATATACAACGCAGCTGATATTTAACTAACCAATTGGCATAATTTACAAAATTTTAATTACTAAGCTAGTACCTGCCTGTGTAAGGTCCTAAATAAATATAACTAAGGCTGAAAGTTTAGAAAATGTTAATCGCTGTTTTTATATTTCAGATAATTTCATCAATATTGAAAAAGATTCACAAATTTTGAAAACTTGTGATTATTCTTTAAAAGTGAAGAAACTACTACACAGAATCGATTGTGCCACGTGAAAGTCATTTACATAATATTATACATCATAATGTCACAATACAGAAACCCTGTATTATCGATATTGTTCTCGCTTATCTATTGTTTCTTAATAAAATTAAGATTGTAAAACCTTATAACTGCTACAGGAGCAATAGGGCTTAAAGCCAGTAAACTAGGTCAAATATATTTCAAAAATGTGTTTTTGAAAAAAATCAACCCTGCAATTTCAGTTTTAGAGCAAATCGATTTAGAGATGATAATGTCCTTGATGGGTATAAATTTTGAATTCAGCCAATGAAAATCTCTAAAAGCAATACCTATATATTTTCTTAAAAGAGTATACGATATTTTAATTTTAAAACTTTTGTTAATCATTCAAGATTGAATTCTAAAGATTTCTTCTTCTTCTTAAAGATAGAATCTTAAAGATTTCTTCTTTTTCTTCTTAAAGATTCAAATTAAGTTTAAGCTTAAAGTATTTAAACTTCGACAGTAAGCTGCTGCAACTTCTTAAAATTTTAAATAGTTATAGTTGTTTTTCGGTTTCTCATTAAAATATTGCAATTATTGGTGTCCCTTACACTTGTATTCCAGACGAGCTCAAAAGGCGCCAAACTAGTTTGCCCGATTCCGATTAACAGCTGAGCACTCCATATAAAAGTGCCACTTGACTTGGACAGTTCAAACAGTTGCAGGCTCAAGCGCTTCCTTATAACAACGCCCAAATATCCGCAGCAAGTTCAAGTGCAATCATCATCATCATGTTTAAATATGTAAGTTGGCTAACGAAGCAGAGGTAGAGCAGCAGACTTCCCCAATATGGTAATGTCCACTAACCGGTATAAATTTATGCAGCTGCTGTGCTTCGCCTTGATCAGCTATGTGTGTGCCGATAATATCAACAAGGACGCACAGATACGCAGCTTCCAAAATGAGGCTTCGGATGCCGAGGGCAACTATCAGTTTGCCTATGAGACCAGCAATGGCATACAGTACCAAGAGGCGGGCAATCCATCGGGCGTGCGTGGGGCAATTAATTACGTCTCGCCCGAAGGTGAACAAATCTCACTGACCTACACAGCCGACGAGGAAGGTTATCATCCAATTGGTGATCATTTACCCACACCACCGCCAGTGCCGGCCTATGTCTTGCGCGCCTTGGAATACATACGCACACATCCGCCAGCACAGAAGGACCAGCAGTAAGAATGGATAAACCCGGCATTTCAACCTTATACTTTCCCCGAATCTCCATTATATGCCAGACGTATCGTTTAGTTTTAAAGTGTTGCAGTCATTGTTATATAGAGACATACATTCGTACGTTTTAGCTGTAAGTGTATCTTAATCGTTATAATTAATAAAAGTCGCTTATAAGGCGACATCTAATCGAAACATTCTCGTATAGTGCACTCGAATTATTTAAAAGTAAATTCAGGATGACGTATGCCACTTTTCTGCATTAAAATAATGGCTGTAATGACTGGTTGACATTATCTCTACATATACCATTAATAATGAATTTAGAGAACAGAAGCAAACTGATGTTATATATACTGACTTCAGTGAAGCCTTTGACTCTGTGAACCATGGACTTCTGCTTTTTAAGGTTTCACATTTGGGGTTGCCGTCTGGCTTTTCGGACAGTATTTTATTATATCTATCAAATCGACTTCAGAAGTTAATGCTTAAAGTCTGTGAATCTAAAGACCACAAGGTAGCCATTTAGATCCTCTGCTTTGAACTTATTTTTAACGATATTTCCCAAATCTTTTTCCATTCTCGCATCGTTATGACGTTAAACTTTACATGACCTACAACGAGACTTGTAAAAACTTACTTCTTTAAAATGATTTTAGAACCAGCTATCTCTTAGATTTTCAAAATGCAACGTTGTGACGTTTTATCGATGTGCCCATATTTTACTACCTACTTCTTGGACACTATACACAATACCAACTGCATCAAGAGCTGATTGAGTCCGTTCAAATACAATTTTTATTATTTGCTCTGCGAGGCTTAAATTGGGATCCCAACACTCGATTGCCATCCTATTCTTGTAGACTACACCTGATAAAATTACCTTTTATAAATGATCGTAGAACATGGCAGGGCATGTTATTTTTTCATAAACGTTTACTCGCTCTCATTGAGTCTATTACAATCCTTAACAAAATTTCTTTTACCATTTTGTCCCGAGTAACTCGTAATTTTTGACTTCTAGCATTTCCATTTTGTAGATCTAATTATGAATTACATAATCCTTTTTATGGATAACCTCTACAATCTCCTATACTATGAACGGTCTTTTCAATCTATTTCTTTGGCTATCTTAAATATTTTGATTCGTCAAATCGAGCCAATCACGAACTATGAAACACCAACTTGGTCAACGCTGATCTTTTGGTTTCTTCTAAGAAATGTCTTAATTTTTATGTTACTTTCTGTTTTCATCTTTTCCACTCTAAATCCAAGTGCAAACTAAATGCATTGAGTAAAATTTTTCCCGACTTTCCCCATAAAAGTTATCTGAAATTATCAACCGACAAACTACGACTACGACGACTACGAAAATTGTAGAGTACCCTATTTCATTTTTCTTGGCAAACATTTTGAGCAAAAATTGTATTCTTTGCACGATATGGTTGGCCGGTTTTAAGCTAAATTGTCACAGCACATGGAAACCTTCAAAAACTGTTCACTTATAGATAATTTCGAAAACAAATAAAATAAAACGTTATTTGCCTTTTTGACTGAAAGTTCCATTTGACTGTCAAAAAAAAGGTAAAATCAAAACCCAAACAAGATGCAAATAAAGTAATCCCAATTCGCCAACTTTAACCCTTTTCCTATATTTTTAAGCTAATTTTATACTGAAAACCAAATACGGCAAAATCTTTCAAATTTCCGGATCACTGCAGCATTTTTCAGGTGGAAGTTTTCGCAATAAGGAATGCTGCAGAACTTGCGCTCACACTGCACCAACACCAAGTCAACATCATGGTCAACAGTAGTCAGGCGACAATCAAATCCACGTAAGCCTACGCCATTAGCTCCACATGTGTATTGGCAAGAGGGGCTCACTAGATGCACTAGTACCCGCAGGAGGGTGCGCATATTTTGGGTTCCCAGCCGCCAGGGCATTGATGGTAACGAAATTGCGGACAGGTTATCTAAGGAGGGTGCTGAATAGACAGGAACGAAGGCTAAGGACGTAGGGACATCTCAAAGTACTCTAAAACTCTAAAGGAGCCACAGTACGATGAACTGCAAAAACGCCTGTATCATGTATGAGAAAACCGACCCCAAATTTGCCAAGCACATCCTGCAACTTCCTAGGAAAGACTGCAGGCTTAGGCTGGGCTTACTAACGGGACATTGCATGACCACAGTCCATGCCACAATGCTGAGCATCACTGACGCTGGTGCATTCAAAAAGTGCAGGGAACCAGGAGTCAATGAAACTCTGGAACACCATATATGCAACTGCCCTACCTTCTGTGCCTCGAGATCTAGATTTCTATTATAGATTTAACTCGCTTGCAGAGGCAGCTGAAAGGCTGCCCCAGAGACTGCTAGCTTTAGCGAAACACACGCGTATATTGGACTACTAACGTATTCATGAACATGACTCAACGCCGATAAACTCTGGTTCCACTAAGGATCGTACAGATCTATGTGAGGTCCCCCGCTGAGGGCCTACCAGCTTAACCTAACCTTACCTAAATGCAGCAAACAGTCCCGGCTGGCAATTAGTCTGGTTTTAATCTTGTTACCAAGAAATGCTTATTCTTTTTTTTTGATTTTTACTTTTTGAGTCAATTTCTTTTTTTTTAATTATTTCCGCAGAAGTTTTACCAAATACATCCGATTCCAAAATACGTTTTCTGTCATAATATATCATGTCAACAAACAAAGCATTCATATAAACAAACAGACGTACATTGGTATATTGACTATTCCCAATCGTTTTGTTCTGTAATTTTAGATCTCCGATCAAATTGATTGATTCTGGGTTACTGATTCTTGGGTTACGTACACTAAAATATTAGTGCAGTGTATAATTAAAAAGGTGGAGAAGCTTGCAGATTTTGTTAATAATTTTCGTTGTATTTTCCCGATTTTAAACAATGTATAAAAAAACAGTGAAAATTTGGAAATATATTGGCATGATTTAACAAACTTCTACTTTTGAATAGGCTCGTCGCCAGTCTTTATAGTCAAAGCGTACAAGATGCTCATATTCCGCACATAGGCGTCTACAAGAATTCCAAGAATCTTGTATACCCCATCCTCAGTTTATCCTTTTTTTCATGATTTATCAAGAAACCGTTGTCAGTTTTTATGCTGCTTTTTGGAGTATTCTAAACTTTAAATCAAAAGTATTTTATATAATTTCGTTGGATTTTTGTTAATCAAGAGATTTTTAGTGTAAGCAAAACACTTTATTTTATATTATACATAGTATTTCTAATATCTCAATAGATTTATTCACAAATTATTAACTAGCCTATAAGCATGTTAATGCTTAATCAAAAATCTTTAACATATTCAAAATTCTATATCTAAAAATGCATCTTATGTTGAAGGTTGTTATTCTTTTGTTTTTAAAAATCTTTAATATTGATCATAGGTAACGCATCTCTACCTCTAGGCCTATTATATTAGTACATCAAATTCTTTACCTTAGCAGCATTGAAAAAAATATCGTAGTTATATCTCTAAATTAATAATAATATTTTTTAAAGAATAATGAGCAGTCGGCTGCATTAACTATTTATGGGAAACTGCATTATTTTAAAATATTTATAATTGGACTTTAAATAGCTGTAACAAATGATTTTTCTTTTAAATATAGATTGGCCCGAAATGAAAATAAACATTTTTATAATAAATTATACTATGCCTTGCATGGAAATTAAACCAAAATGAAGACCATTGAATCAAACATTGACAATATGATATGGTAGACCAATAATCTCGAATGCGTGGGATACTCTTATGCAGTAATTTGACATTGCCGTATATTTACTAATTTAACTAATGATCGTTTTTTCCGTATAAAATTAATATATTTATGAGGCTATTTAAAGAGACACCTCCGTTCAGATTCGGCTATAAACTATAAGTTTCAGTGCTCTTCGAACAGCCAGGAGGGAAATTTAATGAATAAAACAAATAATTCAACAAGTTTGGATTTTCAATTGATCTTGTCTTAAAAATCAAATAATGAGCAATATGCTTCAATATGTCTCCTCATAATGCTGCTATAGACCAAGAGTTCTCTAACCCGAAAAATTTAAATATAACTTAGACTGAATAATTTGTTACTTTCCGATTTATATACTAATCGATTGTGGAGCCCCCAACTAGACCCAACGATACAAGACTAAGATAAGGGCAAAGCTTAAATTACGATTACTGATTTCATAATATATAAAGCGAATCAAAGCGAGCACAGGGAAGTGTACTTAACAGATGGACTCTTTTCCGACTCTTCTGCAAACCGTAGAGGAGAGCTTCTCATCATAAGCGGGATCTTTATCCGCAACACAAGCCTGTATCCGGGGATAACAAATCTATATATATGAGATAATTAGGCAGTCAGTATGAGCATTATCTTCCAACTGCCAGCAAATGTCGCAAACCTATTCAAGAGATGGCACAGAAGAGTGTTATAAGCCTCATTCGGTTGCTGCACAGAATCGGCAAGAAACATAGGATGCTCGTATGCCAAAAGCCAGTTTTAAGCCACTAACGAGAGATGGGATTAGTTCTCACGCAGAAATATATGAAACAATTCAATTCACTCCAGAAATGGTCTACAAATTTGAGCAAAAAACAAAACTGAACTCTGCAGAACTATTCGTACTAGTCGGTTTGCATGCGAACAGAATGAACACTGCGAGAAATAACCTCTGAAGAAGTAAAAAAAATAAAAATAAAGAAGAAGAACACTTCTTTAACTGCTGTAAAGCCCTAAGAACGAGTAGGATCCTGAGAACCATTTTCTTTGTATCCCAGCAATGCTGGTCTCCGGGAGGACAGCTGCAAACGTGTGTTGCAGCATCGGCTGGAACCCTTTGTAGAAGCGAATCTTGAGGTAGGCGCTCTAATTCATTTAAAATCTAAGTTTTATGCTGCTGACAGACGCACCCAACGATTTTATTTTTTTTTTTTTTGAAAAATTAAATTTTAAATTCTATGACATATTTATATATATTATTTTTTTTTCTTGTTATAAATATTAGAAAATCGTCTACAATCATTAAAAAATGGAAACTTGAAAAAATAAATAGAAATTAATCAATTATTATAATTCAGTCAAATTCTAATTCCCATTTTATGAAGAATAATTCTTTGTACGTTAATTAAGATATCATACAAAGGATCAATTTAGCGTTAAATATTTCGCTGAGTTCTTAAATATTATTAAGAATTTGATCTGCAAGCACAAGAGCATCACCAAGTTGTCTGACGTCCAACTGATTTAATTGAACTCTAAATTATTTCGAGCTTCACTTAAATCAGCTTCTAACAATTAATTTTATTTCAAATACGATTATTTTTAACGAATTCATTTTAAACAAGTTAAGTAATTACTTGAAAATGGCGAACAGACATTCTGAAACTATAATACTTTATTCTAGTTTCAGACATCTAAGGATCTATTATTGTTTGTTTTGTCTGACTAATTTTTTGAATAGTTTGCTATTTCTTAATTTGCATTGTTAATAATTGTATAGTTGGACATTGTTGTCAATTGACACAGATAATTATATCTTTGAGCTGCACTAGTTGTTTTAAAACCAGTTATAAGTAAGCTTATTTGTTTGGAGGATGTTCAACTTAATTAATCTTTTTGAAGTCATTTATTAACAAGTTTCTGAGTCTAGCTAAGTTCGTTAAACGATATGGCTTCAAAAAGTGATTAAGTATATTTGCCTGAGAGCTTTACCATGAGGCCTTCAAGTTAGCAGATCATATTTTAGTCTTTTAATTAGGATTATTAAGAGAAATGTCAATGTGGATCGAATAGACACAGTGTTAATGGCAATGTATAGGCAACTTCTTAAATAGCCTTAGACCAAGTTTAAAGAGTGTTTCAGTAGAATTCAGTTCAGTGTCAGCTGTCAGTGTCAGATGATGTCTATAAGCTGCCAAAACTACTTGTCACTTTTGAAAATCGTCTAGTCATTATGATAAGGAACAGTACGTAGTTCCAAATTGTGATAACATGCAAAGTATAACTCAGATAAAGATTTCATCTATCTTATATTCATTTATAATATTCATAGGATGGTATGGCAAATTATAGAAGTCGTCTTTGCTGGCATGATCAAATAGTCCTTGCAAATTGTCTCAGCTCTAGGCTGAAACGCACTGGAAATATATAGACCGCTTAAGAAAACAAAGAAAGATATTATTTAAAATAATTTAATTTCTATTACTTACCTCATAAAAAAATTAATAGAAAAGATGAACAAAATTCCAAAAAGTTTTTTAAAGTTAGGCATTTATGTGCCTAGTATTCTGTCAAACACAATTAGTTTCATCTATAATATAACCATGAATCTACTTACAAACGAATAGCGCTTATAAATAAATCAAAATTATATCAAAATAGTGTGTAAGCAAAGTGATTTTTTGGATCTAAAATTGTGTACGGCAACGAAGCACATTTCTATAATTCAATGGTTCAATGGGCTATAGACTATAACTTGTTGGCGATGTTAAGATAAATGTCTATAGTGACAAACCCGCATCGGTTAATGCACTTCAAGCAAATATTGCAAAAATTATTCGTGAGATATCGGTCAATATTTTAAGGGTTACCAAAACGCGGCCAATAATAATAATATATTAAAAAATTTATTAAACAATTATAAGACCTATATGGACATACGGTCTGAAAATGTGGGGAACTTCTAGTAAAACTAACTTACAACTAGAACAATAAATTCATTCTAAAATACTTAGAACAATAACGATAATATTCATCACGATTTTGACGTCGAAACGGTTGCAGAAACAATAATGGAAAGATATTCTAAGCACACATTGTGACTTCTTCAGCACGAAAATGTACAAATGAGACAAATACCAGGAATAAAACTGCAACCAAGACTTAAGCGCAAAACCCCAACAAAACTAGGTCATATAATAACAACCAATTATTTTGCAGTATAAGCAATAAGGTCTGCAAGTAATTCAAAAAAAAAAAACAGTGCCATATGCTTCAAACTTAAAATATTCAGAAACCAAAAAAATTAAAACAATTTAATAAAGTCCGTGAAAGCCAATTAATGTCACAATGTTACTTTTTCAAATTCAAATAAATTTTTTAATTAACTGAGCTTTTTTCAAAAAAAAAAATAATTAATATTGAAAGCAAATCGTTTAATCTAATTATATATTTAGCATAAAAATGTTTATGAAATGAATATAGATTTAAGCTTTGAAGGCTAAAACTCTCAATTTTCTCACACAACTCGATATCGAAAAATAATTAATTATAAAAAAAAATTATACAAATTGAATGATATAAAAACAAACAATTTTTGACAACTCATTTAAAATATGAACCATAAATTATAAAAGATTTAATAATTTTTGACACTAAAGAGGCCAGAATTTGTTATATGAATCATAAAATTTGGATTAGATCTGCAGAAAATTGAGCAAGACATAGTTAAAATAATAAAATACAAAAGCAAGCATGCAGTCAATGCTAAGTAGCATTTACGTTAAGCCTCAACTAATGATATTTCAACATAAAAAATTTAAATTTCAACGGTTTTCGAAATCTACAAAAGCTATTCAGTATAAGAGAATCGCACAAAAGCTTACGCGAGCCGCAGAGAATCGCACAAAGCTTAAAAGCTTTAGTCATAAAAACTTACTGGAAGTCGCATACAAGTTCGGCTTATGTAGACATATCTATCAGGTTTTTTGAATTTGTTACTTTTTAATCAATTTAAATTATGATTATTGCTACGACTACCATAAATGTGCAAAAGTTTCGATCATTGTTTGTTTTTTGATATTTGAATTTTTTTTATTCTTCTATAACGGTCGGTCACGTTATGCTAACTAAAACTGACAAAATAGTTATTGACATTATAGAACGGAAGAAGTTTCTATACATTGATGATTCAAATGATTTATGATGACGCGATATGGTTAAGTGGGCATGACGTAGAAGGTCATTAACACCCTAACACAAAACTTACAAAAACTAATAACAATTCCAAAAAGGCAAGCTTAAGTGTATAAAACTTAACTTATTTTGTGTGTTCCGGCAACGTAATAAATGTTAGTAAACTTTTTTTGTTTATATAAAATATATATATTTTTCTTTTCAATGAACGTATGATTTTGATGATTAGTCTATAATTATTGCTAGATAGTTTGTACAAGTTAACGAAGTTTACTACTTATGTTGCAGAAATATACTAGTAAAGATTGTTTCGGGCTTTACATTAACAATTGCGTAACGTCTTTAGTGTAAAATATTTCAGAATAGAAAAGAAATAATATTTCATTTCGTAAAGCCGAACTACAGCAAATTTACAAAACCGGTATAGTATTTAGAAGTCAATAAAATCATTATCTTACTTAGAACTGAGTATAAGAGTTTTCAAAATTATTTAATGAACAAATCAAGTAATTCGTACTTCAAAATGCTTGCTCAATATGGTTGCAATACCGAATATTCTCAGATATACAATAGCAAGTCAATCCCCTGTACTCGCTATTTACCAGGTTTCAAAGAATTTAATTTGCTTATTTAAAGTCCTTTTGTTTAAAGTACATCTTATCTTCAAGTACTTAAAAAAACTCTGAGTGAAATAAATCAAGCGATTGTGGAAATACTAAGTTGTACATTAAAAAAAGTTCGAATTTTTAGTATTTTTGTTTAAAGGATCGTTCTTATTCGTTCTCGGTACATTAATGTGGAATTTTGTTTTTGCTTGTTATCAGAATTTTTCAATTTATTTTCGGACTCTTGGATAGCGAAATCTTGGTTTACGAAAAAAAAAAACACTCAGTTTAGACCGGCTTTCTTCACTAAGTACTCAATAGAGACTCAGAACTAAACTATGAAATATTTATAGCTCAAAATTTCCCAACAGTTTGGCTTTCACTCAAATTGATGGTATAATTTGGTAAGTACGCTGAGATCGCCTATCTATCATCTTAGTAGATGCATAAGCGTATACGAAAATCTCCAAACAACTGATTTGAGTTCAGATAAAGAAAGAACTTTCGTTATTAATGTAAACTCCGAAGCAGCCTTTTATGTGAAATCCAAATTTCACTTGGAACACTTAAAAAAGGAAATTTTGGATTCCCACTCATAACTAACACTATATGCACTATTGCTATTGTATTATCAGCCTTCTGCTTGGCATCAAGACACCAAGTACTTCATTTCTCTAAAATTTCCATTTACTCCACATTAGGTTTCAGTTTGCCATCCTCCGTATGCGTGCGTATATACTCCAAAGAACGTAGTATATAATCCGGTGTTGGTGGCGGTCTCGGCAAATGTCTGCCCACCACATGGAAGCCCAACTCATCGGCTATATAGCGTGTCTCGATTTCTACACCCTCCGGTGAGGTATAACTATAAATGCCTATGGTTTCCAAGGGGCTGCCAGCTGCCTGCACATCAATGCCATTGCTGGTCTTAAAAGCATACTTGAACACGCCGTTCTCATCCAATGGCGCTACGCGATAATCCGTAATCTGTGCATCCCGCTCACTGCCACCAACCAAACGTCGTATGCGTCTAATGCGCACCAAACGGCCACTGCATAATGCTGCCAAGAGCAGCAGGCACACACCTAACGATGACTGGATTGGGAACCAGCATACGAAATATGAACTTATTATCAAAAGAAACGCAGAAATTATCACAAGGTCACTTACAAAATTTCGCATATTTAGTTTTTATATATAAAACAAAAACACGCCGCACACACTAAACTCTTAAACTCTTGTTTTTCTTTATTTTTTTGTATAAAATATTATTAATATTTTATAAGTTTTACGGCTAACTCCGTGTAGCTGCTATTGTTCGAACGTCAGTTAACGTACTGTGGGCCAAGCCGCAGCGTGTTTTCAAATTTATATGAGGAAAATAACCAAAAAACCTAACATAACGAAATCAACGAAAAACCAATACCCGCCGTTTAATCAAATTCCAAATACCAAATACTTAAAACACGCCCGTGCTACCGCTCCGTATGGTATCTCGCAGAGACTTCGTAATATTAACAGCACAATTCACGCCGTTTGTCAAGACAAATATTGTTTGATAACAGCCATTTCAGTTATTCATTCATTCATTTCCGTTTAACTTGGCTAAGACATCATCTATTCACATCTTTACAATGTGGCTGCATTGAATGTATATTCTATATGGCGCTAAGTAGCTGGAATTTGTTTAAACTATTCTAAAAACGCGTATAATTTATAGGCTGCTCTTGTAGAAATAAATGCACAACATTTTTGGGGGAAGTTTCGTGGTTTCACGTGGAACTTTATTACAAACTAAGTTGTCATTTAATTTGGAATATTACTCAATTTGCTGGTAGCATAATATTTTGTATTGTTTGAATTTCAAAATTTTATTGCAGTTTTTATTTTATGCAAATATATTTTAATTATGTGCATTTTATTGAATTCAATAAGCTTCCTTATGGCAATATTTGCGAAATATGGCATTTATTGCTTTTATTTCTTCCATTTTAACGATATCTATTCACTAAACTTGATAGAGAAATTTATTTTGTTGGTAACTATAATATTTTTAATATTAGCCGTGATTCTCGAACACGTTATAGACAGACATTTGAAATAATTTGGCGATCTTTATGGCGTTAGTTTTGTCATTCTTATGTCCGTCTGTGAGTTATGTTTACCCTACATTTTTTCGCCAAAAAACACTGCATTTCGAATATGATCATCTAATTTTGTGTATTGATGTAGTTTGCGATTCTATAACTTATGATTATATATGACATCGAATTTGCAGTGGTGCGTGCCTAGGCCATGGGGCGCATTATAACATAATATGCTGCGTATGCACGTTCTTGCAGAAAAAATGTCAAGGAAGCTCTACTTGGAACTGCAAAAACTTTAAGCTGCTAAACACCAAAGCAGATCCATAAGAATCCAAAGTTCAAGTGTCCATTTAAGAACCAAGGATTCCAAAAACTGTTTAAAAGTTCTAAAAGCATGTCGCAAAAATCGATAATATCTTAAATATATCTTAAAATAAGACGATTAACTTGTCCTACTATCTAGTACATGGCATATAAGCATATTTGTTGAATATTCTGAATTATATAAAAATACCTAAACACAAATACCAAAATGGATACCATCAGAGTATTCGTGTGCGCGTCGAGAATAGGAATACCTGCTGTCGTTAGTTTGTTGTAAGTTACGCTCTTAATGAAAAATATGGATTATTTTTGAAATAAATTTCTTTTTTCTTATATATTCGATTCTAAGACCAATCAAAGAGTACGAAATAAAACAAACCCAACCTATGCAGTACTATGATATAATCCCAAAAACTTACCATCCAGAAAATATGCACAAAAATGGCTAATATTATAGTAGCTCAGGAACTACACTGGGATACTTTGTAAAGCATATTATCCATTCAAAATTTATGTATATAAAATACCAGCACCGGCATAGCTCGAAAATAGATGAAATTTGGCTCAGTAACTCTCGATTCATTAAATACAACGACGTTCGGATTCGGTTAGAAGTTCTAGGTTACTGTTCCATTCGTACAGCTATTAATAGAGATAGATACCCCACATTCTACCTTCAAGCGATGAATGTCAGGGACATTAATTTAAAAAATTATTTTGCTTTAATACTCTTATGCACGTTTGAGGCAATGGGTGCCGCATCATATATTTCCCATAGCCAAAAGCAAAAATCCCCTGCCGAAATAACTCATCCAATATGAAAATTTTTTAAGTTAGTGCTTACCATCACCAAGATTAAGCTCTTTTACAGCTAGACGAACATGGGGATATCGTCTTTCCTTATCACTTTTGCTAACTTTAAGGGATCTCCGAAGTCTTCTTCAAAGTAACATACAAATATCGTGATTAAATATAAAAGTTACTTTTAATTTGTTGTAAAAAATTATTGTAAATCTTTAGAAGCAATACACATATTAGTTGTCAGAACACGGATTTTGTAGACTCTGACTTTATCCATTTAATTTAATATGCTGACCAATTCTTCAATTATTAGCTAGATAAGTTATTGGATACTACAGTATATAGAATACAAAAATTACAACGAAATATTCAGGTCAAATCATAAGGCCAATAGTCATATATGGAGCAGAAGTTTGCACCATGACGGCAGCAGACGAAAAATCCCTAAGAAACTTTGAAACAAGAATTCTGCCAAAAACTTTTGGGCCAAAGATAAATGATCTCGGTGACTACATTCCAAGGAACAATGACGAATTGCTGAGCTTAAGCCATGGCGAAGATGTAGTCATATTCGTTAAATGCCAGAGGCTAAGATGGATAGGTCATGTCCTACGGATGCACCAAAACAGAGCACAAAAGATTGTGTTGAGATACACACCACTCTCCACAAGAAACAGAGGTCCAACAAGAAAGCTCCTAATTGACAATATTGACGATGATATGCTGAAGATGGAAGTAAGGAACTGGCGCGCCCTTGCTAGCAACCGAAACGAATGGAAAAGCATTGTTGAGAAAGCCAAAACCCACCCCGGTTTGTTTAGCTGAATGATGATGATGATGTTAAAAATGATGTATTGTTAATTTAAAATTCAGTTCTTTATTCTACATATTTATATTTGTTGCAAATTGGTTAATAATTATTATAATTAATACTTTTTAGAAAATATAAAATTTATTAAATTTAAATTTAATATAAGAATGTCTTCATTTTAAGGATTTATTCCTATGTTTCAATAATAAGTGTTAGAATCTATGTAAAAAACTTTAAGTTTTTTTATTACGCAAATAAATAATCTTCAAATTTAAAGCAATTTAAGTTAAAAATTAAAAAAAATGTTTTCAAAGCAAAATATATCGAAAACTTATTTACTTAACTTATTTTCTTAAGCATTAAAATCACAGAGAACTTTAAATAATTGAAATGTGTGATTCTTTATGAAAAATACATTAAAGTAATTAGATATAACTGACCAAACTACAAAACGAAAAAATTTAAAATATATTGCATTATTGTATAAAAAAACTTTTAAAATTTTGTTCTATAATAAATATTAAAACAAGAAAAACAATTTTTTTTCTATAAATATATTAACACTTAAAAGCAGAGATATTAAATAAATAACATTTCTATTATATATTTATTACATTGTATTTAATATTATTAATAATTACACAAAATAAAAGATTTAATTATTGTATTAAAATCTTACAGCATAACGTTTTTAGCAACATTAAGTCAGATTTTAATTGTGTTTTTTTTTTAAATATAATTCTTATTAAATAAAATAATTGAAGTACCATTTTCTGTAAGCATTAAAATATTTTTTTTTTTTAACTTTGCCTAGACAATAATAGGTAATTGAGTGTAATTATAAATATTATATACAATATATAAGTTTTATATAAAGTTTTAAGAAATGAACAACGAACTAACTACTTAAGGTACCTAAATTATATACTTTAATTTATTACATTTTTTTTAACTTACAACTAGCCCCAAAAAGGTGATTATATTTAATTATAAAACATATATTTTTTATTTACTTACCAATTTTAAGTGTAAATATTGCATTAAATTTATATGTTTGTATTATTTTTTTATAAAATAGAAAACGAGAGTGTTACTCAAGGTACCATGTTTCTGTTAAACTTTATACATTTTTTTTAAGTTTATTAAGTCACTTTTTAAAAAATATGTTACAGCATAAATATTGTACTTAATATACATTTTACTCTAAGAACATAAAAAACGAAGTGTTGTTTTTTAACTTTTTAGCTTTTCAAGCGAATGGTGCTTACGTTTCTTTAGGTTAAGCCAACAAAGGAATGTAGATCCTGATTCATTTGGTCTTTCTCTCTGAGTTCAGATTGTAGGTGGATCATTGGAGCACAGAACAGCTTCTCAGATTTACAATCTGTGGCTCAAATAATTGCAAATTAAAACAAAGATGCCTCGCTGTGCCGCCTGGCGAATCATCCGAAAGTTAAAGTGTTGAGCGCAGGATTTAAAAATCCCTCCCTAGATGGCGCCAAAATTGAAATATCTAACATTTTTTATAGTTCTACTTAGATTTAATTGGTAATGTTGCATATGCATTAGAAAACAAGTTTCCCAATCAGGACACATCATCATATCAGCAGTAAAGCCTTATACAAAAATTTATTTAAATATACAAATTATACACTCAGCTCTATGTATTTTAATTATGTATATTATCATCATACTATACGAGATTCAGATAAAGATATATTTGTAACAAATCACATCATCATTTTGATATTTTGAGGAACTGTAATTATATTTTTAAATAATTTCAAAAATGTTCTCATAAACAAATATACCAGTTTACTATGTTGTTTTTATTAAATATATTTCATAATTAATAAGCCAAAACTTGGTAACAGATAGCAAATCTATAATTAGCTCATCAAAATCAAATCATAAAAATATATTACAAACCAATAATAATAGCTTTTTTATGTTAGTAAAATAAAAAAATATAAAAAACATGAAAAAGGTTTTTGCACAACATTTGAAAAACTACAGACAGGTCCAGTTAAGCTTGTTTGGGAAGTACAATTAGAATACAGAAACTATTTGAGTTGTTGGAAGTCACCCACTGAGCAAAGATGGGGAAATTTTATGTTGGAAAATATTTGTAAAAATTATAAAATCAGATAAAAATTGAATTATGTGTGTATATAGGCCAGCAGTATTAATAAAAAAACATGAAATTTTATTGGCCAAATGTAGAAATAATCAAAGCAAACAGTTCCGTGTCAAATATAATGGACCACATGCTGTGTCACGATTTCACACCAAATGGGCAGAATAGAAGAACCACAAAATTGGTAACCAAGTCCAACGGTAGTAACAAGGTACTACAAATGATTCTACACGTTTTTTGAAAACGGCTTGCGACACGTTCCAAAGTCAATCACAGACTGTATATGATTGAGCTGTTCTTAGGCAAAATCTTTTGTTTGAAGCGTATTCACGCCCAGAACATAACTGGTGGGTTTTTGGCAGAGGCGTTAGCTTTATGCAAATTTGGATAAACTCACACAAAGTTGGCTTAAACTAGAGTTTGGCTGGGTTTTATTTAAGTATAAGACTTTTGTGGACTGTAGTGCTTAGCTGGACTTGTAGAAAAGCTGAGAGCGTGTGGAGTTGGCTAATTAATTTTCAAGAGCCTGGACTTGAAAATGCGGTTTAAACTATTTTACGAGTTTTACGTGTTTTTTTAATTTTAATTTTCGCGTTAAGCGTCGCAGAATTGAAAAGACAAATTTAGTTGGTAGATTTCACAGCTGCTGCGGCTACTGATTGGCGTGTTAATACCGCCCCAATGTTGTCTCTAAGAAATAATTCACATATGATATGAGGCAAGATTTATGTTTGTTCAGCTCACAATCCAAGTTAAACGTTTGACAATAAAAGCAACAATAACTTACAAAGACCTTAAAATAATTTTCGCTTATATTGTCATGAACCTTGCTGTTTATTAATTAAGCTTTAATTCGAAATACTAATAAACTTACGTGTTTTATTTATATATACCTATATTTGCGTATTATATTGAATGTTATTCATATATTGAGCTTGATCGTATTACTTGTATTATTCTTCATATTGGTGCTTGATTCATACAGCAAATTGATTGATGAACCGACGACTCAGTTTGCATTTTGGCACCCTTGAGAGAGCGGCAAGTTGTAAGCGGTATCTTCAGATATATTATTTTTCTTGTTTTTGAATAAGTTTTTTCTATTTTTTTTCTCGAAAATCTATGCAAATGCCTTTTATTTTTGGGTTTTGAATGCATCTGTGTGAGTAAGAAATCGTGCAAGGTCTAGGTCTGCATATGCATACAATATGGGATATCTGATTACAAAGCGCACGCACGCACGCACAGTGGTTCAAGACTAAGTGATCCAGTTGATTAGTGTTGTCATGGTTTTCAACAATTTGCAGTTGTAGTTTTATCAGACTCTACAACTCTAAACTTAATTGAAAGCAGCTATAAAAGGGTCTCATTTGTGTGCCATTTTATGCATATTATTAAAGTCGTGCTTGATTAATGTTTAAGCGCTTCGTCGTGTTACAGCTTGAACTTGTTGTTTATGTTAAAAACGTTTAAATTGTATTGAATAAAAAACTGTTTTTTACGAGTAAAAAATTGTGCTATTCATCGTAGAAAGCTAACAAATGTGATGCCACAGTTTAAGAGATGTAAAAATTAAGGTTTTTCTAAGCGGCAATTATTCAAATTTTGCCAATTAAAATGGAGAGTTAAGTACAAAAGTGCAGATTTCTTCTATTGGTTTTAGAATTGTTGAGAAGATTTGTAGTGAGTTCATTTTCATGATTACTAAATGTTTCAAAAATATTTGTTGCTATTTTTGTTATTTTTAATAATTTGAAATTGAAATAAAAAATATTAATATCTGTCAACTGAAGATAATTGAAATATCTAACAATTATTTTAATTATTTCATAATTCTTCTTTTTCAACTATAGCAATTTATTTATCGCGCAATTATGCTTATCAGATCATATATTATAAAAAAAATAATTATAAATTACCTACAAAATACTAAGATTTTAGGATTTTTTAGGATTATTTAGCTAACTTTTGCCAATATTATTTGCGCTTATAAATCAAGAATGTGAAATCCTTAAAGTCTTCTATTGGTTTTAGAATTGTTGAGAAGATTTGTAGTGAGTTCATTTTCATGATTACTCAATGTTTCAAAAATATTTATTGCTATTTTTGTTATTTTTTACCCTACGAATGGAATTTTATGTTTTTTATTTTTTATCTCCCTTATCATCTCGCGGGAGCATTACAGAATCTCTCAAAAGTTGTTCATTAAATTATCTTTATTGAATATTCTATTCAATTCTCTATTCTGCCCTTTCATTTGGTCGTAGTATTTTGGAATAAACTTAAGTATGCATATAGATAGATGCATATTTTTGTTTCATAATCTTAAAAATTATTGCCTTTATTAACTAAAATAGTAATGCCGAAAACATACTAAGAAGCGATGATAATGCTGCGAGATAATTTATTTTGCATCTTCGAAGAATCTCTATCACTTAATAGCAATAGTTGTGCTATCGTCTGCATATCAGTAATGAATCTTGGGTAGAGCACTTGTGAAACACCTTAATTTACTGAATGTCGGAAGGACGAAACATATTGTAGCTGAATATAAAAGTATCGGCTGCTCTAATAACATTGGATAAAAAAAATATATGATGTCGAATGCTAAAGAATTCTTAATAAGTTTTACAAGAACGAATTATTTTATTTCATATTATCTGAAATATCAAAAGACTCATGAGCTTTGACTAAAATCTGCGCTAAACTGTATGGCTTAAGTGTTTTTTTTATGCCAAAAATACTTCCACCAAGTGGGGCGTGGTACCGCCCTAAAAACTGTGTAAGTTATGTTCGGAAGAAAAAGTCCATGACAAGTGCTTTACCCTTAAGAGAAATGAATCGTCCGAGTAAAAATAAATTTTAAAATAAACGTTGGGAATAAACGACTAGCAGAGACTGAAATTAAAAAAACACCCACAACTTATTGACTTTCCTAAGAATTCTTGTCTTCTTTTACCATTGGACTGTATGGTAGAAAGGGTGCATCAAGTTTGTGCAAGCCGAAAGCACTCAGAAAAAGTAAAAAAATCAGAGATCAATCAAAATTACCTAATGTATAGCTAAGGTACTGTAGACCTACAAGTCACGGAGCAAATCTCCCCTATTGTAATAATGGTCAGGTTACACGAGAAGTTGATATACTTATATTTTTCTGTAAGAACGCATACTTTAGTAAAAACTGTAAAAAAAATCATTTACTTATGCTTTAAAGCTAGCATAGCAAATCAGTACCTTTGTTATATTTCGATTGTTATTTTCAGATATTGTAACACAATTCTCTACTTAAAAGTTTCACAGTCCCGCAAAATATTGTGTCAACAACGCTTGCCTTTTTCATAGACGTCTTAAAAGGGAACATCGGTCCAGAAACTTTTATTGACAAAGATACATAATAAGAAATTTTAAAATACTAAAGAAATATTACGGATACTTGGTACAGGGTATTACAAAGTCGCCCGTGCACGACTCTAACGTACGTTATCTTTTTGTTTGATTAAGATGAGAAAAAACGACCCAATCATGTTTGCTGATAAAAAGGGAACAGATGTACTATTTACAATATTTAAGGAAGAACAACATTTGATTGCCATCATTGCCGTGACAGAGGACAAATGGCGTGTGATATCATTATACACTGTGCGGCAATCAGATTGCAGTATGTCCCATCTAGGATGAGCTCCTACAAATAGTTTTTTCAAACCGAGGTTATTTTAGTGGATAAAATTGAAAATTTATTGTTGCTTAAAATTTGACAATATAACATAC
Organism: Chymomyza procnemis; assembly: GCA_035046065.1. Taxonomy (NCBI): domain Eukaryota; kingdom Metazoa; phylum Arthropoda; class Insecta; order Diptera; family Drosophilidae; genus Chymomyza; species Chymomyza procnemis. The sequence continues at coordinate 24,473,016 of JAWNOJ010000013.1, read as the reverse complement.
CCCAAAGAGTTGTTTAAGTTAATTTTAAATGAAATTGTTTAAATCTTTTTACAATTCCTTGACGATGGAATGTCTAAGGGTATTTTCAAAGTTAATTCTAATAAACGCAGCGATTTTTTTACTCTGATATTCGTCTTATTTGTTTCTGATCTAAATCTTTGCTGATCTAAATTTTACCGATGTAGACTTGCAGCGATAACAAAAAAGGAGCACGAGTTTTGGTGTATTATTTTATGAGCAAAGCCGAAAGCACTAATTTTTTCAGTGGTCGGTACTTTATTTGTTTTTTATAAATATTGCGATTAGTGAACATTTCGTGTTAATTTTTAAGCTCGCGACTATTTTAACCCCTCCTTCGACAGCCAGTGCTGCCTATTATATTTATAATATCATAAACTAGAGCTGCCAACTTCAGTGAAGCAAATAGGGCAACACTGTTCTATTAACTGAGTGCGCCACTTGATGATTTCGTACGTAATATTTTACAACTATTTTAAATTCGCAAAAGTTTATGAAATATTAAAAGTGTTTTATGATTATGCTTAAAAATTGTTGGCTCTTTACATTGGCACATTGCGACTTAATTAAATTTTTGCAATAGGATATAATGCAAAAATAAATTTATAATCCGATGACAAATAATCTAGTAGCAATTAAAAGGATTGTTAGAACTTCTGCTTCGGTTGATAAAAAACAGAGAGTTATATAATAGAAATTTCTCACTTTAAGTGTCTAAAGTTTTTGAAGCATGTGCGCTGTCAAGGTAGTTCCATGAAAAATGTTCACAAAAACAACAGACATTTATTATTTTTTATTTGTTAGCTTAAGACAATTTAAAATTAAGTGTCATTAAAATATGTTGTCTCAATTAGAAACAAGCTACCTTACATTTATAATAATAATTAAATGGCTAAGTGTGAAATTCCGCTGCCAAAATAAAATATGAATATTTTTTCACCTCATAACTAATGGTACTTATAAGCCTTTTTAAATTGTTAAATATACCAACGCGTTTGTTTGTTGCGGCAAGATGAAATGCTGGGAATCTGATTAAAAAATCTAATAAATGCATTCCTAACTAAACAAATTCAAGGAACTTTAAACGTGTGATGACCATCTAGATATAAAATTACATAAATATAAATTTGTTATTATTTAATCATCATTTATATCAGCTTATGTTGGATCTCTTATAGCTACACATGCATACATACATATCTGATATTCGTGAGCAAAGTGAACTTAAATAATAAACAAATCAGTTTAAAACTTGTTGCTGCAACTCTCATCGAATGTCACATAGATCTGGCATATGGCATAAGCTTTCAGCTCATCACAAACCTAAAATATGGACTTATGCATAAGAATTAAACAATGAAAAGTATCTTGCTCTTGTTGCCCGTATCATGCAATATGCATAACAACGGCACGGAACCGGTGTATGCATATTTAGAATTCCCAATGCTATGGATCATATATCTAAAACCCCAAGCGTAAAGTGTTTCAGATAGGTCAGCGCTCTGCAAAATGTATTCTTATTATTGTTGTATTTTATTTTTAAGTTGCGCTCACTAAAATGCGCTTAAGTCTGTACTCCCAAAAACAACAATAAAACAATAGCAAAAATATATATACATGTACATATATATATTTATAATAAACGCGACAAAACGAGTGGCTGATCTTGAGTTTAAGATTGAGTATTTCAAATAAAAAGCTTCCTTTTTTTTGCATTTGCCAAATTATTTCTTTGTCAGTTGCCAGTCAAATTTTAACATTCGAACGCAGCGGAACGCGTCGCATTTGTTGATGTGTTGCTTTAAATTTGACGGTTTTCAATCTATATTTGTGTCCAAAATTTTGCATATAACACAACAATAAGAAACCCCAATCAAAATAAAAAAAAGGTCCCTATTGTGAATTTATATACGTTTTGATAATCATTCTGCAGTATGTGGACGTGTCAGCAAAGTTTTTTATTCAAGGTTTGTGAGCTTGTTATCCAGTTAACAATAAAATAAAAGCACTTAAAGGACTGATTGGTAATATACGTAGAACGCATGCTTCTACATTTAGTGCATATTCCCAAAATCGAAATCACGTTCTTCTGTTTTTACAAATTTAAACTTAGTTTTGGGCCTGCCTACGTAAGACTGAAGAGAGCAGTGGTCTCTGCAATTCTACTGCAAAATAAAGCGAAATTAGAAATTATCTTCAGCACAGACTTTAAAATATATATTGCTTAAAAAAATTGATTAGTAATAGATAAAATTTAATTAATGACGTTGTGACCAAACTTTCTTCCGGTTGAAGTGTGAAATATAGTTCAAGTTTTTGTTGTCTCTGAGATTTTCTAAAGATTGAGTGAATACTCTATTAGCAAAAAAAAAGGTCTTAATATCGTATCGATCTGGCTTGAGGCCAAATTTTGCGCTTTAAATAGTGAGTTGTACATTAAATAAATCTGTAATCAAATTGTTTTCATCTTTGCATAGAGAAATATTGCCTCAAATCTGAATACACCAATTTAAAGTTCAAGGATTTTACTGAATTGTTTATAAGATGCGTTCGGCTGTAGTAATTGAGCGCTCATTAAATTCTTTTCAATTAAAGGCAGTAGCTTGTATTTTGAATACGCTGTATAATTATCATCCGTTAATCGATTGTAGCTTTGACTTTCTCTGTAAAGCCGTGTCGTTTAGGTCTTGATATTTAATTTAAAAACACATCAACGCGTAGTAGGGAGTCGAGAATAACATTTTTTCATTGCTCTCTAAAACGCTTGCTTCTTTCACCCAATCAATATTGTGTATCCCAAAGCCTTTCGTTGCAATATGGGGTACTTAATTTAGAAATCATGTGAGGGTATTCTCCTTAATAGTAGCAGGCGCTTATTAAAGCTTAGTTCCCTTAGCTAAGTATTTTTTGTATCTTGGGTTGTCTTACAGCTCACATAGGGCAAATCGTTTTAACAATTTGTTCAAACTTAAAAGTCTTTAAGGGTTTTCAAGTATTGCATCAAAGTCCGTAGATTAAATCGTTACGTTCTTATAGTAGAAATCGTTAGAAATACTTTACCCACAGATTTATTTTTAAAAAGGTCATTACTGGCTCAACAAATCAAACTTGTTTATTACTTTGCAACATTAGTAATTTCACTACAGAAAACTGGTACAGGGTATCCCAAATTCTTCTGCGCTCGACGCCATCTTTTATTTTAGAGCTCAAACTATCATTATTATAGATCCCCGGCACGCGTGTTAAATATGATATTGCATAGTTACCAATCGGTGATAAATCCAATTACAAACGAGAAAATATGGCTGCAGGTAGCGAGGTGGTAACAAACTCACCTTTAAAATTCAAGGTACAGTCCCAGCAGCAACACTGGTGCATTGCACTGGCATAGTTACCAAATAGACGCCCAAAAAAAATCTTCGCCGTTTAAACTCGGCGATTAAATGAAGACTCGTGTTTTCTTGGAACGGTCATTAACAGCGAATCCCCATGCTTCGATTTAGTATATATTTTTATATAGTGAAATATACATTTATTTACTTAAAATCGAGAAAATTATACAAAGTTTAGAAAACTATGAAGCTACACCGGAATAAAAGAACGAACTAAGATGAAGTAATTTTAGAGCTCTTAATCAAATTGATGCACGAAAGTTTAATATTGTGAAAGTGTAAATCGTGAGGTGTTATTACTATTTTCTAAAGTGGACCCAAAGTTTGACAGTGTTACCATTATATGATTTAAGAGATTACAAAAGTAATTGTAAAAACTGAGGATAATATGTAATGATATGTGGCTATCGATGCCATAGGAAATATATGCAAATTATTAGCTTAGAAGATGTTACCTTGATCATTTATTCTGTTACAGCCAAATATTGCATTGATCTGGCTACTATGCACCCTACTGGCGATAACCAATGCAGCACCTCCAAAATACAGCGGCTCCAGCGCTCAGAATCGCAACGCAAAAACGATCTACTATAGAAATACTCCAGCTGATGCAGCAGGACGCTATAATTTCGAGTTTCAAACAACGAATGGAATTACCACCAAGGGCGCAGGTAATGAGCATGGCGCTGTGGGTGTAGTACAGTATGTATCCCTTGAGGGTCTGCCCATAACGCTCACCTATACCGCAGACGCTGATGGATATAAGCCGGAGGGCAAACATTTACCTGCCATACCGGATTACGTACTGCGCTCATTGGAATATATACGAACACATCCCAAAGTCGATGAGCGCAAATCGCGGCGCCTGTGAACTACTTAAAATAATAAATATTATATATAATAATATAAATAAATATTTTAATTAAAATGTGCTTGGCGGCCAACAAGATAAGAAAGTCAAAAAGTTATTATTGTTGTTGCTGTTGCTGTTACCAAGATGATAATGGATTTATGTTTATGGCTTTAATATGTAAATGCGATAAACTGAAGTGACAGCAACAACAAGCACATAAACCAAATTAAATTTTTTAGTAAATTAAACAAACATACATACATGCATATGCACAAACATATGTACATAGGTTTATTTAAGTGTGTATTATTGTTTATTCCCATAAAACAAACCAAATTATAGCAATCAATAAAATTGTACGAAAATTATTTGCCAGCTGTTCTCGCGACTGGGGTGTTTTCTTATACAGAGAAAGATGTTTAAATAGTATTTGAGTGTTGGTTTTGGTTAAGGCTTTAAAGTGTATAAATATTGCTTAATTCATATTATTTTAGCACAAAATCAAACCCGTTTAAATCTGCAGTTATTTTTTGTGCCACAGTGAAGATTGACTGTAAAAGGCAATGCTATTTATTAAATGTTTTTAATCTATTTAGTGAAAGTTATTAATTGAACCACTTAATGCTTTGCTAAGCTGTTAAATTAGTTCAGATGAAATGTGCAAATAATATTTAATGGCATTGTTAAGTAGGGCTATTAATATATTTGCTAGTAGTAATATAAGCTCTTGTTTATTTATTTAAAAGTCTTTTAGCTACTATTTAAACATAAACTTTAGCATTTCTGTCTGTAACAGTCCTAAAAGAGACAAAGAGCATAACAAAGCAGGTACGTTTTATTGCATTTGGCAACCAAACAGCTGAATTCATACAATGGCAATATCGATATTTTTATCTAATTTATCGATACTTGTGCACGCCATATGTTTTTGTTTATATTTCTTATTTTGACGATGTTTGATTTTAATATACATAATATATGCTTTTAAAATCGTCTTTTTTTAGGTATGATACTGTGGTCCGTTCTTTTGAACATGTTACCTGTCGCATACAAATTGGATACGCCTAACTTATGTCTGAAAACTATAAATCATTTAACCATAATGCTGTTTTGGTTTATTGAAACCATATATTCATATAATATACACATTATACACAAAAATGGCTCTTACTACGTGATGCCAATCTCTTTCTCTTTTAATAACTCTTTATTTAATAATATATCATTAGGTAAGATCTCAAGTTGTGAAAAATAAAACTTTGATAATAAATGAATTAGTTTTATTCTAGTATGAAAATAATTAGATAAATATTTATTTAAATGTGTAACCCGCGTATCGCTAATAGAATGTATCGTTTTACAACACTGACCGTCTGGAGGACATTTTCCCACACAAATAGATGTGACATTTGTTGAATTCGAGCTAGTTGCATTTTAATTTTGGCAGTCGTAGTTAAAGGTTGTGTGAAAATATAAGTAAAGTTTAAACATCTGGTAAGTTAAAACAAAACAGTTAATCAACAAGCATGTTAGAAGATTATAAAAATAAACTATTTAAAATAAACGCAGCGTTGTTGTCAGTAACATACATGCATTACCCTAAACTTACCTGGAATATTTAAAATACAATTGTTTGCTTTGTGTTAAAGTAAAAATACATTCTTTATTAGCGATGCTTACGATTGTTTGCATTTTATTACTTTTCTTTAAGTAAAATTACACAGAAGAGATAAAGCAATGTGTTTGTGAGTAGAAGCAAAGCTTATCATGTTACAGCCGCAAATTGCCAAGTTTCCATTTTTCTTTTTTGCTGTACTATAGATTGGTAGTACAATTCTTATTTAATTCTTAAAAACATGGATTATGTATGCAGTGTCACAGTCGTTATAAATAGAATAATGTATCAAATTAATATAGACAAATATTATGAGTATTGTGCAGCTGTTTGCTTAATCTTAGAAGTAATTCTTTACAATGTGCCTCTGACATTCTTTTGATCTGCAGTTGTTTTTCACTTGGTAAAGTAAGTTTCAAAAGTAACAAGTTCTATACAATTGAAAAAGCAAAAAATTTTATTACAACGAATTCAGTATATATAAAAAAGAGAATTGAAGCATGTAAAAAAAATAATATAATTCATTGCAAAATGCAATGATTTCACAAAACACTTCTCATTTTCCAAAGGCTGTATGTATTCATATTTATCACAGTAACTTTTCTTGATGGTTTATTAATCCTATGACGCCATTTTATGTTATAAACTTCTTTATAGAACCCATTGGTTAAAAGCGTTGCCATTTACATTCTAGTAAAATATTACTTCAACCATATATGCATATATTAACTCTTTGCCTTTTAATAATAGCTTCAGTTGATATCAAATTTATAAGTAATTTTTCTTTATTTCCACTACAACTTCGCGGTTCGATAACTTTTCTACTATCGATAGCATGTAGTTTAGAAATAACAATCTGTATAAAAGCATGCTGAGTAGCTCTAAACACAAAAATTTTCGCAAACATATTTTCGTGCAATTGTGTGCAAAACAATAAAGACCTGCAAATTCTTTATTTATCTAAGTTTTGTTTATTTTTAAAGTTACATTATTACTTCGGTATCGATTAACTGGAGTTTGTACGTTAAGCAAGTGGCACCAGCAATTAGATTCTATTAAACAAAAAGTAGTAACATTAAGCGCATCAAAATGGAAAAACTATGGCATAAGGACAATGCTTTCAACAATAATGATTTGGACATTGCGGGAGACGCCACTAATAATGTATTGAAGACGGGAAAACATGCAACAGCTGTTCCAGTTGCAAACACTGTGCGCACTACAGGGCGCGTGAAAGTAAGCAATACCAAAATTCAAGTGAACGCTTTAATTTTAACAATTACTTTTGGCCATAGAAACCAAAACTTGTGTACGATCCTTCGGATGACTATATTGCACCTGCATCCCGCGTATCTACCAACACAAATCGACGTCTTAGCGAAAGTATTACAAGAAGTGACAGTTCCGATTCCCCGCCTGAGGACACCAACGAGCAGCAGTCCCAAAACAGCCACAATGTTTGCGCAAAATGCGGCAATAGACACTACGGATCCGTGCACAGAAGTCGTTTTCTTACCTGCATGAGCTGCAGCCTTAAGTGTAAGTTCAAATGATTTGCGTGTTTCTTAAATAATGTATGTATTGATTGTAATATACATTTTGCATTTATTATTGTAAACGCAGGGCACTACAACTGCGTGACCACTCGCTTTGAAAGTGCAGCTCGCAAGAAGTTTGTATGTGAAATGTGTCGCACATGTTGCGTTTGTTTACTTGGTGGAAACTCTGAAATGCAGGTGAGTTTTAAATGTAGCACTACAACTTGCGCTTCCTCTATAAATAAATCATTTTTCTTACAGAATGAATTGGCTGTTTGCAGCAGTTGTGCTGATGCTTATCATTTGGGCTGTCATATTCCAATTATCTCCCGCCCAAAGCTATATAACCCCAAATGGAAATGCAAGAACTGTAATGGCAAAACCAACATTATACACAAGTCTGAACCTAAACCAAAGCCAAACGATATTTTCGGCTTAACCCAACCTACTGAAGGCACGAAAAAGCAAATTCTACCTGCCAGTGCAATGTCATTTGTCAACATGGACAAAAATAAGGCTATTACCTTTAGTTCTAGTAAAGCCACCAAGCGAAAGGCAGATAGTACTTCAGTAAGCGATGATGCCTTGCCAAAAACAGATGTTAAAAAGCTAAAATTAGATGATGAGTCAACTATCAAGGGATTAAAAAGGCAACAAAAAACAGTTTCGAGAAACGATGATAAGCAGAGCACACTTACGGCTACCCCAAGTTCTGCTAAGGCAACAACGCAAAACTCTAATAATATTTCGTCGCCAAAATCAACACAAGCCAAACAGAAAAGAAAAAAAACTGTTGCAGTGCATCCCGTTGATGTCATTGAAATCGAAGATGAGAATGTTTCCTCAATCAGTAAAATTTGGAACGTAAAAAATTGGACCGTAGACCAAGTATATGAATATGTACACAAGCGTTATCCTAAGGAGGCGCATGTATTTAAATACCAGGATATTGACGGCGCTGCTTTGCTATTGCTCACGCGGCAGGTCATCATCGATCAATTTGGGTTAAAACTGGGACCATCGCTGCGCATATACGAACTAGTTAGCGCGTTGCAAAATAGAAGTGACGATGTAACCCTCTCTTGGTATAACTGAAACAAAACATAATAACATCAACGAATAACCAAGTTATATGCAAAGCAGCTACGTAGTGCGTATGTAACTCCTTTCCGCAGAAACGGAAGTGAATAAATACGGAATCATTTTTCTATTTGGGGAAGAAGAAAAATCGATCCATAAATAATAATACTAATAATAACCCACAGCGTTGTGTGCATAAGACTCGGCGTCGTCACGTCTATCTTTCATACTCTTTTATTATTCTAAAAACCATTTTATTTATTTAGAATAACAAAATAAAATCTTATGCATCTTATTTGCCTAATGAACCTTATTGCATAATCCTCTAATGACGGAATGCCTATTAAATCATGTTAATATATGCTATGAACTGATTACGTTTCTACGTTTTTCAAGTTGGGATTGGAACAGCATCATTAATTAAACCAAAGCCAAAGCTTAACACGCTTAACTGGAATTTTTCATAAGATTTGTATCTGCCAGGTGAAAAAGGAACTGACATGATCTATTTCATGTGCCTGTAGTATTTACTGTATAAGTCGACAGTTGGCAACTGTTCCGGCAGCTCGCCAATGGTCGCACGTTCAGCAACAATTAGCACATAAGCGAGGTGCACACTTTTGCATAGATTATAAGTCAATTTTGAGATGGAAAGTAATTTAAATAAATTACGAGAGTTATATTCAAAATTATTTGTTTTATTTTCGGGTGTGTTTGTTAACTTGTTTATCAGACAATAACATTGCATATAGCGGGAGGCTGGTCTCAGTCCATACATTATAGACTGGAATTTTTTTTATTGACCGTTTATTGTGTTATATTCATAAATCGCATCTTGCTCCGAATGTTGAGTATGTTCAATGTTCACACAATCAAATGGAAGACTATTTTATTTAAATAATGTTAAACTACAAAATTTTATAAAAGGTAATATGGATAAATTGGTATTCTTTGTATTTGTTTAATATATTTGCGCTCTTAAAAAACATTTAACATTACATTGTGTTTTACTTGGTGTCATCTTTTCCCTTAGGAGTAGATTCATCTTTTGTCGTTTTATCCTTGGGAGCATCGGAAGTTTTAGCTTTTACTTTTGGTGGCACTGGCGGTTCGCCTTTCCCCTTAGGAGTAGATTCACCTTTTGTCGATTTATCCTTGGGAGCATCGAAAGTTTTAGCCTTTACTTTTGGTGGCACTGGCGGTTCGCCTTTCCCCTTAGGAGTAGATTCACCATTTGTCGTTTTATCCTTGGGAGCATCGGCAGATTTAGCTTCTGCTTTTGGTGGCACTGGCGGTTCACCTTTTCCCTTAGGAGTAGATTCAGCTTCTTCTGATTTATCAGAAGCTTTTACTGTTGGCGACGTTGGTGGGTCTCCTTTTTTGGAACTCTTGTCGACGTTCTTGGGCTTTTCGTCGTCCTTTTTGTCTTTTTCTGGATCCGTTTGCTTTCCATCTTTTGGCGGTGCTCCTGCTGGAGTACTCGGCCCATCTAGGGACATAGATGCAGCCAAGCTTTGTGCCTTAGCTAAAGCTTCCTCCACATCACCGACCATATAAAAAGCTATTTCTGGTATGTCGTCGAAGTCGCCATTAAGAATGCGTTTGAATCCCTCTACTGACTTTTCAACAGGAATTATTTTGCCTGGATGACCTGTAAAGACTTCAGCCACTTGGAATGGCTGTGATAAGAAACGCTGTATTTTACGGGCACGTGCAACTGTAAGCTTATCTTCCTCAGACAGCTCATCCATGCCGAGAATAGCAATGATGTCCTATTTTGAAAAAAATATTACAAAAATCAAAGTTTTAAAACTTCTATTAAATACCTGCAAGGATTTGTAGCTCTGCAATGTTTTTTGTACAGCTCGAGCTACGTTATAATGTTCTTCACCCACGATATCAGGATCCAGAATGCGGGATGAGGAATCCAATGGATCTACCGCAGGATAAATGCCCAATTCTGCAATTTGACGAGACAACACAGTTGTGGCGTCCAAATGGGTAAAAGTAGCTGCTGGTGCCGGATCACTTAAGTCGTCAGCTGGCACATACACAGCCTGCACAGAAGTTATGGAACCACTCCGGGTACTTGTTATACGCTCCTGCATAGTGCCCATATCTGAGCTAAGAGTGGGTTGATAACCCACAGCAGAAGGAATACGACCTAACAAAGCCGATACCTCAGAGCCTGCCTGCGTAAAGCGAAATATGTTGTCTATAAATAACAAGACATCTTGACCATCAAAATCTCGAAAATACTCCGCAATGGTTAGACCCGTCAATACCACGCGACTACGAGCGCCAGGAGGCTCATTCATCTGCCCATATACCAAAGCCACTTTGGAAGATTTATCTTTAAGCGATATCACGTTAGACTCAATCATTTCGTGGTATAAGTCGTTTCCTTCACGCGTACGTTCACCAGCACCAACAAATACGGAGTAACCGCCATGGGACTTAGCTATATTATTTATAAGTTCCATGATAAGAACTGTTTTGCCTACCCCAGCACCGCCAAACAGTCCAATCTTGCCGCCTTTAACATATGGTGCCAGCAAGTCTATCACCTTGATTCCAGTGGCCAGCATTTCTGGTTGTACACTAAGTTCCTTCAAAGTAGGAGCTTCATTGTGAATGAAGGAGTAGTGGTCGGCTTTAATTTCACCACGTTCGTCTATAGGATCGCCAACAACGTTGATAATCCGACCTAAAACGGCAGAGCCCACGGGTACACGTATAGGATAACCAGTGTCAATTACTTTTTGACCACGACGCAATCCTTCGGTTGAATCCATGGCTACAGCACGAACCACATTGTTACCCAGATGATGAAAGCACTACAAAATAGTAAATTTAAGTTTAGTAAACTTAAATTTAATTTAAATTGTACACAGCGCATTTTGTTGATTACCTCTAATACCAGACGGCCAATTGGTGCATCTACGACTTCCATCGCATTAAGCAATTGAGGCAGCTCATCTGGAAATTGGACATCCACAACCGGTCCAATGACAGCATTTATGAAACCTTCACTGCGGTTGCCAAATAACAATTTACTATCTGATGGCTTGTCAGACGTGCTGATATCCATATCTCCCTTGGTTTTGGCAGCAGATTCTTCTTCATCAGATTTTTTCCCACTAGTATTTGTGATACATTCGCCGTCACCTTCTTTGTCGGGGCTTTTGCTCTCTTCTTTTTCTGAAAATTTATTTGAAGCAGGACTTTCTTTGTTAATGTAAGTAGATAACCCACCTTTCTCATCAAAGAGTTTCAAAGATACATGAAATAATCGTTTTCGTTCAAAGAAGTCTGGCGAACGCACTCGACGATTGCGCACTTTAAAGACAGGCAGAAAGTTATCAGATTTATATGAACTCAATCCGACCAACTTATGAATTACACGTGGAAAATTCATTTTTTTCTTTTATTTTCAGTACTTGCTCTTTGCTAAATCTACACGCTAATGATTTGTTTCAAATCAAAATTGGGTAAGTTAAATTCATGGCCTACTACTTACAGCTCAAATACTGTTTGTCAAGAAAGTGTTTACACATTGAAAACATTGCATTTTTGACTTTCGATGTAAATATAAAAGCCTTTTGTCTAAATTCATGCAATTTTTTTTATATACATTTATTTGTTTATATGTTTTTTATTAAAATGTAAAACAATAATTACAAAATTATGCAGACTCATCGGGAAAATCAACAAAATCTAATTTATTATATGTTTGGTGCTGTCAAGAAAGTGTTTACATAAAATATTTAAGTTATCTTTTAATTAATGTTTATAACAAATATTGATTAATTTATGTAAATGTAATATATGTATTGGCAGTTTGGATTCAGCACTTTTGTATTATCGATGAATAGCTTAAAAAATTGGATTGAAAATTGAACTTTGTTTCTTAAGGACTTACATTTTTGCAATCCTGTCAACACGGATACGCGTTTAACTCTAAACTTTACTTGCAAAATGTATTATGCTACAGAAGCATAACCAATCGGATAACCAATTAGCATATGGATTTTGCTTTATAAATCTCTAAACTTAAATTCATTAATAGCCGTCTTAAGCATGCCAACTTCATTAAGAATATTACGTCTCTGAAACAAATGTACGGTAAGTAAAGATTTTTTTTATAAAGGCAAAAAATTTAAATAAAATCGCTTTATAGGTGCGATTGTTAAATTGATTTAAAAACTTTAGACAAATAAGGCGTTTTCATGTAGCTGTGTAATCGCATGTACAGGATCGAATACAATAAAGGGTTATTAATTGTTAAAATATGATTGAATTGTCTTTATTCTTTAATGCACTACAATTTCATTACCTTTTTAAGGCGCGTTATGGTCTTCTACAATTAAAAATATCTATCAAGATATCGATTGCTTTCACGACATGAGAAATTGTTTATTTTTTATACTGCATTTTAAAATAATATTAACATATTTAAAATTAGTTAAATTATATATTATATAAATATAAGTTTATTATTGTCCATATACTATTTCAGTTAATTAAGTTTAATGCCATATTGATGGCCATATGTTAGCTATCGATAAGTCGTTACGATATTATATATGTTGCCATTCGATAAGTTTACGGCTAGGTCTTTAATATGAATTTGTTTGCATGACTGGCTCAACGGCAAAAAATATTAAAGTTATTACAAACAAATAACATTTCCTTTTTTATTCATTTAAATAATATGAATCTAGGTTTAATTATAAAGCTGAAATGAGAAACGGAATGTAAAAGTTTTCAATTATTTTGTTATTAATTGTTATTAATTAAGATTAACTTTAATAAATGCTTAAAATTGATTTTCTCTATGGCTAGTATAGTTAGTCAGAACATTTGGAACAGATGTGAATTATTTAATCGACGCTGTAATTTTTTCGTTAATCATATGCAACCTGGAATCGTTTCCTAGGAAACTGTTTTGTGTCAAAACAAGGTTAAAATTATTATTCGCCTAAAAAAATGGAAGTGCTCTCCACTTATACCTCACCAGTAATTGAGTTTGCAGCTAGTCAGCCCATAGAGAAGCAACATGACCTTGTGGATAATTGCACGGGCACAGATACTAAACCGGCTAGCATAGACGCCTTTACAGAAACCCAGGCAAAGCAAAATGTAGCCACACAAACTGAACTTAACGCTCTTGGTAGCGCCGAGTATGATGTGCGGGCTCTGGCCAAATGGTTGCAAAAAATATATCCTATGGTCGAACAGGAACTATTGCTCGGCCCAACGCCAATGCTGGAGCAACATTTACATATAACAGATGATAGAGAATGTAAACTTTATGAAGAAATCAAGGTTCAAACTTATCAAAAGATAAGCATGAACAGTGTTGAAAACTCGCAGGGTTTGGCCACTTGGCTCTCTGTGCATACAAATGATGCACCTGTATTATTGGTGACAACAGTAGCCCCTCATGACGACTGGTGCGAGCATATACAACAAAAATTAAAAGTCTTTGTGCCCAAGCGCATGGCCCAAGGAAATTTTGTTGTCTACACTGAAGTTAAGAGTCTGATTTTAAAGTCCTGTCTTCGAAGCCTTTGTACGAATAGCTTTAATAAGGACATCTTTGCGGGAGCCAGTATGGATGGAGAAATCTATATATGGCGTTACGAACAAGCTCAGGCGCGCGGTAGTTGTGATATAAAACAATTGCATAGTGTGAGCTCTACTCAAGGAGCTGCAGTTGCCCTGGATTGGGTAAGCGAGCAACGTTTGCTCATCTGCTATGCCAATGGTATAGTGCGACAATGGCTGCTGGCTGCCCAAATGACGTTAGAATGGGAGTAGGTCATAATAATAATTACAAATCTTTACTATAAATCTTTATTATATAAATTAGATACAAACTGCCAGCTGCTACTATCAATGCTTCACAGTTGACAGCCATGATCTCTTTGGACTTCAATGACTTTATTGTGGGCACTAATGATGGTGGTATCTACCGGTTTTGGCACAATGGGCACATTGTTGCAACTGGTCCGAATAAGCAGCTTCAAGTGCTGATATTACGACGACACCGATTTATGGTTTCTACATTTTTAAAAACCAATTTAGATGGACATTCCATGGTGTTGAGTTGTGACCTAAGTGGTCAGGTCTACTACCATGATTTGCGGCATACCGATGAAGTAGCTAACAAAATACTTTTCGTACTTAAAATTTAACTGATAAATGCTTTACCTTAGGAAACGGCTCAGTTGGTTGTACAAATACCATTGCCTTTTAAGAATGCAATTGCGTGCAATCGAAATGGAAATATTATCTATTGTCCCAGTAATGATGGTGCGTTGGAATACTATAGAGTCAGCGATGGCGCCCAGGCGTATGTAAAAGGCGCCCTACGCGGCAAAGGCAGTCTTATCAAAATCAGTGATAATGGGTAAGTCATCTGTCACTTTAGAAATCGTTAATAGAATTAATCATTTCAGTTGTTGGATAATTACGGGACTTTATGGTGACGAATTTCAAATATTCTACATTGAGCATTAAAATGCAATATCGTGAGCATTTTGTTTTATCATTTTATTCTCATATACATATGCGCTTAAATTTATTATCGATTTCAACTATTAATGTTGCTATTTACACGAGTTTAAGTTTAAAATTTTTCACTTTGCTAACAAATATAAATAAGAACTTCTCTGTATATCATTTGAAAAATAAATGTGCCAGTGCTTTTGGCATACAAGAATTAAAGCCATGCTATAATAAGGTATATAATAATTGTAAAATTATGACATCGTTTATATGATGCATTTGTGTGTATGCTTACATTTAAAGGAGTAAAATTTTTCAAATCTCAAATACTATCAAACAATCAATGCCGAAAAACAGCGTGCGTACATTCATTCATTCATATTTGTGGTATAATAAAAAAATAATGCACAGTAAATATTTTTTGTTTGTTAGCATATGTTTACAATGACATAATTACAAAGTGGCAATAAATGAATACATTTAACCATTTGCACTAGCGTAAAATAAGTTACACAATTAACATTAACGAGATGTATACATAAATATAATAGAACTGCACACAATTTTGCTAAATCTCTCATAAGCACTATTCTTCTTTAAGACAAGACAGACTGAGGCTTCCTAACACGTATCTTTTCTTTTAACTTAACCTTGAATATATTAAATACATATGTATATATTTGTTGCTGCGATAGTATGTAGTAAGCTATACCTAGTGTCTACACCGCAAAAGTTAAATTCATCCTAATTGAAGAGCACAGTATTGGGATCTTCATTATCCATTTGTTTAACATGGCGCAAAACATCTTTTTTCGTTATAACACCCAGAAGGCGGCTGTAAAATTTAATTGATTATTATTATTTCCAAAATCAAACGCAAGGCTCTAACAGCGTACCCATTGTGTGTGACCAGTGTCTGACGCAAACCCAGTTTGCGGAACATGTCGACCACCGTTTCCATTGGCGTTTGATCGGTTACTGTTATGGGTGCCATGTCGAGTATCTTCTTCAACTTCAGCGGCGGCGGGCCAAGGTTTTGCGTAGGTGCATTTGATGTAAATAATACTATAGAGTTGCCGTTAATGCCCTCGATAAGACGCTTAGCGTTGCCTTAGAAACAATTAAAATTCATTAAATACAACAAGACTAAGTTGCTAATAATATTTTACCTATGGCTAAGTTTAGATCTCTGCGTAACACGAAGCCAACTAAATATTGATTCTCTCTGGACACCACCACTGGATAGCCATTGTGCTCGGTTTCCTTAAGCAAATTTTCTACATCATCTACAGTCATAGAATCTTGTGTTATAACATTCAATGTTTCATTGCGTCTAAATAAGAAAAAAATGTAAAGTATTAAAATCTTATTTGCAATCAAATTAAAGTAAATCATTGTCTCACTTTGGCTGCATAACATCCGCCGCAAGCGTTGTGTGTGCGAATTCTTCTTTGCTATCAAGAAACGGATAACCATTTAACGCAATATGCGCATCATAGATGCCCTATAATATAAAATATAAATAAATTAGCCTAGATTCATAGTGAGTAGTTGTAGTAAAGTAATTACCTGTCTGTCCAATGCATCACCCACCCATTTGGATGCCATAGCTGCAGCCATTAAGGGTACAATGTATCGTACACCGCCTGTTAACTCAAACATAATGACCACCAAAGAGACTGTCATGCGCGTAACGCCGCCCAGTACAGCCGCTGCTCCAACAACAGCATAGAGACCCGGTGTAATTAGATTACTATCCGCGCACTCTCCGGTAAAGAACCAAACGTTGGGATAACTATAGGCAAACTGTTCTACACCAATGCCTACAATGCGACCCATGATGGCACCCAGCAACAATGAAGGTATAAACAGCCCAGCCGGCACTTTCATGCCAAACGTAAAAATGGTTAGCGCTAATTTCAACATAAAAGCCAGCATAAGCAACCAAATGGAGCTGTAGACACCTGGACCCGGTTCAGTAACCTCTATTGTAGTTGTGCCCGTTGTTATATTCATGCGCTTGTAGTCACTGTGATTAGATTTCAAGTAAATCAATTATAAAATGCCATTTCTTTTTATACAAATTATATACCATAAAGGATTTGTTAGATCACCAGGCGAGCATTTGCTTACTAATAAAAATATTAGCTCGTTCATGTTCATTCGTGTGAATGGATTTGGATAGCAAATAATGCCCGTGACTAGAGTAACAAATAGCACTTCCATGACGGGGTACTGGCCCAGTTTGCTAAACTTTCTGTAGCGACACCACCAGAGGTTTGCCTTGATGAAGAACGTGCCGATGACGCCCTATAAGAAATAACAATGTACTAAGTATATTTATGTTTTAAGGTTCAATGCTTACCCCCATTATGCCAAGAAAAACAAATGGTATGAGTTCAAAGAAAATCCACGGTTTGTTGTATTCCACAAAAAATAAAACGGAATGTTCATTACCAAATGGCGTTAGTGATCGCAAGACAAATGCTGCAATCAACGCGCAAAAGAATGAACGCCACAGTGTTTTTAGAGGAAAGTAGTAGGAGACCTCTTCCAGTGAGAACAACACACCGCCGATGGGCGCACCAAAAGCAACTGAAACACCCGCTGCTGCTGCCGCAGAAAGTATCTCACGTTTCTTTGCCTCATTGCGGCCATACTTAGGGAACAGATGCGAAAATATATTTCCAATACAGCTGGCAATGTGCACCATAGGTCCTTCCTTGCCCAGAGTCAATCCCGCCGAGACGGAAAGCATTAGACCAACCGATTTGATCAGCAGTGTCCATTTTCCCAGATAACCGCGTATAATAAAACCAGATAAAATAGTTTTTATCTCCGGTATACCAGAGCCGCATGCATAGGGCGCAAACATGCGCACCAAAGAAGCGCTCAGTGAGGCAAATAGCAACGCCCACAAAATGTACAAAATGTATGATACTATATATGGGCCGGTGCCATCGCGGTTAAGCCCGAAAATCTCAGGCCAGGTTTTCCACTGTAAAAATATAGAAAAATTTGAATTTCTCTTATACAATTTTTTTTTTAATAGTTTATAGAAACTTACGGTTGAGCAATTTCCCTCCTCAAACACAGATTGTTTTGCCGGATAGCAGCATTGCTCTCGATTAAACCAAAAAGCGAGCGGACAAATACCATGCTTAAGATCAGACATCCAACTGGCGCCAATGTCAACCATGCCAGCCACACAGCCTGCCGCAATGCCCACAAGCAACACACACAACCAACCCGAGCCGGCATCAATTGAGCCCTAAAGTAAATATAATATATTAAATATAAAAAATGTTAAATCAAAAGTATATAATGGCAAGCTTACCTTTATAAGATCCCATAAGGAATCCTGCCGCTTTTTGACTATATAACGATGCCGCATACGATCTCGTGCAATGTCCCTTTGCCAGTCAATAGTATGGAAATCCTCATATTGACCAATGCCCGGTATGTCATCAGGAACATCAGAGCCATAGAAGGAGAGTGCTCCTAAAAGAGTGCAAGCCAACGAATATAATTATTTTTTAAATGGATGAAAAATCATGCATCTAATGCCTGTTTTTAAATATAACCGCATAGGTATTCGTATTTTATTAAGTTTCAGAGAGTATAATAAATAGATAATGAAGCATGTGACATGTGAAAAGTAAGTTGAAGAATGCAAAACAGAATGATTTAAGTTAAAGCCAAATATATTTTTGCTAACAAAACAAGTCTTCGGTTGACAATTAAAGTAGTTTAAATCTTAAAGTGACTCGTATTGAATAAAAACGTTTACCATTTAATCTAAAATGGAATAGATCTATAGCAAATATTAACAAAAGCGTCTATAACTTTTATCGGCTGCAACGAAATCCAAATTTAATGCGAGCTTATACACTTTTATGTATGAACAACTGATGTAGCAATTGCCGCAACAGCTTTCAACGAGACCGCATGATATGGTTTTTCCACACGATAATGATTAATTAAACAAATAGAGTGCCATGCACCAGCTACAGCCGGCTTTCAGACATAATTAACATATGGATAATTGAAAACTTAAATTCAAAATAATGAAGATATTTAAAAGCTGGCATATGGTCACGTGATTTTTGTTCTGTTTATTGTCACTAACCGTCTATGGATTCACCAAAGGCACTGTGAGTTGGCACATGTTGATGCGTATGATGCATTGTTCGCTGATTATGATGATTCCCATCCAAATGATCAAAATCGCGTTCCGTGTCTGATTCAGTAGCATTATTATGCTGTCGGTAGGCGCTACTTTTGACGCCGCCAATTGTATCACCCGGACTGGATCTTGGCGTTATGTCAATCATATCCTCGTCATCTGTGGCTGTATTTAGTGAGGTTGTGACTGCGGTATTTGTTTGATTTGATAGAGATGCCAAGGGATGATCGTGATAATTGGCATCGCCGTCACCTCCAATTGCTGTATGGCCGTTGGACTGTAACGTAAAAAAAAACAAAAAAGTGATGCGTTTTTAAGTAATTTGGTCAACGATTGTACATGTTAGTGAGAATATAAGCTTTTGAAGCAATAAGAAATTAATGAAATGCACGCTTAAACACAAACCCAACCTAAAAGTTGCATTCTATAAGGCTCTGTTAGTGCGGTTTTTACTTTTGTTATATACACTTGATGCATGGGTGTTTTATATACATGGAGAATAATTGGTTTCTTGAATTCTTTGCTATTAAAGTTAAGCGGCAACACAACTGCTCCGTCTACATTTGCATTATATTGAAGGTTGGGTAAGTAAAGATACTAGAGGAATTTAAAGTTTATCATTGGGAAAGAATGTTTTAACCACACAGATTCGTGTCAGGTTGATGCAAACGGTTCAAAACTTAAAATCAGCGTCTCTTAGTGAAATAATGTGCTACGTGGAAAATTCTACTCAAGTCTAAAGTTAGTTTTTGTTAAAATCATGTAGACCACAAGCGCTATTATTATCACGAATCACGTCCAATAATTTATAATAGTACAGAGTATACTTGTTTGTACATTTCCGCCCCCATATGTCTACGCGTTTATGGAATTAAACTGCCTTCCGCAAATGAAAATGAATTTAAAAATAAATTATAATCATGCCTTAGGTCTTATCTTAAGCCCTCGGGGTACAACGTAACTTACCTTTTTCATTACTGTCTGATATGCGGTTATGTAGCTATTACCCTCTGCCGCAGCCTCTCTGCTACCCTTCAATGGAAATTTCTCCATTATTTTTGAGTATGCGCTGATTAATATTATTTGCGTCTTCTCGATGTTACTTTATCTTGTGTTATTTTGCAATATTGCACTTGCTGACTTTTATTTGTTTTTATTTTTTTCTTTGCTTTTACATATCTTAATTGACGTAGTGTACGTCACACACATACATACTCGCACACGCACACACACACACACAGTCAAAATACAAACAAATAACACTTTCTTCACATTTCACTTGAGTTTATTAGTATACAATTACAATGCCTGTATTTGATTTAAAGCACAGATTAGTTTTCATATTATTTACACTTGTTGAAATTGCTAAATTAACAAATACTGTTAAGCCAGCAATGAGCGTGGAAAGTTATGACGTTGACATGGTCTTTGTTGCTGAAAAAATTTTTTTTTACTGTCTACAAAATGCAAACTCAACACATAAAAGACTGTTTTTAATTGGTTAGTAGAAGCTGCATTGCGCTGTGCAATGTTACACTTAAATATATATTTAAAAAAAAAATCCTTACTTTTGATTGTATACGCGAAATTAATTATTTATTGCAAAAAATCTACGCAAATCACGGTGCCAATGAAACATCAGCAGCAGTTTGTGGGTGGCGGGGCTTTAGTTGTCGTTGTGCATGTTATCGATGCATGTTAAAGCATGGTTATCGATATTTTGCAGCAAAGTTGGAAAAACAATTGTTTAACTAAAAAATAAATAATATAAAATAAGTTCTTTATATTTTATTCACGTTACATTTTAAAGTTGTTGGTTAATAAGTATGTTTCATTTAAAATTTTATCTTTATAATAGTGTTAGTCAGTGTTGCATAATTTTCAATTATTCAACTTTTTTAAGTAACGATGCTACTCATTCATTTGTTTACATTCCGCAGCTCAGCAAGTATATTGGCGTCGCACTAGCCTGCAGTTTCCAAAATTGTTTAAACAAACAAACACAAAAACAAAAATAGTTTTTGTCGCCGTCGTGCCATATATCAAAATGGCCGGTTTCGTGGCGGTGCACACAGGTCTTCTATAAACAGACGTATATATACATAACAACAATCAGCTCATCTATCAATTTTATATTTTAGGCGCTGGCAATTGCATCGATGAGGCCAAATACCAACGCGTCATAAGGGAGGCCTGCGTACGTGCCACAGATGTTTTGCGCAATGGAGGCAGTGCTATTAATGCTTGCGAGGCAGCCATAATACGTCTTGAGAACTGTGGCAACACAAATGCCGGTTTCGGTTCGAATCTTTGCCTGGATGGATCGGTGCAGTGTGATGCAGCAATTATGAACGGCACAACATTAAATTTTGGCGCTTGTACAAATGTAAGCCGTGTAAAAAATCCCATACAGCTGGCACGTTTTATATGCGAGGCCCAGTCACAGGCACAACCCTTGGAACGTATACCGCCAATGGTTTTGGCTGGTAGCGGTGCAGAGAGCTACGCCGAAGAAATGGGTTGTACAATGGTGGATCCCAAAGTGCTCATTTCCGCAAAAGCAAAATTCCATTACAATCATTATAAAGCCAAATACGACCTGGTCATGGCCAACAATAGAAAGGCAGCTGACACAGACACAACAACGCAGCTTGAAGCAGACGCTGTGCCGGAACCCAGCAATGAAATAGAGCTTTCGGCCGCGCTAGATACCGTTGGTGCTGTGTGTGTAGACAGTAGCGGTAATACTGCAGCTGGTTGCAGCTCTGGTGGCATATTACTAAAAGTGCCCGGTCGTGTTGGTCAAGCGGCCACTTATGGTGCCGGTTGCTGGGCTACTGATACTGATGATCTGGCCATTGCAACTTGCACAACCGGCAATGGTGAGTACTTGATGAAAACACTGCTGGCGAGAGAGATATGCAATGGTGCCTTTAGCACTGACTGTGCGGTAAGAAGTCTACACAATACGTTTACGCAAAAATTCCTCGACTCGCCGTTACTGCCCCAACAACAGGATCTCTATGCTGGCGCATTGACATTGCTCTACTATCCGAAAAACAACTGTGGCGAGGTAATGTGGAGCCACACGACACAATCTTTTTGCGTCGGCTACATGTCAACGATGCAGAAAGTGCCAAAGGTATGTGAAACAGCAGAGACTATTCATCATTTTTACTCTACACCTAGAAGGGTAACCATAAGTTTGGTTATAAATTTGCGACAGGCACAAATAAATATACAAAAGTGTAATATATGCAGATACACTTATGTGTATAAACTTATTCGTCTTTGCTAATTAGCGATCTGGAATTTGACAGAATGCTATAGTATTTATGCAGCTTTGCGTGGGCATTTAAAGAAGCTTTATGCTTCATAGAAAGTCAGTTGATTTAGTTAGTTATATGCACAAAAAAATGAATATGTTTCAAATGTGAAATATGTTCTGATAATTGTAAAATAAAAATATTGGATTGTACAAAACTATTTGTAAATGGTTTAAATTGAAAAAAAAAAAAAAAAAAAACAGAGAAAAGATTCATACGTGAATTCAGAGTTTTGTGAATTGTAATCATTTAAGCGCTTCTAATATTTTAATCAATTTGAAAGAGTATACATGATTCTACGTCACCAAATTTAGTTTTGACATCATTTATTTATGAACTTAACATATATCTTTGTGTGCTCTATATTTGCAGTTTGTACATTCGCCGCTGCCCACATACAGTGTGCCGGGAAAATCGTGCGTCGTCAATGGCCATAATTTCCATTTGCGCATTTAGACGTGGCCAGTGTCTACGCCGTAAACATGCCCGAGCCCTGCCCGAAAGAATACTCGCTCATTGCTTAATGATTGTCTCGACCAGCCTGTTGGTCGTCATTCATTGTCAGATTTGCAGTTTTCTGCAATTCATTTGATTTAATGTTTAATTTTCGCGACAATTGCATTCAATGCATGGGCAACAACAAGAGCACAAAGAAGAAAAGCAGCAGCATTAAAAGCAACAACAACGACAGCCTCAGCGACAGCAATGTATTCGACTTTATAGCATACTATTAAGATCTATTAAAGGGAAATATCTTTTTTCATTAAGTATATGTTTGTAATTGTATATATAAGCAATATATTTATAGATAGTATATGTATATGGTACAATACAACTAGCAAAAATGCAATAATATTTTTAATATATGCTCATGTATTTATTATTTTTAATTACACTCCTTGAATACAAGTTGAGAGCAGTTGCGTTGCACGTACATATGTACATATTTTAAAGACATCCGAAAGCAAAGAAAAATATATATGTATATCAATGTATGTTTAATTTTTATGTGCGGCAAGTCCAATGTACAGAAAGGTTTTGTTTCTATTTCGAATGTCATTAAAAATTTTATTCTTGAACGCGAAAAGCAAAATGTAAACTAAACAAAAATGTTTATACGAGCGCAATGCTTTGTGATATCGACCAAAAAAAATTTACGATACTTGTAATTTAATGCTGCAACATAGAATGTATTAATTTGTAGCTAATAAACCAAAAGACTTATAATCTCGTAAGACGATATGGGAATTTTATGGATTTCAAAAGAAATACAAACAAATTAGTAGTAAATAGTATTTCTTTTAGCAAAAATCAACATAAGTTGCTAGAAAAAAAATAACAATATTTATTATATGCATCGATATTTTTGCATATTTCTAGTTCATACCAGGTGCTCAGTCTTTCCCTGTAACTTGCAAGTGAAGTGATCAGTGCTTTCAAGAAATTGTAAGGATATAAGCATTTAAGAAAAATATGTTAAATTTTTTGAATAGTCCACCCATCATCCTGATGTCACTATGCATGCGGTCATCGCTCCAAAGGCGGAGCATGGACATATGTATCTTTATTATGTAAAAGCTGTTCGAAGAGCACAGGAACCTGCAGTTTATAGCCGAATCCAAACGGAGGTGCTTTCAATTAATAGAGGTTTACTTAGGAAAATATCTTTTTGTCCGTACTAGGAAAATGCACCAGTGCATCGAACTCGAAATCAAAAGTAAAAACAATTTTAGCACCTATCACATGGAAGGTCTTGCTTTAGATAATAACTTTAATGTCATATTCCAGTCAGTTCAAGCAGGTTTATAAAAAAAGCAAAAAATTGTCGCTTCCAGAAAACAGAATTAAGCCTTCTAAAGTGAGTGAAACTTCTACAGCTCCACTGCCCAAAACGAACAAAAAAATAAAATAAAATCTTTATGATACAGAAATGTAAATAAAAAGTTTCGCTGGAAAAAAGCGCTTAAACAATCACCATTTTTTAAAACACATTTTGTGCGTGTAAAATATGTTACTAATTTAAAAAAAAGAAGCCAAACAAATTTTTATCTGATTCAAAAAATAGATTAAAGATTAAAGAAATTTTTTTTATTGAATGGCACAAACTAAATACAATATATAGATATCTACTGCCGCATGTGTAGTTTGTCCATATTTTGTGTTGAAATTGCTAAGAAAAGATTTCGATGGCATCGAATATCTATCGATATTTTCTAAATAAACTAAAAAAATCGATAAACATATGACAACTCAACTACATACTTCTTTGAAGTTTATACTGATTGCTCAAACGACTTCAACTTTTATTGAAAATCATACCTAACAATCTTGACGAAAAAAAATTTTTCTCTGTCATGAAAAAAAATTCTAAATTAAATTGACTTCAGATCGATTTATTTTAGCTGCTATTGCGAAAAAAAACTATAAAATTATACAGCAAAAAAAGCAAAATGGGAGAAGAAGGAGGCAGTGGCAAGGGCGACCTTAAATCGTTCCTAATTGATTTTATGACAGGCGGCGTGTCGGCAGCTATAGCAAAAACTGCAGTAGCTCCCATTGAGCGCGTAAAGTTGATTTTGCAAGTGCAGGAGGTATCAAAACAGATATCAGCTGAGAACCGCTATAAGGGCATCGTGGACTGTTTCGTGCGTTTACCAAGGGAACAAGGCTTTGCTTCGCTATGGCGCGGCAACTTGGCGAATGTCATACGATATTTTCCAACACAAGCGTTAAACTTTGCCTTTAAGGATGTGTACAAGAGTATTTTTCTTGGAGGCGTTGATAAAAAAACTCAATTTTGGCGTCATTTCGGAGGAAATTTGGCATCAGGAGGCGCTGCTGGTGCTACATCCTTGTGCTTTGTGTATCCTTTGGATTTTGCACGTACTCGCTTGGCTGCAGATGTCGGCAAAGGTGGATCTCGTGAATTTAACGGCCTGCTGGATTGTCTTGTGAAGGTGGTGAAATCTGACGGTCTCATTGGACTATATCGCGGTTTCATTGTATCTGTACAAGGAATTATTATTTATAGAGCGACATACTTTGGCTTCTATGATACCTGCCGGGATTACTTGCCCAACCCCAAGCAGACACCGTTTTATGTAAGCTGGGGAATTGCGCAGGTTGTTACAACTATAGCCGGAATTACCTCGTACCCTTTCGATACGGTACGTCGTCGCATGATGATGCAGTCTGGCTTAAGTAAAGCTGATATGATTTACAAAAATACAGCCCATTGTTGGGTCGTAATCGCTAAACAGGAGGGTATGTCAGCGTTTTTCAAGGGCGCTTTCTCAAATATTCTTCGAGGTACTGGCGGAGCTTTGGTACTTGCTATCAATGACGAAATTAAGAAGTACTTTTAACCAGCTTTCCTTTGGTTTTCAATTTCGACGTAAAAAATTGTAATAGACGCAAATTCAAATAAAGATTGTAACTGGTAATTTACTTTTGTACTATTTGGATAACTAATTATGGATGCTACGCTTAGCATTCTCAGATAGACTAGTCGCCTTTAAAGCCAAAGCTCGGTTGTTGGATTCCGCACAGCAGCACTGGTGCATGCGTAGATATCTGAATTAATTGTGTTGGCAGAGCATGAATATAGCCCAGACTCTATTGCGTTTAAAATTTTTTAAATAAACAGTTTCT
Organism: Chymomyza procnemis; assembly: GCA_035046065.1. NCBI lineage: Eukaryota > Metazoa > Arthropoda > Insecta > Diptera > Drosophilidae > Chymomyza > Chymomyza procnemis. The sequence goes on along the minus strand of JAWNOJ010000013.1, from coordinate 24,446,844 downwards.
GCTGGTTTGTTGTGGCAAATTAATAGGAATGTATTTATGTATATTCGCACCAAACCGACATAAACCAGATCACGGTTGAATACAATAGTCGTCAGTGGCCAATATAATCATAAAAAATCTGATAATAGAAAGGCATTTAAGTGTCGGATGCACCTAGTTGCAATGCAGAAGAATTAAATTATTTAATACATTATTCACTTGGCTACTTGGAGTATTCACAGCATGAGTGTTGAAAAATTGTAAATTGTTTGTCTTTATCTTACCGTCTCTGAGGTAAGAGCTAGAGCAAAGAACTTTTCCAAAACTCTTTTTTTTTTCTTTTTCTTTTTTAGTGTTCTGAAATCGGCAATATATGGTAAAGCTCGGATAGCGCTGCATTGCACTACCTAAAACAATTCAACATTAAGCAGATAATTGTTTTATAATGTTCCCAAGCACTAAGCAAAATTTAATTTTTTATCAAAAATATTTTTTTATATCTTTCCCTTACGCCTTTCCCAGGTAACGTCAGGGTAACAGTTTGCTTCACTGCCGTTTGTACTGACAACTACCGTTTGCAGCATCCAGGCGGATTTGATTTAAAACTGGACTTAGGCAAACCACGCAGCGGTTTCACATGCTTTACGTTCAAAGCCAACGCATTCACCATGGCTTTGCTGTTGCTGTAACTGGTGGAGTTGTGTATCTTAACACAGAATGGAGCCCGTTGGCAGTTCATAGCAATTGCTACAATGCCACTGTCATGAGTTGTCGTGCATTGTGTCCCTCCTCGAACACTGGCTGCAGCTATTGCGGTAATAATATGTTGGGGCCGTTGGGCCAAATTTTACTTGGTACAACGTGAAAGCTAGGGCAAAACATCAGCACCATTGCAATGACGCTGTTGATCTGTCAGTAGGGTGTTACTTTGTGAATATACCTACTTGCTGTCATAGGCCACATTGGACAAGGCGCAGCTCCAGCACCACAGTTAGTGCCATTGTCATTGCCGCTGCTGTAAAGGCGAACTGGAGCTGCCATTATAATTGGTTAGAGGCTTGGAGGCGTCACTGACAGCAATGCTAACTTTAATTATCGCTGGGCGATGAGCCTTTTGCATTAAATACTTTGTATTTCGTTTGTTGCTAAAGTTATCCTAACTACATGCGGGTGAAGAAAGTATTATGTGAATCCAAAAATTGGTAGATTTTAATCAAAATCCGCAAGGTATGCCATATAGGTTCATAGGTTGAATTGAATAAAAAAAATGTTTTTGGAAAATATCGCATGCGAGAAAAAGTTACTGTAGCTATCAGCTTTTGTTTGGCACTAAAATGATAAGGGATCGAAACTGACTGATTTCAGATTAGCACGCGCAATTTTAACTCTCAGAAACACATATTTAAATCCATTTTATTATCTATATATATCAAATCAATATATAAATAAATGGACTTAGTGCTTGCCAACACTCAGAGACTGTACAGTGCAAAGTTTGGTCACGATATTGTAAATACATTAATAAAAATAATAAAACACGATTTTTGTACATATAGCCAAGCAATTTCGATTACATTTGTAAAATTGCTTGAGAATTTTAAATATAGTATACTACTACCCAAAAAATAGTCGTGGAGTTCTGCTTAGAGCGATTATTGGATTGCATCCATAACAAATAGGGCAGAACATGAGGGTATAGTATAGGGTATATATTATTAACTGAACCTGCATATGGTTCAAAACAAACACAATCCAGCTAGTCATTGGGGCTTGTTCTAAATTTTGATTCCGACAAATATGCTCGAAGTCGAAGTTCATTGTTCATTGCCATTCCAAGTGTTCATTCGCTAAGGTTTGCTTGCATATTAAAGAAACTGTGTTTATTTATAATGAATTGAAAAGATATATTTTTGGGAATTATAAAAATTTGAGAAATTCTTTGAATTGCAAATTTATGGTAAAATTCAGATTTGCCACAAGTAAAATAAATTTATACAACATAAAGATAAAACGATTGCAATATTGACAAAACAATTTGAAGGTTTTCATTTCTCGTAATTCAAAGAAACGTGTACTATCTTATTATACCTTTATTCTTCTACTCTCTAATAGATATATTTTTGGGAATTATAAAAATTTGAGAAATTCTTTGAATTGCAAATTTATGGCAAAATTCAGATTTGCCACAAGTAAAATAAATTTAAACAACATAAAGATAAAACGATTGCAATATTGACAAAACAATTTGAAGGTTTTCATTTCACGTAGTTCAAAGAAACGTGTACTATCTTATTATACCTTTATTCTTCTACTCTTAGCTTTCAAAGATAATGATATGATTTTAGAAAACCTTATCAACAATATCTTCCGCTTGTATATCTTTGCATTGACAACGCTTATCTGCGAGTCTGCATATGACAGCTTTAAGAATTATAACTGTTGGCGTATTAGTTGTTTTGAAGGAATCCATAAAATATACCTTTGTAGTAAGGTTATATATCTCAAGGTTGGTAATATCACATCAAATTTATATAAAAAGCAGCGCATAATGTTTTACAGAATCAGTTTTGTGAATCTTACAAACGAAACAAGTAAAAATGGATAAGAAGTTCGCGATATTCTACATTGCAGCAATGTGTATTGCAATATCGGCTGCACAAACTGACGTACCACTTCCTGACACATGGGGATGCGGAATATGCCAAGAGGATAATGATATCTATTGTGTTGACACAAGTAGCTACTATGAATGCATGGGTGCGTAAGGAATTCACTTTTCTGGAGTCATTTTGTAACTGAAGTCATTTTTTTTACTGCAGGAGGCAATACTATAGGTACTTTGCAGAATTGTACGCGTGGAACCGTTTGCACGAATAGTATGCAAGTTTGTGTAGCTGAAAATGATTTACCCAGCACTGTGTTTAATGTCTGTGGAGATATCAGGGCTGGAGACTGTGGTAGCTGTGAGGACACAAAATATACCTGTGTTAGCGTCAATCAATATGCCCGCTGCACAGCTGACGGTCAAAAGGGAAAAGTCTACGACTGCGCAGCAGATGAAGTTTGCGTATTGGATGCATTGAAGAAAACAGGCAACATTTGCGTACCATCCTGTGTAGTCGATTATTTAGACAGCGCGTCCGATATTGTTTCATTTAAAGTCACTTGCACTAATGAAGGATATACGACGACAACAACAACTGCAAGCCCGGACGTAACTCCCGGCGCTGATGCAAGGAAAACTATTTGCGAAGCGGCAGAAAATCAATCAAATGCGAAATTCTTCTTTACGAAAAATACCGAAGACGATACCTGCCGCTCGTACATTTATTGTGACAGTACCGGTAGTACCCTTCAGTCAGCGTATTTAACATGCCGCGGGGATACCTACTTTGATGCTCAAAAGTCGGCATGCGTAGCTACAAAGCCGTCGGGCTGTTAAGCCTTGCAACAAATGTTTGCAAACATACGTCTTAATTTTGATTTGTATTTTTTAATAGCAATAAAATTAAAAATTGTTTCACAAATCTTGTAGAGGTCGCATATTATTGTCATTTGCTTGAGACTTTGCTGAAACACTTATTTTGAAGAATTTGTTTTTAACTAATAATCTCTAAATGAATAATTGCATTATATCTATAATTAATAAAAAATTCACATCAAGTTACTGTGTAATTATGCCATTATTTTTCATTTTTTGTAATTTTATTTAGAGTGCGACGAAATTATTTGTTATAATTTAATAAAAGAAAGTAGGGGGAAATTGTAAAAACGCCTTGCCTTTAAAACACTGAAATTGTGGATTAATTTGCATAGAGTTTGTGGGCGAAAAAATTTTTAAAGTGTTAGCGTATTCGCAGGGCACCAGCGGAGCCCCACCCGGTAACGCTAAGGATCATTCTGATCTATGTGAGGGCCCTTCGGGGGCCAGCCGGAATAACCTAAACTAACCTAGCGTATTCGCATCCTTCAATCTTGAGACTGCGTCTAGTGGGCGTAGCACCCTTCTCTTACCTTGTGGCCATAAAAAAGTGGGTCTTTCCACTGGCCTGTTTCTCTTTAAAACCCAATTTTTGGGAATCTCCATGCGCAGTATTGCGACTTTGCGAATTTGTACGCAAATTAAACGCTAGTGGATGGTACCATTTTGTTTTAAACAAAATACATTTAGTATATGTTTCTTTACCAATGCCATAACTATTACTTATCCCTGATGTTATGACTGTAACCCCAGTAGTAATGCGGAAACCCAATTAAAATAAGTTTTTGCATTGGCAACATATTTAAACTTTGAACATACTGCTCTGCTCTTGGATATTTAACATGCATGCACACTCAAACTTAAAGCCGCGATTTTTTCTTTAAGCTAAATTTTAATTTTTATAAATATCTTGATTGGTTTAGAAATCATGAGTTTTGCAGCTGCCGTGCCGTTGTGAGTTGCTGTAGATCTCCAAATTTGCTCAAGTGCGACGAAGGTGACAAAGGAAATGTTTATACTCATGTCCGTTGGCACGTTGATTCGGCATGACTACAGTATCTAAAAAAATACCTTGTGATCTTTTGGGTATACCTATAATTATTTAGTATATGTATAATATAGATAGCATCACATGTGAAAATAAAGAAATACGGGCAGTTTATACATGGATTTTGACTTTTTCGTCAGCTTAATAACAAAGCAAGGGATATGCCGGTGTCCAATTTTATTCAGGTCAAATCATATTTTGCCATATGTTATTTTGTAGTTATTTGAAGTATTGGGTTAAACCCAGGCGACTGGAAAGCCATAATTGCAGGAAGATTGCGAATTAAAGCATGACAGTAAATTATAAAAAAATACGTTCATATCTGCTCTTATATTAAGAAAAAACCTAAGCTTGTTGGTGCAATTCCCCGCAGCAGTACTTGTGTATTTATTTTTAAATTTGTCTAAGTAAATCCCTATTAATAAAAGACACCGTCGTTCGGATTCGGCTATAAATGCAAGTTCGCCATGATCCGTCTTTGGAGTGATCTCAGCATAGTCAATGAAATTACATTTATGTACTTATTTTTTAACAGAACCATATGATTCATGTGGTCTTGATATCAAGCCAATGGCTCTGATGAAAGATAATATAAGGTACGCGTGAGTATCTTTATACACCCGGAGAGTCATATAGTTTACTTCTACAAAGAGAAGGTCTGATTATTTTATATGGCAGCTGTAAATGGGGTCCGAAAAAATGTTCATTTTTTTATTTTTTCTACAATTTATATATAAATATTATTAACAGTTAAAAAAAAACTGAGGGCGCTAGTTGTACTTTATGATAATAAATGAAATAGTTACCCTACTTTTGAAAAAAACGGGACCGATATGTATTCTTTTGCTGTTTAAGGTAGAAATGAGCTTAAAAGGCCGATTAAGCAAGCAGTCTGAATATTTCTCAAATAACTAAACGTTTTGCAGCCAAATACGAAAATGTCAAGAATTTTATTGAATATTTGTAATTTTCCACTTAATGTATGGGTAGTTTAATTTAACATTTCTTCGTTTTTTTTATGTTTTAATACACTTTTTGTGTAATACTAATGGTAAAATACGTCATGAAATTAAAGTGGTTTTTGACTATATATAAAAAGATTCCGCACGTTAAAGTCGGACGCAGGCGACTTTAGAATACATACATATTATGATTTTACAAAAAAGCTTCTTTTTGTTTCCGATTTTCCCTATGGGAACTTATGATATAGTCATTTTATTTTAAACAAATTCGACGTAGTGCTTGAAAATACTACCAAAACTTTAAGTTTCCAATTTGGATTTGTAAAAAAATTGACAGATTTCAAAGCAATAAAGATCAAGTGATTTATATATAAGTGAACGAAATCAATAGTAAGAACACTTAAATACTTTCGATTGGCAGATTTGGCTGTCTTTAGAAACAAACGATATAAAATGACTTTTTTGTTTTTTTTCGAATTGATTTATGGCAATTGTACGATAAAGTCAAGCAATTTTTATCAAAAATAATACTTGAAATCAAAAAAATTATTTATTATCCAAATTTTTGATTTTTTTGGCCAAAAAACATTTTTATGAGGGAGTATAGCTCATGTATTCCTCTTATATAAAAACTAAAATAATCTCGCATACCATAACATAACATTCAATGCTTTCTTAAATTTGGCGGACAAGGCTATTTCAACTTTTTTAGTTATCTGGGTCAACCCATAGTTATGTACTTTGGGGTGTCTCTGGTGGCAGTCACGGCTACTTGCAAAATACTTGATTTTACAGTAAAAAGCGGAAAAGTTAACTATTTTCTTCTATCAAAAGTGAAAACTCTTAAGTTACGTGGCGCAATCAAACAAAATAAGAGTTTAAGCTTATTAGGGTATGAAATCATACAAAATAGAAGAAAAATCCTAATTACGAAATCATAAAGAATAAGTTTAAGTAACTCAGAATTTGGAAAAAATCATGTTATTTTACTAATATAGTATTTTTTTTTTGCTTGATATATCGTGTGAATATATATTTTTTTAATTTTGCTTATATATATCCTGTGAAAATTCCGTACCACATTTTAATAATTTAAATTTTAAAGCATATTTTATTAATCCGGATGGATCAACCTCTATGCTCGAGATAAATAAATTAAATTTAATACTGATAATCCCTAAATTTGTCGGGTCTTATGAAAATGTTTTTCAATTTCAATAAATCTAATCTAAAAAAATAAATTAAATCTTATCAAACGAGAATTTTGAAGAACCACCATATATTTGCCACTTTTTGTTAGAAATTGATTTGTGGCAAAAAATTTTAAAAGACCACAAACATTTGGAAATTATTTTGAAAAAAGCTAAATGGAAATATAATTTAAACTTAATGACCAAAACCTAAGAAGGATACATTTTGTAGAATGCCAAAACTGTCGCAAGTTTAAAGCTTACAAATTTTGTTTAAACAAAAATGAGTGTTTCACAATATTTTAATTAGTGCCATGAATGTTTAACTGCTTAGCTTAACTATAACAATTAAGAAATTATTGTATACCAAACGTCATTCATAATTTTATACCAAAAGAACTATTCGTTTTTCTTAGTCGAAATATGAAATGCATTTATCTTATCATTTATTTATGCATAACATGTCTAATAAGTGCTAAATAAATATTGTTTAACGTCAAAAAGTATTTCAAGTTCTACACAAAAGTCAGGAAGTGCGTGTTTTCCGAAAATGAACACCTTTTTGTAAACATTATTTGAAAACAAAACGCATATGTTTGAGCTATTAAGTAAATATATTTGATATGTTCCATTGTGATACATAGAGTTTTCCAATGTGAACATGTGTGCAAATAATTTGTACCAGAAAATAGACATACTAACAGTTTGAATTTTTCATGGCACTAAGTGCTTCAAGTACTACGCAAATGCCAATTTGTCAGCCAACTACAGGGCTTTCATATATGAGAACTACTTGAAAATGCTGATAATAGAACAATGCGCTATTTAAGGCGATAAATTTAACTGCAATTGGTGTTTTTTTTTATATTGTTATTATCGTAGTAAAGTTCAAAGATTTGCTTGAATAATTTCGCGAACTACCTTTTCGAGCAGTTCCGATTATAAAATTAATTTTATTGCAAAAAAAAATCTCTGCTACATATAAAAAATTTTCGGCATTTAATAAAATCTGTCGCAGCGCCGAGAGAGCGCTATTAGGAATTTTATACCGATTTCATAGCAAGGTTGAGGTAGTGCGTTCTTCTAAGTCTTCTTGTGATTTGTGTGGCACTGCAAGCCACACCAGCCGCAGTGTCATTAAACGGAAAACAAATCCTTGACAACGGTCTCTGGCACCCACCCATACCATGACAATTCAATACATAGCTTCAGGAATGGATCCAGTAGCTGCATCGAGATTCTGCATATCCATCCAAATGTACTGGTAATCACTTGTTGGACATCAGCCATACTACAAGCAGACTCCGAAGAATGTACTCCGTTGTTGTTTATATTAAATAGGCATACAACCCCAATTCCCATCGCTACAATACAACCACGAAGTCTTTCTTTTATAAAATGAAATTATTGTTAAAAAGGACAGAACTTGGATAAAAGAAACAATAAAGATTTGTTACCCAAAATATGGTTGTAAATGCATTTAATAAAATCGAATAGGAGAGCTTCCGCTACCCATTACTGCTTACTTAACCTTTTATTTTTATAAACGACGTTACAGTCACTCTGATCATATATTCGGAAACTTTTGGGGGACTGCGACGTTTCCTACATATAACATATATGTGTGTTACTTATATTTTCGACTTAATCTGTATTTACAGGCAACAAGCTTTTTTTCCATTCACTTGGGCTTTAACTCCCAATGATATGTGCCCAAGAATTATCAAGCAAGTGCCGAAATTTTTTTAAATCGGTTGGCTATATCGTTAATTTAGTAAAGCATAAACTTTAGTTTTGTTGTTTGTTTTACTCGGTATTGTGAACAATTTAACCTTCAAAGAAGACTTTCGGAAATGTTTTAATCTTTTCAGGTGCTAGCTTCAACTTTATTTACAACACTTCCTCTTATTCCTCTTAACTATGGTCATCGCTCTAAAGGCGGAGATGTGTTTATTAAGAGCTGTTCGAAGATAATCGGACCTACGTATATAGCCGAATCCGATCGGCTGTGTCTTCAATTAATAAAGATTTTCCTAGGTAAATAGCGCATGTGTATTTGCTGACAATGTCAGTGCTAGACAAATTCACCAGCTCTGCAACGTGGAACCCAATTACCGACCTTCCGATTTAGACGCGTTCACGTAGTCGTAGCGTTATCGAGGTCAACGTATTTCGCATAGAAGAAATCGGCCGAAAAATAACGATATATATTAACTGCTTTTCAATAAACTCAGACATATGAATTAAAAATTGCAGAATTAAAAGCATACCTCAAATGTTAATTAAAGTTTTGAAGTTATATATAGCAAGGCATGGCAACCTTTTATGGCTAAAAAGTTATTAAACAGCCAAATTTTAGGGCTTAACAAATGCCCAGCACTTGGGCTTGCATTATAAGTTAGGTTATTTTACCTTGGAGGTTGATTTTTATTTACGACTAGAAAAGACGTGTAAATTATTGGGTCACTACTATCTTAACTAGATAATTATTTAATCTTTCTTCAAAAATCGCATTTGCGAGCCCCCGTTTGAGATGGCTTGCATATTATTTACCAAAACTAACCTTATTTTTCTCTCACTCTTTAATGATCTTCTTATGTTCACTGACTCTCAAGCGTATTATAGGATTTTGATTAGATTTTGGAATAAGTTGCTTCCAAAAAATGCCATAAAATTACGTTTATGTTCTCAATTGCTCTCAAGCATCATTATGGTTAGCTTGTTTAATTTCTGAGTCTTCAAGCTAACAAGCTTTCAGATTTTCCAATTAAAAATTGTATACCAAAAATAATTGCAATTTTAATTTCAAAACTGTATAGCATGGTAGCACTACGTAGAGAAGTCCAAAATATTCTATTCCGTTCATCACATTGCACCCGTAGAGCCGCCAGCAAGAGGAAAAAAAAAGTGAAAAACCCATAAATAATAAATGTTGTTAAAACTAATGTGCGGCCCTCATTAGCCCTTGGCAACTGTATAGACGTAAGTGCGCACAGGGCGCAGGGGTTGCTTGATGCTGCCAAATCAAAGGGTGCAACGATGTGTGGCAAGTAAACATTCTATGAAGATGAAGCGTATGCAGGGGTTGTTGCTAGTTAGCTGGAGTTTGCCACTGGTACGTACAACATGAAACAAGGCGACCACATCTAAAGAGTTATTTTCGTAACTTTTTAAAACTCAAGAACAACAAAAACAATACCAGGAAACACCGGGACAGCCAGCTCAAATCAAGTGTGGTCCGTCAAAACGAACGAGAACAAGTTCATAAAGCTAGTATGGGGTCATTTTTCATTTTGACGGGGTAGATAAAACAGTTGAAAGTGTAATTACTCATGTAACTTGGAAATTTCGTATACTCTAATATAAAATGGCAAAGAAGCTTGTATACTGTACATAAAAAAAAATTGAACTCTGAAAAAGTGTACAAAATCATAAAGTTATTATTGTCGTAAAATATAGTTCGATTGTTTAAGAAAGAGAGGCGTGCCGAAGGAAAACCTAATATTAACTTGAATATACAGTGACTAAAGTTAAAACTTAATTTTTAAGAAACTCGATCACTGCTTTAAGTAAATAAACTTTTTAAATGTGCTTGAGACATAAAATGACATTCTAGTATAAATAAGATGCAATCGAAGGTAAAATATCTTTTTATCATTGATATATAATTGAACTTATTTGATAGCAAAAAAGCAAAGCATTCAATGGTCTACCCTCATGAAAAAGCGATTTCGCTACCAGAGCCATATATCTGGTGCCTATAAGTCATAAAGGGTATGCTATATTTGTGCAAATTATCTAACAGACAGATAGCTGCAGGCGGGGCAGACTCAGAAAATGCGTATGATAATCTAGGATAGCGATTGAGCTACGTCCATCTGTACGCCCGTGTGCAATAATACTCAGATTTCAAAGAAAATTAGAGCTAGAGATGCCAGGTTAATACAATTAACACAAAAATGTTAGGATCTCACCAACCTTTACCAAGAAACTGCATCAATATTTGACAATATAGTCATGGTGGTGACGGCAGATTTAAAATTGTACATCTCTTGACTTCACTCTCTTATCTTGGCATTCCAAACTTTATGGGGTGCACCACAGGATTTTGCACAAATAGGATTCTGCGGATTTTGGCATTGACGATTTTTTATAGTTTGAATGTATAGACTTCGATTTATTCAGTTTATGATCGTACACCGGTCTCGGTTTTCAACTATAGCGCTGTACCATTTCACGGTCCAGTATGTATAAAAGCTGAAAGGAGGCTGAGAGTCGAGCTTAACATCACAAAGCGCACGATCTGGAATCATAAAATTGGTCAGCTTATTCCTGGGAGTGGTATAAACTTTGAGTCTAAATTGTTTAAATATTCATGAAAAATAGATAGACATCTTTCATCGATTTGTCGAATGTTATGAGTTCGGTATGGATGCATTCCCGCGTGTCACATTGACTTCTACAAGAAGTTCATGCCATTCGTGCATATACATACATATCACCTACGCTTGGAGCGTTGAAGAGTGAAATCTACGCGACCGTTCACTTAAAAAACGTAATTCAGTCAAAAGTATTTGAATAAATGTCTGTCTTCATTATCCCAATAAGCTCTCAAAAATTAGCCTAAGACTGAACTATTGTATATTCCTGGCTAAACTATCTGTACATTATTTGCCAAATCATTTGCCACTTGAACATTGATGGATGATGACGAACGCGATGCGATGCAATAAATCACACTTCAATTACGAGTGACAATCCAGTTTATGTGAGAAACAATGACTATGATGGTAGTCTGGCATTTGAGTAATCGAAATTTAATGCACATGAAGCCAAAGGGCGCCAGTAGCTTTATGACTTTTTATTTCCAAAAAGAAAACAAATGAGCTGCCCAAAAATTTGTAGGCTTTAATAATATAAAAATATTTTTCATTGCTTAGTGCAGGTGTCCTAAGTAAATACGAGCTCAGTACAAATCAACTTTTTACCCTAGATTCGTATGGTTATGTGTCAGTCAGTTAGCCAGTCAGGCAGCCAGCCAGCTGTCTGTCCAAAGGACAAACAATGCAAACAATTAACGAGTGAGCAGCGCATGAGGGAACTCCTCGACCATTTCCTTTACAACCAATTCTATAGGACACAAAAAAAACGACTCGCGTGTCGTTAGCACATGTATGAAAATCATAACGGTCGCTCTCTAGGTGTCAAATACAGTCAGACCGAAAATTATGCGTACACTTGCAAGTTGTGAAGTTGTAGTGTTCGTTTTTTTCACAGTACCCATAAATAGTCGACTTGAAAAAGGTAAAAACCTCTTTTGATAATATTACGCAAAAATGTCATCTATACGAATACATATTTTAGGCAGTGTGTGTGAGGGTCTTACAACACACCCCGTAGTAAGCAATTTACGCCACAATAACTGCAGTTAACTACTTGTTCGCTTTTCTTCTCAATTTTTTGGGGTAAAATGTGCAGTTTTTTTTTATGGAATCTCATAATTGTTACAGAATTTTCGCGCTTTAGTCCAGCCTTAAGCCGGAAGTTGTATTATATAAAGCCGTACTATGTGTACAGCTTAACGTAAGTAATATTTGCTACTCAATGCACATATCGATCATTATAAAGCCTTGCCAAAACCCCGCACATTTTTATTTTTTTATTTACCTTCGTATAACTAGGCATGAAACCGTTGTTTTGATGACATTTTAGTGCCAACCTTTAATTTAATTTATGCAAGTTTAAAAAAAAAAAATTAACAAATATCCACCATAAATTACGAATGTCACTTTCATTATGCAGATGGCGCTGCATAACAATTAGACTGATGTTCCTCATGCAAAATATATTTATGAACACTTGATGAACTGCAGTAAGGACGTGTTTCATCCTTTGCAGTTCCATTTCCATTTCCATTGCGTTAGCGGGGTGTTCGTTGCGTTTGCTTTCGTACTGGTTGCGCTCATTTGCATAACAATCAAGTCATCGTTTGTGGGTATATGCCGAAATACATAGAGAAAACTAGCGGCAATACACGAAATCATCATATTCCAAATCCTGGCTCTCGTTATTTTGGGGTTGAGAGGCACATCTAATGGTTTACATACACTAGCAGCGGGTGTGAAGTTGTAAAGTTTAATATATTGTTTGCCTAACAGTTTATTCATTTGGAAAAAGTTTTTTTTTATGTATTTTTATACCCTTGCTGTAGGATTTAAGCAGTACCGAATGTAAATATAAAAAATATTCAAACTTCTTCAATATTTTGGGAGTAGCTTATTTTAATTGAATCTACAATCATCATCATTGCAATCCGGTCTATTCGAACAGATGAACAGAAATTTTAACAATTCATTTTTACTAGAAAATGTTGGTTTTAGTAAATTTCATACAAAAATCGTCTTCTTTGTTATTTAACTAAGCTAAACGAATTCATTTCTTTCAACTAACTATCTTATATATGTCAATAGTTAGTATAGATAAAAATAATCTCTAAAACTAAGGAGTTGACGTTATCTTAGATTGGTTTTGCATATTTTTAGTTTAACTATTTTCACGTCGAAGATTCAACTTGGCTATGTTGAAAAAAAAGTATAAAAGGCCGATTATATTCGTGCAGTGTTTAAATTGTCTTGGCCTTTTATGTTGTTCAAAAGAAACTATCATTGCAGCTCCGGAAACAAAAGGAATAAAATCAAGATTTTTTTTGGGTTCGTTTCATGAATATGGCTCGTGCCAAATATTATACCCTAACTTGCTTATTGTTATTAAAGATTTAGTGCTGCTTTGTGGCTCTGAAACTTGGATCTTATTGGAAAGTATAAAACGCAAACTTGAGGTGTTTCTAAATAAATGCCTTTCAAATCGGCCAATATTACGATAAAGAAATGCAAATTAGAATGGATTGAAAATATCGCAATGGAACCAACAGGGCAGTCGGCAGATCCCGCTAAACAGGGATGATGTCAGTTTATGAGGAAGATGTTTTTAAAAGCTTAATGGAATGAGATCAGTAGGCTCGCATTAGTTAGAAATCGTTAAAGGTCTTTCTTTCCAACCCATGCTCCGCTGAGATACATTACCATATATTGTATAGATAAATATCTATAACGAAAAAAATATGTTATCATATATGCAAAATTTTAATTTAATGTTTGCATTGCATAATGTGTTTTTGTCAACGAAATTCAATAATATATTATAAAATAATAAAAATCGAGAAAAAGAAAAAACTTTGGTTAACATTAAAAACGTGATTCATTATAAATTAGTCTTAAGGTTTGCATATGTGTAAAAAACTTAATATAAAAATTAAAAACAAAGTGTTAAAAATGCATTAATTAGTGTTGCGAGTTTGGTCTATCAATGTTTAAAACGTGAAAAATCAAATGTTATTGGAAAATGGACATGTTCTTGGTAAAAGCGCTTACAATTCGAAATAAAATAGAACATCATTCGCTGAAATAAAGTTGAAAATAAATAAATAATACGATTATTTTGCTGATGAAACCAACTTTTTTTGACAAATTAAATTTGTTTTCGTAATATCTACCTCGTATAATATTAAATGGGCGATACATCCGCTTTATTTTATTTAAAGGGATAAGGAACAATTGTTACCGACAATGTAATGCTTTTTGGTGTGACGTTATCTTAATTTATCTTCGAAAAGGTAGATGGTACGTGGTTCTAGCAAAATTGGCTTTGCATGTCGCTGAATGAATATCAAATAAATCTTATCAATATAACTTATAAGAAAAATATAATCAAACATAAAAATTTCATCATAAAAAATTTAAGCACTGTCCGGCGTCAAAATACTATCATTGATGTTGTTTGGGAAGGAATCGTAGAACAAAGAACATATTCTCAAAATTGTGAGTCTCAGCGATTTGCTTCAAGACGGTATTCAATATTACGCCTTTTATCTTGGATATTTGCCAGATAGAAGCAATGTACCATTTGAATACAATGCCAAAGGAAATCTTATTGGACTCCACTGGGGTACATTTCTGTCACAAGTGTCGTTGTCTTTTCCTTCCTTGACCTTCATCGCAGATCATGTTGAGCTTATTAGAGCTAAAATGATATTTGGACGGAGTTTCTTAACTGCTGCTATGACACTCAAGTCTGCTGATAAAAGTAAGGCAATACTTGCAGTTTTGTCGCATTCGGAGAATTTTTGATATCTGCTCGCAAGATAGAAGCGAACCTTTCCTTAGTCTATTCGAATGACTAAGAATCACCATAGCGCCGCTAAGGGGAGTTGTATCGGTGGCAGGCTTAGGTGATAATTTAAGGGTGTAAGTAACACCCAAAAGGTTCTTTAAGTTTATTTCCATACTATTTAGATCTCTTTGGTTATAAAGGAAACTCGCACGATTGCAGTATGTGCCAGTTAACTGTTTAAACTATAGATTAACCCTGGATACCTATCCAGAGACAGCATACTTGGAGCGAGGCACCGCCCATCTATTCATATCATCCGTGTTACTTAAGGGTAATTTATATTAAAGAGTGTTCTCACTTTCCGACCAGAGACATGCCAGGAATCTGATTTCAGACGTCCTTAACGGAAAAATATGGTCGCTGATATTCAAAAATTCCATCCATGTAAAAATTTGGCTGCCTTGGTATCTGGATTTTCTTAAAAAACATCGTATGCGATAAAGCTTTTGGAGCTCATTAATTCTATTACTATTAAATCACAAACTCAGTTGTAGACGCAATAATTTAATAACTAGATCGATAGTTTGTAACTGAACCGCTCTCCTTATTAGTGTCTTCAAAAATTGTCTGATAAGTCACACAAATCATAGAAGCCAACGCTTACTTTTTAAGGGTAAGTCTAACCTGCTGGCAAATATTGTATTATTATTGGCATAAAATTTATCGCATATTATGCTGGAGGGTTGGCAGTACATCCTATTCATAATTGTAACAGAAATTGAATTTTCCATAATAACTGCGCATAAGAAAGATATTTTCCATTAGCCGCAAGTCTAACTCAATTGTTTCTTTTTTTCCCCCTGAAAATCTTCAATTACATTAGCCGCACAAGTTTCCTTTAACCATTTGATGACAATAAAAGATTAGCAGTCCTTATCATAGCTTCTATATCGATAAGAGGCATTTTGTTGCGCTCTTTGATTTACATGTGTTTACATTTTCCATATACCACTTTTTATTTAAGGCTACAATGTGACACAAATCTGCTTAAATTTGACTAAAACCGCTGTGATCGGCTTAAAAATCAAAACTTGCATAACATTTTGCAGTTTTTCCAGACGGGGTTAGAGCTACAGTCAATATACGCATAAATGCGACAGATTGTATTCCTTGGGTAGCGCTATGGAAAATTAAATAGCTGCAAAATGTAACAAAATACTCGAACGGCTGTTTGTTTATCCAATGTTTTTCGGTTAGATGAGCACACAACTCAAATGCCGAAAAAAAGGTAGGTCGGCAGAGCCTACATACAGAGGACTTTGAAACTGTTGCGAACCCCCAGAAACAAACAATAACAGTAAAAGCAACAGAAGAACGTCACAGATTTCACAGATAAACCAATTCGAGCAGGGCAATGAATTGGTAAAAAGGTCGAGCAACTTGCTCGGGCACGACGCGAAAAAAAATGAACGTGTAGTTGCAATACCAAAGCGAATCCGATGTGCTAAAAAGGGGTAAGCATAATGATGATGCCTAGATGCACGTGCATTCGAGCGGGGTATAAAAAAGGATTGTCTTTGCAAAAAGTGTATACGATTCGAGGGTTGACTTAAAAGTAAGCGACGTAGCACTGTTTGAGAGATATACTTATATATACACTATTTTGCAGATATTTGTAAATTGGTTGGAATTTTCAAACATACGTCCATTGGCTAGATGTAAAACTAGTGAAAATATTTCATATTACGCTATTAGAGAACTTATACACCACAAAAAACAAATATAGAACAATTAATTTGTTTTTGGGCACTACAGAAACGAATATTTGCTGGCGCTATCTATTGCTCTCTCAATATTAACTTAACACTTTTAGAGGCGCACTTTTCAAGTCCAAGATATTTTCTATTAAAATGAAAAGTTCATTAGTCTTAACTTCAAACATAGTAAAATCTATTCGTTTTATCTTATTAATCATTCATAAGATCAAGAATATATTCTAATAAAATTATATCTTTAACTAACTTTCTCATCGCCTTGTGATTGATTAGTCAAATCAAGAAATTAGGAAAGTCCAAGCAACAACCGTCCCTTTTCAAAACAATTCCAAATAAATTGTGCGAAACCTTTTTTTCGTAAAGTTTTCAAGTAGCTTAAAAATTTAATTATTTCGAATTGGCTTTTCAACTGGAATGGTTAAGTTTATTTTTTACAATTGTGCTTAAAAAATAGACGCAAAGATTTTTTCATTGAACCGTTTTTTAAATTTTTGAAACAATTGAAAAGAAATTCGTTCATAGAGTTTGTCCGATTATTTGCAGCGGTGGGCTTGCCTTCGTCCGTCTGATATATTTAGCAAAAGGGGCCCGACATACGCATAAACAAATTACCAGATTACCGAATTTACAAATGCATACAAAATATAATCATTGAATGCGTTTCGTTGTGCTCGAGGATTGTTTGTGCGACCGTAATATGACTTTATCTTAGTGTTGGCGAATAAAACTACAGGACTCTACAGACCAAGCTCGTTGGTACGATTCTCTTAATCGGATTCGGCTATAAACTATAGACAAAGAGACTAATCTATTATAAATTATAATTTAATTCTCTTTGTCTAACTTAGACAAATTAATTATAATTTAATTCTCTTTGTCTATAGTCTATAGCCGAATCCGAGTAAGAGAATCGTACCAACGAGCATGGGCTGTAGAGTCCTGTAGCTTTATTCGCCAATACTAAATTATAATAGAAGAATATAAATTATAATTTAATACTTTAATACAAGAATATAGATTATAATTTAATTTTATTTGCTATAGGTATATGTTTCTCTTTGTACAACTATTATTAGAGATATTTACATGTAGTGACGATGATAGCATTGTGAAGTTCATTATGTTTTTTTTATATATAGAACGAATGATTCTGCAGAATTTTTATCTTTTAAAACAATTTATATGTTTTTTCCGTATTTAAAATTAAGTTCGAACTGAATACGGATAGAAACTTTTGTAAACAAAGTTAAACATTAAATGAAAATATAGAACCTGCCTAAATTATTAAATGTGCATCGCACTCTTCTGGTCTTTTTCGAAGTTGAGCAAGCACTCTTAAGCTTAAACCGTTTTAATTGCGAATTAACACGTAGACACACCAAGACTTGGACTTAAAAGCGCTTACTTTGCGGCCTGCCCTCGTTTGACTGCGTTCTGCGCTAAAAAGGCGTAAAATGTTCGCTTTGGCAAATAAATAAATTTCGATTTGTGATTAAAAGCATTTTATTGACGGCATGTGGAACTGCATTGATAAATTGATACAGTTCTGCTTGAGATTTATATATACCAAAATTCAATTTTTTATGCTAACAAATGTCCTAGTTAAGCAACTCACTGAGCTGTACCAGTAAAGTGCACCCAAAGGAGCAGCACTTGATGTCGAGTCGAATACACATGTATATGTAAAATATCCATAACAATTTGTTTTCATTTTGGTTTTCTTATCGCGCCAAGCCAATCGCCAAATTGTATATAATTCTATGCTACAACGATGAGCGCGTTCCGGCCGGCATTAGCATAGCGCTTCGATATAATACCCAGCATAGCTGCAGCGATAGCAATCTACCCTGGGATGTGACAACAAAAACTAGCTATGGAGCATATCGCTAATGATGCGGCTCGTTTTGGGCTCTCTACCCTTGGCTCCGCGCGTGTGTATGTGTGTGTGTGTTTATGGCATTGTATGCAGCTTAACAGGACACCCGCTGCGTATTTGCGCCTTTGTAAGGCTGTCTAGGCCATCTAACGCACAGTTGGTATACGAAGAGTATTATAATCATGATTGTTAAGATAAATCCCAACACCTTTGACAATGCTGCGCGCACAAATGACAAACGCGCATCCTGGGATGCGGCGCAGGATGACGATTGCTTAGTGTTTGCAGTGAAATGTGGCTAAGTAGATCAATGCTAATGTTGTAAGGTTGTTCATGCCAAACTTTTGCATCTTAAGGCATTGCTGCAGCTCACCCTTGAGCGTTGCTTGTAACGGAAAATGTCAGTCAGCTCTTTAGTCCCTTAGTCCTTCAGCCAGTCCTTTAGTCAGTCAGCGTCAGCGTAGCGCTTTTTCGACTCTTGCCGGTTCATTCAACTAAATAATTTGAGTGGCATTCATGCAGGTCCACACTGGCTCATGTTTCACTAGATCGTTTGGTACACTGCTAGCCCGCTGCTGCTGCTGCAGCGCTTGGTACATTCGTTTTGTAATTGTGTGGCAGGTGACGCGCAATCTTCTATTGTACAACTCACCCCATAACGAATTGTAAGGGCGCAAAAGTGCCCCCTACAATAAACAAGCAACTTCTGGCATATAGATTTTATGTGAACTGCGGAATACAATATTTATTTGAATTTAAGTCTTTTGTTTGAAATCTGAAATCTGCACACACGCACACAGGCACACAAAGTACTATATAGAAGAACTCTGTATAGCTTAGGGTTGTTTACATAGCTACCGTTAGGCATGGCAGTACATACAAGTCCATGTAGTACCTTCAATGCATTGACTTTTCGTCAAAATAATTTTTAGTTGTTACATATATTTTGTTTTTGTTTTGGTTTTTCTCTTGTTTTTATCATCAACTTTATTAGCAAAAATAAATAGAGTTTGTTTTGCTTACAAAATATGCTTAGTTTTTAGGCCTATCACGTTAAGACAAGAAAATTGTATAAAAAATGACTAGCTCGTTTTGTTTTTTTTTTTAACGCATTGCAACAGTTTATAAAGTCGATTCTACAAATCCCACATAAATGCTAGCTGGCAGATAAGTTTGAACAACTTTTAGATATAACTCTTATCTGAGATATAAAATTTATGTGAGTTTTGGCGAATAAAGTTATTGCTATATTTCAAATTAGTTAGCTTACTTAATTAAATATTAAGTTTCAATTTAAATTAAGCACTAATTGTAGTTATAGTTGAGATACATTTTTTATATGGCTTAGTAGCAAGGTACATAAGATTCTCGTACTTAAACTATATATGATAATCGTAGGGTTTGTGCTGCTTCAAAAAAATAACTAAAAATAGCATTTTCAGTAAATCAAAATGCATTTTAAGTTATTTTTATTTCGCAAAGAAGTGTTTTAAAATTTGGAATAAATTTTTTCATTTCATTTCATCTTGACTGTGAAAAAATCAATTCCAAAGCTTGACAGTGCTTGAAGTAAATCTACAAAAGCGAAACCAATTTAATGTTTATAGGTAGTAACTTGTTAAAAGAAATAAAATTAGAGACTTGACTTGAGAGTTGGACAAACTTATACGAGCGAACATGTATATAAATGTATGAGTAAAAAGCGCCGTCAGTGAGAGCGCAAATGAGCGAAAGAGCGGCAAACAGGTAAATGCGTGTGACAGAGTTGATACATTAACATATGAGTGTTAACTTGTTACATAATTCTGAAAGTCTTAGACAGCTTACTATGCTCACATTGCCTAGTTTTTATATTTATATTGACTCGACTGCATGTATTTCAACTATTTCTTGTATTTTATGAATCACTTTTTCAATGTCTTTTTAAAATATTCAGTACTACATTTTAAAGTCGTTCTATTGCTGTTATAAAGAAAACGTTTTCTGAACTTATTTGTTTGCAAACTAAGTCTGTAGTGAAGGTAGGACAATAGGCTTATGTAGATTTCGGACAGTACTTGAAGTAGGGCACTATGGGATTATACTTTAATTTTTTGAATATATGATTTGTGAAACAAACTTTACTTTTTTTATATATATTTAAATTCTGTCTTTAAGTTCCTCTTAGTCCTTCGAGGACTAAAGGGCCGAAATTGGCTTCGTTAGTCATTGTATTTATTGGCGACTGATAAGGCCATCACGCATGGAGTGTTAGTTGTTTTGATCCTATTAAAGTATAAAGTATAATCCTTTTGCTCTCTAAACCATAACAAGATGAATGCAAAAACTTATTACACAAATACAAAAAATTTAAACCAAAGAAAGAACTTTGAGGATGTGTCTTTGATACAATTAATTTTCGTTTGGAACTTAGAAACCAACAACAAATAAAATAACTGGAGGTACTTCTTATAAATGTAAAGTTAGCAATTTAACTAAATGGTGTGTTCTGGCCGGAATGGAATGTATTGTAAGTATAAGAGTAAGGACGACAAAAGTTACTTTATAAGAGGTGACTCACTAAAGGCGAATAGGATTTGGGCAGACGCGGCTTAGAGTGTTTGCTTTACTTTGAAGTAAGTAATTGTTTCTTTCTATTATATAAAAAAGTTTTTTTTGTCGTGTCCGACATTTACAAATATAAGGTAATTTCAAGGAACATAAATTTCGATATATTTATCATAATCATAATCTATAATCGCGAAGAGTTCCGTGAAGATGTAGGGATTGAACAGCGAAATGAGCAGACCACTTCTAAATAAAAGGATTCTCGAAATTTAAGCTTAAATGTGTGATATAAGTTTATCACTTATCAAGTTTATCTAGTTCGTAAGCGAGAACGAATCTTTACTATTTCAAAATGATACCGTGGGTCTTGTTGAAAAAGCAATTGTGTTTGTGTGCTAAAAGTTGTACAAGAGTCTTTCGCAAAAGAAACAGGATTTGAAAAAAAAATAGCTCTATCTTGTAGTAGGATTTGCCATCTACTTTTCTGATCTAGCATTTATCTGTTTGAAACACTTTATTTGCCGATGAAAGCAAACTACTATAAGAATAGTCAACCCATTCAAATTACCGGGATTTTTAAGGATATTTCAAGAGCTGCTTTTAAACTCACTCATTATTAATTTTGTATTATGAATTTCGCAAAATGTGTCCAAAGCGATGACATGATCCAGTATCGGATTGCCCGTTGAAGAACTTTGAGGTTTTAGATTTTTTTAGGTGAATCTTTAAATTGGTTTTTCTTTTGTGAATGCACCTGCACAATATGTGTTGCAAATTATTTAATTATATCGACTTATCGAAGTCCATATAAGCAAGCAATTTGATAAACACGCCGTAAATGTACTGAGCCTCAACGAGAGTAAAGCTGAAGTAGCTGCTGTGGACAATTACTTGGCTACAGCCAGACTTTAGTGCCGTTGGAAGCCACAATATGTTGGTCATATCACGCATAGAAACTTATACCAAAACAAAAAAACATGAGCTTGCCCCCAAAACTATGCTACAATTGGTGCGTAAATTGTTGTTTGTAGGTGTTGTCCAGCGGCGAAGTATTCAGTGCTTGCTGTGGCTCCTCAGCGAAATCTTTCCAAGGTGGCGTTTGGGTATAGAAGCTGCTATGTTGATGCATTGGTGTGGCTGCCGAGGGTGTCTCCAGTGTAGGCGCTAGATTAGCAGCTGCATCGAAGTTGCTACGAAAAAGCTCATATTTCTCCTGCGAGAAATGACTGCTTGTGGTTGCATCTGTTGGTTGCAGCTGCTGCTGCGGCTGATGCTGTTGCTGCTGGTAGAAACGCATGCTGCTGGCAAAGTCAAATCCATGGGGCTGTATGGCAGCAGCAGCTGTTGGATACTCCATATGTTGCTGGTAGTGCATAGGTGTTGCATGTGCCTGAACTGACGAGTGTTGATGTGAATGCGGCGTACCATATGGATAGTTGAGACGACCGCAACCAAACATAGGAAACGGTTGTGGATTGACAAAGAGCGCGTCGAACAGCTCTTTGGTGATGCGTTCGCCGCTTAGCGTAAAATTTTGCAGCTTCTCCAGATCTAGGTTAATGGTATTGCCGCTCTCCAGCACCTGCTCCAGTGCAAAGATGTAGTTATGCGCAAAACGCAAGATCTCGATTTTGGTGAGTTTAGTCTCCTCGGGCAGGGAAGGAAGCGTGACGCGCAAACGCTCAAGTGCATCGTTCAGCGTATGCATACGATTGCGTTCCCGATCGTTGGCCTTCATGCGTCGAAACTTCTTAATGCGCACTACCTGTAGGGGGCTGCGTGAGCGCGTGACACGATTTTTGCCGACGGCATATTTACGTTTAACACGCGGCGCATCTGCAGCCTCTGGCGACTTGCTGGGCGTTGAGGTCAGCTGAGGCTCAAAGCTGTTGGCTCTGCTGTTCAGATGTTCCACCAACGTGCGTCCACTACGCGTGCTGTGGTTACTGCTGGTATCCAATAAGCCGGCAAAGCCATGCGGCGGCGAGTTGGCTTGTGTCTCCCAGGCTGATGCATAGGCATCAGGCATAGGTGTTGCCGCATGTTGCAGCGCCAAAGCATCGAACTCTAGGCGTCTGCGCGCTGTAACATTCGCAATATCCGTTTCAAAGCTTTTCTCGTAACCGCTATCAAAAGAGGAGTTATCGTCCTCTTCCTCCTCGAATTCATAAGCTTGCGTATTGTTGTAGGCGTTATAGCAGGCGGACATTTTCAGTTCTTTGATCTACGCGCATTTCCGACTTGCCGTTAATGTTTTGATTTTAGTTTGGATTCGAATGCAATGTTAACCGTTTCGCGTGCCCGTACCAACTAAAAGTTGACCAACTGTGCGCCGTGGTTTTATGCCAGCCATTAATGTGCGCAGTCACACACAAACGCACACACACACACACACACATATATATATATATATATACACATTAAGCCTGCCGATTTAGTTGGTAACAACCCTCGGCGCATTGTCGTCGGTCGTGACGGCGCCATAGCACAAATCCCTAAAGATATGCGCGCAGTGATTGCCGCCAGGGGGTTGCTTTGTCCACACCAATACACGTATGCATGCGTAAGTTAAACCCGTCTGTGCAGGTCCAACCAGTCACCACTACACCAGTAAAATCACGCGCATTTTTTACGCTTTGCTGGCGGTATTGCTTTTAAGCCAATCGGGAAGGATGTTTGTTTTACTGAGGATCAGACGAAAGGCCAAACATACGCCGCCGGCTTCAAAGTGTTTGCATATCACGACGCTATCAATTGTCACAACATTGAACTTGCGCCCCCTCACTTTAAAGATGTGCGAAAAACCTTTTCATTAACTCTTTTTCTCCCACAGACCAGCCAAATCGTTTAGAGCTTATTGCTTGTCAACTAAGCGAATTATGGCCACGTGTCTTTCGCCGCCAACACTTCCGAAAAACGCAACATGTGTAAGCCAGTCCACAATTGGCGTCGTTGGCACGTGTCTGTTCGGCTGTTGCTTGCCTCAAGTGGTGGCATGTGGCGCGGTTTTTGGCTTTTGTGTGTAAGTAACTTAGATATCATTATTAAGTGGCCAACGCCTGCAGATTTGTTATGATAGGAGGCGTCAATTGTTTGCAAATTACTGGCACGAGCTGGGCAAACGCATCTTAGAAAAATATATTTATTAAGTGTCCTTTAAAAAAATTGGAAGCGCGTGATGATACTCGAATAACTTTAAATTGTGGCGGAAAAACTCACACCAGTTGCCACGTGCCCATCTAAGTGACATGACCATGTGCCTACTTCCTCCATATGTGACATTTTTAAAAGAATCAACGACAATTTTTGAAAACCTCCGTTTTATTGCAGCAACAAACCCGTTGATATCGCTTCTCCTGCACCATTGGATTTATCCGATAGCTGCTCACACTCCAAAAGAAATTTTACGTATGAATTGTTTTAATAGCATTTAACAATCTCCTATCTCATTTGGTGTACAACGAAATCCATTTAACTTTGTCAAATCGCAATATATGTTATCTAGTTTAGAAATTAGAATTCGTTAGAGAAAAACTAACATTTTCTCGATAAAATGCCTTTGATTACAGATTAACAAACGATTTAGTTAAAGAAGCGCCGTTTCCCACTTAAGCAACATGTTATGTGGCTGACATAAACTCTCCGCTTACTTGAATTACAATATTTAATAATATGTTTTATATATAATTTAACATTAAGTTTACCTTCTTGTCCTAATTACAAAATAATTTCTAAACAAAATAGCAAAACTTAAAATCCTAAAAATATAATTTGTTCGGATTTATGATAGAATAAAATTTTGCGGTTTAAAATCGAGTTAGCGTAATAAATTTATTACAACTTGCACTACCTGCCCCCAAATCATACGACTTTGGAAAGTGAAGGCCCTGAAGTGCCCAAAAAGTGAAAGAAAAACAAATGTAAATTTCTAATAAGTAGAACCCGTATAACGCGTTGTCCAACAAACGCTTGTTTTTTTAAGAAGGGTTGCAGGCAATGCTTTGTTCTAGGAGAAACTACGAAATATAAATTTTGTCTTACTAGGGTCTTATAGATACTGCATCTATAAGGTGCAATCTCAAGGCAACTTAGATACATTTTAATAAAACTCATTTTTAAGCCCATAAGCCATCATAAATCCGCAGAGTACCCGGCGCCGAGGAAGCCCTCGACAGAGCTGGGTGAGAACGGTGCTTACAGAAAGTCACGATAGAGCGTCATGGAATGAATTGCGTAGTATCGCCCATGATTGAAGGCCGATGCCTTTGTGTTCGCCCTATGCTCAACATAGGAGCATCAAATTTAACTTCATTAGTTTTATCACAATGTTGCAGTACAATTTTGACAAGGAGTTAATAAAAAGACTTCATAAAAGCTTTAAAATAAACTTAACAATCTGTTAACACTGAAGGATATATCAATTATATGCAGCATTGGCACAAAGTAAAGCAGCGCTCGAATTTCAGTGTTTTTTCCTTTACAACTTTCAATTCAGTCTTGAAAAAGTGAATTATAATGTTAAACAAAAGTTTTCAAATTTGGTATTCATTGCGGCAGGCTCTTCCAAGTCCCAAAATCGTAAACATTTCCTATACAAAATAGAGGAACATAATACTGTTAAAAATATAACTATGATCTCTAAAATTGGCAGTGACAGAGTAAATCTAACACGCTTCTTCTGCATGCAGATAATAAAATCTTTTTTGGTTTAAAGCGCCTCCTTTGGCAGTTGCTTCTATGTAGTGTGGACTTGCAAATCCAAGGCAAGTCAGCTACAAATTTGCACATCAAACGTACTAAGACTCCAGCTGCCATCTACAATAAAAGCAACTGTTTGCGAGAAAGCTTTAAAACATAAGAAATTATTTCTCTAGCACCAAGCTGCTGACACAGTCCTTCATGATTGTAAGATTTATTTACTGGTCATTTTAAATACATCCAAAAATATTTGCAACTTGCAAGTAAACTAAATATTTCAATTATATACAGAAAGCTTGCATTAGTTCATACAAAATTTTAAAACGTTAAATATGCAATTAAGCAGAGAATTTATCTACCTTCCAAGTAAAATGACAATTTCGATAAGTCGACGGTTTTGCTTTTTCTATCAAGCTGGAAATACTTTTTTTTTCATTTGGTAGTCGTAGAGTCGAAGACAAATAGAGTTGGAGGCTTAATGGCTCAAGATGCGTGCCAAACGTAAGCTGAACTTGCAGTCTCTCACTTCGCAACTGGTTGTTGAAAGACATGAAAGAAAGAGGGATTTTGCACGGATCGTCCAGAGAGATAAAAAGTGGATTTACAACGATTAGCAAAAATTTGGGAACAGGCAGGTATGGTTTGCTATGAGCTGCTTCAACCAGGCGAGACCATTTAAATGGCTCTATGGATCAAAAGGAGTGGCTTGTATTTGATTTTGCGTCCCTTGCGATCTTACTATATTAAAGCATAGAGAACTACCGCGACATCTATAAAATCAAGAACTTGTATTGTGCATGACACATATGTGAATTTTATGTTGCTGCGCGTGCCTGAGGGCAAGACGCCCATGTTGTGCAACTAGAGTCATCTACCCATATAAGCCAAGGTTGTGAGCAAACCTTATATGTGGACATATATAATTTCATCAAAATTCATGCACATTGTGAGCCAAAGTAAATATGCTTCAGGCTAATTGCATTCTAACAAGCAAAGCAAATTCAATTTTCCAGGCTGCTTGTACTATGTTTATGAGTTTTGTGTGTGTGTGTGTTTGTGCCTATGTGTGTTTGAACAATTCTGACGATGTCCTACCCTGACTGCATCTGCATTAGTTCCGAACACGTTACTTAGCCTCAGGACATACCACAAGCATCATATAAGGCAGCACGTTGAAGGGAGACTTTGTTTAGTCAAGCGAATGCGCTTACAAATTGATTTGTTTTATTTGGCTGAGTGAAAAATAGAGCTCTAAATATGTATGATTGTATCCTGACATTTTATTATAATACAAATAACTTGGTACTTAAAAATAAATCGTGTTTTTTTTGGTTATCACCTTGGTCTTAAACTAAACTGATTTCCTCCTCATATAAAGGATCCATATCAATGGGCAAAGACATATGAATGAAATGATTGCCCGAACTGCTGGGTACTGGCGATGAATTCGACGATGAGCCCGAAGATAATTCTATAATATCGGAAATGGGTAACGATTTGTCAGCCGTCACATGCTTAAATACACCGCGGGTTTTAGCGCCAATGGCTTTGGGCAGATTCACAGTTGATTTCGCCATACGTTTGGGTTTAAATGCATTTTCTACAATAATTACTGCATCATCGGATTCCGTTGAGTTGGAAGAATCGGAAGTAATATGTTTGAAGCGCTTCATTCGAGGTTCGCTCGTTATAACGTTCGACTCCGGTGTATCAGATGTAATATGCACGAACTTTTTCTTTTCTTTGCACGCGCCAATGCGCTTAATCTCCGAATTTGGAGTTGATCTGTTGCTATCCGACTTCTTGAGAGGTTTTAAATTGTAAGCTGTCTTATTGCAGACGCGATAATACTCTTCGAAATCCGTGCGCTTAACCCGCACGCGTAAACGACGCAGCTGCTCTATCTCATTTGGTGTCAGTCGTGTTAATGTAACTTTGAAGTTTCGCGTTATGCATTCCTCCGCAAGACGAGACTCCTGCTTATTAACATATACTGTATCCTGTCCTTCCGTTTCTGTTTCAGATTCTGTCTCATCATCGTCACTAATTTTCTTACATTTCGGTTTGGGCTTTCTTCTTATTTTAACTATGGTTTTTTGTGTTACTATGGGTCTATTTTCGCAGTGCCTTTCCGTCGTATCCAATTCTGTCAGTCCTTTTCTTACTTCCTTATATATATTATTGGGTATTTCTAAAATTGAATGCTTTAAATCTTCGGCTGTAGGGGATGGCGATGCTGTCACTACCGCTGTTTTTTCTGTTTCATTGTGAATCATAGATTGTACAGAGATGCTGTCTGTTTTTATGACTATGTTTTTTTGTATTTCCATTTCCAAATCTTTTGGCATTTCCAACAGCGGCGTTTCTGTAGATGTCCCAATGCCCTCAGGTATATAGGTTTCAAATGAAGTCACATTTCTATTGATTTCCTCCGAACATCTTGACATTTCCAAAGGTTCTATCTGCAGTGTCTCAGTACTTGTTCGTAAGCATATTGAATTGTCAATTGGACTTTTACTTACTTTTACATTTTGATCTTCGGCGAGAGTTTCTAAATGTATTGTATCGTTAGGCGGTGATTCAATTTTTTTTTCTACATCAGCTTTAACATCCAACTGATCTTTGCATGCATTGTGTATATCAGTAGTGGAAACACATGCAGTAGAACTTTGATTGCTATTGTTTGTAAAATTGTTCGAATGGGGTTGTTCCATTTCAACAAATTCCACTTTAGGCTCTATGTTTGCAGTGTCTGCTGGTGGAGGTGGAGTAATTTGTACTGGACGAACTGGTGGCGGTGGAGGTGGTAACGGGGTCTCTCGCTTTAGCTTCTTTAAACTTTGAAACTTTGACAATAGTGAAGTGCTCTCCATCAGGACATCATCAATAGTTTCCACAGCTGATAGTCCATCGGGGTCCAAGGCCCATATGTTAGCAAAGCTCTTAAACCCTGTGGTTTCATTGCTATATTTGTCGCAATCATCCAGTACCTGGCCGAGTTGCCGCTTAGAAATGCATGGATTGTCTTCTATGACAGGTTTTGGTATTTCAGGATCAATTATTGGTATAGGAGCTAGTCCCTCACCAGCTTCAGGAGAATGACGGCCACTGCGTGTGATACGATCCATGTCGGAGATCATTGCATTGGCTACCACGGCTGCAGCACGTACGCGTCTGCGGCGTCCTGTGCTTGTATAATAGGCTTCCGAATCATCAGATGCCTGCTCCTCCGCTTCGTCCTCAGAAATTACTGTAGATATTTAAGGTTACATTTATTTGTGTTTTCAAAGAAAAAAAAAAAAAAATGTTATTACACACCTTCATCCCAGTACTTGCGCGTATTACGCCGGCGTTTCTTTTCATTGGATTTGTTTGCATCATCACTCGTATCGTTATCTTCATCCTCGTCAACACTTAGTTCAGCTTCAGCCTCTGTCGATGCAGCAGCATTTTCATAGCCCTCCTCAATTGCACCATAGTCCAATTGAGGTCGGTTTTTGTATTTTGCGTAATCAATTTTTAGATACTTTAGTCGGTCATTCGCCTCCGCCATGTTAAGTGACACAAATTTCTTTTTTAAATCTGTGCTATTTATCAATGCATTACACCGTTCATGCAAAGTGTTCCAATCCAGCGCCCATGAGAAACGCTTATTACGTGGCTGAAACGCCACTGTTAATAGATCCTTTATAATACTGCGCGGCAGTCGAAGCGCTTGTAAAGCCTTGTAGATTGGTTCATAGTCTGCCAAAGGCGCGTCATGATTGGTGATCGTAACAATTTCATCCACATCAATTGTGGAACTTAACAGTTCATATTTAATATGCTCCGCTTTATCACCTCGGCCAGCGGCTTGGCTGTACAGCTGTTCATCATCCTCTCTATAAATACGTTTGCGTCTTACACGCGAACAGCGCTTGACTTCGTTATAATAGCTTGATATGGGATGCAGATAGAATGCAGTTAGCCAGAATTCGGCCTCCATAAAAGCATTGTCAGAGAAGACCTTGGCCAAGTCGGCATAGTTATCCGAAAGTTTGTGCTCTAAATTAAGCATAAACTGTGTTGTCAGTCCTGGATGATAACGCCAAATCTCTATTGTATTCAGCTTATTTCCAATAATTTTCAGTAGCAGTACTATTTTAGCAAACTGCCAGCCTTTGTATGCCTACATGATTTGAAAAAATTAATTCATGCATGTTCACAGATTAGCAATACTTACACGTTTTGCCAATAATGTGTATACAAATTCCAGTACCTCATCATTGTCGGGTACGTTTTGAAATACAGGATCGATTTGTCTGTCGCGTTCTTCATCAACATCCACAAGTGGTTTATCATCATCGTCATAATTTTTATAATTGCCAATATTACTGGCGCGATTGCCCTTGCAAATTTGCTGCTGATAATTCAGATTAAGCCGTACTGTGAATGGCAGCGCATGGCTGGTGCGTTGGGCTTCCAATTTTGAGATCTCTTTGAGCAGAAAGCTCTCGCTGTTTTCTCGCTGCTCTACATAGCGATGCATGTACACCTTAAACTGTGACAAATTAGCCATAAAGTCGCTCTCATTCATCGCCATTAACTCCAAAATTTGATTGCCCAAGATATAGCTTATATATGCGTCTAAAATAACAGCAAACGATGTGATTAAGCTTAAATTGAAGTTTTTAAACATGATGTGCTCAAAGAAACCATATTTGCTTAGGCCTAATCGCACACAAATCTGGGCAATTATGCGTGCAGGCGTGTAAGTGGTACTAGCCGAGCTGGATGCGTCCTGCATGCTTTGGCAGTAGAAGCGTATATTGTAAACCTACAAGACATATAAAACAAAAAAATAAACGATAGTCGTAAACAAAAAGTAACTGTTAGCTGAAAGCCTACCATATTGTCTATATTATAGCCACGATTATCGTCGGCTACAAATATAGCCAACAAATAAAGATGGGCAACCAATGTAATTGACGATTGATCACGTTGTAAGTTTTCTAAGCTGACATTAGTATTACAGCTTAGCCAAGCGGCCATAACGCGTAGTGAGAGTTGTTTAACAGCTTCCCAACTGCCCGAGTCGAATAGTTTGATCAAGCGCAGCAATATGATATGTAGGCTTTCCTGCCTTAAATATGCGATGTCTGCAAATTAGCAAAATCAATGAATATGTGCAATATAGTACAGAGTTAAATGCATAACTTGCCTTCGGCTGTGGCTGCAGGCACTGCGTGCTCGATGGCATACTGTTTATTCTGAAGTAACTTGGAGAAAATCTGTTGCAAATATGGCACACTCCATGGCTTCGTACGTAATTTCAACAAATATTGCCAATCGATTTTAGAGAGCATATCAATTTTGGCAAATGTTGCTGACGCCTTCTCAAGATACAATAATAACATAATTTTATATGTATTATAGCAAGCGATCCATTCTTGAGAAAATAACAAGTGCAGTGAATGATGCGCTAGCACCTTGACGATATGGCACAGCTCATCGGATAGTTCGCTGCGCTTGTGGACGCTGCAGATCTCCCATCCATATAACAATGTTTGTAATCTATCATCGCCCATTAGTTCATAAACATCCACATCGCTGCAGGTAGTATAAAACACAAACTTTTTCTGCAAATAAAAATTGTTTGTTTTGTTTATTTCAATTTCTGGCAGCACATGCACTTAAATGCTTCAAACTCACAGCTAAGAAGTCGTCATAATTGACTTTTGAAGCGCATTTAATAAATTTGTCGCCATTGTATAGCTCTAATGGTAAAATAGCTTCCATTTTAAATAATTAAAAATAACTTTATTTATTGCTTAAATTGTGCAATATATTTGTTTGATCCCCGGCATTGTTTTGTTAAATAAATGCAAAAAGTGTGTACACACACAGAGAAATAAATAACGCTGGTGTGTACCCATGTTTCACATTCGCAAATAGCAAGAAGCTTTTGTCAGTGCACAAATGATATATATCGATAGTTGTACTCGATTAAAATTCAAAATTGATTTCATAATAGGCCAGCACTCAATGAAATGTTACGAACAGTATTATGTATTTATGAACAAATTGTGTTAAGCATTGTTGTTCATTATGATTTAATTTTCTAAATTATTTTATTGCAACAGTCCAAAAGCTTTTAAAATACGGCACATCCTTCTGTACACAGCATGGTACGCATTACGGGGCGTACGGATTTAAATTACATAGCTCGGGACTGGTAATTTGGGTAGTAATATATTAATCTATTGGAATCTATATATTGTAATGAAAAGATCCAATCCCGATTCATTTAAAATTTAAGGATTTTTTTGTGAATTTTAGTCTTGGATGGCATTTTTATGGTTATCTGTATAAAATTTCGAATCATTGAAATGATATATCGGCTGATAATTGTATTGTTCGCTAAATCGAATTTTCGATTCTGAACTCACCTACTTGATTTTAGGTAACATCTTCTTAATTAGAATAAAAATCTGTCCGTCCATATAAACAAACGAATCACTAAATCTAAAGAGCTGCAGAGCAAAGTTATACTACGAGGAGCATCAGTCGGCTCAAGTCTTCGAAGCATGTTAAAACTTTATAAAATATTCAAATAATAGAATGCCAATCACATTGTCAGTATTATTTGAAATATCCATTTTTGGTTGCTTTGAAATTTTATATTTATCATATCATATTTGCTGCACGCTTTCATCAAAACTCTTGATTCCCAGAAAATTACCTAACTATAAATTCTTTAGCTTGAGTTTGTAAAAAAATTTAGTGCATTTATTTAAGATTACACTCTTTCAGGAAACAGCTTTGAAAAGTAGTAAAGAGAAAACTGAAAACTTTTTTGTTGTTGTTATGTTGGCTAACAATATACAACGAATTTGATATACCCTGTTTCACTAAATCAGTAATATTGCTTAATACATAATTTTAATTTTTTGGTTGACTTAGTTATGTCTCCTTTTTAAGTAATCAACTGTAAGTATACTCTTTCACCTCGTTTTCCTTATGGGACTGCTTTAGTTATCCGTTTTTATCATAACACTTTTAAAACTTAAAAAATTCCAAGTTCCGAATTCTATTGCAACATCTAGAAAACAAATCTAATACAAGAAATAAATTCTAAGTCATATTTTGAACGAATTGCTCTTTATATAGTCAAACGATATTAAAATTCTTTTATATGCTTAACTTACGGTTTTTTAAAAACAAACAAAATACAATGAATTTATAACAAAAACATATTTTGTTACCAAATTTCCCATATAGCATATTGCTATATAATATATCAACTAAGTTTTATTAAATTCGACGCAGTGATTGAGAATACAAAAATTCTTTATTATCTGAATTCGAAATTTGAAACCTTTTTTGAACTTTATAGTTGATCAGAATAGTTTCTGTTTGTAACTTGTGCAGTCTTTGTTGCTGCAGCTTCTGCAAAACTTTTATTTTCTATTTTAATTTAATTTTATAAATTTAAAAATATTAACGACTGCGTTCTCTGTAAAGATTTGGGCAAAATATTCACTTTGGCATCATCAACTATTAATCCAAGCGAGCACAAAACTTGTATTGCATTAAGACCTCAAGGACTTGGGTTTTTAGCTTTAAAAGTTCAATATTTTACGCAAATGCATATATTCGATTAAATGAACCTTCACGCTATTTATAACTTGGATATTGCAAATTTTAGATAATTTTATCAAAAAAAAGGTCTTCGTATGTGCTATTGAGAGAGTGAGAAGTTTGATCTTCAAAATATTCGGGTGAGTTACTCATAATTTCTGATTTATTTTTGCTACTTTGTTCAGCTCTAAATCTTATTACATAGTATAAAAGCTGTTTTTATTTTAAAATATTTTTTAAATAAAGTTTTATTTAAATCCATCCGTTCAAAAAGCTGAAGTATGACCTTAAGCATGATCTTCAATACAAA
Source organism: Chymomyza procnemis (assembly GCA_035046065.1). Classification (NCBI taxonomy): domain Eukaryota; kingdom Metazoa; phylum Arthropoda; class Insecta; order Diptera; family Drosophilidae; genus Chymomyza; species Chymomyza procnemis. The sequence continues at coordinate 24,413,189 of JAWNOJ010000013.1, read as the reverse complement.
AATTCAGTAGGTATGTTAACTTTGGATCAGCGTATGAAACTGTTTGGTATAAAAATCTTTTGCGTAAGTTACGTCCTCGTATCTTTTACGAACCATTAAAAGTTTTTAAGCGGAAAGATATTTTTGGGTAGATATGTATGGTGCCAAGTGAGTTCTTAAACTTATACCCGCAGGCGTAACACAGCGTTCTATTTAAGGATAAATTCTTTATAATATTTTCTTATGACATTCCAATACATAGATTATGTAAAAGTCTAAACTTTGCTGATGATACTGCTATATACTGTTGTGGAAATGAGTTTAGCATTACCAAAAAAAAACCTCGAAGCAGCTATAGAAGCCCTGCTTAGATATTTTCACAAGTTGAAGGTTAAATTAAATATTAATAAAATAAGTGCAATTTATTTTACACGTAAACGAAGAAAGCCGTGTCATCCTTCAAACAAAGACTTCTTGATAGGCACTGAATATAAAGTAATATAGAATATCTGGGAATCCATTTAGATAGCAAACTACTAAGTAAGACCATAGTCAAAATTATTAAAAGTATTCGAACTCTATATCGTTTTTATAAACGTAGGTCTCATTTATTGATTGAAAATTAATGAATAATATTTAAAACAATATTTTTACCAGTTTGGGGTTATTGTGCTGCTTGTCATAATGATTTTCAGTCTACTCTTTTATTTTTGAAGCATTATATCTCCAGCAAAAAGCTGAGATGGCAGACTGCCATTAAAGTTCACACTTAAAACATAAACTATCTTAGTTTTAAGTAGTTTTTTTGCTTTAGTTTTTGTTTAAAAATTGTTTACCATTCAATCAATAATTTCATACACACAAACACTTACACTGCATTATTTTGAATACTTTAGTTGTAAAGCTGCAAAAAGGGTAATCTCTATAAATTGTATACACCAAACACAATAAAAAAATTGTATAGAATTCTTTATTATTGTATAAATAATAATATAATAATAAATTTATTTAAACATTAATTCTAAGTAAATTGGCAATTTTGATCTTCGTAGCGTAGAAAAGTGTGATCTGACACGGCTGCAGCAACAATCTCCAGTACTTGGAGTTTCTGTCCAGTTTACTCTATTTTATTAATTATTAATTGTTTACTCTACATATTTACAATTAGGTAAGCTGCATTGTTAATAATCAGCGGATTTTGATGCCTTAAGTAAGTAATCAGCTTGTAATACAAACGAGACAACGCTGTTATTACTAAGGACTTTTGCGGAATACTAAATATTGTTTCACTTTTGAGCTGACCCTTTACGAAACATTTGTGCGCTTTTAAGTATCTGCGTATCTTTACATTGTTGCCCTACAAAAATATGTATGTACTTTATAGGGACAATGTCATTGAATTTGTTGCCAGCTGCCATATGCAAAGTGCAAACAAATTATTATTAGCTGCCAACTGCTGCTGCTGTAGCTACTACATCTTGCAAAGAATGTGCCAAGGGTATTTCTAAAGATGATGTGATGATGTTTGTGTTGGCCACACTTAAACCATAAGGCTTCAATGCTCGTGGTCTACTGCACAGCTATAACTTCACATTGTTGTGCATTAGCTTTAAATGCAAATTTTTAAGTAAAGTCATAGCAATAAGGAATATATCATATATCTTATGCCATTTATTGCCAAATGCAATGGCTGACTAAGTGCCCCAGTGTGAGTAACGTGTTGCCAAGTGTTCCATAAAAATACACTGCTACAAAGGTCAAAAATTAATGGTAGCAATTAGGTTACGCCCTAAATTACGCCCATGATTTACAATGTCAAGCAACATAAACACATGTAGCTGTCTGCACAGTTATGCATTGCGATAACTCTACTGGGAAGCGATTTATCAGTAGCCAAATCAATTAGTGGCTACGTATGAGCCCATGTCTTATCATTGTTGTTGGCAACGGCCGTATGTAGATGTGAGCGTTGTGTGGATGCATAAACCATTCATCATGCGCACCGGTAGCAGTGTCATAAATATTCCCATCATCGTTTATCGCTTGGCATCGTCAGCGAATATATATATGCAAAAAAAAAGAGGAAAACCTGTTGATATTCAAAACGCCGAAACACCTACAAATACGGCCAGCCACACGTGAGTTACTCTTGCATATGCCAAAGGTTGTATCTCCTTGCTGTGCATGTCATACTTACACCTTACTGTTTTGTGTGCTGTTTTTTTTTTTTTGTTTGTTTTTGTAATCGAAGTGGTGTTTTTGAAAAGGAATTGAATTGAATGCTGGTGAACGGTATAAGGCGGCGCAATATCGTCATAAATATTCATGAAGCACTAAAAGGGTTTTTAGATGTTTAGGTTGGTCATGCTGTGGCGGCAGCTGTGGCATTGCCCGCTCCACACTTGATGTCAGCGCAAATTGACGGTAAATGGAAAAATTGTATTCACATACACTTACTGTGTGTGTGTGTGTGCGTGGGTGGGGTATTCTTGAAGCCCGCCTGGTCAGCGCATAAACTTGTTGGCAATCACCTCAGCGCCATTTGAATTGCTTCGACCTCCCGCAAGGCAACAAAGTGACAAAGAAATGCAAGTGCATATAGGATATGTTCAATAAGTGGTTTCGTTTCATTGTAAAAATGTTTAATTTTAAATGGGGCGGGCGTCTCTTTGCACAAGCCTGTACAGGAATTTAAATGAATCATGCCCACGCGTGCATATTGTGTTGCTTTTATTATGTGCTCTACGGTTTTATTTTTGCTACGGCTCCATGTTTGCACTGGGCAAAGTCTAACACGCCTTAAGGGTATGCAGCAAAGAAGGAGCACATGTGCGCTAACAAACTCCTGCTGCTGTTGAACACTGCAAACAGTTTGTACATTTTTGCCCAACATGGCCCCAATAAGTAGGCAACACTTTTCGGCCACTTCCGTTGCAACTGCCAACAACAACAATGGCGGCATGACAACGCTCACTATCCATGTGTAGCGCTTCCGCATACTCGTGCATTCGCCGCTCGTTGTCATTCGCTGACGCATTCGGCTTTCGCTTGCGACAATCGTTCGGCTTTTCGCTTCCGTTTTGATTTATAAATGGCAGCCGCGTCTGCCTTTCGTATCATTAACATTTGATCAACAGGTTTATGCACAGCTTTCTGCGGCTCTCTGCGCGCATAACGTTGAAAAAATTCAAAAAGTGAACAACTCTCCTCGCGCACCAAAACACTGCAAGCCAAAGCAAGTGCAACGGACGAGGCGACCTGCGCTAATTGAGTTACACTGAGGTCACAAACTTCATTATAAAAGTCATTTGGCGTGCAAAAACTATAAAATAAAAGGCAGAAAAAAGGCGAGATAAACAAATTTTAAAAATAGACCACAAGAGCGGAAACCGACGGTTACACAACACGCAACAATTTTCCAAAAAAATAAATCACACACAGCACAGGTGAGTTTTGCCTAAATTGAATTTTGTTTTCGGAAACTCGAATTTTTGTCAAAGGTAGCAGCTGTTTGGAGCACAAATTAAATTCTGGCTTAAAGGGCTTTAGCAGCTTTGAGTGAAATGTTGCGTTCAATGAAATGTTATATTGTGAAATTCTTGCCAGAATGTGTTTTACATTTAAATAAATATACAAAATGAATTGACTTATGTGCAGTAGCTCTTAGGCTTATATTTGAAATTATTCAGCTCTCCAATCAAGCATTTTATTATCATTGACTTAGCTGTTCTCATATTAAATCAATCTACTTATGCTTAGGTTAAATATTAAATTTGGAATGTGTTTTAAATAAAAATATATATAGTTATAGGCGTTTTACAACATAACTTGATTTAGTTACAAATCGCGTTAAAATACCCTGCTGCTTGTGCAGAATTTTAAGCTGTTCTTCGAACTATTCGTGAGCGTTCTAAACTATTTCCGGCACAACGTGTGGTTTGATCTTTTTTTTTCATACCCACACATCAAAAGGCTAAACTTGTGTTACTCAAAAGCCTCATAAATATAACTTTCTAGTAAAATTCAACCAACTTTAAAGCTAAAAATGTTTTTTTCTGCTGTTGTTACTTTTATTAAGTAGAATTTTGTACAGTCTACATATAATAATATTGTGTTGAACTTCCCCATAAATTTGAGTCACTGTTATTTGATTTTATTTCTAGTAAATGAGATTTTTTTTTGTTAAATCAAGCTGAACAAGGTAATTCCACAGAATTACCTACTTGTCGTATAAAAATAAATGTTTAAGTTGAAATAATGAAGAAACTCGTTTGAATAGTTTCAAAAAAAAATCTGTAACGAACAATTTAACTCGAATTACATTTAGAGTTCTGAGAAAAACGAATTTTCACTGGCGTCATCTACACTTATTTCCCTTTTTCAATATAAACTCAGTGTCGTGCCTTTTATTTTATGTGAATGCCACCTTTATTATATTTCAAAATAAGTTTTTTTTATAAAAATAAATATTAAAAAATATTAATTGTAATTGAAATTAATTATTAGGTAAAGCACAACATAAGGGGGCGGGCATATAACAATATTATAGAGTATTACGAATTATTTTTAGTAAAAATTTCGTGTTTTCAATACAGATTTTTGCGATAAAAATTATGTATCGACTAAATAATATTTTTTGAATAAAAATTGGAATTATTATATATAAAATATATAAATATTTATTATAATTAACAATTATTTATTTATTTTTATTTAAAAGTATAATAAATATTTAAATTTTAATGTATAAATTATTATTTTAAATATATAATTAAATATTTCCCATTTTTATTACGTGAAATAAATCGTTAATATACAAACATTTAAAAACTTTTGCTACAATTTTTTTAAGCTTTGTTCTACCAAATATTTGTTTTATGCTTTACATTAAAGATCTTTAAAAAATAAACTATATATTTATATTTAGCTTTTTCCATGATTAATAACAATTTCTTAAGCTAGCAAACTATATGTAATTTTACAGAGTTTACTTATTTACAACTTTCTTTCTTTCTAATCTGCGATCCTATACATGATGTAAGCTATCACACGAAAATTTTGCAACCAAGTTGGTAGTACTCCTCTCTGTTGGTAGTGAGATGGACAAGTTCTTCAGCTCTTCTTATTCCAGTTCATTCTCAGATGTGCGTAGCCAAGAAATTTGCTTCCTCCTACCAATGCCGCGTCTGCCCTCTATTGTACCTTCCATAATAAGTTGAAGTAGTTGAGAATTGGTGCCACTCATTACATGACCAAAATATGCTGCTTTTCTGCGTTGATGGTTTTAAGCAGTTCCCTGCTTTTATTGACTCTTCTTAGGACTTCCTCATTTGAATGTGGCCGACTCAATGGATTTTAATATCCATATCTCAAAACTTAACAGCTTATTCGGCTGAGCTTTTGTCAAGGTCCAAGTTTCTACTCCATCATCAAGACAGACCATATATAATATTTGACCAATCGTAGTCTTAGTTGAAAATTGAGTTGTCTGTTAGTGAACAGTTGTCTGAATTTTTGGAAATGACTACGAGCTATTTCAATGCGGCATCTGATTTCTTGATCAGAGTTCCAATCAGTGTGACGTGTGGTTAAGCCAAGATATTTGAAATTGTGAACTCGTTCAATTGGTGCGTTTTCAACTTTTATTATATCATTGCCATATTAGATCCTTCTTCTGCTCACTAAACTTTGTTTTTGAGCTATTGACATTTACAACTTTACAACTGAGAAATTTATATACATTAAAGTTAACAAAAAAATAGTTCAAAAACTTTCATAAAATATAAACTATTTTAAACTTTTTAGAAAGGTTAAAAATATATTCTTAGACTTTTATGAGATTAAAAAAAGGAAACAATTTTGCTTGGAAATATTTTGCAAATATTAACAGAAATTAAATTTTTTGCCCGAAGTTTGTTGAAATATTTATGCTAACGCAAAAATCTAGAAGATATCAGTTGAGACCCTCGAATCATTTTTTTTAATAATTTTGCAGAATGAAGAAGCTTCTGTAAATAAAGTTATTAAGTATTTCACAAAAACAATGAGCGTTGAAGGTAACAAATAATACCAATATATATGTAATTTGTGAAGAAATACAAGAATAACCATAAAATATTCTTAGCCAAAAGTGAATAACGTAAGTAAGATTGATCCGCTTGTGCATTGACTATGATTATAATGTGCATGTATTTTTTTGGTTTTTAAATAATTTAGAAAACGCTACAAAGCTTAGTTCTGGCATTGCTTGAGGAATATATGGCAAAGTCGAAAAGCGCATTATCGTAAAGAACTGAGATTACGAGATGCGCGTATTGTACATTAAATCGCACATACTCACAGCGGTATTATGCGTTGGATAAAGTAGTTAGATTAATGGACAGATGTGTACTGCGCAGAAATATTGTTGCTAACTCTGGTGCTAAAATATCGACAAAAATAAAGTAAATGGCATTTTGTACCTGAAAACCTGAGGCATTTTTATCAATTATTATCGCACGATTGCGTATAGCCGTCAATTTTCATGTTCGTTCCTCACATCTGGCTGAACGCAATTTGATAATCTGCTTGCTGGATGTATTTTTAAACCTAACGCGAAAAATCACCGTTTTGCTGCCGATAATACTTTCAGAGGTTAGGCAGAAGATATTAGATATTATTAAGGGTTTTCATGCAGAACGTAAAAGAAGAAAGTACACATAGTTTATTAGAATGTCGTTGCTATAATTATTATGATGAAATTTAAAATATAGAGACCTTTAGATAGAATTAGAGTTTGGGTAGAAATCAATTAAGAAATTAAATTAGATATAGTACAAATATGCGATTTAAGGGTTTATAGTTAGTGTAAGTCTTCGTACGAGACATTTAGATCGGAAAAGCTTTGTGGTTGCTTTGTACCAGCAGAGGACTACTCATTTACAATATTGTGGTAATTGCTAGGAAATAGATTATATTTACCTAGAAAAATCATACATGCTACATATAGGATCATAATTTTATCTCTGAAGCTGTCCAAAAGCTAGCTGTCGTTACTACTATTCTTAGTTATCTTAAGAATGTACCCTATCAACTCTATAATTATAGGTGATTTGAGCTTATATTTAAAGGGAGATCAAGAGGAATAGAAATACAATAGGCCAAGGATGAAAAACGATTAAAAATAATCTAATTGGGTTTGTTTTAAAAACGTATTATTGGTGCTTCCATTTTTTACTAAATGCATTTATGTAGCTAGTTATCAGCGATATCTAGTCAAAACACAAAAATTGGTTAAAATCTCCAGAAATGCCTAAAAGTGAAAAATGAATCGGTGAAGTATAACTCCCAAGCGTGCAAAAATATCGGCTGATGATGGCTGTAAGTGTCATCTACTTGTTAATTTTCAAATTTTACTTTTTTGTTAGAAATTTACTAGAAATTTGATCAGACTTATGCCATTACATATATGGCAAGAGGAAGAGCAGAAACCCAATCATACCAAAATACTTATCACATCTCAGGTATCGTTTAAAAATGCTCGTCTCTCTGTCCGTTGGTACATCGCGATTTTAGCCATCCAAGGCACCAAATTGTTCGATTTTAATTTATTTACTTATTTATTAATTATTTATATAAAGTCTAACAGGCTTTATATTTTAAAATGAATATTTAAATAGAGCAATATATCAAAAATAATACAAATCCTCGTTCTTAGCAAGAACATAACTTTGACCCTATCTTTATACATATTCATCGTTACACATCTAGGAATTTCTAGCAATTGTGATTAACAATATAAAAGTTAGAAACAGTAAATATCAAAATAATTTAAACATTAATTAGGAATGGAAGCAAAAAAATTTTATAATTAAAGCAAAAGACGCGAAAGGAAACGTGCGAAGCATAATTACAGCTCCGTTTAAAATTTTAACTTTAAACTTGGCCTGCTTCAGTGTGTCTGAAGTTGACAAAATCAAGCAACGATAATGGTAGTTTTAGTCAAAAATGTTTGTTATCCAATAAATTAATTGCCCTGGACTATGGTTCCAAAGGCGGAGCATGGAGATTTCTCTATTAATAGCTGTTTAAAGACATCAGAGATCGACAGTTTATAGCCGAATTCGGACGACGTTGTCTTTAATTAATTGGGATATACTTATTGGCTAGAAGCTATACCAGTGCTAGACAATTGCACCAGGATGGAATCGATTGATCGACTCTCGGACTTAGATGCGAGTACGCTGCAACTATGCTACCAAGGCCCACGCTTCCTTGACTTTTTTTTTCTTGTTATTCCGCTTGGAAAGTTAGAGCTTTGCATCGAACCCTGTTTTGCGCTGTCTGTTTAACTCTGTCCCATATTGTGTTCGACTGGACCAATTCCTAGAGAATCTTCTTCAGCTTGTTTTGGGTCTACCGATCCGTCTGCTACCACGGGGATTCCATTCTGACATACTGCTCGGGTTCTTTCTGAAAGCATAGCCTATCCACTTTTTCTTCCTTATTTGTAGGTGTACAGGGGGCTCACCTGTGACTCGAGACAGCTCTGCATTGTATATTCTGTTTGGCCAGAATAGCCCGCATATAATCCACAAGCATTTGTTGCTGAAGACATGCAGTCTCTGTGTCATCTTTTTGGTGGTAAGCCATGTGTCACTACCATATAGCACTATGGACTTAACACACGCATGGTAGATCCGGAGCTTTGTTCGTCTGCTTATTTGCTTGTTGCTCCAGATGCATTAGAGTCTCCCAAATGCTGATCGGGCTTTGGCAAGTCGGTTTGTAACGTCATCATCCACGCCGCTATTGTTGGAGATGATTGCTCCGAGTTATGGGACACTGGTGACGAACTCAGTTGCGTGATGGCTGTTGTGGTTGAAGCGCATTGCCTTGGTCTTGGCTACGTTAACTTCAAGACTGACTTTGCTTGCTAGCCTGGCGAGGTCTTCAGACATCATCCCTGCATGTTACTTAGCCTGTGAGAGGTCAGACAGATGTCGTCTGCATAATCCAAGTCCCCAAGGTATCTGGTGAGGCCCCACGTGATTCCACGCTTAGGGTTGCACACTTCTTTCATAACCTCGTTGACCACGATGTTGAAGAGTAGCGGCGACAATAAGGATTTCAGTATTCATCTGGAAAGGTGCACTTGTTTTCCCGTTGTGCAGTACCGTCAAATTGGCATCTTCGTAACTCGACTTGATTATACTTATGATGTTTGTTGGTACTCCTTTCCGCTTTGTCTACTGAGTCGAACGCCTTTATGAAATCCATGAAAAGTAGGGGTAGGGGCTCTCCAGTCCACAGCGCTTCGTCGGTAATTATGCGTAATGTGATTGCCTGATCTACGCAAGTGCTGCGTGGTCCGAATCCTGCCTGTTCATCTCGCATTGTTGGCTCGATTTTTTGTTGAAGGCGCTCGTTCAGTAGAGTTGCCAGCATTGTGCAGCTAGTGTTGGTGATTCCTCTCCAATTTTTACGGTTTACCCTTGTCTATTAACTACTTCAGCATATGTGACTTTACGAAACGGAACCAAGTGTCCCAGAATCAAACAATTCGGTAAGATGATTCAAGGAGCATCTATTATCAAATCTATATTTAAAATTTACCATCCACATTAGATATTCGGTGTGTTCTTTCACAGCGCTGAACATATTACGGTTATGACCCAAAAATTGTTTTTTTTTTTTCAGTTTTTTGTTCGTACAAGATTGCCAATTGGCGGAGTTTCTTTTTTTAAAAAGAAAAATCTACAACTTAATAATAATAATCTACTATCGGGCAATGCTTCGACTGCATTACACTTTTTATATAAAGTGTTGTTTTCAAAAACGCCTAAGCTTTAAGAATGGACTACCTAAAATAATTACAATTTTTTTTTTTAATTCTAGTTTCCATTTTTGTAACATTTAGTTGCATATTTAAGAATAGTTTTAATTATTTTTGTAGACTTTTCCGAATTTGCTCAAAAGGTGCAAAACTCTGCTAAGTAAGAAAAGAGAAATTAGAGTAGATGGCGCCAGCGAAAATTCGTTATATTTACAAAGCATCGAATAAAATTTAAATTTAAGTTTTATAGTATAAATAATATTTAAAATATTAAAATATTTTTTGTATCGTCAAGCAAAGCCTAGCTATAGTTTATGATCATATGCTATGCAAAAAAACTGCTAAAAAGTTTGTAATTTTTATTCGAATAAACTATTAATTCATTTTGCATGCATATAAATATTAATATCGCGAAAAATATCAGCCAGTTTTTTAGTTTATTAAAACATAATCATACCATTGGCTGTGAGATGCTACTAGTTTTTAATATATAAAAACCCATTTTGAAATTCAAATTATAGCCAGTCACTTTTTACGCCCACACGACCAAAAGCCAGAATACAAAATATATAACATAATTTAAAACAAAACGTTTATGGCATAAAAAGTTGCATGATTAGCCGGCAGTTCAGGCGGTTATTACGTCCGCATAACAGGGCGGACGCACTCTTGGCCAAAACTTAGACATCATTCAAGGCACGGACATGAATGCATAACCCTTACCCAGACCCAAACCAAGCTGTAGACACAAAATTTATTTACACTTTTGTGGAAATTTTGTTTATTTACGAATTTTCGTTAATGTCAGTGGAATTTGCTCTCAAAGATTGGGTTTTTAAGCAATTTTTTTTTTTTTTTTTGCTATTTTTCGCCCAGCCGAATTTTTTATTCTGAAGACAAGCACCCCCGGGCAGCAACAGCATAGGATCTGTGGTCGTGGCAGAGCGTTGGAAACCTATTTAAACAGTATGCTTATGTACTTATAGCCAAATGGCATCCTTTGACAAATATTTGCGCTTGGTATTGATTAAGGCGTTGGCAAGAGTATGGCACACGGACGGCCGCTGCGTTGCGTCTCTTTGCCGCTCTGCCAATTGGGAAAGTGTGTAATTTTTGGTGCAAATATTTTTATTTTTATCTCAATTTAATTTGTATGCGGGCAAATATACTCGAAGCTTTAATTTACCAAGCTACCTGTCTAAGATGCTGGTACTACAACTGCTGCTGGCAGACAGCTCGACATCAGCCATTGTACAACTGCGACATGACTAATGCCTGGACAGAGGATTAAGTGAATAAATAATACGACGACGACCCACTAGCTACTAGCTGGGCACAGCCTAATTTCTTTGAAATGTCAGCCACAAAGCCCATAAATATGCTCACTTCTTTCAATTACATTTAAGCTGAAATGCCGTAAAGGTGTTGCTTTAATGTGGTCATAAAAATTTTGTATACGCCCCCGCTAACTTTCGAGTACTTGAAGTATTCTTAGTACGATGATACATTCATTATAAATTTCCGGAATGCGTTTGAAGCTGTTGGTTCTAGTTAGTGAGCGCTATTAAAAAGCCAAAAAAAAATAGATATAAAAAAATAAAAATCCTCGCATAAAGCCACACAATCAATCAAGCTAGCCAGCTTGTAAATTAAATGCTAAATAAGACAACATAAAACCAACTCAACCCAACCGCAGCGCCATCAGCCATCAGCAAAAATCGCTAGAACCATCCGTCAAGCCAACTATAGGTACAGTGTAAACTCGCATAACAACGCCAGTTGTATCTTTGAGAACGTTTATGTTTAGCTCTTTGTTTGCGAGCGTGCATCCTAAAAAATCACTTCTAAAGGACTTACTTCCAACTGATTGAGATCTCATTTATTTTGTGCTATTTTCTGTTTCCTGATAACTTACGCAACAGATTACACCAGCTTATCAACTGTCTTCTTTTCTTGAACTATATAGAACAGCTACATTAAAAACTATTTTTCCAGTTGAATGCCTGCAAAGATCTATTTTAAAGGACTTAATAATACGCTATACATATATTTAAGTACGAAAGAAGCACATTCCAGCTATTACGTTGGATTTACGAAATATATTTTTTGGGCAAATTCTCTGCTTTTAAAAATATAGCGATTTATATGTATCAATACGATTAGCATTTAAATTTCAGCATTTTCAATAAAAAATATGCCAATTTCGTTTCAAAATATGCCAAGTTCGGTCCCCAACCATAGAGTCTGTCAGTGGCGCATTACCGGTGAATTACTATCGAAATAAAATGAATTTACTACCAACGCCTTTATGATATTTTACACTCGATGTGATACCTCTTTGATAACAAATATCAGGTTTTTTACTACAGAAAAGTAAATTTGGTTGAAAATTGCAGATATTCGAAATTATTATTATTATATAGAACTAGTTTACAATAGTAATTAAATAACGTAGTTAGTAACATACTGTACAATGTGTATCATGATGCATATTATTATTCTTAATTAGATCTATGGTTCACAAGGTTTTTGTTTTTGCATAAAATGGTATAACTTAGATACTATTAGGTAATTAATTATTTTGTTTATTTTGTTGTTAGAGGGTTGCAATTTTTAAAAATTAGCGAAAAAGAGTTAATAAAGGTGATGAACAATGTACAAGAAAAATATTGAGAAAGTAATATGGTCTAGATTTTTAATAATTTGAAGGCTGTTAGTTGTGAATTATTGCTTACTCTTTGCTACCAGAATTGTATGTATAACTCAATCGATCCGAATTGGATTTTGAAAGATGAAATTTGATTGTTTTCTTTATGTCGGATATATTGAAGTTATGTTTTGAAATAAAAGATCTGTTTGCAATCAATTGGTTCACTTTGCGGTCTGGAAATTTGAAAGAAATTGTCGCTTTAATTACATTAGTTTTTCATAAGAGTAAAAAATTCTGTACTTGCAAAATTTTAATATTGGTTGAGGTTTTCTTTACTAAAATTTAATTGTCATAAAATCTTCATATTTATTTTTTATTTATTATAATTTCATTTGCAGTTTGGCGAATAAAGTAAACATATTTTAGCGTTCTAGAGCCGCGATAATACATTTAAATTTTTTTTTTATCATGACTGTCTTTACCTTGCCCCATAGTTCGGTAAGTCTATCGTCTTCAAATCACAAAACTCAAATTCGTCAGTGTTGCTTATGTTGTCCCAAAGCTAAAATGATGGATGAAGTTATCATCTGGCGAAATCTAATCTCTTGCTTCTTCTGCTGAACTTTAAAGTGTATTGCTGCATAAAGCTGCCACAATTAGCAACCCGCTCGACATTAGACCATTTCGATTAAGTCAAAAACTTTGCGCATTCTGATCACGATTACTACTCAACGGTCGCTTCTCTTGAGCAGGATCAACTTTTGACCAATTTTGCTTTGCAATGTTTCAGCCGCAAATTTTGCGTAAAATTTAATTTTTAATTGTATTTTCTCAAATATTCATTCTTGTTGTTTGAGATTTTGTTGCTCTTCTTTAATTATTTAAAAAAATGTTTATTTTCTCATTTACGAAAAAAATTGCAGCAAAATTCAAAGTGTTTGAATAATTGTTGTGTTCACTGTACATTTTCGATTTCCTCAAACTGAATACACCTTTGACCCACAGGGAGTATTTGGGGTAAACAAAAACTATTTGTTTTTAACGTTTTGTGTTACTTTGGCTTTAAGTGATTTAATTATTTATTTGTAAATGACATAAGCCAATGCTCAAAATAAAGTCATAATTTTGACTCAAATGACTTTTGATGTTATTTATTATATGAACTTCTCTGCTTATTTTAGTTTACTTTTTCAATTTTGAACAGCTTTTGGGGAATGCATTTTTTACGAACTACTTAAATAAGAGATGCCTTTTAAAACATTTTGAATGTACAATGGTGGTTCGTTGCATCACGGGGGTCGTTGGCACAACTATGGATCTAAGTTTACTTCGAACCGACAGAATATAGACACAAAAAAAATGTTAAATTTGTAAACTTACTATAATTTTGTGGGTTTACTTTTAATTAATGTTGGTATCAAGTGCTAGCTAGCTCTTTACCGTCCATTATTGGCTAACAGCCTTCTACCTCTGTACACTTCGCCAGCCAGTTATGTTCGTGTCTTCTCCATTGAAATATGGAACCACACGTGGTCTCTATCATCGAAGTCTTGGTCGTCTTCGTTTAAATAAAGTAACAGGGTAAAGTGTTTGACTGATTGCTGGCAATCTGGCGAGTTTTGTCTTAAATGTTGACAAGCTGACACACAGCCTTCTAGCACCGCCAACTGAGTAACTATCCTGGCATACCCTAAGCTTATTTCTGCAGCGAGTTGTTCTGATGTGAAAAGGTTCAGCGCAGTAACTGGTAATCGCCTCAATCTCTGAACTTGATTGATTCAAATTGGCACAAAAGTTTTGTATTATTATGCAAATATGATAATTGTTGAAATAGATTAAAAATTATAAGTCAAGTAAGCACACTCGCCTTGTTAATATACAAAACCAAATTTAGTTTGCAAATTTAGAAAAAAAATGTTTAAAAATTTGTTGGTTAAGCGGCCATTTTACATAGGAAAAGATGCAGAATATTTCGTTGTCGTTTTTACTATTTTTGCAGTTAAATGCCGTGCAGTATCGATTAAAAACCTAGTATCCACGCAATTAGGCGCATTGTGTGGCAGTGGACACATGTGTGGCAGCCGATTCCAACACACAGAGGCCTGAAACGTAATATGCAGACTGGGTAAAAATGTGTGGCATGAATAATTCACGTTTTTCATGGAAATTTTTTAATTGTTGCGTGTTTAATGTGTGTTTGTCAGGCTTGACTGTACTTGCAAAATCAATTTTCGACGCCAATTAGACAGAAAAAGCTATGCGTTGGTTTAACCAAAAGTGGCTGGGCCTTTGGGCCAAACTGCTGGCGATAAGATAACTTCATATAATAATGATTGACGCATTGTAGGCTAAAAAGAATTTGTGTGCAATGGAAAGGCACTGGAATTTATGTGTGAATACATTAACTTGATAATGCATGCCAGCTGCAAGAAGTTGGTCAAAGTAATTTACATAATCAATATGTGGCGGCAGCGCATATCGCAAACTACTTAAGCGACAAATCCCATATAGAGCAGAGCGTTCTAACGTTTGTCTATTTTTATGGACAAAGCATGGGCAAGACATTTAAGATCTTCGTCAAACAATGTAGACGCAATCCTAATCTTTCATATTAGGCGCACATTATGGTTTTTAAGCGCTCAAGTTCGCCTACTTTGGCAGCAAGGCACGCCTTTAAGCGGAAGCACTTGACGTTTACGTTTAGTAGGAAAACTCAAGTAACCACATGGCGTATGCGTATTATTATTATGCAGCGCATTCTGCCCCTGCCAGTTTGCAACAAAACATTAATAGGCCATAAATTGTAACTGTTATGCGTTGTTGGCTTTTAGCACAGCAGTCGGCATGACCTCAACATTGCACCGTCGGGAGTTGAACTGCTTGGGCCACACCAGACGATTTGTGGCAGTCAGCCAGTCAGCCCCCGACCGCTTTCAATTAGAATGCTTATTTAGCTAAATTGTTCGGCGTGTTGTTGGCGTTGTTGTCGCTGTTGTTGTAGCTGTTCCTGTTGTTGTAATTTGAAGGTGTAGGCGGAAGCCAAAAACAAAGCGTGCAATTCCGCTGGGGCACAGGCACAGCGGTGCTCTAAGTAGTCTAAACTTGTGGTTAGCATTTGGCTTAATTGGCTCAGCGCAACATTTGCGCTTATACTGATTCAAGTTGCCGCCATCTTCAACTTCAATTGCTTCTATTTTCAGAGTGATGATGAACGAGAACGTGAGCATGTATTGTAAGATGCATAGCTTAAGTCTGCTGTTGTTATTGCTGCTTTGCGTCAGCAGTTCTTTAGCTGCTACTGGCATATCCAGCGGTGAGCAGGTGGGTCTGAGCGATCAGGTGGTAGAGCAGCTGAGCGAAAATGATCTGTATAACAATAAGCGCGCCTGGCAGTCACTGCAGAGCTCCTGGGGCAAGCGTGCCAATGATGCGCTAGAAGACGGGCGACTGGACGATGGCATCTATGTGACTGGCCATTTTGTGCCACTGGTCATAACCGATGGTGCCAATACGCTGGACTGGAATGCATTTGAACGTTTGGCCAACGGCAATCAGGAGCTGACTGAACAACAGCAGCAGCAACAGCTGCAGCCAGGGCAGACAAGCGAAGAAAACGATGTGCCGACCGACACTGGGAATGGGCTTGAGAAGCGCGCCTGGAAGAACTTGAATGTGGCCTGGGGAAAACGGCGTCAAGCGCAGGGCTGGAATAAGTTTAGAGGCGCTTGGGGCAAACGTGAGCCATCTTGGAATAATCTCAAGGGCATGTGGGGCAAACGTGATCAATGGCAGAAGTTGCACGGTGGCTGGGGCAAGCGCGCGTCGCTTATGAATTAAGCATTGACAACACTTTGGGCATTTGAGGCATTTACCAGCTGGAAAATACAAAAAAAAAAACACATACATACATACACAATATTTTATAGAAATACAACATACATACTAGCTAACCAATACATATACAATGCATAACTATGAAATAATTAAACTATAAACTACACAGTTACAACATATATATTTTGCAAGAAAATTCTTTGTGTTTATAAGAATTTTGCATGTCAATTCCGAAAATGTATGAAAGCGCTCGCTATATAGTAATTGCGCCCATTTAATAAGAGAAACTGATTGTTGTATTTGTGTTATTTTGTTGTGCATATAGCTCAAAACAGTATTATGATTAAAAATTGTCTATAATATTTATTGCTTTAAACTAGGAACGTTAACTAAGTTAATGGAATTGTGCATATTTTTCAAATAACTACATTGTAATATTGTAAACATAAATATATATATATATCAAAAAAAAATGAATGAAAAACAAAAAACAAAAGACAAGTGACAAAAAACGTGAGTTAAAATGAAAATCTAAATAAAAATGTTTGCAAAATAATTTAACGTTTGAAATTTTGAATCCGAGCACAGGGTGTCAACTGTGTCAAAAACTCTCCTATGTGTTACACAAAATTTGTAGTTGCTATAGCAGGCAGCTTATGTCAGGCAAACACAACGTGTTGATTATTAGCATTTAATAGGTGTGTGCACACTGTTTGCAGCCAGTCCGCCAAATTTTCAGCATTATTTTATTACTTACCGGCAAGCAGGCATGAATTCAACTAGCAAAAATCGGTAATTACAACAAAATATATATAAAAATTGTTTATTTTAACATGCCAGTTGATTGCAGCTCGCCTTTGAATCGCAGCTCCATAGTGGGTCGCACCTTAGATTTGCGGCTGCAAAATGTGCAGTCGCGTTACCATCTCAATTGGGGCATCATCAGCAGTATACTTTTTGCTTTGACGTATTATGATATACACAATACGTGCTGTTCTCTGAAGCGCGGCTACTTTTACAAGGCGGAATGTACATTTGCTTTGGCTATGGCTCTGAGCGCCACGTACGGCTTTTTGATGCATTTACGTTTCAAATTTAGCGGCGGCCAGGTAACCGGCACAGAGCAGCAGCGACGGTTGCTATCTTTGAATAATGGTCAGTAACATTTGTAAAACGATTTCCATCAGCACTTCTCATATGAAATTTACGCAGATAATTCTTTCAAAACTGTAAGCAAACCCATTAAGAAACATCCTAGCTATGAAGTGGACTCAGATGTAGAAGATGATGCTCCCATAATCAATTGGCATTCCTCACTAGACGAGTCATGCTGGGGCTCACAGTCCATGCGTCGCAGTCCTAGTCCCATGCGCACTTCACAGCAGCAACTCAACAATTGGTCATTTCCTTCTATGAACGCAAATAATTCGTTTAATGCAAGCAATATAAGCAATGAGTCAACTTACACATCGCAATATGCGCAAGTGCGCCGTGAAGATTTCATTACGGATACACGTAAGTTGCCGGCTCTAATGCGAAGTGCACAACGTGAGCGTAGCTATGCTGAAGCAGCCGATCAATCGAATCAGCAAACCATTGGTTCGGCAAATTCCTTCTGGAACTACTGCAACAATGCCGCCTACATATTGAAGACAACTTTTTATCAGCTGGCACCAACGCCAGTGCCATCTACAGAGAATACACAAATCTGCGCAGAGGATTTTGGCAGCCTGCAATTCAAGGACAGCAACTCGGAGGTCATTAAACGCATTTCGACAGACAAACTTTCGCAATATGTAGCCAATTTGCGTTATGTACGTAAGCTCTACTTTCAAAAGCTGTGCTTGTTTAAACTAATTCTTTCGCCTTTACATGCATTGCAGTGGATGTCGCAGACCATACTACAGCGTCTGGTTAATGAAATTAACTATGTAGACGATATATTCCGCCAACGTGGTCTTATTGAACTAAAAATAGGCTCCGTTGGATTGGAGCGTTTGCGTAAAACGGCTGAAAATCAACATTTTGTGCAAACATGTGTGCCTATTTTACCCATGTTGTTGCCTTTTCTGGATACTTTTAACAATCAAGAGTATTTAGTGCAGCGCATCAAGGAATTGGCACAGGGCTCATGCATAGCTGACTATCGCTGGAATTCGGGTAACGCACATAACGGTCAAGAATGGGGTGATCATTTACCCACAGATTCTGCAGTAAGTTGCAGATGAGCTGCGCTTCTATATGACTACGTCGTCTTAATGCGTATTACTTTTTCAGATACTCTTCCATTTGTTCTGCGTTTATCTAGACAGTCAATTGATGCCTTTGCCTCAAGGTGGCGGTAGACCCTTCTATTCACGTTACGTACTCATACGCGATGAGAAACGCTCAATAAAGGATATCATAAATGCTGTACACAACAAGGCACACTGCGCCATACTTTGCACAAGCAATCAGCTTAATCCAAAGTTTAATTTCATCAGCGAAAAGGAGCTGCACAATTGCGTCTACGACAGAAATAATCTGTTCTATGTTATTATACAATTTTTAATTTATATGCGCACACAGCAAGAGTCGGCACTTGAGGGTGTCAATCTGGGCAAAAGCGGCATTAACATAATGTGCGTTATAGAGGACTAAGACTACAAGGCTTTAAATATCGTTCTATTTTTAATTATCGTTGTATTTTTAAGTTTCATATTTTTAACAAACGACCACAAGCAGCATTAAAATTCACCTGTTACAGCCCATTATTAAGTTATTTAGATAATATATTTGATTTAAGCGGACTCTGGCCAAATGTGAATTTCTTGGCCAAACTAGCTAAAGTTAAGTTTATTTGTTGTCTGCCAATTTGTTTGACGCTCTTAAATTATGCATAATTATTTGTTAATTACGTAATTACAAAAGTCAAAAACACATATCTCTCGACTATAGATGCAATCAGTTTGGCGTTTTGACTTGTGCCACTTGCTGTGTCCCATGCGGTTTTGCGGTCAACTTGGCTTGGGCAGTGCCCAGTTGCAACCCACACCACTCACTTTAGCAACTGTGCAAATCAACAAAAATGTCAGGCAAAGTTTTGACACTGCATTTGCACGCTTTTGGTGGGTGCAGCCATTGATGTTGCACCTCTTGTTGTTGTTGCGGTTATTGTGGTCTACGCTTGGGCAACAATTAACTTGCCAGTAGCCCAGCAGTAAGTGTGTCTCACACTTCAGCAAGTGCCGCAGGTGCGCTTAAAACTTTAATAGTCTTTGATGAATTTCAATATTGTTTGTTTTTTTGTGCTGGTCAACAGCCAGCAATGTAAAATGTTCAACATTCCTTAGCGGTGCATAGCGCCGATATACGGAGCGCGTATAAGAGCCACAGCCGGCGACTCATGTGCACCTCTACACTTCCGAAAGTGACAAAATTAATGGCTTCCGCTGACGGTGACGACATTTTGTCGCGCGCGAGAGAAACGTTGAGAAAATGTTGTATTAAGGGCATCCTGTGCAAACAAACCGACTCTGGGCAGCAGAGCCAAGAAGTGCGAACAAACGACATCGATGTCAACATGAACCCTTCACCGCTGCCTGCATATACTTACGGCCTCCAGTGGTGCTCTAGCCTGCTGGCAGCGCCGTATTAACATTGCTCGGGGCTTTGCCCATTTCTATTGCCCGTCTGCTGGCTGCTCTTTTTCCTGCAAGAGTTGTACTCTGTTCATTTGACGTTGAATCGGTTGGTTGGTTATTTTAATGCCATTGCCGTCTTTGTCCCGCTTGTGCTCGCCGTTGGCACCACGAGTGACTAATGTGCCTGGGTTGTCAACTTTACACTTTTATCCTTCGTATTATATTTGCTTTACCTACCAAGTGGGTGCACTTCTACACACACACACACAAACGTACACTAGTATGTCCGCCTTTGGTGTGATATGTTTTCTTGATACTTTTTCTCAAGTTGTAAATTGGCTTAAAAATAATTTGTCAAAGCATTTCAACGTACGTGTTAGGCTAAGCGGCAGGAAGGGCAATTGGGCTGTGGTGCGCTAAACTGGAAGAACACAGACAGCTGGGCGGCAGCCCATGTCTGACAGTCGCAGCGACGCCTACTTTTGGGGCTCCCATTACCTATGCCATATCCATTCAGTGCTGTAAGCCGCGTTGGTCGTGCGCCATTTTCTTGTCAAAATATTTGGCCGTTCATAAAATACTTTTGAAAAAAAAAGTGAAAAAAAAAATTGCTTTTGGAAAACGCATGTGCGCACTTTCATATTCAATTAGAAAAGTTTTCAACTTTGTAATTGTGTTGATTAGTGAGACGAATGTTTTTCTTGTTTTTCATATGTATTCCCTTGATGAAGGATGTATAGAAGGATAATAGAGTTATATATATTAGTGGATTCTAAAAGTGGGAAAGCAATTACGTGTATTCATCTAACCGCAGTTGAATGCCCATTCAAAGGTCAAAATATATTATGTTTTTTTTGATTTTATGTATAATTTGTGTCATTTTACACTTGATACTACCGTATATAGGTTACGAGTGTGTGGTTTGGTTTGTCACGTTGACTCTTACTCTAATAAAATATTTATTCAATTTCCATAACTGGTTGCTGGTAGCCCAAGTGCATCTTCACAAGCAGTCAAATTTTGAAGCTTATATGCTTTGCTTTGTGATTGTAAACTCTTTCCTTTAGAAAGCTTTAATATAGAAAATCTTTAGCCTGGTTGGTTTGGTTTAAAAATAAGTTACTATTATGTTTACTTCTTTTTTGGAGCCATACTAGTCGTAGTGATATATTCTTCAAAAAAAGTGCAGAAAAATATGAATAGATGGATTACATTAATTTATATATATAATATATATAGTAGTTCCAATGTGCACATTTGATAATGACAAGACAAGAAATGAACATCTATTCTGCGCCATTGCTATTTACTTAAAGTTTCTTGATATTTCTTCCTTGCTGTTTTGGGAAGACCGGGAATACTTTTGCCTTTTGGCATACATTCAAGAACGACGTGATTTTGATGAGTACTTGATAACTGGGCTCTTCTGCCATATATTCTAAGCCTATTTCGAATGAATGTAGCTTGATTTTCAGCTACCATTTTATTATCTTTTGCAATTGGAGAACTCCTGTACCTAAACAAATAAAAGTACTATTTCATTTATCAACTTTACATTCAATAATAATCAATTTGGCATCTACGAAAGGATTGACTTTACTTTTATATTGGAAAATGAGAGCCCCTTATATGAGCCTTATATGAGCCCCTTATAAATATTTCAAAGTTCTGATTTAAGTAATCAAAAGTTACGCTCCTCTGGGACTTCTTTTGTTCGAAAAAGTGCAAATTAAATATGAGTAAGTTAGGCCTGGTACAGATTTGCGTTAAGGTCATGTTCTCATACCCGGTGGTTTTGACAATAGAATAGAGAGTTTTTTTAACAGTTTTATATTAAAATAAGCCGTCATGGTATTCGGTTTAATTTTATGTATTGTTTCAAAGAAATTTTTTCATACAAAATTAATACAAAGGCTAAGTAGATAGGTACTAAAATCAACAACTTTTGAATTCATAAACATTTGACGTCTTATATTGTGTCATTTCCTAAGTATTTTATCAATAATTTTAAGATGTTCCCCCACTAATCATGTTTCGGGATTTTTTTGACGACGAATGAAACGATAGAGTTTAGACCTATTCCGTATATACTAACGATCATCGCAATTGATTTTTACATAACTATTTGAAAATATCGAAGTATGTATTTTTGTTAGATAAAAAAATGTTTGTTTGGTATTCAAAGACCAAAAAAATTATGTAAACTTTAAGAAAATGGTAGGACGTCCATAGCTTACCTTTTCTTCAGAAAACATAAGAACAATAAAGAATAAAAAAATTTAAGTAAACAATATGGCTTTAACTATTCTGAAAATTTGTTTACAATCACCTAACTTTTGAATAAAACATATTTGACAAGTAGTGTGTTTTGTGATTTTGGAAGAAGATTTTAGAATATAGTTTTTTCTTAAATAGAACGGCTTTTTATAAATAGGCGGATACTGTTAAATTCATCGTTGATTAGACGAATAAGAAAATATAAAATAAATTTTGTACGTAATAAGAAAATATAAGTTATTGACTTGTACAAAAGTAGATAATGAATTTGAGATGCTTAAGATTGATTTGATTTAAATTTACATTTTATGATTTATTTTATATAAAAACATAAGGTCTGTTCTCTAAAACTATATTTGCGTTTAAATACACATAAAAGTTCCATTTAATATTTTTTATTTTATAAATTACAGGCTATTAAGAGTAGAAGACTACATAGTATATAATCTGTGGCAAAAAATTTTGGTGCCAAAGCAACATGATGAAGCCTTGCAAAGTAGAGAATAACTTCAAAAAATTAAAGATGTGCGATTGTGGTACTAGTATCGCTAGGAAAAACACTCTATATAAACAATGGCAAATCTTTAATGAAAATCTTTATTAATTAAAAAGACCGTCGTTCGGATTTTTTTATTTAAATTATTTTTGCTTTTTTCATGATTAAAAACAATTTCCTAAGCTAGTGAACTTCAAGTAATTTTCAGAGTTTAGTTATTTACAACTTTACAACTGAGAAATTTATATTGTATATGTATTAAGTTTAATTAATTGCATTAAAGTTAATAATATATAAACAATGAAAATAGGAAAAAACTTTAATAACTGAAACCACTTATACTAGGATAGCTTTTCCTCTATTCTCTTCAGGGAAGACATTAGAGAAAGCTATTTTAAACTAATTTTTGAAGTAATGTGATTAAATTAAATAGTTTATTTTGGCATGTTTGAAGTTTATTTAAATAGGTTGGATCACTGTGTGTCCAAATTGTATACCCATAAGCCATAATTGGTATGAAGATTGCTTTCATTAGAATAATTTTATTGGGTGTAGTTAATTTTAATTTTCTGTTAATGAGTGGATAAGTTATACGGATTGTTTTGTTTATTTTATTGATTGTTGATGATATATGTTGACATAAATTCTCACAGTTCTCTTGTAATTGATAGAATTCTGCAAGCTCCGAGTAAAAATTGTATGTCTCAAGTATATACAAATGTTAACTTGATGAGCATAATAATTTAAATAATATTTCTGATTACGTAAGAGCTTTTGGCGTGTTTGCTTGAATCAAATGTAATACCTACAACCTGCAAAAGATAACCAGCACTTTGTGTCAAATAAATCAACATTGTCTGTAGAAAGCAAAACCCAATTTTGGTTTTCGTTACGAAAAATCAAACTTCAAAATTTTTGCAATAATTATTGCATTTACTTGCCTCAATAGATTTTATTTTTAAGAAGCTGCCTATATATATACAATATTTCTATATAGTTTGATCCAGTAGTACACGATTTTGCTGCTATCTGCCACACACTTTGTTAAGTAAATACACTTGACTCATATTGCGCCCCATTGCTTGTAAATATTTATATACAATAAGCTTGGCAACAATAAGCTATTGGCAATGCTTTTACTTTTCGGCTTTTTTTTCGCTCTTCTTATTTATACTTATTTCTTTTTTTCTTCCTTCTCCTCTTCACCTATATGCAATGCTTACCATGACGCCATTAATGAAAAATAATATTTTTGCCATTATTCGCCAATATTGTCAGCCATATTTCGGTTTATTTAATTTTGTGCAAATAAAACGGAAGTGCTATTTTTTTTTTGTCGGTTTGTCTCTCAATCTTCCGCTCACTCCCTCTCAAACTGCGAGGGCAGCCATTTTGTATCTATATTGCTCCACTTTTTGTCACATATTTTTGCGCTACATAAAATTCTTATACGTTTGATACAATGTTTTAAAAGTTTAACAAATATTTGCCGCCCATTTAAAGCGACAAAAAATAAAATACATTGAATTTTGCTCTTTTTGACCAACATTTGAAAAAATTACTTGAGTGTGGGGAGTGGGGTATCTATATAAAATAGTCTCGAACGGACTGGCAGCAGTGGCACTTCCGCTGCTTGGCGCCAGCTGCGAAGTTTGCGGCGGGATCCACGCCAACGCCATCAATGCCAGTTGTGCATTTTCCCAAACCGAAGCAGACCCAGCTCGAACAACTTGCTCCATGGTAAAAATGGAAATGGCTGTCATTTCCTTTGAAGCTGCGTTTCGTTTTTAGCTCGCTCCAGCTGCTTCAGCTGCTTCAGCAGCACTTCTAGTTGTTGCAGTTAATGGCCAAAATGAGTTTTCTTTATGCCAACTATTTTGCAGCTGCTTAAAGCCATGTAGCTGCGTATTGAGCTATAGGTCGACATGTGGCTATAGTTCATATATGTAGCATGCGAGGGCAGGCTGGCCAGTAAGTGTCCAAGAAAAAAACCATATTTAGTTATTTAAAATTTTTTAAAAAAAGCTTCTACGTCGTCGTCGTAAATTTTCACACACAACTTGCCTTACGTGTAAAAAGGATTCGTCAAAAGCGAGCAGAGACTAAGAAACAAAAATTTAGAAAACTCTGAAAAGATTTATATTTTTTTGAAAACTGCTGATGTAATAATCTAAAACTCTTAAAAGCCATTTTTGTCAGACATCTAACGAGTGTTCATAGTAAATGCACTAATTAATTTTAAAGATGTACAAACGCCTTTAACATTTCAACCTGACCCCGTGCTGTATAAATCGTGTGTATACTTTATGTATACGATACCACTCCTGAGTGGCTGATTACCAGAAATTGTGCACTAGTCGGAGCTTAATATTTAAGCTGTGGATATTCCTTTTGTGTGTCTGTCCACCTGCAGCTATATGTCTACCCTCTTAAAATAATAATTAGTAAACTAATTACAATTGGATGCAAGTACAGCAGCAACAAGAAACGTTCTGCTGCAGTAACTGCCTTTCAATCGGCCTCAAATGATGCACAAATGTGCCTACGGTGGGAGCACCGAGATTCTGTGTGTACAGTAGAAACCCAAATTGAATAACACAGAAAAAAATATTAACTTGAGTTTAAAACAATTATATTCAGATTAGCTGAGATGCACTCTGTATTTATTTTTTAAATAAGTTTGTCATTGAAAGTTTGCTGTTTATTGCTACGTTATCGCATATCCGACAATTCCGAAATCATTACAAATTGAATTATCTTTATTTTTTTATATCGACCGTTGTACTAAACTAATCGAAGTACAGGGCTTTATATACTGTGGTTTCAAATATCAAATAGAGTTTGTTGGAATGCGATGTTGCTAGTCTGCTCGTACCACGGAATTTGCATGACTATAATGGAAACTTGGAAACTATTTAAGATAAACAAATGATTTAAGCTGTATATATTATATATAATTATTATTACATGATATGTAAAACACTTACGATTTAGTGGCTTGATCATTTAAAATCTGAAACAACACAGCAGTGAGTGCTGGGAGTGTCAAATCGTACAAAAAAGCCGGCTGTTATTAAGGGTGATCTGCAACGAAAGCTTTTTGAATGCTTAGCTTTTACAAAACCTTTAAAGCTCAGATGCCGTCATATTATAACTATCATCTAATGTATATAAATAAACGCGAATGCAAAAGCGATTACTATTAGTTTGACTTTGCAAGTGTTACGATACAAGTTATTAATTTCTCGCGTGAAATGCCAAAAATTGTGCTCTACGGCATGGACATATGTCCTCCAACTCGCGCCTGTTTGTTGACTCTAAAAGCGCTGAATTTACCCTTTGAATTTAAGGAGACAAATATTATGAAGGGTGAACAATTGACGAAAGAGTTTCTCAAAAAGAATCCACAGCATACAGTGCCCGTCTTGGAAGATACAGATGGCACTTGTATTTGGGACTCCCATGCCATATGCAGCTACTTAGTAGACAAATATGCTACATCCGATGAGTTGTATCCAAAGAACTTGGTAAAACGTGCCGTTGTCAATCAGCGATTGTTTTTTGATGCCAGCGTGCTCTACTTGGCCTTGGCGAATGTTAGCAAAGCGTTTTTCCTCTACAAAATAACTGAGGTACCACAGCAGAAGGTCAACGATATAGTGAAGGCTTACGATACGGTGGAAACATTTCTGGGTGACAATTCGTATTTAACGGGTGATGCTTTGACAATTGCTGATTTTAGCTGTGCTGCAATGGTAACTTCGATGCCCGCTGTGGTCGACATTGATACCGTCAAGTATCCAAAGATTAACGCTTGGATACAGCGTCTTGCTAAGTTGCCATATTATCAACAGGCCAATGCTGTGGGTGTCCAAAAATATATAAATTTACTCAAAGGCTCATTAACCTTTACAGTAGCTTGAAAGCATGAAAACTAATAGAGTTTTATATCGAATTTTATAAATTGCTTAATTGGTGTGTAAAAATATAATAAGTTAAAAATAAATAGAATAAAATTTAGGACGTTGTATTACAACTATCTAAAAGATGTAGCAAATGCCAAATCCGTACTATTTTGCTCAAAAGTTGTAAATACAAGCAGGCAGTTTCAAAATATAAGATATATATAATTTGAATATTATTTTCTATTTTGTATTTTATTAATAAAGGCTTAAATACTTTAGAAACAGCTCTAAATAAAACGAAAAAAATAGAATAAGCAAACTGAAAACAATATCAAAAAACTCAATTTTTTTTCATAACTAACAAATATAAGATTGATATTTATTTTCATTATTAGTTATATTTATTTCTAAAAAGCAAAACAAGTTGTAAAACCATTTAGATTTCAAAAGGTGTCATTTGTAATGTCTATGAAAATTAATTGTGTAAATTTATGCATATAACAGTCGGTATTTGACAAGTTAATTACAATTGAAATTGTAATATTCTATGCATAATATAATAATATTTTATACACTGCTTTTGTTTAACGAATTGATGGATTTTCATACAAAATTGCTTGATTAAAAGATAATGATTTCTACGTCAAACTAAAATGAACAAAAAAAGTTAAAAGCACTAAAAAGAATAAAATTTTACTTGTGCTAAAAGAGGTAACGTACCTAGTAGTACTCCTGGACAGAAGGCTCACATGGCACAGGCACATTGAAGTCACAAAAAACTCATCTTGAACTCAAAGGCAACAACTTAAACGTACACTGGCTCATTTACGCCTGCTCACCGCTCAGCCTGAAGCACAAGTTCCTACTCTACAATTCTGTACTCAAACCAATCTGGACTTACAGCTCACAGCAACAGCAACATTGACATCCTACAGCATCCTACAGTGTGAAAGATTCTGAGTACCATCCCTGGGGCACCGTGGTACGTTCGGAATGAAAACATCCAAAGAGAGTTAAACATTTCACTACTCATAAATACAATTTAGCAGCTCAAGGCGAGCTCAGCAAGCTTTCTTCGCACCATAACCAGCTAGCGAGAGATCTAACGCAGCTCAGCAATCGATCCCGTCTTCGCCGAAAGGACCTACCAACCCAGCGAATGCAGTTTAGTTTGATTGCAGATCAGTTTGAAAAAAACTGTTGACAAAACTTAGTTATCATTGAGATTTTTAAACTTATTGTTAGTTCTTATATGAGAAGATTTAATAAATAAAAGCAAAGTAATAAAACTTAAACTGTGACCTATCATAGAAAGCCAAAAGTATAATTGTCCCAAATATTATATCTGCTTAGCTAGCACTATTTTGTGATAGATGATTATCCGGAATTTAAGAAAAACCAATTGATATAATTAATGTAATTTATTCAAATGTAATAATTTAAAAGCGATTCAATTAAATGTAGATTAAGCGAACGATACGATATATGTAGTAACAAGTAAGCATAGATATGATAGGCGAATCGCTTTTAGGAAACGTGATCTACGCATAGCACCTAAGACGAGAGGTTAACTAATAAAGCGTTCTCTTGCCGCGCAGGGCAAGTAAGGGAGTAAAGAGTGAAGTAAAAACTGCTGGACCAAACAATACACTTTCAAATGGAAATTAAAGCTTTAGCTGTTTTAGAATCACATTTTCGATTGTAGTTTGTTTTAAATAAGTAGATTTTTTATCATACGGAATTTTAAAAGAAATATTTCGAATTTCAACATATTTTTCGGTCTCATACATTCAACTGAAAATTAATGAATTTATAAGCAGCTGTTCAAAAAGTACAGGGTTCCACAATTTATAGCTGAATCCGAATGGCGGTGTCTTTAACTTACAGACTTACTTGGGCAAATATCGTCTATTTCTTTGTAATGCACTAGTGCCACAGGGTGAAATCCAGCCACCGATCTTGGGGTTTAGAGACTCGTATTGCAACTGTTTTATCAAAAATGACAATTTTCACAAAACTAATAACAAAAAAACCAGACATGGGACAAAAAAGAAACTTTTAATCTTTAAAATGAAACACAAGCGCCATCTTTGGAGAAAAAAGTTCAAAATTTGTTGCCAAGTGTAATTTTTAAACAAGTTCTAAAAGGCATTTCATAATTTTTTTTTCAATTCGTCAATAAACACACATTAAAATCCCCAAAATGCTTTGTCATCACAGCAAAGCAAAACTCTCTCACAAATGATAAGCACCAAAAAGTTGATATGCTAAAATGTAAGGAAGTGTTCCCGCTTTCATGAATATAAAATTAAAAAAAAATATAAATCAACGTTAGCTTAAATAAATAAAAATTTAAATGTTCAATACAATATAATTATAAACGAATTTTTGTTGTCTGCCTTGCGCAGCAGCTCTCTGTATTTAAGTATGATTTTTTAAATACTTATTCTTATCAGATAAATAAATAAAATTATTGTTAAAAAAATTTATTAAGTCAAGAAATGAAAACCAGCAATTCAAAAAAAGTTTGTCGTTAAAAGTGAAAACTTTATTTTTAATTAATACAAACTTAATACCTACTTAATTAATGCAAACATGCAGCGCATACAAATATAAGCTTATAAATCATTCAACTCAAGATAATTGACTTGAAAAAACCGTCAGAAGCTTTTTGTTCGTAAAAGCTCAAAGCTCTTGTGATATTAAGTTAAGATAGATTTCAGAACTTACAGCCATATGTTTGTCAGCAAAGCGTTAAAAATAAATATAAGTTTTTTTAAAACTTGTATATTAAGTAACTCCAATCATTTTTTTATTATTTCATATAGGTATTTACTAACATTATTTAATAAACAACAACATTTCAAATTATATGTATACTACTTGAGATACTTGAGAGATAAGTAACCCATAGTTGAGCTATAAGAATGCTTATTTTTGCAAAGGCAGCAAGGACTGGCTTAGAGTCCAATTCGGAGTAATTTATTTTATTGGATTTAAAATCTTAATTAAGTGAATTCTAAATAAAACTGTGTTGCTGAGAACAAAAACCGTAAAAAATGTATATGGATAGCTATAAAAACGTATATCAACAACCGTATTGTCAAATGGGCCAAATAATTTTTTTAGAACGAACAATTTGTTTCAAGAACTTCACATGCATTATTTACTATTCCATGTTATTCCGATTTCGGACAAAGACTTACGAGATTAATGAAAGATAATTATTTTAATGTGGCTTTTCCAGACGTTTCGTCTTTTTTGAAGTTTATAAGTTCGATAGTTCAATTTGAATTTTTAAGAAAATTATCAGCAGAGTTTTTTTTTTTACAAAGCTGCCCACGTATGACCTGATGACTCCCTAGTATTTCTGAGATCGGCCTATTGAATCTCACTTAATTCTTTCAGCAACAAAGACTTTCTTTTACTATTTCGGCTTTCTTGCATTGAGATTTAGTCATTATATGAGGGCGTTGGCAAA
Organism: Chymomyza procnemis; assembly: GCA_035046065.1. NCBI lineage: Eukaryota > Metazoa > Arthropoda > Insecta > Diptera > Drosophilidae > Chymomyza > Chymomyza procnemis. The sequence continues at coordinate 24,383,130 of JAWNOJ010000013.1, read as the reverse complement.
AATCTGTGCAGCGTGTCAATGTGTGAATTTTTGTTGATTTTTACTAAAAAATTATTTTGAAAAATACTTGAATATTGTTTTTACTTAAACGATTATAATATAAAGCGCAGTCATGCGAATATTGCACAAACTTTCAACGTCACATCAATACACAATTTGTTTCGAAAATTATTATATCATAATTGAATTGTGGCAAAAGGGTTGCAATAAACGTGTGTTTACTGTATTTGAGGTTTGCTGTTGATGCTTTGATTAAATCTCTGCTGACCTACAATGTTTGGTTAGTTAGCCCTGCTTGAATGACGATTGCTGCATTGCAACCATGTCCAGACACTTCACTCGAATCACTTCATGTGCTAATAACTTACGCAACAAAGCTGTGTGTTTCGTATCTTGGGTTGGGAATATTCAGGATGTTGGGTGTGTCATGTGGCGGTAGTGATGGTCTGTCGTATTTGCATTTAATCGGATTTGCTTGCGGTTCCAAGCAGATTACAGGTACACAAACACTCATACTCATCGCATACATACAATTTGACTTGTTATGCTCTCTTCAATGTTAGATGAATAGAATATATCATATTATGTTGTTTTTTTTTTGTAGTCACAGTAAAGTGGAATAGTTCAACTAGTGTGGTGCTGGTAGAAGGCTATTGAACTTCTATGGGTTATTATTATATGAAAACCAAAATTATTAATTTTATGTTTTAATGAGGAATTTTGATAGGTTCTCCGAGCTGATAGTGCAGTTCCATTGCTGTACAATTTAATACAGAAGGTCCACCTTAATACATATGTACAAGCCTGTCTTCATGTGGTTTGTTACCAGGACCACGATCAAGTGTTGTCATGACAAATTAAGGTTGCTGTCAGTTGGTTGGTTTCATGAAAATGGTTTATACGAGCAGCAGTTTGTTTCAAATATTATATTGATTTTGCAAAAAATAAGTATAAAACAAATTCCATTACAAGTGGTTGGGCAGATTTATTATTTAATCAAATTTCAGGAGATTAATGCTTTTGGAGCAACTAAAAAAAAAACATTCCTATTTTTCGAGTAATTCCAAAAAAATGTATGAGCAAGAAAATGTTAAGAAATTATTAAAATATATTTTTCAGAATTAACTAAACCATAAAAAAATGATTTCAAATTATATAAACTAATAAAAATGTTTTAACTCGTTGATTCGATCATTTTTAACAGAAGAATCAAGCAAAACAAATAATTTAATTTAGCTAATTTGAAAAAATCGTGAATATTAATTGGATTCATGAGTTAAATCTTAATGAGAGGAAACAGTCATCACTTGATTTTTGGGAGATCAAAACTAACATGGCTTATAGGCTTGGTTTCTGGAAATTTGGTAATTTGTTGTACAATTGACTAATAGGATCTAAAATCCGCAACCGGATATTGATATATATTAGTTACGGCTTATTGCGACTATTTTCCCCAGATATTGCAGACTTAACGTGGAGATACATTTTAATGAATCGCACTCTGTGAGTATCTGAGGTGAGGACTTTTCGCACGCAACCGACAGGGTTAACTCTCCGCGATGCCCATCTTACTTAGATGTTACCAAGTCATACAGTGCATAGCCCACTGAGTAACCTTGGAGGAATCCTGCTCAATTGGAGACATTTTTAGAGCCCATTTAATTCATATGACATCGGCAGTTGTTTAGGTTAAGGGAAAACAGGCAAGGAGATCCAGTCTGATTTAAGTTGGATACATATTTTTCCTTCTCTCTATCTGCCAATATCATTAAATGCTTAAGCCCTTATTAACATTTTAGATACACCGTTTCTTGATCCACCGATTTGAATGGTTAACATTTACATTTATTCTAATGTCAAGCATTAGTTTCAAAAATTATTTTAAGAATAATTAAAAAAGGTTTATGTGCGTATTTCTGCATTTCCAGGGAAGTTGATGTCTGACCATCTGCGAATTGCGCATAAAATATGCTGGCGTATTTCCCCAGAGAATATGATATTTGACTTCCAGACCGTTGCCCTTTTCGGTATTGTCTACTTTTATAGGATGAATTTCCCGAAAGTTCATTTACTTTTGGAGCTCATGATAGTGTCAAAATTTTTTTTATAAGTACAGAGTTCTTCATAAAATACTTTGTAGTTTCATTCCACTACTTGTTGATTTACATTTAGAGATTGGACATCAGCTCTTTAGAAGAAAACCTAATTTTTGAATGTGTATGACAATATTCTGAGTAGTCAAAACTTACATAATTGGAAATTAATTCTGCTTTTTATTTGATTTTGATGTCATATGTAATATTATGATATGCAGCATGTTTAGTTTCTTATTGAATTATATATTATACATTTTATTGAATATTTTCGCAAATACATTCTCGCATAAACTGCGAATTTGTTGTAAAAATATTTCATACTCGAAAGTTGTTCTTTTATTTGTTGCAAGAGCAGCAGCTGCTACAAAAGTTTTATTTCGTTGCCAGCGCGTAGAGGTAACGAACCGGAAATGTTCTTAGCATTTCCGCTTTATATCAAATATAAAAAATTACAGCTTTTAGACGTATTTGACAAAAGTTGTATGTCACACTCGCACACTGCCGCACACTCACACACACACAGTCACATAGAAAAACATGTGCACATTGAGACATATAATTGCATAAATCAAACTCAAACATGCAACATGAAAAATCGTATTAATTTATCTGAGCATGCAGCCACTGCCTATGCCACACCCACACAAATAAAAACACACACGCACACATACACACATACATGTGAAGGCACTGTGTGTAACATATCCGCTTATGTCAATTTTTTTTTACTACCGTACCATATGAGAGTATCCTTATATGTAGTATCTCTACTAGTATGCTGTACGAGGGCTGCTATTTGTAGTTCAGCACTAAATGTACAAAAACAATGATAATTTCGATTCTCAAGAGGATGCATTTATGGCAAGACTTACCTGATATTTTCATATTTTCAAGCATACGCTTCTTAGAATATTTTTGTCAAATAAATGTATGTGTACCCAGCCGATTTCAGAGTCCTATGTGGGGTCAATAGAATAGTTTGTTTTTGTATTATTTCATACAAACTGCATTTTACCTAATTGCTTTTAAAATTTTGTACGTTTTTTAGTTAACAACTTTTTATAAAAAATCAGAGGAGGCCAATAGTTATTATAGCGCTTTTATACAAAGCATATACTATATTTACTATAACGTCAAGAAGAAAAGCTTAGCTAGCAAACCCACAGGCCTTTGTGCCAAAATGTATTTTATAACCTCGGCTAGAGATTGAATCATATCTGTTTCTCGTTGACTTTGGAAGTGCAGTATCATCTTTATCAACATATCTAACATATTATCAATATATCTGATGCGCAATCGCTGCCACTGGAACTCCTTCATTTTTAATATTTTTGTTCAGCATGTCTACATGTATTTTAATTTTAAATCTAAACCAAATGATACATTTTTATTTTAATTCTTAATTTGATGTTTTAATTAACAAATGAATCATACCATAACAATGATGAAATAGCTGATTTGTTTGAACACTTTATTTAGTAGTTCTGCAGGATTTGCTCAATTCTACTAATATTCCCGAACACTCATCATTAATTAATATTAATTTTATGGAAAAACGCATCATTTCATTTATACTAAAATTAGAAATGCTTTTAACTTTGTCAACCGTCATCTACTTTTTGCTTAAATTTATAAACTCGAGTCAGAATCGAATGTACCAAAATATATGTCACGTCAGGGGAAGACCACTATTTTTAATTAATTTTTAAATGAACTGCCTCAAGTTGTCATTTTTCATTTTTTAGCATAAGAATGATGTTAAACTCGAAATGACTTACAACTATACTGCTACCATTTTAACAGAATTTTGATAGGATCAGACTTCAAAGTTTTCTCAATGAAAAGTAATGTAACGTCATAAACTTCAATTCTACAAACTATTCCTTGGATTCTTTGCTCTAGAACGTATCCATAGAGTGTGTCACCTTGGTGTTTTGTTTGATCAAAAACTAAGCTTTAATAATAATATTTACAATATGGTAAGGTATCAAAGCTTACATTTATTAAGCTAATTTAAAATAATATAATGGCCCACATGTTTCTCATTTATTCTATTTTCCTACGTTCAGAGCTCTTAATATCGCCTTTAAAGGGAGAACATTGAGCCCTGTTCTCATATAATAAGCCGTACAAAATTGATAGCAGAATAGACCACGGCCTGTTTTTTTGTGCATAAGTTTTTATCGTACCGCTTATGTCATACCAGTCAGAATGATCTGAAATTTTTGAACTTAAGATATATCATTTAGTTTATCCAATTATTGTTTTGTGCTCTTACTATAATGCAGTTTTCTATCTTTAATAATCTTGAATTGATTAAAAGGTTGGCCTCCTTAGTATAATAAGCAGTATGTATGGCCGACGCTCTTAATAAGATCCGATATTGTGGCTTCTTTTATTAATTCAAGTTAAAATTTTTATGTTAATATTTTTAATTTTTGTCGACTGAAAATTAAACTATGTATGCGCAAAATTATTATGCCATTCTACTCTTATTACTGAACATAAGTTCTTATTTTTCCTCTGCTCAATAAAGTTAGTGTAATTTCATCTATGATCTCCGTAGGTTTGGTTTCACTCTATGTGCAACGTCTCTAAGTCATTTAAAGAGCCTGTGCTTTAATAAGTGAATACATTTTATATGAAACTATGTTGTAAGCTTATATTACGAACCAGGGACACATCAGGGCTACAGGCTTATTCAACGATTATCTTGTATACAATATTTTTTGCTGAATGCAAAAATAAAATTTAAAGTCATATTTTCACTTTGATTTTTGGTTTTGCCATGTGTTGCCGATTTAGCGTAACTTCCGTCTTCGAGCCAAATTGACAAAAAATGAAGATTCTAAAAAGACATCCTTAGTATCTGCCGCACTTGGGTAGTGACTAACAATCCGTACAAAAGAGTATTAAAAACATCGTCGATTTCGGTATGAAGTACCGACTGCCGTGGGAATCGCTGCTATTGGTTTTATCACATTTGATTGACATTTCTTAGTAAATTATCTTAAAGCAGTTACTCGAATTTTCAAAATGCCTTCGAATGGACCTTCCAACTGTTTTCTTTTTACTACGAAAGTATATTGCAGCAATATTTACGTTGCTATGGCTTCCATAAAACTGAAAATATTCATCTTTCAACGAAATTATGCGATATTCATATCCAAATTGACCAATTATGCCAATTAATAGGTTGTCCTGCGCAACTGCAAATTGGTCAAGCATTTAATCTTACTGCTTTCCGGGCAGAAGTCAAAAGAAATGTAATTATAGTTGAAATTGTCATATAAAAATATGTGAAATTTCGCAACGAAGTACTATACAAAAAATGACAAAAATCGTAAAAATAAAACTAAATATTGTGACAAGAAGTTAGTTCATAATTGTGAGCTAGTCGTGGTTATTTAAATAGCAGCCCTCGTAGTAGTGCTTGCCACATAGATTGCCAGTGGTTGCAACAGTGGCAACATCATCGTAATCATCGTCGTCATCGTCGTCACTCAGCAGCCAGTTGTCACTGTCAGTTTTGGCTTCCATTTTGTTTGTCTTTTCTCACATATACAGATGTGTGTGTGTGTGTGTGTGTGTATTTCTCTCTGTCGTTTCACTGTGTTATTGTTGCTGTTTGTTGTTGGTTTATTTGTTTAAATGCTGCATTTACTTTATGGATTGTTGCTATATTTTTTCTTCAAACCCAAAAGGACCAAATAAATTTCACGTCAATTTCTATATATAGCAGCTCAGCTGTGTGAGCTCTTGACTGATGAGCCACTTCACAACTTTGTCCTTTTTAATAACTTGATCATACACACCCACACACACACACTCTCTTTCGCGCTAATAACTAGTTTCATGTATGCACGCTTTAAATGTCCTTTTTACGCTACATGGTTTAAAATTCTTTATAATTGGATTGCTTCATGTAAAGCCCGTAGTATCTGCTGGTTTGTTTTTCTTGTTTTTTTTTGATGGCCTAACCGACCCTATCCGGGCGGCATACCCATACGTTCCATGTAACCCATCGCTCGAAATGTGCATGTCAAAAGGGATTTCACATTTGACGCGAACAAACCGAAAGCACAAACACGTACACACCCACACACACACACACACACCCGTACGCACACACATACATACTTACTATGAAAGACTATTTGATAACCGTCTGCTTTTGCTGTGGCCTTTTTTTTGTTCGGTTGCCAGCCAGATTCTCGCCATCATCCGCATAGGCATCCCATGCTCCAGACTTGTGGGATTTGAAGTGATGATATGTTTCATTTCACACGGCAATGCTTGGCAATCCTTTCAAACTTACTAACACAAACCTGTTTGTACATATGTTTGTCCTTCACATACTCAAAAGAGATTTATGTTTTCTTGTAAACAAAATAATGGCCATGCTTGAGGCATTTCGGCGTGAAGTGAAACCTAATGCCATACTGGCTGACATTTGGACATTAGGATTAGATGCATGTAAACCTTAAACCGCTGTCTTTTGCCTTTGCTTTGCTTTTTTCGCTTTGTGTGCAAAAAAGCGTAAGAATTAATTATTTGTTGGTATTTTTTGTTCCACGAATCTCAGATCACGCATAGCTCAGATTCCATTTGATAACATCTTCAGCGATATAAAAAATCAGTTTGCTTAAAATGTTATCAGCAAAAGCGCTGTGTCTAGACCCTAGACATCCTTTTCAGGCTGCACACGTGTCCATTTATAGCTCGAAGCTGCTCAAATTATAACCCAAAACACAAGTTGAGCAACATGCAAATTGGCTGATTTGCATACGTTAAATAAAAAATTCAAAATATGGCCAACAAAGCACAGCAAACTGTATTTTTTTTTCCACGGCCATATGCAGCCACACACATACTCGCATAAACAAGAGAAGCCGCGCGCATTAATATGAAAAGCTTACTTACAGTAGATATTGCTTAAAGGAAAACTCGAAAAAGTTATGAAGGCATTAAAATATATTTCCAATACATATTATAAATAGGATAACCCCTACTCGAAATAATAATATGTAATAAATTGTGTATACGCCATGTGCACCCCTAAAAATCGATTCAAAAGCTTTAAAGGTGTATATCACAATTTTTATCTTTTAACGCAAAAATAGAATATGTGAGAGTTAATATCTTGTGACAAATCAAAACGATTCGTTTGGGAAAATACAAAAGTGTAACATTTTATGCGGTTTTTCGAAAATTGTAATTTTCAATGCCCTAGAAAGCATCCCAGCTGCTTAGGTAATAACTTCACAAAATACCTATAAATGATATATTTGCATTTTTGATTTATTTTTTGATTAATAAAGTTAATATTTAATCAATTTGTTACGCCCTCTAGTATAGGCTAGTTTACTTACTGCCACGTTCTTTGAATAAGGAAGCATCACGTTGGGTATGTAATATTGCCCCCAGCAGATTAAGTAAGCAAGAGAAAGAGACATAGACATGGGTGCAGTTCTTCGCCCTTGGTAGGAGTCAGGATCTTGCTTTATCCGCATTTAAATAGTAAACCACAACAATCACGATACTCCCAGAAGGGCCATACCCAAGGTCGGCACAGAGAAAACCCTGTGGGTTATCTGACCACACGTAGAACCAAATTAACCCACAGTAAGGTGTCATGACACTCCCTATTTAAACTTCCCGTATGTTATCGAGAAGTTGTACGGGATACTTCCATACATACTTTATTTTGAGCACAAATGATTCCAAGTTTGGTCCTATTCCCCGAAAAGTCGCCTCTTACGACATGTTAGGGCAGCAGTGATGGTATTCTTCTCATCGAACGCTATCTCACCATCGCACGATTAATGCTATCTAAACAGTCGGTTCCACCTAGATGTAACTTATACTTACATTATAATGACTTTTAGTTACGGATCTGCAATAAATAAGCTATCTTCATCTTCCAATGCATTCTACAATTTAATTCGTAATGATGCACTATGTGACAAATTACCAAAAACATTTTATGAATTTATTTAGAAATTTTATAAACGATAAATAGAAGGTTGTGGCAAAGCCCTTATTTTCAGCTTAATAAAAAATCTTAAAATAACTATATGCCAGTTTGTTGAATTTATTATTAAAAATATGCTGCTTATGCTTTTTGTTGCCAATTTCCATATCTTATGGAAGCTTGTATTGGTATACAAACAAACTCAACATACAGATATGTAATCCGAACAGATATGAAATTCGCAATTTTAGAATAAATGCAAGGTCAGCTTGCCAATGTGTAACGGCGCTTACTGCTTGGATTAAAAAGTTGGTCTGAAAACCAACAGAAGTTGCCAGATTTGCATCTCGAATATATATCGCATATATATCAAATAAAAGGTGAAAATATTTATTTATAGAAAAATTATAACATCAGCGAATATATCTTTCAAAGCATACATACCTTATTGATGGGTGTTGCAGTTTTTACACTCTAATAGTATGTGTCTTTATTAATGTTTCAAACACATTAGCGTATTCCGATAAATAATTTCATTCTATAATAGTTTTAGCTTAAAATCAAATCAGTATTTTCTTTTTCAGGGACTTGCTACTGTACCCGCATTGTAACATATTCACAGTAGCAGCATCCATCTCTAGCTTTAGGCAAACTGTGCGCCACAGGTGGAACCATTGAGGCCAGACAAAATGCGTTTACCACAATGGTGGTACAGGGGGGGAGGGGGAAAGTAACTTAAAAGAAAACATAAAAACGAGAGAGAGAGAGAGCCCAACGCATACCATGTCAAGCGGAAATTACAATAAAGCAGTCGAAAGCCGAAAGAAAAGCTTCTTTACATTTTCCACTTTCTCGAGCTCTCTCTCTCTCTCTTGACTCTATGCCACTGATACTTACTTTATGTCAGTTTTATGTTTGTCTTTGCTTTGGCTAATTGAGCAAATACACAAAATGGCAGCTGTCCAATTTCCGGTCTGCTTATGATTATAAATCAATTGGTTTGCGGAGCACTTTAAGCTGTGCAACGATTTTGGCAATTCCTTGAGGCAATTTCAATTTTATTTTGCACATTTTTTCCATGCACATTTAGTGGCAATTTCAGCTAACGTCTTTGGTCTTGAACCCATTAGAAGATACCTGTGTGTTGGTTTGGGTGAGTTGTGTGTGTTTTTTGCTGAGATTTGGAAAGCACATGAGCTACGTTTAAAGGTATATTACAAAAGTATCTGTACAATTTTTAGCAATTAAAAAAATGTATGCCGTGAAATTGAATTGAAGCTTAAAAGCTTTGGATACATAGAGATAAATGGAATTTCAAGTCTGCTTGACGAAGCTGAAGTTTCGATTTGTTGTTAGTTACAAAATAAATAATTTCCTTATGTTTTGGCAGAAGTTAAGGCATGTAAGCATAAATAGCTGAAGGTATATAAATTAAATTTATCTTATATAATTTATATTTTCTGTTACATTTTTATTCTTTGTAATTGTGGGGAAAAATTATGAAATTAATGAATTACGCTTTAATTTTTAATTTAATAATAGCTGTATTATGTTTGTATTCTAAAAATAGCTCTTGGATATAATTTAAAATGTTAATAATTTACTTCCGTAAAAAACTACAAAACTGACTTAAACAATAAAGAAGTATAGGATGGCTCCATCATTTCCCTCCGAGACGAACCCGCGTCAAAGCGAGCAAAAACGCACCAATCGGCTGGCAAGGTTATGGCGTCTGTAATTTGGTATGCAGGTGGAATAATTTTCGTTGCTTACCTTGAAAACGGAAGGACCATCAACAGTGACTATAACACAGAGTTATTAGACACTTTAACGGATGAAATCGCCAAGAAGCGGCCGCATTTCAAAAATACGAAAGTGCTGTTTCACCAAGACAATGCACCGCGTCACAAGTCAGTGAAAACGATGGCAAAAATTCATAAATTGGGTTTTGAATTGCTTCCGCATCCGCCGTATTCTACAGATCTGGCCCGCAGCGTATCTTCCTTTTCTCAGATCTCAAAAGAATGCTCGCAGGGAAGAAATTTTCGTCGAAAGGAGAAATCCTACTACAAAAATGGTGGGCTGCTCTACTCAGTGTATCGCCCTTGAAGGGAACTATGTTGAATACATATTTTTTACTGTGGTAGGCCAGTGACTTTTCAATTGACATTGTATAATATAAAAAAATCGGATTCCTTAATAAGAACATTTAATTAACAGTTTTGTCATGTGTACAAATTTACAAAAAATATTAAAAAATAATAGACGAAAAATTTATGATTTAACCTGAATTTTTTTTGTACCTTTGTTGGTGGAATTAAACCTCTTTTGCATCAAAATAAATTATTTTGAAGAACTTGTACAAATCGTATAGGCCAAAATTAAAATATATTTATACAATTTATAAATTATAGATTTTTACTTCAGAGAGTTTTACTTAGACAAATAGGGTCTTTTAGCTAGCTATACCAGTACTGGGCAACAGTGGCGAATTTAGGATTGAGCTCTGGGGGGTTTAAGACTTAGAATTGAAGATTCATTTTCTATTTATCAATTTTTGTAAGAAATTTTATAAAATTAAAATCAGTATCCATATTTGTATATATATACATATACATAAATAAATTATAAACGATGGTACTTTGAGTTTAGGGTAGGAGGGTTGCAGCCACCATAGCTCTTCCTCCCCTGCTAGACAAATGCATAAGTGCAGCTGCAGGATATCGAACAACCGACCTTCCTTTAGAAGACTTATCCAGAAAGTTTAAGTCGTTATTAACACATTTGTCTGGGGAGAATAATTTAAGCAATTAAACAAGTCTTTGTTATTAAATTTAATGTTTTTAAAGTATCGGAAACATAGTTTTGCTTCTAACCTGCAGTTTACAATGTACAAATTGCGTTTACAACACATTGCATTATTTTCAACTTCGAAAAATTTTTTAATAGAAAATATTTTGTGATCGATCGCATAAAAAATTTTCGTTTTAATTTTCGGTTTTAGCGGTAACAACTGTTACCATATTATCCTGCAATTATGACATCGCTTTACGCAATTTTTCCCTCTATAAAGAGTACTTATACTTCGGTATACCGAACCTTTTACATCTGCTACAAGTTTCGTGTTTTAAAGGCATATTCCTTAAGCTAAGAGTCTGCATTTGCTGCGCTTTTTTTTCCACTTCTTTTTAAGGAAAACGCAAATTTCATAAATCTCCCCAAAGTCTGCATTGCGCACACCTACTTATGTGGCATAAATTTTATTTTTAAAGATATTTTTGTATGTTTATATTTGATGCGTTCCCGAAGGCGCTTTACTTTTGAGCAAACTTCTTGTAAATATTTTGCTGTTACTCTGGTTGCTGTAGCTTTTATTTTTATTTATTTATTTTTTTTTTATCGTAGAGCAATCCGATTTATTTTGTAGTATATTGATTTGAGCTCATACACATACTTATATTTTTATCTGTATGTAGAGACAATCTTTTATTGTTGTTGCCGTTGTTGTCGTTGCTGTTGTTATTGTGTGTGCTTGCCTGTGGCGTCTGTGGAAAATGGCCTCGTAAACGTTTAATAAAATATGATTTAAATCGGTTCGAAAGTCGCATTCGTTTTATTGTACAAAATGCTTCTTGGAACGCCATCTACATGCCGCTACAGATATCTATATGTATATCTATATGAATGTTATATATGACGATTTATAGCGCATCGAATTTTAACGCTGACTATGACTTGCCTTGACTACTGCAGCACGTTTTGGCCAGGTTGGCAATCAATAAGCCAAAAGCAAAGACCCTTCATTGCCAACGACTAAGACATTGCTCTCTGGAGGATTTCGTCCTTCTGCGTGTGGCACAGTTATCCGCTTAGATCACTCAACTAAAAAACTCAATTTGCATATTAATATTATTTGGGTTGTGCGGCAACTGCTGTGCGTTGCTTTACTTAGTTGTGTCCTGCGACTACTTTTGGGGCACTTCACTTTGTTGCCGGATGGCATCATCCTTTTATCAAATAAAAACAACAACAGCTGCAAGGATAACAACACCAACTACAACAATTACGACAACTCGGTAAGTGAAGCAACAGTAGTGAATTGAATTTGTTGAGCTTCAACGCCTTTTGGTTCTTTGATATGACCACTGTGTCCACTGTGTCATTTGCCTGGTCTCCGGTCCCGGAACCCAGATCCCAGGTGTATATAGGTATGCTCCAAAACAAGTTTGCTTAAAATTAAATAGCATATCTAATATACTGCACAGTTGTACATAGCTCCTCAGACACACACACACACATTTACACTGGCTTATGGAATTGTAGTTTTTTTGCTTTGTTTTTTCTTTTGCCAACATCCTTTTGTTTCCTTTGTATGACGAGAGTTTTGCCTTTGTGTATTCTATTGGCATTATGTCGGTGCTATTTTGCCATAATAATAAATTTGATTTGATTCTCGACAAGCTTTATTTGTCATGTGTATAGAGTTGTGCATGTGTAGAGGTGTGTGTGTGTGTGCGTAGCCTTTCTGTGTGCAATGTTTGTGTTTGAACATACCAATGTCCAGCTTAAGCAGCTTGTTTTTTCTCTACGTATGCTTGATATACTTTGCAATATTACGCATACGCCATGTACTACTACTTGCGTTGCTTTACCAGCATGTACATGCACATATGTTTTATGTACAATATCAAATATTTAATGAACAGGACCCCCTGACAGTTGCCTATTGATATAGCTTTTTTAATATAATCCAGCATAAGGGCAGTGAGTGAAACGTGATATTAAAAAATAAGAACTTAGTAATTGCATACTTGGAATCGGATTCACCTTAAATTGATTCCGCTTAATTGTATTAGTTTGAAATTTGGCATATATGACTCAGATTGGCACAGTATCTATACACTAAATGATGTCTTCATATAAAAATAATGGATTTAGTTTCTTCAGAACTTTGTTATCAAACGCAGCATAATATCTCGGTGGCGAACCTACAAACAATATTAAGATCCACTATGAATTACTATTAACCACTGAGAACACATGAAGTTTCCAAGCTGTGTAGAATTTAATGTGAAAGAGAATTACTATAAGAAGGACTTCTCGCTCTGACTTGATTGTCAAATAATTGCATCCAGGCTGGTCATCTAAATGAAAACATTACTGCACAAACTATTTGACAGGGACCAAACCACGGTTTTAGGACACACTCACAATTCTGGAATATAGTTAGCAGATAAACACTACTGCTTGGACTTGAACAATACAGTGGGTTTGGCAAACACGAATTCCAATTTACTCTTAGGCATGGGAGGCTCAAACACAAGTACATGAGGTGCAAAGTCATGAATACTCATGGAAAATATACCCTTAAATTACCGGAACGGATTCTTGACAGCAACTTGTAGAGTTCGCAGTCGTTTATATCAAAATGGAGTAAACGATAGCAGACTTTGTTGCTTCCAAATACAAATGCATGGCATATATGGCAAAAAAAAACAAGTTTATCATGTATGGCCTTTCATGGTATGACGTTGTTACCATAAATCAGCATATGATACCTGAGTATTTCTAGGTTGTGGGATTATGACGAGACTTCTAAGCCATAAATAGAGTACATTGAACCCAATTGGGTACCAGTAAAGGTATAAATGTGACAATTAATTTAATTATTTTTCATCAAGTAAGCCAACGATACAATGTTTTTATCTTCTCAACCTAGTTCCGATAATCAAAAGTATATCTACAATTCTATTGTTCAATTTACTGTAAAAATCCAACTAGAACTAGACGATAAGCAGTAGCTTGAGGCGGAACACCTTCCCTACTTTAAGCTTTTGATTTTTTAAGTCTATTGTGTTTTGACTTTGCTTTCAGAATACCAGACCGAAAGATAACATTGTGGTGCTTGAACTTTGCGGCAGTTCTAACCTTCCCTAACCTATTACACTTTTTTTTAAGACAACTTTTGTCTATCTATGGGTTCGACTTCTGTTTTTATATTGATTGATGTTTGGAAAAATTAAAGTGATGTTGGCTTTTTGTATTTGAACGTGTCCATGTGCAATCTTACCCACATATTAGTTCATTATGTTAATAAAAAACTAAGAAACTATTTTTAATGCCAAGATTCCTAATGTTTCTACATAGTGCACAATAAGAAAAATCATATTTTGCAATAGTTGCACTCTTTGGTTGCTGTCTTTCTTGCTTGAAATGGTCTACATAAAATCTACGCTTGCAAAAGGAATGTGCAAAAATAAAAAAAAATATTTTATATATTTTTTGTTATTATTATATTAATTATGAAGAACAGCATTAAAGTCAAAGCTTTAATTAACATTTAAAATGCACCAAAAGTCATTGACTTATTGACACTCATATAGTGGGGGTGGCGAAATAATTAAACAGCCCACGGCGGGAGTAACACAATTGACCACTTACGGTTGGGGACATGAGTGGAGGCACTGCATTTCAGAGATAACATCGTGTACACGGTTCGAATATATCCTTAGGTACAAGCCAGACAGCCATTCATCGATGCACATTGTGCAATCATTGAGCAATTACATTTGCTTGGGGAATTTCGCTATTGTTCATTTTTGATTGTTTGTTGTCCTGTGACTAGACACAAACTTATAACAGTGATTGATGGTAGCTTGTCTAAGATTGTGTTGCGGATATCTTTGGAGAACTTGTCGCTGAAGATGTTAAACTAAGTTGCCAAAGTTGGCAGAGGCAATAGTCTGATGGAGTGCAGCAGCAAAGCGTGCATACTAGCTGTCAACAGAGTGAGTACACATTGGAGTATATTCGTAGACACGCTATTGGGGATACGAGTGCGGTGTACTATGGTATGTCATGTATAAATCGGCATACATAAAATGTCGTTGGAAATATTTTATAACGGGAAATCCGTTATTTATACGCATATTGTCCTCGCGCGTTTGTATGGTTTGGCGTGGTACTGCAAATGGCAGAGGATCTCGGCAAAAATGAATGAATGAATGAATGCTATTTGCATGTAGCTCAATCCTTGGCTGCTGTTGCTGCTGTTGCTGCTGCTCGTGCTGTTGCTCTGACTGTTGCCATTGCCACGTCTAGTCTCCATTGCCTTCCCTTATTTTTGTTTGCCTGATTGAAGCTGCAAAATCCTTTTGAATTGGCTACAATTTTATTTATTATTACTATTTGTTGCCTTGCAATATTGTATGGCATTGGCTGTATATTCATACTGCAGTGCCTTGAAACGAATGAAGAAACATCTTCACCGTGCTATGAATATTTTCTCATATTTCTATGACTGCCAGTCGACAGTCAATATTGCATAATAACAATGCAACTTGTTTTGAGCGCATAAAATGACGTTTCCAAGGCAATTCTATTATTATGAATTGAAAACCTATGGAAAATTGCAAATGTGCAATAGATATTAAAATAAAATTAAATTATGCTACTCATGAATATTTGCCTTTTTTATAAATGATTATTTTTAACCATAGATAGTTAGAAAGGCTACTGAGCTGTGCTCGATGATTTATCAAAAACTCTTCTATAGTCTTTCAACAACAGGATTCTTTGACGCGAAGAATTTTAAATAAAACTGAATGAAATGCAAATTTTAATATTGTCAAACAATCTTCCTTGGATACGCATAAAAAAAAAGTATTTTAACAATATACAATATACATTTTATCAACTTTAATTTCTCCGACGTTACTATATTTTATTTTTTATTCAAATGAGTCCCAATTTCAAGGAGATCAATTAAAATTAAAAATAAAAATTTCTTTTAAAAATTCTTTCTTTCTTTCTTATTCCAACGATCATTATTAAGGTAAAAAGTTTTAGATTTTATCTCACCGATCAAGTGATTAATTCTAGCTTTATATATTGGTTGGCATTTTCTCGACCATTGTCTCAATACAACATTTCTGACTTTAATTAATTGCCTAACATGATCAGAAAGAAATTCTTGTGCTGCGTGGCAGTAGAGAATCTTACTTATCACACGATGTTAGGAATTCCAATTCAAATTTCATTGACAGATAAATTTGTATTATTTCTGTTAAAATTTAAATATTTCCAACGCCGCGGTTAATAGGATTTAAATAGTTACCAATTCGTTCTTGAGAACAAAAGGATGGAAGGTAATGGACAACGATGCATTAAGTTTAGATATATTTGGTAGGTGATCAGACGAAAGGTCTGGATGAACTGAAGGTTCGCAGACGAAAAAACGGTCCACCAGACTTAATAATACTTTCTCCACTTTATTTTTCACTTAACCTGTTAATATTCCAACATTTTTGTGCATTTAATGCGGTGAAATATTTGTGTTACTCTTTTTTCGATTAAAGAATATGAAACATGAAATAAAAAAGAAGCTTGTAACTGCTTACTACAAAAATGTAGGTTTCTAAAAAGGGCTTAATGTATATGTAATATAAAAACATAATAATATCCAAAATAATTTGAAGTTTTATCAAGTTGGCTAGAGAAGTTGATATACCATGTCACAAAATTTATTGTATATAATTAATTTTTGAATTTTTTTTGGTTGAACTCCCTACTCCGAAGTATTTTAGCATTTCCTTGTAGTGTACCATAACCAAGTTTGATTAAAACCTGTTAATATAATGGAAAAATGAGAAAAAGGTTGGTTATTGTTAGTTTATGAGTGCTTAAGCAATATAACTCATTCTGTTACAGATAACTTATATAAAGTATATCAACTTGTCTATTTCATTGAATTTTAAGTTAAAATAAACGTACTACTATGGTAAAAAATATCGCGAATTTAATATTTCAAGCAAATATTATTAATGCTTCTAAATCTTTTTCGTCCTCTTTAAAATAGTCCCGGTACGATGCAAATACACTTATGCCATCGCTTTTTCCAGTTTTCGAAACAGTCAGAAAAGTCTTTACGGTTCCTTCGTCGATTTCGTTTGTGTCCCCTCAATTGACCCAAACCGATGACCACTAAGTGCATTTTTGAGTTAACCGAATAGGCAAGAGCCAAATAGATGAATAAGGCGATTCCGAAGTATGAGTGCAGTGTGTGACGATGCATTATCATAATGCAAAAACCAACTATTATCTCGCCATAATTCTGGCGTCTTGACACGAACTGCTTCATGCCAATGACGCATAACACTCAAATAATATTCATTATAAACAAGTTGAACGGTTGGAAGCAATTCAATGTATACTTCACCACTTCAATCGATGAAAACACTCAACATGACCTTCATTTTGGAACGACTTTGGCGTGATTTTTTCTGTCTTTGCCTAACTTTAGTATGATATTCGCTCGATTGATTGAAATCCATGTCTCGTCTCCAGTAATAATACGATTCATTTTATATTGATACGTCAGAAAGTTTGGTTTCATAAATATCAACGCGACGCTGTTTTTCCTAGAAATTGAGTGTTTTTGGCACTAAACGAGACTTGACTTTTCGAACGCCCAAATAATCTTTTAAAATGATGTAAAGTGATACTCGAACAAGACCAGTAGAAGATATTCTAGAACTTTCTCGGACCTCTTTAAACATTTTATAATATATATAATATTATATATTATATATTATATATATTTTATTATGAAATTTCTTTCAAATCAGTGAACAGCATTAGTTCATAATATAAGAAAATGGTTTTCTAACAGACATCGGAATGGCTCATTATGCATGGACAATTTATGAAAATAGCGAGAAAGAGAATTAAAATATTCAATATTGTCTTTGATAGAGATTTAAAAATTCATCGACGCAACATTTTTTCCTCTGAGCAATTTTTTACGGTCTGAGAGCAAGCTGCAACTTGCCCTCAAAGAAATGATGGCGCTATAATTGTGGTTTATTCCGTTTTTGGTGTATTTCAGCCCAAAACGTAGTGACTTTCTGTAAAATTTGCAAGTATCGAAATATTCATAAATATTAGAAAAAAAACTTGATGCATTTTGGGTCAGCCAAAGTCAACTTGTAGTTTATTCTTCGAATGAAACAAAAACTATCGGATGCACAAGTTTATGCCCATGGCATACAAGCAGCTTGTTTACTTGAAGGCTACCCATAAATTCTACAAAACAAAATGTTGGTAAAAATCTAAAAATAATTGAAAACAAAAATCCCTAGTAGAGGGTGGCCCATTGTCGGAAACCGCCTAAAAACTATTAAACTTGTATGTTCTCATATTGAGCATATTTGAGAGCTCCTTTATGGCTTTAATTGAAGTTTGCCTATAATTTTATTAGTTTGGTTTCTAAGATTGCTTTATAGATGTTATTATTATTGTTGTTGTTGTTGTAGTTTGGTTTGGCCATAAAATTGATGTATGTGTGTGCTTGCCGCAATGTGTGAGTGCGTGCGTGAGGGGCATTAAAATTAACATGTTGGCAAAGTGAAAATTAACAAGAGCCGCAACGTCAACAGCAATAGCAGCAACAACAAAAACAAAACACAAGGGGGAGGGTGGAGTGGGGAGTGGGGCAGCAACAATAATAATGACAACAACAACAACGGCGACAACAAAAACAACAACAAGATTGTTTGAAAAACCTAATTAAAAAGTTTCGTAAAATTTGTGCTGAACATTGTTGTGGTTGTTGTTGTTATTGTTCCAGCTGTGGTTCGACCGCTTTAAACTCTCCAAACACACACGCACACGCACCTTCCTGTTCCCTTATTTTTATACACCAGGAACTTCCCACTTTTCACACTCCCAGTCAACATGTTTGCCATTATTATTAATCTTGTACTTTTTATTGGCATATCCCCCCTAACATTGTTCAACTTTTTAACTTTAATCCAAACGACCTTTTCTTTAAAATGGTTTTTAAGTACAACCTTTAATCGTAGTGAAATCTGTTTATTGTATTACCTGAAATTTCATCGAACACTCTGGTATGTGTATCTACAAAACCTCAAGGATGTTGGCATTGTAAAGTTTTTGGGCATTCTTGTGAAAAAGTTATTGCCTTCTATAACTAGGTACCTTTCAGCTTTTGTTCATTATAATGAATCTATTTTGGATAACTCAATCATCTTAATTCTCTCTTTTCGAGCTGTCAATAAGAACTTTAGCATAAACTGAAAATTCTTTCCTTGTTAGTATTGTCGCTTCAGCTAAAAACGCGGTAGAACAAAGAAAAGCGGCGCAAAGATCGTATTTAAAATATTTCTTGAAAAAACGTCTAAGATACACTGAACTTTACTTAAAATAAGAAATTTGGTCTTTTTTCATTTTAAAGTATCATCCAAGTTAAAGTAAATATACGCTATTTTCCAAGCACTGTAAGGTATTCATCATATGTGCAATGTATATAACGGCAAGGCGGAGGCCAGAACGCTGATCAAAACCTCGTGTTACGATGGAGAGATGTCCGTCTGCTCGTCCGTATGTCCATCCATATGATAATCTAGATTTTGAAAACTATAAGAATCAGCAAGATAAACTATCTGATTCTCATTTTACCACAAAAAAATAAAGTTGTTTTAATTATGCCCAAAACTTTGCCCGTGCCCTCGCAGTGTTGTTTCGAAGTTCACAGCCAAATTACTTGGCAGAGCGATGCGTGAGCGAGTTACTAGCCTTCAAAAAGGTATAACTTCTTTAGATATCGCTCGTCAAAAAAAAAAATAAATTTAACTTAAAATCAAAATGTTTGAGTAACACATAAAATTCTATTTTTTTCAGTATACAAAAATATTAAACAAATTACTTCCAATTTGTAGGCCGATTTGAAAAAAACTATTATTGTTTGAACAAAAAAGCACATTGCAGTTTAAATTTTTAGTGATCTAGGGGTATTTAGCTTTTAATTCATATTTTCCAAACATTTATGTCTGTATTATAAAACATCAAGGAAGAGAAATGATTTTATTCAACTTTTCATAATCCTTTCCAATGTTCCATTTAGTAAGTCTTTAGCTTTTCGTACAAAGATCGAATCAAAGTGAATAAAAGTCCGATCATAAAGCCCCATTATCTTTGGGACCATATAAAGTCATAATATTACGCAATATGAATGCAACTGGGATGATTTATATATGACACAAAGGATAATTAAGCAAAATTGTTTTTTAAAAACTTTACTAACTCTGATTTTTTTTTCTATGAGATTATGTTTGTTAAACCATGATAAAATGTTTCCCTTCCATTCCATATTTATATAGAAATTTTGTTTAGTGTGAAAAGCCAATAATTAAAAAAAAATAAATGGTATATATGGTATATTGTTTTTGATTCAATAAATAATTTCTTAATTCTATATATAAAACCAACTAATCTAATATAAGAATTTCGAATGCTTACCATTAATTTGGCAGCTTACATATATTTCATGTATCTTTTACATTTGTAATCTTAAGAATTTTTAAAAATTCTTTCAAAATAAGGCAGTGTGCAGGGCATACTCTAGTCTACTCTGTTATTTTCGAACAAAACAAATCCATTGCTCTCTATTTTTTAAGTAAAAACGAAAATCTATTTTCATAATAATCGCTGGGCAAACATTGCATTATTGCAATCTGAAATAAATTTATAATTAGCTACTTACTTCCTGGACAACTTTTAAGCGAATTTTGTTACAAAACTTTTGCTTAAGAAAATAAAAGCTTTTGACTTGTTTGCTTGCAAGCAGGAGAACTTTGGAATTTAGATTTTCGATTAAGGATGTTTTAATAAAGTTCAAAGAAGATTAGAGCAAAGCAAAAAGCCATCATACCTATATGAAAGGATAACAAGACCGCGGCTTTTTGCAATTAGCTTTCGATTCAAAAGTGTTTTCCCTGGATTGGCCATACATCATCGTCGTCCTCAAGTTCGAAATTAAATCTGTCATATTCAGGTTTATTGTGAGCAAAGGCCAAAGTTTGGCGCTCCTCGGGCAAGAGAGGATTGTGCTGCCACTGACGCCGCTGGCGCCAGTCGCTTACAGGTCGCAGTCTCTGTGGGGGCGTGGAGTGCAGTGGCTTCTGCTGATAGTAATGTTTGTGTATGGTAATGGGACGCTGGCCCAGACGCAGCCGTTCCTGTCGTTTGGCTGCACGCCAACGCCTTCGCTCAATGTCATCCACATTGCGCTTGACGCCAAAGACCAGATGCAGAAAAGGTTTAACCAGCACGCTCAGCGCCACAAAGCCCAAAAAGCCAAAGACCACTGGGGAGAGCAGTGTAAAGATAAAGACGCCCAGCGTAAAGGGATTGAGTACGGTGAAGAAGACAACAAATTTGATAAAAGGATACAGCACATGGCCCACATGACTTAGATACTCCTTCTTCTTTTTCTTGAGCAGACTCTTGTGGCGCAATATGTATTTGATTTTGTTAAAAGTTGGCGCCTTGGTAGTTGTGGGGGGTCGCTTCGTTGGCTGCTGCGTGTGGGGATGATGGTAATAGTGTGGTTGCTGTGTCGGATTGGCAAAGATTAAGTGCGCCGGTTGGCCCACAACTGCGCTGGGCTTCTTTTTGCGTTTTTTCTTCTTATCCCCTTTTTGCTTCTTTTTCTTACGTTTCTTACGCTTCTTCTTACGCTGCTTGCGGCGTCGCTTGCGCAGTCTCTGTCGACGCTTTCGCAGGCGCTTGCGCTTTCTCTTCAAGCCGTTCTTGGCGCGTGTTGCCTCCGGTGGTGTCGCATCCTTGTGCTGTTCCTGCAACGGCTCAGCGTTGACTGACTGCGCAGTTTGCCAAATTTCAAAAGTATCGCCTGCAGTTTCCAGCAGCTCTGCTTGATGCTGCTGCTGTGCCTCGGACTTAAGCTGGTTGAGTATGTGGAAAGGTTTTATGGTGGTCTCTTGTTGTTGCGTCGCTTTGAGATCCACATCCAGCTGCTCGACAATATGAAATGGTTTGTTGGTGGTGGTGCGCTTTAAAAGAGCCGCCTGATCCATAGACAAGGCTTCCACAATATCAAATGTTTGATTTGGTTTTACTTGTTGTTGTTTCAGCTGTTGTTGCACATCCAGCTTCAGCTGCTGCAGCACGCCAAAAGGCTTTACCGTACTGGTGTGCTTGAGGTGCTCTTGAAAATCCTGCTTCAGCTGTTCCAGCACATGAAATGGTTTTTTTGTGGTTATTAATACAATTTTGCGCCTAGCTGGCGGCATTTGCGTTGCTATCTGCTGCCATAACAACTGATTCTGGGCACTCCTGCCACTGTAGCTACGCCCAGCGTACATTGCCGCTGGCCAAGTGCGCAAAGTTTCATAAATTTTTGAAAAATTAAAAACATACAATGCTTCAGTGTTGTTGACGTTCGGGAACTCATTGTCCGTTGGCTCGATGCCACTAAACTCTAACTTTGCTAATCCATCACGCCTCTGTCGGTGTTGTTGCTGCCATTGGGTTCGTGCCTGGCCACAGTTTTGTAAAATCAACACAAATACATGCAGCTGTATAACAAAGTTTGCAACACTTTTAACATTCCATCTTCGCTTCATTTCGTTTCATTTTGGTTCCGGCAAATAGCTGGCTCCGTACTCCAGTCAGTCAGCCAGAGTCAGTCCGTTGCTTTAACTTTAGCACGCTTTATGTTTGATTTAATTTCAACTTTTGCATCCAAGTTGCAAAGCACAACTGACGCCCAGTGCTTGGTCAATGCCACTTCATCAGCTCGCAGCTTGATGGGTACGGCTACGTAGTTGTCATGGCAAAGAACTTTACAACTTGTTGAGCTAGTTAGACCATTTCACTTTTCGTTACTTGGTCTTGTTCCAGTTGATTTTCATCATTTTTGTTTTCCCTACTCGAGCTTTTCTACTTGTTTTTGCAGTTTTCATATAAAAGTAAAATTTATTACTATTCAGTTACTTGCGGCTACATAAACATTTCGGGTGTACCAACATCATGTTATGACAAATTCTCGTAAATTTACCAAATCTTAAGCACTTAATTATGTTTTGAGTACAGAAACACAAAAAAGAGAACAAGAAAAAGTAAATAAAATAAACGCGAAGCAACTCGAAAACGAAACTTGTTTCAAAAAGTTCATCTTGAGCAAGTAAGTCAACAACTCAAGCTAGACTATCACAACATGAATTATGTGGCATGCAAAAGACTTTGGAAAGTGCTTAGTGGCCAATTTTGGTGGATTCAAAGTATTCGAAAGCTCTCCATGCGATGCTTTCCATGTTAAGAAATCATTTTTCAATATCCATTAGCCTAATCGCTTGATGCAAATTTATATTCCTTTCAAAGTTGCGTGTAAGTGTATGTTGGGTTTTTGCACATAAAAATTACTAGACAACCCATTTCTTTGAGGAAAAGTATGGGAGATGTGGTGGGGCTGAATAAAGTGTGATATTTTAAGAGCTTACTACCCCGATTTCTGTAAAAAAAACAAATAATTATAAAAAATTTAGAAAATATTTAAGTAAATAGTATGATCCATATAACATGATGTTGAAAGATAATTTTCCCAACTTAACTGTTCATGGTTGGCTAAATCTCTACTAAAAGCTGTTTAAGAAAAAATGGGTCTACATCCTATAGTCGTGCTATTACATAGAGATTTTCTTTGTCTAGTAACGTCAGGGTGAGGCAAATTTAATTAAAAGAAAATTTTATGTTAAAATTGGCACGGCAGCGCTGCAAACAGTCCAACTTGGAATAATATCTACCACAAATCGGCCAGTTTTCACATTCAGTACGTCAATTGTTGCGGACATATTGCCAGAGACATGATTTATAATCAGTGTGTTTATCGGATATAAAATAAAATATATGGCGCTGGCTGATATCTTTCGGATACTTTGTACCTCTTTTCTGGAATTCACAAATTCTTCCAAGCACATTTGGTTGGTTGACTTGGTAACATTGCATTTTCAATAGTCTTTCCCTAGGGAAATATATAGTTAATCGATTTTATTCAGATTCAACGCAGTTAAATTCATTTATGTTCCGAAATTGGGCTTTCATAAAATCAGTCGAAATTCAATGAATTCTGTAACTTTTTGACCAATTTGCTCTTATTGTGCTAACATAAGTCAATCGACTTGAAGCAACTTTAACGCAAGAATCGAAAATAAGTGGAAAATCAAACTTAGAACATAAATCGAAATTTGTAATCACCCCTTTTGGCGTTTATAACATAAACTCAAACGAATTTGGAAAAACTTAACAACGAACTTGGGGCTGTTAAATAATTTCTTGTGCCAAAACTGCTTCGAATTTCATCAGCAACAAACAAAATAAAATAAGTTTTCTGTAAAAAAAATCATATTTTTGACCGATTTGAACAATGCTCATACAGCTGCCATTGTAAACGATTTCTAGCGAAATTGACAAAGTGCCTTTTTATAGTCATTATTTTAAATCCCAATGAATCAATCGGGGCAGTACAATAGTAGATTATATATACACGATACCATAAAAATATAGAAATATACATCCACTCGTATAACAAGTTTTTACGTAGACATTGGCTGCTCTGGTTTTCAACATTTCTGACATTTAGGCGTTTACAAAGCCGGATAAACGGTCAGACTGATATGAGCATATCAACTACACTAGTGTACCTTGATTTTATAATGCTTAACTACTTTTACTTACGCAGCTCTATGATTTTTGCTTTTAAGTTTTATATTCATTTTTGGTTTGCACAAACTCAATCTATACATTATAGCACACGACAAGGAATATAATAACAGAGCTCTTAAAATTCCTTTTAAAAAACATGTGAATGAGATAACCAAATGGTTACTTTTTACAAAGTATTCCATCAATTCCCATAAACACAAAGTTAAAAATCATGAAGCAAAGTTAAAGCACTCTCGTAAAGCTCACAAACAGCACACGTCTACTTTATTATCCATTAATGAGCAAATGCATCAGGTGTTAGATTTTTCACTGTACTCGCTTCAATCAAACTGATTGACTTTCGCATGCTTCCCCCTAAAACTGACAGACATATATTGTCAATTAAGAGGATGCACGCAATTTGACCAATATTCAAGTTACACTTGCTCACAAAGGCATACCTGCAACACTAGGCCCCCCATTCCTGTGAACCCACTCAACGACCGAGAGCAGATATTTTTGGCGCGCGCCGAGCTGACAATGGTTGCCATGGCTTTCGCACAGAGTCACATAGGGAGCTGGAAAATTTGATTGCCAATATGGTAATAAAGCTCAACAGCAGTCAGACCGCCGCACATCAAAGAGCCAAGCACACACACACACACACACACACACACGATGTTTCAATAAAATTTCCAAATTGAAATATGAAACTAAACCAAGCAAGCAGTGACATAATTGTATATATACGAGCTGCAAGTTAGGGAATAAAATTCTACAGTCTAGTATTAAATCGACAGATTGTCGATTAAAATTTATTCTAATAAAAATGTATGGAATCTTCTTGCGTCCCCTGCCGCGATTGGCAACAAAAGCTATTCGTGGCATTTGTGCTACTCGACCACTGCTCAAATCTATGGCAGACAAATGCGGTTCTGACAATAAGCAGCAGTTCAAATTCGATGAGGAAAACATGAAACGCGTCAATGTTATACTATGCAGTCACCCAGAAGGGGAGAAACGTGCTGCTCTAATGCCATTGTTGGATTTGGCACAGCGTCAGTACGGTTGGCTGCCAATATCGGCCATAACAGCGGTGGCCGAGCTGCTTAAGTTGGATCCGTTTGTGGTCTGGGAAGTGGCTCAATTCTATGGCTTGTTCAACCTAAAGCCCAAAGGCGCACATTTGGTGGAAGTTTGTACAAGTACGGTCTGTTGCTTGCATGACTGCGAAAAACTGTTGAATGTTGCAAAGAAGGTGCTGAATTTGGAATTGAACGAGACTTCCAATGACATGAAGTTCACTTTGCGTGAGGCAACCTGCATGGGCTGCTGTGTTAATGCGCCGGCTGCGGCTATCAATGATGACTTATACGAGGATCTAACTGCGCAGGATCTCGAACGTATTTTGTGTGATTTAAAAAATGATAAAATTCCAGTCGCAGGACCATGCAGCGGTCGCTATGCAAGCGAGCCGAAATGTGGACTTACCACATTGACTACTGTGCCACCGCCACCTGGCTATATGATGCAGAAATTGTGCAAAAAATAAGCCAGTTCCTGTGCTGGGTCGTTTTTGTGCTCGTGCGTGTTTAATAGAGTATTAAAGCAATAATTTGTGGTTTTTCATTTGGCCATTGGACGTGGTGTGTGAGTGTGGGGCGTGGTTGCAGCTTTAAGGCGGGTTACATGTTAAATTAAGCAACAGCGTCGTTGGGTGGGGTGTGGTTGGGTAATGTACGGCAAAGGGTTTGTACAGACCCCTACAGCTATCTAAAGCAATGTCTGATGTTGTTTTCAAGCAGCTGTTGTGTTTTGTTAAGCTCGTCGATGTCGTGGATGTCCTTGTTGTTGCAGTTTATCCCTAGCCGAAGGACATGCTTTGAATTTTTGCAACGTTGGCACAGTAAACAACTGAACCCCAGCAACAACTACAATGTGCACAACAACAAAGCATTCAATAGAAACAACGTTCAGTAAGGCAGCGCGACGTTGTCAGAGGAGCTGACTGGTCACTGCCATAGCTGTTGACCCCCACGGCTTGTCATTTGGCTTGGAACCAGCAGCAATCAGCTTTTGTCTTTCACTCCTGCAATTGCCCTTTCGCTCTCTAACGCTTTAATTTGTCTCTTCTCACATGGGGGTATTTAAGCTAAGTCCCAAAGTTTACAACGCACAGAAGGGAGCCTTTTGGGTAACATACGTACTGCTGTACATATAGGGCAAGGGTTTTTAATATTTGTGCCGAGTGAGTAGTTTCCGGCTCAACATTGATCAAGCCTTGTGTGACGTCAGAGATTCAGCTAAGTCTTGTATGGCATTCGGTGAGCGATGATTGTGGCTAGCTCGCGCAGTATTGCAATATATATATATATATATATGTATTTCAATAGCTATCAATAGTTTTTTGTTTACCTACCAAAAGTTTACCTTTACTATCACTTGTTGTTTGTCACCTGTCAGTTGTCGCCTTGTGTACGCGCGTTTGGCGTTGAATTTTTAAATGAAAATTGCTGCTATTGAAAGTTTTTAATTTGTACGAGCTCATTTTATTTTTAATTTTTTTATTGTTGGTAGCAAATAGGAGCAAGCTCGCTGCTCTGCCCCTTAACACTACCCCCATGGCCTTTTGCGTGATTTTCGCTACAAAAATGGCACCTTTGGGAAATTAATATCCTTTTTGGTTGCTACTGCCACGCGGCAGACACACTTCCACTTACGCTCGCACATGCAGAGAGAAATAATGTCAGCCAGAGAGTGCGAGTAAGAGAGCCGATGTCACGCGGCAGAAACGCGTGAGCGCAGCTTGAACTTTTTACGAACACGTTGCACGTACGTTTGTCCTGGTTGAGTCTGTATACGGTTGGATATACGTTTCTGGACGAGCTTGGGCCAGCTCTGACATGGTTTCGGTTGAGATGGCCTTTGTTTTAGCTGTTGCTGTTGTTGACAACTTTTGTTGGTAAAATGTTTGTCCCGCTTGTCGCTGCAGGTCCTTGTTAGCTCTGGCCAGATTTTATTGGTTGCTGTTACTTTATATATATAAATTTTTACTTTTTTATTATTTTTTTTACATAACTATGAGAAGTCGTTTATTACTTTTTTTACGCAATTACTCATAACGTTATTGCATTTCATATTTCTGATATACAAGCAGGCATAGTTGGAAGTTACAAGGGCAGTCACACACACACACACACCCGCAGAGTAGATGGTGACAGAACGTTTGTGCCATGGTAACCAGCGGCTTGTGCTCTGTTAAAATAATTAGAAATATTTTTGAGCTCACTCTCAGTTTAGAGCAACTACAAG
This sequence comes from Chymomyza procnemis, assembly GCA_035046065.1. Classification (NCBI taxonomy): domain Eukaryota; kingdom Metazoa; phylum Arthropoda; class Insecta; order Diptera; family Drosophilidae; genus Chymomyza; species Chymomyza procnemis. Next base: position 24,355,227 of record JAWNOJ010000013.1, on the reverse strand, counting down.
GCGAACACTAACAACTTTTCCCAAACCCATTCAACCCATTCAACTTGGTTGCTTGGCAATTGACGCTTTGTGCTGCACTTGGCCATGGTCATTACCATTACCATAGTGCGTTTCGGCTTGGGGTAATGTCGCCTTGAAGTTTTCATTTACATGTTTTCAGTTAATTGAATTATGCAGAACTTTTCCGCTTGGCGCTTTGGGCGCAAACATTTATATAAGCGCTTTGAGCGCAATGTTTTTGTAGCATTTTTTCTTCCTCTTTCTATGTTTTCTTTTTGCAGCATTTTCCTTTTTTCTTTCTGCAGCCGCAGTTGTGCCAATATTAAGCATACGCCCCAAAGGCTGCGCATTCATAGAGCTTATTATGTACGCCCCCGCCAAACCGAACAACATCGCCACTCCCTCCTCCCAATAGCAAGCATTACACATTGTTGCTCTTAAGTAAATGACATTGCGACTTTTTTTTCTTATTTTTTCTCTGGTTGTTATTCGCTACTATTTACATAGGGAATAGTATTATATGAGAGTATATATTTAGCATTGTGTTACTCGTACAGGCAGCTCTCGTAGTTTTGAAAAATAAATAATTCCAAGGAGAATTTATTCCCTCTTCTATTTTTATGCTTGATTTGTCGATTTTATAAATAAGCTCTTCTGACTGCAAAATAAGTGTTGCAAATAGCAAGTTTTTCATAAGAGCTATGGCAAGGATTGCAGCAGGGACGGCACAGAGAAAAAATGTACAATAATTATATAAGTAGTTTAATTTATGCAATTCAAATGACAATAGTCGGAAAAAAATAAAACTACTGTCGATAAGCTTTTTATAACGAAGTTAAGTAGCATTTTATATGAGAAGTTAACGTGAGTTCGGTCTATTGTCGACGATATTCAAAGCGATTACTACTTTATTGTAAATGCTTGACATCTATCGACAAAAATAACCGTGTATCAGCATCTAATTGATTTTTGTCAGCTTTTGTGGAAAGTTTTTTTCGAAATAATGGGAAGAAAAGTTAAGCTAAAGCCTATTGATTGTTTGCGACATTGTGGCAGAGTGGTTTTGAAAGTTATGATGTAACTGCCGAAAACAATGTACAGCTTTCCAAATCCAACAAGTTTAAAGATAAGGACTTACAAAAGAAATAGTGTCATAAATATAAAGGCCGAAAGTTGTCGAAAGGCGAATATTTCACCGCGGAACTGCTTCTTGAAAGATTCAAAGAAGAACTGCTTCTTGAAAGATTCAATAGCAAAGGGGTGTTTTAACCGAATTAGAGAGGAAGTGTGGGTGAACCGGTTTGGTCTGGTTTCATCATCGCTTGCGCTGATGCCAAAGCAAAGTATCATCGGTTTAGAGGTCATGCGATGCATATGATGAACTTGTCGAGTGTGATCTACATTGAGCTGGTAAAAACGAATACAAAACAGTATCGAATACAACAAATGAGTTTAAGAAAAAAAATCCAGAAACGGCCCAAATGCATAACTAACAAATTTAACAAAACGAAAGCACTTCGCGCCATTTAGCTGTAAGGTTCAAAGAATACCTGGAGGCATTGAAATTATAGTTAGAATTGCTTTGGACGACTGCCTTCCTGGACGAATGCAAATTAATATGGAGATTTGCCGGTATGGGTATTTCACGAAAGAGCACAGATGACTTAGTTTTTAAAGCGGGTAGTCCAAAAATTAACAGAAAATTGGTCAAAAGTATTCGCTTTCGTATAGTAATTTTTTATAAATCAATAAATAAATTATTTAACATCTTATTTTAAAATACTACCAATTATATTACAGAGTTTTCAAGCTATAAGACTATACCATACTTCGACTACAATTTATAAAATTTTGTATGGACTCCACCTTTTTAGGTTTTTAGCTTTTTCGGACAGATCTTATTACTTATTTTTTGTTTGGATCTTATTACAATTGTTAGCCCAACATCGTTTACAAGAAGAAAGTTGTGATCAACAATGAGCTGCTAAAACCAGACGCAGCAATTAAAACGGCCATAAGGCCATAAAAGGACTTTTTGGTTTGGATCGAGACCTATTTTTTTAAAAGATGTTCGAGAATATCCAACAATATGGGGCAAAATAGTTGCCACATTTCACATTGAAATATCTCGATTGATTTCTTCACTTGCTTATAAATAAGAAAATAAAAATTTTGGGCGTGCATCGATAGTAAATTTTAAAGTTATTGCTTATTTATTAAATCATATTAGGTTGCGTATAAAAATAATAAATTTTTTTAAACACAACCTTATAATTCGCAACTGTTTCAACTATTTATGTTTATAAATAACCAAACTTTATATTAAGGTAACCATTAAAAATATTAACAATAATAATAATAATTCGTAATTAAGCAATAATTATTAACATTAATAAAAATTCATAGTTACAATAGAGGTACAATAAATTGACTTTATTTTCTGAGATGTAACACAACAAGATGTAGGTTGTGAGAAGTAATTTTATTTGAAATAAAAAAGTTAAAGTAATTTTATAAATAAATTATTTAACATCTTATTTTAAAAGGGCTACCCAAAATTATGTTAGAGTCCTTCATGTTGTAGAAAATATTGCTGACAGATTTGCGCTAGTCATTTTCTTTTTATTTCGCACTTTAACAAATTTCAGAACCTAATGAAACACTATCATTTGTTTGGCGAAAATTCTCGGAAAAGCAGTAAAAGACAAAGCGAAAGTGAAAGCACTTTCTTGACAGTGGTAATTCTATGCAAACTGGGATTAAGTGGTTTTTCTCGTAAATTGTTTACAGCCAAGTTATTATGTTTTTACATATTGATAAAATACAAATAAATAAAATAGACAAAAAATATTTCAGGAAGTTAAACAAAAAGCATTTAAATTTACATTGAAAGTACAATTAAAAAAATATATGTTTTGTTTAAAAACAGTTTCTTGACAAACCGTTCAAATGGAAGTAAAATGCTTTTTTAGATTGGCTCGCGACGTATTTTATAAAAGATGTTGTTCGAGAATATCGATATGGGGCAAAAAAGTTTCACCCATAGCCAATAGTTTTATTTTTATCTATTTATTTTTTTTTTTAACATTCTTCTTATTAATAATGGTTTATGAAATGAAAGCTGATACTCTCTAGAAGTGCTCCGATCAACAACGAAATTAAAAGGAGGAAATGGACCTGGATTGGCCACACTCTCAGGAAGTCAGATGAAGACATCGCCAAGAGATCTTTCAAATGGAATCCGCAGGGTCCCCGACGCCGAGGACGCCCTCTACAGACCTGGGTGAGAACTGTGTTTGCAGAAAGTTAGGAGAGAGCGTGGTTGAATGCATTGCGTAGTGTTGCCCAAGATAGAAGGCGTTGGAAGGAGTTTGTGTCCGCCCTATGCTCTACATAGGAGCGTCAAATCTAACTGCATCAATTGTATTACTTTGTGGTGTTATTTTTCAGCATAATTTGACAAGAAATAAAAAAAAAAAAAAAAAAAAAAAAAACTGAAATGAAAGCCAACTCATGTTACTTCATAATCACGTCGTGTTCACTTTGTTAAAATTCTACGTTTGGCCTTTTAAATTGGATCATTCAGTCTATTAAGCCGAGTCCAGAAGATAATTTTTAAAGGCGGTGAATCTAAAAAATGGCGTTACGATATGTTAGCCATTGACGCCCTTTCCTTTTTAACTTATTTTCAAAATGATCATCCTCGCATTTTATTTGGAGAGTTTGTCCACAAAAACATTGAAATTAAATGGTTTCAAGCCCATCAATAGTTAAGTAGATAGATATAAATGGTGTTTCACATTGAAATAAATCGACTGGTTGGGTGCACCGATAGTAAATTTTAAAGTTATTGATTATTTATTAAATAAAATATGTTGAGTATAAAAATAATAATATTTTTTAAAGACAACCTTATAATTCGCAAACGTTTTAACTATTTTTGTTTATAAATATCCAAACCTTATGTTTAAGCAACAATTTAAAATATTAACAATAATAACAATTTGCAATAATAAAAATAGAGGTAGCATAAATTGACTTTATTTTCTGAGACGTAACACAACAAGATGTAGGTTGTGAGAAGAGATTTTATTTGAAAGCAAAAAAGTTAAAGTAAATTAATAAATAAAACATTTAACATCGTATTTTAAAACGGTTACCAATTATTTTACAGAGTCATTCAGACTAAAGCTTACTTCGATTACAATTTATAAAATTTTGTGTGGTCTACACCATATATATATTGGCAAAACAAATGTTATTTTCAATATTCAAAATATTAAAGTCCTACTAGCATTAAATTATGGTCTTTAAAATAGAGTACAAGCGCAGAGAATATGTTACACCTAAAAATCGTGAAGCATTCATTGCCTGCTCTTAACGATGCGGCATCGTAAATTTAAAATCCTTAAGCGACTTGTGAATAAAATGTCGGAAGAATAGCAGCGGTGGTATATCAAGTGTTGTTTATCTAACATTTCTTTTTTAGAAAGGAGCTGTCCGAGTTGCGATAGTGTTAAGCTTCTTCACAATGAACTTTTAAGAACTGTAATTCATTCATTGAGCGTTTTAGGTCGTCAGCTTTTTTTTGGATCTTATTACAATGGTTAGCCCAACATCGTTTACAAGAAGGAAGTTGTGATCAACAATGAGCTGATAAGAGTAGACGCAACAATTAACGGAGAACGTTTTCAACTAAAACTTTTGCGATTGAACCCTACAATGCGTGGATACAGGCCATAAACGGTCTAAGGACACGAATCATAAGTTTTTCATGAAAGTAAAAGGATTTTTTGATTGGATCGAGACATATTTTTTAAAAGATGTTGTTCGAGAATATCCAGCGATATGGGGCAAAATAGTTGCACCCATAGCCAATATTTTTATTTTTATCTTTTTTTTTTATTTTTTTTAACCTTATTAATAATGAAAGCAAACTGATGTCTTCACTTTGTTAAATTTCTACGTTCTACTAAATTGGATATCATTCAGTCTATCAAATCGAGTCTAGAAGGTAATTTTTAAAGGCGGTGAATCTAAAAAATGGCGTTACGACATGCTAGCCCTTTCCTTTTTAACTTATTTTCAAAATGATCATCCTCGCATTTTATTTGGAGAGTTTGCCCACAAAAACAAAAAAAAACGAACAATTTTTTATTACTCATTGAAAATTAATGTTTTGAAGGCATTCAATAGTTAAGTAGAATAGATAGAAATGGTGTTTCACATTGAAATATCTCGACTAATTTCTTCACTTTCTTTAGAAATAAAAAAATAAAAATTTTGGGGTGCATCGATAGTACATTTTTAAAGTTATTGTTTATTTATTAAATCATATTACGTTTTTCCAATACATGCAGACTTCGCCTTATAAAATTACCTTCTCTAAGTGATCGTAGAATATGGCACGGCGTGCTATTTTTGCATGAGCTTTTAGTCGGTCTAATTGACCTTAACACACTCGTTAATAAAATTTCTTTCATCATTCCTTCCAGAGTAGCTCGTAATTTTCGACCTCTAGCATTAACTTTTTATTACACGATCCTTTTCGTGTCCTATGCGTAAATAATAATAACCTCTATGATTTCGTCTCCTTTGAACGGTCTATCCAATCCATTTCCTTATCTATCCTATCTTATCTTGATTCCCCAAATCTAACTTCTTTGACCATTCATGAACTATAAAATTCCCATCTTGGTCAACGTTATTCTTTGGCTTCTATTTGCAAAAAATGTTTAAATTTATATGGTACTTTCTGTCTTCATCTTTTACATTGTAAATCCAAGTTCTTAGTTAGCCCCAGATGTGAGACGGTGCACATCTATAAAAAAATTCACCCATCAGGTTAGGAATACGAATCAGTTTTATTATATTTTTTCCACGTTATCATTTATTACTTAATAATTTTAGAATGTTTAACTTGCGTTATCTTAAGGTCAACTGGTCTTAGTTGTACCCTTACCTATTAATAAATAAATAAAAATAATAAAATTTTTACAGACAACCTTATAATTCACAACTGTTTTAACTATTTATGATTATAAATACCCAAACTTTATGTTTAAGAAACAATTAAAAATTACAATAGTTATAATTCGAAATAAAATAATAATAATTAACAATAATAAAAATATTAATTGAGGTACCATAAATTGACTTTATTTTCTGAGACGTAAAACAAAACAAGATATAGATTGTGAGAAGAGATTTTATTTGAAAGAAAAAAGTTAATTAAATCAAATTAGTAAATAAATGATTTATTATTGTATTTCAAAACGGCTACCAAAATTATATTACGAGAGTCTTCGAGCTTTCGGACTATATAGCATACTTCGATTACAATTTATAAAAAATAGACATCGTGAAGCATTGCCTGCTCTTAACGACGCGGCATCGTAAATTAAAAATCCTTAAACGACTTGTGATTAAAATGTCGGAAAGATAGCAGCGGTGGTAATGTTTCTGATAAGCAGAACACATATCCAGCGATGTTTATCTAACATTTTCTTTTTTAGAAAGGAGCTGTACGAGTTCCGAGAAAGTGTTAAGCTTCTTCACAAGGAACATTGAAGCAATTCATTCAATGAGCGTTTTAGGACGTCAGCTTTTTTTTGGATCTTATTACAATGGTTAGCCCAACATCGTTTAAAAGAAGGAAGTTGTGATCAACAATGAGCTGATAACAGTAGACGCAACAATTAATGGGGAACGTTTTCAACTAAAACTTTTGCGATTGAACCCTAAAATGCGTCGATTCCGGCCAAAAACGGACTAAGGACATGAATCGGAGGTTTTTCATGGAAGTAAAAGGGAGAATATCCAGCGATATGGGGCAAAATAGTTGCACCCATCGCCAATTTTTTTATTTTTATCTTTTTATTTTTATTTTTTTTAACATTCTTCTTATTTATAATGGTTTTGTGAAATGAAACCAAACTGATGTTAATTAATAATCAAGTTGTCTTCACTTTGTTAAATTTCTACGTGTGGCCTTTTAAATTGGATATCATTCAGTCTATCAAATCGAGTCTAGAAGGTAATTCTTAAAGGCGGTGAATCTACAAAATGGCATTACGACATGCTAGCCATTGACCCCTTTCCTTTTTAACTTATTTTCAAAATGATCATCCTCTCATTTTATTCCACAAAAACAAAAAAAAATCGAACAATTTTTTTTATTACTCATTGAAAATTAATGTTTTGAAGGCATTCAATAGTTAAGTAGAATATATAGAAATGGTGTTTCACATTGAAATATCTCGACTGATTTCTTCACTTGCTTTATAAATAAGAAAATAAAAATTTTGGAGGTGCATCGATAGTAAATTTTAAAGTTATTGTTTATTTATTAAATCATATTACGTTGCGTATAAAAATAATAAATTTTTTTAAAGAGAAGCTTATAATTCGCAACTGTTTTAACTATTTATGTTTATAAATACCCAAATCTTATGTTCAATTAACAATTAAAAATATTAACAATAATAATAATGATAACTCGTAATTAAGTAATAATAATAAACAATTATAAAAATTCATTATTGAGGTACCGTAAATTGACTTTATTTTCTGAGACGTAACACAACAAGGAATAGGATGTGAGAAGAGATTTTATTTGAAACCAATTAAAGTTTATGTACAAGCAAAAAAGAAAACAGTTTTAGTCCTAATGAACCAACGTACAAATTAATAAAGCAGACTTAAACTGTGATTAAGTTTATTGCTGCAAAAATTAATTTAAAAAAACGTATAATTTACTTAACTTCTACGGGTTTTCTAGTCTTTTTCCCACTTGAGTGTATTTAAGAAGCATTTCGATGCCATTTGATGTCGGTACTAGGCACCAAATTGTGTGTCTCAGGTAATTATCCCTGCTATTTTCGTCATCATCGTAATCGTTATTCCACTTCAAATCTGCCAATAAATCCACCGTGGTATACCGCAGTAAAAAACTTTAAAACCTGGTCTTAAAAAATGTTTAAAAAAATCGACATCTGCCAACGACTTCTACATCTATTTAATTTTACGCAGCAAGTTTGATGTTCTTGACATACCATGCAGTGTTCTTCCATATTTCATGCATCTGTTCTATATTACAAAAACTATATCTTTCCTTAACAATACTTAAATGTGGCCGGAGGTTCGATTCCACCCAGCACCACTAGCAACTAAACGCTATTTACCTTCAAAAATCACCATCTTTGGTCAAGGGGAATAATTTTTAAAAATTCTTAACGATACTAAAATGGCTGATTTGTGTGCAATCTTGTCTCTTAGGATGCGATTCTGTTACTCCAAATTATTTTGACCTTAACCCTATAACATAACTCACTAAAATTTTATTGCATATTCCAAAATCTTTACGACCAAAGCTTTTTAATGGTTATTGTCCTTAAATTTATTCTTTCCTCCTGTTCGTGATACGTTAAACAAAAGGCATTTATAAATATTTATATTGAAAGTTAATAATAAAACTGATATTTTCGCATCTTCAAAAGAAATCTCCTTTAAATAAAAGCTAATATAATTCTGAATAAAATCCAACCAACTTAGACGCTCGAAAAGTATTCTGGTTGAGCTTTTTTTTCGGGAGTTTAAATTTTAATGCCACAAAGTTAATACAAAGCTTGGCCAAATTTGGAATGTCTTCTGTGTTGTATTTATAATATAAGCAAAGTTTTATTTAAATGAATATTATATACTTCTAAGATTGCAATAGTTTATTTTTAATGTATTTAGAATATACATTTTTATATTTTAGATTATTTTGATGTGACTGATGGGCATAGGCAAAACTGATCTCTCTTGGAATTGATAGAGTGATTTCGCTCATTATTGTAGTGTAAATGATTCCAAGTAAGTGCTAACCCAGATGTCACGCACTTCTCATCCCATCCAAAGAAACTTGCAATTTTCGACCTCTGGAAATACCATTTTGTAGATTTATTTATGCTTTGCACAAACTTTTTTGAGACTTATAATCAGACTATACTATCCTTGATGGTTTTATCTCATAACGTAACGGTCTATTCAATCCATCTCTTGATTTGCCAAATCGAGCTTATTTGTAATTCATGATTACACTATGGGTTCATGATAATTTTTTTGCACCTTTCATTAAGAAATGTTTAAACTTTTGTATTACTTCCTGTACCCAAATTTTGCATTGTCAATTCAATCAATTAGTCAGTCCATGATATGAGACGGTGATTATCTGTCAAAACTTCATCCATTAGGATAGGATTATTTTTATTTGCCTTGCTCTAATTTAAAAATTTGGAATTGTAATATTGTTTTATTCAAAAGCCAATTGGTCCTAGTTATACCCATAAATTATTAATAAATAAATTAATTTAGTACACGTCTACTTACAATAAGGCAATATTTACAAACAAGCTTATAATTCACAACTGCTTAAATCATGTATGTATATGAAATATCACAATGTTATCTGCATCTGGATTCAGAAATGGTATTCTTTCTTTAAATATATATATTTTTTTTAAGGATTAATATGTAGTAATTTTACTTTATTAAAGTTTTAAGTTAAAATGATAATTTCGGCAAGAAGATAAACGATTTCTCTAAATGGGGAAAAATAAGTATTATTAATGGATGGTATAGTTCCAAACAAGTAGAAAGAAAATCAGTTTTGACTAAATGACGTTTGTCGTAATTAAATTGACTAAGAATGGGTCTCACTTAAGTCAGTCTAACTTTATTTTTTTGTTTTTTTTTTTCTACCAATTACCAAACAGGTGGACTTCCCTTTTGTTTGGCTTAATGCATTTGGTAATGAATATGTCAATTTTCCTTGTAGTTCGGTCTACCAATCGTAGAGGTGGTGTTCTTGGTGTATATCTTTTATTAAAATCTTATTCATTATCTTGATTTTTTGTTTCTGACATGGAGTATATTGCTACAAAAATTAACTTTTCAAATCGCATAATATATATTTGCTTTAAATATCCCTATAATCTACCTCACTCAATGTTTATTTTGTATCCCAAGTCCTTTGCGTGATCGTGAAGTCATTCTCAGCTATATTTTAAAACACTGTGCCGATTGTCACCGTATACCTTTATCTTTGCACAAAAAATAGACTAATAAATTAGTTTACCCTAAAAATTGTTATTTTTCAATTTTATTTATTTTATATTAGATTTGTTAATTAAAAGTCAATCTAATGTAGTGGAAGATAAAGATATTGCAGCCAGCAAGATATCAATTGAGAGCGAGAGGGACAAGTTGACAAATTTTTGATTGTACGTTTGGGCTCCGGCAGAATGTTGACTCCGATTCAAGAATTTTCACAAGCGTTTTTCCATGAGAATGGGAGACGATGAATTCCAGCTTTATAATATCACCGATTTAACGACAAACAATTTGTTAAATATAAACAAAAAATGGATTAATATGAATAATATTTAATATAAATGATAATACTGTAATAATTTTAATGTAAAAATTTTTCTCATTTTAATTGTGACGCCCGATGCCCATCACTATAGTCCCTACGCTGCGTAAGCTGCAGTAAAAGATATTATACTTTTCTTTGTAACCTCTTCATATCATCTTTTTTTTGAGGTTCTCCACCTTTATTCCGTTTTAAACCTAACATTATTTTTTGATTTTTGTTTTCCTTTGGAAAGATGCCGCTTTAAATTTTTTATTCTTTTAATTTTTATGAAAGTAACTTACCCATAAACGTTGCGCGAAAAAATATGCATGAAGATTTGACGATGACGTCATAATTATTGCAACCGATTCTTTAAATAAATTACATTTATTGCTATTCTCACATTTACTAAAAATATGTTTATCTTTATTTTCAGAGCGAGTTTTCATTTTCACATAGATTGTTTTGAAAAACGCATACTGCGTTTACTTATTCCATACTATTCAAGCTTGTCTTCATTTGCTGCTTGTTTTTTGATAAAAGTTAACTTCTGCATTTCGTTGGCTTTTATTTGGTGTACATGCCGTCCATATCGTTCTTGTCCTAGCTGTCGGCATGTAATTTTCTTTTATGTGCCATAAAGTCCTGGCTAAGGCGTAAGACTAAAAATAAAGCACAAACGGAGTCAAAAGAAAATGCGTTACAAGTTTATTACATTCCTAAGCTGCGTCAACGTCTTGTCATCAGTCGGCAGTAAAACTCTGTCCACGGCCATGTTCTCCAGCAAAAAAAAGTGGCCTTAATACAGACGAGTTTCACACATGCTCACCAGTTGGCCTCCAAACGTGCAACATGGTTAGCAGTTCGTACTACTTTCCGGGCTTTGTTGTCAGGCACATTTAAATTTGTTTTTTATTAAGCGCCAAATCAAAGTGAAAATTTCCTTCTTTGTCTCTGTCTTCTGGTGGTTGCCACCCCTCCCCCTCCCAAAACGCTACATGAAACTTTGCTAAAATATTTCATTGTCCACATAAAATAGCAATTTTATTGCTTCAATGTTGTCGCACTCCAAGCAGTTGGATATCTCCTTCGTGCTGGTTGCTTTGGCAACATATGGTCCTCTTTACCACAGAACCCGCAGTGTTCACCCAAACATCATACTAACTATAATCATTGCCAGTAGGTGGTTTACTAACTACTCAAGTGCTGTTAACTTTATTTTATCAACTACTTTTTTATTCTCTGCCCACAAACCGTTCGGTGCACTAGAGGTTAAGGGTGGAAAATATAGTGAGTATTTTTTATTCACTCTATATACAATATACCCTATATTAAGTTTATGTATTGGGGTATTTTGACTATGTATACCGGTCCGAAGAAGTCCAAGTTAAAGTCGCTATAGCCATATTCGTTTGGCTACATGAACACAGAAATCAAGTTAATTTGGATTTTTGAGGTCGACTACACGTGGAGTTTCGAAGCACTTTGCTTAAGTTTTTTTATGGCTAGTAATCACTTTTGATGTATGAGGGGTTTTTAGAACCCAAATCATCAAAATCGTCGAAATGTATTCTATAATCCTCATTACAACGCTTGTACGATTTGACTTAACTAGACTTTTTACTATCGTTTATCTAATCGCCATTTTAGATAAAACTAGCGAAATCGTTTGTGAATAAATCAATCTACTTATTACTACAACCCGCAGCGATTTTTATAAAGTAAAAGGGCAATTTGTTGGAATTATCATAAAAATTATTAATATAATTACAGTTTTTAAAGAGGTTACATTTAAATTGAAATAAAAATTTGCGAATCTATCTGAAATTATCTATTTTTACATAAGATTTTTTAAATATTCTGATCATATATAATTGGAGCTTAAATACTTTTAAAGAAATCATAATAGACTTAGCAATCAAAACAAAAACAAACACAAATTTACTAGGTTTCATAGTTATGCTTTATAATTTAACCATTTCGGAATAACTCTTCTAGCGAATCCGCATACCGACATGTTTTTGGATATCGACGAAGAATGTGTACCTGCATGAGTTGTTGGAAGCCGTGGAAAACGTGGACGTGGCACCCGTGATGGCAAGATAGTGCCTGAAAATTTTCCACATATTTGTTGTAATCCAATTGGAGACTTTCGAACTGATGTTGTACTACATATCGCTTACACATTCGGTGTTTAAGACTATTGTTGCTAAATTGTTCAACGAACACTTGCTTAACTCTTTTTTTGCGCTATCAGACACTTCTGGGCATATTGAATCACCTCCTGTATTGAATGAAGAGTTCGCTACGCTTCGTATTGCCTCTTTTTCAAAGAGAGATAAAATTCTCTAATATCGTATTATCATGGAGAAGAAATTCCGTCGTCCAGAGGTACTGAATTAGCGATAAGATGGAGATATTTGTCGTATGACAATTCAATTGTTTCAAGATTCCCTCCACGTCCACTGTCCATCTCTTGCTGCTGAACTCCGAATGGTGACACTTCCTCTTCTGGCATTTTTCCTTCGCAATTGCCTCCTGAACCACCTGAAACGCTTATATAATATATCGGGCAGTCAATTCGGAATCTCCTGCAATTCGTTTTCCAATTCCACCGTCCATTCCACGTCCACATTCAGGGGTTCTCGAATCGCCACTTTCTTCTGTGGACCCATAATAGTAAGAGCTTTGTAGAAGAAAAAAAGTGTCGTATTGCCAGATTCGCTTTCGCTGTCCGAAGCGACAAGCTTTGAAACTTTAACTAATTAGAGCGGCGATGTTTCTTGGAGATTACTTAAGTTATTTAATATATATTTGTTTTTTGTAGTTCTGGCAATGCTGCAGATAGTAAAAGAACGAACGATTATATGGTAGCGAAATTGGCTTAGAAAGAGCAAAGAAAAATGCAAAATATAGGTGAACTTATTTAATTCGTTCATTTCACTACGTAGTTAATTTTTCTGCGCAAGTTCATTGACAACTCCCTTCTTCTTAGTATCTCAGTGGCGTTGCACGATTTTTGTACCATATTTTTCATTCAAAGTTCCTATAAACCCAACCGCCCGCACTTTTGTTTGCTTTTAATGATGCTTAAGAGTATCTACAAGTCACAAGGTCATTTTAAAAGTAATATTGCGTGCACATTTTATCCTTGAGAAATTAATATTAAATTTCCCACTTCATTTTTTTTTAACTATTGCCTCTTTTCTCGCAGATTTCGTTTGAATTCAATTAAGTTTAGTTTTATTTTGTGCAATGAATAGAGTACCTTGATGTCAGGTTTGTCGCCCACTTCTATTAGCAAAAACGTAATACAAAATAATGGAACAATATTGTCATGGCAACTTAAAGCAGCATAGTTTGGATGGAACAAAAAACCCACTCGAGCACAGGGAGCAAAACCAAAGCAAAGTCATAATTTGTCAAAAAGCGGTTAGCTCAACTTGTTGTTCAAAAACCATTTTAATAAATATGCTGAAAAAATGCTTACCACAAAATGTCTAAAAATATCTTTATGAGGTTCGGAGTTGTTGCTGCAAAGCATAATAAAATTGGATATCACATTGGCTTCATAAATTTGTTTTTTTCCTTTGCATTTTCACTTTAAGTTGTCTTTAAGATTATTTTATGTGAAATTTGTTTGTTGTTAATTATTTTAGCATTTAAAGCAACTTTAAGTGTTTTTGCAGAAAGTGAGTGTTGAAGTCGATTTGAAAGCTTAATAACTTATTGGCATTTGAACAATTTTTTAAGACGGCAAGAAATGCTTTTTAGTGCCATTTACTATATATTGTTGTATTATTTAAGGAATTCTATTTGTTCATATTTTCTTTGCCTTTTCTTTTTACTGATGGTAATTAATTGTTATACCCCGTACCATACGGCACAACAGACGTACAGAGTGATCATCAATCAATCTGTCTGAACACCTAGATTTCAGACATGGTCAGAGCCAGCATTTCAGAAAAAAACTTGTTATCCGCGGGTATTTAGATTTTTGATATCGAAAATATATAATATAGCTGCCATAGAAGTGTTTTGCAGCGCACCCACCTCAAATATTAAAATGTTAAAACAATTTGCTTGTTTATGAAAATATAAACAAATACGACATCCAATAGTTTGTGTTATACTTAGATGTTTCCAAGCACTAACTAATATTTTATCAAATCGGCTAAAGTCTAGCTTTCATAAGCAAAATGGGTTAAAAAATTAGATACATCTAATAGTAATTCGATAAAGAAATAGATTTTTTTGGTTTTAATTTTATTTTCTTATATGTTATATACTATATGCTGGAGTCAAAATGAGCAGTGAATGCGTAATACATGAAGTATCTGACATAACATAGCCTGTCCTGGTAAAATCCTAGTGTCACCTACACGTGGTGGACTTTGTCACACTGGGCAACCTGGTGTCTTCCAACTGGCTACCCAACCACAGTGGGAAACTGGGCCAGGATAGCTGACAACGCAGGGATATTGGTCTTCCAAAATGGATGGGTATTGGGTCCCAATAATACACCCTGCAAAGAGAACACCTGTAATGAACTCCCAACAACGTACTTCAGGGCCTCGGATTATGGAAATGGACTACTGATTTGATAACTGCAACTTGGAATGGCTGCAAAAATACAAGGCAGGCATTCTGGCAGTTCAAGAAGTTCGCTGGAAAAGAGCAGGAAAAATCAAATAGCAAAACTACCGCTACTTTTACAGCGGAGCTAGAAGGCAGGGCTCAAAAGGGGTAGCATTCATGGTCTCTAAGAAGAACTTCCCATCTATAATTAACTTTATGCCAATCTTCTATGAGTTAAATCCAAATACATTAATATTTCCTTTCTCTCTCTACGGTTCCACTGAAGATGCTAATGATACTATAAATGACAACTATTAGAAATGCTGAAAATAGAAGTAAGGAACTGACAGAGACGAATGCAGAAGAATTGTTGAGAAAGTCAAAACCCACCCAAGGTTGTAGAGCTGAATGTTGATGATGATGAATATTTTATGACAAATTTCCAACTCTGAAGGCTTTTCGGTGTTAATAACTAAAATTGGTTGATTATATCACAATAGGTAACCTTTTAAAGGGTAATTTTTTGAACAAAATTAATCAGCTTTAGTAGATTTAGATGTGTTAATTAAGTCAATTAAGTCAGCTTGTTAGTTTAGGAATGCTTAAGTGATTCTTTTGTAAAAAAAAGTGGTGCAGAATATTCCAAAGTAGTCCGCGTTCAAAGCGGAGTTATTGAACCATAAATTTTGTACTTCATACAATTTGCAGCTTTCTTCGGAACGGGTGCTGGGCTAGTCTTTTTAACTAAATTCATAATCATATTATAGTGTAGCACTTATAGAAGGTTTTCAACAATTGGAATATCTTGCATATGTTTTTGTGAAGACAAAATTGGCTGTTGTAATTTTCAGCCTAGGTTCCATTAAAAGTACATTTATTTAATTAAGTAAATGCGAAAGTAAGAAAGAATAGAAGTATCATTCCAAAACAATACATTGGGATGATTAGCAAAATTTTTTTATTAAAAAATTTACCCGAATTTCACGCGTAAGAATTTTTTTGTGAAATCCATAATGATTGTTGGATACCCACAAACTTTGTTAACTTAAGTTAACAAACTATTACTGCCTGTAAAAAAAAACATAAATAAACAGAATTACTTACAGATGCCACGAGGTTGGCTTTGCCAACATCCAAGTACCGAGACTTGGGAATATCCCCTTGGCACACTTAGGCCGAGCACGGCCCATTGTGATGCCGCAAGGCTTCTCTCCCAATCACTCCTGGTCTGCAACCGCATCATGAGCCCATCCAGTGACTCGTACGAACCGCACTATGTCCCTGGGCCTTTTACTAGCAAGATCTAATAGATCCGCGAAAAAGTAAGCGCCGAGGATTTGTTTCCTAGCCTTACAAAGGGCTGGGCATGTACAGAGGAGGTGGGCGACCGTTTGCTCCTCTTCCTCGTCTCGACAGCTCCTACAGAAGTCATTGTATGGAGCATGGAGTCTGGCTGCGTGCGTGCCTATAAGCAAATGCCCCGTGAGCACTCTAGTCGCTGTAGAGCATCGAATTCTGTCTAGTAGGCAGAGTTCATTGGTGCGTTCCGACACCTCGTCGGCCAAGTTTGCAGGATGCCATAGGTATACCAGTGTCCTGCTTGTCAGGAAGGAGTGTCGAGGTAGTTCCTTCTGTGCCCTGGGACCCAGATGAGGTGAATGTTAAACTGCTCTGCCATCTCGTTTAGAGATCTGCGGCAGTTATGAACAGCCCTTGAGTTGGACATATTTGACTCCAGCGATCTGATCGCCGCTTGGCTGTCTGAGAAAATGCAGATATTCCTATTTGCAAAGCTTGGGGGGATTAATTTTAGAGACTCCTGAATCGCCAGCACTTCCGCCTGGAAGACACTACAGAGATCAGGGAGCCTGAACGGCCTATTTAGGTTAAGGTCAGCAGAGTAAACGCCTCCGCGACGGTATTTTCTAACGACCAATCGACACAAGCGATTGACAAATTGTGTGGGATCCGACGCAAACAAATTTTTTTGACAGTCAAATGTTAATGAATGCTCAATCATACGATAGGTCAAATGATGATCTTGCATCAGTGTGCACAGCATCAATAGTTTCCGAAACAACAACTGATTTTGGACGATCTCCACGATATTCGTTTTGCAGTGAACCACGATCTTGTTTGAATTCACAATAACATCGATAAACATTGGTTTTTGATGCGACGATCCACTTCGAAAGTTGTAAAAAATAATCGCGCAAAAATGTTCAGGATTTAATTCAAGAACACAAAGAGCGCTCATATTTCAAAACGTTCTGAGTACGTATAATATCAAAAAGCCCAAGCCTTACGATACAGCTGTCAGTTGCTAGATTACAATATTTGGGTTGCCCAATCCAAAAATATAAAAGGCAACCCTCGCATTAAATCTAATTAACAGCAACTTTAAATATACTTCGAAAGGAATTTGAGGCACTGATCTGGCCACTGCAGCGAAATATCGATTGTGGGCGTATGTGTGTGACCATATCTAGGGTAAACACCAATCAATTTTGCTTAAATATAGTTTATGAGATTCTTCAAGATATAGAGAGTGATTTTTTAATACATTTTCTTAACAGCCAGTGCGGCAAACGTGCCTTTGTTGTTGTCTGGCTTGATGGATACCTAAATAAGCCAAATAATCATGATTTCGCTGAAGATCAGACAGAATCTATGCTAGAACTGCTTCGGCATCCGAAAAGTATATTGTTTTGGGTGCAACATGATAGGTAGTTATTGTGAAGGATACAGTACGTTCCATGAGCTGCATGAAAAAGCTGCATTTGGCTAACATGCGGTTCCAAAATAATGGTGCAATCACATACCGCGGTGTCGCCAAGAAAATCTATATTAATTGGAGATCCCAGCCAGTGGAACTACCGGTTCTTGCCACAAATAAGGTTTCAGTCAATTCTTTTTTAATAATTCCATTTATTTTATATATATATATGAGCAATATTTTACAAAAAATGTTTTGATTTTAAAAAATGTATTAATAATATTAAAAAAATATATATTAATTGAAAACGTTAAATAGGTTTTACATTTTTTTAATTCACTTGAACTTCCATGTAAAAAATTTCACTGTAATTAAAATTTTAATTTTGCACAACACATTTGGTTATTTTTGTATTCTTATTTCGAGCCGCGATGTCCAGTCGCAACCCTTGAATATTTGAAATCAAACAAGAATTGCGTTTGGACAATCATAGCTAAAAATCGAATGAACCAAGTTAAGAAGTTTCCTTGTAGAGCGTCGTGGGTGATGCAAGCTTAAAGTGTAGCATACTTTTCTGCGTTGTTTAGGGGGCGCCACAAGCTAATACTTTTTTATGTCGTTTTAGCTTAAAGTTCTTAATATTAAGCCATGTTCAAGTACACCAATATACTTTCACACGCTGTGTGTGTTAGTGTATGTGTGCCTGTGGGTGTAGTTGAACTTACCGCTTTGGTGTTGTCCAGCTGTCATCTTTGCCGGCCATAAAGTGTCGGAAGAATCACAAAATCATTGTAAATGTTGAACGAATCTCGTATTACACGCAAGGGGTTGTCTCTCGGCCATTGCCATCAAGCAGCAACGCCCAGGAATGCTTGCGGCTGAGTGTGGCATGGAGTGCGGAGCAGCTTGGCAGCTGCTTCTCTATTGCTGGACTCACTTTGGCTACTTCTGCTGCACTTCTTGATTAAATTTTTGTGCTGAAAATGAACTCTCTCGCTACATAACCATCAGACAGACAACAGCATGTCCCTGAGACATGCACCAGGAAAGCGCACTGCTTGCCACTGCAGGAGTGTTTGGTTGTCCTTGCATGCGCAGGCCATATGCCGCGCTCCCCTGGCTGTCACCATCTTCGAGCTTGGCAGTGCGGCATTTGTGGCTTTTATTTCTTTTGCTGTCTTTGCCATGTTGGTTTTTTCTTTTTTTTTTGTATCAACGCTGTTTCTTTGGGCCACACTTTTATTGTGGTTTTGACCGTGTCCATTTCAGCTAACTGCATTCCTTTGTGGTGCACGACATTGCCACTTTCTGCCATTTCTTGCAATTTTGACGCTGCTTTGCGTTGCGGTTGACAATCCTGCATTTAAGTTGATAGTTGGCGATTGTTTGATTTTCTTTTAGGGATTCTAGGGATGCGTTTCATGTCAGTCAGCTCTTATTACAATATCTTTTTGTTGCTTGCTGCCTTTTGCTGTTTGTCGTTGTGCTGCCGGATTCATTTCGTGGGCGTTGGTAACAACATAAAACCAGCCAGAGCTACGTTGCCATTAAATTCGAAATTAAATTGTCAAGACGTTTTTATTTTGTTTTTTTTTTTTTTGTTGTCATTCTTATTTTGCGGTCGCCTTTTTATATAATTGGAATTGATTGTAAGTTATTTGATGTTTGCCTTTTACAGCTTAAAAAAATGAAAAAAAAAGTAGGGACAAAGACATCAAAATTCCTGCCAGCTTGGCATAATGTCCGGAGTATCACTTTGGATCTGTGTGAGTGTTGCTGGGTGTTTTTGCGTCTACGCGTGCGTGCCTATGTGAGCTATTATTAATAGACTTACAAAAGTAATTAACATAATTTAATTATGTGCTTGGAATTAATTTTACTCACGAAATTAAGTGTTGAATTTTAAGTGTTTCTTTCCATTTTAATTGAGCGACATTTTTTAGCGCGTGACGACGCAACAACAACGCCAAAGTCACCAGAAGCAGCTCAATAAAATGCTTTTACATAAATACACACACACACACATACATATTTACTACAATACATATATAGTAATAATTATATCTAACACACACACACATATATATATAAATATATTCAAAGCGACAGCAAAAGGCGTCGAGTCTTAGTCTAAACCAAATTTGTTTGGCGTGTCGGTGGCCCCGGCCATGACTAATTAAATTAAACAAAAAGTAACACACACACACATATATATATACAAAAACAAAGCCGAAAGTTTTTTTATGTATTTTGGCTGATAGACATAGAACGCGGTGTTGCTTTTATGGACTATGAAATGAATGCTCCCCATTGCATCCCATTTCCAGCCATAAAATGGTGTGGGGGGGGAGGAGGAGGAGTGCTCTGGGACTGACTCCGGGACGCCCACTTACATTAAAAGGCTTCAATGCCTATGCGCCATGGTTGATATCGATGGTGATGATAGGCGCATAGGCAGGCGGCTTGGCGGCGAGGAAGCTAAGCATTTTGCTGGAGGCGTCACCCAGCAGGTTCATGAAAATTGTTTGTGCTCCGAGCAAGCCTAATAAAAATGCCACAGCACGTACGTCAACCTGCAGGCATTAGGCTAACTAATACAAGCGCAGAACACACACAAACATATAACATATATATACCGATTTGAGATGGTAGCGTGATGTGATTGTGTTAGAAATTTTTGTAATTAAATTATAATTTTTTTTTCATATTTCTTTGTTATCTTAAATTTTAAGAAAGTTACTTTGGCATGAGATTAAAAAGTGTGTGCTTCAAATCTTTTAATGTAACCAATGAAAATGGTGTCGCAGACCATTCGACGGGTTATGCCTTAATACTAGCATTAAGTTTAACAATAAGTTAATTTATATTTAATCAAAGTGTGGACAATTTGTGGGTTATAAATTAATTTTTTATAAGAAAAACTGCTCTATATTTTTAAATTTGTCAACTCGTGTTAGAAAGTTTTCTATGAGTTTTATTTAATTAAATGAAATAACTTGTTCAAATAAAAAAATCGCATAATTTTTTAAGTAAATGCTTACGATAGCGATGGTTTGATTTTAAGTTTCGAAAAACAGGACAATAATAATGCAACCAAATCATTGGAATCTTTACATGTTTTGGTTTTCCTGTGACATAAAGGACTTGAGTTTTATGTTCAAAGGTGATTTCGCGTCAAATTTTGTTTTTATACTTAGTCCGATCAATCGTTTGTCAATACAAACTATAAAAAAATGACTTGTTTTTAATCAAATAATAGTAAAAACATTGAAAATTACTTCTTAATTTTTATACGCAATTTATTATTTGAAGTATTATTATATATTACATTATTTCAAGCTGGGTAGCAAAATCGTACATTCGTTAAAATTACATAGTTACATAATTAAAAAGTATTTTCTCATGTAAATTCTTTAATAATACTTGAAATTATATAGAACTTCTGTATGTTACGAACTTTGATTTTATTTTATTCAAAATGTGTTACTTATTATTTTTGATAGAAATGTATTAAAGTAATTTCATACTTTCAGAATGTCTTGCCTCTTTAAGTCATTAAGTCAAATACATTTGATATGTGGTACACTTTTAAAAAATAGTTTATCTTTCATATATAATATAAAGATTCTTTAAGTTCGTAAAATTCGGTGAGCGGCAGTTAAGGATATTTTAGAAATAATAATGAATAATGACTGCATAACATATGCGGGGGTTATATATTTATGATGATTGTAAATAAATTTAAATTCAGCAAACAAGAATTATAAAATAGTAATAAATAAAATAAAATGCACAATCTTAAGGACAATTAATTTGCATGAAATTATTATTGCGGCATACACATGTGATAAAAATTATTATATTTATAAATAAATATAAATAACAAATTTTATTATTTATTTATAAAAAAATATTTGTAAATATAAAATAAAAAGCTTGACTCAAAAAGAAACTGATTTTGCTTTTCAGTTGCTTAACTTATTATTGCTCTAAATATGCCAAATATCTATAACTATCTTTTTAAGAAAAATCATTTAAAAAAATACTTTAATTTTATTTAAAACAAACAACTACTTGAAGCATAATCGTAGACTAATTAAAAGCAAAAAAGCTGCCGTCTATTTTTCATAACATTCGTTTGTCACGTGACGATGACATTCGTGACAAGACGTAGTGCGTCACGTGCTTGTACCTAATGTAGACTCATCAAAATAAGTTTTGTTGATGTTGTTGTCAGTTAGTCTGGCAGTGACTCATAACTCACTTAGCTGTTCTATAAGCTGCCCACAACTCCAGCCAAACACATAAACACGTTGCGTATACGACATGCAGACTACATATAAACACAATAAAGGCAAACAATACATAGTAGATATAACTTGGCACTGATGTTATTAATTTCGAAAAGCAAAAAGTTTTCCCTACTATTGTTCTTAGAGTTGTTATACTTGATTTTCGCATATTATTTCCAAAACATCTTCTAATAAGCCTTGGCTACCCTTTTATTAAGCTATTTGCAAGCAATTTGATTTTGTTTTCACAATGTATCAAAACTTGCCGACTGAAAGCCCTTAAGTGATGCATGATTGGAGTGAAGTCGATGGTAATGGGGGTGAAATGGCCAAAAACTTTTACTTTGGTTACAAAATTATTTGCTTTAAGCGATGTGCTTGTCTCGGTCGTATCAAATTGCAGCTTTTGGTTCAGTTTTGGGTCCATTAGGCAAGAACCACTTGTATTTTGTGCTTTTAGCAGAGGAAACCATGAGCCAACATCAAAATAGACTAGAACAAAGACAACAGCAAAAACAACTCACCATTAAATGCTAAATGTCAAATATTGTATTGCCACAAACACTCACTCGCACACACACACACACATACACTTACAAATATATTGTGGCCAAGAAGCTAAAGTGTCGATTGTGTAAATTGAGCTGCTAATGGCTTGGCGCCCCCGAAAATACAATACAGCATAGAAATATAGAGAATACTTTAGACAATGTCATCGAGGGGTTGTCTGTTTTGTTGTCTCTTAGTCACCATTTTGTATTCAATAAACAACAAAAGACGTTCATACAACGGCAAATTTAAACAACAAGAACAACAACAACAACAAGTACAACTACAACAACCACATCATGAACATCTGCGATAACAGTCGCTATTTCCCAGCACATTACTCATACGCAACATATGCAACTTGTTTAGACTTTTAGTCATTTAATTTTTTCCGCTTGTATAACTTTTATCTTGTACACCTTGAGCACCTTGCATGCGGCAAATTATGACGTTCTAATGAAAAGCTGCAGATAATTGAGCGCAGGGTATGCCTCTGTCGTCGTGGCTCAGACTCTTTTACTTCTGCAGCGCAATGCTGTCAACTCTATTATACGCCATTGACTTAAGCTACTTGGCAACAGTCGAGTGGCAACTTCAATGTACTACACTTTGCAGTAAAATAAAGTTGCCTCAACTGTGCTTTGTTGCTGTTGTTGTAGTTGTTGTTGTTATTGGCACCTCTACGCGTGCCTCCCGCAACTTCTGCTCGAGGCTGTTGTTGCCGCCGCCGTACAAAATTGCCATTAACTTGTTACAACTTCCGCTGCGTAGCGCACATAAATGCCAAGCTAGGCAAAACGGCTTGAACTTCCGGTGATATTTGTGCGGGAATGGGTAGCATCTAGGGTAAGGCTGGTTCAAGTAACCAACAAGCGAATGAGTGTCTCTCTTCAAGCATAAGCCGCACCTTTTTACTAAGCCAGTTTGAAACTTCTTGCAAAGTGTTGTCGTTTTTTTTGTCTGTTTTTACTTTAAGTCATTTTACATATTTTATTGGTAGTGGTCTTTTGGTAGAAATAATTTTCTTATAAATAAAGAGTTCTCAATTTATCATCAACAAATGTAACAAATGAAGAGTATTGAAAAATGAGTGCAATAAAAGGTTGGCTTGTACCTTAGGAATATTTTCATAGGTTAGGTTAAGCCGGCAGGCCCTCATAGAAGGGGGGCCTCACATAGATCAGTGTAATCCTAAGTGTAACCGGAGTTTGTCGGTCGTGAGTCTTGGTTATGGTTGCGTATAGTTCAATATACGCGTGTCAAACATTATTCTCCCTAGAAATTTAGCTCTCGAGATATTGAGGGCAGGGCAGTTGCATAGAAGGTGTTCCAGGGTTTCTTTGACTGCTGGTTCCCTACACTTCCTACACTGCCTTTTGGCATGGACTGCGGTCATACGATGGCCCTTTAATAAGACCAGCAGTCCTTCCTAGGAAGTTGCGAGATGTGCTTGGCTAATTTTGGGTCGGTTATCCCACACATGATACAGGCGGTTTTGCAGTTTGTCGCATTGTGTCACCTTCTGTCCGAAGCGACTGCAGCGCATACTTCCGATTTGGTGTTTGGAGCCCTTAGAGGTGTCCCTAACTCTTCAGTGCACGTTTCTATCGATCCGGCACTCTGAATATTTTCATTATTTATAAATAGAAAAATATTTGTGTTTTCGTTGAGAGATTAAAAACGAATAATTTTGATTGATATTGTGAGGTTACTGTTTTAAGTAGCCAGCTTTCTCTAAACTTAGCAAGGATTCATTTAACAATCCGGCAAATGAAAGACATTTATTCAAATTGGCCCTTCAATCCCTTCAAATGTACGTCTACTTGCATTTATCGCACTGCATCCTGTACTGAGAATTTAATGCACATTCTGAGTTCGAATAACACTTAGTTCGAAATATTTTCTTAAGACAAGATTTTACCAGAATATGCTCTTTAATTATTGCGTGTTTGCGGCAAAGGAGGCACAACTAGACTTAAGTTAAAGCCACACTACCTATGGAAGGGTTCAAGTATTTAGCATTTTTGTTAATTTTTTCGGTTGTAGTTTGTAAAGTAATCTTTGCAAGCCTTACAAGCCTCGCAAGACTACTTTGATGCTAATCGCAATCCAAAATCCAGAAGGAGTCAGCAAAGTGGATCTTGGCACCGCCGTCAACACCGATAACAAAAGTCTGGAGATTAATTACATTTGCCAATACGTGTTACTATGGTCTCAGTAAGTAAATGTGTAGAGACGTCTTTTGATCGACAAAATTAATGCAAGAAATAAGCTCATCCTGCCCGTGCTCATATACGGCGCAGAAGCATGGGCTGTATCGCTGATGGATGCAGCTGCGCTTGGAGTGTTCGATAGAAATATTCTTTGCAAAATCTTTGGTCCCTTGCGACAAAGATGCTCAAGCAAAGAAGGTTTTTGATACGAAAGTTAACGAAGGAAGACATAGAGGACGACCCAAGCTCACATGGTAAGACCAAGTGGAGCAAACGTTATACAATTTTCAATTCTTTGATTTTCTCACCAAATTTTGAATTTGAATGCCAAGTGCAGAAATTTCTGTAAGTTTGTAAAGACTTACCTGCATGCTTAAAAATTTCTCTGTTACCCCTTTATATAGTATATGGTATGTTTGGCATCTCCAAAAATTATTCCGAATTTTATTGTAGAACCAATCATAGTAAAGTATGGTGTATTTTGTAACAAATTTTCCAGTCTATAATAGACAAAATTTAAATATTTAAAATTAAAAATTATACAAAAGTCAAAAAATTGAATTATCGAAGCTGTAAATGTATCATGCGTAACATTGCGATCAAAGCTCTTGTTTTTTTTTGACTCGAAATTTGATTAATTTTAATATAGCCATTGAAAGGAATTATAAAAAATATAGATAGACTAGAGGGCAAAACTTTTCTATTGCAACAAAATGTTAATATTAAAATTTTCAGGCTTTAAAATTTGGGGGTTATTTTAATAAAAATTAAATAAAATAAAAAATCTTAACTGACAAACTGCTCGCTTGAATAACCAAAAATAGAAAAATATACAACGCTTACATAAACGTTTGTTTTTAATCAAATATTTTTAAAATTTTTTTGCTATTCAAAACAAACATTTGGCTGCTCTTCGTTCCGTTTTCATTAGAAGCCTACAATCCTGCAATTTAAATTTTCAACTTTTGGTTTGTATTCTATGTATTTATATGAATTGTTGGCAAAATTCATTGCATTTGCTCAGCAAATTCTTGTTGTCACCTTGGATTATTTGGATCATTGTAAAAATTCCTTGAAGTGTTATGCGAGCAGAAATGGGGCCAGCAAGCAGCTTATAAAGCGCCTCTTGTAATCTGCAAGTATCTTTTATGTACATAGCTTAAGAATTTTTCTGAAAATTGAGCTTAGTTAAGATGACGTTAACAATAACAGGCAACAGCTTATTCACAAGAGTGTTTTTTATTATATGCTTGAGTTAAATTATTAAATTAGGTAAGTTGACTGGCTTGAATGGAGTGTAGATGTAGATCAAACTTTAAATTGTTTTATTTTTATTTACAAATAAAATTCATAGTTTTTGCTGCGAATTGTTTACTTTAGGTATAAGAGCTTAGCTCTGTAATTTCAAACTGCATTTTATATTCTCGAATCAGCTTAAAGTTCTACCTAGTGGTGGAATGCTCTATTTCTTATGATTTCTTAAAAGGAATAGTATCTTGATTTGTATTATTATTATTACAAATGGTATTTTATTTTTAATAAAGTCAGAATTAGTTTTTTCTAATTATATTTAATGGCGCCGTTACAATATTCTCTGCTTAGCTTTTGACGTAACTTTCTGCGTTGCCTGCAATCTAAGAGCATTTACATCTACATTTTCTATATAATAGTACACATATTTACTTGACACTATATATGTAGGTGTGTGTGTGCATCAGTGTATTAGTATATGTGAGTGCTTATGTGTGCAGTTTGAGGGTGAAGAGGTGCGTCTGACATTGTTAAAATTTCACCTGCAATAACAGCAACAACTGGCATTGTTTACCCAACGTCTGAGCCAAACAATTTGCGTCAACGCCACCTGCGCAGTCAACGTCAACGTCGACGTTTAACTTTGCGTTTATTCTTTTTATATGTGCTGCGCGGTACAGTGGTCGAGATTCATGATCCCACTAACATAAACTTGATTGCTTAAATGTAAGCTTTCAAACGCATATATTTCTTGTTTTTCCTAAGAGTTTCGGAGTATCTGTCCTACCAGTTTTGTATCTGCTCCTTCATTCTTAAGGAAGCCGCCGGAGTTTCGGTAATTTCTGAAGAATCTAGGCTCTTGTGGAACAACTTGCTCAAATGACTTTCTGATATTCGAATATATTACATACCGCAAAGATTTGAATTGATTCACTTAACCAGCGACTTGTGCAGAATTTAATAGATTCCATCTCTTTTATATGTATTCAGATAAGACAATATGTCAAATACGTATCGTTATGAAGTTGAGCGTCATGGCGGATTGATAATTTCGACTACTGTGCGTGGGTTATTTTTGGCCCCTTTACTTTTTGCTCTTTACCGTTGGCTGCCATTTTTTTCTACTAATTCTTCTCATTCTTTTGTTGTTCTGCTTGTTTTTCTGGTTTTGGCCTTATTCTTGTTGTCGTCGTTCTCGTCATCGTCATTATAATGAGAAAATTGTTTCAATTATGTTTGTGTTTAGTTGCTTCAATTTGCTAAGCAACATCATTAAGTGCCGTAACTTAATTTTTCCCTTGCTGCCGCTGCTGCTTCTACACCCCTCCCATTCATGATCCTGCCTCTGCGGCTGCTCCTGTGCCTGCTGTTGCTCCTCATGTTTTAGTTGTTGTTATTTTAGTTGTTTTTGCCGAGCTGCAGCCTTTGTGCCCCTTGTGCTCATGAAAATATAATTGGAGTTTCAGGCAAACCCTTGTGCATACTACTTACCAGTGCGAGTGTGTGCGCGAGTGTGTGTGTGTAAATAGTAAGGGCGCAAAGTGTATGAATAAAACAACACATAATACAAATTGCGCACGTGAAAAGTTACCAGCTAGCTTGCCGCCGTCCCCCCCTAAAATTGCTATTACCCCGCCATACAAACAGGCGAAGTTAATTTTGCACGTGTGCAATATGGCGGCAATGGCGGAAGTTGATGTGGGCGTGTTTGTTGCTAATACTTTGATTTCATTGTTGTTGTTGTTGCACAACAAAACTTTCACATGGATTATTTTCACATTACAAACGAAGCTAAACCTGAAGCAAAACGGCAAACAATAATAACCTTCAGTCAATTTATACTCTCTCTCGTAGTCCACTTACTTTGCACTTTGCGAAATAATCAGCTTAAGTCAAGTGGAAATTGACTTGCATCATGCTGAGTGCACTTTTCCAAAACCAATCCTTTTCTTAAGAATAATTATAATATTTTAGGTTCATTAAGAGAAATAAGCTCTTGTTAAGCTAACAAAGAAAGCAGCAAACGCCACAGATAAAGGTTTGAGCCGCTGTTACCGCTGATGGGCGTTCCCCAGTTGTTTTGTATTTAAGCCTGATCTCAAGGTAACATAAATATGCAAAATTATCGGAAACGTATTTTAGAGGTTGCCTTGAAGCAATGGGCAGACCAAAATGTATGTTTTAACAGAACTACAGCTTTATGAGACGTTGTGAACTAAGAACTTGTATTATTTTTATACATTTTGTACTTTCAATTAGATCATGTAATGAGTACGGATTTTAGTTTTTAAAATAAATTTCTTAAAAGCTTTCAATCTGTCGTATCTTTTAATCTAACTCTGTACACTGAATTAACTTAAAAAATAAATTAAAAGTGGGAAAATTTTAATATTTTACCTTTTAGACACAACACATATGAGGTATTGAAAACTGCATCAACATATTTTCGCCAAGATTTTGCAACATAATTCCCTTTTTTTCACACCCTCGCAATTACGTGTTTTTGTATATTTTGTTTTAAATCAATCTAATTCATTCTAATACAGTTTAATTACATTAAAAAGTATTTCATTAAGCTCAATGCAATTAACTCAATGCATATTAATTTACTTATTTAATTTTATTTCGTGGTTTTCATAAGAATTTAGTTCAATGCAATTCATTTCAGATTTAGACTTGAGAAAATGTTTTGTTACCTTTTCTATTTGCTACATAAAAATTAAATTTCGCGATTATATTGATTTTCTTGGCTTAATATAAAAATTGAAAATTTGTATTTTTAACTAAACTGTTTAATATTTTACCCGGAAGGCCTAGAGAACAAGTATGTGAAATCGGTAAATATTTTTTTTTACTTAAAATATAATTTTTGCTAAGAAAATATGTATTAAACTTATTTGTGGGTTTGTCAAATGGAATTCGGTATTCCAAAGAATATGTACTCGTTAAAAATTACTTTTTTTAAATATTTACTTTTGAATGAGAAGTTAGTTATGTTATGATACAAGACCCTCTGTCGGGTTTTGTAATAAAAGAAAATTATTTATAATACTTCTAAATACTCTTCTATAAACATATTTATATTGTTCAAGAAATTGATTTTCAGTTTTTAAACTAATTTTGTTTAAAAAAAAAGATAAAAGCAAAATCAAACTTCTCTAATTTACGTTAATTTCGGAAAATTTACCTTAAAAATAAGATATTTGTGGTCGTAAATAAATTCAAGCAGTTCGTTTTGTATTGCTACGAAGACAACTTTGTATGTGAGAGAAACTGTTTGTATTAATTCCTATTTTGAATCAAAAATTCACTTAATGTTCTCATAGATTCGCTTAAAGCAAGCAAAATCGAATACTCAACTTTTTCGAAAGCACGGCCGAAAGGGCTGTTTTACACTTTTTCTCGTAGTGTACTTTTGCCGCTTGAACTCTCTTGCCATTGTTACTTTTGTTTTATAAAACACAGCAACATTCAGCTACAATACAATACAATAATCAAGTAAAATGTATTTAGTTCTCGAAGTAGTGCCACAAATTGTTGTAGCTTTTGTTGTAGCTCCTGTTGGTGTTGTACATTTTTATTAGTGTTGCCGCGAACTGCAATTAGAAGTCATTTCGCATAATTGTTATGCGCATGTTTATTGGAAACTTTTACAGTATCTTCTAGTTTGAGTCAAATCGACTTATGTCTTATATATGTAAACCTGCAGAAGGATATATATGAATGCTCATATACAACTATAGTCTATAGGGGCTGCAGTAGTAGTTAGGTGTCCTTTTTATGTAGCTATATACAAAATGTACATGAGTACAGATATTCCAGAGATATATTGAGTGAATGGCATTTGAAGAAGCCAAGGCAATTTATAGAGCATATTGTGTCGTTAGTCGATATCAGAGCAAGAAATCCTACAAAAGAGCTCTTTTATTACATGCACGGCACGTTTCGGTTTGTCGGACTGACTTGCTTGTAGTTTCCTGGCCTGCCGCCTGCCTGCCTGCTTGCATTTCTATAACTCGCTGTCATGGCGTTCATTTGCAAGCCGTTACGGAAAACAGCAGCAGGCCAGAACTGGTTGCTTCGTACGGCCCAACCGGTTGGGGTTGACTGTCTGACTACCTGACTGCCTGACTGGCTCTGGCAATGTGATCAAGCCTGCAATCTGCAATTTCAAGCAGCGACGCCCCAAGGTATGCAACACAAAATGTGTGAGTATGCAGGTAAATAAAGTTTAATTTGAATACTTGGCTAAAACGTCGTATTGTATGGCTCGAATAAAGAGTTCAAGTACGAGGCACAGCGTCTGCAGTAGTCTGTAGTAACCAAATGCAGCTTTCCTTAGGGAAGCAGTACAGAAAATCAAAGTTATTTGTATTTATTTGCAAAATCGTGCGGCGCGTGTTCCAACAACAAGCAAGCACAACCAAAATGGCTGCAGCTCCTTGTGACATGACGCATGTTGCACACATAATGCATGTGTGTGTGCGTGTGTGTGTGCGATACATTTTGCTTATTTGTCGTATTCATTGTAGTTGTCGTTGTTGTTGCTGCTGTTGGCATTTGGTATATAACGTTGTACTACGTTACAATATCCTGGAAAATTTTAACGTCAATATCAAAACGAATACAAATATATGTATGTACGTGTAAGTTGCACGTTCGATACCGACACGTACCTTTGCGACAGGCTCTTCGTGGGCGCAACTTTACTTTTAAGACTCTATATAAACTGAGTGGAGCTTGCGTTGTCACTTTAAGTGACATGAGAATATAATTTCAAAGTGAACGTTTGCAATTTACTTAACAGCTAAGATTTTTATATATTCATTTTCATATGAAAACTTTTAGTTTTGTAAATCAAAATTATTGCAGCTTAGTTTTTCCTTGTAGCCGAACAGCAAGCTTAAGATAAGGATTATCTGCTTTGTGTGTATTTCTTTCTAAAATTTGTGTAAGAATTGCGACTGTTTGAAACTCACATTTTCATAATGTTTCAACTTTAAATTTAACATTAAAAATGAAACTAGTGAAATTGGTTTGCTTGAGAAAGCTATCCCGTTGGTTTTCTTTCTCTTCCAGTATTGTTCTCAAACTACTACACCTTGAAGCAAAAAACAGCAAATATATTACAAATAGACTGAAGAGGCTCAGAATCAGATTTTCAGCAAGTCGCTCTTGTATTGACTTACCTACTAATGCATTTGCAAATCCTTTGTGTTGTCATTTTGACAGCTTTTATCCTAAGTTTATTTGGGGTGTCCCTCAAATTCTTAGTGCCAGAAACAAAGACACACTATAAATATTTTGCATGCAGCATACTTTCCAACGGTCATCTGTCTGAGTGCTTCACAAACTCAGTATTCAATTCTTTCTCAAATGTAGGGCAATTCAACTAATCTCCCAAATCGCTCTTATGTTCAAGTACGAAACATGTGAAAATCCACCTGTATCTCAAACATTCTTTCTCTACTTTTAGCGAAAGCTACCCCCAAAATAGTTCAGAAAATTAAAATCGCCCCTGAATCGCGAATTCTGCAGGCTAGTAGGATGAAACCATTTTGACCGTACTAGAGTTCAGAGTAACTGGGCTGCACCCCTGATTCTTTTATATTAATTACATTGACATGGTGGACGAGTATCAGCATATGCTTATGATGCCGCCCAGTTTATAACAACTTTTCCTATTGGAATTTTATTTCGGGTAGATTGGTAAATGGTGTTCGTGAGTTTCAGTTCTTCGAATGTGCGCTGAATCCCAAAGGTAAGAATCGAAATTAAGTATTAAAGACATAAAGCATTCTCTAGCTGTTCAAAATGCAAATACGCCTAAGCTTCCACGTTACAGCGGAAGGCTATACTTTTTATGTTGTTCAGGAGTTCACGTACCTTGGCACCATCGTTAACATGGACAGCAGTGTCAGCCTGGAGATTAGGTGATGAATCAGACTTGCCAATAGGTGATACTGTGGTCTTAGTAAGCAAATGTGTAGAGGCCTCTTTTGAATGACAAAATCATTGCAAGACACAAGCAAGGGTTGTGTCGCGGACGGATGCAGCTACTTTTGGAGTTTTCGAGAAAATAAAGATGCACCAGCGAAGAAGATTTTCGAGGCGAACAAGGAAGATGAAGGGGACGATCAAAGTTTGGATGGAAACACCATGTGCATGTATTTTCCCTTGAAGTGCCCAAAAAGAAGTCGAGCGCAAAGCATTGTGCTTGATGAAATATAGTAGGGTCGGCTGTAAAACGGGTCGAAAACGGGCTGTGATGGCCAAATAAGCAAGCAAACAGACATATTGGGCAGTGCACAGATGGACATATGCCAAATGCCCTATTTTCTCATTACCAATAAAGTCAAGAATAATAATAATTAAACCTCTGAATATGAATATCCATTGAAAATTCGGCAATTTGTATTTACTAATTTAATTAACACACTCTTTTTACTCTGTAAAAACCTTTTTAAATTAATGACTTGCTACACTTTATACCTTTATTCGAATTATAAACAATTTGAAAGTCCATTAGATGTTCAATAAATTTGTCCAATGCACTTATTTGTTTTAAACTAAAAACTTTTCTTTTGTAAGTAAAAT
The DNA here is from genome assembly GCA_035046065.1 of Chymomyza procnemis. NCBI lineage: Eukaryota > Metazoa > Arthropoda > Insecta > Diptera > Drosophilidae > Chymomyza > Chymomyza procnemis. The sequence continues at coordinate 24,322,632 of JAWNOJ010000013.1, read as the reverse complement.
GCTACCACCACTACTACTACTTGAATTAATGCACCTTAAAACTTTTAAGCTTTTGAACATTTTAAATTTAAATTAAATCAAAATGCTATTTGCGATACTAATTACAAGCTGTATAGCGTTTATTGTGTAAGAAATTTGATGCTTTGTGTAGAGCTCAAGTCTATGATACAAATTTTTATTTTGTAACAATTTTATGCAAGCTAAAATTACATTTGCAAGAGCATTTTAATTTACTCTAAAATGCGCCCAAATGCATGAAACGAAACTATAATTAAATTTGTACAAGACTAAAATTTGCTTATGCAACAAGCAGATAAAAATAGATACACAAATATGCACACATATGGTAAAAAGGATATGCATAGCATATAGCCTGTTTATCATTTATTTACTGAGTTTTAGACATTTTTCGGTAGACTTTTCTTTTCAAGTAACAGAGATAGCAGCTGAGCAGAGCAGAGCAGACAGACGGAGAGAGATACGATATAAAGATAAAAGGCAAAAGTTTCGAAGAACTGCAAACTGTAAACTGAAACCTGTAACTATCCAAAATGTAATGCATAAATTTATAAAATGCCACAAGACAGACAATTAAGCATTGGGGCAACAGAGGCGCAGGCATGATACAGATTGGCTTGCTTGTCTCTCGTAAGTATGTCTACAGAATGCATAAAATAAAATCATATAAAACGAGTTATAAGTTGCTGGAAGAGAGTGCATGCAACACATCAAGTATGAAGCATAGACAACTATGTATGTACTGAGAGCGACAAGTAGCCATTGCTGCCCACTTTTGCACTGTAATGTCTGCCACTGCTGCAATTGGCTTTGCTTTGCTTGTGGCCATAAATAAAACAAGTAGACATGGCGTTTGGCAAGGCCTATGTCGGGGGCTTGTTTATGTGTATGCATGTATTATGATTTAAATTCAATTTGTGGCATTTGTTATCGATATCAAGACATGCACGCATGCGGAGAGCGAGGGCGGGAGGCAGTAGCTGCTCTTACATCTATCGCAATATACAGGCACAAATACCCCCCACACAATTACATGCGTTGAAATTTGTTCTCAATTACATTTGTATTGTTTAGACCAGGCTAGCTGCACGATTGCGCGCCTTCGCTTGGATGGCTGCATGACGGGGCGTATACTTAACTCAAACTTAAGCTGCACACGCTGTATAGCATATTTTAGCTGTACATATATGTATATGTCTTGATACACAGCTTAAAAGGTTTTCAAAAGCGTTAAATTCAGTTTTTTTTCTTTGCTTTGTATATCCTCTTTATTTTCAGCAGCACTTGTGTAAAATTTCCAGCTAAGTCCTTGCTGCTAAGCAGCTTTGTTGTTGTGTCAACTGTAAAGTCAATCAAACCAAGCCAGCCTTTAAGCCCTATTGAGTAATGTGACTTCAACAATGCGTCTCAAGCGTAACATGCTCTTAAATAATATATCATGTGTATGTATACAATTTTAACAGCCCCTTATGGCTTGATTGGGATTTAAAAAAGCGAAAAGTGGTAGTGCTGGGCATTTTATGAGAACTTTAAACCGCAATTTACACATTTCATTGCGCTGTGCGGTTTTATTTCGTCTAGGACTAAAACCATTTGGCCGAGTTTAATTTTTTGTGCCGTTTTTACTGCTTTATACAAAAAAAAAAGCAACAACAGAAATATCAGTATGACTTTTTTTTTGTGGTTAGTGGCGAACCAATGGAAACTTTAAGTGGCGGCTAAAGTTGTTTCAAAAAGCTGTCTGAGTGTGTGTGTATGTGTGTGCAAGTGTGTGTGTCATGCAAAAGAGGCACAGCGTGCACAGCTCATTAGAAGCGCCATACAATTATAAAAGCAAAATGGCGTTTGCTTGGCGCCTGAATTTAACAGTATGCAGCAAACGGTTTATTTCCAACGAATACTCTAATACAAAAGCCATCCAAATGTGCGCCATTACACACACACACACACACACGAACACACAAACACAGAGACATACTCCCACATAAGCGCATGTATTGGCTGTCGTGTTGGCCACTTGACTCATTAAAAAGGATTGCTGCGTTGTGTGTGTGTGTGTGTGAGTTCGTTTGAGTATCTGTGTGAAAAGCGCTTCAATTGCAATTTCATTTTGAAACTTTTTTTTCCATTCAACTGGCACCAAAAAGTGGTGCTGAAAGCAATGCAACGTCTGCTACTACATCCACCACTGGCTCATGCCTATTAAAGCTTACCAGCTTCATTTGCGTATTTTTTTTTCTTTTTTTTTTCAACCAACTGCTTTTCAGTCAGTCTGTTACTTTCGTAGAGCAATTTGTAAGCGCTTTTAAGCCGCTTGCATGAGTGCTCGTTATGCCACTTTTGAATGCAGCCACAGCAGGTAGATGAAGCTCTCAAAGTAAGCAACAAGTTGCATGTCGAGTCAAATTAATTATACATTATGTACACAAGCGCATTAAGTTGCATAATTTCACAAGCATACACAGACACACGCACACACACATCTACACTATATGGACAGTAAAAAAGTAAAGTTGTGAGTAAGAGTTGTGCACTTCACTTACCAGCATTGACTTAAGCCTTTCGTGGCTAATCCCAGTTGTTGTCGGTCCCATGTGCATGGAAAACTTCAAGCCACTGCAAAAAGAATAGCACAAAAACGTACAAAAACAGGAAACATAAGAAAATAAGTTAGTAACTTGTCGAGTTCCGTTGTCGTTGAGCATTGGAGAATGTTCAACTGTGTGTGTGTGTGTGTGTGTTACAGTGTGGGTGTGTTCAGTTTGTATCTTTTGTAATTAATAAAAGTTTCAGTTACAGTTGTGCACACACTTAAAGACACACCCACTAGACTCCATAGACTCATGCTGGGCTCTGCTCAAACTTTGTTCATTTTTCTTTTGGGGCCAGCACAACAGCACAACGCTGCTGCGTACTGGCGTCTTGCATAAATTGTGGCAAATTAGACAGAAATATTTAATTAATCTTACTAAAAGTTAGTTTATTTAATTATACATACTATATATATTTGTTATGTACATTCTGCTGAGGCTAGCTCAACGTGGCGTATGCGTAACGAATGTACGTATGGCCAAAAAATTTTGTAATTACTTTTGCAAACAGCAATTAAATGCATACACAGGACACACTCCAACTACAAAAAATTAATAGCTGCCATATAGATTTGACAGCAATATCTCGCTGATTGTCATTAGCTTGATTATTGTGTTGGGGAAGTGTCAGTAAGCGCTGTACATAGACGGAGAGAGATAGATAGAGAGAGAGTGAGCACAGTGGGGTAAAGAGCGCGCCAGCTGCTTTTGACAAATGGCGCGATTTACATTTGTATTCGTTGCAATTTTTCAAAATGTCAAAATGGACAAAAACAACATCAACAACAACACTAACAACAAAAAAAGCAAGAACAAAAAACATGAGAGCCAAACAAATGGCTTGCCGCATGCTGAGCATGCATAGGGTCGCCTCTACACTCTCTCTCTCTATCTCTTACACAGACTGACTCAGATTTTTCTCACTCTAAGTGTGACTGCATCTTAAGCGGAAACGGAAGTCATTTAGCAGACGTTCTTGATGGCTGCCCTGCTTGATGATGTTAAGTTTTATTGCAGTTGCACATAAAATGTTACAATATAAATAATAAAAATAAAACTTAATTTCTTATTTATTCATTGACATAATGTACGAGTGAGTAGTCTGTCTTCAATGCTTCTGCAACTTTGTCCTGTTTCTCAGCTTAATTTATGCCACGCCCATTAGAGACGCTACAACGTTCAGTTTTGAAGAACTTTTTGGTAACAAATAAATTGCAACGGAAGTGTTAAATTTCTTATAAAAGCGCATATTTTGCACACTCATGCAGCACTTGGATCTTGTTTTATGTGCTTCTTCTTGCTGTTGAAATTGTTTTCGTCGCCATCGTCAACTGTTCTGCGCGCACTCAACTTGTTTTCCGTAAGTTGCCGCCCGTCGCATTTTCCAAGTTACCGTAGTTTGCACCTCATGGACCCTGCCATTGCGGCGGGGTCATTTGTTATTTGACTTGGCATTGCTGATAATTGTGTTTTTTAATGTTGCACTTTTGCTATATTTTTGTGCGGCTTTGGTTTATGGAAGTTTGTTGCAAGTTTTACTGCGCTGCGTATTATCTAAAGTTTTATCAAGCGGCATAATTAGTTTAATTAGAGTAACCCATTCTAAAAGTGCCAAGCTATAATTGTGCTATACCATTTTAAGTATAGTCTTTAGTATTTTACAGAATATGAAGCAAATCGTTTTAAAAACTTTTGTTTCATTTTTATTTTAATTATGGGAATTTTGCCTGTAACTTCTAAGTTTCAAAAAATTTAATATTTGTTAATTTACAAATTTATGCAAAGAAAACTATAACCAGCTTAAAATACTTTGCTATAAATATCTACGAGACGATTGCCTTAGCGGCCCTACGCCTAAGCATCTTTTCCTGATTATAAAACTTAAGTACAAAAAAAATTTGTTCAATTTCCGCACAATCGCCAAAAATTGTGCAAGTCGTTAGCTTTATCCACAACCCAAGGTTCTGCATAATTATCCAAAAAAAACACAAAAAAAAGACACGCCCGCTTCGTGCCTAATACTATTCAGCATATCGTCCCCCTATCAATAAAAATGTGACACAGCAGGCAGAGGACATGGGACACGCACCACAGTGGGTCGATAAAGACGTCGGAAATGTCAACATGATGACAACAATTTGTAAAAAATTTTTTGATTTATTTGCAAAAAAAAAAATAATATATATATATATATACAACTAAAAGAAAAGAACATATACCGCAATAAGAAAACTGAAATGACTCCCAGCTGCGTTAATGGCAAATGGGCGGTGGCCACATCATCATCATCGTCATTCAAGTCGTTGTCGTTGGAGTCGTCTGTACGCAACTCACGTAATGAATACGGCGAAGCGTAAAAAATGGCATACAAAAAGCTAGGCCCGCTTCACGAGCTGTGCGTTTGAGTATGTGCCAGAGGTTGGTATATAATTTTCAATGTTGACAGGCAGCAAAAGTTAATAACGCACAATATACGATAATGGCGTACGTTATATACCATAGTAATACAAACACAAGCCGTACTAGGGTCTAGACTTGGACTAAGGGCTAAAGGCTGTGAGGATTCTGCCCCTGTCCAAAATGTTGCCACTAATAGCGTCACAAATGGCTGAGATTTAGCTTGTGACCAAGTGGTCGTCTCGTGGTCATTGTGCCTGTCAGGCCACCTTCGTCAACTAAGCGAAAAAAAATAGAGAAAAAAATACGCACATGCACACACTAATACACACCCCGATACACATACACACACACTCACACGACATACACACATGCACAATGATATGGGCTTAGCTATGACTTGACTAGGACAAGGAACAGGACCAACTTCAATTCGATTGATGAGTTTTACTTACGATTAAGTGCAGGACCCGTACACAGCTTGCCAGAGCTTGGACAGCTTCAAGCTCATGTTCACCCACTTCACTAAATTGTGGGCAATTAACTTTGTTGATGGCTACTGCCAATCACAGCGACCTAAACTTGTCCTGCCACATGCCTGGACTGTCTGCTGCCAGGAACTAATGCCTCAACTGGCCAGCATCGTTTACGGCATTTTTAAAGTCCTTTTCCCTATAGTTTTGATACCCTTACACAGTGAATGCAAGTGTGTATAAAGGAAATGTACTAGTTCTGTGTTTGGGAATCTGCAAACGGTATGCGTTCTATAGCCGCAGCGTATAGAAGTAAAATGGAATTTATTTTATAATAATATAATTTAATTTGAAGTCTCAATGCAAATAAGATAGCGTATTTAAAGAAGAAGACATGTTCTTATAGAAAATGAAATATTAACGGATAAAAAAGAGCATGCACTAGTCATTGCCGTAAAATGCAAAGCTTTTTTGTATTTTTCATTTAAGCTCGCTTTTTGAATGGATTTTAAAATGTTTGCGCGTGACACATGGCGCTTTTCTTTTTGCCCCCCTTCTTAGCTTTAGTTCACATTTCTTTCATTTCATGTTGTGGTTAGCTTCAGCTCACGTTTTTCATTTTCATTTGCTAGAAATGTTGCACTGACTAATGACACTTGGAGCTGCATTCTCGTATATTAAGCGGATTAGCAATGTTAAATGTTTTGATTTAAGGCAGTCTAGCAATTGTGAGTGCCCGCCTCGCAATTTGTGTCGCTATGTGAGTAATTAATTTGGCTGCCAACAAATGTATAACGAAAAATGAAGGTATATAAAATGCAGTTGCCTTTTCGCAAAGTAATAAGCTGAAAGCTCATTTCATTTCATGATGAAAACAAACTCAAAAGATGTATGCAAAGACACAGATGCATGGCAAGTCATTTGCACAAGATAAAAAATGTGCGCCATTTTGTTGGCATGTCAACGCTCACACATAATAAAAGTTGAACATATGTGTGTGTGTGTGTGGTTAAGAGAGAGAGAGAGAGAGAGAGAGACTTTCAGCAGCGTGTAATGTTGGAAGTGGAAAAGTATATTTTCGCATAGGCTATGACATAAAACACAATGCATAGCATACATTTCGGCGCCGCTGCAAATGAACATAAAATGTCACTTACTTTAGCCAAACATGCCCAAAGCCACACCCAGAAATGCAAACACCAGCAGTACACACACACACACACACACACACACACGCACATATGCACTACGAGTGCATACACCCACAATTTCAGCGCCATTTTGTACTGCTTGCTGCTGCGGGCAAAAAAATGTCACTTAAAGCTAGCTGAGCAAAGAAATAGTTGAGCCACACTCGCCCACGGCGGCACCCACAGCTACCGAGTGAGAGAGTTATATACATAACATTGCATTTTTTATGCAACTCGGTGGCAAATGCATAACTTTGCAACAGTCTGAAATAATATTCTACTCTTACAACCGAAAACTCTGACACTAGCTATCAGTGCGTTGTTTATTTGCATCTTCTTTATGGTTGCATGCTGCTTATGTTGCACAAATACAAACAGTTGCATATGTGTGTGTGTGTGTGTGTGTGTGTGTGTGTGTGTGTGTGTGTGTGTGTGTGTGTGTGTGTGTGTGTGTGTGTGTGTGTGTGTGTGTGTGTGTGTGTGCAACTGATATTTGTTGTATATGCAACACATTTTGCATTTTTATGCTAAAATGTCTGCCACACATTTCGACTCGAACGCAAATAAGCCGCACCAGGCAAGACATGCTTAATGCGCTTCGTAACTTCATTTAACTTTTGAACCCAACTTGAATTTATTTGCTCGCAAATCCCCTAGAAAAGTACAAGAGCTACGTATACACACAAAAAGTGGCACGTTGTTGTTGTTGTTTTTGGACATTTGTAGGCAGTTGTCTGCCCCACAATCTGCCATATCACTGACAGTTTTATCGACTTAACAAAACTAACAACCATTAGTTTCACTTTGCTGCGAGTGTCGCTGAAAAGCCACGACAGCGTCAGTTCAGGGAACGTGTGGCATGCCTGAAGGGACACTACACTGGGAAAAAAAAGGTTTCAAGCTGTGCTGCGGCCCAGAGACAAAGACCAGAGTAAATAACAAAAAAAAAAAAAAAAAAAAAAAAAAAAACACACACATTGAAAGAGAATGCAAACAACGAATAGCGAAAAAAAAAATAATAGAAAGGAATAGAAAGATAAGAGACGCATTGCTAGCATTGGGCAGACATTGAAAAATCACTTTAGCATGACCCCAAAATGTCTATTTCATTAATACAAATAAACCGAAAAGCCTTACAGCCAATACAACGTTAAGCACCCACATACACACACACACACACACACGCACACTCTCGGCCATACACATACACACGGATACTCTAGCAGATAGCGAAACAAATCGCCTGTCCTGCAGCGTGCAAAGACATTTAACATTCAGGCAAATTAAAAGGAACATGTCCTAGCAAAAAAAAAAAAAAAAAATCGCAACCAAATGAACTGCCAACTAGATAACAGAGTCCAACCTATACATTAAGCAGACTGCCATTGACATTAAAATTAGTCATTCATTTTATTGAGAACGACGACTTCTCGTTTTTCTACTTTTTTTGGCAGCGAAACTGCTAGCCGCAATTAGAAGATTAGAATGGATTTAAACATATAACAAATGCTTTCATTTGAAATGTCTGTAATTTTGATATTTCGCAGTTTTTTGGCATTTGGATTAAATTGGTGCTGGAACTTATCTGAACGAGTATTTCAGGATAATTGTTCAGTTGAGCTATGAACTAGTTCGCTCTAGGCTTACATTTGCACATTTGCTCATTACAAAAAATGTTTCAGTAGCAAAAAAGTGAATCCTTGCTAGCATGCACTGTGTGAGCGCAGATCGTTTTAATTTGGCCATTAATCTAACAGTTCAAAATATTTTTTTGGGGCTATAAAGGATATAGTCATATGTCTAGAACAAAATTAGTCAAAACTTAAATTTTTGGAACTTAATTAAAAATAAACTATAGATTCCTGTTTGCTTGGAAGGGCTAGTGGGAATAAATTTATTTAAGCGTTTTATTATCAAACATATTTCATACAGATGTTTGTGTTTTCCTATATTCCGCAGTTTTGGAGTATGGGGCACAAGTAGTTTCCGCGTTTTCAAGCAAATTACAAAATGGGGACAATCTCATTCCATCTAATTTATTGCATGAAAATTTCATTTTTTTTTTAATTCTTTGACTTTCACAAAAATAAAACTTGCTCTACTAATCTGTATGAGTTCGAGACGAGGCACATCAAGTTTAATGTCTCAATATATATATATATATAAATTTTGAGCTCAATTTGGAATGACATTTTTTTTTTTTTTTGTGGGAAAATACATAATTTCTGTAAAACTGCAATTAATAATAAAAAGTATCACACTTTTGGGCTGATTAAATTGTTCATCCACTAAGTGTAAAAACTTGTAGGAAGTTTAAGTTTTGTTATAAAATAAGTAAAGCAATTTAAGAAATTCTTTTCGTCTTAATATTGGTCATAGGTACCCTTTAAGCAAAGTCTCCAAGAAAACCATGTTTACTACAAAAATATATTTGAAGCAAGCTGATTTTAAACTGTATTTTATTATATTTATTATGTATTTCTAAGCTTAAAAAATTCTATAGCTTTATGTATTTTTAGTCAATTTTTTTTTAAACTAAATACCACGAAAACAAAATCATGCTGAACAAGCAACTTACAGCGCTGATATACGGACATATCTAACCTCAAAATAATGCAAGTCTTGACTTGAATGTTTTGTAAACGGAAATCGAAAAACGTGAGAATTACGCTCATAAATACCAACCGCTTAGGAATTCATTATGGCCACGTTAGCTAGGAATAGAAATCAAAGCAATCAACCAATACCTCAACCATAAAATTAATATATTTGCGAATCGAAGTGCCTAACAAATAGCAAACGGAACTAATAAAAATTTCAGTCTAGTATGTGTTGGCCGTTTATTTTTTATATTTCACTTTTTGTATACTGCACATATATGTACCTCCTTTATATACCTATATATATATATATATATATATATATATATATATATATATATATTTTCGATTTGTTTTGAAGACTGCTTGAAATGCCGTGCACGTCGCTTAGACAAATAATATGAAATATTGCGCGGTTGCGACTAATCAAGCGTTCGCTCTAAAACCCATTGTGAAAACTTTCAGCGATTTATGGGCGTCATTTACTTGGAACAAGACTTTATGCGCACCCCACCAGGCTGCCGCAATGCCCTAAGTTTGCTTGAGGCTCAGCTGTCATTGTTTGCGTGCTGTTTCATTTATATTTGTATTTCATTAAAATTATTGTATTGTATGTAGTTAGCTTTGACAGCGTCAGTCAGTGTGTGAAATTAATTGATTGGCCAAGTTTATTCCTTTTTTTTTAACTCATTGTTGTTGTTGTGGAGTACTGTTGGGCTTACAACTTGATCGATTGATTCAATTTATTGCAAAATGCTTGCAAAATTGATGGTGTGCATGTTGGCCAAAAAAAAAGGGAAGCAAAAGTATGTACCCCAAAAATAAAGGGAAAAGAGTAAGAAAATGTAGTAAGGCAAGTGTAATGGCATTAAACGCTGAGACGCTGAGAGCCCCCCGAACTGATTGGGCTTAATGTCATCAAAGTAGCTGCATAAAGTGCTATCCAAAAAGAAAAAATCTCAATGGACAAATAAAGCAGATATACGAAAACCGAAGCTGTCATACTCTTGGTAGCGGCATATTGCTTTAACGTCAAAAATTTCTAGAAATCTGTTGAAATTTGTGTATTAGGGTAAATAAATTATTACATTCGTTTGCGTAACGTAGATTGCTTTGACTATATTTACTTTCTTTTTGGCCATCACATGCACTTGCACTTGTTCTTCAATTCGTATAGTAGAAAAATAAAGAGGTAAGGCATATATTTTACATGTATTGCAACTCGAAATTAAGTAGACTTTAGTAGTAGTAGAGTCTTTGATGGGAGCAATTCGTGAAATAAAACCTGCTTTGTATGAGTAGGCAGTTCATTCAAAATGAGCGTGAGAGCGATAATCAAGCAAATGCGTGCGAGAGAGTTGATAACTTGAATGTTTATTGCAAGAGATTTAATCAACAAAATAAGATATGTTAAGTTCTCTTTGGTATATTTTGTAATTGTTACATGCATATATGGCTGGTATTGTTATTTTTGATGAAATTTTTACTGGAACTTATTTTTTAATAAATGCATTAAGTTAGAAAATTAATATCCCTTGAAATTACAATTAATATATATATTAAGTTTTTTTGCCGATTGGTTTTTGCCAATTGTTTTCTTATTTTTAGGAAATACATGGCTTTAATTTTGCTTTTAAACTTATAAAGTATTTATACGAAAAAACATCGATCGGCCTGCGAGGACAACTGTTACCTTTTATTTATAATTGTTTTTGAATTAGTGGACAACCCACGGCTACACCTTGTATGATTCTACGCTGATTTTCACAATGCTTGCTTGTGTTCTGTAAATTCTTGAAATCAAAAATTCACAGTTAACTAAAATATTATTTTCATACGCTAACAAAAACCTTCTTGTACAGAAGTGAGCTGGACAGCAATTGCAAAAGTATCACATGCAAAAGTTGTCAACTAAAAGTAGATTAATTAAAAGCAATTTAAAATTTAAATTGCAGTAATTAATTTTCGTTTTAACTTAAACGATTTATTGTATTTTGTATTAAAGTGTTGCTAATTAATACAAATTTGTTTCAATTGCAAGCTGTGTACTTTTTTATACGAATTTACTTTAAAACTATAGGTATTTCATGGCATATTGTGGTGGAAGAATGCGTTGCCCTTTTTTTAAAGTTGAGCTAATTTGGTTGTAGGTCGCCTCAGTTATTGTAGAAAATATTTTAATGTAAAATTCGTCAATTGATATACATTAGGCGATTTTAAAGACAGAAATCGGTTAAGTTTGTGGTAAAAGCTAAAGTAGCTTCAGACGATACTGTTCTGCGTGCTCAAAAACTAACACGACGCATCTGAATTCTCAGCGATAGGGCTTACGTAAAACCTCAATACGTAACTTTGTGTGTGTTGGTTGTAATCAAGTAATAAATACCCCATTATTCTCAGTTTGAGATGAGCATAAAAACTAAGATAAGCCCGCTGCTTGTTTTATTGTTGATTATTTTCGTAGATGCAGCTACAATCGTTATGCGTTGGAACTGTCAAGCCCTCGTTACAAATATTAGACAGCAATGAATATACCCTTTGTAAGCATAGATAAAAGAGAGATAATATAATCAAATAGCCAAACAAGCAAAGGGGCGAGCAAATAGCGTCCCAATCGTATGGGCCAACACCCTGCATAAAGGCTAAAAGGCGCTGTTGAAAGCAAAAAGACAAAAATCGATAAGACCATAAAGTGGCTAGAAGCATAAAGTGCATAAAGTAGACAAAGCTTTTGACTTGGCTTTCACGTTTGCTTTACTTGGGAATTGTTGCAGGGCGTAAGCTCTAGGGCAAATTGCACTTTTCATTAAAGACATATGAAATGATAATGATAATAATAATAATAATAGTCATAAGTATAATAGACAAAGCTAGCATAAGACTGCTGCTACTTTGGCAGATAGTCATCAGCATTATTGTCGCAATTGTGTGCCTCTTGTTGCAGCTGCTAAGTGCCACGGTTCCAAAAGCACAAGCTCAACTTAGAAGTGCACTATAAAATGGCTGCCATAAATATGTATATAATAGATTGACTTGTTTTCCGATACTTAGAAGTCGTTTAGTAATTCAAGTTATTTGTCAACTTAATAGAGCTAAATGAGTTTGTGAAGTAGCTGCAAGTGACTTTGTTCAATAATGATAGTAACGTCTGTGGATATAGTCCTGTTCGTTTAATGCAGGCAACTTCATTGAGCCGGCTAAATTAGTTGGCTTCAATGTATCAGGAATGGTTTTTTTCCATTGGCATTGTTGATCAGAGTTAAGTTCTTTGACTTTGGCGTCACTTTTAGGAATTCAATTTTCATTTAGTATTGTTTTCCCATGTATTGCAGCTGTTATGTTGCTTCACATAAATTCAATTTGTGAATATTGAACAACAGGGTTTGACACATATCCAAAGACAGACTGTCTTCAAGATGCTTAAAGGAAACGTTGCAAAGCATTTAAATCTAATATTATTGCATTTTCCAATGAATATGTCAACGAAAATGCTAAGCACATACGTTCTAGAATACACACACAGACGTGAAGTAACTCTGTCAGAGGCATATGTGGCAGACAGTAAGCGTATATAGGGCAGAAGAGACTTTAAAGTGCGGAAAGAGTACACTGAGAAAAAACAATATTACTAAGTTTTTAATTTTAATGAATTCTTACTCAAAAATCAATGTTTAAGTAATTAATCAATGTTTGAAGTAAATACGAGAAAATACGGCTCAAAACTATTTCGATTTTTCCGTTGTATTTACTGAGACTGTTTCGCCTAAAACTTTCTGCTAAAGTGCATTTTGAGTATAACTAATTTTAAATTATACTTGGAAAGAAAATAAAAAACTAATTGCAACTGCAAAACTACACGTAAACTGTGCGATTAAGTCAAAAATGTTTGTTTTGTATCTTTTCTATCTGGTTCGTGTGACAAACGTATTGAATAACCTATTTAAAAATTATTAGCGAGCTCTGTTCAAGACATGCAGCAGGGGTGACGGACTTACTTAACAATAATAAGTTTATGACTATCAATACAGCTAAAATTTGTTAGGATATGAAATATGTATTGGTAATTAATTGAAAATTTTTCAACTCTTCAAATGTAAGTCATGTGCAATGGATTTAATGTAAGACATTGAGGAGTACCAAATATTAATGCCTAGTCTTAGTGGTCTGCATGTTCGCCTTAGTTTAGACACAAAATGCAAGAGGTATTGGTAAAACTGCAACGGCTAAGCATAAGTCGAGCATGCTGGAACATCACGGAGAGTATGGACATTGCTATAAGTTGCTATTTGTATATAACTGCGACGCAGTCCATAAAGCAACATTCGAGAGTAAAGTGACATATATCTGAGCTTTGAAGTTACAAAACAAAAGCTGAGGTCTCTTGGCATAAGCTGAAACTTAAAAAGTAATAACTACCCATTTTTAACTAATTTTGAAGTACATTTTCGGCACTTCAAACTTTCTTTTAAATCTTCTTAACCTAAAACCAAAAGTATTATGAAGCCTGACAAAAATTTAAATGAGAAGCAATGAAGAAGAAAATACCCAACCATTTCTTTGCGTGTAGTTTTAGCTGGAGTTGACGCCATGTCGTGAGCTCTTGAAAGTCAACTCAGCAGCAGTCAGCAGCAGCATTGGCAGCAGACAATCAGTTAAATAGACGAGCATATAGCCAAATGTGCTGACTGACATGCTTACCAAATGATGAAGAATGAATGCGAATGGCGAACGGCGATGTGAATGTGAATGCAAATGTAAATGTGAAATTAGAGTGAATGCGAAATGTGGGACCCGCAGCAGCGTACGTTTGATTTTGCTTGCTGATTTGCGAGTCAATGTCAGATGTTGCCATACAATCGAACTCTATCCCAAACTCCAAGTATGTCTGCCGCTTACCGAGATCCAAAACCAAAACCAAAACCAAAGTGTAAGTCAACCCAGCGCGGGTTAGTTCAGCAAATGACATTAGTCAAAGCAACGTATCGAACTGTGGCCAGGCACTTTATGTGTGAAATTGTGCACTCTGGTCAAGCCAACTGATGGCAGATAAGAGCCAACGAGTGCGGGAATGAGAGCGCTATGAGATAAAAAGGGTACGTGGTGCAGCTACGTGGCGCCCAGAGTTATGCTGTGAAAAATTGTTGAAAGCGCATTGGGTGCAAGATAAATGGTTGCAACGGACCGCGTTCAAAACGTGGTCAGCCAAAAGGCATGGCTTGTAATAATAATAAGAAGTTGCCAACAACAAAAACAAATGGCCAAAAGATATGCGCCAAAAACAAATATAGCGTGGGCATAGAGGGACCGTGCGCGGGGCAGCAGCAAAAAAAAACGTGGAATAAACGGCAGCAGCATGAATGATGTGTTTAAGGATGCGTTGATGGCGTTTTGTTTGGCTTTGGCAAAGAGCACGTTGCCTTTTTACTTACTTTGCCTTTTTGCCGCTTCTTCCCCACGTATCCTGCTGCCGCTTGCTGCTGCTTTGTGCGCATTTCCAATTTGTCAAACGCATAACGAATGAGCGTGATTGAAGTGGCTGTCTATGAATAAGGAGTGGTGTGCATTGTGGGCATCTAAGGGCTGCTTAGCCCTGTTGTATATGGGCGTTGCTTTTAAAGCCAGCCAGCTAGAGCACAAACTCACACAAAGGCAGACTCATTGAAATAACTTAAGCTTTGGTCGCGCATAGCTCACATAATTTGCGCACAGAATTGCCATGATTAATGGAACGCACAGCCAGTCAACGACTGCAGCTACAGCTACAATAACAGCAATGCCAACAAACAAGGCTCTGGATAGAATGACAGGCAACAGGAGCAGCAGCAGCCACAGCAGCAGCAAGGACTTGCCTGCAGTTGTTGGCAGTTTGTTTTACAGCAAGCGGCAACATAATTACAACAACTGCAGCAGCAGCAGCAGTAGCAGTGGCAACAACAACGACAACGACAAAGCCTGAGCTGTTGTACACCATAATTGTGTGACAACGGCAGGATATAACACTCACACATATACACAGACACACACATACTCGCTCACTCTCCTGCTCACGCATAGACAAACACGTGTAGTGCGAAACTTTGCCTACGGCCTGGGTTTGATTTTGACACTTTCTAGTAAAGCGAGAGAGATAGAGAGTGGCAATGCGAGAGTGCTGGTGAGAGCATGAGTGCGATATAAGTTGAAATAGAGCAACTTACATTGTCTGTCATTATTGCCTTACACACACACACACACGCCCACAGGCACTGCGACAACAATGGCCAAAGAGAAGAAACCTTTCATAAATGCATTTTATGATTATAATGACTTTTCTGTTTATGTTGCATGCTTTTGGGCGTCGTATTCCTTAAATTATGAACTACAAGTTAATGTCACGTTCCCTGTTACTGATTAAAATCGTATTTCGCCCAAAGTCTGCAGAGCAGTTATTCAAAATTATTTACATTTTTAAATTTGGAAAGTACAAAATAAGATTTTTAGTTGCAAACGTCAGGAAAAAGTTGAAACACTTGTAAAGATCACGTACATTGCTGGAATTATTAATTTATATACAGAAATTATATAATATTCTTTTTGAATCAGAACTTAATCAATGTTTGCAAATAAGAAATTTTAATGTATGAAATTAGTAGGTTGCTTATTATTATGCAACGAATAAGAACAAGTTAAGGTTATGCATTCATTTGTTTATCTTTAAGGAAAATGCAAAAATTTAAGTATTGAGGACTTTTAAAAGCAACAGTAAGGGCTTTGTAAAAACATAACATTTAATATTTTTGCGTATAATAATTTCATTGTTTAAAATTGGATTTTTGTAAAATATAGTTTAAGTTGACATTAAGTTTGATGCAACTGATCACTATAATATGTAAGTCGAATTGGTTTATAGGTGACCATTTGAGATAAGACATGACGCTTGAATACAGTCGTCTGCTCCAAAGTTTATTTAACGTTGCTATCTTAAAACCCCGCTGGTCAAATATGCAACCTGAGTGTGCATATGAGTCTGGTTCAGTGTGCCAACGAACGCCCCTCAGAGCCATCAGCCGCAGCTGATTTGTCTTTGGTACCAAGTCGGAATGCATGCTGTCGGGTGTGCATTGCCCCTTGGTTTGGAGCGAAGTGTATCTATTACTTTTCTGTTTTATGGCTATCGGCTCCCGGATTAGAAAGCAACTCCACGTCAAGCTATCATGTCATTACCCGCGATTTGGGTATCAACCCAAGCCCATCTTAATGAGAATGCTTGGATCATGAGCCGGACGCTTGAATGCAGTTGAGCAGGGAAGCTTACCCAAACAAATGAAATATTAAATAAAGCAATCGACTCTCTGCCCAAATCAAAAGCAGTTCCAATACTCCGCTATGATAAAGCTATGTACATATTTGCTATTTATTTCACAAATTTGGCTCAATGCGGAAGGCCTAGCTATTGCTATTTTAGACTATCAGCCCTTCCATTTGAAAGCGCTTTTTTCATTGCTGATCCGTGTTAATATGCTTAGAATCTCTCTTGAAAAAACATTGCTAGTTCAGAGGGCCATTCTACGTACTCAATCTTTTAATGAACTCTTCAGCCAAGCTTTCCTTTCAGGATTAACCTAAGCTTGCAATTGAAAACGTGTACGCGTAAAGAGTTCTCAATATTAAGCTCACTGAAAACATACACTATGATTGTGAGAGCTCAGTGTTTGTTATGTGTCTCAGTTGTTAACTCGCTTTTGTGAAATATGTGAACAAATATTAATAAATCATTAAACAAAGTTGAATTAAATATTTTATTAAAATTACTAAAACTGCCGTTTTGAAAATTTCATACACCAAGTTGGATTACAACAAATTCAGATTGTGCTGCATTTAAAAGTTAAAAATTTTCAGATATCGTTAAACTTTTATCATTGCAATTTGTATCGTTGTTTTGCTGCAGCAAGTTGGTTGATATAATTTTTATGTATGCGATGCTGACTGTTCAACTGCAAGGACCTTTTTGCTATGTTTCCCCCCGCAATGTGTGTACCTGTTTGGCTGCAGCGCATTTCCTGTTTACTTATTTCGATGCCGGAAATGGCTATTTCCTTTGCAGCTTATGCCATATATCATTATTCTAAAATGGTTTTAAAAATTGAGCAAACACAAAATAAAAATTGAACCACATAAATCAAATGGTTCAAAATCACTCACGCATACTAGAGCATATAGCTCTGCTCTATCTATATCGTTGTACAGTAGGTAAGACCGTGTGGGTGGGTGGGTGTGCGTATGTGTGTATGTGTGAGGTAAATAAGCTTTATAAAACATTTTGTGATAAATGCATGTAAAAACCACAAAATCATATGAGCGATTGCGCACATAAATTATGTGAACACGGCAATCATCAGACAGCTCGACGTATTTTGACAGCAACTGCTGCGGTTGTTTATTGTTTATTTAATTTTTTTTTTTTTGCTACTTCTCAAACATTTCACCCAACTCTATGAGTTTTTATAATGCACACAGATTTAGCTCAATTTGTTATTTGCATTTAATTAAAAGCAAGTGTTTGAAAAATAGAAAAAAAAATAATGCAACGCCACCCACATATGGTTTTTTAATTAGAAATCAAATATTGTTAAATAGTAAATGCAATAAATACAATTCATAATTCAAATATTTACTTACCCCTAGAACAGGCAGACAATCAAATAAACAAACAGTGCAAACAACAAACAAACATTAATTTGAAAAACAACAAAAATAAAAAATAAATCTCTTAGATAACTTTGATTTCTGATTGCAGTTTGTCTGGCAAACAAATCAACTTTAAACTCAGTCGCCATCGTTGCGCTGCGCCGGAAACCAATTACAACAAATGGCCAACCAGCACATAGAAACTGCAACTACACAAATAAAAACAACAAACGATTTGGCCCATGTTACAAAAATAAACAAATTGCATGTGCACTTTGGGCCAATGCACTTCAGTTTAGAGGAATTTGTAGTTTGTACATTTTTATTTTTTATGCAAAGGGCACGGATTTGTTTCCGTAGATTTATTGCTTTGATCTTGAAACCTTTGTTGATTAGTTCCACTTATTTGTTTATTTATTATGATTCACTTTTGCTGAAATAGCTGCATTGTTTTATTGCTCTCCATAAAAAAAAGAATATTTTTATGTAGAGGTTTCAATTTAAAAATTTGCTCTGCTCTTATGTGGAACACCATAAAATCATCTACAGTTAATAGTGAAATGCTTAAGCATCTGCTACTTTATTGTAGCAAAAATTTAATAAAACAATGCATAATTTGCTGCTTTCTCTGTGTTACTCAAGAGGGTATCTCTACGACACATAAATTGCTTTATTCTGCAATAATAAATTATATTTTTTCCATTCGACTTAATAGCATTACATATTGTTTCCATATCGCTTAACAATTGCATCAGTGCTTCTGTTCAAGCTGTGCATAAGCAAATTAATACTTTTAAAATGCAATTAGCTATAAATATTTAATAGTTTTTACCACACTAGACATACTTAAACCAATCAACGTATATTTATGCCATAAACACAATTGCAATCAATTAATAAATAAAAACTCTCTCTTGTGTATAGCTTAATTAATACAGGCAAGCAATTATTTTCGTCACCCTAGTTTGCATAATAATTAGATTTTCTACGCAAATAAAAAAATATTCCACAGACTACTCTTTGTTATTTGAATGGAAGAGTATGCATGCGCTGAACAAGCAGCATCGAAAACTATCTGCACATTTTCGATGAACTAATGGCAATCTAATGTTCATGGAAGCCGAATGTATTATGTTAGATCACTAGCAGATAAATCTACTATAAAAAAACGAGCTGGGAATTTGTATTTATTTTCTGAACAACAAATTTTACTTTGGTTTTATTTACTTGAGCTACTTTTCTAATTACATTTATCTGTTAATTAAAGACAATAGAGTGTAGATCCTAAATCTTTTCGCAAAGCTACTAATAGAGATATCCCCATGCGCTGCCTGACAAACTGGTCAAGGAGAATTAACGTCTTTTAATTATTATCTTAGGCTAAGTTAGCGAAAAATGTTTTACAAGTTGTGCATATTCATTTGAACCTTAAAGGGTTTAGCATAAATGCTCGAAGATGGATTCTGCCCGAACTACCAATTATTATTTACAAATATTTATAAACAGAAATAAACAAAAAAAGACGCATTTAACAACGCATTTACGCACAACTACCTAGTATTCTTTAAAAGAATAATCCACTTGATGATAAACTATAACTCTAAAAGTAACTTATTAAATGGAAACAAGGAACTAAAACATATTACCACATGCGAACAGTGGTATCTGGAATTGATTATTCTTTTTTATTATTGCTCTTAAAAAGTAGCTAAATTATGCTATGTTTAAAATTGAGAAACCAAAAACTTGTGCCACAACTTCCTCCCTGTCGAAAAGACTCATTTTCAGCAAGCATCGCTCAAGAAAAAGTTAACAATTGAACAAGACAAATTTTAAATAGAATTTTAGCATAGAAAGCCAACAATTTGTAATTAATTAATTACTTATTTGCTGCCGTTTCTGGCGGATTATTCTACTCTGAATAGATTTGACTTTTGAAACAGTCACAGCCTCTCAATTAATTAGTTTTCATTTTTTTTTCGATTGCTAGCCAATTATCAGAAAATTTCAATTTTTTCGCACTCGCGCAGTTATGTAAAATTTTGCCGGCTTGGCATTTCTTTATGTCAATTAGCTGTATATTGCAATTTTTTGTGCAAATCAACTGGGTTTTATTTCAATTTGCTCAAAGCAAAAATCAAATATCCTGATGCATTGGGTTGGCTCTGAATGCCACTGATGTGTAAGTTTTGCTTTTTCACACAGCCGTCAAAGTGCAAGTGAGCGTGATACGAAACAAACTGTATTTGATAAAATCTTGCAGCATCTGACAGCAGTTTAGTTTGAATATTTTCTGTATTTGTCTAAGCGAATTGGCTTTGATTTTGCAAGCAGCAAGTATCTCATTCTTTTCATCTCGTATATGTCGGATTATCGATAAATTCAGTTCGAAGCATTGCATAAAACCTTCCTTCCTCATTAAAAATTTATTTTGTGCTAAAAAGTTTTTAAAAACAAATCTCCAATGCACATGTTTTAAGTACTAGATTTTATTTGTTCTCTCTGTGTAATATTTATTTAAAAGAATGCATGTTTTTTACTTTTAGTGAGGTTAAAGATTCTTTCTAACAAACTATTTATTATAAATTCAAAACGATGCAACAAAGTAAGCTAACGCAATGAGTTCTTTAATCTGCTTTGAGCTTTTAAGATGTTAATTTATAATATTGTTACCAATAATAAAAATAAGAGCAATGCCAGATTTTGGCAAAAATAAAGATAGTCCAGGCGCAACTACCCGCAAAACAAACATAAACCTCTACAATGCTTTTAGCTAAATAATAAGTTTGAAAAGATCCTACATCTTGAAGGTTATAAAATATTTAAAATAAATGACATTTGCAATAAAATGCGTTTTTCGATTATGACAAAAACATGAATTGTCAATAATAATAAATTTTGCACGTTAGTGTAATGCAAATTCGATCTTTGACTCAGAGCCGCATGCAGCTGACTGCGTGTTTGTGTGGCTGTTGTGTATGTGTGTTTGTGAATAAAAACAATCGCAAATAATTGTCAATCGAATACTCGTTGCACGTCGTCTATCTCTTTCTCTCTCTCTCACACACTGTTTCATTTGCTTCAATTCTTTCAATGCTCTCACCCATTCGCACTGCATTTACCTAGCTTTCTCTATCTCCATTTTGTTGATACGACATATTGTTGCATATTTTGTATCTGTTGCTGATTTAACCATAATTAAATTATGTTTGTCTTTGGTAAATCAGCAAAATTATTTTGCTTGTTTTCTATAGATTGCAATTGCTGTTGCTGATTTTGTTGTGATTTCAACTACTGTTTGTGTGGCAAATGACTTTTTATTATATATGTGGCACGTGTGTTGAGTTTGTAATTAGTTTTTGGCAGCAGCTTCATGGTCAAAATACATGTAGCAAAAACATTAGATGTGTATTTAATATCCAATAAGTTTTAGTTTGTTTCTTTTGTAAACAGCCACGCATACACAACCAAAAATTGTAATTGTAAAGTAAATAAGGTGTGAGTGTGCCTGTGCCATTGTTTACTATGCCAAAATATTGACAAAAGTTCAATGGATATAATTTAAAATGAAATTTAATTGAAATCTACTGTCATATATTGAAATTAATTTAAAGTTTCAATAAAAAAGAAATAAAAAGCCATTGTTCCATCGTTGCCATTGCTACATTTTTCATATTAACAAGCAGCTACAGTAAACACAATACAAAGCTGACGCTTGCAACAATCAACAATGGAAATGGCAACAAGCACATCCTTTCTGCACGTGTCCAATTATGAGACTGCATTGTGATTGTCATGCTGCTGTTTGTTGTAACAGCTGTAGTTGTTGCACTTGCCGTTGTGCATGCAACAACAGGCAACAGGCAACAACAACATTATTTACATATGTGCATTATTATTTTCATGCTCATTCGTCGTCATTGCACTTTATATGCACTTTATTTATTTTGCTCCTGCCCATTTTTTTTCCTTTTTGCACAGAGACTTTTTCATTTTGTTAATTTTCGTAAATAAATGGAAAAATCAGTCACAAACAAGCACACAGAGCCAGTCTTGGGAAAGAGATACAGCCTTAAAACCATGTTGACCAACTGATGCGTTTTAATTGGAATTTCCGCTTTTTGGTTATGCGAAATACAAAAAAAAACACACACACACCCCACAATACAAAAAATTTCAGCGCTCTATCAAAAGTATTGCCACTTTACGGCTGCGTAATAACGGCTATAAGCCGTATAATGCTTTGCGCCTTAATGTATGCTACACTTAATGACATTAAACACATACAGCGCATTAATTATGTACAACATACATACACACATACAACAGGACATTTAGCATAAAAAGCACATCAGCCGCATTGACATTGATGAAATAGCCAAAAAAAGAAAAAATTTAATTGAGCATTTTAATGCTTATTGTCGCTCAACAGGGTGCACGGTCGTAAAGTTGCGCACCGACCGCCCCCACCACCTACCCACAACAATTTTTTGTGGTTATTTGATGTCAGCTTAGATGAATGTTACACTGTAACTGTCTGACTGCGCGCTGGGGTAACGTCTAAATGGTTAAATGGATTTTTAAATAAATTTCAGCCACTTTGTTGGCAAAGTGCAAGATGGCCAACAAAGCACAGAGTGGCGAGCGTAGCCGCGAACCTTTTTAGAGCCTGGCCATAAATGTGCTTGAGCCTGGACGCTTTTTGATGTTGTCTCTTTTAACTGCTGTATAAACATTTTATGCTTGAAAATGCCTTAAATCATTTGAGGACCGCGTTTTTTTTTTTTAATCTTGTCTATTTACGAAATATGTAAAGCCACAATTTTATTTTTTTGGCGCCGCGCACAATTGTTATATTAAAAAGTTTGTGTTTTATCCAAGCCGCTTAATTTCTGACGTATTTGTGGCATTATTAACACACTGTTGGCCTGGCCAATGCATAGCGACCAGCACACGGCCGCAAAATGGTTTAAAATTTAATAAAACTCCAAAGCGCTTGTTGCCATAAATTGCTGTTAAATTTTTTGTTTTTGGCCTGTCAGGCGATTAAGTTGCCCAAATAAAGTCGCTCTGTGTCGCTCTGACAGGAAGCTGCCAGCAGCCAGCCCGTACTGCCTGCCTGTCATTAAACCATTTTGTGCGACAGTGTCCATGCAGAGCGCCATGCCCACCCCTGCCATGTACAAAGGGTTAAAAGCCATAAGTTTGCGCGGCATTAAATATCAAAGGGTTTGTCATGTGCCAGCTCCTTGTCCATGTCCTCCAAGTCAAAGTCTTGTTTGCATTGTGATTTTTCTCTTTCTGATTTTTACTTTTAATGAATTCATTTAAAAATTATGCTTGCAATATTTTTTTACAGCTTTTACTTTAAACTGCTTTTTCCAATTTGATACGCTTATACAAGTAATGAGCATATTCGGTTGACGCGTCGCTATTACATTTTCTGCTAAAAGAAAGTCCAGTTTTAAAAGAAGCACGGTTACATTATTTTCCTCCAAACTTTTGACTTAAAAACTTTTCAAGCTCAATTGCTTCTCAACTTTGTTGTTATAGTGTCGTTGCATCTCTTTGATTATCTGTTTCTGTGTCAACTGTTTGTTTAAAAGTTGGTAATTTTCTTATAGCTCATTTTTTTAACCAAAAACTTCCTAATGCCTTGAGTTAATGTGTCTGTATAGGGTGGTCTATCTGTTGTTTGAAATTTAGAGCATCAAATAAGACATGTTAAAAGTTAATGATGTCGACAACTTGGCACAGCAAATCCACTCCGCCTTAGAAAAGATAAGTTTTTGGCAAGTGATGCACTCAATCATAACTGCTTTTTTCTTCAAGGAAGTGCAAAATGTAGACTTGAACAATACTTGATACCTACATCTGAAAATCGCAAAAACCTGCAAAAAATATTGGCCCCCATTTATGACTTTGATCTTTAAAAATAAAGCCTGCATTGTACGATATACCTGCAAAGTATATGCAATTCGTTACGCTATGATTTTGGTTGTTCGGCTGGTTATGCGATAAATCTCTTCGCTATACCCTTTCTTATGCCTTTACTCTGCTGCTGTCCGCACTCTGTTGCGCACACCCTCTCGGCACTGTGTACTCTGTGCGCTGAACATAATTGAAATCCATTTAATGAAAATGTGGCTGAAAAAAAAAAAATGTTGGCTGACACCGTAAGGATTGGGGGATTGGACTGTGGGCGCCTGATAAGACCTTTGAATACGCCAACGACTCACTTGCTAGCCAAGCTGACATAATTAATGATGTAGCCTTGGTACGCGGTACGCGCAAAAAAGATTATCTATTTATAGATAAAGTCTGACAAGTTATATAGTACGGCTGTATGGTACAGTGAAACATTTGCCGCAGCACTGCTGTGGCACACAAAGGCGACATTTAATGTTTATAAATTATAATTATAAATGTATACTGACTTGTATTCAATTTGTATATAACCATGACATATGACGGAAATTGAATTGATTGTTGGTGCTTGTTATTGTGGTTGTTGTGGTTGATGGCAGCTAATCCCCAGGCCCAAAGCCCTAGCGTAATCCCAATAAGTTCGCCCTCGCACATTAATATTGATTTATATATATGTATATATACTTTTTTTGCGCTTTAGCAAAAAGTGGCCAAAAGCAATTGAAATGCCATTAGAAGCAGCAAGTCAAAGACAAAGTTTAAAGCGCTGCTTGAGCTTTCTACAAATAAAAAGTTGCTAAAACTTATTTATTACATTTGAACAAAAATAAAAAACAACAAAAAAAAGAGCATAAAAATACATAAATATAAAGCTGGGTTGCGAGTTAAACTCTTTGCAATGGTGCTATATGTTATGTACATCGATGGAATCGAGGGGGGCGCAGGGCACTTCCGCTACGCATTCAGCCATAGTTGTTTCCTTGGCTGCCATACCAAACTTCCGGCACTTGAGCAATATTACTATGCAGTTTTGTGTGTGTGAGTGTGTGCGAAGAAGAAAGAGCAACACTCTCACCACTCTCACTGCCCGCTTGGTGCTCTCGTAGAGTATTATAATTTGCGTTCAAATGAAATCAATTTCAATAGCGTTTAAATCAAGTCAGCAACTTTTGCAACAACATGAGACAGCAAGCGTAGGCCTCGGCCAACTGGGACACATGCAGACAATCAGAGTCCAAGAGAGAGCGAGAGGCAGCGAGAGTGCGAGATGGAGCAGTCTGTCTGTCTGAATGAGATAGCTGTTGCTAAGCTGCCGTTATTTGCACATGCTCACCCTTCTGCACTGCTCTATTGACTGTCAGCGGCAATCGTGCCTTCATTTATTCATCCGTTTCATTTGCTCAACAACCCAACCACCTCACTCACTCACTCACTCACACACCCACCCACTTGCTCCTTGGGGCATTGCTTGTGGGCCTTTGCTTATTGCCTTTGCTGCTGCCATTTTGCTTGAATTTATGTAGCATAGTTGTCGCTGTCTTCTTAACAACAACTATAACAAAATCAAAGCCCATCAATTGTGCACCTAAATGGCCAAGTGGGACCTCTTAGTTATTCATTTAGTCGTAGGACTGACTATCTGCCATTATGGCCCATCACTTAAGCTTCTGTCAGCTTGAATTGCTCAATGCCCAAATGGAAGTCGGCAGCAACTTTAACAAGTGTCATACATGGTCTGCTTTTAGCCTTCTTTTTATATATTTTTTGTTTAAATTGTGTACTTTATGCAAATGTACTTACATTGAAAAATGAAATTAATTTTGCGTGCACAATACTCATACGACATGTTGTCATTTCACAGCACCCTCGCTCAGCCCTGACATTATCGTTTTGTAATGTAAAACTATTTTAGCTCTGTGTTTCTTCATCCTTTCTCCTATAGTTATTGTTGTGCATTTCCATTTTAACTTTGGTCACACATGAGCTGCATTCATGTCCAACCAGCACCACGTACTACGTACGACAACACTGTACAATTTGCTACTTTTTGACAAACAAACCAAAAAAAAAATGAGTAGAAAAAAATGTCATGCTTGAAATGACAAAAAAAGAAGCGAAAATAATGAAAAAAGTTTTATAATTGCATGAAACTTTCCAATTAACATGCTGACTCTTGTTGGTTTCTGTGTAATGTGTTGGTTTTATCCAACAAAATGACCAAAACACTTACTGCTGTTAATGAGTAGCAAAACGTTTGCTTAAAAGTAAAACGATAACTTTTAATTTAAAAAAGAATTTAACAAAGCAACGACAAACCAAAAATGCTTACAAATTAATACAAAAGCAGAGCTTATGAAACTGAAATATCGTAAAATAGCATAACTTTTGAAATTGTTTAGAATTAAATTTAGTTAATTTATATCCAACTTTTTTGCTTACTTTAGATTTCATAAAATACTTTCAAATAAATGCAGTATAATCTGCTGAAAATAACTGCGTTGATCGGTTTTAGCAACTTGTATGTACAAAATAAAGCAGCACAAACATATACTGAAACAGCTATGGAACACCCTGCTTATTACGTTCTATAATGTGCACAATTTCCAAAAACTTTTTATTTTTTACCCACCTTTTCAGAGATTGGCGTGCTTAATTTAAAGCCTGTGATTTAAAATATGTTCTTACCTTAAGCACAAGCTAATACTACCTACTTCGTTTGAAACCTACTTTAAGCGATTTCTCTTTAATATGTAATAATTTTTAACCGCAGAGCCGCAACACATGGCAAACATTTAAATTAATGTACACTCATTTTAATTGAAAGGAATTTTAAAAATATCTCAAGCGTAAATATCAACAACTTCCTTTATACTGCCGGGTAGATGACTTGAAGCTTGTTGTGTCTATCCATATATAGCCGCCTCCTTATGCCAACCATTTGTGACTCAGAAACATAACAAGAAAACCCTACATGTGTCCTTTTCTAGCAGCATGGTTTTAGCCTGCGCCTTCGTTTACGTCCTTGGTCTTGGTACTCATCGTGAGCGTAGGATCCAGTGAGGTGGGCGGACAGCTCCGGCAGTCAGCTGGCTGGCAACATTTCATTAAGTTTTGTGCAAAAGTTTTATTAAAACAAATACGTGCAACACAGTAGCACAACAAAAAGTGGCACACAATCACAGTAGCATACATACATATGTAACCATGTAGAGAAATTGCAGCCTAAGTTTCGTAACATTTTGGCCTCGATTTTTTCGTATAAACAGCGTTTCGTTTTACTTTTATACCCTGCACATAGCAGCTAAAAAATGCAATTGAACTTGCAATCGTTAAAAAACAAAAAAATTATTATTCGCGGCTTAGGTTAGGATCAAAACGTTTTCTAAACGATTTAAATTATGTTGGACCTAGGATTTGGGAAATACCGCATTATCTTTAAAGAAGAAGAATTGTGTTTTTATTTTATAAAAAACATGTTGCAGTGCTTGCTAAATCGAAGGCATCAAATATGATTTAATTCGGAAATGCGATATTTTACTGGGGCCATCCACTTTTATTGCGCTTTCTCGTTAGTAAAGTTTTGCGACTTTTAGCGCAAACAAGTAAACCATTTGCGCATAATTTAAATATTTTTCAGTTATTGAGAAACTATAATAAAGCATAAATATTATGTAAAAATTTGACGAATTACTTTAAAATTTATTTTATTTTTAAGTTCTTGGTTTTAAAAGCCAACTTGACGATTCGATTGCTCTTGTCTCAAGATCGTTCTGTGAGACACAGCTATACAAAATTGATTTTCCTACCTGCCTACAATTAGAGTATACAAAATTTCGACAGTCCAAAATCAAATTTTGCAGCTTAATGTTTACTGTAGTTGTGTTTCATTTCTTGTGGCAAGCAAAAGTCAAGTCAAGTACATTTTGTGCTGACTTGTGCAGCAACACACAAAACCGAAATGCAACAATTTCCTGGCTGCCAACCAACCAGTCCAAGACCAAGTCAGTCGAGCTCGACTATGGTGAAAAGCTTAAGTAAGTTGTTTAACTCTGCAGACGACAACGACGTCAACGAGAATGTTGACGGTGTCTGACGACTTCCAGCAGTGGCTGCAGTTGTTGTCTTTGCAGTCGGCGCCAAACTTCTGCACATTATATATATACATATATATATACTGTAGTATATAATATATGTTATGTAGTTATATACGTATACGGCTATAGACTTTTGCACGGCCATGTTACTTTGGATAAAGGGAAAATGCAAGTTAGCAAAGTATATGGCAAGGGGTAAGGCAAAAGAAAATGCCATCTTGAAATTTGAACTTTTTTTAGCTGCACTTCTTTTTGAATACTTTTCTCGTTTTTGTAGTTTCCATCAAGTCTTTTGTTGTTTTATGCGAATGCCTCTGTATGTACGAGTGTGGGTGCATTTTGCCACAAAATCTGCAATTCAATATCAAATGCAGAAAACCTCAGAAATGCCCAAAGGGCTAAATAAAAGTTTACCAGGATTTGGCTGCTAAAATTTTAGTACATCAAATGCACAAAAGTGTTTGTCGAATGCCAGACAAGTCGTGCAAATGTCTATTTGATTATTTGCACAAATACTCAAACATATCCAAATACTCTCATTCACATTCTCTGCCACAGTTAAATATGCAGCATATGTGTATCTTATAGATAGATAAACGACATTTAGATTGAGGCGTTCACATAAATAACGCTAAAGCCATCGACTTGTCAGCTTTCAATAAGCGTGTGTGTGTGTGTGTGAGTGTAACAACTACATGTATATATGTGTGTGAGATAATATTATTTAATTTGAATTTCAATGCTTACCTCAAGTCATATATCACCCAGCATTATTTTGTAAATATCAGATCTGGTTGACGAGCTGAAATAAAAGTGTACAAAAATGAATCATTATAACTAAGTCTAGTTGAGCATATAGTGAGAATATAATAATATAATATTTGCAGCCTGATGTTTGAATTTTTATAGATATGCACTTTCTTATCATCTGGGCAGGCTAATTGCTTCGATTTGCAGTCACAAGATGCTCGATTCGGCAAATCAAAATGAGTTAAGATAGAAAAAGAGATGGATTGTAGATAGACTGATCATAAGAGAGCAAAACGTAAAGATTCTTATAGTAAGAGCATAAGACAAAAAAAAAAACTTAGTTAAGAAGTTCGTTAGTGCCAATGAGCTCAAGTAAGTGCTTACGCAGATATAACACACTTCTGATCGCATCCAAAGTAACTAGTAATTTTCGACCTCTGGCAATACCATTTTGTATATTTACTTACGCTTAGCACAAACTTTTTTGCGACTTATAATCAGACTATACTGTTCTTGATGGTTTTATCTCTTAACGTAACGGTCTATTCAATCCAACTCTTCCTATATCTGAACTCATCTTGATTTGCCAAATAGGGACCAATCATGAATTACTCTATGGGTAATCAAGGTGACTTTTTTGCACCTTTCATTAAGAAATGTTTAAACTTTTGTGTTACTTTCTGTTCCCAATTTCTCAATTCAATCAATTAGTCAGCCCTTGATGCGAGACGGA
The DNA here is from genome assembly GCA_035046065.1 of Chymomyza procnemis. NCBI lineage: Eukaryota > Metazoa > Arthropoda > Insecta > Diptera > Drosophilidae > Chymomyza > Chymomyza procnemis. Next base: position 24,293,191 of record JAWNOJ010000013.1, on the reverse strand, counting down.
GTCTTGGATTATTTTTATATTTTCCTCGCTCTAATTTAAAAACTAGGATTTGTAATATTGTCTCATTCTAAAGCCAATTATTCATAGTTATACCCATAAATGAGAAACAAATAAATTAATTTATTAAACTTCGACCAACAATAAGGAAATATTTGTAAACAAGCTTATAATTCACAACTGCTTAAATCATGTATGTATATGAAATATCACAAATTATCTGCATCTGCATTCTGAAATGGATTTCTTTCCAATTGTTGATATATATATTTTTTTAAGGATTACTATGTAATAATTTTACTTAATTAACGTTTTAAGTTAAAATAATAATTGCGGCAAGAAAAATTAAACGATTTCTCGAAATGAGGAAAAATAAATATTACTCAACAACGCAGTTTTTATTAATTGATCGCGTGGTGCCAAAAAAAAAATAAAAAGTAAATCAGATAGGACTAAATGGCTAGGTTGGCCGTAATTAAAATAGCTAAGGTTTACGGCCGACGTTCGCATTTATGGACATAATAAAAAATCTAACAACGATTCAGTTTTTTTGACATTTTATCAGCGATTTGTTTTTGTATTATTGATAATAAGAACAATTAAAAATTGAAAAAACTGCATTTTATTTTGTTGTCAATGACTTTAATTCAATTATCACATGCAATTTAATGCCCATCGATAGTTTTAAGCGATGGAGTTGTATTTGAAACTCGCGTATAGAAATATCGCGACTGATTTATTCACAGATTTGTCTTGATTTTATGATAAACAATAATTTATGCTACAGTAATTAAATAAATAAATAAGAAATCAAAAATGATGAACATAAATTAATATAAAATATAGTTATTTTTAAATTTTGAAGGTTTAAATATCCTTACTTTTGTCGATACATTAAAAACCTCAATCAATTTGTTTATTATAATTTTACCGTCTGTTAATTATAATTCACAACTTCTTAAAGCATCATCTACTATTTAGCATTGGAAGCAGCGTCGTAATGTTGACAATAGTTCTTGCGAATTTTGATCAATTTGAAGTATGATAAATTCATCCAAATGGTTGTAAATTTTGTTTTTGGTGCCTATTACTGTTGGAGATCCATCTGGCAACACCAATCAGAGCACTGTACAGTTTTTCCACAGACGTCACCAAGTTCACACGCATCAGCCGTCAGATATATAAATTAATACTATTATAAACTTTAAATTAACCATATTTGATCGAACAAATAAATAAGCAAAACTATTACCAACAATTACACTGCTTGAGTTAAATAGTTTTCTGCGTAATAATGGAGAGAGTCCTTCGTGTTGTAGAAAATATTGATGACAATTCCGCGACAGATTTGCGCTAATCATTTTCTTTTTATATGGCAAAACTAACTTTGAACGATGCTCACTTTAACAAATTTCAGAACCTAATGAAACACTACTATTTGTTTGGCGAAAATTCTCAGAATAGCAGTAAAAGACAAAGCAAATGGGAAAGTGAAAGCACTTTCTTGACAGTGGTAATTCTATGCAAACTTGGATTAAGTGGTTTTTCTCGTAAATTGTTTCCAGCCAAGTTATTATGTTTTTACATATTGATAAAATACATATAAATAAGATAGATAGACATTAAAAAATATTTCAGGAAGTTAATTTAAATTTGCATTGAAAGTACAAAAAAAATATGTTTTGTTTAAAAACAGTTTCTTGACAAACCGTTCAAATGGAAGTAAAATGCTCTTTTAGATTGGCTCGCGACGTATTTTATAAAAGATGTTGTTCGAGAATATCCAGCGATTTGGGGTAAAAAAGTTGCACCCATAGCCAATATTTTTATTTTTATCTATTTATTTTTTTTTAACATTCTTCTTATGATTTATGAAATGAAAGCTGATACTCTCTAGAAGTGCTCCGATCAACAACGAAATTAAAAGGAGGAAATGGACTGTATTGGCCACACTCTCAGATGAAGACATCGCCAAAAGAACTGTGTTTGCAGAAAGTTAGGAGAGGTTAGGAGAGAGCGTGTGAAAGATAGAAGGCGTTGGAAGGAGTTTGTGCCGCCCTATGCTCCACATAGGAGCGTCAAATCTAACTGCATCAATTGTGTTACTTTGTGGTGTTATTTTTCAGCATAATTTGACAAGAAATAAAAAAAAAAAAAAAAAACTGAAATGGAAGCCAACTCATGTTACTTCATAATCACGTCGTGTTCACTTTGTTAAAATTCTACGTTTGGCCTTTTAAATTGGATCATTCAGTCTATTAAGCCAAGTCCAGAAGATAATTTTTAAATGCGGTGAATCTAAAAAATGGCGCTACGATATGCTAGCCATTGACGCCCTTTCCTTTTTAACTTATTTTCAAAATGATCATCCTCGCATTTTATTTGGAGAGTTTGTCCACAAAAACATTGAATTTAAATGGTTTCAAGCCCATCAATAGTTAAGTAGAATAGATAGAAATGGTGTTTCACATTGAAATAAATCGACTGGTTTCTTCACTTTCTTTACAAATAAAAAATAAAAATCTTGGGGGTGCACCGATAGTTAATTTTAAAGTTATTATTTATTAAATAAAATACGTTGAGTATAAAAATAATAATATTTTTTAAAGACAACCTTATAATTCGCAACCGTTTTAACTATTTTTGTTTATAAATATCCAAACCTTATGTTTAAGCAACAATTCAAAATATTAACAATAATAATAATTTGCAGTAATAAAAATAGAGGTACCATAAATTGACTTTATTTTCTGAGATGTAAATTGACTTTATTTTCTGAGATGTAACACAACAAGATGTAGGTTGTGAGAAGTAATTTTATTAATTAATTAATATTATTAATTAATATTATTAATTAAATTAATAAATAAAATATTTAACATCGTATTTTAAAACGATTACCTATTATATTACGAGAGTCTTCGAGCTTTCGGACTATAGCATACTTCGATACAATTTATAAAATGTTAATTTCAAAATTTACAAAATAAACCAAGTTCTTAAGTGTAAAAATAAATTCCTGAATCCTACTAGCATTAAATTATGGTCTTTAAAATAGAGTGCAAGCAGAGAGTATGTTACACCTAAAAATCGTGAAGCATTGCCTGCTCTTAACGATGCGGCATCGTAAATTTAAAATCCTTAAGCGACTTGTGATTAAAATGTCGGTGGAAGTTTCTGATAGCAGACGGTGGTATATCAAGTCGTTGTTTATCTAACATTTCTTTTTTAGAAAGGAGCTGTCCGAGTTGCGATAGTGTTAAGCTTCTTCACAATGAACTTTTAAGAACTGTAATTCATTCATTGAGCGTTTTAGGTCGTCAGCTTTTTTTTGGATCTTATTACAATGGTTAGCCCAACATCGTTTACATCGTTTATCGTTTATTTGTGATCAACAATGAGCTGATAAGAGTAGACGCAACAATTAACGGGGAACGTTTTCAACTAAAACTTTTGCGATTGAACACTACAATGCGTGGATACAGGCCATAAACGGTCTAAGGATACGAATCATAAGTTTTTCATGAAAGTCAAAGGATTTTTTTGATTGGATCGAGACATATTTTTTAAAAGATGTTCGAAAATATCCAGCCATTTGGGGCTAAATAGTTGCACCCATAGCCAATATTTTAATTTTTAACTTTCTTTTCATTTATTTTTTTTTTAACATTCTTTTTATTAATAATGGTTTAAATGGAAGCAAATTGATGTAACTTAATAATTAAGTCGTCTCCACTTTTTTTAAATTCTACATTTGGCCTTCTAAATTGGATATCATTAATTTTATCAAACCGAGTCCAGTAGGTAATTTTTAAAGGCGGTGAATCTAAAAAAAAATAGCGTCACGACATGCTAGCCATTGACGCCCTTTCCTTTTTAACTTATCTTCAAAATGATCATCCGCGCATTTTATTTGGAGAGCTTGCCCACAAAAACAAAAAAAAAAACGAACAATTTTTTTATTACTCTTGGAAAATTAAAGTTTTCAAGGCATTCAATAGTTAAGTAGAATATATAGAAATGGTGTTTCACATTGAAATATCTCGACTGATTTTTTCACTTTCTTTAGAAATAAAAAAATAAAAATTTTGGGAGTGCATCGATAGTAAATTTTCAAAGTTATTGATTATTTATTAAATAAAATATTAAGTTGCTTATAAAAATAATAAAAATTTTTAAAGACAACCTTATAATTCGCAACTATTTCAACTATTTATGTTCATAAATAGCCTAACCTTATGTTGAGCTAACAATTAAAAATATTTACAATAATAATTCGTAATTAAGTAATAATAATTAACAATAATAAAAAATTTAGTTGAGGTACCGTAAATTGACTTTATTTTCTGAGATGTAACACAAAAAGGTGTAGGTTGTGAGAAGAGATTTTATTTGAAATAAAAAAAGTTAATTAAAGCAAATTAATAAATAAATTATTTGTACAACAACAAGGTTTATTAAATTAAAGTTTTTGTACAAGAAGAAGAAAACAATCTAATAAAGCAATTTTAAACTGTGATTGAGTTTATTGCTGTAAAAAGTAATTTAAAAAATTTCCCGCTTGGGTGTATTATAAGAAGCATTTCGATGCCATTTGATGTTCTTGTCGATACTTGGCAGATGGCCATTTTCGTAATCGTTGTAACTCCACTCCAAATCTGTCAATAAATCCACCTTGGTTTACCGCAGTCTGTTCATTATAAAAAACCTTAAAACCTGGGTCTTATCTTCCATACACTTCTATAACTACTTAATTGTACGCAGCAAGTTTGATGTTCTTGTCATACCATGCAGTGGTCTTCCATATTTCATGCATCTGTTCTGTATTACAAAAATATATCTTTCCTTAACAATACTTAAATGTAACCGGAGGTTCGATTCCACCCAGCACCACTTGTGAATTTGCCCAGCAGTGGCATGGCAAGCAACTAGACGCAGTTTACTTACCAAAAATCACCGTATGCCCTGTCTTTGCAAGGGGATTAATTTTTTTAAAATTTTTAACAATACTAAAATGGCTGATTTGTGTACAATCTTATCTTTTAGAATTCGATTCTGTTACTCCAAGTGATTTTGACCTTAATTAACCCTATAACATAACTCACTAAAATTTTATTGCATATTCCAAAATCTTTACGACCAAAGCTTTTTAATGGTTATTGTCCTTAAATTTATTCTTTCCTCCTGTTCGTGATACGTTAAACAAAAGCCATTTATAAATATTTGTATTGAAAGTCAATAATAAAACTGATCTTTTCGCATCTTCCAATAAAAGTCGCCTTTAAATAAAAGCTAATATATTTTTTAATATAATCTAACTAACTTAGACACTCGAAAGGTGCTCTGGTTATGCTTATTTTTCTCGCATAGAAGAAACCCACTTTTAGTTTTTTTTCGGGAGTTTAAATTTTAATGCCATCAAGGATAATACAAAGCTTAGCCAAATTGGATTGTTAACGACTATGGGAGTTTCCAAAATTTCCAAGAATGTCTTCTGCGTTGTATATATAATATAAGCAAAATTTAATTTCAATGAAAATTATATACTTCTGAGATTGCAATAATATAACACCATGATACCTTACATATAAATACATTATTATATTTCAGATTATTTTGATGTGACGGATGGGCATAGGCAAAACTGATCTCTCACAGAATTAATTGAGTGATTTTGCTCATTATACTTGAAAAATGTTTTGTGCCAATATTTTGCTCAGGTCCAGATTTATAACCATTTTATATATATTTATATATCGTACAGAATGTACTCATTAACTCCATTATAATTAATAATATTATTAATTGGATTTTCTTATTTAAGTAGAAAAGAATAAGTTAGGCTATGTGTGAAAAGAGAAATCCAATAAATCGAAGAATCTGGTAAAAAAAATTATAAAATCATGTAGCACATTGCGAATAAGAAAGTATTTAGTTGCTGAAAAAAATATCGTCATATATTTAATGCAATTGTAATTTTTTCTAAACCTTAACATGTTTGATAAGTTTATTTCATTATAAACTAAAATATATATATATATATATAAAATAAATATATATATAATATATATAGACGACTTGTGTAGTAGGCACCGTGATTGCCTGTCTGAAGGATATTTTGACTGTTGTCGTAAAAAGCGACAACAACTTTGTCACTTTAACAATGGCCAAAAGCAACAACTACGCTGGCTGGAATAACTGCCAACAACTTAATACATTTTAGTGTTTTATCTCATAATTAATGGTACTAGCTGCTTGCACTGCTGCGTCCCATAGCTTCTGCAGCTGCTTGCTTGTGCTCCACTTAATGCTGCTGCAGATCCTGATTCTATGTAGAGGAGCAAATTAATTGCGCTTTGCGCGACACGATAAACGCCCAGCATTGGTTGGCTTTGCAGTCATGCACTCTCTTTCTCTCTCCTTCTCCATCCCACTCTCTCTCTCTCTCGCTCTCCCTCTCTAGGCAGGCAGTTACAAATTAACTGAGTCGTAACGGACAACAACAATGAAATAATATACCAACAAGCTGGAGGAGATGCCGGAATCCGAAGAGTTTGTGCAGGCAACGCTTTGCCACAAAATTAATTAAAAGTAAATCCAGTAAAAACTATTAAAGTTAAATTTGGCATGAACTCGACCACAAATCAATCTGGCACACACTGTAAGCGCTTTATATGCGAAGGACAGCAGCTGGCACGCCCCCTCCGCCCTCCTGCTGACAGTTTTTTGCCCAATGTTGCCACAATATTTTATTTTATTTTTTTATTTAGTTTTACTCTTGTTATGGTTATTGTGCTTTGTTGTTTGGTCACATCGTAAAAAGCGTCACATGCGCGGCTTGGGTTGTGGCTCTGCCTGCCTCTAGCTGTTGGTATTGGAGTAGCTTCTGGTTACATATATGGTCATAACTCTGTTCAGTGTTTGGGGCTTATGGTGTTGGCTATGGGGCTATGTGGATATGACCGTGGCTGTAGTTGACATGGTGCATGTTAAGCTGTTGAAACAAAAACCAGCAAATATTCACAAAATGCCAAATGGTTTTAAATATGCCTTACAGAAGTTACTTTAAAGCGGCAAAGTAAAAGTAAGTGCCAAGTTAAACTTGGTGCACCGAATCTGAGGTACTCTTTGTAAAAGACAACGCTGTTAATATTAACAGATTTGCACTCAAATAGCGCATAGCAAATAAAAAATAATAATAATTTTATGCTTTTGTATAATTAAACTTGTCCCATAGCAGCATTACAAACTTATATTCTTTAAAGGCATTAAGTGTACAGAGAATTGCACAATACATGCCTTTTCAATCAAATGTGATTGAAAAAAAAATAAAAAAAAAAAAATTTCGCAAAGTTTTTGGCATAGAATTAATTTTGTTTCACGGCTTAAGCTCTCTGCCTATACGAACTTTAGGAGTGCGTGTGAGTAGGGGACAACAAAAGGAGATTAGAAATTCCATGTATCTTTAGAATTTTTAATCTCTTGCTGTTTGTATGCCTTTTTATTGATTTTCCCTACAACATTTCCACACTTACGCTTTTCGCACAAAAAAAAAACAATCAACTTTTTCTTTAGAGCGACGCCATTTTGTCTTGCTCCTGGCTGGCTCCCTAGCCATTTTGTGCACGTTTTGCAGCTGCTGTGTCGGCCAAATCAATAGACAATTTACTCTAGCTGCAATATATATATAAAGGGTGTTTTTTTTTAGAGCTATAGAATTTTAAATTGCCATAAATCGGAGATGGTTTTATTTATCCGAAAGATAATCTAGCTAATAATCACTGCTGGCTCGGATTTTTCCAACATTTGTGGCCGTATATCGGCAATAACACGGCGAACGTTGTCTTTCAAATGGTGAAGCGTTTGTGGCTTATCCATATAGACCAATGACTTTACATAGCCTCACTAAAAGTAGTCTGGTGGTGTTAAATCACAAGATCTTGGAGGCCAGTTCACATGTCCAAAGCGTTAACTAAGGCGGTCACTAAAAGTATCTTTAAATAAATCGATTGTGGCACGAGCTGTATGATATCTTGCGCCGTCTTGTTGTAACCACAACTGCTGGACATCATGGTTGTTCAATTTAGGAATGAAAGAGTTAGTAATCACGACTCTAAAGCTCTATTGACTTAAACATTGTGGCCATCATCCTTATTTGAAGGAGTAACTGACTAATGATTCCACCAGCACATAAAACGCACCAAACAGTCAGTTTTTCTGAATGCGACGCTGTTTCGACATACACTTGAGGATTAGCTGCACTCCAAAGACCGCAGTTTTGTGTGTTGGCGTGGCCATTCAACTAGAAGTGCGAATCTAATACGAATCTACGCCTTGGTTGTTGATTGATTAACTTCAATTCTTGCACTTCGCAAAATCTTCTATAAAGTGGAAAGTCGAGCTCCAATTGCTGTGCTCGTTGGCGAATGGACTCTTTCGGGTCTTCCTTACGCTCTACAGCAGCAATAGCTTCTGTTAGTTATCAGTAACAGAAAACGTGTTGCGAAAACGATCCATGGTTGAGCGAATTAACTGCTCTGATGGACGATTTTGTCGAAGATAAACCATGAGTTTCGAAATAAAATTGCACCATTTACAAGCGTTGCCCAGGCGTGAGTCTATTCAGGATAAATTTCCAAACCAAACTGAGAATAAATATCACTTGACAGCTGTTTAATTGGTAAAAAAACACCCTTTATATAGCGTACTGTGTATATCAAACGCATACGTCTATTGGTGCGGAGGAATACAACAAAAAATATCAAATAATGATTTATATGTTATAATGGCAATTTCACAAGTCATTCATTTGCCAATCATGGCGCTGATTTAATTGAGCTGCATTAAGTGCACTGTCACTCTACACAAGTGCAGTTTCCATTGTCTGTACATCTCATATGAGCTGCAACGCGTTTGTGTATATGCAATTTATTTTCTTTTTTTTTTTAATAAAACTCTGACACGCGAAAGATATATAATCCAGACACGTTCAGTGAGTTATATGAACTCATTTTTCATAAAATTCATATAGTAGCTGTCGTTTAAATATTTTTTATCCCTATCAGCTGCATTCAAAAGTTGCATGCACCCAAAAATTGAAAAGCAATCGAAAATTTTTGCATTTTTGTCAGCATTTTTAATTGAATTTTATCTTTTATTATTATAGTATAGCAAATATATTGTTTGTTGCAGCTGACAGTGGCCAATACAAATGCATATTACAATACAATCAGTAAAAAAAATTTGCATTTTTAACAAAAATTTCTAGAAATTTGTGCATGAATTTTTTGGGCGGTTGTCATAAATTTTGTATGTGCTGCAAATGTTGTGTTTATAATTAAGTTAAACTTATTTGTTATTTGTTTGAAATTTGTTATAAGTTTAAATAAATATCGTGCAATACGCCATAAAAGAGAACAAAATAATATTATTAATAGGCGCTATAGCTGAAAATAAATGATTTGTTTTTTTTATATTGTTTTGGAGCGTCTAGTCTTTGGCTTATTTTAATTTAGTTTGCATTTTGTTTAACATTGAAGTTTTAGCAACAAATTGAGTGTTCATTAGGCGGCATAATATATAAGAAAAAGTTCTGAAACAAAGCAATGCATTGTCGGAAATATCAATCAAATTTTTGACACATACTACAAGGTAATACAGTTTGAAGTATCAATTATTAGGGCTTGAATGGAAGTAAGCCGGGAATTATGCGCAGAGTTTATGCCTCACATAAATAAGTATGATTCTTAGTGGAACCGGAGTTTGGCCGTCAGTCATGGTCATGGATGCGTTATTCAACCAATATACGCGTGTGTTTCGCAAAAGTAAACAGGCTCTGGGGTTGTTTCGAGATGCCTCTGCAAGCGAGTCAAATGTTGGTCTCCCTAGAAATTGGCAAGTTGGCAAACCAACTTAATGCCACCTTCTGTGGGAAGCGATTGCAGCGCTCGCTTGACACTTCATAATTCAAAAAATTTGTAGTTTTTAAAAAAATTGCTGTTTTATGAAATTAATTTATTTTTTAATTCGTTCATGATCCCAGCTCAGTTATACTAGTACTGAGTTATCAGCAATCCCTTGAAACTTATTAGCATCTTGAATCTATTACGACGATTTATTAATATTTCATATCCAACAAACAACAATGACTATCTCTTATTAAAACTTTAAGTACATTGAGGATGCTTTGATTTACTGCTTAAATCTACTAAACATATCAAACCAAAACTTAAGCTAGGGTATACTGAATTCGTTCATACACATTTTCGTCATAATTTTTGCACAAAAAAAAATATGTCACAGAATGAAGCAAAAGCAATAAATGCGTAAGAGATTGTTTATGAAAAGGGAGTGAGACTAAAGTTAAAGCGTTTGCAATAATATCAAACGGTTATTTAGTAAAGCCACGATGCGTATCACGCATACGCCATGTTAGCCACGCAGCCATGCCACACAAGACCAGCACCATATTACTTATGTATATTGCCATATAAGCCGTCACTTGTAGCCAAGTACAACCAATTTAAGTGCCTGTCGTATGGCTAAAACCGAGAGCTAAGTATGAGCAACGGGAAATAGCAAACCAAGCGTATAAGAAAAGCATTTGTATTAGTTTTACGCGCATTAGAGTCTCATTGCCTGGCATCGTGGGGCAACCATAACCAACAGGCTGCCACCAAGCATAGAGAAGCTGCCACAGGAAGCACAGGCAGTAGCATAAAATAAAGTAATAAAAATCGTAGCTTTTGGTTAGACGCACTTCTTAATAGAAGGACCATCGTTGGGCTATAGTATCTATGAGTAGCAGACATGTATATTATACCATATATATAGATTGTTTACTTTGGAGTGCTAGTTTTTGTGTGTGTGGGTGGGTGTGTGGCTGCATGAGCTGGCTTTCCAAGCGACTACGTGACATTTTAAATAAAAAAAAGGGATAAAGTGACTAAAAATAAAGTATAAAAGAAATGAAATAATAAAATATTTGGTAACTTTTTGTCGCCTTGGCACTGCCAAACGATAATTGCCCTTGCCATTTTAAACGAGCGTTTAAAACTGTTGTCAAATTACACCCACATACATGCACACTCACACACACACTCATGGCTACACAGAAAAAAACAAAAGTCTACGTTTCGTGGCTGTTATCGTTATGGTTGTCATGGCTATATGGGAATTTATTTTTTATTTTGCCTTTTTTTATGTGTTGGCTTCCACTGTTGTATGTTGTTGCTCTGTTTGTTTGCTGTTTTCATATATAGCTTCTAGCCAGTTCAAGCCATGTGGGTTCCTCACGTGCTTGGAATAGCAACAAAAACAAAAGCAACAACAACAGCAACTCAGTAACAACGATAAAAAGAACATCAACAATAATCGGAGTGTTGTCTGCATGTGTTTTGATTTATGTTGGGTTCACAACAAAGTTGCTTAAATTTCGCATCCCCGAAATATTTAATGCCAGATAATTCCATTGAGTACATAAGACATAGAAAAAAGACTTGAGTAGAATTGTCAATATGTTGGGTGTCTGTGAAATTTTAATTTTCAGGGTAAGAGACATAAGAAGCATAAGATTAAGATTAAGGTTGTAAATTCGACTCAATATGATAGAAATGCTTCCTACGACAGGCAGAGTTTATTCTAGGTGCTAGATTTTTTTCGGGACACGAGCTGAATATACTTTTGTATGCTATTAATACAACAATACAACTAAGTTGAACTTGTGTTTCTTATAATTTGAAAATATGTCCACGCTATACCCATGCCATGATGTGCTCTTTACTGAGACTTACACTCCAAACTAATCGCTCAGCTTTTCAATGACACTACAAATATTATATAAGACTAAATTGATTTTATTTCACTGACCTAAGCAGAACTTGTTGATTGGTTCAAATAAAAATTCTTTTTCAAATCAAATAGACTTTTCCGTACCATTAGAACATGATGATTGAGTTAATTAGAAAACTTGCCTTTTTTATGTCCTCAACCGATCTTGCAACTTCAAAACGCTCTTTTGCAATGTTTTTCGTCATTTGTATAATAGGAAGAGTTTCTTTGAAATGCATTGTTAATGCAATTTACCATGTTCTCAAAAAGTTAACTCAAAGCATTTAGGCACACTATATAACTCTGTTTCAGATCATTAAGAGAAACAGTATCTTTTGAAAAGTGTTTCGCCAAGTGCAAAACATTTTTATTTATTTTTTTTAATAGTTTTGTAAGCGTATCAATAAATTCAATTCTTTAAATTCTGGAAAATTCTTAACGAATCGCGAACAAAACGACCAGCCCTGACCGCTGGCTTGGTCGGTTACCTTATTTTAATTTACAAGTAAAACGAAACCAAAAATAAAACGTATTATTTGCTTTTATTGAGTATCTTGGGTTATTTCAGAAACGTCAGCAAACCGAAACTACGAGTACTCGTACTTACATTTTCATAAGGCACTACTAACCTTTTATATTACTCATCGATTCAAAAGATCACAAAAAAAGGTCCTACATAGTTGAACTGCTGAACTTGCAAAAAAGCGGATAGGCAATGTACTTGAAAGCTTCAAATGATCTGCGATTTAGCCCCATAAAACAGACAAATTAATATTAAACAAGATTTGACTGAATACAAGACAGTTTTGTTTCTCAAGTTGGATAGTATCGATAGTACGATTTTAGAGATACAGCTTTTTAAACTCTCCACAAAAGGATAAGAAAATGGCCTTTTCTGTAAACCATAGAATTATTTCAATTCTATGCTTACAGCCAAAGAAAAATCTTAAAAATTATTATAACTTTAATCCATCTTAGCAAATACGAGCTTTCTGAATATTTTCTAGTTTGTAGATAATCATCAACTCTTGCACAGCACTAAAACAAATTGTCATGAATATTGCATGAATATATTCTTATATATTTATTTATTTATTTATTCTATTACAATTGGCTTATCTGAAGTCCCCTAGTGCTAAAGCAAAAAAAAAATATATTTTTAAATCATAAAGTAATTTTAGCAAGATTAATTCAATCTTCTCAAACTACTTTTGATTCACTAAAAGTATCTAACGCAATAGTAATAAGTATTTGTGACAACTTCTTAAGCTCTATATGTATTCTGGCATCGGAACTCTTAAAATTTTTTTCTTCACTCTCTCAAGTACCATAAAAATTGGGAGAAAAAAATCTGTTCTAACCATACCGACAATACGAAGTCTTAAACTCAAAATAAGAAAAAAAAAACACTGATACTAACTCAAAAACCAACCACTTTTAATCATGAAAAATGTGCTAAAAACAGAAAATATATAAGAAAAGTATTTAAAACAGGATTGACATTCTACATCTTAGAGTTTTCAGTTTAAAATAAATTTAACTTATTAAGTTTTCAGCTGTATTGAAAAAACACACAAAATTTCGAAAAAACAATTGAATTTTGGTGAATTTTCTTTCAAATATGCTATCGACAATATTATCGTTAAACTACTCGAATATACTCTCGCCATAAAATTACCCCTATCTCCACCCAACTTTGGTTGAACGCATTTTCCAAAAACTTTACTCGACCAATTTTATTTCTTGCTGTGTACCGCCCGCCTTATGCTTTAAAACAAAAAAAATTTATGTTTCAGTCTAACTTATTGCAGAAAAGCCACTAAATCCAGCTCACCGAACGCCATAAAACTTTCTCATCCGCAAAGATACAACGACGCCAACAACATTAAGCCCTGTCATTGAAACAAATGCAGCACGAAATGCACCCAAAACCCCAATCAAAGCAAAATTACCTAACGACGAGCGTCATCAAGTGGCAGTGGCCACGACAACTTCCAACTACTTGTGCTGATCTCGGACAGCTTAAAGTTTTTACGGTCGTATTGAGAGCATCATAAAATGCCAAACTGCTGCCGTATCATGTTAGATCTGTTGTGGGAGTTCAAGGTAGCGGTAGCGCGAGCAAAGAAGCGGGAATGAGACAGCTCTCGAATCAAGTCAACTTTCAACAAGTTTTACTTGATTTAAACCCATTAAAAGTCACTTTTTTAACACTTTTTACGCCAAGCTACTCTACCTTGTGATGTATTTCACTTTACTTGTATCTAGCGGCTAAGACAAAGGTGGGGCGGGGACTTAGGGGGTACTGACTAAGGACTTACTTACTCACTCATTCACTTACCTTTCAGCAAAAGCGCATGACGAGCTTGAACAGAGGGCATACTTCAAGTATATATACTCCAAAGCGGCGATATATATATATATATATATATATATATATATATATATATATATATACGAGTGCACACATATATATATATATGCATCTATTTCTGAATGTATCTCCGGATTGCGTGGGGTATTCTGCCTGACAGCGGGTGTACTTGGGTGTACTTATAAAAATGAATGCAAGCACAAAATCGTTAGCTGGATGGGATTGAATATTACAAGTTTGTAGTGTACTCGATTGTTAACAGCAAGACATAGACAATGGCAATCAAATGAATTGTGAATGATAATGCGCTGCAGTCTTCGTGCCTGTAAGAGAAGAGAGTAAAAATGAAATACCAACTAAACGAGATAAATTAATCTGCTAATTATAAGGTACTTCTATACAATAAGAGGTCTATACATGGATTACACTCATATGTATGCTAAGCTTTTATGCTTGGCATGATTTAAAGTCTTAATTAATTGAAGAAGCTTAAGCCAATAGCTCATTTCTGTCACTTTGTAGACAATCATTTGAATACAAAGCGAAACGTGCGGGTCTTTATGCCAATTACGCCAACAACATACGGACTTAAGCAGATAGAGTGTCTTGCAAGTAGACACGCAAAAGCTTTATTCCCAAGAAAACGCAATGCGGCAATCATGTAAATTACAGGCATCATCAACAGCATGCGACATTAGATAGAATGATAGAGTGCTAGTCTCTGTGGTGGGGAGTGAGGATGCGGCGAATAGGTTAGATACGTGAAGGAGCTAAGTGGAATATTCGAATGGAAGGAATGGAAACAGAGATAAAGTAAAGGTTAGAGAATGACAGCTTATGGTCTTTGAGTAAAATTCATGCAACAATGACTAGCACTAGGGACACTAAAGCCAATGTGGCAACGAGAGATGTACGAAGGACAACGAAGAGATTATGCTCTTTAAGAAGGGAAAATATAATATATCGAAAGACTTTAACTTGTGCATAATTGCTTATGCTTATTATGTTTTCAATTCTGCATTATTTTGTTTCGTTTTTTGCTGACATTTAAAAAAAAAAATACTACACTTATGTCGATAAAAGCGGAAATTTAAGTGATAAACGAATTGGTACTCCAGTCTGAGTCCCAATACAGTGGCAAGCAATAGGCCAGAAATGACTCTAGCATGAGTATAGCTCTATGCAATGATAAGAGCGCAAGGAACTGCATACAAGACTGGATTGTATCTACTAATAAAACCTACACAACCTGCACAACAAAATATTCAGGTGAAAACTGCTACGATTTTATATTTCCTTTAAAAGGCCAATTGTCACATATGGAGCAGAAGTTTGGACCATAACAGCGCAGACATAGAGACCCTAGGAATCTTTGAAAGAAAAATACTGCGAACAACGTTGGGGCCAAAAATAATTGATCGCGTTGACTACATTCAAGGCGACAATGAAGAATTGAGTTGAGCTTAAATCAATCAGATTTCAAATTAAATCAGATTTAGTAAACCTCAGAAGCTAAGCTGGATAGGTCATGTCCTACGGATGGACCAGAACAGAGTACAGAAGTTTGTGCTGGCATACACACCAGTCTCTACAAGAAACAGATATCGACCAAGAAAGCGCCTGATTGAAAATATTGACGATGACATGCTGAAGATGGAAGTAAAGAGCTGGCGCGCTCTTGCTAACAATAGACACGAATGCAGAAGAATTGTTGAATTACTGAAGAATTGTTGAAAAAGACAAAACCCATGCCGGGTTGTAGAGCTGAATGATGAATAGGTATAACATTTGATGTAGTCAAAAGGAATATCAGCACATAATATCTTTAACTACTCACAGAACAATTTTGCATAGAACTACGACCTCGGATAACAGCGAGAACAAGGAGAAACATAAGCATTTTCTGTAAAGTCGGGATTTAAACCAAATGGTAGTATCTTTATTTAACAAAGATTTATTTAGGCAAACAGCGTCCTTTTGTTAACTTAGAAAGAGTTAAGTAAATACACCAGCGCTGCTGCCGAAAAGCGTACAACAGACCTTTGGTCTTAGCAGTTATGTTACAAGTCCCTCGATTTGTAGCTCAAAGAATTAAACTTTTAGATGTGTTTTCGAAAAGCTCAAAGTAAACACGGAAAAATTACAATGTTTCAATAAGATATGGCGATATTATTTCTGAACCTCGTCTTTTGCATTTGATATTTCATAACGTCTAAAATGATTGACTTTATGTTGATCTATATTTTGGATTCGTTGAATACAGCAAGCGAAAGCCTCAAACTTTTAAAACTTAAATTTTGTCATTCATGTTGTGGCGCCTACATGCCTGATATTCCCAAGTCTGTGTACTACTAACATTACAACGTAAGGTTGTCATCATTATTAACTCGATTTTGTGCAAAACCAATAGCATACGACGCTATACAATATGCCAAACCAATACCAGTTCCATTAGCTGTTGCTTTCGCAGCAGCAGCTGATGCGGTGGAAATAATTGTCTTGACATAGATAATCTTGTTAGCCTCATTCGAGGCCACATCTCACGGCTAGCGGTGGCATCAGACGTCACATCTTTTTTTTCTGTGTCAATTTATTTGCGTAATTTATGCCTCACATTTAATGTCCAATACTATGAACTGACATTATGTTCCTGCCAACTAGGTAACTGACATACAACTGTTGCCTGGCTCTGAATGGCTGGCTGGTCTATGTTAAGCTCTTTGCGACTGTTTAAAATTCAAATCAAATTTCCTCATAAATTCGCCAAAATATTTCACCTTAAAAAGCTAAGCCTGGAATTATTTTATTTTTTGTATTTTTAACGTCGCTGCTGTTTACAATGACAAGGGGCGACCCTTGCTGCTGGTTTGGGTTGGACAGACCCAGGCAGTCTGCTGTAATGCTTGCCTTGCCTGCTTTGGTCCTGTCACTTGGCATGGTCTTTACGAATTTTGATTTCTTGTCACAATTTGTTGACATTTGTTATTTTTTTATGGAGTTTTTTTTTAGTTGTTGCTGTTGCTATTTTATATGTACGGTTGTTTTTTTTTCTTTTTTTTTGTGGCCACAGCCAATTAAGGCAACAAGCAGTGCACTGCAGGTAATGAAAAACAATTTTTTGTCACGTTCAGCAGCAAACAGCAGTATAGCAGACGGCATATGAAGCGTATACTTATTATTGATTTTAGTTAACAAGCGTCGCAGTCTACCGCCTTTTAGTCCCGCTGTCAACTTTTTCGTTAGTTCTTTCCCTTTACCCTAACATGCATTTCCGGTTGCGACAAGTGCGCTTCCGTTTCTCAAGAGCCTTAAGCTGCCACTGCCGCACTGCACTTTCGCCTAATTGCACTAGCATAATGGCAGTTGCTTCAACCAAAAGTGCAGCGTCAAGTGGCACAGCTCCTGCAACTGGCAAGAGCAACGGCAAAGGCAGCAATTTCCGCACTTATTGTGAAGCAGGCAGTCTGTAAGTCCAAACGTTCAGTTTGTCCAACAATCTGTCAGTCAGTTCAGCCAGCAGTCACTCAAAACTTTGACAACCCTTCGCATACCACCCACAATTTGAACTTTAAACTGTACAGCAGCTTAATTTAATTTATGTACTCTGGCATATAAGGGCAAAGTAACAATTACCAGCTTGTGTTTTTTTAAGCAAAGGGTGTTTTTGTTGAGGGAAATCATTATGATAGAGCATCGAAATACATCGTAGCATTTAGGTAAACTTGGTTTGATTTGCACTGTACGACAAAAGTTGATATATAACACTCTATTTCGTCTAGTTTGCCATACCATGTAAAAAATGCCAATATAAAACTGCTAAAAAAACACCCTCTACAATGCGTATGTGTTTATTTGCCAGAGTTTGTTGATTTTACATCAGCTACCAAATTTTCTAAAGTGTCTTAAGTTTTTACAGCTCTTTGCCTTCTTAATAGCAAGGACAAACAATTGTCGGCTCTGGATCTTTGTCTTTCCGTCTGGCCCCGCACCCTTTGCTCATTACACTCGCAACAAACTGTAATAATACACTTGAAGTCAGTTTATGCGAATAAAATTTCTCTATAACAACAAGGATATTGTTCACTCACTTAGTTTGTCTTTGCTAACAAAATTTGAAATTTTATTGTAAGTGTTATTTTATGCGAAACGAATATAAAACGAGAATAAATGAGCGTAGAATTATGCATTTTGTTTGTACTAGTAATATTAAGTAACCAGTAAATAATCTGCATATTGTGCGTAAGTCCTTTATATCGAATTATGCTCATTTATATGATGTTGTAGACTGCTATTTTATTACTTAGGACCATACGGAAGTGATTTAATTAATTGTTAAAGCAGAAATATTTGTTTGTAAAGTCTAATATTACTTTAATGAAATGTAAAAGATAACTAGAAATATTTCTAAAGGGGAAAATGAATGAAATTTGATTAAAAGGCAATGTGTGAGGAAGCGTATCCAATTAGAAATCTGTCTAGACGAAAAATATTTGTTAATTGTGTAATAGATATATTAAATAGCAACTTTTGCATATTATTTATATTAACTAAAAATAATTTTTTTTTCGTAAAACAAGACAAATATCAAAATGTATGAATTTCATGTTCGGAACAAAAATTGACATGATAATTTCACAATTGAGAACCATAGTTTATCAAATTAAGAAAAATTTTTTATCAAATTGAGAATAATTTTTTTCAAATTAAATGCTTGGATTTTAATTGGTTTTAGTTTCAAAAAATTTCAAAAAGCAAGTTTCTTGTACTGGTCCAATTATGCTTGTTTAGCATTTAACAAAAAACCTAAATCGCTTATAATACCAAGAACTTCTTTAAGATGCTTAGACCCATGAGGGCCCTCAACAGATATCGGTAGTTTGGCACAGTGTATGGAAGGTAAACAAATTATCAGAAAAATTATCCATTTGAAGTTTTTAAAGCTAAGACAACACAACTACCCAATTATGTTGCTTAATATGTCACGGCACTTACATGATAGCTACCATAGGAATATTTTAGAGAATTGCGGTAAAGTTAAAAATACTCAAGTTTTGGATTGGGTTTTTAAAATTAATAATCTCGCTGAATTAGATAAATCATTTATAAAAAGGAAGGGATGCAGTGATTGTAACATAAAGTTATTAGATTGTTTGAAGGAGGAAATCGTCAAAAAACGGAAGCATTTGAAAAAAAGACAGTTTCACCAAGACAAAGCACCGTGTCACAAGTCAGTGAAAACGATAGCAAAAATCATTGAATTGGGTAACGAATTGCTTCCACGGTATTCTCCAGATCTGCCGCCCAGCCACTATTTGCTATTCTCAGATCTGAAAAGAATGCTCGCTGGAAAGATATTTTCGTTGAATGAAGAGGTGGTCTATTTTAAAGCAAAGAAAAAATCCTACTACAAAAATGATATCGAAAAGTTGGAGGATCACTATACTCAGTGTATTACCCTTGATGGGAACTATGTAGAATAAAAAAAACGAATTTTTTCCAAAAAAATATTTTTTACTCTGGTAGGGCGGGTACTTTTTAATTGACCGGTTAGTTGAGTCTATATATAGGCTCGTATAGCCGCCATCTGTCAATAGATGGATTTTGGTGGAATATTTATTTATTTTGCTCTTCTCTCCTTCAAAAGATGCCAAAGCTGTGTTTTTACTTCAAAATGTTTATAGTTTTGTATCAATAAACTGTTTAAGTGAAATGTGATGCTGCACGATGCTTTGAAGTCGGTTTGTATTAACAACTTCAACGTTTGAAGAACTAATTTTATCATCTATAGAATATTTTATAGAATCTTTTTTTTTCAATTTTTTAGTTATAACTTAATGCTAATAGTCAGCAATATACACAATTTTTCGTTAAAAATAAAAAATAAAAATAAACTGAAAAATGTTTTTGTTTCTATGTAAAGCTAAAATCACGCAAATGCACCTGAGCTTCTGTAACTGCTTTTGTTTTTTTTTTTTTAACAATTATAAAAATATAAAATTAACTTGGCTTTTTGGACTATAAATACCATGTAGAAATAGCTGGAATGCTACTAAAATCAACTTTGTGACAATTACTTAAAAAAACTTAGTTTAGTCTCAAAAATATGTTTACAACATTTTTAGTATCAATGACGCAATATGTTGGTAGAATTTTCAGCAATTATTATTTTAGCTTACTTAACCTAATAATTATATTTATTTGACAAGCTCTTCATATTTTGAATTTATCTATAATATTTCTTTTCATAAATTAAATGTATGAATTCATGATATTTATTACAACAAAAGTTTTATAATTAACAATGATTAATTATATTCCATGCCAAAAACTTTTGTGATGCAAAATAATAATTTGAAGTGCCTTTTTTTGGCATATTTATTGTTGCTTTTATTGCTAAAATTATTTTTGAATACATGGTATATAGGGATATAGATACGAGGTATATATAGTAGTCTCTGTGGCGTTGGCGTCACCAACTCGGCCAAGTTTTTTGGATTGCTGCATTACTTTTAGCCATTGCTTTTTTTTTGCCTTTGCCCTTAAATGTTATTGTTGTTGTTGGTGTTTTGGCGACGTGGCGTCACGTTGTCGCTGCTGCAGCTGCAGGCAGAGTTTAAAAAGGTTTTTCCAAGGCAGTTGCAAAACTGTCGGCAATTTGGGCAGTCAGCCGGCGCACCTACACAGTCAGCAAAAATAGTTGCCTGTGTGTGTGTGTGGTGAAGTGTGTCAGAAAACGTGGCGTATGCTTGTTTTTTATATTTTTTCGCTTGCTCACTATTTCTATCTTTATGAGGGGGCTTGCTTGCTTCTTTTTTTTTTGCCATTTTGGTTTTGGCATTTTTTGGCAGACACAGCAGCTACAGTTGCCGCTTGCTATTTGCAGACAATCAATGTAGGCAGACAGCAGTTACCATATAACTAGGTGCACATGCACAAGTAACACTGTGTATGTGTCTATGTCTATGGCTATGTATGTATAGCTTTGGCAGTACCAAACTGGCATCTGCCAACTGGCCATAAAGATAGCGCTCCATAACTTTAAAGTTCGAAAACTAATTATGCCTATGGCTGGCTGGCTGGCTGGCTGCTTGGTTTGTATGGCTCTGCTGAGGCCGCTGCCATTTTACTGCGTATCATAAATTTGTGAAACTCGATTTTTATGCTAGCCACCCACCAACTACCACCACGCTACACACACTGGCACTTTGCAGCTAATTTGTTTTTGCATTGGGCTGCATTTTATGGCTAATGGGTTTTGAACAACAATTACTCGTACTCGGCAGCAATAAGTAGAGACTTGGCCGTAAAAAAGCAGCACAAGTTTACGGTCTAAAGTTGGCGTTGTTGCAATATTATTTGCGTTTATACTTAAGCACTGCATTAGATCTAGCTAGATACCATAAATGTCTAGCATGCCTTAGATATCCTTGACAATAAGCGCAATTGACGAGTGCCATGTCGAAAATAATGATTAACGAGCAATAGCAGCAGGCAAATAAAAATAAAAATACAAATATAATGCACATAGCTATACACGCAGGCACTTACATTGAGAGACAAACATTTTATATTAGAGGCACATTAAATGGCATATTGAGTCAAAGTAAAAGCATCAAGGCAGGAAGACGGACAGATGGACAGATGAACGGCCATTTTAGGCCATCAGGAACAGTAAAGCACAGACTCAAGAGCTCGAGACTCTGGAGTCAGTCTGAGCAGCAGCATCATCAATGATTTAAATTAATCGTCGTAACACACGCAAATCTCGCACATGACAACCGCCATATAGAGACTGACTGCGTAGTCAACCAACCAAAGCAACCTTAGGGCGGACCGACACACCCATCGACAAAAAAATTTAACAAAAGCACATCGTTGACTGGGCTGATCTGGGTGAAGTTTATGTCGTACCGTGTGGGGCAAGGGGGCTGGACGTTTCGGTGTGTTTGATGGTTTTTATGCTGTTGGCAACGGATATGAAGTCGAAATCACCATATCATCCAAATTACAAGAGCAAACATAAAATGGCTAAGCCAAATGACTAGGCGAAGCACACAAATACATATATATTTATACATAGATATATGCTTACATCCGTTTGTAGAGCATACACTGAGTTTATGCGGGAGGGCTGCAGTCCACTTATTTAAGCGGCTCGATATAGATTTGCCATTAGAATAGATTCAAACTTTGTCTTTTACTTGACTACAAACCAGCAGATTTTAGAACTTTTGCCAATTGTCTAACGTATAAACCGTACAAATGCTGTACGCACTTGATATTTGGTTGTCAGGGGCGTCGAGTCAACTTAAAAAGCAAACTGAAGCCAAATTAAAACGAGATGTTACGACGACAACAACAAAAACAACATGAAAACCAAATACGATTTCTTTTGTATTGACGCATGTCAAAGCCAAAAACAAATCTTGGCAGACAAGTAGGCAATTCTGGCTAAGAATGAGCACTACTGCCTGCTGTCTGTTGCTGAGCTATTTTGACAGATTAACTCACGCGTATGGCGACATGCACGCACACAGCCATGCAGCATCATCCAAACAAGCCAACCACCCACACCACATCCATACCCTGAAACAAGCCAACTGTCTGTCAATTGTTGTGCAGCGCAAGCTATTTGGGATCTATGCCCACCTCGACTGGGTGAAAACTTTGACAAACAAGTCAGCAGAGAGTAATGG
This sequence comes from Chymomyza procnemis, assembly GCA_035046065.1. NCBI lineage: Eukaryota > Metazoa > Arthropoda > Insecta > Diptera > Drosophilidae > Chymomyza > Chymomyza procnemis. The sequence continues at coordinate 24,270,295 of JAWNOJ010000013.1, read as the reverse complement.
CACTGTCCTGAGTGTATGGATGCTGGTAGTTAAAGTCGGTAGCTTGTTGTAAGCTCGACGAGCTGAAATCGCGCATAAAAATCCAATGGCAAACATAAAGCATAAAAAAAAGGACAGTCAAATGGCTAAAACTGGCTTTATACTTTGCTGTTTGTTTTTGCCTTCACTGCATGTGTTAAATTTAAGTTTTGATTTACGACTTCAACTTTGTAGGCTGTTACAATGACAAACACACACAGTCACTCACACCCACTCAAACACACACACTCACTCACTGGTTTGAGTGATAAATTGCGCTGTCAGAAGTTGCTGTTTTCCAGCCTAGCAACTTTTTTTATTCTTTCCTCTCCCAACTAGTATTTCTCTACGTTACAGCGGCCTCCCCCCATATTATACGCACATTTTGCTATAAGGTTATTGCTGATATATATCGTAGAGTAGCATTGGTTGCAATATTTTGTACCCATTCTGCGCCTTTAACTGAACCGAAAACCTAGTAACTGGGTTATATGTTGTTAGCATTTAATGGCTGTTGACAGTTGTGTCAAGCTGGGCCACCAGCTTCACTCCTTGTCATTGTGCCAGTCGTCTGCATTGTTTCAAGACTTTAACACCCAACTCAAGTCTTGCCCTTTCTTTTATGGCCAACACTTTTAACAAGCACTTGTTCTCTAAAGTTATGTGCTCATTTCATTGTTAAGAATCCAGTTGAGCGAGCTCAAGTGCGCTTATAAATTTTTAATAACATTTTCAGTGCCAGAACTTTGATTTGTAAGCTGCATATGGGGCGTATGCGTGATTTGTAATAGACGACTTTAACTAGGGTTATTTTGAAATATGATTTAATCATCTGTGTTTATAATTTGAAATAATAATAATTTAGCACAGATATTTTTAATTATCAAGCTTATTGCTTTAATTGTTTTTAAATATTGCGCTTAAACTATACAACTATGTTGGAAAAGATTCCTGTTGACATATAAATTAATTGTAAAAATTGCAATAAAATTACAACACAAATAGCAGGCATCAATTTGAATTGTGAAAACAAAAATAATTTTTTATGTTTTATATAAACAAATGAGGCAAATTTCACATCTATATAAATTTGGTGCACATTTGCAAAATACTTATGGTTCAACACATTGTTATTAATAATTAAACTTTTATTTATTTTTGCATAACGTATTTTTATGTTTATAGTTTTTTACGCATTTATTAACTTTATGTTTCGACAGGAATTTGTATATTTTTATAGCTGAAGGTATTTATGTGTTTCAATGCAAGCATTGATGCTTAAATTTTTTTCAATTAAAAATATTTCCATTTTATGCAATAAATAATGAAAATAATCAAAGTATATATTATTGATCAGTGTTTTTTCAGATCCATTAAATGCTACAAGCAAAATATGTAGCATTATAGAAGAAGTGTGTAAAAATTAAGTATATTGGTATAAAAAAGGTTTAAATAAACATACAATCAAATAAATTAAATGTAAGACATGAAGACCCCCAATAATGGAAATGGTTTTATTGAAATTTAAATTAAACCAAATAAATTCTTTAAATTGTTCTGAATTAAGTAACATTAAAATAAAAGAATTAAAGTAAAGAATGTTCTTTTGCTTTCTTATATAATATTAATTCAAAATAACTCGTGGACCCTAACTTATGTTTTTTTTTTGATAATTTACCTTACTGGAAAGATAGATATAAACTAATGTCTTTTTGAAGTTGTTGCTTATAAAATAAACAAGATTAATAATAAAAATGACATTATATATAAATGGTGTTTTTTTTCGATGTATAGAACTTTAAGTTAGCGTTACTGTTCAAGATGACGACCGATTTAACAGCTGTCAAATGATTTACCTCAGTTTGGTTTGGCAATTCATCATGAATAGACTCACGTCTAAACAACTCTTGCAAATGATACAATTTTATTTCGACAAAATCGTCCATCAGAGCAGTTAATTCGCTCAACCATGGATCGTTTTCGCACCACGTTTTCTCTGATTGATAACTTGCATCCCTAGAGACGCCGTACGGTGCACACAGATGAAGCTATTGGATAGGAATTGGATCTGTGTCAATTCACTTTATGGAAGATTTTGCGGAAGGATCTTGGTTTGCGGGCTTACAAAATCCAAATCGTGCAAGAACTAAAACAACACGATCATCAACCAAGGTGTGGATTCGTCGAATTGGCCCAAAACGTGATTGACTTTGTTCCCGATTTTTATAAGCGAATTTTGTTTAGCGATAAAGCGCACTCCTGGCTCAATGGCCACATCGACAAACAAAACTGCCGCACTTGGAGTGCAGCTCAGCCTTAAGATTATGTCGAACCACCGTGGCATGCAGAAAAACTGACTGTTTGGTTTCACTTTTTGGAGCTGTGATCTTTGCCTCCAAGATGTTGTGATTTAACACCGCTAGACTACTTTCTGTGGGGCTAAAGTTAGTAAAATCATTGATCTATGCGGATAAGCCACAAACGCTTAACCATTTGGAAGACAACATTTGCCGTGTTATTGCCGATATACGGCCACAAATGTTGGAAAAAGTCATCGAAAATTGGACGTCCAGATTGGAGTATACCCGCACCAGCCGTGGTGGCCATTTGCTAGAAATCATATTTAGAAAGTAATGTCACAAAATTATCTTTCGGATAAATAAAATTCATGTCAATCGAATAATCTATCGCTGGTTTATTGAAACTTTAAGTTTTGTACTTCTAAAACAAAATACCCTTTATAAAACTCTAAACTTTCACGATGACACTAACATATACTTCTTTGGAAATATGGTAAGCATTATTTATTTATTTAAAACATTAAAGAAGCTACAGAATCCCTTCTCTCTTCTTATTTTACCCGTAAACATAAGTCTTGTAATCTTCCTAACAAAAACTTCCAGATAAACAAACGTATGTTTTTTAAATATCTGTATTTTCATTTGAACAGCAAGATACTATTTAATTTCCATATTAGCAGGAGTATGGACAAAGTCAATAAATTTAGAGTAGCTTTATATACTTTTATTAACTCTAAGTCTAATTTGTCAATTGAAAATAACTTAGGATTATTTAAAGCAATATCTTTGGCCAGCTTTTTTATATGATTGTGTTGCTTGTCATAGGCAAAAGTTGCAAAGAGCGCAGAACATAGTGTTAGGTTTTATATTTTTGTACCTTTTACCCAAGAAAATGCAGATATTTGCATGATAAAAGAAATATTCGGTCACTTCTACTAAATTTAATACTGAAAGCAGAAATATTACACTTACTTATTTTTAGGCAGTTAGTTCTTTTTTGCTTTTAGCGTTTTTTATTTTTAACTTTTTTGCTTTATTAATATCTCTTTTGAAGCTGCAAACGAACTAAACCCTCTAATAATTTCGGCACCTAACTCAATCAAAATTGTATATAAGAAAATTTAAAAAATAAATAAATAACAAATGACAAATTACTATTAATTAAAGTCAATAATCTCAGTTTGATTTTTGTTGCATAGATGCACAAAAATGCACACTATAATTGCAATTAAATTAAACATCATATTATATAAATAAAAATAATTAGAATAAACAACGAAACCTGTCATTTAATGTTTAATTTTTTAATAATTTGAGATTTTTAGTTTTTACGCTTCACATAACCGTCGAATAGTTGGTAAACTGCTTGGTTTACGAGCATTTTAAAGGTCAGTGAAGCGGATTAGTTTTTATTTTTTTTTTTGTGTTTTTGTTGTTGTTAGCCAAGAGGAGTGCGACTGATATTGCGCCCGCATCACATAAATTATGCAAAATGATACATAAGCGAAAAGCTAAGGCAAAACCATACAATTTGTATATAACTAAAGCGTATGTATGTATGAATATATATATATATATATATATAAATGCAGACAAGTGTGCGGGTGTATGTGCCTGTGTGCAGCCAAAAACTAAATATTGACCGACCGCATAAATTAATTGAATTATGCAAGCAATGTATTCGTGCTCTCTTCGGTTCAGCAATATATTGTAATTATGTAAATTTCGTTTGTGCGTGTGTGTGTGTGTGTGTGCAGCTGTGTGGGAGTTGTACGCATCAATGGAAACATTAAATAATTTCAATGAATTTTGAACTTTATTAGCGCTTGATTTAGTTGGCGGATTCATCACGCGTATATATAAATATATATGCATGTATATCGTCATATATGTTATAAATAGAGTGACCAACGCACAAAAGTATGCTACAAATTAAAATCAATTTGAAGCACACTCGCTGTGAGTGTGTATGAGTGCGAATGTGTGTGTGTGTGTGTGCGTGTGTGTGCGTGTGTGTGCGTGCTTGTGCACATTCTGTTGTATATCAAAATGGCAGTCACTGTTGATGTTGTTTTTGGTGTTGTTATTGTTTTGTTGTTGCTGCTGCTCTTGCTGTTGCTGCCACAGTCTGTGTGCCTCGTTAAAGTCTATAAAGACTGCTTTTGAAATCAATAAACCATGCGCGGCTTTTATGAGTCTCAGTTATGTTTGTGAGTGTGTGTGTGTGAGTGTGTGTATGGGTGGGTGTGTAGGTAGATGTGTGTCTATGTGAATAAGCGACAACAGTGTTTTTGTAGGCGCACAGACATGTGTATGTATATGTCAGTTGATAGGTATACGCAATTTGCGTGTGCCTGGCATATGTCTGGCCTCACTTGCCCCCTCCACGCACACATACATACAAAAAATCTCTTTAATTCCTTAGTAGCTGCATAAATAAACTATAAATTTTACTTTACTACACTGAAAACCTGCCACTTAATAGGACTAACATGAAATTGCAAAATATATTTACAACAGTAGCAGCTAAAAGTATATACACAGCGATTGATAAAGTTTATTTCAACTGCGTAGTAAAAGTTTATTAAAATATTAATGAAATATTCGAATGTAAATTTTAATGTTTATTTAAAAATTGTTTTGACAGCTTTTCATTGATATGATGCCTCTCATATTTCGAAATACAAAATAAGTTTTGCCTGTAAAGTTATTCGCATAGTGTACTCTATATTATTTGATTTTTCTTTTAATTGCTGTCAGTTTTTGCATAAATTCAATATCATAAAATCATTGCATTGCGATTTTTTAGTGCAAACACACAAATTATGCATTTATTTTTATTGCTTATTGTAGTAGAGTAAAGTCAAGATTACGACGACGTTTGCTTAGTTTGCTAGCAACCTCAAGTTATCAAACAGCCCTAACCAAATCGTAGCCTGAGAGTAGCTCTCCACAAGAAATTAGATATCTTTCTGGCCTTTGATTTTTAAAATTATTGCCCCAACTGTTACCTCTGACGTACATATGTGCTCAGTATACACATATAGACAGATTGGTGCATATACAAACATTTACACAGAAACTTATACTACTTTTTATTGCTTTTTAAAACTCCCTTTGACAATTGTAAACGTTTAGTGCCCCATAAAGCGTAGCATAAGCTTAATAAAAATTTCATATTTGTGAAGTGAACAAGTTTTAATGTTTATTTAAGCCAAGTTGACCATAAACCGATTTACTCATATATCTTTTAGCAAAATGCAACGCATATATTTGCATATACATCGCTTTGCAGCAAAGCAGCCAAGAATATGCTATTTGAGTAAATATATATAAGATATTTAGAAGTTAGCTATATGTACGAAAAGGCTTAGGCACAACCTAGGATCGAGCAAGTGTACACTGGAATTCTCTTCAGCTGCTCAAGCAATTTGTTTCAAGTCATGTTTAAGTAGTAATAAATAGATAAGTACTCTTATTGACCGACTATTTTTAATAATATTGCAGAGAATCCAAGTAAAGCGTGCAATGCAGCACAAATACATAAAATGTGAGCATATTTTATAGTAGCAATTCTTGACCAAAAGATAAGACTTAAATATATAGTTGAATTATAATAGTCGCTTTCATTTTTATGTCTACGTATGTACAAGACTTCTCTATTATTTGTTCTTTTACTTTATATTCTTCTAATTTCAGCATATAATATGGCCAATTTGTTCATCGAATATTGGTATCATAGACACACTTCTGAGTGCAAATTTTAATGAATGATGATGTACCTTGCCAAACCATTTTGTCGAATATGCTTACCAACAGATTTGGTGTATCTGCAAATGTGCGGACTGACCTTAGACTTGGACCATTCTAAAGTGTGGTATGCACTGGTAGCGAGAGAAGCAAACGCCAGAAAGCGGTTGCTGTTCTGCCAGCGGCTCTTCCAGCGTGGTTGTATAACTGTATGTCGCGCAGTTTATACTAACGCCATGCAGCTACTCGCCGGAGCTCTCCCGTTTGATCTGGTTGCCATGAAGGTGATTGGCTGTTAAACCGGAATCTGGCAAATCTTAACTGGACAGAGAAGATGGAGCTGTTAGACGAGGCGTTACTAAATGCTTGGCAACACAGGTGGAATGGTGCAGATCGAAGTGGACTTCGTTGGTAATAGGCGTGACTTTTGCTTTAGTCAACGGATCCCATTCTTCCTGAGTGACCAGCACACCAGCATGCATATGTGGCGCGGAGCTTGAGGACTGTCATCACGTGCTTTGTGTTTTCCCACTGTATGCGGATCTGCGACTCCGGAATGGCCTTGGTATTTACCAAATGGGCAGAAGATACTGCGTTTCTCGAGTGCTGGAGACACTAGAGAAGCTGGAGATGTTGGGAAAATTTGGCGATGCTGCATTTATATGACGATTAACCGTGGGTAACCAGTCTTGGGCTTTTTAGCCAAAACTGGCGTGTTTGTCCCCCAATTCTGAGTCTGTTGGGACTAAATGGAGAGGATAACCGAGCCCTACATTTATGTACCACGGGTTGAGAATCATACAAACATGCTCATTGAGGTTGACCCCCTAGTGGGAATATCGTGATGGCTGTGGTTGATGCGGGTAGAGTCATGTCGGCTCGACGTGGAGTTGCGTTCTCAAAGGGGGTACTGTAGCCCATAAATCAGAAAAAATGATAGATACACTTCGTCCCAAAACTAAGGAGGGAATGCACACCTGAAACTCCAAATTGGAGCCGAAGAAAAATCAACTGCAGCTGATGGCTCTGAGGGGCGTTCTTTGGCACTTTGAACCTGACTCATATGCACACTAAAGTTGCATATTTGATCAGCGTGCTTTTAAGACAGCAATGTCACATGCCATGTGAAGAAAACTCTGGAGCAGATTCAGTTTGACTGATCTTAGACTTCAACAAAACAGTGCAGCTTGCCACATTTCAATTGAAACAAAACAATTAATGTAATAATAATTTCCAGTATATAAAATATAAGTATGCCAGAAAAGCAGCACCGTTGGCGGTTCGGTGCCTATAAAGAAGGTTTCTAAATCAATGTAGTTGTTAAAAACTTGTTTACAAATTCTCAAAGGTATTAAAATTAAAAGAATAGGAAGATAGTTAATAGAACTAATAGATTTCTTAGCAATCTATTATAGGTTTCAAAATGAGTTCAATATAAACATAAGAAAGAATAAATGGCGGACTACAGAGTGAGTGATTATTTTAAAAATTGATACAAAAATTAAAAGAATTTAATATCAAAAATTTGTTGAATGATAGCTTGTTCAGCTCACATCGTTCAAAACCAGAAAAACTAAGAATGTTTCTTTATATTCAACATTCAAAATTTTACTTTCAAAGTTATTGTATATTATATATAATATCATTTACAAATAAATCTTATCTTGAGATTATAAAAAACAAATATGCTAATAAGTATTAAATCCGACAACCAATTGTTCAAATCGATAAATATTATTGAAATATTAATATTCTAAAAATGGCTGCATCTATAAATTAGTCGTTTATGGAAATTTTTTCTCAAAAAATAATCATTAAATTTGCTAAAATTTCCACTAAATTTCCGTATCGTAAATTTAACATAACTTAAAATTCTATATTTCAACTTAAACATTTTCTAAAGTGCTGCATTTACGATAGCACGTCAAATAAAAAAGAAGCTAATTTCAGTTTGGAAAACTTGTCGAAGCAATTACGCGCACAGGCTCACATCATAAGTAAATGAGTCCTATATATAGACAATGACAACGATACACGGCCAACAGCTCGAAATTGGCTGAGCCCAGTGTAAATGCAAAAATATGCAAACGAAATGCTGTCATCAAAACTTACAATCCACTATGGAGCCGCACCCTATACAGATACAGAAACAGAAACAAATACAACCTATCCATGATATGTGTATATGAAAAGTAAACAAGTACGTAGGACTGACAGCGGCGAGAAAAAGCAGACAGCAACGGTTCTTGCAAGGATTTTTTGTTTATTTTTTCTTTTAATAAAAATTCAAACTGGAATGCACAATGATGACGCAGAGAGAAGAGTATTGGGCGAGTTGGCCAGATTAACAGCATCAACTGGGAATGGCTAAAATGAATAAAAAGGCACAAAATAAAAAAAAAAAATTCTTAACTGCAACAAAAACTGCAAACGTGCAACGTGCCAGCAAAAGAGACAAAACAGAAATCAGTTTTTACGTTTTTATTAAAGCTTTTTTGCTTGTTTTACTTCCACTCCTAAAAGGTTTTGGTTGTTTTTTGGTGCATATTGACTTTGGGCGCTGTGATAAGTGAAAATTGGAAAAATCCGCACTTTGCATGTAAAAATTATTACAGATATATTGGCAAGGATAACTGCAGCAGATCGTATACACTGTTTTAAGCAGATATATTCAATTTTGCTGGTTCGTTTGTAAGGTTATGAAATATACTGGTGTCTGAGGGTTTTCAAATCTATGCCAGTTTTCACTAATTTGAGACTTCCTTTGAGACACGGAAAACCTCGGTAGTGTAGTAGAGCGTACTTGCCTCTAAGCCCGAAAGTCGGTAGTGCGATTTTACTCTGCGGCACTGGTGCACTTGCGTAGTACTGGCATCCAGTATTTTTTAACATGGTAGTATTATCCTTAAAAAAAGTGCCAAAATATCAACGTTGACCAAGTGGGGTTCCATAGTACGTGAATGTTCAAAAATGCTCGATTTGACAAATGAAGACAAGTTCAGATAGAACAGACTTTTCGTAAGGTTGGAAATCATAAATCTTATTATAGTTAGAACATATGACGCGAAAAGCATCTTACGAAACATAATAAGATCTACAAATTGGAAGTGCTAGAGGACGAAAATTACGAGTTACTCTGAATGCAATGACAAAAAACAAAAAACATCGTTAGGAAGCGTTAAGACTGATAATTAATTCGCAGCAATATCACGCCATAGAAGACGACATCAGTTTGGGAGGGCAAATTTTTTAAGTCAAAGTTCAAAAGAATCTGGATTCTACAAACAAAAGAATCGAATACTAAACCTAACATGATTGACGAGTATAGTTTATCTCCGAGTTTAGTTAGTTTCTCTAACGCTAGGAGTACTTTTCAGAGTATTTCAACTTTGCTGCGATGCGAGCAACTTTTGTTTGCTGTTATAACATGAAAAGTTACACAATGGGCTTGTATTGTCGATACGAGCAGTCGAAACACGCTTAATTGAACATTTTAAATTGTGCAGCAGATTTGACAACTTTAAGCACCAACTTTAGTCATTGCCATTTAGTGGCTAAGCGGACCAGCTTAGAGAGAAAATGCCAGCATTGTTGTAGGCCACAAAAAAAACAAAAAGAAAATTCAAAACAAAAAAAAAACAGAAACGAAAAATAAAATTCTGTACAATGCATTGGCATTGTCTTGCTGTTTGTATATATGTATCTATGTGTATATCTGTGTATCAGTGGGTGTGAATGAATGTGTGAGTGTGTGTGTGTGTGTATCTGATGTTTGTGCACTTTTATGTTGTTTACTTCTAGGCTGCAAATGAAAAGGCTGTGAAACACAAAAGCTCACGTTGCCTATAAATAGCGTGAGCGCAACTTGACTTTCCACTTGCTCCAGCTTTCCGCACTAACAAATACCCTACAGCTGTGTACACGTACAACTGTGTGTGTGTGTATGTGTGTGTGTGTGTGTGTGTACTTATCTGTTTATAGCCTTATTCGTGAAAAGTTTTTGTTGCTCTCGTTATTGTTCTTGTAGCCATTGTTCTTATGAAAAAAAATCCTTTTAAAAATTATGCACTGCATTTTGTAGTTGTAGTTGCGCATGAGTGTATGCGTGTGTGTGTGTGTGTGTGTTGCGCTTTTCACTTCTTCTGACTGCTCAGCCAATTCTATTGTATTTTTGGCGGTTTCTTTTCAAGCGCTCTCATTGCAAAAGCAAAAATTTGCACTCACGCCTGGACACACTAAAAATGCCACCTACAGTGCGTATGCGTAATACGCATATAATCCAAATAAAACACAAATCTAATTGCAATTAATTTGTAAGCATAACCAAAGCATTTATTAATGCGGCTTGTCAACGTTTAGTTTATAGATAATATTTTATATTTTATGTAAATTAAGCTTGAGGTTTCAGGCAGAAAAACAATTTTCCATTTTGCTGCAATATTGTGGCAACGCTTGTTTGCAAATACAACATTAAAAAAATGAACAAAAATAATAATAAAAGCAAAATTTATGCATTTATGCTTTTGCCCATGACTACAGTTCATGCTCTTGCACGTATTTTTAAAATACATTTAAAATGAACGTGGCTGAAACAGCATAATCTACCATTTCGCCGAAAATAAACAAAAAAATATACAAACTTATATTATTTACTGCAGCATATTATAATTAATTTACCAGTTTATTGCATTGTAAAGTACCACTTCGATCAATCGTATTTATGCTACTAAATAAATGAAATACTGCAAAATCCTTAATTAAAATTTAATCAAAGTGCATATATTTTTAAAGAGAGTTATGTATACGTCTATATTGTTATTTTCATTTGAATGCTAATAAACAGATTGCAAGTAAATAAGTAAAATTGTATTAACAGTACAATTGTTATTGCACATTAAAGCAGCGCTAAATAATATATAATGTTACCATTTTATTGAAACGTACAAACGACACATTTTTGGTTAAATAATTACCTAATGACTTTTAGCCATAAAAATCTGATTGTGCGTGCGTGTGTGCTTATGTTGATATTGAAGTCATTTTTTATTATATTAAAAATAATTAATAGTTTGATGTCAAGTGCTTAAACAATGTATTAATAGCAGACATTAATTATAATATTTGAAATTTATTTTTTAACTGTTATCAATGTATACAGATTAATAACTAGTGGTTACATTTTTTTTAAACAGATATTTCAATTAATATAAATTATTTAAATGAAGTTGAATTACCAGAAATTTAAGCACATTAGCAGAAATATTTTGCATAACTTCTTAATTCCAATTTATTTATTTACCATTTGGTGATTGCGGCTAGTTCGCGTGACCATAAACTGCCCGTGGCCTTGGAAGTGATGTCATTAGTGGCCTCAATATAAGACGTGCCTGTTGCACTGTCTGGATTTTACCAAACTGCATTGTTTTTAAAATCTTTTATATAAAGTCAAAGAAATCCAACTGCAAAGTATAACTAACTTTTGACAATGAACTTTTGCTCCATTTGCTGAAAATCTGATACAATAAAAATTCTATAAATCACACCTCCTAAACTTATCTTTAAATTGTCCCAGTGTTTACAGGCATCTTTTTCACTTTAAACTTTATTTCACTTCCGCTAATTATGAATTAAGCAGAATTCGACATTGCTTTACTATGAAAGTCCTCCCACACAACATTGCGCTCTACTTAGCTAAATAACAAAATTAATGAAACATTTCACAGAACCTTCCTTAGTCGTTGCGCAAATATAGTTATTTATACTACACTCAACTTAATTACAAGTAGCAGTGAAGGCATCCAAGGCAATTCAGCTAGACGGTTATACGGCTGGTGGACTCCTTGGATGGCTAAATCCAGCTACGTAGCCATGCTTCATTAATCAGACGCGACTATAAGCCGCAACAGTGTATCCCAGAGCAGACAGCGATACCAACAACAAGTAGATGCAGCCGAGTCAGAAAAACTGAAGACCAAGACCAACTACCTAGATGTACCTAGTACCTAGTTGAAACGGCTGGCACAGGGAAAAAATTAACAAGCAACTTAACACTTTAACGCCTTTTACTTACTCCACTCTACGTTGGCCGGGAACAATGTAATTACTTCAAACAAGAAGACGATAGACGCTGTAAGGCTGACACTAGTTGTCGGGTTTGGTTTGCTGTTGGCATGATTGGATGGCTGGGTGACTGGATGACTGGATGCTGGCAAAGTAAGGAGGCTGCTCACAAAGGCATAATATGCTTACTACTACCATGTAGTAGATGAAGTTCTGACTTGGTGCAGAGTGGGGCAGATGAACGGCTTGGCAAACTGACTGGCTGACTGCATTACCATTTGATTATAGAAAACATTTATTCAAGTTAGAAGCTCCTAGAGCTGGTCGCCACCAATATGCCCACTTTGTTTATTTGTACATGTGTCGGTGTACGCGTGTGTGCGCGTGTGTGCGTCAGTGTGTGTGTGCACAAACAAAATGGCTGACTAGCATACATAGCCGCAGAGGCAGAAATCGTTGGAAACCAGGCAACCAAGCTGCCAGCCAGAAACCGGGCACCGCCAACTAACCACAATGCAAATCCGCAGAGCAAACAATGTCAGGTGACGTTGTTGGGCTAGAGCAACATGGCTACTATTTGAGCTTGCGTTCGTTCAGCCTTGAGTTAGGCAAGAACTCAAATCTGGTTTATGTGAGCCAAAAACATGATTTTAGAATTACTCACAACAAGCAATGCAATCATGTTAACGTGTCTTTTAAGAGTAAACGTTCGTGGGCGCTTAAGAAAAGTTGAGGCTGGCTTGAGCTAATCGCGATTTCTAAACAGAGAGAAGCTTAACCCCATAAACTAAGTATAGTATATGCGTGTGCAACTTGGTTGGCAAGCATCAACTGACAGACTGCCTGACAGCGGCGCACCCAGCCTACTTCTATACTGGCCCGCACCCAGCTTCAACCAAACGTCTATTCAGCTAACCATCCAGCCCAGAGTTAGCATTCACCTGTTTGCGCTGAGTCATGGGGCATGACAGCAGGCAGGAATAAGCCTTGATGGCAACTCGGTCGCTGTGCATGTGCAGCACGTAATTCAATCTACAAATTCAAGTTATTTCCAACAGCTGCAGATTTGCTCGACAGCATGTGTTAACGGCTGCAAAGCCAACTTGATATTTATTTAAGGAAGTATTCGAGTAACTGACAGTCCTAGACGAGCCGTAGCAACTTGAGCTGCAATTTGAATTACTTGTAAGTGCTGAGCCTACACACACACAGCCTGGAGGAAACGCACACGCAGCCCTTAACTATTTGCATTAAAACAAAATGGCCGCCCTTGTACCACAGCTACATATATGCATGCAATACTACATACAGATAGCTACGTAGCAGGCGAAGTTTCATAAGAAAAATAAATCAAGCAGCTTTAACTACAGCAAAGCGGCGGGGGCGTAATTAATGTTATCAGGCTGCGACTGCGACAGCAGGGTAGCAACTATGCAAAAAAACAAAAAAAAAAAAGTAAAAATTATGTCAGATCGGGAACTTACCTTGGATTGCCGCAATTTGGATACTCTATTAAAAGCAATATTGCTGTTGCTTTTTAACTCTACGAAAGAATCAATCAAAATTGAGGAATAAAAGAAGGATATGTGGTAAACACCTTGGAGCTTTTGGAAATTTGTTGTTATTGTACTGGTTTTTTTGTTCAAGCAAGAGAATCTTAAAGCAGTTTTTGAATTCTCTTCGTTGACGTTTTATTTAACGTATTTCAAAAAATAAAAATCTTTGACAAAGAAAACCAAAAATATTGATTTTATTTATCTATTTATTGTGAAATTACTATTTTACTGCAAATGAGTTCTGTGTAAAGAAATAAGATCTGAACAAATTTTATATTAAACAAAACAAACTACGAATTTCATATACCGTTTATATTGTGTACAATAAATGAAGGACATGCAAGAGAGCAAAAGCTATAATAGTTGCAAGTGCCAGGGTTGCCATTGCTGCTATAAATAGCTGATTGCAGAGTGTGTGAATGTTCAAGTCTTTACAGTTGATTGCGCTTGGTGCACACAGAATGGCACAGAGCGGCCAGAAGCAGTGCCCAACCAGGACAGTACCCAGGCGAGACTGTCAAGGCAAGAGCTATCCAACGCATTTGGTATGGTTCTAGGGTTTGCAAGTGACTGCTTTGGATTGCAATAGTGGGTGCAGCGAATGGCGGCTGGTGTATTGACAAAGGCCACACCATAAATCATAGACAAGCCGTTTGCCGTTGCTGCTTCACTGAATGCAACACTTTAAATAGTGTTGGAAAACAACGCAAAACGGAAGTCATTCACTTGCACACACACACACACACACACAACTATTCATACAAACTCGCATAATTAATTTAAATGCTTGCCGTGTTGATATTTAGGTTGATGTTAACGAAAAGTGTCAGGTGTTTTGTGTGCCATCTATTTATCACTGACAAAACTTAAACTTGTCAGCAATCAGGAGTGCTTCGGGAAGGGGAGCTGTGTGCAGATGCACTTGCATACAACGGGGCGTATGAATTATGTTGATTTATTATAATTGCGCTGCAGCTGACAGTCTGACAGCCTGCTTCAGACTATTTAAACTTTATTTAATAAATACACGTCACAGCTGCACTTAAATTATATCAATTAGCTGATCATTTAAGACTTTAACTTACCTCAAAGCTTGCGTTTGAGCTTTCAGCATGATGGCCACATATTTCACAGTCTTCTAGCAATTTTCAATAATGATTTGATGGTTAAAGTTCTGCCACAAAATTAAACAGTTTATTGTTAAAGTTTTGGCTTTTTGCCACACACTTCAACAACAACAGCAGCAGCACAATACTGATACGCTAGCATATGGCAAACACTTGAATAAGGTTCGTCAGTCAGTTGTTGTTTGGAGGCTTCATTTTGGTCTCGTTATGTGCGCACTTGACAGCACCATAATGCGTTTAATAATAAAAGAAAATGGCCAGACCGTGCACACAAAGCCAAATTCCAACAAAAACAGAACTGTTTAGGAAACCAAGCAAGTAATTTTCAGCTAGCTGAAACCACTTAAGCCAAATGAAAGCAAAATGAATGCAACATTAAAGTGAAAATTTTTGAAATTACTTAAATCTCAGGCAGTCAGTATTTGGTTTTAGAAATTGCTACTTTGTTGAAGTAAAAGTTTGGATATTAGAAATCTTGAAATTGTTGAGGAAACTTACAATCGTGTAGCACTTTATAACTAGCCCAACGGCACCAATGAGAAATAAGTTCTGCGTGGGTGTCCCTTATGTTGCTGTTGTTATTGCTGAAGTATTGTGACAGATTTTTAAAAATTTTGCACTTTTTTCAGTTTTTGCTTTTATTTATTTACTATTAGCATATTTTTTAATTTAAAGTTTTATTTCAATTAGTTTTTTTTTTACATGTTGTTGTCGTTTTGGCTAACTTCACTGCACTATGCACTATGCACACATATATACACCCAAGTACACCCACACAGTCACAGCCACTGATAGCTGGGTTCTTGCCAAGGACTGTGTGCCTGCTTGCTGTTGTTCTTTCTGGCCAATGTGAAGATGAAGCAAGCGCACACAACCATTGCTGTCGCAGGACAACAATCGACTGCGCGCAGCCCGTAAACGAATAGCTTAGTACATGCGGTCGCATATCCTTTACAACCAATTCGAACATGTTTGATGCCTGTTTGATGGCTGCACACTGCACAGTGGGCTCTAGCTCAAACCAAATAAGTATGCAAACGTGGCCAAAGCACCACACAAGGGTGCAACTTAAAACTAAAGAGAAAACAACTGCCAATCCCACCCACTGTATAGCCTTTGTTTGCGCGACACTTGTTACCGCAGGTACAACGTGTCGTATGCGCACTTGTGCGGCATTAGGTTTTTGTGGCAGCCATTTCAGTTTGCTACTCCAATATTTTTTGCCATTTAAATACACTACACTTCTAGGGTATATGGGGCTATATATGGTTTATAAAATGGAGCTTTATATGACATTCAATGGACCAGCAGCAAGGTTGCGCCTTCTATACGCAAAAGTTGCTTGAGAAATGTAATACCAACCCCAGTACCAACTCTTGTCAGCAATTCTCTTAAAAATACCCTCAATCTGACTATGGACTTTTGGCAAAATTGATTGTAGTGTATGCAAATGTCCTGCACAGTTTTGAAAGATTTACAAATTTTGCGTTTATTTGTACGGGTACGTGTTTTTTCGATAGTCTTGTTTGTGCTTTTATGCTTTCCGGCTGTTGTTGCTGCAACACGCACGCATAAGTGCAACGTGTCCGCCAATACCAATGGCATATGCAATTCATAAAATACGTACCGGTTGCACCTTTATCTCTGCTGGACATTGCGGCTTGTCATTATAAAGCAATCTAATCAAATTTTTGCTCGTCTGATATTTTCATTTGCAGTCAAATTTTCTAAATGCCCCACGCCCACCCAGCATAGGTCTCTACTATTTTTATTGTATGGCAAAAACGAATTGATTTTTGATGAAATTACATTAAAGGCTAGTTTTAATTTTTTGGAATAAATTTTTTATATTATCTCATATTATTTTGATATACATATATATTTGTGTGTTGTTTATTACATTTAGCCTCATATTAGAGGGTTTAAATTGATCAAAATTATAAAATATAGGTGGGTTTGTTCTCCAAAAATTTAATTTACAATTAGTCATCACAATTTGGCTTTAAATTCGCCAGTAAAAATCTGTGTACAAAAGCTATATTCTATTTTAGTTATTAGATAATAATATATTTGCACAGACACAAACAATATATTTGGGCTGATTTATAAATTTCTATTTCCAACAATATTTTTGATCCTTGAAAAGAAGCTTTTTATTGCAAGTGGGTTTACAATAGATTTGCCAAAATGCTTATTTTATTGTAAAACAATTTGTGAAATATTTTTATGTATTATTAGATATCGCTTTTTGTTTTATTCTGGCAATATAATTTATATTAACGGAATGGAAACTCGCTAAAAATTTGCGCAAAAAGTGTAAGCTTGTTATAATAATGAGATACGTAGCCAAGGGTGCATGACAACAACAACGATAAATCGAATTACAAACACCATTGTTCATTTGAGTAAAATGTATTGAATATGAACTTATTTAGGGAAAAAAGTGAATACTAACTGCCTCAATAAGTTTTAGTAATTCCTAGTTATCAAAATTCAATGAATAAAATAAAGCAACATTTTTTTCCCCAAAAATTTCAGCTTTTAAAATGACGCATATAAGCCACAAAAAAAAATCCAATCTAATTTTTTTACACTTACCTTAACTTAAGACTTAAAACTAAAAAAATAATTATATGTTCTCAGACAAACCAGGTCTTCACACTGCGCCAAATCCTGGAAAATACCCATGAAAAACGGATCGACATACACCAATTTTTTGTCGATTAAAAAGCTGCATTCGATAGCCCGATAAGGAAACGCCTATATGCAACACTGACCGAGTTCGGTATTCCTGCGAAGTTGATTCGATTTTGCAGAATGACATTGAGCATTTAGCTATTGTACTTGCATTAGTTCCCTTAAGGTAGGAAACGATGTTTTCAATCCGAGTTCGAGGTTTCAGACAAATTGACTCTCTATCGTGCAAAATCTTCAATTTCGTAATGGAAGGGGTACAGCGGAAGGCTGGCGAACATCGTACTGACACTATTTTCTACAAAAGTGCATACGTCGATGATATTGGCATCATTGGGCTGTCGTTTTCCGCAATCGAAAAGGAGTCAGCAAAAGTGGGTCTTGCGGTCAACGAGCTCAAGACAAATAGTATACGCTGTCTGCAAATAGGGAGCACGGCGCCTGGGTTCCCATGTGGTAGCGTACGGCTAAGCTTTAGAAGTTGTCAAGTACTTCACGCACCGTGGCACCGACGTCAACACCGACAATAACAGGCGAATAGGTGTTACTATGGTCTCAGTAAGCAAATGTGCAGAGAACCCCCTCGATCGACAAAACTAACACTCAACAAGACGCCCATCCTGCCCGTGCTGTTATAAAGCGTAGAAGCATGGGTAGTATCGCGTACGGATGCAGCCGCGTTTGGAGTGTATGAGAGAAAAATTCTCTGTAAAATCTTCGGTCCCTTGTGGCTTGGCGACGACTATCGTATGCGAACGAACCATGGGCTGCATGAGCCCCACAACGACATATATGTCTCCCAGTGTATTATGGTACAGCGTTATGTTGGCTCGGCCATGTTCTTCGTATGAACGAAGTTGCTCCAGCAATGAAGGTTCTCGATATGAAAGTCAACGAAGGAAGACGAAGTGGAGGAGGACCTAGCTTCACTTGGAGTAACCAACTGGAGAAGGCGCACGCAAAGCAGAGGCACATGGCGAGAGCTAGTAAGGCCGACTGTAACCGGTTGTGATGGCCAATTGAAGTAAATAAAATAAAAAAATATAATTAAAGTAATATGTTTAAAACAATTTTATAAATATTTCCATTACATTATGCAATCAAAAACGCATAAGGTTAAGTTCAAATCATCAAATTAAACATCCCTTAAAGGGTTATGCAACTCCAAATAAGGGTGTAAAAAATATAATTAAGTTTAAAAAATGTTTGCTCTGAATCTAATGGAAGGTTCATAGTTATCATCTGAAAGAAAGTGCCCAAAACAATGCCAGTCAGACTTTCGCTGCTATACCCTTTAATTCTTCTCATTCTACACTGCAAACCGTTTAAATTAAAAATAAATTTTGATACATTAATTGCTGCAATTAAGATGTGCCATCTTCCAGTTTATCGAAAACACACATAAAAACGATTATTTTCAAAATTTTTTTAGAAAAGCATTTAATTCGAGGCCATAATTAATCTGGGGAGTTTCGAACAATAATCAAGCAAAAAATGTTGTAATCTTATTATATTGGATTTGGTCTACCTTGCTGTAATTGCAACATCAACAATGGCTCACATCTGTAATGTGTGGATAGGAAGTGTGCCGAGCTGCCATCAGCCCGACCAAATAGTAACCATATAATGTAAGGGCACAATTAACGGTGCTGACATGACACACACTTGCGTACGCAAACACATGCCACATGCCACCACATACATGCACCCTTATATACAGTATGCGCGCTTAAGCAAATACATCGAACAGTCAATTAAATTTGAACCGGCATTAAGTGTTAAAGCCCTGAAAGCGATGCCGTTCAGCTAGTCCGAGCCACAGACGGAGTTCGTCAATAAAATCCAGTCAGCATATTCGCAATATTACCAATATGTGTACATAGGTTTGTGTGTGTGTGTGTTTATGTGTGTGTGTGCGGCAGGCACATGCATGTGGCATATATTTATGTTGCAGCTTTATTGGCAAGAGAAGTCTTTAAATTATATGCCAACAATTTGATTAAAATTTTTTCAGCACTTGTACGAAATTTGTAATTCAAATTAAAAGCGCAAATAGTTTTTTGTGCCCAATTCAAAGCTAGACGGACGGGACATGGCAGCCACTCAGAGGCAACAAAAGGCATACCAAATTACTAGTGAAGCGCAGGCAGCCAGGATAGTTAGACAGGCAGACAGGCAGGGTAACAGGCAGATGGGAAGATAGACCGTCCGACACAGCGACAGACTTATAAACAGACACAGGGCCTTTGCGCAAAACAAATGAAATGAAACGCAGTCAGTGGAAATGACGACGAAAGACAGCAGCAACTAAAAACCCAAAAACTCCAAAAATAAAAGCGGAAGAAAAAAAGTGGCGAATAAAAAGTGAAGCACTGCTATAAACGGTGCATAGCGCATTTTCTATGCTCTGTAGAGCCATTTTGCAGCTAACGTTTGTTTCCGCTCAACTCTAGAAACAATTTCGAAATTTGTCTTGGCGTCTTCTTATTATTTTAACTTTTTATAAATATAAAACTTGTAGAATCATTTCGACACAACAAAATTTTTAGGTAGTACTATCTGAACTTAAAAATACAACAGCTGTCAGCAGTATGCCTTCGCTTTTTGTACAGATATTAGATCCAACAAATTCTGCACTTAATATACTCTCTTAGCCTTGGGGGTACAGGGTATAAAAAGCAAAACAAAAGCAAGCTATTTGAATGCTGTGAAGCAACAATGTTGCATACCACTTGGGTACTTTGTTAGCAGAGGCAGCGGCAGCTTCAACAGTGGTGGCAACAGCAGCACGAGCAACAGTCATATTGAGGCAGCAACACCCAACACACACTTGCACCTATAGACGAGGCCCAAACTGAAACTCTAAAGGGCGAAAAGTAAAAGCCACGCAGGCATTTTGTACAAAATATTTTAAAATTCCGGCAACGAAAGTGCAGACAAAACTCTTAAATGACGAGGAGCACGTGCCCAAATAAAATGCGCTATATGCGTGTGTGTGTGTGTGTGTGTGTGTGTGTGTGTGTGTGAGCTCGCGCGAATTTGTATGTCCGTGAGCGTGTGGGAATACTATGGTCCGCCGCACACTCACAACCGCCCAAGCACGACAGTGCCAAGTGGCAAATACATTGGATTTCACTCACATTCGAAATAGTCGCCAGCTGCCAGGAAAACCCCAGAATCAAAAAAGGCGCAAATAAAAAATGCTTCCGCTTTTCTTCATATGCACTTCCGACTCAATTTCGCACACATGCACCACAGGACATGGAGCGCCATTGCTGTCGCCATTTTGAGGCTTAGTTTTAGCTGATGCTGTCATTGAGTTTGGCAACATTCTGTGGGTGTGCACGCGCGCTTAGCTTTTTGATGTGTCAACTTCGGCAGTAGATTAAGGAGTGTCTACCATGAGCACTTGTGCGACTGTTGTGCTCGTATTCAATTTCGATTTGCTAAAGATACAGTCTTGAATAAGTAAAACAATTCATTAAAAAAAAAATATTTAATCGAGTTATCTATAACCTAGGCTGGAAATGCATGCAAATGGAATTATCGCATTAAACATGTTATAGCTCAACTCACGTAAATCTGTTTGCCCTTTGGCCCTGCTTCTTTTGAAGAGTGCGGACTATGGTAGAACATGTATCCGTATGGTAGAACATGTATGCCGCTTTTTTTAAGTCCAAAGTTATTTCATAAAGTACAAAATTTTATAGAAACTTAGGCGTGACCCATCGCTTAGATGCGATCGAGAAAATGGTTCATTGTGTGCCGTATTAGTAGGGTCGAGGGACATCGAACAGCGACGTTTTTCATGAACCATGAACACTTAAAACGTCAATACCGATAAGGAATTTTTCAAAGCATCGTAGAAAAGGTAGAAAAACTTTGATAATCCGATGCAGAAACCATTAGGAGCTTTCCGGCCATACATCAGCGCTAAAATCGAAAATTAAAGGACTAATAGAGTATCAGTCGCGACTAATGCTATGCACCGAGCTTTGATGGAAAATCACCCGCAATACTCCAAAAAAATGACAAGATAATACTTAACAGCGCTCGGTTAGATGTTTCTAAGTTCGGCAAAACGTATGCAGAAAATTTTAAATGATACAACTATACCCTACTCTGCGTACTCTTTTGATATCGCCTCTTCTGATTCCTGCTTATTCCGATTGTTGACGCGGTACCTGGGCGAACAGTAGTACATAACTCAGAAGCTGCCATAAGCATCGAAAAAAGGATTTGGCTAGCCATAAAAAGTATTTTGATTTTTAAATATGTAAAAGATTTCTTACAATTTTATAATTTTCTGACGTAAAATAATTTCAATTTGTAAAATCAAAGTTATAAATGTACATACAGGCGGTATAGAAGCAAGCAATCGAAACTACTAAATAACTTGAAAAGACTCGACTCTCCTCCTTTCAACGCTTTTTAAAATTAGCTTTTGTAGTCCAAAATATTTAAATAAAATGTGGTACAAAGCATGAACAACATGAAGTAACGAATACTAGGACAAGAATCAACCATTAAAAAATAACGCTAGCTTCCTGATAATTGAACAATATAGGCAACCTTAAGGTGATATGCAGTTTAAAATTAAAAAATATCCTTTAATCGCAGTAACTACAAGTTAGAATCAAAATGCCTGCAGAATAACGCTAACATCGAATATTATTACATTGGGGGGAGTATAAGCAAATCCGAAGAGGTTTTTAGAGACGAAAAAGTAACCAAATTATAAGGGAATATATTTTTAAATTCACACTGACAAGATCTATTCTACTCTATATTATCTTTATTACTCGCATTTGGTTGAGAGATGCAAAAGTCCTTAAGTGATTTCTACATTCCAAAATTTTGTGTCGCGTATATCTCCAAACATTTTACGAAAATAAAATGCGGTCAAAAAGCGACTCATATTGCTCAGCAAACTATTAAAGTTTGATTTTAGAATCCTAGCACCTTTGGTATGCCTGAGAGCTGTTCTAGATCATGTTTGTAGTTCATCTTATATAATATGTATGACAATTGCAGTTGCTCTCAAGTGTCTGAGAAGCTCAATCTTGTTTATTTGCTTACGCATAAGAGTTTTACAACCACTACCAAGTAATAAATTTGTATTCTATTATTTACTATATATTGGTAATTACAAGACGTTATCTGGTAACTGCCGACCTAAATTGCTTCCGCCAGACGCCCCTGCTCTGCGCCTTCTTCAGTTGGTCACACCAAATGAAGATAGATCTACCTCGACTTGATCCATCTGAGCTGAAGTGGCCCCCTTCGTCTTTCTTTGTCAACTTTCGCAGCGAAAACTTTCTTTGCTGAAACATCTATGTCCATACGAATGACATTTGACCAACGCAGACGTTGTGCTTTAATACGCTGGACAACATCTATGTCGCTGTAGAGCTCATACAGCTGCTGTTTCATTCGAATGCGTCGTCCCCAATCCAAGAGAGACCGCAGGTTTTGCGAAGAATAATACTCTCAAACACAACAAGTGAAGCTGCATCCGTTCGAGACACAATCCATGCTTCTGCCTTATATAAAACGGGCACGGTCAAGATGAGCGTCTTGTCTTTGCTTACTGAGACCATAGTAGCACGTATTGGCAATAGTGATGCTACACCTAATCTCCAGACTGATATTATTTTCGTTGTTCACGGCGGTGCCAAGCTACGTAAATTCCTTGCCAACTTCAAAAATATAGCCGTCCGCTATAAACTGGGGGCTCCCAGCATAAACTTTGGCTTGCCCTAGTTACTCGCAAGACCCACTTTTGCTGACTTCTTTGCGATTGCGAAATGAATATAATACATATTTACACATATTTGCATTATTTGGTACTTAATATTATCTTAAATTTGTCACAATTATCGCGTTTTAAAAACTTATATACTTGGTTTTCATCCCAACCTTATTTTTATTTCCGACTTTGACTATAGGTACCTCAGACACATTGGTTGTTTTAAGTATGCAAACAACAATCCTGTATTTGCTGGTTCAGTTTTTATATTATTTACAACATATACCATTTGAACCATTAGATTGATTTGATCAACTGTTAGAATGACGCCTGGTCACAACACTTCTCAGGGGGTTCGATAAAACTAAACCAAAACTATAATTACGAAAACTATTATTATTCAAACGATACTCTACGTCGTTAATTAGCTCAGCCCCCTGAATTCACACATTTTTTAATCAAAAATGCATGTTTTATTATCTTTTGTACTATATTATCTATTTTTTACCAAAACCTTAAATAAATTTTTTTATATACTTTACACCTTTGAAAAAAACCCCTCAATTCACCTAAATTTTTTTGACGTTAATAAAGCTTAAGCGCTGCACATCCGTAGCACAAAGCTCACGTAGAGCTATGATAATTACCAAATAGCTAATCATAAAGAGGTCCAGCTCATAAATCATGCTTTATGATGTAACTAATTAAAGGGTCAAAAACAAAAATGTTCATATTTTTCACACAATGTTGACTTTTTTTGTGGCATAAACCCTGCGGCCCTTTGCCGGTAGCACAATGAATTTGCATAAAAATAACATTTACTTTTAAATTTATACAAAATACAAACATAATATTATTATAAGATAAATGATAGAATAAAAAATAACAATTTACAGATAACAGAATTTTTAACGCTTTATTCTGTAGTACGTACGCCAATAATCAATCAAATGAAAAACAAATAAAAATATGCAAAATATAACAAAATAATACAATTGCTCTTACTACATTTTGGATTCAACATTTTGACTTTTGTAACACGCTGCTGGGAATGGGGTGCTTCAAAATGTCTTCCGTTGCTATTAAATTTTAGCATAACAAACAAAACACTTTTTGAGTATTTCCGTTGGTTTCTGTCAAAGACAAAAACTCCAACTGAATGAAACACAGACAAACGAACATGACTAAAAATGTAGTAAAAAAATTTGTTTAAATATTCGTAGCACTTTGTACGGCTGGACGCCCTCACTCCAAAAGTCGCCACCCAAAGCAAGTGAAAAAAAAACAAATGCAGGAAAATGAAACGTTGCACAGGTTTTATTTGCACTTCATTTTTGTGTCCTCGACAGGGACGAAAACGACGACCCCAACGACGATAGCTTTGCTCTTTATGGCGATTGCAATCCCAGCTGCACTTTGTTAACTGCACTCACAGTGCATGCTAAGTATGGCCCAATGCTGGTAACTTGCAGTAGCTCTATAGTCGCTACATAGCATTTCCAGACTGCAGTCCCAAAGTCCATGCCAAGTGCTACTTTCTGCCATTTTATGCTTTGAGTGTCTTTTTGTGCTTATCAGCGTTTAAAATCAGTACGAAAGTCAGCCAAAAAATAAAAGTCGTCCCATATTAAACGGCCGCAGGTTGAACGAACCACCAAAACTGTTGGCCATTCATTGGTAGTCAGTTGGGGAGCAACCAAAAAGTTGCAGAACAAAAAAAAATCATGGCTGCATTGTAGCTTTTTTTGTAAAGAAGTTTATATACACTGCAAATACTAAAAAATTCCTTTTGCAAGCGAAATGTAGCTCAAGTAATAGCTGTATCGAATTTTGACTGAATAACTATTGGGGCTTAAATACTGTAAGTTGGGGCAAAGTAAACACATAATGAATTATTTATTTCGGCTATATTGCGTATACGTAATATCCTCTTATACTTTGCTTTGTGGAGCTACAAGTCTTTACTCTATCATTATTATCAATGTTATTGAGATAGGTTGAAGTTTATGATGCCGCAGAAGTTCAAAAGTATACTGTGAACTCAATGCTCTCTATTAAATTAATCAATATGTATCTGGAATCTCATATTAAGTTCTTAATGTCATAGAAGACAAAAAGATTTTTGGTCAGCGAGTTGTCAAGTTTCATGTTTGATTTTTAAGAGATTTCGATGTTTGATGTGCTAGAAATTGAATTATTGGTGATTTTTTCAACTTGGGCACAAGAGTACGTATACTCGATATATTTTTACTATATTTTTAACTTACTATTGAAACTGCG
Source organism: Chymomyza procnemis (assembly GCA_035046065.1). Taxonomy (NCBI): domain Eukaryota; kingdom Metazoa; phylum Arthropoda; class Insecta; order Diptera; family Drosophilidae; genus Chymomyza; species Chymomyza procnemis. Next base: position 24,244,761 of record JAWNOJ010000013.1, on the reverse strand, counting down.
AATACTTATTGTTTTTTACTAAAGCTAAGTAAATATTAACAAAATTTAATTTAAATATATTTTTAAAGAGATACTCTTAGGGTTATCGTGACAAAGCTTCATTGAAAGAGAGTAGAAATAGGACTATGGAAGCTAATTTATAGTTATTCTCAGTGCTCATGGAGAAGTTAATATTTCTTCTAATTATTGATGGCTCAGACGAAAGTTATTGAATCTAACATCTAATATCCGCGGATCGGACGGCAAATGTGTACATGTTCATATACAACAAAAAAACATCGGAATATTTCGCTCAGGCAAAAGAAACGCAATTACCAATGTAACATCAGAAAAATCTTTAAAAATATAAATCGACAAAGACAAAAGATTATGTAAAAAATTAGTATACTCAATTACATTCAGCAGCGATACAGCTGTTGCTGCAAGACTTCTGGAATCAATCGAAGCCCTCGTATGCCTAAAAAGATCTGATCATCAAATGTTTTAAGTGCTCAAACCATATTCAAAGAAGGAAGCTTTGCTTAAAGTGAAGAAACTTAATGTTACTTATACAAATAAAGAGTGTTACTTTAGAAAAAAAAACAATTTTTAATATATCTTTCTTGTGCTCTTAAAACGAGCCAGAGAATAAACTTTATTATAATTTTTGTATTGAGATGGATCATTTTAGGCTTGCAGTCACTATAATTATTGTCTTTCTTTTGGAAGTAAAACTTTTAACTCGAAAAGCCCTGTTCTTTCGCATATAATTTGTTGAGCTTTAAAGAAAAATTTCTAACAAAGGTGCCACAATTATTGGATACATATTTTCATTGTTTAAAAAAAAAATCTTTGCTTTAATTAGTTTGTCCCTGCCCTCTTTAAAGAGCAATTTATTTTTTTGGGATGAAACCCCATTTTCCAGCAGATTAATGTTAATCGTCTGTCTGCTTATAATCAATTCCAACATACCTTGTGACGTCAGTAGCTGAAGCTTCAAGCAGTACAGATTTATCTCAAAATATTTTGATTTGGGATTGTGTCGTCTCTACTGTAAGGAATGACTGGACTTTTCGCCTTGCCTGCTTCAATCTTCACAGTAACTTGAACCTTATAGACTTTTTCTTTAATTTTTAGTCACTTTGTGCGAGAAACTTATAAAACTGAACAACTTTTCGTAGGGTATAGAAAAAAGTAAAGCTGCAGGTAAACGGAAACGAGTAAAATAAAATCATGTGACACTTTGTGGTTAATAATGTTGTATATAATACAATTGTGTGTGTGAGTGAGTGAGTGTTGTCTGTGTCTGCGTCTGAGTCTGTGTTGGCTGTTTCGTTGCTGTGTTGCAGCCAAAAAGTGAACCCCCAGTAAACAGGCCAACTCCGATTTGGGCTGTTATCCAAACCCCAGCATAGCTGCTTTGCTCTATTGGTTTTGTTGCCAATGTTGTTGTTGTTGTTGACGGTGTTGGCGGTGATTTAAATGCAAATTTATTATCATGCTGCAGTAACCGTAAAAAAAAAACGATACACAAATAAATTGCAGGAAAAAACAAAAGGTAGTAATAATATTTACAAAATGTCTGCTTGGCTGCCCCCATACACAACGTGCAACACTTTTATGGCAACATAATCATTTTTTTTATTTAACTCAATCCAACAGTCGCGCCTTTGTAAAATTACATTTTTATTAAATCATTTGCATATTAAATAATTAGCGTGCGATTTTTGATTTCAAATCTGATTAATTTACTGCACAAGCTTCAATTGCATTGTCCGACGGTTACTCCGAAGCACCGGTGTCCTGTGAATCATCATCGTCCAGCTGCAACCAACGATATACCTTGTAGAGAGTCTGTGTACATTGAGAGTACATGCGGCACATGCGGAAATAGTGAAACCCAATAGTTATTGATAGAGCAATAAACGCTTGGTAGGCGTACTCCCAGCGAATGTCTTCCAAAGTTACGCGCTGGTAGTAGATCCGCTCACGCGCTTTATACAGCAAATAGAAATATATTATCGAAAAGAAAGCAACAGAAATATAAATATGATAGTAGAAATTAAAGATTTTTTTTATCAGCTCCATGATGAAAAATTATTTGTTATGATTGAAAGCTTTTTGACAACTAACACGGCCTACTTTTGTGAATATAAAATTTGAAACTAATACCAAATGCACCTACTTAGAAAAAGAAGAGATAATACATTTTAATTGGTTCATATGAGTTTGTAGGCAAATCAAAGCCATCCATAAAGACCATCCGTACTCACGGAAAAAATATATTATCTTTACAGGAATGTAAAGATTTTTATTTTTTTGCATTCATTCAAACTGCGAATATTACAACCAAATATTTCATGACAAGATTGGCATAGTCTTGAGAATTTTCTTTGTAAGTTGAGAAGCATTTTGCATTACAAATTAAAAAATTAGCCGTTGGCCCGGTTGCCAGTGTTTTATTCCTCTTCTTCTTAAGTAAATTTGTTAACAAAAATAAGCGTTATTATAAGAACTCACCCTATCTACTATAAGCTAAATATCATAATTTATTTATCAACTTCTTGGTTTCATTCATAAGAGTACGTCTTCACGTAGTCCTAGGGCGCCCACTGCGTCTAGTACCAATGGGGTCCCAGGTAAGGGCGCAGTGTGCAAGGTTTTCTTGGTCTTTGCGGAGCGTGTGTCCTAGCCATCTATATTTTCGTCTATTAATGTCACTTAGTAAACCATCTTGTCCAGTTAACTGCCAAAATCGCACATAAGATACTCTACTAGGCCAGAATATACTGACTATGCGCCTAAGATATCGGTTGCCGAAGCATTGTAGCTGTTGTTTGATACCATTCGTCATATGCCAGATTTCGCTACCAACAGTAGTACCGTCTTAACGCAAGCATTATAAATTAAAAAAAAAAAAAACAAAAATAGTATTAAATTTAAAAGCAAGTTATCAATAGTTTGGATTACGCAAAAATCGTTGGTTACAAAACTTTGGCCAAAAAAAAAACAAGTTGCTAAAAATCACCCTATGCAATATCGATTAAATGACTATCTCTATTAACAACACTAATTTGGTCTCTTTTATGTGGTAATGACTGTATTTTCGGCATTAATATCTGTCTTGAGTTTGTCAATAGTCGTGGGTCCTTAGTGATCAGTCAATAAAACTTTTTATTACAACATGTCCAGGAAATTATTATTGCAAATTTCTCTTTGATTGAGTGACTTTGCAATCTATTTTATTAAAACCATATGATATTAATCCCATTGTTTAGGTTTTTGGACCAAAAAATTACAAACATCCAGCGATATTGTTAATCATCAACATTTTAAATCTTTTCGTCAGACTAAGCTGTCACTCTTTGATAATGTCATGGCATCAAATATCGCGATTATTTGCTGTCAGTCATTAAAAAACGAATTAAAGACACGATTCCAAATATATCTGTAGAGATATACAAAAAATATACGTTAAATATCAATAAAGCACCAATTTCTCACCGCTAAAATTAAAGCATACATTTTTTTTAATTCCTAGTAAATATTGTACCGATATTGGCGAGTCTAAGTCAATCGAAACCATGCAATTTGTAGGGAACAACGTGTAATGCTTAGGAAATTTATTTGAAACAACATAGTCACACTCTATGAAATTTAAAATCAGAAATGGTAAAATGAGAAATGGTAAAAGATATTTATGTGATACGACTTTTCTTGCCATAAAAAAATTCGCTTCAGATGGTAAAAGTTTGGTGACAGCTCTTGTATTTTTGAGATCCATGTTTCTTGAAACGGATACACTTGGAGTTTACCATCTTTTACGCATATCTAGTGAATCCTTCGTACCTTATAGTATATCCTTGTTGCGCTCAAGTTGAGCTCCTGAGATGAAGGTGTTCTATATCAGTGTTTTTCGGTAAGTACCCCGGCCGCTTGTGCAAAGTTCACCAGAAGTAGCCTGTGAACGTACATTTCACTTTGTTTAAGCGACTCAATGTTGCGTTTTTAAAGCATTTTACAAAAACAATTTCATAAAAAAAAGCAAGTGTATTTAATATTGTGAGCACGTTTACTCTGTTAAAATGTATTATTGAAAAGTTTGTTTTTTTTTTCATAAATACAGGAGCAATGGAATTTTCTGCTGAAAATATAGTGAAATATGTAGGAATTTAATTTCGAGTTTTAATTTTTTATTTTTCTCCCCCTCGTTGTTCCAAAATCACTTACATATGCAAGTGTTACATAACACATATAGATGTTGTATAATTATAGTTTTAAAACATTTTTTTTTTCTTACTTATTTGCAATTTAAATTTATGAGTTAAATATTTTTATTTGCGCTTAAAATGCACTTAATAAATGGCATGACATGTATTGAGATTATAATTCAATAAAAAATTCGAGTACCACAATGCACTACATTTGGCTTAAGGGATATACATTCCATTCCAATCCATTAATGGGTTACACCTAATCTAGTCCAAGAAGTGTGCCGATCTGCGTTTGATGCAGCTTAGCATGCCATCAATGCAATCAACAGCTTGACCATTAATAAAAGAAATTCTGATGAATGCCATTTCTTTACTTTATATCTCTTACTATCCATCTATGTACTATCCATATGTGTGCGTTTTTTTTTTATTTTTCTTTTCTGAAACTATGTAGTTTGTTTGTTTTGCACCTAGTTCCTGGGAACTAGCCTCGATATACAAACAAACACACACATTCTGCTCAGCTTTAGCCTTGGCCTGTGCCGTAGCACCTCGTGCCTTCTAACATTCTGCATTCTTGAGCGTATTTCTTTTGCTTTTAGTTTCTTATCTTTGTGCAAAATTGTTGTTTAAGTTTGCCATTTTTCAACAACTCATCAATCTGTTCGATGCTACGATGCTTTAGTTGCTATCCTAAGCTAACTTATGCGAGGCACGCACTCACCGCAAATGCAGCAGAGACAGTAACGCCAGTCGCGTTCTGGCATCAGTCTTCGTCCTGGACCTACACTGTCTACATATGTATGTATGTCTGACTTTGATGCTGCTTTTGAGTCTGCACACAGCTCAACATTATTTCCTACCATTTTTTTTTGCATACCCTACATTTTGTTGATCAAGAACACATTGATTACAAGACAAAATATGTTGTATAATGATAATATCAGCCACATGGCAAATCGTTCACTGACATTGTCCATGGTAACTGCATATTTTAGTTTTAAAAAATATCATACTGTTCATTTCGTAAAATCCCTTTCAAAACACAGTTTTTGATAAAACTATAGCTGCCAATATTTGAGCATCTGCAGTGTATTAGATAGTCGGGTATATCCTACAATGTATACCCTATTTGATTTGCTATATACACAATTTTTTTTTCTATTATATGGACATAGTCCTAGAACGTTCCTGTGCCTGGGAAAATATGGCAACGTTTTACTGATTTTCTTTCAGCTTGCAACTAAGGTACGAGAAATTTCACTCACTCATATGTCTGTGTCGCCAGCGAGGCAAACTTTTTTATTATAAATGTGGAAATGTGTGTGTTTATGTATCTTTCTATAAATATATATGTGAGAACTTTCTTTTTCATCTTTTATTATTCATCTATCATCGATGTTATGCTCATAGTTTAATAGAAAGTTTAAAAGTCATCATAGGCAGCTCGAATGACTTGCGCGAATACTGCACCATATGCTTGCCACACAAAAATATGTTGCTTGCCCCCTTCTCGAACTTGATTTGGGAGTTCGCAAAGTCAGCTCGTTAGAGAAAACATATGCTCATCAGGCAATCATTAGCTTGCCAAAAACATTTACAGCACGTTAAGACTGACTGACTATCTGGCCAAATGCCATATTGCATACCCAGCTCTTACTTTAGCCTCTGATGCACTCACCATGGTCGAAATTGTAGTTAACACTTTTAAAAGTATACAAATCGGGTTTAGATTATATTATGGTTCCATATTACCCTTTATGTGTAAATTTTTTATTATAAATTTTTTTATTTTATTTTTTTTATTATAAAAAATGATTCATAATTTGTTTTATTTCAGAAGAAAACTTTATTGATTGATTGTTTTCTTGATTCATTCAACGTTCATTAAGTCATGGAATGAATTCACATTTATTTTTCGCCATTTATTTCTTTGATATGGTATAGGTGGGCTCTCATTTATACCAAATATTTTAGGATAGATTCTCATACCGTTTATATTTGTTTGGTGGCATCCAATTGTTACAAAAAAAACTATCTCAACTCAGATGCCAGCTGTAGCTAGAGACAGTATGCAATATTTAACATACAGTTTTCATATATTTATGAAAAAAAACACCATTTTGTCCACTGTATGCACTCCAAGTACTGCTGCGCTTTATATTGTGGCAACTTTTTGATAAACAATTAAATTTATGCAACTTTTGGCGTTGCCATCCTTTTCATTAGCATTTTTCCTTTTTCGCGCTTGTCGTTAGTGTTAATTAACTTGGCGCAAAATCAAAACTAAGAGTCAAGTGCCAAGCAGTGCCTGAAAAGTATGCAACATCATGCCGCAACTCCCGCCTCAAATTCAATCTGACTGCTTGCTTCTGCAAGTGAGCATGAGTCCCAGGGCTGAGACAACAAACAGCCTCAAACAACCGCAAAGTGTTTCAAATAAATTGTACAACAAGTGTTTAAATTTATCGTCGCTGCGATTTGCGATGCCATGCAGCAGTCTTTTTACAAATCTACAGTCAAGCTTGGATATTATTGTTCAGATTGATATTATTTTTTTTTTTTTTAACATGTTTAATGATTAAGTACACTTTTTATTTAACAGTTTTTATATTACGAAATCAAAATTTAATTGCAAAACCAGGGTATACTATGAAAAGGATTATGAATATGATTCCGATGTATGATGGTATATGGAGGCATGAAGTTACTTAGCTGGATTCATTTCATCACTACTACAGAAATTGTTCCCACAAATACGGAAGACAAGATCGTCAAAAGCCACTGATAATGAGATAAAGAACCAAAAAGCAAAAGTTGAAGAAGAACGTTCGAAACTCAACAATTAACAGAATGTATGGAAAGTCATGTTGTTGGTAATATGAGCATCACCCCAACTGAAGATCTTTTTGCGGACATTTTGTAACCACGGTTAGCCAAAAAAGAAAGAGTATAACATACAGATCGTTAAAAAAATCAACTCAACAGTCAAGCCCAGATAAAAAAGGTCTCGTTGAAATTATTATGAGTGTAGATAAAAACAACTAAAAGTAGTGAACAATGTGAGCAAAAGCAAAATGTTGTATTCATACTTAACGAGAAGAACAAACTGAGGGACTGAAAAAAGTTAAGAACATTAATAACACAAAAGTACCTTTTACAAAAGTACACTTTTTGCCGTGTCACTTATTTAATTTTTTTAACAAGTCGTTGTTTTAATATGTTTACATTTGTATTTGTCAAACTTCAAAAGTTACAACTCTACAAGAAATAGATTGAAATTTGTTGGCATTTTGCCGAATCCGAAAAAACAGTCTATCCACAATGCACCGACTCCAACTCTCGGCTGTTTCGAAAATTCTTTGTCTTAAGTTAAAAAACAAATTTGTTCCCTTGGAAGTTTCAAGCAGCTTCAGCGAGAGTTATTAATATTTCCAATATATATAGTACTTTGTTAAAATTCTTGGTAATAGCTCACAATTTTCTCGGAATAATCCTGGGCTTATGTTTATTTACTCCATTAAAACTTTTTTCGGCCACACACATTCCTTAAACAGAGCGACCACAAGAAATGTTAAAAAAATCGTTCGTCGCATCAGCGTCGCTTATATGGAGTTTGTACTGTATGTTTTTTTATGCGTGTGTGTTTCTCTACGATTTTGAGTTTGTGTGTTCCCAAACAATATATTTTGCATGCGCTGGCGGGTCTTAGTAGTATGCTGGCTAACTAAACGATGTTGGCCAACAGCGCAAACAGCCGAAAACCACAAAGAGCAATTATGATATCGGGCATGATTTTGTGGGCAATTGGCTTTAATGGTGCCCGAACCAAGCCAAGCCGAACCCGCTAACCAATACTGTCGCCAGCAGCCACATCTATACAAAGCTGCTCTCTTGCCTTCTGTACATATGTATGCGTGTGTGTGTGTGTGCCTCAAAGTGTGAGTGTGAAATTTATTTAAATGCTGCCAAAAGGCAACCATCGCAAAAATCGCCTACTCCACGACAGTCAATTGGAGCAGCTGGCCCGAGCTCTATCTCCATGTTGTCTATGCCTATCCCTTTGTCTGTCCCTGTAGCTGTATTTATAGGCTTCTAATAAATACGCTGGGTAGCTGCCAGCATGTTCCATAAGCACATGCAATACATACATACTCTCTACACGTCCGATCCCCATCAAAACAGAGCAACAACAGTCGCCCCAACAATCAAGCTTCATAGTGCCAAGTTGTTGCTATAACAGAGAGTGGAGCATAATCATAGAATTCTGTTTTTTTTTCTTTCCTGGGGTTTTTGTGGCTTGCAATTTGTTTTTATATTGCTTATATGATAATCGTTTGCATTAAAAAGCGTTACCCCTCGCCGTCAGCTTCATTTAGTCGGTTGCCAAAAAATGTTCCATGTTGTTTGTATTTATTTATTATTCAAAGTGTTATCGGCGACAGCCGGCAGCATAGCTCAACTCGACATGGCGGAGCACAAGGGTCTGTGTGGCATGGCAGGGCACGGCAGTTAAAAACCCAAAGGATTAGTTATGATAAATGTGTTTCAGAAGCGTGACAAAGTCGGGGTAGAGAAATACAGATGCAGGGGGCGAACCGAGAGTATGTGTGTGTGTGTGTGTGTGTGTGAAAGTGGGTCTAGGCATAGACATTGTGGACTATACCATTTTAATGTACAGATAATGAGTTCCTTTGTTGGCAATATGTCAAATCGCTGGGCCAATATTTCAGCCAGCAGACCCAAAGGAATGCGCTTCAGCTGTGCGCTTTGAATTGGCATTAAGTCTCTGAGTGGGTACGTCTGTGCATCGAATCGTGTTAATTGAGCTACCACAAAAAAAAGCGATATCAAAATACATAAATATAATCTTATATATATAAATGACACAAAAATAGTTACATTGATTATACAATGAAACACGATTCCAATGCAAAACCTACAAAAGCAAATAGGGAAAAAATTTAAATCTCGGCACTACTCTGTCATGACCACTGCCAAGTTTTGTTGACTATAAATTCTAGTTGAAATATAAATATATAAGATAATATAAGAATTATTGCCAAATTTTGTAGCTATAAAGTTTGTTTAAAAATAGTATAAAACGGTAGGGGAGTTTAAAATAAAGCAAAAATATAAATAAATTATCGAATAGCTTACTATCGTTACAAATGTCTTATATGAGAAGAATGTTGCCTTTAATCCGAGTTTACTTAAGTATGAGTCATGAACTCCATAAAGCATATTTTATTTGAAGGTCCGAATCCTATCTCCCCTAATTTTGTATCTAAATTCGCTGCCTCCCAAAACTATAAATAAAATTGACTCCAATCCACTTAAATTGCCAAAAAGCATCACCATTCTTAAGTTTATATCTACTAAATCTATGGCGAGCGGTGTCTTTGTGAGCCACAGGTGTTTTCGCTCACCGGTTGACGTATTTCAATAATTTTTTTTAATGAAACGTATTGACGAGACGAAGGTTTTCAGCTAATATTTTTTTTGAGTTGTGAGCATTTGAGTAGAGACTGTTTTTTTTTCCCACATTTGAAAATTTCATATAAATATTTGTTATTGTTGTGATGAATTTTTAAAAATTCGATCACCGAAATGCCACATCAAAGCGAAGTGACGAAAGAAACAACTTATCTCATTATCAAGTTTAGAAAATTGAAATTGCCGTGATAAAATTGTTTTCACAATTCCGCGAGAAATGAAGAAACTTAAGAAAGAAATAACTTCGCTTTCAATCAAGTTCAGAATATTGAAATTACGACGATAACAATTTCCATGGCAATCTGGGCATGAGACTGAGAATGAAGAATCCGTGGACGAAATGTTGTCATCAAATATTAATTGTCCCCTCGAAGATTATGATCGATTATTTGATGAGCAATCGGAAGGTGTAACATAAACACATAATGAAATACTTGATTGCAAAAAAAAATTAAAGCATTCATTTTCTGTCCAAATCATATCAAACTATTCGTGCGTAGTCGGGATGTCATGTCAACATCATCATAAAATGATAATTGTCTTTGCATTTTATTTGCAGTTCAATTTCTGAAGGTAGCATTTGGAAAATTTTAATAAAGTCACAAAATCTTGTATTTGTTCAAGAAAATATATATAAAACAAAATTTTGTAGGTTTCGCTTTTTTATATCTCGACCAATTGTTAAAACAGCCAGATTTTGATTAGAAATGCTTAAAGCAAATCAATTTATTCTTTGCAGAAAATTAGAGAGTACCCAAAAATCGTGCGCACCCTATTTTAACTAACAACATTATTATATTAAATTTACTTCATTAGGTACATCCAGGTGTGACTAATAAATTTTTGAAGCTACAAAAATTACTCTTACAAAAATTGTTTTTCAATTTTAATTTACGCAACATATTCAAGTTATTTGCCCATTTCTTTGCTTACTTACTTAAAAATAATAATAATAACAAATATACCATTGTAAATTTTTATATTTTCTTTTTTAAGCAGAAAATTTTAATTGTTATTTAATTAAAAGGAAAAGGTAGCCAATTATTGTTTTAATTCTCATTGTTGTTGCCACAATGCATCAATGACTCTGTTATCGGGTTTTCTGTTTAATTAAATTCCAGACAGGAAGAAATAATAACTTGTTGGTGATACTTTCGTATTTTGATATGTATATATGATAGTACCACGTTGTATATGTAGTTACAATGTTATAATTTGAATACAATCGCGTGACGCGTCCACTTGACTAATAAATATTTCACTTAATTCTCGATTTTAACGCCTACAATTCATTGTTGCCATTTGCAAGTTGACTTTTCTTTTTTACCCTAACACAATGGGGGTACACAGCATTATATAGAATAATGCAACTTATATATAGTGTAGATGTAGTTGGGGAAGACCCCTACTCAAATACACAATTATCCTTAAAAAATTATGTAAGGTACAATTTTGGGGCTTATTGAGAGCAGAGATTATTAACTTAATGCTCAAGTACTTTTTGACAATTTTTAGCATTCACCGGTTATTTTCGAAAACCAAACATTTATCAAAAAATGTTTAACAATTTATTGGAAAATATCATTAATGTTACGATTATTTGGTTCATTTTTATTTTGAGTAAATAAGTGTTTCAAAAACAAAGACACGCGGTTTGTTGGTGCTTTAACTTTTTAACTTTAACATTAATACCGAATTTAGTCAATTAAGTAGAGTATATTTTTCAGATTGAAATTCACACTGAAATGCTCCATTTTCACTGTCCTTCAATTCGAGACCGATTTTGCCCTAAAAACAAAAAAATTATGTTGTTACGATGTTCCTGTTTTCACGATAAAATTATAGTTTTTTTTAAGGTTCGGATTCGCCTATAACCTGTAGATTCCAATTCTATGAATAAAGATATCTGCAAGCTATATGGGGAATAAATGAAAATAGTACTAACAACAGCACACAGCGTACATTTTTACCAAAAAATAATTTGTATTTGGAGAATAGCTTCGTTGCGGGAAGGTAACGTTTGAACAATAAACTTAATTCTATGGCTATTGTCAACTTTCAGACTCTTTGGAAGCCATTTTTATTTTTTTATCAATTTTTTCAATCTCTGCTTTCTGTATTATGGACACAAGTTTTTAATAAATTTAACTAACAATATTTCAGTTAATTTAAAAGGCGAAAATTTATGTAGTATTTTGTTAGAAATCAATATTCCCAATCGCCTTACTCTATAAAATATTATCTGCGTTTAAAATGTAATAAGCATTTTTAGATTTTTGTCATTGTTTTTATTTTTACCAACTAGGTTAGTCTTAGGTTAATTATTTAGCAGTCGAGATATTTTAAAAGAATTAACTTAATTTGGGTGTCATATAAATTAATAAAAATGTTACGATAAAACGAAACCTTACCAATTCCTAGCTGATTTTGGCGATATGGAGTGATTTGGTGCAATTAAATTATAAGTTTTTGTAATCTGATCAATCAGTTGTTTTGTATTTTGCAGACTCAATAGAAAAGGGAAATTGTTGGATTTAAAGAAACTTATTATAAATTTCCACAGTTTTTGTTATGTAATGCATTTTTTTCTAAACTGTAGTTTTTACTAAACTGTAGTGAGTATTATTATTATATTGTAAGTAAATAAATAATAAATGAGTGAAATATTGTAATATTTTTTTATATATTTTTTTTAATATTCTCTAAGATTTAAGCTCTGGTTTAAGATAAGAGATGCATAAAATCGAGCAGGCAGATGATACTAAATGTTTAGAAAGTAGTAGCGTACTTACTCTAACTCTAAACCCTAAGTTCGATGGTTCGAATTCACCCTACAGCATTGGCATACATAGTAAATAGACGCTACTTGCCTAAGTAATCTTTATTAATTAAAGACACCTCGGTTCGGCTTCGGCTATAATCTGTAGACCCCTGTTCTCTTCAAACCACTATTATTAGTGATTTGTCTACGTGGCGTCTTAGGAGCGATGATATAGTCAGGAGAAATACATTTCCATATATTTTATAGTATTACTATTTTATTTGAATAAGCGATATATTGATTTCTTTCGATTCCTATAACAGACTTGCTAAAAAAAGAAACTTCAGATATTTAGAGAATTCTGTTGTAAGCCTTACAAAATAATTATATGCATTTATATAAAATAGCAAGCAGTAGTCGAGCATATACACTTTGTTTTTAAACTTAGAACTAGTTGTATATTTAAGAAAAAAGTGTGGCTTATGGGTACAATCAAATTTGTTTGCAGATTTAAAAATCTGTAGAAAACTGAAAAAAAAAGTTTCATAAATAATAACTTTATGGATGCGCGAGCAGTGTATGCTACATTCGTATACTAACCCCAACGTATTCAAATATTTCGTTACTTTGTTGTTGTGGTTGTTGTAACCTTTTGCTGTTGAATTGTTACAAAACGTTTTGCGCCATTTTTCTTTTGCAATACTCTCACATTGTCAGCGCATTGTGTTAAGTGGCGAAAGGTGGAAATACCATAAGAGCGTGCATGAAGGCGTGTATATGTTGTAAGAGTGTGTGTGTGTGTGTGTGTGTGTGTGTGTGTGTGTGTGTGTGTGTGTGTGTGTGTATTGTCATAATGGCTGCCAACTGCCTAGTGCCTTTGGCGCAGTGTGGCTCAAAATGAGTTGACACTTTGGCAACATGGCCGTGTGTAATTTTGAAATATTAATCATACGGCATGTGGCAGGCGAGTAGAGAATGCTCACGTGTACGACTGACTGTATGAGTTGAGCACTGTTTGCTTGGAATGCCGTGACATTGTTGCTATGAATGCATATTATGTTGCATGCAAACCGAGCAGCTTATACACACACACCCACACCCACATCCACACACATCAATACACACTTGCACACACGCACACACATACGCATTCACAGGCTGCATAATCAAATAGTGTAAAACGTTGACGCTCATTTCTATCGACAGAAAGTAAAATGGCATAAAGCAATTAGTGTGTTGCATTTTATGGCCTTTAATGTGGTAATGGCTTTAGGTAATTAACAATTATGTACACGAAGCGACACATCGCTTACACAACTATCTACTTGCCGCCCCTCGTATGTATTCACCCGCTCTCTTTACTCGCTGCAATGAATATACTTTTTAACTTTATTGCTAAGTTTGCATAATTTTAATGCGGCTTTTGATGACAGACTGGCAGAGAAAAAATGCTCCCCTAGCAACCACTTTGCCCGCATTTATAATGGCCAATTTAAGTGGCTTACTTATTGTTAACAATTTTACATAATGACTAAAAATATTTCTTTGGGTGGTGCCTTTGAACATGCAATGTTAAGCAGCCTAATGATGCATTTCAAAATATTTTATCTTTACAATTAATTTATTTTTTATTCATTTCTTTACATAAATGCAGTGCGCTGTGTAAAATAATTGCTTAACGAAAGCCTTGCTATTCGTTCATTCTGGGATTATCATTTATTTTGTAGAGAGATTCTATGCTTAGAAATCGACAATTATGCACTTTATGTATAACTTCTTTAACTTTGTAAATTATAGTTAATGATAAATAAGCGCGATGAACCTTAGTTTTTCGTGACCTCATTTTTGAGAGTATTAATTTCGCACTTAATTTTTTAATTTTGAAAAGTTAAAATGTTATTCAGCTCGAGCTCTGGTATGCCACAGAAACATGGGCTGTGTCGCAAACAGATGCATTTCGAGAGAAAAATTCTTCAATATCTTCGGTCGCTTTTGGATTGGAGACGACTATCACATCTGATTGAAATCTGAACTATAATAACATAAACGTAGTCCAGCGTAATACGGCACAACATTTGGGTTGACTTGGTCATATCGTTCGTATCGACGATTTCGCTCTTAACTTGAAATTTTATAATATTTTCGGCCAGTACTTTTATAATTCACAACTTACAACACAGTGGCTGGCATAACAGCTAGATGTTGTCAGTTGTACACTCACTCTGCATTTTCTACAGTTGTGGAATAAATCTTTCGCCTTTTACTAAAGATTTCCGTGGAAAATAACTCTGAGCCATCTAATTTTTTGTGTGCCCGACTTGACGCCGGGCCAATAAATAATACATTAAAAAATATATATCTTTTAAAAATTCCGGTAATACAAATATTCGAAACTCTTAAAACTAAAACTCTTACTTAGTGAACAACAAATTTTTTACCTAAGTCTAATAAATAAGACAAGACAGCTTTGTGCAAGGGCAAATACAGTTGCATAATTTATTTTTTCAAATTTTGGATTTCTGTTGAAGCCACTTTTTGTTAGCAAACAAGGATTCAACACTCACTGCGATCAACCTCATATCCTTGTTCATTAAGTTCAATCCTACACAAAAGACAAGTATATTACTACAGCAAAGATCCGCGCGCCAACAAGGCGTTGTTATTGAGCTAAATACAAATCTTGTTTTTACCACATTAATTCTACCATGGTCCCGATCATTATAAAATAATGCTATTTCGTGAGAGCTATTTCTATATTATATATCGATGTGGTCGTTGTCAGCTAGTTTTCCCAAGAGAAAAGCATTGACAATACATAAACAACTCTCTTTTTACCATAAAGTTCCATTGGTTCTCCTTCAAGAAGCCTGAAGCCTATTAAACTAACTCAGTCTGCCAAACTCATCCCTTTTCTTGCCGAATTGTGTAATGCATGAGACAGCATAGTTCCGCCCGTATCGCAATTATTTTATCTCTTGTTAGTTAAACTCTATTTAAAACTATATTGCTTCTACTTAATTTAAATAACGCACTTTACATTTGGCATACAACTTTGTTATATGCACACAAACAGTTTAGTTTTGTGTTCCATTTAGAGACCTTCATAAATACCCAAAAATGTTATGCATTCGACGAAAACTCTGTGGGTCTGCTACATAACTAAAAGCGCGACTGGCCTAATGAGTTTTAACCTAACCCAGACGCATTTTAGCCAGACAATTTCATTGCTAGAGCGCGGCAGTGTTGCGGTCGCACTCTGGGGCCGTTCAATCTGAAAGTCTATTAACAACGTAGGACACTGTTAATTTTGCTGATGCAATTTTGTTTCAATTTATTGTACACCCACAAACAACGAACGGCCGCGGCTGTGCAGCAATAACAACAACTACAACTTACTGAAAAAAAATCGAAACCAAGTCTCGCCGAAATTGAAAAGCCAAAGTACCTAAAAACAATGTAATACACAGCAAGAACAATGGGTTATACTTGAGTGAGTGACCGACAAGGTAATACACTATAAACTTTTTTGCAAAAAAAAAATGAAGGTGTCGTTAATATAGTTGTTGTCATAGTCTTAGTTAGCCAATATGCGGCACAGACACACTCGACCGACAAATCTAACACACTATAAGACGCTTATTCTGTCCCTGCTTCTCTTTTAGTGACCAACTGAAGAAGGCGTGCGCAGAGCAGCGGCGCCTGGCGGGAGCTAGCGAGGTCGGCTATAACCTCGGTCGATTTCGGGTTGTCATGACCAACTGAAGTAGGTAAAATTATATAAATAAATGTATCCAGAATATTATCAGTACTCATATTCATATTCTCTCATCTGGGGCTAGCCAGGAACTTAGAGTGTTACAATGGAAAAGATGAAAACAGAAACGTAGCGATAAAAATTTAAACATTTCTTGCAAATAGAAGCCAAAGAACAGCGTTAACGCAAGATGGGTTTGGTTATAGTTCATGATTGGTCAATTGAAACTCGATCTGGGGAATCAAGATAGGATAGGATAGATAAAGAAATGGATTGGATAGACCGATATGTATGCGATATGTTTTTTTTTTTTTTTTTTGGTAGTTGAGGTTTCTAGATTCACTTTTTTTACGTTTCTACAAAGGAATAGCTATTTCCCTCTGTCTGTCTGTTCTCTCTCTCTCTCTATCTCTCTCTCTTTCTCTCTGTCACTCGCTTTCTCTTTCTTTTTTAGTACTTGTTGAAGACAAATAGCGAACACGAAAATTTCAAGTTCTTTACTTACGCTAATCATAGTTTTTGTAGCTTTGAATGGTATATGGATTGCACAAGTCAATCTGTTGCTGGAAAGCTAAGAACAATTTATAAAGTAATTGGCTACATAAAATCCAAATCTGTTGCCTTAGTAACATCGTTTAATACCACTTTTACTTTCTAATTTATATGTTCAAGAGTTACATTTGCACATATTGTTGGATTATCCAAAGTTGCAAAATAAAAATTTTTAGACTTTTTTACAAGGCATATCAATTTTGTACCTGTCTTCGTATTCTACTTAACAAATTATTTAGGAAACGATTAACGAAAATGTTTTTCCACAAGAAGAAGGAGTACGAAATAAATGAATAAATCCAAAACAAATAAATTCAATTTTTTAATAACTTACAAGATCTGATGCTGAATACCGATAAGTGCTATCATAAACTATCCAAATTTTTCATACACTTTGTATCTTTTGGCTAAAGGATAGCGAACAAAAGAGCAACAACAGCAACAACAACAACAGCTGCTGTAAGAGGGACAACAACGATTGGGCGCTAAAATCAATATAAATATTGTACACATGGCCGAACTTAGTGGGAACAACAACAGCAACCCAACGCACTTGCTCACAAACACACAAACATTCACATAGATACAGCAGCAGAACAATTTATGTGCATTTTGTATGCAGGCGGCTAAATAGACAAAGCTGCAGCTGCAAAACGGCATAAAATAGCGTTTCGTCGTCGGTTTAAGGGCCAGGGCCAGGGCCAGTGGCAGTGGCAGTTGCAGTGCCAGGGTCGGGTTATCCATGGGTTATGCATATGCGTATGCTGCAGATACTGGCAGGGGCGTAACACAATGGTTGCGCCAAGCACAGCATAGCCACGACTATCCTGCTACGATAAAAATTGAAAATGACGTTAGCTACAAAATTTGTTGTCTGAGTTTGTTGCATTGATACAATTGCTATTGCTCTGGCCGTGTGCTGTGGCTGCTGCAACGAGGCATGCAGATTTTCGGTGTACTAATTTGTTGCGCAGCAAGCAATTTGCAGACATGGTTTAGTGCTGCTCCAGCCTACAGTCAACATATACATGGTGTACGGTGGGCACGCACGAACCACCCACCGGCACACCTACGGGTTAATGTTATAATGTACGCATCAACAGTTGTACGCACAGCAGCAAGCAATTTATGAAGCTTGGTCAATAGAAATGGCTAAAATGCAATCACCTGTTCGTTGTCAAAGGTTGAAATTGTTAAATATACAGAGCATACTTTTGGGCGCATACCAGACATATGCATTTAACATTCGCTGATTTGTAATCTCCGAAGCATGACCAGTGACAAACCTAATTACAGCTTCAGTCACGCCCGCACTTCAAATACTCTTGCATTGGCAGACAACGGTAGCCTGACAAAACGAGGGTTAATTAAGTTACTTTCATATTCTTGTGCTTTGGGTAATTATAACACTGCCTAATTAGTGTAGAGTTGGGTAAAGCTGTTCAAGCATTTCTTCCGAAAATTCAAAATTTCACAAACCGTATAAAGTATTTACTTTGAGAACGCTGAAAATGCTTAGGTTTACATAAAGGTTTTTAGTTCACAATTAAAGCTTAACATGCAAGGTTTAGGTACACAAAGATTAGTCGTATCTTATCAGACGCAAAATTATTCATTGAATATATGTGAAGCACAATCAAACAAAGTTTATATTCTGGACACCTGAAGGAAGGTGTAGAGATACAAGAATGTATACACAACATAAGGACACCAAAATTTAGCCCTTTTTTCAAATTATGTCAGCAGCTTTACCCTCGTGGGTTTTTCGAAGTATTGAGCTGAGCTGCTCAGTATTTCAAATTGAATCTTTAAAGTGAGTAAAATGAAATAAAACACAAAGACCAGCTCTTTCTTTGCACATTGCCAATAAAGAGCTTAGATTACCGACTCTCCAGAATCATTTATTTATTTATTATTAATTTAGGGTACAACTTTGTCAAGATTATAAAATCATCAATAAACAATTAAAAATTAACAAAAATGAAATAAAATATAAAACTATTCCACATCCCTAGACTGATGAGTGTATTTTTTATAGGTATGCAACCAAATAACAAAGAATCACAAAATATGGTCAGATAATTATTGGGGTCTGACTTGAAGTAACTTTGCTACCGCATTTTAAGTTTGAAATATGAAATAAATTAAATAAATATAAGATAACCCGAATTAGATAATCTTTTCAGGAAACGGACATAAATATATGTTGTCAAATGGTAGAATGTATTTTACTGACGGACATCGCCTCCTCTTTTGATAAAGGTGATGCCAGTGAGATTACTTTATTTAAGAGTTTAGTATTATATGGCACCAACATTACTTTATCTATCTAGGTTGTTGTTACAGGGATATGCTAAGGCTTGTAACTTACATTCACCACTAGGCCTGTCAGTCAATGCCTTTTACTGGCTTCCAGCTCTGTAACAATAACCTGAATTAGACTAATTCCAAAAAACTCATTTACAGAGTATCAAATCTAACAGTCTAAAAAGTTGAAATAGCCCAAATTACGGCAAAGTACTACTAAAATCAGCCACGCGACAATTGCTATAAACTTCAGCTTCTTCCATACACTTATTTACTGGTTTTCGAAGTCCTATACGGTCACTTCGTTGGATACGTCGCTTTACGCATTTTCGCAATTCAATCCATCATTGCTAAACAGGAAATCTTATTCAACTATTAAGTCTTATTTTTTTAATTTATAATAAATTTGTACTGAATATGATGTTTGTTAAATCCAAAAAATAATTGCAATCAAAGTTAAATCTATGTCTTTTTCATTGTTAATCTCACTTACCCTGTATCCAGTTTATACAATTTTATATTAAATATATAAAATCAAAAGAGTTTTCAATATTTTTACTTGCTAAAATCGCTTTCAATTAATTGAAAGACTCGTGCATATATTAAACTTTTGATTCATAAATCATTTAGTACCTCAATTTGAGATCATAATTTTTGAAAGCCGTCTAACTAACGAGGTTAACCAATTACCGAAATAAAGACATCCAACCTCGTTTCGATTGTACACTGGCACAAATGCACACTGAAAGGAACGGGTAACAATGACCGTTTGGTCAGTTCGTTTAGGCGCACAAATTGCTGTCTATTGAGTTAACCACTTTACACAGTTTTCCTGAACCTGTCCAAGGGCGCAAAATTTAACATTGTTGTTGTTGTTGCTGGTGTCGTTGTTGTCACATAACTTTGACTGCCATTGCGACAACTGACTTTTCAACTCGAGTTGCACATGGCTTGTTACTTGCATTGTTGTTGTTGCAGCAAAGTTGTTGCCATTTTGGCGTCACAAAAACGTCAAGTGGACTACAAGCCAAAGCACAAAAATCGTTGAGAAAAAATATATATGAAAACAAAAAAAAAAGTATAAAGAAACTGCCAGCCTACGCCCCTGCCACGGGTGCTGCACCTTGTGACACAAAATATTGTGCAATGCGCTGCCAAACTGCAACAACAACAACAACAAGCAGCAAAACAACAACAACTCCGGCAAAAATATCTCAAAAACTTGTGTCTGTAATCGACAATGGAATACCCTTGTGCATTAAAAGTCACAAAGTGTTACTTCATCAATATCTTGCCTGCAGTTTGCATTACACAAAACTGCTTGAATACACTGCACAAAGCAGTGCACAAATGGCATAAGCAAATTGTCAAAAATATTGTTGATTTCTCAACAATTTTGTACGCTTTGGTGAAATACTTGGAATATTTTTCCAAGTCTACAGAATATGTCGTGGCGTCGCCCTGAAGCTGGAACCGTCAAGCACTATCTAACATCGCTGAAGTACACTTTTGATATCAGATGCAGCGTAAGACGTGGATGCAAAGCTGCCCCTCTATCGAACACTCTTGGGGTAAGATACAAAAAAGGGAGCTGAATGTCTTTTCGCATATGTTCCCCATAACTTAATGCCATTTCAGTTTTTCCCATAATGAGCTTGCAAAGTCGGCTGTAACCCGTTTGAAATAGCCACCTAAAGCTAGTACGCGCCTTCTAGGCACGCTCCAAAAGTTCATTATCAGCCACCTACGGTTTAATATTGTAAAAACGCGACCTACAACAGCACACACAGTCTCATTTCGACAGTGGCATATGTCAGAAATCCTTAATATCGCATATACCCAACGGCTAAAGGGTATGAAAATTGCAGCAGGAGAAACCTATAACATCGAACGTTGCTGGTTTTGGTCGTAACCGGACAAATGCGTCTGTTTTATTTTACTTTTGCATATTTTTTGGCGTGTTTCAACTACTGCGGCGCTGTCTCTACATTTTTCAAGTTGTCTGCGTTTGACGTGCACGGATGGGCAACAGCAGCGGCCACGGCTGCGGCAGTTCCAATGGAAACGGTCGCAGTAACAGCGTCAGCTTTTGCATTGGCGTTAGCGTTGGCGTTGGCGTAGTTACAGTTTGCCCTCGGTGTGCGGTTGTGGTTCGTTGCTTGGTTATCGCCACGGCCACTACTCACAACCGACTGGCTGCCGACCCTCATGCCACACACCCTAGACCTACAAAAGCCGTGCCGCGAGTTTAGTTCGCCTGTGAGCCTGTTTTTTAGTGCCTTCCGTAACCATTAAATTTTACGTTTTTATTAGCGCGCTCGCTGGCGAGATAGACACACACTCACAGGCACCACAGCCCCTCAGCTAGCTAACCCCTGCTCCTTGGCACAACCCGCCAGAGCTACAACAATTTTTGAATATTTCCGTTTGGACGGTCTTGTGCGCCAGTTCGCTAGTTTTTGGTTTGTCTACAAAATGCAGTTTTGCATGAAGCAGCAGAAAAAAGGCAACAAGAGAAATATACCAAAAGGAGAAGAAAGCAAGAAAGCACCAAAAAACAATAATAAGTAGCAACGATACGAAAACGTGTTCAGAAAAGGACTAAAGCAACGACAACCTCGAGAAAAGCAAAAAATAAAGCTACCAAAATGGGCACAATGACACAGTGGGTGGGTGACTTCGTTTAGAGCCAAATTGCAAGGCGCTGCTAAGTATGCAGCACTTTTTGGTTTGACGCTTGCCAAATGCTTATCAATGTCTCAAATCGTCCTCAAACCTCAAACTTTTCAAAATGCGCGATAGTCTCTGCTTGTCATTAGCATTCCAACTTGCCACAAAAGTAAATACAAAAAATAAGTAAATACAAAAAATCAAATATATAAAATTGTTATTTTTAAATAAATTGTGGAAAATATTTATTTTTTGGGCAAACAAAATTTTCTTATAAATAATGTAGAGTGAAATTCTATGCACTGAGCTGCAGTAAAAAATGCAGCTCGTGTCGCTTATCTGCCCCTGTCGTACTGTCTGCAACATGTTGCAGTTGTGGGCGTGTGGCAGGTGACCAACTTGCCAAGCTTTTATGGCTTGAGTTTTGCAGACAAAATTTCGCTCAAACATGTTGCAGGTAGCACAGCATACAGCTGCCAACACGCTGTTGCAACATTTTGCCATCCACAAGGTTGCAGGGGGTGGGCAATGTTGCAACATGTGTGTATACAACAGAAAATCAGCTCTTATATGAGTTTTATTTCCGACTCAGCTTAAAAAAAAGCAACAAAAAGCTGAATTTTAAGAAAATGCTCGGAATCGGAGTGTTCACAGAGCTGACACTTTTTTTTAAAGAGTCGAACTCTCTCCACGTTATTATCACTAATGAAGTCGAAAGCTGCTTGCTTAAATAACATTTCGAGTAGAGAATTTTATGTGGTGATGCTTTTATTTTTTTTTGCAAATTTATAATTTAACTAAATTCCCTTAAATTAACAAAATTCGCCTTAAATGAATCTTACAAAAAAATTCAAATAAAAATTAACATATTTATGCTCCTTGACTATCTTCTTATCGCACCAGATGGAAAGCATGGAGATATCTCTATTGATAGCTGTTCGAAGAGAACAGGTAACTACAGGGCAAACCAACGTCTATTTTCCAGCAATGCCAGTGCTAGAAAGTTTGAAAGCGAACCAACGACGTTCGGGTTTGGAGGCGTGTACCGAGGCCCACAGCAAATACTTTTGAAGAAACTCTATTAATAAATATTAAAAAGATTTCCATTTATAATACATTATTATATGTTATGCTGAAACGTAAGCTTTTGAGAACTAATATAATACTTATTGGTATTTTTATTATTATATCTTGTACTTCATAATGTTTGTGTCGTTCTTCAAGTTATTGTCATGTTAAAGTCGCTTCTGTTCGACTCAACTGTACACCGAAGCAGAGTAATAGGTGGAAATAATTGGACAAATCTTTAAAATATAGTGTATGTCATATTGTTTATATTATACAAACAATTTAAAGAAATTAGCTTAAACATGGGGAAAAAAGAAATCTTATTGTATTCGTTGCTTCAAAATATGTCATTGAAAACAGGAACGGATGGGTAATCTTTGACAAAATACGTCAAAATACTACTAGAAGAACAAGTAAGATTTGCATAAAATCCAATGGCAGACACGCATTCCCTTTTTGTACATAATGTTTAGTTACTACCGTGGAGATTAAGCTAAAGCAACACGCAGTTGTTTACATGCAATTTTTATTTTTTATTTGGATATTTCAGATATAAAATATGCAAACTCTAAACGTAGATGGTCCTAGAATTTTCTTTTTGCAACAGCTCTTCAATAGTTATTTATGGAAAGAGAATGCAAAATCTAAGCGTAGGTAGCATCAAGTAAGCATTCACAAACAATCCCATATAGATAACCACGAAAAACGAACCAGCATAGTTGGATTCCAAATCAAATCAGCCCCAAAGAATACCCTTTTCTCAACTGCTCTTCAGCATAGTGTTCAGTTATAAGGGTAGCATCAAGCAGATGTTCATATCGAGTCCCAAAATGGTCTTTAAAAACTAGCCTTTACCTCCAACAAATCAATATCAAAATACTTTGCAAAATACAATAATATTTAATATTATAATATTAATATTTAATTATAGTAATACAATAAATTCTGAAGTTTAGCATAAAAACATAAGTAGCAATCGTGCATGGAACTTCGAGAGCACGCCATTCTTTAGCAATCATAAGAAGTAATAATATTTCGGTTTAGCGATAGGGCAAATTTTTCCGCCGCCCACTTTATTTGCCAATTCCCAATACTCATTCTGCTATTACTATGATTTTGTATTTCTATATGACTGAAATGCACGTTTTTACTTTCTGTCTATTTGTTGGCTCAGCAAAAGTCTAACTTTATCTTTCTTCTTTTGCTTATTATCTGAGTTAATATCATATTCAATTCTTTACTTATTTCTCGTTCGATAGTTTACTTGCCTCTAAACACTTGTTTTTTTTTTCAGAAATCCGTATATGACTTTTTTAGTATTATGCAATGGTTTTACCTTTTTAAAAAAAGTCTTGATCAGCTAAATTCAATATTTCTAAAACTATTTTTTACAGTAGCCTTCATTTAAAAAAAAAGAGCTTTCATTTGACAGTGATTCGGATAAAAATATGTGGACGCAAATGTAAAGTTAAAAATGTTACAAATGATTTCTAGGTTTACACTTTTTGATAGAAAACAGGAAATGTGTTAATTAAAATTGAAAATTGCTGCATATAGAATTGTGAAACTTGGTACCCAGCTTTATTGAGTTAACGATGGCTATCCATGACGTTTGCGTCAAAATAAATTTCTAAACTTTCCTTTTCATTCGACACAATGTAATCAAAAATAAAAAAAAACTAATATTTTTTTCTTTTCACTTTTCGGCCCAATAAAAATCTAAATAAATCGAGATAAACAATCAATGCATAATGAATCTATTACAAAAGGCGCGTCGTAACTTTAACCAGTTCTTCTACAATCATTATCCACTTATGACCATTCTATGGAGCTTGGTAATACTGCTGACTGCCCTTATACACTATGAATATAAGGTACACAACTATGATCTGATACGCTGGAAGAGGCTTATAGAGACGGCAATTGATGACACTGATGGTTTTCAGTTAATGATCCTATCCATAATTCTGCTTATTAATTTAATAAGCATTGCAGCAATTTTTAAATATTTCATGCAACCGCTGCGCGAAGAAACTGATCTGTCACTGCTGGATATTAAGGAGCGGTATGCGCGTTTCATACTACTGAGTCTAATAGCACGGCTAGATCGCATTCAACAGAAGTTATCCCATAGACGTAAGCGCTTGACTTTTCTACACTATGTTAGGGCACATGGACAAATGGTCAAGGCGGTGGCAACATTTAGAAAGAAAGTCAGAAAACTGCTGCTACCCAATGAATCTGAGCTAATGATGCCCATTGATCGAATCTATTTTGTAGCCGATGATGAAGAGCAGGAGTTGAAACAAGCCGGTTACTTTAAACTGCCTATAGACGTTACTGATGCAGCAATCTCAAAATTATTTAATCCCATATAAAATTCTATTATTGATAATAAAGTCAAAAGTGGGCAACGCCCCAGCAAACAGTGTTTATTAGAAAGCAAGAAAAGTCCACAAAAAATTGCTTTTATCCTTAACATCGGTAAAGTTCTTTTAAAGTCCGTTTCAATTGTGTTGCTTCAATTGTTGGCGTTGTTTTGAACAAACTGCAGGCTTTTTATGGTCGCATTGTGCAGCCGCAAACAATAACAACCAAGTCGTCGGCGTCGTCATCATCATTGTCTACATATACGTCGACGTCATCAACGTTGTCATCATCATTGTCGTCCTTGTTGTAAGCAAGACAAGAGCAAAATACCAGAAAGGCAGAGCAAAAAGTAAACACCAAAACAACTTCTGGAATAACTAAAAACTAAAACGTACAAACAATATCTAATGTTGTTGTCTATAGCAAAAATACTTTTGTTGCATGCTTTTGTGCGGCTTTTGTTTTTTGTGTGCAACGTTACTGCTGCCACAACTGTCTTTAAAATTAGCTAAAAGCCAAAAGCAAATGTAACAACAAATACAGTAAATGTTATAGACGTTGCGATGTTCGACGCTGGTATACTCTGTACACCTCTAGGTAGGCAAAACTTTGAGCAAAACTTTTTCAAAAAATTATCGATTTGAAAATTGTTTGAAATTTAAGTAAACGACCACTTGATTGATATGAACGACAAAGTTGACAGCACTTGGTGGGCTTACAATGGCAGGTTTCAACATCATCGGAAAATCCTTCTAGCCAAGCTGTCACAGCGGATGCAATCAGCAATATCAGTTTCGTCACTTAATCTTTTCCTATTATATTTGTTGTAAAGATTTTCGATTGGAATCTGCGTTTTACACCTATCCATCAGGGATATTCAAAAAATGTTTGAATTAATCACCCTTTTTATAGGGTTGTATACTTAATATTTTGTTTTATTAATTTGTGTTCAATTTTTAATTACGTGCTTAAGAATTTCATTGTAGTATCATTCAAAATACTTAATTATCATAAGACAAGTGATATAATCATTTTTCCTTCACTTTTATCAAGCGCTAAAGTGCGCTGTTTGTGACTTACAAATATAGGGTATGAAACGCACCCATTGAAACCAGCAACAAAATTTGACACTGTCATGCAACTTCAAAGCGTTGCATGCTTCGTTGCGTGCCAGCAAAGTGGGAATAAAAAAAGCTGGAATGTTGGCTTAATAAGCATAGAATGAAGCACGACGCACTTTTGAGGTTTTTTTCTTTTTTGCGTTAGCCTAATGTTATTGCCTAATATGCGTACAAAATGACAGACCAATTTGACTTAATGTGTTGGCGACCCTCGATGCCGCACAGACATAAATATTACACATACGCCACGTTGCATTACTTCATTAGATGCACAATTTTTTTGAACAAACTTTTGTTTTTTTTTATGCTCTTCTTTATATTTCGGTGGGTTGCCTGAAAAAGACATTAAGTAGATTATAGTCTGATTGCATATTTACGGATATGCGCATCATAAACACGTACCGACATGCACCAACCGCAGCAACTACAACAAAGCCAAAAGCAGGAACAGCAGCTACGGCGCAACAGTCAGCTTGAAAGAAGCTGCAGAAAGCAAAAAAAAAAAAAAGAAAAACCCGGAAAGCAGCAAAAAAACAAAAAATAAATGGAAGCGCTCTTGTATGAGACATGAAACCGCAGACAAAATGACGCCCGTTCTTGGCTTACACTTTGGCTCTTACCAAACGAAAACAACAACAGCAAAAGAAGCCAACTCGTCTAGGTATTCATTCAAACACTACACTATATAAAGGGTATGTTAGGTGTTTGACAAGCAATGTTCAATGCTATGTGGTAGACTAGCTAAGCCAAATGGGAAGGGATCGTTGTTTGAGAAAGATTTCGGGTAACATAGAAATGGAAACAGTTTTTGGAAAACTTTCGTAAAAAACAAACTGGTATCGTAAGCAGTTATGAATATATAATAAGTTAATATTATGCTGGTATACCGATGCGTATGTTCATAAACAATTTGTAGTTTGTAAATTTGAAATATTTAATATTAATATGGTATGTGAACATGTTCATTTTAATACCAAATCATTTTAATACATGCACGTGGATAATACAAATTGTAAAACTGTAGTAGCACAACAAATCCATTGACTATTAGGAAAATATGCTTATATATGCTCAAAATATCGACATGTCCATAACTGAAACTGAAAGACAATTTAGCTTTTATTAAAAATACAAGAAACTATAATATTAATCAATAGTTAACCATTTTGATGTTATTTAAGAATTCTTAACATAATGTTGGATAAAGATTGAGTAATAATAATAGACAATCTTACTACTATTTGACCGACTAGCGAATCTTAAATCAAATATCAATAGTCTAGCTCTATAGAAACAAAAAAAATAAATAAGTTGAAGATGTGGACGTAAGCATTGTAATGTTTATTCCCTATAAGCTTATATGGCTTCCAAAAATTTTAATTATCAAACCACTGCATTCCACCAATTAAAACTAAAAGCAGATAACATATCGTTGCACTGAGCTCTTTCAAATGATAAATATTTAAAAGCGATTATAGAGTGCTTACTAAAAGAACCGGATATATAAAATAAGTAATAAGGAATCGACAACAACAAATCCATGAATGATAAAGGGCAATTTGTTGGGAAAAGTAAACAGAGGGGCAAATAAATACCCAGTTTGACAACTAATCATTATTTGTATCTGATTTTTCGCCTTCTACAACAAACTTAAGGCACAATGTGCATATATGATGTACGGTCATCTATAAGAAATATTTGTCGACTAGATTTTAATTGTAAAAGCCCACTTGTTGCCAATAAACCATTTATCTTTAACAATTTAATTAAAACATACTGCATTTGGTTTTTCTTTGGAATCTCAACGAATCAATTATTCAGCTAACACACATTAAAGTGTATACATATGTCGGTCATTCGCATGTTAGCGACACTTTATTTTTTCAAGTGTATAACCGGAAGCACGCTTATAAGTGTGTACGTGTTTGAGCGAGTGCGCACATGTGTGAGTGTTAGCTGGCCGCACCATAAACCCAAATAGCAGAGCTATCACTTTATCGCCAAACAACGCCACAAAATGGCTGCTGTCTATTGCAGTTAAATGGCGTTACTGCTTCCAAGGATTTCCATAAGCGTTTGAGTGTGTGTGCTTGCGAAAGAGTGTTGAAGAAGCATTAAACGAATAATCATAAATAATGGTTTTTAAACAGCGGCAATTAATTGCTTCTCTACTCCCTAACCTTTGCTAGGGATTCATGCTGCTGCCTGGTGCACGCTGGTACGCTGCATGCAGCATGCGATATATGCAAATGTCGTGTTGCACTAAAAATATTAGCATACTTATGCGCAAAGTTGTAATCAGGCAGCTAAGCGGCAACGGCAACTTGGTTTGATTTGATTGCCGAGCATGATAATTCCCCCCCCCCCTTCCCACACACACATGCACATGCACACAGAATGTCACAATGACAGCGGCGCACGTTGCGCATGAGTAATGTTTTGGATTGAATATATTGCAACTTCAATCAGCTATGTTAAATCTATGTAAAATATTTAAACAAAACAGATGTACAATGCGTATGGCTGGCTGAGTCACTTGGCTTATGTATCTGTCAGTTGGTCTATCTGTCTGTGCCATTGTCCATGTGTGCTCGCGTGCAAGTATGTGTTTGAATGCGTGTAATCAATGTGGCAAGCAAATGACATTTGCATAAACATTGTTGCACACAAATACAGACAGCCAGTCAGACAGATGCAACAAGGCAAAACGATACCACAACCTTTAACTATAACGAACTATGATATTTTGATTATTTATTCAGCTGTGGCAAGTGAAAATTCCTATAAAATTAGTTTGTTTTCTTGTATAAACCGAAATTATTATGAAATGAAAAGCTGCAGCATAACTAGAAGGAAAAGCTACCAAAGTTACCAAAAACCGGAGTTAAATAAAAAAAAAAGAAACAAATAAACGCTACAAGCAGCAGCTACTTGTTTGTACATATAAATGTTTACATAAAACTATATATGTTTGTGTATGTAACGTGCGTAGGAATGCTCTATATTTAAGGGGGGCATGATTGAAAATTAAGTTTGTATATTGCAGAAAATCTCAACTCAACCCATGAAAACCTATTCAGAATCTCATTTCACCCAAAAGCGCCCTCTTCTCTAGGGCACTGCTTAGATTTCCGTACTATCGCAAACTACTTGATTGCACTTGAAGTAGAACTTTGTATATATGTGTGGATTCAAGTGTTCGTTGCCTGCACTTGAGTTGTTCACAACCAAATTTCCTTAAAACTTAATCTACTACATATTGGTTGTACAAGCAAATATTTGCCCGCCAAAGCAATACTCACGTACTTGGGGCATGGTACTCTTAGAAACTGATTTAATTGTTTTTAAAAAATCTCATTAACCCTATTGATGCCAGTTAAATAGTAAGCAATTACAAAATTTAATACTCAGAACTCTTAAAGGTTCACTATCTTTATAGTTTGCGCATTACGTTGAGTCTAAAAATTTGTATCATTTTTTTGAAAAATGTCTCATTTTTGATGAAAAGGTTTTAATTCTTGAGAGAGATGATTAATTTTCAGAAAAATAGCAAATCAAAAATAACGCTTAAATATGATTCAAAGTAATAGCTCAATAGTCATAATAGTCATAGCATTTCGAAACTTACTTAAGTTACGATTTTAGTTGTGTAACTTTGGGAGTTGAACTTGACAAGAACAACTCGCTGTGTGTGTGATTACACATTTCTGTCAAAATTTGGCACACAAAACTTTATATTTTCGTAAGAAAACAACAAGAAACAGCCAAAAAAATTAAAAGCATCTTAAATTATATTTTGAACGAATTATCTTCTGGGAGCAACATAATACAAATTGGAACAAGTTTTTTTAGTGGTCGAGATGTTTAATACTTTCGTTTAGTAAATTGTGTTGCAATATCCGTAAAAAATCAACTAACTAACTTAAAGCACACGAAACAATCGTAAGCAAGATAAGATAATGTCATAGAATATAGTTAGTCGATAGTAAATCGAATGTTCTTTATAAATAGAAAACATATTGGTCAAAACTTTATCGATGATTTCCCATTGGTTAAGGTAAGCTTTAAGAATATTTATAAAGGATTGATTGCGTTTTAAAAATAAAAATAAGCAAACTTCGATAGATATTTATGAATTTTGCAACTATAAACTGGTCTTCAGAAAAGTTAAGCTTTTATTTAATTTCCACAAATTGAAGTCAAAAAAAATAATCGATACAGTTTCTTTTTTGTACCAAAGTACCGAAAATTCGTTAAAACTTCTGGCTTAAGAGAACACAAATTGGCATGTATTTTTAAAGAGCATAATCTTTACCTACTTCATGTATATACTACAACCCTGCACATAAATATATGCGTATTATATGCACATATCCAATATGCATGCAATTGCGAGGATTGTGCCAAAGCAATTGGCAATTGTGGTTAACATAAATCACCTAAAAATTTGTGCCAAATAAATATATGCACAGTAAAAGCCACAAAGTCATGTTCAAAAACTTTTTATCAGAAAGAGGATTTTGTTTATATTGAAATCAAATAAATTCTTTGAATTTTGTTGGCTTAAGCGTTTAAGCTGACTTTTGAACTTAAAAACTGTTAAAATACATTTTAATAATGTTACGATTTCGACGAGAGAATTTTAAAGTATCAATAAAATAAACAGAACAAAAACATAGACAATTATCTTTAAGGTATAAAAAGTGTGGAAGGCTAGAAAGTACTATAAACTTGAAACATTTTTGATTGATTTTTGATACCCTTAACCAGTAATTAGAAGACCAGAAAGTTTAAATGCAAATATGGCGACGAGTATTCAGTTGTGAATATGGCCAACGTAAATTCTTTTAAATCTTTTGGCAATATGATGCCAAATTTGCCTGCGAAATATCAAAGAATAGCTGGTATTGCAAACACTCCACCCAATATTTGAATTATAGATTATATGACAGAAAAATGTACAATATAGAAAGATGTCACTAGTTAAAATGCTATAGATTAAACTCTAGAGTAATTATTATTTCTTGTAGGTAAAGTGAAGACTAATTCTTGGTTAAAGATGCAATATTTGGGTAGTAGCAGTAGGGTCCGCAGATTAAACTGGTATCTTATAGCCTTTATAAAAGCAAAGAAGATGTACCTGCTTTCCCATTTTCAATTGTGGTAATTATAATTCACCAATAGAACTAAGAGTTATATGAGATACACAATAATGTTGATAAGAATATCAATGAGTAAGCTGAACTTCATAGGAATACCAAGGGTATTCGATGCGGTAATTGGCGTTACTTAGTTGCCGGTGAAGAGTTTCCATTCGCTGCAGCTCTATATGCAATGCTACTTTATTCTGAGACAGACAAGGACATATCGGCCAGCTTTGAACAAAAATTACCTATTGAAAAGTATCAAACATATCAGTCAGTAAGCATCTGATTAAGTTTTACAGTTCTGTTCATCCAGAATATTGAATCTTTATATATATTGTATTACCTCTGAGCTCTTAATGCATTTGATAAAGATATGGCATATTTAAACAAAACCTAGTTAATCTTTTGTGTTACTCAGCTTAATTTCAATGAATTTACGTTGCTTAATTATTCGTCATTTTTGCAAGTACTTGCACAATACTTTCTACAAACAGTAAAGTTGCTCTATAGAGTAGCCAAATATTTAATTTAAAAAAATATTTTATAAATTTTAAAAGTTGCATAAGCTAAGTCAGTTGCAAGCTGATTTGTTTATACAAATTATAATAATAAAAAAATCGACTTAAAATAGATTATAATACACTAGTTCCAAACTATTCTTCTCCAAATAAAATTGACAATTTGTTCATCTGAAATCCAACATATATTTATCTAGCAGATAAATATGTATATTATATATCAAAGTATAAGTCAGAAAGTAAGAAAACCAAAATAAAGAATAAAAAGCTTTTTAATTTAGCTTAAATTTATTTATTTAAGGCATTATTTATACAAAAATATAAATCAGACTAGTGCATAGGGGACCTTTCTGACTATAAAATATTGACAATATTCAGTCCAACAGCAATAGAGATTTAAAATGGCAAAAGGCAATGGAAAATTTTTAGAAAATTTAAGGCGCATATGCAAAATGCAAACTTGTGCCAAGCAGCCAGCAAAACTATACGAAACTGCCAACAACAAAATGCATGGCGTACCATGCGTCGTATGCGTAACGTAGAACTTAGCCAAGCGTAAATGAATACTTGGCAGCATAAGTGCAAAATACACACACGCACACACCGATACAGTCATTCACACACACACACACGCACACACACTGACACTCACACACTGACACTCACATAGACACAAACCACTCACACGTATAGTTGCATTTAGATGCAATGCTTAAACAAAACATGATAACAATTAAAACTTTGTACACTTTTGCGTATTTGCATTATTCATTTTAAGCAAGTATATATATATATATACACTTATATACATGCATATATATATGAGTGTATGTGTATACATATTGTGTGTGACTGTGTGTGAGTTTGGGCATATGTATTTTCTTGTCACTTTTTTCAGTCTTCTTGGGTGTTGCATTGTTTGTAGAAAGTTGCGAGGTCTGCTATGCACATCTCTCTAGACAACTTCAACTAGATCCAACTTTCGTATAAGCATTAAAAACAGCAAAAACCATGCAGCAGTAAAAATAATTAATTTAAGTAAACATAAATAATACTAGTAACAAGACTTTTGACGGTAATAAGGCATAGAATTTTCTGACAATGACTGATAGAACTGAGTGAAGTAACGCCTAAACTTTTACCCTTGGTATTGTAATTTATATGACAATTCTACAGAATTGAAAAACAAATTATTAGGACTTCAGTACACCTTCTTATTTATTCTCAGAAATTAAAATAGATTTAATCAACTTACAATTTTCGTTATCAGCAATAAATTTTTTAGCAACTGAAACAAGAATCGTCTGACAAACAATATACACAACATTATGTTAAGTACTTAAGAGCAACCCTCGCAGTGTGTTTAAGCGCATTATATTGTTTTTATATTGTGGTCCGCTTTACACTTGTTAAGTTTTATATTTGTCTTTTGCAATTGTCACACCCAGACAAGGACAAACATATAGTCGTATCCTCGAACATACAACCGACACACACACATGGATGGTGTATATACTTTCGTATAAAGTATTCCGCTCATGTGCGAGAGTTGCTTAATATCATTTTAATATTAATGTTAAATTTATGACAAAACGTAATTACCCATTTTTAAACTGAAATTGTTGCCTTGACCAGGCTGCATTTCACCCAGTCGCTGTTCCAATCATGAAATATAACACCATAATTACTTTAATTAAGCAAATACTTTTTGTAATTTTTATACTCTATACAACGCTGGATTGCAGGGTATTAAAGGCTTGTGGAGAAACGCACTTAAGTTGATAAAAATCACAGGGAAAACTGACATAGGAGTAAAGATTACTCCTCAGAAATATATCAAGAGTTTCGGCGTACTTAAAGTACATAAAATTTTTGATATTTTATTTGGTGCTAGAATTCATATTCTATAGGATACAACGATGCATTGAATTTGTACCAGCCTTAAATAGATATAAACATATATTTTGGACAATAAATAGACTACTCGTGCTCAGAACTAAGGAAAGCGTACTAATCTCTTAAGCCAAGCATTGGTAGCTCCCCACAGCAACACTATTTTGCACAAGTTTATGTAAGAAATTTAAAGAAATCGCTGCTCAAATCTAGCTATAAACTGTACGTCGCTTTTCTCTTTATACAACAATTAATATATCCCCATACCTTGCATTAGAGCGAGAGAAATTTATAATTTAACCATAAATCAACGCTGAACGCTGGCAAATTATTGAACTTTATTTCAAAATTGGCGCTCGGTAAGACAGATGTCATTTCTAATTTTACTTATTTCTCCCAAGCTTAGTTCTGGTTGAATAGATACAAAATTGATGCATTCGAGCTGAAGAACTATTAGAAACGTCGCAAAAGTTTATAGTTAATCTCGAAAAGTAGGTGTACATCATGGGGCCGGTAAGCCGTTTCTTTTTAAAGACTGCGAGTGCAATAAGGATTTTATAAATGGTAAGCGTGTAATACTTACATACTTTTTGAACCTTAAATGGAAGAGCTTCACTTGACTAACATTTGCTTTCAACAGTATGGTGTCACGCGCAACTAAGAACTTGCTGGTAAACTGTACCATTTGTGGCAGACAATTGATAATAATCGATCGAATGACTTAACGCCTCCAAAAAAGTTCTGCCTCATTTCCGTAGTGAGAAGACCGTAGCGCTTGACGCACAGGAATTTTTTCGTGGAATAATGCAGTCAACATATTGGAGAGTATAAATTAATTAGTGCCAAAATCTATTGGAAATGAACCAAAATTATGTTGATCGATCATCTTTTACCACCAAAAATAATGTCATATATCTTTCTGCATTGCGTTTTATTTTTTTTTTTCAGCAAGCTTTACGTTTACGTCCCTTAGTGTTTCAGTTGTATTAGATTAACATACAATACCTTTCTTTCTCATTCAATATTATAGCAGACACTGTTAAAAGTACTTACTGAAAACTATTCTTTTTTATTTAACAAACAATAAGAAAATTGTTAACTATAAAAGAATTGTAACAACTATTGAGTGTCTTGTGTTATATTAAGCAACGCATAAATGCCAATATATATTTATCTGTTACAATTCACGTCAAGTGTATCCCTTAGTCGGTTTAGTGCCAAATTGATTTATATTTTTTATTTAACATTTGCACTTCGTTGTTGCTGCTGTGGTTGGTACTGCGTTGGTCAGCGCATTGATTGAACATATTTAATAAATGGATATTTTTGTTGTTGCTTCACAGAGCACCGGACAATAAATTGATGCATTTTAATTATCATTTATAGCACAGACATTGTAATGGTTATCGGGAAAGAGCGGGTTGCGCACTTGCAAATTTACTAAATGAAGTGGAATGAAGGCGGCATTAGGTGCTTTTTCCTATTGAGAGCACAAATACTATTCTCATATATATAGCAAACTTAAATTAATTTCTTTGAAAAGAAAAATATTCTCATTAGACTGGCTTGGCATTATTATAGCTTAGATGAATCATCTAATTTATTAACTTTTTCATTGCAAGTATCTCATTATATCAACACTCGAGGTATCGTTATCCATTAGTTAAGTTAAGTTTACACAGCCTCTTATAGATCCTGCTAGAATGACTAACTGCTCACATACAAAGAATAAAGAATTTCCTGAAAATAATTTGTCTTTATGTGAAAGACCACCAAATG
Source organism: Chymomyza procnemis (assembly GCA_035046065.1). NCBI lineage: Eukaryota > Metazoa > Arthropoda > Insecta > Diptera > Drosophilidae > Chymomyza > Chymomyza procnemis. The sequence continues at coordinate 24,209,132 of JAWNOJ010000013.1, read as the reverse complement.
GCATTTATTGTCCATTGCCATAGATGGAGATGCTTAGCTCTAGCTGAACTGAAATGAGATACGCTGCCAGAAATTATAAATATTGGAAAGCCAATACTTATGTGAATTTCAGAAATAAGTTAAATGTAACCACTTCCAATACAATACAATACTGAAATTACAAAAAGTTTTTCATATTTATATACAACATTTCAGTTTTAAAAGAATAAAGGATGCCTAATGTAGCTGTGATAGTCCAACTTTTTAGCGATTTGCGATTACTACGAACTTTCGCCAAACGCAGTATGAAGAATAGAAACATTTCATCTATGAACATTTGGTATTACTCTCTTGCATGTCGCTTGACCAAAGTCTATAGAATGAAAATCCCACTCCAATAAAAATAAATCTATGCTACAATACTTTTAATTGACTTGAAATTCAACGTTTGTCATATCTGCGAGTGAAACAGTTTTTTAAACAAAAATATGCAAAACATCCTAAAGACATTAGATGGCAGCAAATTTTATATAAAAATGTATCTCATGCAACACTGATTTCAACATACTTTAAGCATAAATATTGAGTTGTGTTTGCCTTTGTAGGCATTGTTGTTTAAAGTTTGTTTCTTATGATGCGTGAAAGGTTCTTATCATGGGATTCAGATGCTCGTACTTAGCATGCTCAGATATTTAAATATGTATTTATTAGCTTTTAATCCACAGAAAAAGGACTCAAAGAACATTATTGCCTACTAAAACACACTGTAGAACATTGAAGATACTTTAAGACTATTTTTTATGTTTTGAAATAACAATTCAACAATATTTTTATCTGCCGTCTTGAGAAGCGTTGGGCACTATCTTCAAAAACACAAAAATGCGCACTAACATGGAATTCTTACACCCTTTACCTATACATAGCGGAAGGATGCGTAGTGATTGAGCCAAGTCCTTCTGTCGCTAGATTTTAAAGACTAAAAGATCTATCATTTTTCCCAAGAAGATTAAATTTGTTTAATCATGCCTTTATCTTCATTCGTTCTTGCGCGGTCGAATTTCGCATTTTGAATTGACACTTGGCATTCCTTAGGTGGATATTAGTTTTTACAAGATCGGCGGATTTACACATTTTTTTCAAAAATAAAGTTACAGCTCCAATAAGTAGTGCTATTTTGTTTGTATTTTAATTTACTTGCATTCTGCTAAGTCTAGCTTACGTCTATTTCTTAACAAAAAGAAAGTAGCACCACAAAAAAAGAGTATTGTTGGCGATTAGAAATACTAAAATCTTCCATCGTCGAGAAATGCAACTTCTAAGCGTCTTCCATTTGATTATAATTAAGCTGTAGAACGGTTTTTCATTTATTTTTAGTTCATACAATATAATCGAAATACATATCTTCAGCCAGGTAAACCAAAATTTATTTACATTTATTAACGGTTACATAGTTCTACTATAATTCATTAAATAATTTCCATATTGATTATATCAGCGTCTGCAACTTTAACTGCAATAATTAAGAAATAATATTATATCAAGATCATGCTAGAAATTTTGTTTGAAAACATTAATTAAAACTTACCAAAAAAAAAACTTAAAGCAAGGAACACACTGCAACATAGAAAACCGTAATAACCAGCACATTTACGACCCAAAATAGACCTAAAAAATTTTTGCGAGCCGTCATCGTGTTTATATTCGACTTTCTTTTAGACTATAAGTTGTCTTAATTATTGTACGATGTAGAACCGATCCCCTGCGTTGTATAATTGCAACTGAGGTGCTTGACTTGCTCATAAGCTATAAGGTGGAAAGAGAATGAATACAACGCTCCCATTGACTCTCTAATCAACTGCAACTTAGGCAATGGAAGCCACTCAAGAGTGAAAAGCTGAAAATTTCAATTAATAATGCCAATTTCTCTCATTGTAACGAATAAGTCAGGTTTGCTCTATGGACACGGCAAGCCCCGTGAATCCGCAACTGCTTAGAGTCGTATTGTCATGTTATTTATATATATATTGAGTTCTATATAGAATGCATTTATATGTATTATAGATGCTTTAGGATTGAAGAGCAACCATAAGCATTGCAAGAACCAATACATTTCAAAAAATAACTGTTTGCAAAGCATTCCGACAGCATTATTGTCATCATCTTTTTGCGCACTCTACTCGTAAAATCTATACTCTGTTACTTCCATCAAAGATCTTGTTGCGTTTTACTGAAGTTTCCGTTATATATCTGAGGCAAAGGCTTCCCCAAGCCTACGCACAAATACAATAAAAAAATAGTTTTTTGCATATAAATTATTCACTTTATATGCGTTTACGAACATATCGCTATCACATCAACGAATCACTTATTGTTTATGAAGCTTAATTCATTGGCGATCGAAAATACTTTTAAATTGAAAACAAAATAATTAGTAAAAATTACATCGCTCCATGAATTGCTTGACGTAGGCCAATACTTTTTTTAATTTTCCTTGTCATTTTCGAAATCCACTTAAAAAAAAATAAGTCCTCTCTGGCTTTGACCCAAAAAGCATATGCATCTATTGAAGCCAGTAGTCCGACAGGTAGTCTTTGGAATCTGACGGATGGGATAAGATTAGCCACTTTAATAATTCCAGATCATATATTCCTATGGGTTCCGAGCGTTGTCATCTTTTAAAACCTCTATAAGCGCATAACAGCATATTCAGATAATGATACCAGCGGTTTAAATTAATTTGGAATTAAACAATTTTATTAAGAGTGCCTCCGAAAGATAGAATGGGCTGACATAAGTGCTAAAATGCAAATAATTTAAAAACGATATTTTTTTAAATATTCTCGGTTTTAGGCATCACGTTGTTGCAGGTTGTTTCGTGTCGGAAAAGTACAGAACTCCTTGTTTCGCCTAACCCTCACGTAGTTCATATATCCCCTAGTGATATATTGCGAGTTTATAGCCAAAGGCCATAGAAGCCAGTGCTACCATTTACCAACTAGGTTATCTATTTACTATTATAATCTAGTTTTATATAATAATAAAAGACTTGCGAATTCTCGAAATAAACTTTCTTATGGGTGTGGTTTCAAAGTTAATATTAATTACCTTTTTTGGGCTAATAATATGTTTGATTTTCATATGTGGAAGGTGCAGACACATTAGGATTTTAAGTCGGTCTGTTTTTTTTATCTTCGCACAAGTCTTTGTAAGCCTTTGAAAGAGAGATTTTAATTTTCGTTGCTCCTCTTGAATTAAAAAGTTGCCAGCATCCAGCCCCTTTCTAAAAAATAAATGTTAGATGGGCGATGAGTTCTACTTACGAGAAATATTAGCACTTGTTCCTTTATTACCTTTTCCACATTATTTTAACAGGTCGTAAAGATCAAACAGAATTTTTTCAACGTTAATGTTAAATTGTCGTTGATCGTATTAAGATCAAGCAGTGCAAGCAGTTCTTCGCGATTATTGGGTGTATGTATGCTAGTATAATTGTGACACTTTTTTTTGTTTTTATTTTTACCAAGTTGATGTTCGCGAAGAAAGTTGTTGTGACTTTTATTTATACTTGGAATTTGAAAATAAACTTAATATACTTAATACTTAATCGAATACACAAAGACTGAAAGTTGTATTTAAATATTGTAATCCAACTGGGCAGAAAATTTAAAAGGTGCTATCCGATAACGATCCACTCAATAAGCCATTTTTCGATTACTTCAAAATAGTGAACCCTAAAGCTATATGGGTCTCAACGTTGTCTGCTGTTTCTAGCATATTTTTCAGGCAATGCTCTATACAAACGCATTCGATAACATAACCCATTAAGGGTTTTATCTTACATCTTACTTGTCGGAGTATTTGGGTATTAATCAGCTCCAACCCGGCACAAAAACTACTGCCTTTCTAAGTGAGAAATCGTCTTTTGAAAATCATACCATTTCTTTTTAATAAATCCGAATTACTGAACGCAAATTGTTTGCTGAGTCACTCGCACCGATATTAACAGTTCTGTTTACGTTTGGCATGTATAGTGATCCAGTAAAACCTCCGTTTTATAAATTTTTAACATGCTGGTTTCGGCAAGGACGCTCTTTATCTAACAACGCTGACATCACTACTTTAAGCGCCAATCTCTGCAAGATTTATCGATCGGTGCCAATTAACTAATGACAACTAAAAGTACACGATGGGTTTCAAAAAAGAATTTTGTTTTCCTAAACTGACGCTGATGCATCGACAAATGTCAAATCTCTACAAAAACATAGGAACGCTTCCAATATGGGGGACAAATTCCATGTAGAGCCAGCCTTCTTTTAAAACCAAACCAAACTAATCTATAGAACCAATATAAAAAAAGTGCAATGTATCACAATTTTAAAATCGGTGCTTTGACTTTGCTGAATTTTGTTTAATCTAATATTGACACGTTTTTTTTTTATTTAATTTTTGATTTGAAAATTATGTCCATAAAATGCAGAAAGGAAAGCACTATTTATTTTTTTTTAAAGACTTTTCTCTCTCAACATTCCAATATATCGTCATTAATCAAGAATATAAAGGTTTTTTGATTGAAACAATTTTGTTGAATATTAAGATTAAGTATTATATTTTTTTATATAAATATAGAAATTAGTTATACGTTTAAATCTGAGTTTGTTCCGAACATTCGATTGCAACATATTCTTGAAGCTCTTCTAAAAAACTATTCACACATTTCTTTTTAATAATTCTACACAAAAAATTAATAATAAAATTTTATTTATTTATTCGTATTAAAATTAAGTATTTTGGCTCAAAATCATATTAAAAGAGAAGAATAATTAAGAAGTATGTATATTTCTTTGGAATTCATAAAAGACTACCGATTTAGATTTGTAATTGCTTTCTTATCTTAATTGCTTAGTTTAAACAAATGTTAGTTTAAAATGCTTTAATTCACTGATAATCCACATATATATATGAAAAGATATACATATATCTATTACCGTTGACAACTGTAACAATACAAAATGTACAGTCAACCGTTTGAAAACATCTGCCTAGAACAGAGATACATATTATATTACTGATTATAATAAATTCAAGGTGCTTACCTCGAAAGTTGCTTTAATTTAACAATGAGCCATCCCAACATCATCGATGTCATTATTAGAGCCGTAATATTCACAGCTAAAACTTGATATTTAACGTTTTCGTATATCTTCGCTTTCATTTTTACTTGGCTCTTGTAGTGCAAAATTATTCGCGAAATACTTGGTACTTAACTCCACGGTTGATTATTTGATACTGAGGCGAGGCCTGATGCTGCGACAGGAAATGCAGCACGCGCATTGTAATTAATCGACAATTGGATGCAATCGAAAATTTCCCCATTCGTCGCTCTTTACTCAGAAGACGAAATCTCAAATAAAGAACCCATACGGAAGGAGTGGGTGCCTAGAGTAAAGAGCAAGTAGCTGTACTGCAAGTAGGTTGTCATGGTTCTCCAGTCGGTTAAGATACCTCTGGCTATAGACGCTGATTGCGTTTTGGATAGTGGGCACGTTGAGGTCTGTGTGAAGGACAAAGTTCCTCACATAAAATGGCGCGCCCACTATTATGCGCAGTACCTTAGATTGAAACACTTGAATAATTTTAGTGTTTGATATGGCCGTGGTTGCCCAAAGTTTGTTCCCGTATGTCCAGATTGACTTAAGGATCGCCTTGTACATCAAAAGTTTATTGCGTGTGGTAAGTCTTGATGCAGGTCTGAGGAGCCAGTACAGCCGTTTGAGCCTTTCTTTAAGCCTGCTGTCCAAGGTGGGTACCAGGTACTTAGCGCTACTTGCAGTGGGTAGTGTCTCACCAAAGATGAAGACTTGTGGAGCGTGTATACTACCTGAACAGACTTTTTTGGATTGTAGTCTGAGGACATAAAGGCAGTATCATCAGCGTAGGTGGCGGTAAGACAGGAATCCCAGTTGACCACCGGAAGCTCAGCAGTGAAGTGTGTCTAGAGGATGGGCCCAAGAAGAAGCATTGAGGTACCCCTGCCAAAATAGGCTTTAAATCAGACTCCGCGTCATTGCATCTCACAAAAAATGTTCGGTTCTGGAGATATGAGAATGGCGATGGGAGTGATTTTTTAAGTTTGTATAGCAAGTCTTGATGCCAAACCCTATCAAAAGATTGTCAGACATCCAGGAACGCTACAGAGCAGTACTTTTTGTTTTTCCAGCTCCGGTGTGCCATGCTGCGTCCTAAAGCCAAATTGATGGTCCGGTATTAGTTGCATTTCTTCAAGTACAGGCAAAAGACTACGCAAAAATACTCTCGAATATTTTGAAGACAATTACCAGAAGACTGATGGGACGGTAGGAGGTGGTGAGCTGCTCTGGTTTGCCGAGCTTAGAAATCATGATGATTACAACACACTTCCACTGAAAAGGGAAGTAGTGGTGACGCAGAATCCCATTGAAGATAGATGTGATCAATTTGATCTCGTTTCGTGGCAGTGACTTCATGGCCAGCGAGTTTATTTTATCGCATCCTGGTGATTTTTTGTTAATGCATCAATCTCCTCCTGTACCTCGTTGTCGGTCATTTATATACATATGGCTATATCGTATATACACCCCCTTTACACTCACACAGCATAAATAGTGGTATTTAACATGGGAATTTAGAAATAAAGAACTTCAAGAAAAAATTCATTTTTTATTTGATTTCTTTAATGGCAACTATGGGATATAGTCAGCAAATTCAGTCTTAAAACGTGGAAGAATCTAAAACAATATTTGAGTAACATATTTGGTGGCATTATTTAGAAAAACACGATTATTTGGAAATACGACGAATAGTGATTAAAAAAATGAATTTTTAAGCGATTTTCTCTATATGTGACATAGCCAAGTGATTTTATTCAAATTTTCAAATATAAATAATATATGCGAAAAATGCTGCTCAAAAAGCATATTTTTTGATCGACTTGTCCTATGGGAATTATACGATAGTACAATTTTGGCACGATATATTATAAATATATTATAAAAATGTTGGGTCTCGAATTTTTTAAAAAAATTTGGAATAACCAAACTATTAAAAAAAACAAATCTTAGTCTTCTTGAAGACACAAAAGGCAAAAATGTACATACAAAAGTTGTTAATTTATAGTTATAGACAGTTTTTTAGTTAATACCTGTTTTTGGGGTTTGCATAATTATAAATATTAATTATTAATTTAACATTCTAAAAAAGACATTAATATTTTTGCTCAAAGCTGGTTATTCAAACTTTATTTTGAGTTAAGAAATTGAAGTTTTATTGAAAAAAAGTCAGTTGAACCAAATATGAGTATCTGATGTTGAGTAAAAATTACTAGAGAACAAAACATTTTAAATAAAAGAAAATCTGCTATATTTTAGAACATATACAATATTTAAAATGCATTCGGAAACCCTTTTGTAGGCTTGTCTTAAATATATGGATTACAAGGTTAGATTTTTAGCAAGTAATTGTTGTTTGCAAAGTTGTGTTAAACACTATACAATTAAGTTTGTTTAAATTGTATCATTATAGTTTATATAAATTTATCAGACATACAAATCGAACGCACAAGGATACTTGAATTCTTAATTGAGCTAACGACATAGAGCATAAATACCCAGCAGGACCCAAGAAAGTAATAAAAGTAAATAAAAGTTATAACGAGCCCTAAATTGCACTAGTCTGGTAACTAGTCAGAAGTAATCATATAAAAAACATGCCCTTTTGCTTAACAATGCACTTAAGCATGCAACTACTCCCAAAGCAACCAGTTTGCAACCAGTCGTAAAATCTCAAATCAATTTTTTAAAGTATTGGACAGCGAATTGTAAACAGTAGCGTTTTGATGTCCTTAAAACAATTTTATAAAAATAAAACAAAGCACATTTGTGTATAATACTTCTTGTTTCTTCAGAACACGCAGCATGTTGCCAAACTTCACTAATTTTCTGTATAAAAAGTGCTTTGTGTAAACTTAAATTTATTTTGCATAACTATTTTGCATGACTATTTGGATACTACGAATTCGATTTCAAAAGAGTCAAAGATTCATTAGATCAGCTCGTCGGTGCAATGCGGAGCATGGGCACTGGATAGTTCAAATTCGAGCCAAAGATTTTCACTGCGATTTGATTTAGGGCTCTCTTGTAAAGGTTCTGTTAAAACTATCATATAGCATAAAGAACTATATCATAGGCACAAACCTTATAAATAACATTGGAGAAAGAGAAAATCTTTAAGATAAAAGTGCAAAAACGAAAGGAAATTATCGAAAACCCGTAATTGAGCGCATGAAGAAGCAAATACAAATAAAATCATGAAGATTTTTTAAAAGTATATCTTTTGAAGGAATGCAGACCACTAAATCTACGCATAAACTTTAATTAACGTGAATTTTGTAAGAAATAAAAAGGTAACGTTTTATATCTATTCGAAAATATCAATGAAATCAGTTACTACATAAGACCAAATTTCTTATTTCAGACGTGAGCAGCATTTGTAAGCGCTCCTGAATTTTATTATTAATTCAAAGGTTAGAATTAATTACAACTGGACTTAGTTGTATCCATAAATTAAGTTTTTTAGTTTTATACTTTCACAAAAATATTCTTTTTAAGGCTTGATAAGTTAAGTGACATATGACATTTCAGATAGAAAGTAGCAATTTGCGCTGTAGAGTACATAGAAACGCTGCAAGGACTACTAATGCATTCGAAAAAGGACATTGTGGCTAATCTGCAATTCGGGCAGGCGACATCATCGAGTCGTAACTTTTTCAAAGACTGCGATGGCCGGAATGTTTCACTAAATGATGAGCGCCACCACATTATTGGTTTTATTTTTGTCCTGGAAAAGCTCTACATGGCTAGCAAGATGGTACCACAAGCCACAGCGGGGAGTACAATGAGCAGTTGTGATTTAACGTCTCTAGACTATCTTTGTAGACCTATGTTAAGGCTTGTGTTTCAATACATAAATAGCCACGACCACAGTTTTCACGAAATTATCTTAAAACATTAAATTCTAACGAGCTTTCTATATTGTTAAAATATTTCTGAATTTTGTCGTTTTTTTGACAATCTAAATACATAGAAAATTATCATCCTTTATACACATAAAAGCAAGCAATAAATCTTGAAACTAGATATCTGTATTCATATTTTGCAAATCAAAAGTTTTAGTTGGGATTGCTAAAGCTAATACAGGGTGCGCCATTTCTTATGTAAGTTTTGAATAACAAGAAAAAACAAACAACTAATTTCTGAATGTGAGATATTTTTATTCTATTTAATCCTTTGTAATATATTCAGACTAGTTTTTGAACACATCCATCCTGTGGCCGCCTTTATTGGACACAGCAAAATAAGCCCACTTAGCGACATTTTCCAATACCTTTTCGAGCATCTTTGTTGGTATTGCAATGAGTTCGGTACGAATATTTTCCTTGAGCATATCAATGTTCTGTGGCTCTCTGGCGTACACTTTGATTTTCAAATAACACAAGAAGAAGTCCGGTGGGGTCAAATCCAGAGATCTAGGTGGCCATTCAATGTCGCCTCTTCTTGACATCGTTGCAGAAACTCGTTTGTTGGATTCGCAGTGTGGCATGTCGCATCATCTTGTTGAAACCAGTAATCATCAAGATCTTTTTTGCGCATTTGTGAGACAAAATCCACTCATATATCGGTTTTCATCGACCATTCTCTTGGATTTCTTGGCAAAAATAAGGCCCTATGATGGATGGTTTTGGCGCAAACGCCTGGTTTGCCATGATATTTTCGATTCGATTTCAGTTAAGATTACTGAGCGAATGTTTTGAATGTATAAAGTAACTATTTCGACGAGTTCTTTAGGTGTAAAGCGATACATGTTTGAAATTGTATTGAATTCGCATTACCAAAACATATGAATTCAAACAATCGGTTGTCCAATGTTTTAGTTCAATATTATATCAAAATACCGACATAAGAAATGGCGCACACTGTCTATTCTATAATGAACATTCTATGAATAAACTATATAAGTTTTCTAGCACAGAATTAAAAATTTAAAAATTTAGATACAAATGGTTTCAAATGGTGTTTCTTAAAATGTCTAACTACACAACAACAATGTCAATTAGTTTTCCATTTTACTATAAAATATTCTACGTCTCAAAAGGTTCAAATGGTTAATTTATCTTATATTTTAGTTAATAGGTAAAAATCCGATTGTATTAATACATTTTTAGTTATTAATAATATTTATTTTTATTTATAAATGTGTACATATTATTATAGATTTTCGTTTTATAATTTGCTCAAATAGTTAACAATACAATTGTTTCGTTTTATATAAATTTAATGTAGGTTTCAATTACATAAAAAGTAAATTGTTTAAGAGCACCTTGAATTGGTTATAAATTGCTTTTCAGTTATTAAATATGTTGTTCTTTTATATTTTAATAACTGATCTTAATTGTTTTGCCTTATATCTAAAGTTTTTTTTAATAATAAAAAGGCCTATAATTGGTCTGTGTGAAATTACACTGAGCATATCAAAGTGAGGTAAGACATATACAATATATATCAAGAACATATTACATATATGCCTATTGGTGCAGGTATAACTTTCAGAATGATGCATAACTTTCTTGAAATTATGCATATAATTATTTAATAAATTTTAAAATCAATTTAAACAAGGTGCTTGAGAGCCTCTGAGCCTCCTCTTAAGTGAATGTCAGTTATTATATAAACAAGAATCTTGCAAGTATTATAATGCTTAGTTTATATTATGAGCAAGTTTAATTACTTTTTAATTATTTAAATATTACGATAATTTTGATTAAATCATTATAATAATATGCAAATTTAACGCTCAAAAGTCTTTATATGATTAGCAAAACTATTTTATCTAATTTACAACATTCCAAAATATTGCTTGGAATTTGTACCAAAACCAAACATTATAACAAATTACAAATTTGTAAAATTTTAATAATTTCTTAAGTACGCGCTAGTTATTTTTACACTTCAGCGCTACGGCAAAAAAAAGAGAAAAATTCAAGACAATCTTCTTAATACAAAGTGACTACTTATGTTTTATGCATAAACTAGATTGACGTTGAATAAATTCTTAAAAATACGCTCATAGTTTGCTTAACTATTAAAAACAATTTAATACAACGGCAAGGAATGGCGGCCTCGTGCCTAGATCTTATCAAAGCCTCCAAAATCGGAGTGTTCCGTATCATCATCATCATTATCCACGCCAATACAATGTATACCGGTACGCAGCATAGGAGTGCCCTTGCCTTTTCCCAGCACACGTGCTGCGATGACCAGCTGCAGCACCTCCTTATCATTGCCAGAGTTGACAATGTGCAGTACTTCGCTCAGCAGTTTCTCCTTGTAGGCAAAAAATTCGATTTTCATCTCATAGAAATCATGCTCATCATGCTTCAGCCCGGAGAACTCTGTTATGCGGCAATGTAAGTTGGGCGTGGCATTCACATCAGGAACAAAACTGCTTTGCTTGCCGACATCACCAAAGAGTGAAGCTGGCAGTTTCAAATCTAGCAAATATCGGTGGTTTATTTGCAGAAATCCCAGACTAACCATAATGGTATCGCCCGAGCGTTGATATGTCACACAGGTGTCCGACTTGAATTCATCCTTCAGCGTGGTCTCATCAAAGTGCACGTGATGATCTGTAAGATATTTATAATTAGAATCTATTTTCAATTTGCAATTTCACGATTCATACGTTTTTTATTATCACATGATCAAACGTGTTATATGTTTATTTATTTACGTTTTATTAAAAAGGTTTCGATTACAAAGTAGTAAATATTTGTTTTTATCTTTTGTGTTCGGTAGAGATGAGTTGTAGCTTAAGAAACACGAAACTCAACTTAATCACGTTCGTGAGTTGGTCTAAATATTCAGACACGATGAGTTTGGTTTATAAATGTATCATGAAAGAAATTTAAGAAAAGAAAGCGGGTACAAATTATTGAATTTATTTGATCAAATATCATGCTCGATAAGGGGTCGTTGCATATTTCAGAAACTACAAATGCAAGCTCATTGTAGGTCGGCTGCATCTTTGGACGGTAGTTTTCCGATAACTGCGAATGATGCTTAGAAGTTCAATGATAAGAGAAGAAGCTTTTTTTATTCTTATCGAAAGAGCTCGTATTGGCTAGAAAAGTGTTATTGCCTATGTCTGTTGATGCGATTAGTTGATTAGCGCACAGTAAGCCAATTTTCGAAAATTAATACGCATGATACCGATGGATATGTAGTAGAGTAGCCGAATTTGTACCCACTGTGTTTGGCCACAATTAAGTTTGAATTGCATAAGCAGCCGACTTCGCAGTTCGACAATTTATTTGCGACTAAACTTTATATATGTTTTAGGGTATAATATTGGTTCACTACTTCAATGTGGATTTTAAGAGAATATGTGCAAAAAGGATCAGATACATCTGACAACCCTTATCGCCTTATCGCCAATTGGCAACACCAACCAGAGCATCGTGCAGTCTCTCCACGGTCGTCACCAAGTTCACACGCATCAGTCACAAGATATATAATATTAATACTATTATAAACATTTAATTAACCATATTTGATCAAAAACTATTACCAACAAAGGAAACCCGCAGATTACAGTAAAAAATATTAAAAGTGATCTTCCCAAACAGCTAACTTACATATAAAGAGTTTATTTCCATTAAATTAACTTAAATGATCCTCCCAAACACATGGTATGGACTGCTTGACAACATTTCCATAAGGTTATCTTTAAACGTTGTATCGTTCTTTAGATAAAGTATCATTGGTCTTCTACATGAAAATTACATATATATACTTTTTTTTTATTTCAAAGAAGATCTCTTGAATATACCAATTTTCTGCAAAAGAATCACGTAATATTGCTAAAATACTCCATTAGCAACAAAATACAAAGAGATAAGTGACAAAATCGTTTGACATATTATAGCTTTGGATGAACAAAAATTGGATACAGAGTTTTAATTATAATAACTTAATGAGAAACCAAAATTATTAATTATTAATAATGAATTATGTCAATTATCATCGATACAAAAAACTAAAATAAACTTGCATCATCTTAGATAGCTAGTTTTTTTCTGCAAAGTTGGTTGCTTTAGCTTTAAACTTAGCTATTAACTTCTCAAGTCATGCCGGTTATACTTCTGATAACCTTCGGGGTCTTCGACTTTTCCTACTAGTTATTAATAATGTTCGCGGATAGACAAAATTAACACAACAAATATACCATATGCTACAGGGTAATATAAAGCGAATTTGGAGGTGCTGCGTGCATATACCTTATAAATTACTTATTTGCCATCAACTTCGTGGAATTTTAGATCGACACCTCCTAACAGCTATACGAAAATATCTGAATTAAAAACAAAATGTCAAACGTTGCTTTTTAAATCTGTTCATTTGTTGTCTGTGATTTGTGCAGGTCCATTGGTATAACGACAGACTCTGTGACATACTTGACAAAACACAATAAATTCTCTCCGACTATAGTTGAATGGTGTTATTTTTTCTAAAAATATTAATAATAATTAGATACAAACATAGAGGCAAGCCAAAGATATTAAAATTCTACAATCCATATTATTAGCCACTTTTTGCGCTTTAAAAACTTTTTTCTCAGTCACAATTATCCAAAACGCGGAACAAATTCGTGTCACGAGCCCATCTCCAGTCAGAACTAACATATTATCATAACTATCTTTGCTTATATTTATAGATAAGTCACGAGTGCATAGCACATTTTATAGTTTATAATCTGCATATTTGCTTTGAATAAACTTCTCTAATTAATTACAGATAGCAAACTTCCCACAATTACAGATATTTTAATTTTATTTTTTATTTTCTCATAGGAAATTAAGAAAATTGTATTTCGGCTAACATTTTCGTGTATACAAAATTGCAGGGCCAAAACTACAAAAATAAACAAGCACAATGGAAATAATAAAAAGAACAAACAATTTGAAACAAACAAAAGAGTTCAGTAATCAAGTAAACTTCCCGCTAACATCAGCGGGAACCGGAGGAAATTGCGTGTAAACGCATAATTAAAGGCCCGAGACGTCCAAAACCAAGAATTTCAAGTTGTTCTGAAATTTGGTTAATTTGCCAAAACTCGCGGATTTGTAGAACTAATTCTGTGCATTTGAAATTAGGTCAGCTGGCGGCATAAAGTGACGTTTCTTCGGCAAATTCTGATTTCAAGTGGTTATTTATACGTTCGTGTTGTTGTTGGCTGATAAAAAGGCCAAAACATGTACACTTTGATAAGGCCAAGGTTAATGAGTTTAACTGTAGGATTATAATTGATGCCAACATGCTCACTAAATGCAAACAATGTTTATGTTGAGCAATTTATGGCAATTCTTAATCAGAACGTAGTTGTTTTTTTTTTTTTGTGAAAAACTGAGGAGTAAATTTAGCACGGTGCCTTGGGTAGTTTAAGATAAATGTTCGTTTAATTAGGAACAATAACTTATATATATCAACCAGATTGTTGTAAGACTCAGCCAACTAGATTTATGTTTATGTTAATACATTATTTCAATTACTCAGCGTTTCGAAAGATTTCGGAAATAAATTTTCTAGCTATGAAATATAAAGGTATGTGCTAGAAATAACATTGGGAAATGACTTAGGGATACCAAACTCTAAAAAATTTCAAAGTTTAATGCGTTCTAATGAATGATGTAGCATCTACCTCTCGGAATTTTGCGCACAATTCAAATGACGCTCAATTGCTGTTACGCTTTGATTGTCATTTTTTTTAGTTCTTTTGTATAAATTTGTTTAAGTGACAATTTGTCAAAAAGTTATCAAAATCATGATCAAGGTGGCTAGAGTTAATAGACACACGTGCGTCTGTCAGTATATATAAAAACGTAGATCTTAACCAACTATTTGGAAAAAATTATTAAATAAATAAAACAGTTGACTATTATTATATAGTTTCCTCAGGCAAAATGGTACGTTTGGTTTTGAACTTATCCTTACCAAACAAATTGAGTTAATGTAAATATTTGAGTCCTCCAAATTAATACAAATCGTACTAAATATTCGATTTTTGTACTAAATGCGAGGTATTTCCCCACCAAATACGGCTCATAAAAGTATATTAAGCATCCCAATCACTGCGTCGAATGCGTTCAAATCAAAATCGATTGCAGGAATCACCTAAACGACAACTCGGAAAACAGTTTTTTTTAGGAAAACCTGACCTTAAGATTAAACAAGTTAAAGATTCTAAAATTATGAAATAATAAATGATAACGAGGAAAAAATGTAAAAAAACTAATCCGTATTCCTAGCCTGATGGGTGAATTTTTTATAGATGTGCACCGTCTCACATCTGGGGCTAGCCAGGAACTTGGATTTACAATGTAAAAGATGAAAACAGAAAGTAGCATATAAATTGAAACATATTTTCCAAATAGGAAAGCCAAAGAAGAACGTTGACCAAGATGGGTTTTTATAGTTCATGATTGGTCAAAGATGCTCGATTTGGGGAATCAAGATAAGATAGGATAAAGAAATTAATTGGATAGACCGTTCAAAGGAGACGAAATCACAGAGGTTAATTGTAATTTACGCATAGGACACGAAAAGGATCGTGTAACGCAACGTGTGTTTCAAATCACCGGAGAATTTTGGATCACAGAAATATTATAGTATTATTAACCACTGCGTCGAATTTCATCCAAATCAGTTGTATTTAATTAATTCTTGAATATATTATAACCAAATTTTCTACTCTGAAGATTTTTAGTACTGTACCAAGTTCCATTAAATTCAGTTTACTATATCAAATTGAGTAAATCGGTCGCATTTTGTTGGTTTATGAGTATTTATAGCCGAAATTCTGAGTGAAATTTTGTTAGAAAAATAAAGAAATTCGCATTTCAATATCTGCCATTTATGAATAAAATTAATTTTCAAATCTTCTTTTTTATTTCTCATGGTCCTTTTAAAGTTGTTTTATCTTGAAGATTAATAAAAAATTCGCAATGTTTTTGCGTTCTTTTTTAAAATCAAGTATGATTTATTATTTATGTATATCTTCGCCAAAACAAACGCTACAAATTCGTTTTTCTTGCGTTTGAACAAGTATACCCCTTTACTTTAGATGATATAAACATTTTGGATATATAAGATAAAAAGTCAGTTCTCTATTAAACTTTTATAATATCTTGGTACTGCTGACACACAGATTTTTCTGTTTCATTGACATTTTTTTTATCCCAAGTCAAACAATACTTGCTACAACTTCGATTTTATTTACATTTCCAAACAGATTTGACTAAACTTTAACTATTTTTTTAAATATAGCTTGAGTTCCAGTCTACTGAAGGGCAAAAACCCATAGCGGCTATAAAATTTACAATCTACTAATAATTTCCATATGGCGGCGTCAAAAGGTTTCGCCCGTAATCTGTTTTACCAGCCAATTAACACATAAATATTTAATAAGCCTAAGAAGAAACCTTTTAGGCTGTCCTAACGAATTTTAAATGCTCAACTTATACATACATATACTATACATTTTCTTTATTGTTTATTAAATATTTATATTTTATTGTTTTCTGTTGCTATAGCTGCCGTCTAAAAATACGTATTCGTTGTAGTCATGCTCGCAAGTATAGTTCGATATATTTTTGTATTTTATGTACTTATTATAGTTCGTACATCGTTTACTCATTTTTGTACAAATACATTTAAATATTTCTTAACAATTTATATGCATATTTATTTATATATCTCTTGTAGATATCTTGTTCTTAAACAAAACAAAAAATTTGGCAGACTATATGTTCGACTTTGAGTTACTCTATACTACACGTCTGCAATTATTTGGTATATAATATTTGTCTTTTACAGAATATCTTTCTCAAGATTGGGTTATGACGAGTTTCCTTGTATAGAACTTAAGTAACTTGACATCCACTTATTAGCTAAATCAGTTTCCAAAAATAAAAATAAGTTCTGTCAATCGAGCTTTCATTGGGGTTTGGAGTTTTTACGAAAACAGCGTCGCTCATTCGGTGTTTAAAATGTGAACTATTATTTATAAGATATTTGAGATGGTGTCATTTGAATGTGGCAGATAGTTTGCAAAATAATAACCTTAATAAATGAAGAATGACGTAACAACCCCTGTAATCCCTGCACTATGATTTCATTAAAAATCGCATAATCTGAAAAAACGATAGCGAATAGGTCGGTTCTCGTACAGTGAATGTTAATATATCTACCTATGCCTCTTTTATTCACTTTCGTTCAATTTAATACAGTCAAACAAATAATTAACGATTTCAAGACCAATTTATAATATCCATTAATCTTTTTTTACTTATTTCGAGTTTTTGACTTTTTGAGAATTTGACTTCTAACGCAACAAAACTCTTTAAATTTTTTAATGGATATACCTGGACTGGATATGTTGATGTTTTTTAAGCTTTACCAGATAGCATGCGATTGTTTGGAACCTATAACATAAATAATCAATAATAAGGCATGTTCTTTTAGAAATCTTAAAATAAGGTCAGGCCGTACTCGTATGGCTAAGAAAAACCATTTTATGGTAAACCAAGGGGTGCACTTCGGCTATTAACTTCAAACCTTATTTTAACATTTATTTGGTTTCGAAAAAACATATTTTTTCCCTATTCCCCATATTATCTTTGTTTTAAGCGTTTTTTTCCAACTTGCACTCATTTTTTTTTAATTTGACGCAACTAAAAATAATTTGCTCATAATTCATAAATATTATAATCGAATTGGCGGAAAAAACTTTTCTACATAATAGAGAAACGTTGGAAATTTCCCAACATTCTAGCTGACTTTTATAAGACTAAGTATATACTTGTATAGTTTTAATCTAAAAACAACCTTTAGAACTTTAAGGTTGTTAATTGCTCGGAATAAGAATGAACAACACAATATCTACAACACACCGTTTGGATTGAAAATGGTCGAATATTTCAACAGTTTTTTTATTGTTTTCCGCTCATTCAAAACCAATGAATTCTAAATTAATGTAAAAGATATCTCACTTAATACTATTATTACCACTGCAATTATTATTATAATTATAATATTGTAAGAGAAAAATAAAATAAACAAATTATTATCAATTTAAATCCTAGGCGTACTTAATAACGATCGCTAAATCTATAAGATTTAGATGACAAAGATGATAGATACAATTTCTTGTTCGTTGAATTACAAACTTTTTAGCAAAACTAATATACCGCTTATCTAAAATTATATCAGAGTATAACAATTGCGTGCGTAAACAATTTTTCGGGTTCCGTTGGCTTAAATTCAGCAATTCATCATTTTCAGATATACTTTATATTTAAACATATATATGTTATATATTTTTTCAGACAATATTATGTATGTACAAAAATATAAAAGACAGCAAGAAATTTGTCATAAAATAAAAACGTTTACGAAATAATAAATTGTATTTTCAGCCTTTAAGCACAATATAAGTAATTTGCTTGTACGACAATCTATGTGTTATGATCCAAGTTAATCTGTTTAAATAAAAGTCAATGTAAATGTCATACAAAAAACCCCCCAATTTGAACTACCATCCCCACTAGATCCACCCCAAATGCATCCACTCACTCATTCAGCCACTTGCCTGCTCATTCACACTTCATAAATGTCTCTCATTGTAATTTTCGCATTTAATTTGCACGAAGCGATGCTCCAAGTGCCGCTGGCCAAGTGTTTGTTGGCTTGATGACCCTAGTAGTATGAGTAGGAGCTCGGGTAGGGGATGGAGCACTACACAACTGAATGTCGACTGTTCTTTTCTATACTCTATGCCGCCTAGTAGAATGGGTATATTAAGTGTTTGTAAGCCAAAAATGTATGCAACAAACCGAAGGTAAGGTTGTAAGCCTTCGAAAGTAAGCTAACGTATTGATCAGTGATATGCCCATGTACGTACGCCTCAATGCCTAGATCTCAGAGATGGTAAGAGCTAGAGCAACCGTTTTTTTCAGCAAAGACTTGCTATGGGAGGGGATGCAATTATTTCTTAGTTTCTCCATATCGTGGATATACGATATATGATAGTTCTGTTGTTTACGGGCATGTTGTAACTTAATTCGGATTTAATTTATTTTTGAAGATATAACAAAATATGATTCTTTAGTGTTCTACATACTGTAAAAAGTTTGTCAAGATCGCTTGACTATATCATATAGCTTTTGCGGCCATTTGTTGCTGAATGTCATTAAGTTCATCGTTAAGTTTCCATAGGAAGTTTTCTTTTTCTGAAGGTATCGCAATTAAATCAAGTACTTGGAGTCCGTCCTTAAGCGAAATTACTATTGCAATTGCACAGAAGCGAAACAGTGTATTCCAAAGTCATCCATAACTGACCCGCATCTTTATACGTTATAATTTTATTTAAAGTCACGCTCTATGAGTATTTATTTTCATACTTAATGCCAACTATTAAATATATGATATATATATATAAATATATTGTACATAAACTTCTCAAACACTTAAAAGAGACAATTTGAGGCACTTTATTTGACAGTTTCAGGGGCATTCACGTGCTGCCCCTTGCTGTCATTCAATCAGCTTTGATCAAGCGTTAATGGAAAAATGGAAAATATAGATTCTGAATTGGAATTCAAATGGAGCAAAGTTATTTATGCTTTAAATTCTGGCTGTAGAGCTGGCTTTGTACCAGGGCTACATAACTCAGAATAATACAAGGTGCGGTACACGTTGAACAAAAACTTACACATTCTTTGTTTACGAATTTCGTTCCAAATCGTGTTTTTTATATTGCAAAATGGCGGATTTGCAAATCGTCCAAATGGAGGTACATATTTCCAAAATATTGCCATTATTTCCGAGATTAGAATACAACTAATGTTGCGTTAGCATTTTAAAAGTTGGTCGCGTAAAACCTAGAAATTCAATTTTTCTTCAAATTTCAAGAGGTATAGCCTACATCACTAATTTGGATTTAATTTAATACACAATTCTAATATACAAAATAATGCAGTAGAATTTCCCCAATATTCCAGTAGGATATGCAGATACACTATGGGTTTTCGGGATTGGTGGTAATAATTATTCTAGAGTACAGATTTAAAAACAGCGAACTTGGGCAGTTAGAGTTAAAAATAATTTTTAGCCAATATTTAGAGTTAAATCTAACAAAGGGATTTCGTTGTCGCTGATCGCGAATTTGGAAATATGAATTTTATATCAAAGTTTCAATTCTACGACTTGAAGTTTTCCCAACTAGCTACTTTTTTTTAATTTAGCTGAAGCAGCAATAAGCTATACCGGATGGTCCAACTTAAATCAAACTAGTCTGGCAAATTGCCTGGGCTTGTGAGTTGCTTCAAAGCTATGTTACCTCAATAGACGTATCTTTCCGTAAGGAAGCATTAGTCATTGATTGACTTTTTCATATTAAAGGATCAGAATATTACATATTTATTAATGAAACTCGGTACATTATTCCAAAAAATTGCCAAAATCGTAATTTTTCGGTTACGTATCATGAAATGCTGTCCAAAACAAGGCAATTCTGGCTGCGGATTTAGTTTGTATGACCCACCACCAACTTTGGCTTCAAGTGACAAACAATTTTCAAATATCGATACCATGAAGCAAACTGTGAATTAATTTGTGTACTTGAAAAAAGTACAAGTAAATAAAAATATGCAGCAACATGAAATTCCAATTTTAAATGGTACACCCCTTTCCGTATATATTTACCTTATCTGAGTTAAGATAATAAAAATAAAAACGAATGAAATATGGAAAGTCACGTTGTACTAGTTATATTTCACGAGAAGTTAAAAGTTTGAAAAAGTTGGAAAAATAAAATCACGGCATTGTTCATAAAGCAGCTTTAACATCAGAATATTTGAGAAATTGTTTATATCTTTTATTTTTTTGTCAATTGCATTATTACGCGTTGTAGACAAAACTTGCCTAAATTAACTTTCAAATAAATTAAGATTATAATTTCTATATGTTATACTATAATAATAATATGTAGAATTCTATTCTATAAAATTCTTGGAAGACTCACGGGAATTTATATGACATAATGTAGATACGTTGAGAGAAGACCACAAAATCTCAGCATAGGTGATTATAACTTCGAAGGGGTTGACAACTTTAAATAATTGGTTGTGTTGATAAGTAATGACAACAGCGCAAGGGACTACATACAATACCGGGTTATAAAATATTCAGATCAAAACTGCTATCGAGGGCATGCAAGCTACGAATTTATAATTCCATCATAAGGCCAATAGTCGCATATGGAGCAGAAGAAGACGAAGAATCCCTAAGAATCTTTGAAAGAAGCATACTGCGAAAAACGTTTGGGCCAAATTTAAAAGATCGCGGTGACTACATTCCAAGGAACAAGAATGAATTTTTGAGCTTAAAAACCAATGCGAAGATGTAATCATAGTCATTAAATGCCAGCGTTTAAGATGGATAGGTCATGTCCTACGGATGCACCAGAACAGAGCATAAAAGCTTGTGATGGCAGACACATCACTCTCCACAAGAAAGGAAGACCTCCAGAGGTCGACCAAGAAAGCGCCTTCTTGACAATGTTGACGATGACATGCTGAAGATGGAAGTAAGGAACTGGCGCGTCGTTGCTAATAAGAGAGAAGAATTGTCGACAAAGCCAAAAACCACTCCGGGTTGTAGAGCCTAATGATGTTGATGACGGATATATGTATAAAAATCAAACAGCTTATAATCCGTGTATATGTGTATAATTCAAACAGTGCATAATCTAAGGCTTACAATTAAGTCTTTTTTTAAATATTCAAAGACCTATTTGGTGCCACCCTTAAAGAATAAAATAAATTTATTTACCTTGAAATTACCTTATGCAGTCAGCGCTCCAAAGGCAAAGATAGCTGTTCGAAGAGAACAGGGAACTAAAGTGTATAGCCTAATCTGAATGACGATTTAATTAATAAGGATTAGGCAAAATCACTCAATAGCTATAGAAATAAAGCTTTAACGGAGTACCCCAGAGTTCAGTTTTAGGTCCATTATTCTTCAATATTTGCAATTTTGATATTCCGCAATCCGCAAATTGTGATTTTTTACAATTTGCAGATAATATCTCTATTTCTATATCATATTCGGAAGTAGGAGGTGTTGAAAGTAAATTTAATGATTATTTTGCTAAACTACGCTACTGGTAGAATTGTTGGAAAATTAAACTCAATGAATCTAAGACTGAACTAATTCACGTCATTGGTAATTGCAGGCAAGTTAAGCCTCATAGACGGAGAGACAAAAAAAACATGAAGATCCAAATAAACAACGTTGCCATTGAAGCTTCCAAAAGTATTAAGTATTTAGGCTTAACTTTTTCAGCCAATAGTAGGTTTCAACATTCAGACCCAAAAAATAATGTATTTCTATATTTAATAATGCCAGTAAAGTCATGGCGAAACTTCTTTATAGTCAGTTAATAAATTTTAAATTCAAAAAGCTCCTGTATACGGTTTACCTCAGATACATTCAAACCTATGCAGCACCAGACTATTCTGTCCAAATATTAAGTTTTCAAATGGAAAAGTTTAGAAGGATAGAAAGAAAACTAATCAGAAGCACGTACAATATTTTTACACCCAGAAACCACCACAAATTTCACTCAAATCAGCTTTTATATAATACATATGACTATGATCGTCTTGATGTATATTTAACTAAAATCTCTAAACATTTTCAACCCAAAAACAGCACGAGCACTGATCCGTTAATTTAAGATATAAGCCAAATGTATAACACAAGTAATTTAAGTAATAACATACTGAAAGGAAATGTTAAACATTTATAACTTATTTTTAAATTATTTACTTGACAATAACAACAAGCTATCTATATTCAATTGATCAGCTTTCACATCTCACCTAACAATGCATAGTGAGGCGCAATAATATGGCATTTCCTGTTCCTTTTTAAACTTAAAATGTACCACGAAATAAACAAAATAATTATTTCGGTTTATGTTAAGTCTGAAAATCGAAGACTGAGCAAAAGTTTACAAAAATTTCGTATATCTATTTTCGGGACTTTAAAGTTTATAATTTTATTCATTAATTCTGAAGCAATTCGCCAACCCTGTCTAGCTATAGTTGAGCAATTGCTTATCGAGCATTTAAATTGGTTTGTTTATGGTTTATTTATTAATTAAAATGTAACAAATAAACTGAATTTACATGCATATTCTATATGTATTTGTTTTACAATGAAACGTTTCGGGCAGCACAACAACAAAATGTTTCACTTAAATATCGGATGCTTGAGCAAACAAGAATTGAAAACATTTAAACATTGTTTCAATAGTTTATAATTCTGAATTTTGGAAATCGAAATTTTATTGCATTTGGGGTACGTGCCGCAGTAGCAGCCAAATCGTAAATCACAGAAAGTTACAATATGCACGGATAATTTTTTAATTTTAAATTTAAAACAATTGTCAGCGTCTTGTGTCGTTTGGCACAAATATCAATCAGAAGTGCAACAATGATAAATGCCAACACCAAATAATATGACGATGATGCGCAATGTGCTGCGGGAAGGTGATAGCCTCCATTGTTGTCAAGAACAACAAACGAATGCGCTCTGAATATGCTATGTATCTCATAGTTAGAGGTATTGCAATAGAGTCTCGACTATAAATAGTGCGGGGCCGGCTTGCAGCCAGGGGTTAAGGCGGGCTCCAGTGGTGCGGACGTCCCTGGTGCTAGGTACACCTAGTTATGTATATGCAAATGGGGTATTGTTGTGGGTTGTCGTGACGTGACAGTGAGCATTGTGACTCTGTCAGCATTTATGCAATTTTTAAATTAATCTAACGGCGCGTGGGAATGTTGACACATTGTATGCTCCATAGATATGGGGTGGTAGCTAGTGATGTATCTATAGATAGATTTCTGTTAATTGAATTGATAATGCGTGGAAGATGGCTTTTATAGTTAAAGTGTGACAAGCTATTAATTAAAATCGTAGCAAAAACATCTAATCCGAACTGGCAGGCGATAATTAAAAGTAATTTTATTAATTTGACAGCGAGGCGCCGATAAGGCCCCCATTATAAACAAGAAGCCTGAGTCACGCGTATGGCAAAATATGATTTAAAATAAAATGAAACGTTGCTTACTTTGCAAATCCTAAAATATAACAAATATGGAATTTCTGCCAAAACACATCGAAACGGCTAATAAAGTAGAGCTTCGTCCTCTAAAACTTTTAGAAGTATTCTAATTATAGATTTAGGTTGTTTTTAAAAAGTTTGTATTTTTTGGTTTAAAAACGAAAGCTGTTTCAAAAGCTGCTTTTTATTACGCTGAAACTCCTACTTTTCAGTTAGAAATTAATTGTAGCAAAAGATCAGAAACAGCATCGATCAGTTTATAAATCGATTATTTTATAGAATCGATATTTGTTTCGTTTTAAGCATCGATCATGATGAAATAGCAGTTATGTAATTTAAATATATTTTGCATGTAGGTTGGCGCACTATGAAGCAGAAATTGGATCCCACGCCTTACATTTACTCTGAAAACTATTATCTTTCGTGTCTATCTGTGTTATTTCAGCAAAATGGATCTTCAAAGATTGTAGTGCAATATTTCCCAAAAAATTACTATCGCCAGTGTTATTTTGGTTCTAAAATTAATTGATATGATATAAATTGATGTATACGTTTTTTATGTTCTTTATATAAATAATAAGGCATTGAAACTGCACTCAAATTAGAGCTCAAAGAAGCCAAAAAAATAGCATTTTTTTTGTTTGTTTTGAATCTACAAGTCTTAATTAAGTAAAAATAAATAAAAAAAATATGTTAAAAAATAAATTTATTCCGCTTAACTATGCTGTCATCGTATCAACGCGCATAGGAAGCTCTATTATTAATGCTCAATATCGAAAATTTTTTATGCAATTCGCAAAACTAATGATAATCCCAAGATATTTGAAGAGAGAATATTACAAATAAGCAACATTTTCGGTATGCCAGAGAATTGCTTAAACTTTCTAAAATAATATTGTTTACCGATTTTTTCTTGCCAAAAATTTCATTTTATATTGAATTAGTAAAGCAGTTCCTATTAAAGGACTAAAGGTTTCAAAAATTAAAATACAATAAAATAATAATAAATTTGAAGCATGATGGCCTCATTACAGATTTTGTTTGGGATTTTGGTATGAAAAACTGCATCTGATATTTGAAGTGTCCAAAAATCGACTTACGTACATAACCAACATGAAGTCGATTTTTGAACACTTCAAAAATTCCAAAAACCTGACGAAAAGGGCTATTACTGACATCGGATACGATTTATCGTAACATATTACTACTGAAATTCCTTAAATTCATTGAATCATCTTGACCTGTGTTATTTTAGATATCAATTGCATTGACTAGTTATCTTTCAGGTCAAAAAAAAAATTTCTTAAGAGTTTGATTTTTTTACTTAAAAGTCTTGAATATTTTTTACGGAAAGCAATTATTCGATAATATCGATTAATTTGTTGTAGAGCACAGCTCTAGTAAAAACTATTAAAAATAAACTATAAACTAAATATATAATCTTTTTAACTATGATTAAGTTGCAAATCAAACTTTTGTTAAATCGAGGTGAAATTTTTTATGATAACATTTTGTATTTATAATGCGATTATTCGATTAAATCTATTTTTTTTTATAGATAATGTAAAACAGTAGTAAATACATTTCATTTCTAAAAAGTGCACCGAGTAAAAATGCTATAAAAATAAGAGTTTACCGTATTTTTTTTGTTTTGTATAAACTAGATACTCAAGTGCTGTATTTATTTCTAATGTTTATAACCAAATCATTCCACATTGCAGATTGCAATAAGATGGCCAAAAGTTATTGTATTGTCCAAAATAATTTGGAAATAAAACAATTTAACAATAGACAATTTTTAAAAGTTTATACTTTATTTCAAACAATTAAACAAAAAAATGTATTATTTTATACTGAATACGATAAATATGGACAAACGGAATATACTCCAAAAGTAAATTATTCCCCTTGAATTATTGCTTTCATCGCTAGAGAGCTAGAGTTCATAGACAAATCCGAATAGCGATGATTTTAAATATTACAGTTTTTTTAGGCAAATAGCGTTAATTTCATTTGCTGGCTAGGCGACCAATTAAAATCTTGGCCTCTTCTGGAGTAATATTAGGTCATTCCAGCGTTGATTTATTCGATATTGATACTGAAAACTAATTTGATTAAAAAAAAATATATATATTTCCTAACTACCCCATGCCGAAAATCCATCTTTCACGTGCTACAAAGTTGCCCCCAAATGCGGCATAGCTACACTTTAAGTGTATAATAATAGTTTTCACTGGTCCTCCACCACCACGCACATTTAGTCAGCCAGCAGGTGGGGAATATTCCCTGTACGTCAGCTTGCCGCATATTGTGTTCAACATTGACAATTGGCTTAAACTTGACCATGAACGTATATTATTTTTAATATTGCGACAAAACCAAAACAACAACAAAACAGCGAAATGTCAAACAAAATATAAACACAACAATTTCGATATTCTTTCTTTGCTTATTTGTGTGGGAATGTCAACATTTTGTGCCTATGCTGTTGAAATTCTTTTCAGAACTATGGTTTTATTGACGTTTTTCATTTTTCGCTATTTTCAATGTGTTTGTGCGAGAAAGCCCCCATTTTGAATTCTATTTACCGTTACTCTGGTAATAACGAGAACACGTTCAGAGATTCTTATGAAGCAAAAGATTGCATAAAAGTTGACACAGCGCTAGGGCCTGAAGCAGGGCGGAATGGGGCAGACGGTCATGTAGCATAAATGCCGACAACTTTGGGTTAGGGGTGCCAGGCTAAGTGGAGATAAGTGCTAGACGAGGGCAACCAACATAACAAGCAACACGGAAGCTTGTACGTACCTCACACTATAAATGCCACATTACCAATGCTAAAAAGGTCAGCGGGGTGTACGGCAGAGTGAAGGATCTTAGAAAATAACAAAAATCAGTTGCTGCTGTGTGCAACGCTTGGATGCTCTGCTACAAAACTACAAAAATGTGTCGACTGGGATTGGCGTTGTGAATAAACATTTGGTGTTTGAGAAATTTGTGACAAACCGTGTGCACAAGTCTATAATACCCGGCAACGCTGTGGTACATAGTGTATGCCAAATCGTTGCTTTGAATGGAATGCATTGCGGCAAACATTGTGTTAAATTTAGCAAAACTTTTTTTTTTTTAATCTGTCTCATTTCTAATTGTAATTTAATACATGCGAGTCAGTTTAGATGGCACGCTTAGAGGATTTTAGATAATGAACTTTTAATGTGCAGCAATTGTGTGTGTGTGTGTGTGCGTGTGTGGCAGGGTATTGTGGAGCAGAAGTGCCGCAGTTCTATGCCTCGTTGCACAGATTTTATGACACAAACAAGGCCAAAGAGTGTTAATAGCCGTTGTATTAAATCAAAACAGAATTTATCTCGTTAAATAGTTTTAGGTATAACCTACCACCAGTTTGGGATTCCGTATTTACGCCACAGTCGTCCGACATTGTATTACCCTGAAGCTTGTTGCGCCAAAAAATTCCAAAAGATTCCGCTAATAAATATATGCTGATTGTCAAATGTTTTTTTTTTCTCTGTAAAAGTTTTAATTTAAATGCACCGCCAGCGGTTTGTATGTATATTTACAGCTTGGCCTTTGAATAAAAATTGTTTATTTTCTACGTTAAATGCGAGCCAAAACGCGCACGATGCTCACACTGCGAAATTGTATTGTGTTTGTTTTGTGTTTTAGGTTTCTTTTTAGGGTTGTTGCGGCGATAGTAACTAATCGATAAGATGCACAGTGTGCGATATTTGTATATCGATATGTAGTGTATGTTAGCGAGTTAACATTTTATCGTTATGCTAGTTTTTGAATTTAACTGAAAGGTGACAATAGTTAGAGCCTTTAAATTAGTGCTAAATGTCGAAATTTGCGAGTTGCGCTGCAGAGAATGACAAAAAAAACTTAAGAACTGCGTTAGAGTCAAGTAAGAGTAAGAGTTTATGCAGTAATAATACGCAGGGGATTATTTCATAAGCATATGCTGAAGGCAATTGTTCAGAGAAAAATCTACAAGAATCGGATGGCATTTAAATGCAAGGAGGCCAATTTGAGCCACAAAGAGCTGAAATTAAAAACTGAACAATTTTATTTAATTAAGAAAAGTATGTTTTGTTAACAGACGATTGTTTTTGGTAACTTTATTGTTTCATATTCACAACAATTATGTTGTAATAAGCAGAGCAAAAATGGAAAATGCTTACCAATTGTAAGCTTTGTTAATTATGATTTATTCTGTTCAACATATTAATCAATAATTTTATAAATACAAACATATGCACAACATAATGATGTACTTAATTGTAGAGCTGCATAGAAGCAAATCTCTTTAGTATTTTGTACAACGCATTCAATTTCAAAATTGTTTATAATAACGAATTGAATGTAAAAACGAGTTCAATTGCAAACAAATATATAACAACAGATTAAAAAAAAACTAAAGTTAATAACTTAGTAGTAAACAAGTAGCAAAAATTTCACGAATTAAAATACTATTTGATTGTATTATTTATGCACGCAAAAAAGGGGAAATCCACGATTCTTCGCGCTTATGTATCGAATGGTTTTAAAATTTTTCTAAATATTTCAAATTGCAAATCTCTTAGATAAGCAGTTATGAGCGATTTAGAATTGAGAAATAAATTCTACAAAACAAAGGTATTTAAAAATCGCAGTAATATTATCTTTCAGATTATGTGATCTGGCAAATTCCAAGTTGACATTCGCGGTTTACGATTTCGTTCGATTCCAGAATATTTTAATTGTTTGATGTATTTATTTAAAAAATTAATATCATATACAATATTTATAATAATATACGACATAATAATTGAAAGTGTACAAAGCCAAAAATAAAGTATACAAAAGCCACAAAATATTATTATTTATTTATTGCTAGCGCATCCCCGTACGCACTTCGCTGCGGACTACCTTGATACGACGATGGTTGTATAACCATTTTACCAAGATCGTTTAAGTTACCATCATTGTTTATTCCTTCGAACGTAATTTCTTTTGATTAAATCTAATGAAATTCAAGTGATCGGTTTCTATTTTAGCAACATACAGATGAAATATGATTCCTTTTATTCTATCGCTTCATAGGACGATACGGTAATATTTTTATTTATTTTTTAGCCCTGAAACCAAAAAAAAAAAACATTCAAAATTTAAAATAAAATTGGAAAAATCATACAAAGTCCAAAAATAAAAAAAAATATTTAAAATATAATAAAATAAAAAACTATTTAAAGCATAATCTTTCGATCTAGAGCAGCTTGGAAATCTTCAGCAATTGCTCTCCTTATGAATGAATGATGAATATCACAACGTCGATCGGTCTCAACAGAGAAATTGCCTACAAAATAAATTTGAAAAAATTTATAGCTTTCATCGGCAAAGGGCAATAGAGAATAATCAAGCTTATGAATAATTTGGCTTTGAATCAATATTAAAAATCAATATTTACACAATATTTAAATTTACCCTGAAAGTAGGCATGAAATTATCATAAATGATGTTAGTTGCAACGAAAGAAGTCATTTGAATACATATGAATTATAATTATAATTATAACCCCAAACCAAAGAACTTAAAGGCTCTCGCGGTGGCTGCAATTCAGGCAATTTCGCTTGACCATTCATACAACACAATCCAGGTGCTTCATTCTTAAATTTAAATGCATCACAATATTCACAAATAGCAGACATTGAACCAATTGAAACCACATCATCATATTCCAAAGCAGGGTCATTCTGCAATAGAATTTCGTTGTATCAACTTAGCATTTTCACATTTTTCAATGCTTTTGTTTGCCCTTGATTTAGGTTTCCATTGCACTTGGCGGTCACGTTGCCCTAAATTGGTATTTTTACGTAAAATAAAATACAACAGCAAGAACTAAAATATCAGTTAATCCAACGGCTGAATTGGTCCAATAAGGAACTAAAAGTGAAAAAGACCGGTTTTTTTCCTTAAAAATATTAAAACCTTTGTCTCGTTAGTACCTTTCATTTAAAAAAAAGTTATCAAAATGCGTCAAGCGGTTTGCGAGATCACCTCTGACACACAAAAACACATATATTTATGGAAGATAATGATATAATAGCAATATTTGCGGACTTTTAATTAATAGTGAATTATATCCCTAGAAGATAGCAATTGATGGCTTCTAACTTTGCACTTTTCTGAAGAACGAATAGTCAACGCTTCAATATTACATTTTCCAAATAAATGTTCAAAAATTGCTCAAACTGTGTTCTGTAGTAGATTACCTTTTTCTAAAAAGAAAAACCACTTTTGAGTGCAAATTTAACATATTCTTCATTTACATAATGTGCTGCGTTTCTTATATTATTAACTCAAAAATTTTTATATGATTTCGTATAATATTATTGTTTTATTAATTACTACAATATTTGCATAATTATAAAGTTTGCTGTTGCAGTAAAATATTGTATATTCGCTCTAAGAAATTTTATTTAAGGAAATACATATGCCAAGACATTTTCCCTCTAAAATCCGAATTCTTTCCGTATAAGATGGAGAAATGTTGAACTCAATTTGACTGACATATATCAATTGCTTTGTACAACAAAACTTTAATTCTTTTATTTAAATATTGAGACTTGTACATGTAATATTATTTTCTTGTTTTATTAAGCTTTTTAGCCACATAATTTTTATAATATAAAAATTGATAAATATATACAAGGGATAGAGTACCAATTTTTTTTTTTGGGCTTATGGAATCAAAACTCGAGCTCTTCCGAAAATTGTTACATTTTTTGACAGGAGGCGCAAATCAAATTGTTTCGTATTTGCCATTATTAATTTAACTATTCTTGGCCCACTTGCAAAATGCATTTTGCATGTTTTGAAAACCATTTACAAAGCGAAATACTTTTTGCAATTTTAAAAAGCTAACTAGAAGTTGAAGTCAATAGCTAAGTTATAAATATATATTTTTGCTTTTACAAACATGTAAATGTATATGTGTTAATTCAACTTAATGCAAAAACATTACAAACAACAAAAAAATGATGATTCTTTTCATTTATGGAATCGATTAAAATCATTTGAAAGTTTACTCGCGCTGACAGCAATGCAAGCATTTTTTCAATTTTAAATTACAAATTGAGCGCTAATTGGCACATCGATAACATTTCTTTCTCATATCGATATTTTTAAAGCGCAGTCTGGCAAGCCCAATACACTACATAAGCAAAAAGAGTAAGTATTAGTTTTTACACAAAAAGATTTGTTAATTCGTCGGCTAATATTACAGCTTTTCTATTATTAAGTTAATTGTTTAGTTTGCTAACTTAATTACAAAATTATGCATAACATATTGCACTTTATTTACCTTGTGCTGTGGCAGAAGCTAACTGCTATACAATGCTGCTGGCATAATTAGGCATTTTTGACATTTTGGCGCTGCCATACTGCACTAGCCGTGTTGCCAGATCGACAAGAGTATATATTTTTACAAAATGGTGGCTTCTGCTATACTTGCGCGGAGAAATTCGTAGTACGCCAACATTACGAGCAAAAAACACGCACTCTGGCCAACAAAAATTATTAAAATTATTGTGCAAAACATTCACGTTAACAAGTGCTGCAATTAGTTGGTATAAAATGTGTGTAAAAGTGTACGCAAACTGCGCATAAAGTCAACGAAAATATATTCATTACTCAAGGCAGTCAGCAGTAGCAGCAGCAATAAAACGAAAAAAAAAGAAAAAAAACGCAAGCGAAGTGCGTGTGTGTGTGTGTGTGTATGTTTTGTAGTGTTGTGTATGTGTGCGCTTGTGTGTGTTTGCGATAGAGTGAGTGTTTGTGTGTGTGTGTGTGTGCGCAAAGTGTATGCAAAAAGAAGAAGAAAAAACAGAAGAGCATTAATATAAAAAAAAGAAAAACTTAAGACAAGTTTTACGCGCACAAAAAATACGTAAAAAAATGCATAAATAAATGTGGCAAAAACAACAACAAGTGTGCAGTAATTAATTATTAATTAAGTGTGTCACTAATTTAATTTAAAACGTCATTGTCTAAGCAGCGCTGCTAACGTAGGCGCGCAGTATACAAATTGTTAGTGTAAAAAGCGTTGACGTCGACGTCGCTGCACTGTTGTTTGCACAAAGCGAGTGAAAAGACGAAAAAAAAAAACGTAAAAAAAGCCCAAAAGCAGCAACGTGTGTAGGCGTGTGTGTGTGTGTGTGAGTGAGAGTGTGTGTTGGAGCGGGGGGGTATTGGGCTAGCGGCTGCTACTTGCACGCTGCTGCTACAGTCTATTACGGACTTGG
Organism: Chymomyza procnemis; assembly: GCA_035046065.1. NCBI lineage: Eukaryota > Metazoa > Arthropoda > Insecta > Diptera > Drosophilidae > Chymomyza > Chymomyza procnemis. The sequence goes on along the minus strand of JAWNOJ010000013.1, from coordinate 24,176,577 downwards.
GGTAGAACAATACACGACAACAACAACAGCAACATCAACTGCGGGACGTGGTCCGGACGTGCCACAAAAGACACGGCACGACTCAAAGGCACAACAAATTTTCTGAAAAGGAATCACAAAGCGCAGTAGCAGCAGCAGCAGCGCAGTACAACCAACAGCAGCAACAACAACAACACAAAGACTGAGAGTGAGCGCAACAATCCACCACCGTCGCGTCGCCGTCGTCGTCGTCGCGTCAACAACAACAACAACAAGCTTTGTGGCGTCCACCCCACAGTGGTCCGACGGCAGCTCTGTGCCATACGCCCGCTGTGCTGCTGCTGCTGCTCCTCTGCTGCTGCTGCTGCTGTGCTTTCGCTGACGTTGGCTAAAAAATTTGTTTGCGCCTTTTTTTTGTTTTGTGTTAAAAATTTGTATATGCATTGTTTTTTTTTTTGTTTGTCGCTGCTGCTGGCTGCTTCAGCTGCTCATCTTCTACTTAAGTCATCTGCTTTGCTCACCTACGTCATCTCTTCGTTTCCAGCTGTGTTTGTGCAAATTAACCAAAATATACATTTCCGGCTCCTGCTACGGTCCCCCTCACTGAGCGTCGCAGTCGCGCGACATCATCTACATCGGCAACAACAACAGCAACAACAACAATAGCAACAACAAACACGTCACCAATTCGCGCCTTGTTCGAGCTCTAAAAGTGGGAGCCACTCGGTTTCAAATTCCTTGCTGGAACGCCTTGAGCGCGTAGACCAAAACACATTTACTCTGGATTCATGGTGAGTGAAGGTGTATCTCCGCCCTTCTCTAGTCTCGGAGGCATATTACATATTTAATTATATGTTTGCTTAATTCGATATTATCGTTCGTTCATATGGTGTCATCAGGCGGGCATGGCGCTGTGTGTGTGTGTGTGTGTGTGTGTGTCAGTAAGGGAAGCGGGTGTGTGCCGCCGAACGAGAGTGAATGTGAAAGTAGCTTGGGGGGGGCTAAGTACATTGATAGCTTTTAAAGGGTTTTTGCTTGGGGTTAATGTCAGCTTAGGGTTAAGTAGCGTTCAGACGTTACAATTATAATAGAGTGTACCAGATTAGCGGGATTGTCGCTAGAGATGACGCAGATTTAAAGAGTGTCGCTTTGGACTGGACACTTGGTAGTGTTTGCAAATGATTGCTATCTGCTGCATTTTTATTTCAAACTAAAACTCTCGTTTGGAACACTATTTTGCAGGTCGCATTGGCCTCGCTTGGTAGTTGGTTTTAATGTCAAGCTGTCATGGCAACACTAACTGGAGTTCACTCAGATATATTATAATAATGTCTCATTGGTGCCAACTTTTACATATTCTTAGCTCAAACTAGCTATATTTTTAATTAACTTAGTGAGGAGCAGTTGTTGTACAAGCTGAGGATGATTTAAAAAAATAAAAAATTTAAATATTCCGGAGCGCAGCCTGTTAAGGTAACCGTCAGTCCTTGCCGGTTGTTGGAAACATCCTGGGAAATGACTCTCGTTTCGAGACTTCTATTCGATTAATTTTGTTGGTATCGTATCTCCCTTTACGGCTAACTCTGCCCAACTCTACGGCACACGCAGATATGCTGACAGTTTATTGAGTTTTGTAAACTTGCGATGGACAAGTAATATTTTTTTTCTGAAGAAATCGCATTTTTAATCTTAAAAGCCACTTTTGTTACATTTCTTCATATCGATAACGCTGCATAGGGGTAACGATGTCGGTTATCTATTTAGCGGCATCTTTGGCTTCATCAACTATATGTTGGATATATTTGCCGCCTCGAGCTCTATACTGGATGTCAATACCGCCACTGTCATCAGAGGCGTGTTGCAAATTTTTATAGAAATCGTTCAACTTCATGTTGAATTCCAACGTACGCACATATTGTCGGAAATTTGATCATGTTCAATGCATCGATTTGCTTATTTTTATTTGTACCGCTCATCTCTAACGTTGCACAGCTCTACTGTCTTTGGAAGCTTTCAAAAGTTACACAAGATTAAGATAAATGTGTTAATATATTCTTTCTTTCAAGAAATCGCCAACATAGCCATACTGTTGATTACAACTTTTTCGTAGAGAAAGAATTTAATCAGCATTGGAATACTGCATACTTTGCTTTGATTATTTTTGTTTGTAGCGAACATCTCCAACGCCTAAGTTCTGCACAGTTCTGCTGCTGTATAGCAGACATATATCGAAAGATTATTGAATTTTGTTTAAGAAATTTGAAGCTTTTGGCGACAAGTAACATTTTTTCTTCGAAGAAATCTCTGTTCATCTCTAATTACGTCTAACGCTACGTAGCATTGCATTTCTTCTAAAGAAAGCTGTTGTCTGTACTCCATTGTTTCTATCTTGTGTTATTTAAAACCGTCGAATGCCGATTCATTTGTCTGTTATTGAGTCAAACATTATAAATATTCTCCTGTTTTTGTGCAATTTGCACGAATAGCTTTATTGGTAAATTTCCAAGATATTCATATCAATAATCAATAACTTATCTCTGCAACTGACAGCTGTATTTGCACAAACACATACTTGAGCAGTTGACACACTGATTTTGCAAGATTTAAATTGCGATTATTTTTTGGACTAGTTTAGTTATTTCCTTTCTGTTGGGATGCCAAATGTTATATAACTCATTGAAATTTTCCCCAATACATAGTGTTTGGTCTTATCCAGTTTAAGACTTAGCACCAGCTAGTGCTTATCTTTTGATAGTATTATTATGGCATATACGCGAAATGGTTCAAGAGCGTGCTTATCAACGTGCTAGTCTTCTGTCATATTTGCCGCTTTATGGCTATAATTCTGTATTATTTTAATTTCCTATGAATTTCTACTTAATCTTTATATAAACGCAAGAAAAATTATAATAGCTACGAGGATGAGCTGATCTCATGACAGTTTGCCGTATTTTCCAGCTAATTGCTTATCGCTGAAGAAACGCGCATTTGTACTTGGTACCTGTGTGCTGCAGCTGCTACTCTATTGCATCCATTCGCACTTCAATTCATATTGTGCAATAATAATAATAAAAACTAAAGTGTTTAATTAATAAATAACGTGTTAATAACGCATAAATAACAACAATAAGAACAACAACGACAGCCACAACAAGCAATTTGGTGAAAAACTTTATGCCGCAAGCGGAAACGCGTTCTTGTTCCAAAAAAGAAACAACAGCAAAAAGTGAGAAAAGTGTTGGAAAAACGCGCACAAAACAAGAAGAAAAACTGATTTTCCCCATGCGCGCCACTCTTGGCCACTAACTGGGCCCAGCTCCCCTGTGGTCGTCGTCGTTGAGCTTTTTATCTCTAGATGGTGTAGATGTTTGTGGCCTTTGATGTCAGTCAGCATTGTGCGCTTTTATATTTTATTATTAGTCATTTGGGTTATTTATAATGTGCGCGACGTAGAGCTGGTTCAAGTTTAAATTTTATTTTTTTTATTGTTATATTTTTATTTCATTTTATTAATCTGTTTGGTGCGCTTTTAATTTATAATTGCCGCTTATCTGATTGAAAAGTCAAGACACTTGACTCGAGTGTCGATTTATTAGATGCGATTAGAAATACGGCCGGCAGGCAGGCAGGCGGGCTACCCCTTTTTAAGTTTCCCCAAGTAATTTATGTACACACTCGAGTACATATTAGACGCATGGGCAGCTGCATAAGCTACTACAACTTACTTGGAAGATTCTTGCATAAATGTGTTAATTAACGCTTACCTCGCTCTAAGACACTAAGCCCCGCTCGTTTTGGCTTAGCAACGCGCTAAACCGGCTGAAGCAAAACGTAAGCTTGGCTTGAACGAGGCGGGCGGCATGTTTTTTGGGTCTTGCGTTGTGTCTGACTCACAATGATTGGAGCTCTTAATGTTTAGCAATAAATGGGATTTATTTTATGCTCTTTTGGTTTTTCTCCATGTTATTGGAAGTTTCTTTCAAAAAAACGTATATTTAATAACGTTTATATCGCAATTATTTAATAAGCGCTTTAGAGTGTTCTACAAGCCGAGTTTAGCACTTGTAATTGTGCATAAATTTTATATAGATCAGTCGAGAATGCATAATAGTTCTCTGAACATATGCGGGTTTTACAGCGGAGCTCAAAGTGTACACTCAGCGAAAAATTTATTTCAAGCAAAACGAGGCTCAAATGATATTGTGATCGCTGGATTCAATAGGTCATAGCCAAAGGCAGCGCTACTAACACCGAAAACCTACATTCACCAAATATACTGTTGAATATTCTGAGCAACACATCCAGCTTAAACTTGCTTCAAAATAAACCTACAAAATACATACAACCCTAAAGCAATGATTATTGAAAACCATTTATATTTCAACGGCAAAGATTAAAAAAAAATTATTCACTGCCCAAGAAGCACAGCACTTTTGAAAGGTATACCCAAATAACGCGCTTTAAATTATAATTGTTATGAACGATTTATTCAATTGTATTGTAGTTCCAAATTTGTTTATATTTTTACCAGATTCATATAAATGTGAAATTTAGGTTTTGGTTCCAACGAGTATGTGTTGGTGTAATTTGTCACCTTGTTATAAATGGGGATTTCCAGATCTCCTACAGCTTATGCCTGCTCTTTTATATAAACAATAGCTAAAGTTTCTTACGATTGGCTTTAAGCTCTTAGAGGACTTTAGGCATTCATCATAGCTATCCTTAATCCTTTGTCTTCTTTTTACGCAGCACAGTAATTGATGCTCCTTTTGGAATTTGAAACTGTGAAGTATTGCCTCAATGGTGGAAAAACTTAAATGGTTTTTCATAAGTCTATGCCATACAAGTAAACTTAATAAAAAGTTTCACAATTTTCGTTTTTAAAAAGCTAAAAAGTGTTTTGAATTCGAACAAATTGAGAGACGTGCCCATGTATAGTTCAACCAAACAACAAACCAAAAAGGAAACCTCTGCTACGTAATTTGTATACTTCTTGGCTTGTCACTGGAATTCTATAAGTTTTAGAAAATACAAAACTTTCTAGTTTAGAAATTTTTAAAAATTGAATGTTTTTAGGAATACGCTACGTGCGCTAGAGGGCGCCAAAGTTGAAAGTGTTGTACATTTTTGCAAATTTTAGGCAGAATTTCCAAGTTATGACTACTTAAGAATTTGCAGGCTATTGATGAAATTCAAATTTATGCCGCTGACCGTATTCCCCCATATAAAAGCTATGTTTATTCAAGCCAGATTTTGGTTCTACCAAGTATATGCTGGTGTAATTTTTCATATTGTGCTAATTGGATTTCCAGATGCTCCGCAAATTTCCTTATGCCTGCTCTTTGTATAAACACCATATTCCCCCATATAAAAGCTATATTTATTCAAGCCGCATTTCGATACACATTTTCTCGCCGTGTATCACGTACATTATATATGCACGAGGTAATATAACCGACTGCATGTAACTCCATTAATAGATAAGATAATTAGCACACAAAGCGCTTATTAAACAAATTATTTAAAATACAGAAAAATTGTAATGCCACAAAGGTTTATTATTATTATTATTATTTTAACCCCTCTGTGTTTTGTTCTGTTGTGTGTGCAAAGCAGCAAAAAAATTGTAATAATTAAGCGCTTGTTAATCAGTGTTAAATCAATGAACAGACATGTATGCGCAGAGACATGTATATGTGTGTGTGTGCGAGTGTGTGTGGTGTGTGCAGTACGGGGTGTGCACAACCAATGGTAAATTATGTGTGAAAATAAAATATGTGTATATAATGTAAAAGCGTGTTAAAAAGGCACATAAATCTTTTGCGTTATAATTCGATTATAGACACGGTAGTAAAAGCCAACAGCAACAACAACAACAATAGTAGTAACTACAATAACAATAATGGCAACAACAACAACCACAACAACAAGTTCACATGCAAAACGCTCATTTACATACAACTCACACTATATACATGTATATGGCTGTGTAGCAGTAGTTGTAGTAGTTTTTGTGACGGTATTAGCCATACCCATACCATGGACGAATAAAACCACTGACGACAGAGCAATAAACACTCGAAAAAGGCCAACAATAAGACTTGCTCATAAAACAATATGCGATAATGGGATACACTTTAATACAAATTACTAAATGTAATACCCAAAAGCTTTTGATACCCCATACCGTTAGGTACAATGGGTAAGTTAAGTTTATGCAAGTCGCAAACGATTGCAACTTCCCATAGGAAACGTTGTAGACTTTCCAAAGCCATCCAAAATATGATCAGGGTGTCCATGTTCGTCAGAAGCGTTGGGTTGGTAAGCGCTTGAGCAACCAACTTTTGCAGAAAAATGTTATTGTCTAAGTTTATTTGTGGTTTTTGATATCGAATATTGCTGACAAAGCTTTCATAGCGGAGAAGTTTCATAACATATGTATCTAAAAAGAATAAAAACTTTGAGATAAGCAATTTGTTTATTTATAAAGATTGTTACGAAAAGCGATATAACAAAATACTGCACGCTTGAGTCAATTTATAGTGTGGTACAGCACATTTTTGTATCTTTTTGAAGCTACTCATGAGTGCTTTTGACTGCACCTACACCAAAAGTTGCTGCAAAAATGTATGTGTGTTACTCCTGGTACACAATATGTAATCCTGAAATAACTTTTTAAGTGCTCTCCAACATTGTATGGAATTTAAGTGAAATCGTGTAATTCAATCATCATTTTTATACTTATATTTTGTTAAATTTCATTTTTAAGAATATCTTATTTATCGTTGGATTGATTTCCAAAGCACGCTATCGAATTTAATCAAAATCTCTCGAATAAAACTGTCATTTAGCAAATGAGAGTTTTTTGTATCTAAATAACTTGACTTCCTTTGTTTATTTAGATATTGTAACAATTTCGGTTCTCGAAAAGTTTTTTACTTTTTCCAAGGGCTTCAACTACAGCACTACAGTTTTTTTGTGTTCCTAAACACCCCATCGAATTTAATTAAATTCTATTCATATAGCCTATCGTTTGAAAATACAATCCAAATTTTATACTATTTTCAGTTGTAGTCTTTCCAAGTGGTTAAACTTCGGCACTGTACAGGATTTTAATGTTCCCAAGCACTCTGTCGAATTTAATCACATTCTTTGGGTTATATCATACAGCTCTCATATGCCAAAACGGTTTTAAAGTGCGTTTTCGCATCTTAATAACTATATTTCGTTTGCTTTTCAAGATACTGGAAACAAAATATGCGTTCATATTTGGTTTTTCTATAAGTTCAGTGCTCTTGCCGAATACGATATAGAATTTGATCAAAATAGGTTAAACTGTATTGTATTACTCCCAGAGTGAAAATAGACTCAAAACATAAGGTACTTAAAAATATTACTGATTTGATTAAAGAAGAGTATTTGTGTATATCTCATCAGACTTGGCTGATCTACCAGTCGCTTCAGCACTTTACTTGTGGATTTTTCATCTTATAGCTATTTTAAGTTCGGTTTCCGCTGATGTTTTAAATAAATCGAGACTAGGCAAATGGCGTATTTTGCTTAGCTACGAACTACCAAGTTTTGGTTTTATACATTTGAATCGAAGCCGAATCTGAGCTTTACGAAAGCGTTGCATTTAATAAGATTGACTTAGATTTTAGAGGCTGTTAAGTGTGTTGACTTATTCATGTCAGGTCTGTTGTTGGTCAAATCTTTAGTACTCCAGATACACACACATTATAGAGTATTAAGAAAGCAAGTAGCAAAGTGGCAAAGAAAGCGCACAAAACATGAGCGACAGGCGCTGCCGACATAAGTAACACGAAACAATTTCCAAATGAAGCGCGGATAAGCCGCAAAATCCTTAAAATACTCGATAAAATTACATAAAACTAATCGCACAAGCACTCACACACACACACACACACACACGCGCGCACACAAATTCGCACACAGATACCAACACACACGCGCACACACAGATACATATGAACGAGAATTGGCTATATGACTGGCTGGCTGACTGGCTGGCTGTTGAGTTTGTTAGCCAACGGGCGGGTAATGACGGGTAACGGAGGCCAAAATGATGAAGGTATCTACACCGACAATCTGTTTAACAACTTCATGAGCAAATCCAACAAATCGTATGAAACGACAACGAAAAGACGAGACAGCAGCACGACGATGATGACGCTGAAGACGACGTTTGTGGACACGACTGTGATACGAGCAAGCTTCGTGTGCCATGGAGATGGGACCAGACTGGGCCAGAGGCCAAGCAGCCAGTCAGCCAACGAGGCAGCCAGTCAGTTGGCCAGACCAGAGCAACGAGTCAACAACGTGCCGTCAGCTTAGACGGAAACAAATATATCGTTTATTTGGCTTTGGTTTGGCTTTGGCTTTGGTTTTGTGATTCTTTTTTTTTTTTTGTTATTGGGAACATTGACTCTTCTGTTCGTCATCTCGACATCGTTGGCTCTTGGCACTTGGCTTTGCTGGCGTCGTCGGTAGCATCGTTTGCCTGCTTGAATAGATGCTCAATCGTTTGCTTGAATGAAGAAAAGCGTGTGGAGTTATTTGTATGTACGTACGGATACGGCACATGGTATATATGTGTATCTCCCTCTATGTGAGTGAGAGTCAGTGTGTGTGTGTGTGTGTGTGTGCCTGTGCATCTCAATGAAGTAGAGAATGCCACTGACTAGCTGACTGGGTACTGACTGACTACAAAGGGCCGTGACAAAGAAGACAACAGCGACCCAGGGGCAGTTATCATAATGTTCTTGTTGATGTTGAGTAATGGTATAACAACTGTAAGCTTAGTGGCAAGTCGTCGGAGCAGGCAATACGTTGTAACAAATAGCATTTTTGGCCAACTTTCGTTGCTGCTGCTAATGCACCAACAGGCAGCCTAAGTCTCACAAGAAATGTATGTTGAGTGTGCCAAAGAACCACACAGCATGTACAGTCTATGGGCTGCAGTTTTTCCGACTATCGCCATTATACGTGCGGAATGTCTGTCAAGTCATAGTACTCATTTTTTGACTAAGAAATCTAGTGATTTGATTTGTTGCAGCTGCAGAAAACAAAAACTTTGAACAAAAATTGATTCTTATCAAATTCTACAATAATTTTATGTGCAAAGATTGTCAGATATTTTCATTAATGGAATTATCCAAAAATTAATTTTATGGTTCCCTAAATGTAATAACGCATATAAGCAGCTTTGGGAGGTCATAGCGAGAAGAAATAACTTAGTTCAGTTCAAATTCCTACTCGGACTTGGTTATGACATTGATCGAAACATTGACATAATGATTGTCTCAAAACAGAAATTCCTTCAATTTTCATTTTCTTTGCATTACACTTGCATGATCAAGTTTCTCAATCCATTTACACATTGGCAAAATCTTTAAAATAATAAAAAATAACCCAAATCTGCCTCTTGCCCAAAATCTTAAAATCCCTGGCGAATTTATTTTGCTCTCAACCGTCTCGACGAACTTCTCGATGCAAAAGTGTGTCTCAAAAGAAAAGCGTTGCTGGCTAGCGGCTAAGTCAAAACATAAAAAAAACCAGAAAAAAGAAAAGCAATGAAAAGCGTTGAAAAGAGAAATTTGTTTTGGTTTAAACGCAGGGTGATTTGAGTGCCATGTCATTCACTCAGTCGCTTTATCCATCCTCTATTGCATGTTTTTGTTTATTTATCTGGTATTTTTTCATCTTCTCTCCATTTCAAAATGACTTTTTCCATGTTTGTTTTGATTTGTTGTGGAAATTCAGATTTCAACACGGGCGGGCGGTCATATTCAGCGCACACTCCACTACGTTTGAAGTTGGAGCTGGCCAACCTTCAAGTACCTACTAAAATTTAATAGGATTTCCGCCTTTGGGATGCGCACGCTTACATAAATAAACAAATGCATACAGATTATCCAATTAACCCTAATGATGGTACTAATTTGTGTGCTGCTCCGGTCGCATGAAGCACTTGTCTCGTTATGTTTTGAAAAGGCATTTCAAAATGATTGTGTAATCGCTTTGATGTCATTTATACTTGATGCTCAAAATGCCGTTGGATTACTACTGCTCTATTTCGGTTATTACGGAAATTAATCCTTGTGCGTTATAAACACATGTCATAATGTGTTGGACTTTATGCTGTAACGATTTTATCAGCATATCCGAAGTTATAATGTTTCTTAATAAAAGTATGCACGAACTAGATTGACATTAAAGGCAGTCATTTAAGTTTTAAAATGTATTGCGTGTAAAAAAACGACTCCCTTTGTTTTGAACACTGTGGGAAAAAACTTGACAACGACCACTCAGTTAAGTGTTCGTTCAGAACGCAGTACTCATCCGTTTTTTCGGTTTCATTTCGCTTGCTAATTCTGTGTTCCCTGTTTCATTTGTTTATTTCCAATGCGACCGAAGCAAAAGAAAGCCAATGAGTGAGCATTTTTTTACAAGCGTTTCGGCGTCAGTGTTATTCAGAGAGATTTGTTTGATTTTCTTGAGAAGGCGTTTTTTTCGTGTGCCGATCGTATTGCATAACCCACTTAAAATTTATTTGCCACCACGGTACAAAAACAAATATTTTTACTTTGCTTTTCATAATTTAATATACAACATTATGGCCGTCGGTAGCGTAGTGGTAGCCTCTAAAACCGAAGGTGTGAGATTCGGTGCCCCGCATTTATATAGTACTGGCATGGCTAGCAAAGAGACGCTAGCTTACTTAGCTTTGTTAAATATTTATTAATCTTTATTTGAATGCGGCTATAAACTGTAGCTCTCAGTACTCTTCGAAGAGAGTTTTTCCCATAATCCATCTTTGGAACGAGAACAGCATAGTCAAGAGGCATAACTTATTTCTTCATTTGTGTATTATTCAAAATAGTAGCAAAAAATACAAACGAAAACACAAAAAAGTTGTTTTAGTGGTGTACCAAACGTATTGAATAACCCACATAAATATTATTTGCTATCTCTGTCTACAAGTGAAGCAAACGAAAAGCTCAAAAAGCTACTTTATATTTCAATACAATTCTTTTAAAAGTCGCCGAATTTAACGATGTTGCTCCAAAATCACCACAATTTCTTTGTAAAAATATTAAAAAACACAGAGTAGTTGCCAAATTTAAAATGAATACTTTATATCATGCGCTTGACATTAAAACAACTAACAACGTTCATGTGCTCTTATCACATATTCATGGATAACCCTTTAGCAACTTCTAATAAATTAATTAAGAACACTGCATGCTCCCTCGTTGCACCTCGCAGACAATCTACTTAAATCATTACAAGCCTGTGTCGAAAACGAAACAAATAAAATAAGGTCATATTTTTGACTTGATTGACTTGAGAGCTTAGTTTTTGGGCTTAGTTAGTTTAGGGCAACGCATTAACCTAGTAATAGGGGGAGAGAGAGAGAGGTAGTTGGCTTGTCTATCAACTGAATAGTCTGACCCCAGCGTCAAGCACACTTATAGATACTATATCCATATACTTGAAGTTCATAACAACCCTAGTGTACAGTTGTGGCTGGCGCATTCATTAACAACGTGTGTCCGGCAAACCGAAAGACAGATCTCGTTCGTTTCAACAACGTACGGAGCGACCCCAGAGAGAGAGAGAGAGAGAGTCAGCGTCCCACCAACTCAAAAGCAAAGGCATCTCTTATTAACGTGCCTGTTGTTGTAGCCTATTTGTCAGTCAATTAGTCAGCTTATTGGCAAGCGATGATTACAAAGAGAAAAACAAGCTAAACACAAACACAACAAACTGACGGTGAGACGTACGGACGCACGGACATGTAGACGGGAGGACGGACATACAGACCAGGCAGGCAGTCAACGCCAACAGCTTTTCCATTTCAAAATTACATGAGCACAGATATACCTACCTACATATGTCTGTAGATATGTACTCATGCACATCACATACAGACCATGTAGTCGACGACGACGACGACTTGGTCGACTACGACTACGACTACTATGACTATGACTACTCTAGAAGCGGTACTGCGCACACGCTCCAATGTATGATGACTGCCCAATTCCTCCCTCCTTATGCCATATCTTGCCGCCTCGCGGCAGCCACTCCATCGTCTCCATCGTCACCATCACCATCGTCGTCGTCATCGTCAGAGAGTCGTTCGTTCGTTTAGCCGCGTGCGTACACACAATTTTCCGCTACTCATGCTACAAATTGTTTATTGAATTTCCTACTGTAATCTGCGCCGCCTGGCCTGCTCTGCTCTTAAGTATTTTTATTTTTTTTTTGTTTAATATTCATTTACATTTCTCGTTTTATGAGTGTGTTGGTGTGTTAGTGTGTTTTATTATTATTATTTTACTTTGTTTAGCTTTTTTATTGCTGTTTAGAAAGCAATTTTTTCTTCAAAAGTATTGCCTATAGTTTAAGTTTGTTAATTTATTTACTTACCCAATTGTTTGACGCTCGGAACTAAGTTTAATGGAAAAAATTTGAATTTATAGCAAAACCGTTTTGGAATTTCGATTTCTGGAGGTCTTTGACTTGAAATTTTCTGAGAAAATAAGCTCATGCGTGAAGCTACAAGAAAAAACAGTTGTAGCTTATATTGCAAATTACGTACTTTCAATAAACAACAAACTTTATTTTTTATTTAGTTTTTTGTTTAAAAAAATGAATCATAATCAGTGTTGGGTATGCTTTTCCTTGGTTTCGTGTGCTCCTGCTGTTATGTTTAGAGTTAGGTAGACGTCAGGCGGAAGTATAAGCAGAACGCCAGTTAATTTATTATGATATTTTACTAAATATTATACAAAGCACAATATTTTTATACATAAAACTCCCAAGTGGAGCATATGGCAAAAATTAAAATTTTCTTTTTATGAGCATATTTCATTTGATTTGTGTGCAAGCTTCGACAGTTGGATTTGCCATAGCTGGCGTATCACTTGATTATGTCCGTATTGTTTAAATCTATGATTTGTTTTAGAAAAGAGCAACAGTTCGGAAAGACAGCTTCTAGTTCTAGATAAATTTTGTGTGATATTCAAAACCTGGAGCCTAAGTCAAATTGATTACTTATGGTCATTTTGAAGGAAATGCTCATGTAGTTCTTCCATTAAATCCCAACTATTACTGTGGCAACCGATTTTCGCAAACCTTTCTTGAAGCGAATTTTTTATTCTTAGTGGACTAGCTCGTAGAAGACAATTACCCACCCGTCACAGAACAATACCGTCTTGGCAGTCATTTCTGGCAGGGATATGGTTTACGCCGGCTCATTTTCAAACGTTCCAAAAATAAAACGATTTTGTACCGATTTATCAGGAATTCACAGCCAGAAATGTGCTTCATGAGATTTTCATATTTATTCTGTGGCACAGGAACACACAACATATCCTTTTTATTGGGTTGCTCTATTCATTATTCAGATGGTTCCAAACGATCTATTTGCTCTATTCATTATTCAGATGGTTGCAAACGATCTACTTAACTTCCGTGCAATGGAAATAACGCTAATGTGGCTTGACAATTAGTTCCGTTACAAAATCTACAAGCAAACTCGATATTTATCGATTTTTAATCGGTATTATTAAAATGAAAGAGTGACTGTGACGAAAAAGTGAACCACTGCGCATTTTTTTTCCGAATATTTTTCAAAATTGATTTTTGTTTTAATGTATTACTTATCTATGTGTTATCTTTAAGCAGTTAGTTCTGTTTGATTATAGTTTTTAATATTTTTTAACATTAACATAAAATTACTTTGATTGTAATGAGCTTGCTAAAATGTTATAGGCAATTTGTTTAAACAAAGCTAATCTTCATTTTAAATTTAAATCATTACTTGGGTGCCAGATTATAAGAAAGAGTATCAGAGCTCGAGAGCTTAATTTTCTGTGACCGAGTTGTCATTGTGTAGTTTTTCGTTTTGCAATTTTTAGCGTTCATAAAAATCTTAAGAGAAATGTTCAAACACAAATACCATGGAGCTGATGGCCTGTCCATTTCGATAAAAATCGTCAAAAAATAAAAACTCTTGAAACAATTTCACTTACCCTGCCGGCTTTGGTTCATATGTATGAACTCCATTTAGTGCCAACAACTTCCATTGCGTATCGAATACATTTTGGCTGTATAACTTTATAAACGCGTTGACATTAATCGACGCGCCCCATTTGAAATTGACAGCATTATTGGCCTTAAATTAACACGCTTCAACAGTGGCAACAACAGCACAGCCGCGTCGAGTCGGGTCGGAATTTTTGCTAGACTCCGAGTTTCAGTTTGGGTTACAGTTTGAGTTTGAGTCACTCGTTGGTTGGTTGGTTGGTTGAAGCGTTTTGGTTGCCACTCACAGTCAGTCCGTCAGTCAGTCTAGTCACTCATTCAGCCATACAGTCACGTTCTGCTCGTACAAAATCCGCAGCAGCAATGCCTTTGGCCCAACAACCCATCAGTGGCAGTAACAGCCAGTCCAAACATTGCCCCCGACTTCGCTCTGGTCCCTGCCTGCGATTGTTTGCTTGCCGCCTGCTGCCATATTTTGTGGTCTTTTACCGTGCATTGTGCTGTGCCGCAACCTCAGTGCGGCGGAGCATTATGATACGGCTATTAATACATATACACTTCATGTACAAACACACACACACCCATTCACACTCATATATATATATACACACACACACACACACACGCCGCTTAGGCCGACTGAGTGACTGACTGACTGACAGCAGGCGGCGGCGCACAGTGCCACATTTTGGTGGTGGTTAAATTTGAAGCTATTCGGTTTTGTCTTTAGATTTTATAGCTTTTGTGCGTTACAGAGTTTTGGTTTTTGTGTTGATTTTTTTTTCGGGAGGGATTGCATTTTTCTACTTCACTGTTGTTTATCCGACAGAAAGTACAACGTAACACAGAGCTTAGCACATTGCTCATAGCAGTTATTACACAATTTTTGCCAGCGCATCAGTCTAAGCCAAATCCAAGCTGGCTGAGAGCGCAATGGCTGGTTGCTTGTACTATGTCGCGTGCCTTGTCTGCATGTATTGTGTTGGTATAACTTGTGTTTAAGAGTCAATTTTTCCACTCGCGCTGGTTATTTTCTTGCCTAAATGATGTATACCCTATAAATGGTTTATTTTTAAAGCAGATCAAAAAGATTACTCAAGTAATGCAAAACCAATTTCAATCATAGTAGTATTTTTTGTGTATTGGATTGTCAAAATTAAGTTGTTAAAATTTAGAATTCATATTATTGTACTTTTGTTACATCTTCGTTGTTGTACACAGCAGGCTCAGCCGGTCGAAAATTTTTTTTATTTATTTTTACTTTTGCTTTCGGAATAACAACATGTCCAACAACAAATTGGAGACTGCACCATTCGATCCACGTTTTCCTAATCAGAACGTGACCCGTTACTGCTATCAGTCCTATGTTGACTTTCATCGCTGCCAAAAGAAGCGTGGTGAGGGCTTTGAACCATGCAACTACTTCAAGAAGGTCTACAAATCAATGTGCCCCAACGCTTGGGTTGAGAAATGGGATGATCAGCGCAAGAGTGGCACCTTCCCGGGTCGCATTTAAGCTGTTTCCAGAATGAAGCTTTATGCGCAGCCCCCTCCAAAAATATAAACAAAAATAACAACAACAACACACAACAACAACATGCTGATTCGGAAACCAAGAACAACAATTATAATTCCGAAAGTTACGTATGGGTCGTTTGGTTCTTATTGTTAATGTTACAAAATTGTAACACACACGCAAACACACCGCATCGTTGTGGCATATGAAGAAACGGGGATAGTGCTGATATTTAAAAAATGATCTAAATACCAACCAACCCATGTGTATTCTATAAAAATATAAATGGATCATTTCCGAACATTTTACTTGATTGCGTTTTGATTGGGAATCATTGATGTTCAATGAAAATTATTTTGATTCATATCTTAGCTCGGGACATTTATTGACGCTTTCTTAGAAAAAGCACGAACTGCTAACGAAGCTTTTACGCTTTTCATATTTTCGTGAATTCGCAACGACTAGTGCGCTGTAGATTGTAAGATCCAAGCAAGACTCTCAGCGGAAAGTGCATTACCAAGATGGACTGCTATCATCGTTGCTACTTGTCGGTAGGCACCGCATCGACTCTGCAGAGCATAGCTTCTCAGCGGAAAGAGCATTGCCAAGACCGGTGATATCGTCTTTGTTGCCTGCTTGTCGTTAGTCGCCTCGATGGCGTTCATGTTGATGTCTCTGATAAGTGTTGGTCTGTTAGTGCGACTCGTGCTTATGCCAGCCAGTTCGGCAGGCAGCTCCTCGTCGTTTGCCCCTCTTGTCGCACTTGTCGCAATAAACTGTGCCTGCTCATGGCAGTCATTTAGTCGGTCGGCGTGTCGTCGTATCGTCGTGGCTTATTGAGTGTAAATCTGTCGACAATATTTTTTTTATTCATTTATATTTATTCCATTTTACTTGACTGTGTTGTAGCACACCGCGCTGCTGCTGCTGCTGCTGCTACTGCATTTAATTAATTGATTTTAATTGCCATAATTTGTGTGCCGTTTCCACTCAGCAACGGCCACAGTGAGTCGCAGCCGCAAACGCCGTGCCTACGTCACACACTAGCTACGGAATTTGTATGGCCTGGGATTCGTTTGGCAGTTTATTTGTACCGATATCGATGCATAAGCAAATTTAATGATAATTTCGCACAAAATGTAAGCAGCCCGCCTATATGCATAGGAGCAGGGATGTAGTTTGTATGTATACATAATGCGACTGCTGGGCACTTGGCCTTTTGAGTGCCGTCGGTGCCGCTTCGTTACAGTTATTCGAAAAGTAACTTGAGCGGAAAATCTGTTTACAGCTGCACGCACACGTAAAAGAGAGCGAGCGAGAGAGAGAGAGGGAGAGAGAGAGAGCGCGAGTACCAGAAAAAGATACAAAAAGTGAGCACAGGCCAAAGCTGACACAAACTTACTTGCCGTTGCCGCTGCCGCTGCCGCAAGCTCTGTTGCCACAGCAGCAGCCATTGTTGCTGTGGCATTAACATATGCAAGCGATTAAGTGGCAGGCCAGTTCTCATCGGTCTCATCATCAGTGGATGCTCGTCTGCCGTCTGTTTTCCAATGACTGCTGCGGCTGCTGCTGCTGTGCTGCTGCTGGCATTGTAACCCCCTAATTTCTGTCTGTGCTGCTCTCTGTGCTGCTGTGCCTGATGTGTCCCTGCCCCTGGGGCACGCTTCATCTATCAGCCGCACATTACATGGCATTATTTTTATGGATTATTTATTTATGCATGTTGATATCAGCTTCATCACTTTATTGAAATGTTTTCTCGTTTTTCTCTCCCTTACCCTCTCTCTCTCTCCCTTGCGGTTCTTTTGCATTTTAGCTACGAATATTTTTCCGCTTTTCAATTTCAATGTGTATTTAACTACTTTTAAACTCTTTCTACTTTCAGTTGAAATTTCATATCATAGTGGGCATAAAAAGGCTTAACACTGGACCGGAAGCGTGTTTTTAAAGGGTGATGGCGGCCTCCACTCAAGGAGAAATACGAGTGGGTCCCGGCCACCAGGTAAACGATGTCTATGTACGTACATAACTCTCACAAATCAGAAAATCAGCTCACGGTAACAAAAATAATCAAAAAACAAGAATGTTTCTTTTGTATATTTGCAAATTCTCTAAACATTTTCTCTTTTGATTTATAATTTTCTAAGGAAAATAAATAAATACCAAATTTTTGCTAAAACGTTCCAAATAGATAGAGTTGTATAGTTCTATCAATTTGTAAATAAATATCTAAAACTGTAGACTGATCTATGAAGAGGCTATGACTATAATAAACATATACATATTATATATATAAAAGATTTGTGTAATGATCGTTGTAACCAGAGCTAAATACATACATACTAACACTTTAAATGTAAATAGCTTTATAATTGGCATTTAATTTCATTTTGTTTTATGTATTGGTGTTTCTTTAGTAGAATTACTTAAATTCCCCTAACCGAAAAAAGTACCCATTTTAATTTACTTGAAGCAAGCATTTGTGGTGTCAACAAGTCAAATTGTTTACATGACAAAATCTGTCCACAAAACAAGCGCTTAAAGTATCAAAGAACCCAACCTAACCTTACCTAACCAGTTTAACCTAGCTATTATATATCTATCTTCCCCCAACTGCAGCCCTTAAAAAAAGAAGCAAAGAAATTAACACACAAATACACTTACATATACATTGTTCATACATTTCATGCATTAGACTTAAGTTTGTGTGTAGTTGTACTGACTGGGCGGCGGCAGGCATTGATTGTTGTCCGTTGCCCAGTGTTGTTCTAGACCCAGTTGTATGGCTTGACGTTGTCGTCTTGTGTGACTAACCCACCAAGCCCCCTGCGTTTTATCATTTTAAACTAATACCGCAACTTCTTTCGTCTCGTGACTGAAGGCAAAACTGCCCGATTATAATCCAATCTCAAGCTTCCCCGTTGATAAGGAAACCGATGAACGTGAACTAGAAGAATCAAGATGGAGTCCTGGCGTTGTGACCGATGGCGATCTCTTAATGTTCTTGCGTGCGGCGCGTTCAATGGCTGCATTTCAAGGAATGTGTGATGGCGGTCTAGAAGACGGTTGTTTAGCTGCCAGTCGCGACGATACTACAATT
This sequence comes from Chymomyza procnemis, assembly GCA_035046065.1. Classification (NCBI taxonomy): domain Eukaryota; kingdom Metazoa; phylum Arthropoda; class Insecta; order Diptera; family Drosophilidae; genus Chymomyza; species Chymomyza procnemis. The sequence goes on along the minus strand of JAWNOJ010000013.1, from coordinate 24,157,906 downwards.
AACGCACTCGACGTGGTCAGTATAATAATTTTCTAAAGTTCAGCTCCCTCAGAGTATAAGCCTAATGAGCTATTTTTATTTGCATTTGCAGTTACACGATTCTGGCTACGATCCAGGCAAAGCGCTACAAGCACTCGTTAAGTGCCCCGTTTCGAAGGGCATTGATAAGAAGTGGACCGAGGACGAAACAAAAAAGTTCATTAAAGGTCTACGACAATTTGGAAAGAATTTCTTTAGAATCCACAAGGATTTGTTGCCTCACAAAGACACGCCCGAGCTGGTTGAATTCTACTATCTGTGGAAAAAGACACCGGGCGCAAATAACAATCGACCACATCGTCGACGCAGACAAAGCGCTTTGCGTCGCAATCGTGTCACACGCGCCAATAATACACCTCCCAAGAAGGAGGACACCCCGGAACCACAAACTGCGACGACGGCGACGGCGGCGGCGGCAGAGACGGCGAATCGCTCATCGCCCGCTGTCTCCAAGGAGGAGAACAGTTCTCTAACCGAGGACGACGCAAGCGAGTGCGACAGTGATTCGAGTCTAACGAACAAAAGGGATGAATCACCCTCTAGGATGAGGACGAGAAATAAACAACAAAACAACAACACCAGCACGGCGACCGGCGGCGGTGGTGTCACGGTTGCAGCTGTTGCTGCTGCGGGCACAAATGCTTCCAACACCTCGTCCAAGGATCAGTCGGCTACCTCGGCCAGTGGCAACAATAGCGTTGCCAATGGTAAGCGTTCCAAACGTGGCTCTGAGACACCAGATGCTGGAATCGCACATGCAGCGGCATCACTTGGCGCAGCTGATAGCCCAAAAACTCCCACAAAATCGGGTGCTGAGGGCTCCACAAACAAGCGCAAAGGTGGTAAACAAGATACGCCCAACAAAAAGAAGCGTACTGATGCTGATGGCAATGGTGGTGCATCCAACGAGGCTAACGATGATGGCAAAGATAAGCGCAAACGACCCGATAGTCCGGTAGAGAGCATGAACTCGGACAGCCGTCCTGATTCGGTGCTAGACGATGGCGAATCCAATACAACAGATACTACAACAGCGGAGCAGCAATCCAAGGACAGCAAAGAAATTAACTGCAAAGAGGAAAGCGCTGTCACCACTGACATCGAAACCAAATCGGAGCCTCCCGAGAAATTAATCAAAACGGAAGGATCGACCGAAGATAGTAAAGAAGCCATTAAGAACATGGACGAAGAAACTAATATACAGGCGCCTAGCAGCATTAATTTGAAACCAACGCTTGTTGATGGACTAATAAAAGAGTCCACGTCTTTGGAGGCACCATTAAGTAACTCAGTAATGTTAAATGCGCCAATTACGATGAAGGTGCCAACCATAGCAACAGTTGAGGCGCTTAATGCGTCTGTCGATCGTAAAGAAGCCATTGAAAAGATGGAAACTTGCGAAAATGAGGCTGCAGCACGAGATCCTGAACTATTGAAAAAGTTGTCCAGCATTAAGCAGGAGGCGTTATCACAGCAACAGCAGGCGGCAGCCCAAGTTAGCGGCCAACAGCAACTACCGCAAATTGCAGTTGCCACCAATTTACAAGATTCGGTCTACATTAAAAAGGAGCCTATGGAGGATTCCATGGATGCCACATGCAATCAAAATAGCAATGAGCCACAAGATCTAAAAGTGAAAATAGAAATCAAAAATGAAGATCTTAAATCAAGCGGAGGTGGGCTACCACCTACTCTGCCTCCAACTTCCATGGGTAGCCAATTGTCAAGCATGCAAATTGGCAGTGGCGAATCTGGTAATCCAGAACCACTGCATTTGCAACATATGCCACATGGGCCACCCATTCCAGGCGCACCACAGCCAACCCCAGGCTATATTATCGATGGCCAACTTAAATACGGTATCACTGGGCAGCCACCTCCACCCCAGCTGCATAGTGATGCGCCTGTTGGAATTGCTGGTGCTGCTGGTCCAACGCCCCAAAAGTATCCTGGTGATATGGACATTAAGTATAATGAATCGGCTATTAAGTTTGAGGGTGGAAAGTTTACACCACAAGACTTAAAATATCCACCACCGCCTTTGGATGCACTTAAGTACAGTCAAGAAATGCAGGCTGCAGCGGCAGCCGCCGCAGCAGTTGCTACCGGAAAGTACGATATGAAGTATATGATAGAGCAGCAGGGGAAATACTCGGGAGAGTTATCAGCGCATCAACCAACCAACAAACCGGGCTATCAGGACTCAATAAAAATTCCGGATGTCAAGCCAGGGTTCGCGCATCTGCCTCATAACTCGCAGCCAATTGATGGTCCCGGAGCGCACAAGTATGGTCCGCCTTCTGCGCAGGATCAGCAGCAGCCGCCGCACAATGCACCACCGGGTGCAACGCCTCCGCCTGGTATTGCCATGCCTAAACCGCACTACCAGCACGATGTGCAAACTCCGCCTCTTGGGCGACCTTTCGAGCCTGGACTAATGCTTAAGTATGGCGATCCTTTGGCTGGCAAATATGGCCAGCCACAGGATCTTAAGTATCCCATGCCACCCGTATCTTCGGCAGGTGATATAAAGCCCTACGGGGAGAACTTAATAAAAGTATCGCCGTATGGGCCACCACCTGGCTCTGAAGGTGGTGCACTAAAGTATCCGCCCCCGGAAAGTCCAATTGATGCATCATCTCGCTCCACTCCCGGTCAAGATAGCCAAGGTAGCAATAGCAACTCGCAGCCCTCATCTATGCCGTCGCAACAGCAGTTCCAGTCACCGCATCCATCGCCACACATGCCTTCACCAGCGGGTGGCGGCTTACCGCCTGGAATGCACCCGCAAAATCTCATATCCTCCCACGGGCCACCTCCTCCTGGTCACGCAGCAGGGTTGCCTTCTAATTCAGGTGGCCCACAGCCGCCACCGCCTCCAACATCCCTGCATCAACCAACGCCAGCACCACCCAACCTGCAACATGGTGGTCCAACACATGCACAAATATCTGTGGCGTCCTCTCTTCCTCCCAGCTCGATAGGTGGCAGTGGTGCTCCATCCACGCTCTCCACCATGGCTCCATCGCACATGCATCCGCACATTCATCCGCACTTACAGGCTTTGCATCGGCCGCATCCGGACATGCCGCCTTCAATGCATCCGCATGGGCCTCTACCCATGTCACTACAAGCTCATGACCCACGTGGTGGTCATCCACCGCCGTCTCATGTACTGCCGCCACAGCAACCGACTGCGTGTACGGTCAGGACCCCTTCGCCTGCACAGCAACAGCAGCCGCCACCACGCAATTTACACGACGAGCGAGGACCACAGGCACCTAACTCGCGTGAGCCACCGACATCGCAATCTTCGGCGATACCAACCAGTGGCTCGGGGCCCATGCCGCAACAATCGCCACATGTACATCGCACATCTCCGCTGCCAGGTCTGGCAGGCAATGCGCCACCTGGTTTGATTGGACACCCTATGCCCATTCATCCCCATCTGGCGCACTTACCGCCTGGTCATCCAGCGCATGCAGCATTGGCTCATCCAGGCCATCATATGTTGTCGCACTCCATTGCCGGTTTGGGTCCAGGTGGTGGCCCAATTGCGCTCTTAGCGGGGCCAGGTAGTCTCGGTGGCTTGCCTGAGTCGGCGCTAAGCCGACGCACGCCGCCTAGCCATCTGCCACATTCACACGCATCGTCGGCTCCAACGATACCACATTCGGTGGCTGCATCAATTAGTTCTACAAGCACGTCGCTTACCACAACAACGGTGCCATCTGCCTCCGCTTTTAGTCGCGCTAGTCCCAGTGTACAAATATCTAACGCCTCAGGCCTGGGCAGCGCGCAGCAACAGGCTGGGCCTGGCAGCAGTACACCTGGAGCAATGAATAATTCGGGCGCTGTACATCGTTCCGCATCACCAGCCTCAAGTGTAGGAAGTCTAAGTAGGCAAAGTCCGTTGCATCCTGTGCCACAGTCGCCGCTAAGTCATCATCCTTCATCATCAGCACTGTCTGCCGCTGCGGCTGCTGTGGCTGAGCGAGATCGTCACGCGCTGATGCGTCAGCAATCGCCACACATGACACCTCCACCTGTTTCCAATGCCTCTGGACTAATGGCTAGTCCGCTGAATAAAATGTATGCGCCACAACCGGGTCAACGCGGTTTGGGTACTTCCCCACCTCCGCACTTGCGACCAGGTGCATCACCACCGGTCATACGCCATCCACAGATGCCTTTGCCACTGCCGCTAATAGCGCCTGGTGGTGGCATACCACAAATCGGCGTACATCCTGGCCAGTCGCCTTACCCACATCCGCTGTTGCATCCTTCGGTGTTCTACTCGCACCATCACAATCCATTTAATTCTCCATATGGATACGCGCCCTATGGACCTGGTTTTCCTACTTATATGAAACCGCCGCCACCTGCTGGACCATTAGATCCGGCTGCAGTTATGGCTGCACATCACGCTGGCCAACAACAACAACAAGCGCGCCAGGATGAACAAAATGCAGTAGCTGCCGCAGCGGTAGCAGCTGAAAAACAACATGCAGCTGCTGCTGCAGCTGCAGCACAACAGCTGAAGCAACCGCAGCAACAAGGTGGTCCGCCACAAAACAAGCCGCCAACACCAAAGACGCCGCAAGGTCCTGGAGGCTTGGGCCCACAGTCAACACCAACTGGACTACCGCCCGGTGCCTACCCAGGGTCACACATACCAGGATATCCACCACCACAACATGCCTCTCCATTTGGTCAGCCACAAGATGGTCAGCCACACGGACTTAAGCCCACATCGCATATGGATGCTTTGCGTGCACATGCACATTCGGCCAATTCGGCTGGACTTGGTGGAGCTCATCATCCAACTGAGCCACGTAAGTGGATCTCGTTTAGAAGAAAGTAAATCATTTAATTTTGCAATTTTTACAATTAGTGCCCATTGATATTGAGCCTGATCCAGAACCAGAAATTCCCAGCCCTACGCACAACATACAGCGAGGTCCCAGTCCGGAGGCCAAGCCAGATGATACCGAATGTCACCGCTCTCAGTCGGCTATGTAAGTTATCTGTAATTTTATAATTCTCGAAAAGAAACTCAAACAATGCTTAACTCAACAGCTTTGTGCGGCATATTGATCGTGGTGACTACAACTCCTGTACGCGAACGGATTTAATATTCAAACCGGTTGCCGACTCCAAGTTGGCGCGTAAGCGTGAGGAGCGTGATCGCAAGCTTGCTGAAAAGGAGCGCGAAAGGAGACAGGTAAATGAATGCTGCTGGCATTAAATTACAGGCTATCATAAATCGATTAATCGTCCAATTTTAGCAACAACAACAACAGCAACAGCAGCAACAACAACAGGCTGCAGCTGCTCAACAAGCTGCTCAGCAGGCCAAACTAAAGGCGGAACTCAAACCGCCTTATGCCGATACTCCCGCGTTGCGTCAGCTGTCGGAATATGCGCGTCCGCATGTGGCATTCAGGTGCGTCTTTAAGCAAAATTTCAAGCAAAGTGTTAATTGGCGTTAGTAGTTCTGGTCAATTGTCCTTGATTTATTGTAGTTCTTAACATTTGTAATCTTAAGTCGTGTTGATTGTAATTATTTCAATTCAATTTCAGTCCTGTTGAACAGATGGTACCTTATCATCCAATGGGCCCAATGTATAGCAGAGAGAGGTACAGTACAAAGAGCCTACAAAATCCTCATCTCAATGCGTCCGCCCAATCACAAACACGCCCACTTCTACACACACATACACTACACACACATACACTACACATATCCTACTAACAGTCTGCTTTTTATACATTTCGATATTTTAATTTAATACGCAAAGGCTAAATAAATTATTAATTTCTTTTACACATTTAAGTTGCTTGTCCTAAACATCCGCCATTTACAACTTAGTTTTTACTTGCCAACATACAGTTCCAAACTCATAAAAATGTTTTGTAAACTTTCAGAGAATTGGAGGAAATCAAAAACGCACAGGCAGCGGCTGCAAGTCAATCGCGCTTGGATCCACATTGGATGGAGTACTATAGACGGTATGTAAATGACTTACTATTTATATATAATCCCTAATATATTCTTTTTCATTAATTTTTTATATTTTTTTTAGCGGCATGCATCCTTCGCAGTTTCCGCTTTATGCAAATCCAGCAATTTCACAAATGGAACGCGAACGCCTGGGCATACCACCGCCGCATCATGTGGGAATGGATCCTGGCGAACATATGGTGTGTATAGCATAACCATGCAAACCATGCAACATTTTAAACAAAACAAACGCAAAACTCATATTCACAAATCAATCGTATTTGGAAGCAAATCGAAAAACAAAAAATATATATATTATATATATTAAAATATATACCAAACCATTGCACTTACTTGTCAGCTCAATTAACATAACCCGCTAGCAACCAATATCCATGACCATTTGTACTTGTCAATGTTATAAAATTGTCCAAGCACGTCGTAATCTTTGTTAATACTTTCAACATAAACTATTTAACCCACCAAATCGAAATTTCTTCAAAAGCTTTGTCGCTCGTTCATATCTAACACGCATTATTTCCATGGCCAAAACTCCATGTTTCTAATCTCTAAGCGACTAATATTCGTTACCATGTGTGTCGCCTGTCGACAATCCACGCAGCACTTGCTCTTTTGAAACTATCTACGATATTCAATAATTTTCAGATACGATTGACGAGAGAATATCATGCACACTCTCATACTCATTTACATTTGCCTTTGCATCCACAGCCGCAACCACCGGAGGCCGGTTTCCAACTGCCACGTGAGTTTGTATACCCTCTTATGATGATCAGGTGCAGCCCACTATAACTTAAATATTTTTTCTCTTTTGTTTTTTTTTTCTTGCTGTTTTCCTAATATTTAGCGAATGTTGGTCAATATCCACGCCCAAATATGCTTATACCTAGAGAGCCGCACTCAGATGTACTTCTGCGCATGTCCTATGCGGATCAATTACAGGTTTCCCAAATCAATTACAATTGTTAAACTCATTAATTACATATATACAGTATTTACAGGCCGCCGAATTTCAACGTCAATCCCTACACGATCAATATTTCAGGTATGACTATCAGTTGTAGTACAAGAGAATACTTACACCAGGGAATCACACCTAAACTTTTGTTGGTTAAGGCTGCTGCCTATTGGCATGCATAGATTTAGTTACTTTTTTTGAAAATTAAATAAAATGTTTTTATATCTAGTAACACACATGCGATTGAAACACAAACTATTCAATAGGCTCAGTGCACTAGCCGATACTTGAGTAATTTTACGCTTTCAAGTTTTGGATGAGTTTAGCCTTAAATCTATGATAGCTAAAAAAAAAAAAGTATGATGTGCACAACATAATTTAGAAGGCATATTTCAAATATCGTGCTACATTCCGTAGACAATAGTATTGGTAGCATAGGTGGGTGGTTCGATTACCCGGTTTTCCTAAGTAAATATGTAACTTGTTCTCTTCGAACAAAAATATCTTCATGCTTTCCAAAGACGCCGAAATGCTTAATATTAACAATAATTTATTGGTTCATAACAATTTATTTCACTACAGGCGGAAATATATCTTAGAAAATTCAATAATTGTACTTCCACCTGGATATCATACAACATAATCCAGAAGACTTTAGCAATAAACTCTCCAAAAGATATCATCAAATGTGGGTCATGGAGCGCCGATGTCTCAAGGTTTGTTTAGTGAAAAATAATCGTGCACTTCATTTGTGGTCTTGAAAAAGACAAAAACTCAAACCAGCAAAACAAAATTAGCAACGGGTTCCATGGCTTGCAACTAAAAGCTTTTAAAACGATTTCATTAGATTAAAAAAAAAAAAAAAATAAAGTAGCAAAATTTAATTGGTATTATCCTTCGATTTGTTGACAGTTTGATTCCCTGCCCAACTATCACACATGATCAAGATCATCAGCATCAGATTATGTTTTGTTTATTTTTTTTTTTTGGTTTTACATCATAAATACTTTCTCTTTCCATGACAGACAACGGCCCAGATAAATGGACAAATAATATATGTGTAATATAAACAGAACAAAAATATGTAAATTCCAAGCAACTGAACAAAGAACATGACTCTGGCATGGGCCTTGAGCAAATACTTTGAGTGATTTTTGTGTTCAAAACTTTTACAATTTGTTTTAAAAACCATACTCAACAAGACAGCAATATAAGATGCACACAACCTAACGAGGCCAACAGACAGCTAACAGCCAACGTTTAGTTGTGCAACGTTTTGTCCAGTTTTTATGTAAAAAGTTAGTAGCCCTTTTCATTTGACTTTTTCAAGTTTATGCATAACTCATCATCATGTTAACAACTTTAACCAACATTCTACATATAACTAATGAATTTTACACTTTACAAAATAGAAATCAACTACGTTAAGAAATATGGAGACTGTAAGTGATGCGCTATGCCTTATGGAATTCCCGCCCCTCTCCAAAAGAAATGTACACTCGAGACACACACAAATTGACCAAGGCATGAATAATCAATGGAGGCGCAAAAACACAACTATAAATAACTACAAAACAGAAAAAACAAAATCAACATGATGGTCGCAATATTTTAAGTAATGTCTTTATAATGTAAAGTGTTAAAAAAAAAACAAAAACCCCCCCTCTGAAGCGTGTTAAATATCGTTTAAGCCTATAACTAAAAACACATTAAGTAAGGCAATGGAACAAAGAAAACTTGGCACAATGATTCTAAAGCAAAAGTTTTCTACAGTGAAAATGTGCAAATTGTTTAATATTGTATCACTTGAATATAAACTCTACTATAAGTTAAGCTCTACAAATCAAATTATTTTAACATTTGCAATTAGACAAAAAAGAAAAAAAAAGCAAAACCAAAACACACAACTTGCTCTGTGCAAGGTGCTGTATGTAGTTAAGTTTTTACAAGATCAAAGGAACGAGCAACCGGCCTAAACATATTACCTATAACTTGCTTCCTTTCAGTAAGAAATGCAATAGCTTCCTAAAAGGTATCTCAAGTACATCTATGACGCAAAAACTTGTGTTTTTAGTTTTCCAAAGCTATATTTAAACTAAATGTACTTCCAAACACAGATATTCAATTCTTCATATGCTTGACTTGACCTTTAGCTAAACGTAAACTAATGAACTTATATAAATATGCTTATATATTAGTTTAATTAAAAATTTTATATAGAATTCTCTGCTTTTCGCAAGGCTTTATGTTAGCCAGCTTCGCTTAATTATTACTGATTAATTTATTATATTATTTTTGCTATGACTAGAGTATTACTAAATTAATTTTAAATGCAAAAGCAACAAAAAGAAAAACAAGTTTGTAAAAAGTGCAAAAGTAAAATACAAAAATAAATGTGAATTATTTATACGGTTTTCAAGCAACAAAAAAATTAAATAAAATAAAAATAAACGAACAAGCAAAACAATTTAGAATCCAATTAAAAGCAAAAGAGTGCCGCTTGCAATTGTAGCAGCTGCAGTTTTTTTAATTGCTTAATTTATACTAATAATTTATACACAATATATAGATATATATATAAATATAACAACAAAAAAAACTAAAAAATATATAAGCATGCATTACCTATATACAACACAAAACATATGCATATATTTAAAAAGATTTATACTAAATTTAAGCAACTGCCAAATTTGGCGGCTAACAAAGACACTGCTAAAGTTATGTGCATGTAAAACAGCGTGGATTTATATACTTATAACAATATACATATTTTTAAAAATGATTTTTTATTTAAAGTTTTGATTATACATATTTTAATTGATAGCTCTATATATACATAACTATGCATAATATGTTTATGGTAGTACTTTTTGCGTACATATTTAAAAGCAGGATACAAAGCACACAAAAAAAAAAATTAAAAAAAACATGAGCAAGTAAATTTTTGAAGTAATTACAAGGTAAGTTTGTAAAGTGAAAAAAATACATATACATATTTATATATATATATATCTTTATACATAAAAAAACGAAAAAAAAGGAAGCACTTGTAGCTATATATACATTAACTATATATATAAACACACAAAAAAATATGAAACATTTGATGAAAAAAAAAATTAAATTATTGAAACTGTAAAAACTAAGTAAACAATTAAAATAAGTTATATTTAATTTAGCAAGCAAATTCAAGAAAAGTTCATTTAAAAGTTTATAGTGCAAAAAAACAAACAGAAAAATCAAGGTAACATTTTCGTTAAATTTGCACCAAAACCTTGAATACAACAAAAATAAACACACACTGAAACGGCCCATACACGAGCCACAAATTGAAAAATCGTTTGAAATTTGTTGCATTTGTTAATTCATTTCATTACTTGCTGATCGTTGGTTCAACGAACATAAATATATATAAAGCAGCAATGCAAAATAATATTAATTTTTGTATTTGTCACATATTATTTTCCGCAAATATGCCTAGATTTTGTATATTTCAATGAATTCCTCAAGTTAAATTTTGTTAATTATGTTATTTGGGTAGATCACATTAAGTGCATATAATATAGCCAAACAGTTTATCTAGACTGAAATAGCATTCTTAATACTATATATTCGCATCGCATGCGTTTTTCTTTCACGCAAAAATTAATTTTATTAAAATTCACACTGAAGTAATGATTTATGTATATTTAAGACGAATAGCCGCAAATAAAAGATCAGATTGCGACGTCGGCTATTTTTGGATATCGAAATACAATTGTTTTATTTGTGGCCAAATAGGTAAATATTGTCAACTGTTCAAAAACTACTTATTCATACACTTGATATATTGTTTTAATTTCAAAAGATTGCTTTAATTTGTTGCTCATGGTTGGCCGTGTAAAACAAGCGAAATATCGTTTTTGTATGCTTAAGAAATCGATGCAGTGTAAACAAAAACAAAACGTAGCAATAATTTACAAAATTATATGAGATCAAAAAAGGAACAGACATTTAAGGAAATGAAAAATTGCAAAATAATATGCATAAAAAAAATAAATGAAAAAATATAAGATTTTAAAAAATCACAATTTTTGTTTTTTATTGAAATATTTTTCATACTGGGAACTGAGCTGCGACAGTATGTGCTATTATTTTGATAGAAAAATGGGTCACAGTTTTCGAATTTTTATTGAAATGGTTTTTTTTATGGCAATAATAAAGTTGTATATAATTAAGAAATGAATTGAATTTATAAAAGAAAGTCAAAAAGATGGTAACTGTCAGTTGATTCTTTACTTTAGGTGGCCAATTCAATTCGCACGACAACTCCAGTTGGTCACTCCTTGGAAGCATATGTTCTCCTCGACTTAGCATTCAATTCTTTCAAACAATTTCAAACATTAAAAAAAAAGCCGTCTAGAATTGATTTTTGGTACTTTCCTGAACGTGATTACCATGTTACTAAACAATCTTTTTGAATGAAAATTGTTCAATTAAAGATAATGCTTGCGATTCTCTTTTAGAAAGTGTTTGCCAACTCCGAACTTTTCGTCGACTAGAAATGCTTTTAACGCTATAGGAAATAATATCTTAGCTGCTGGCACGTAGAATTTCATCATCATCAGTTCGATGTCTTTTTCCAGCTGATGCTGAATATGAACGGAGTCAAAAGCAGCTTTAGTAGCAATGCTTACCCTCGTGTACATGAAGAACATCTTTGTGGGCCTATCTCGTTGACCCTATGTAGCCAATAACTGCCTCACCTAAATTTACTCTTCGGATTCTTATGGTATGATTTCAACAACTCGACTTTTAGTTGCCAAAGTTCTTTTGAAAATGTTTAAACAAATAGTAAAACTATTGTAGCAACTGATAAGACAATTCAATTGGAATCTCGATTTGCTGCAGACCCGACAAAATATGCAGATTACCGGGAAATTAGTGGGCATACTATGTATAAAATCGAATCAAAACGATCATAATTTAGTTCATGTGGCCCTTTAGGCCTACCATTGACCACATGATCCTTAAGAAAACGCACGACAATCATATTGACACCCAACTGCATTTTGTCGTTTACTAAATTGAATTCAAAGGCTCTATAGGGGATAGCATATTCAATACCAAATCTGATTAGAGAATAACATTGAGCGGTGTCATTAGTCCTCTCAAGGAATACCTTAAATACCGTTCCATGTTTCCAAAAAGGCCAGCCTCTATCGCATGATCTTTGCAATTTTGTGATGTGAGAAATAAGGCGGATGTACGATTGTCATAAAACTTACAATAATTCTTCCTTTCCAACATACAGCTGGTGGCTATTTATCAAAAACCGTACATTTTGTACAACAGACCATGTAGACTTAAAAATACTAAGGAGTTACTTATTCTTTCGACTATAAAACATAGATCAAGGCACAGACGCACATAAGGATATTTTTGTCACTTGCACTTTTGGCTTACCTTTATATGTTGTAAAACGATTTTGATTTCTTTAAAATTGAACTTCGCCAGACTTGCGCTGGCTTTCATTTCACGCTGGAAAATTCCCAGCGACACGACTAGCTTCCATTTTTTTCCGCTTAGTTATCGTTTCGAAATGTCTTTATTATTACATAAATTATGAACATGCGTCAAACAACATTTTTATAACTAAAGCTTTTAAATCACAAGGTGGTGCAATTGCCCAATCGTTTAGGGACGGAACTCAAATATAATAAATACTTATAAACTACTATTACACGCACACTTAATAAAGGAAGTGGTATGTGCTGCATAATTTATGTTCCACATGCAAATATTTTTCATAGCTTTTATATCATGGGATTATTAAAATTCAAATCAATAAAATTAAACCTTGACTTGTGCCTGCAGGAGGGCTTGTCGGTGCCTGTGACTGTGCGCGTGCTGCATCAAATTGCTGTTTAGAGCCAACTCGCAAGCAGCCAAACAATGCTGGTGAAGGGTCTGAACGCTTAATTAAAAATTGTGTGCACATGCAGTGGATCTAAATGGCGAACGCAGCTGAACCAGCCATCAACTGGAGTGCAATTGATGCTAGACGCTGCTCGGTGCGCTCTAATTAAAAGTCACTAAATTTTGAGACTGAAGAAATGCTCGGCCTAGGCAGCATATCAACAGAATGGACCATGTCACCATGTTTATGGGTCTGTCAACACCATTGGCAGCATCCACAAATGGAATTGCATGTTGGTCACGTTCAAGTGGATTTTTTGGTGCAAAGACATTGCGATCATTGAGAGGTTGCGGGGGACGGAAATTATTCATAAGATGCTCATCGTTGCGGGTAAGTAAGCGAAAACGTTTCAACTGCGTACAAAAATAAAATGTTGCTTAGAAGAAGCGTAAGCTGTAAATTATGGTATACAGACCTGTGTCTCTGATATAGGTATAGGTGAGACAAAGTCTATCCAGATGACCTCTTCGCTGCAGGGCGGAGTGGTTAACGAGCCAATATATGTATAGTAATTAGTGGTATCAAAAGTGAGATAGGATTGCAATGGAAATGGCATCTTTAGTTGAACTGTTGAATTCGTTTTGTAAATATTGCTCAGTAGATGCGTGAACTCGTCATACACAACGTTATCCAATTCAGTAATCTGAAAAAATAAAAAAAAGTTACATTCATTCATAAGTTCTTAAAACTTACCCCATTGTTGTAAGTACAAATGGGTAACAATGACTTATTACTTACTTGAAAGAAAAACGCCATGACTGCAACGCCATGATCTTTACCCAAGGCGCTGGACAAATCTTTATATTTCATGTTGCGCAGCACAACATGCAGCTCAGCCGGGAACGCATGATTATCAATCAAATCCTCACTGCCAACCGTATCATTTTCGCCCCAATGAAAATGAAATTGTTCAAAGCGATAAACAGCATCTTCCAAGGGTCCGCCGCGCACTGTTGGTATCTCGCCAATTTTAAAATCCATCTTAACCATCACAGTGTGTCCATTGTTGGTCAAATGTATAGCCTCTGGTAGCGTTTGAAAGAGTGGCATAAACAATTCCGGAAAGTCCTTTTCTGTCACATTTAGCACATTAATATTAATGGGACTTTGATGTTTACCGCTGCAGCGCTGATACTCCTCGGCCCAATGATCGGGTCCATTGCGGCCTCCATAGCCAAAATCTTGCGCCATGACAGCTGCTAAAAAAAAAGATGATGTGCAAATTAATATACGAGTCATTAATTGTCGTTGAGAGTGTCTACCAGCGTTATAGCACCAGACTTGCTAATTGATTAAGCATACGCCCCGGGGGACAATTCAAAAGGCACACTGAACCAGCTTTTTTTGTGTTAGGCTATTTAATGAAACTATTATTTTTGACAGCTGCTATTTTTGGCCATAGCGAAAGCTAAAAATATGATAACTCTAATCGGCGTTTATTTTATATATCAATTCCATATATTATGCCAACATTGTGTTAATCTATTTGTTTTCATCAGCTGACAGTGCTGCAGCCTGACGAGATAATTACCTACGGATGATGATGCCTAGCCAGATCAACCCAGTATAGAAACCAGCTTGAATTGCACTGCCAATTAGCAGTGATTAAATACTAATTATCATTGCCAAGTTGAAACACCGCTTATCTAAAACTATGTCAATTGTGGCTAGTACAAAATACTTAATTAAATGTTTTTATACACGAACAAACGATGATAATATTAACAACAATTGGCCAAAATGTTTTTAATAAAATGTTTAAACTGTTTTAAGTTATTGTTTAAGGCTTAATTAAATAATAACAATAATAATATAAATAAGTAATGGTGAGTATTAAGTTTATTATGTTGCTTTTCAAAAAAAAAATATTAAAACAAGTATGAAAAATAAATAAATTTAAATTATATGCTGCAAGTACTTGAAATACATTATGCATAATTAACAAGTCTTAAAAATTGCATTATATGCAAAAAAAATCCTCTTATTTAAATTGCTTCAAAGTTAACAAAATTGCAAATTATATAACAAATGGTAAATCTTTGATGACCTGCTTTTTGCCAGGAAATTACGTGAAATAATGTTATTAATGTTTAAAGCTTATTTTAGAATTCAGAGACTATCTTGTCTGGCGCAATGAAATCAACAATTTTCAAATGTGAAACTTTTTAAATGTGTGTATCGTGTTTTATTTATATTTAATATCATATTTCAAAATAAAAGCAGCTTTACATTAAATTATTATTATTACTTTATATACTAATATCGTGGTATCTTGCAGCCTGTCTAGAAAGTTTTTGTATAATTTAATATTATTGTAGGTATTGTGTTATTACTTATTATATTTTTGTTATTACTCAAATGCAATAAATTATCTCTGTTCAAAAATTAAATCTTGCCTTGTGCTAACTTGAACAGTACATACGAGTTTTGGGCATGAACAATTCATAAGCCGAAACACTTTCCAGCTACATACATCGAAGCTAGAGTGATTAACTTTGTTAATTTTTTTGATCTGAATTTAACTTGCATTTTTTACATAATTTGTTTTAGAGGTATCTCTATTCTGTCTAGTTTAAAAAGATGGTTGTGGCCGATATTGAAAGTGATTACTTATTTCACTGAAAAGATTCAACATCTGTCGATAACAATCGGAGTGCAACAGGGTCTGTTTCTGACAACAAAATTACAGCTAAAACCCATTAAGTGCTTATGGAAGTTTATGATGAATCTGTTTTAACCGATAAATCATGCAAAGAGTGGCTGCAATGCTTTTAAAGTGGTGAAGGTGATTCCAGAGTCAAGCACAAACAGCACTCTGGCAAATTCAAAACGCCTAAAGATTAAGCACTTTGAGGCTTTGGCGAATCAGCAGGATTCGTGCCAAGAAAACTTCAGATTAAATCAGCAAACGATTTCTGTTCGGCTAGAACAATCGAGATTATTTTTAATACAAAGAAATCGGCTGCAGTACATTTGTAGAGAGATGTTGGAAAGCGTTTTCACATCGGAACTGCTTCTTCAAAGAGCAGATAATTACTGAAGATAAAATGTGAATAAGATCAAGAAGAAATATTAGTATACCAAGCCTGGTGAATCTGTGGCATCATCGTCTACATCAATGCCAAAGCAAACATCCACAGATCATGCTCTGTACAAGAAAATATGAGCTTCATTAAGTTACTAAAACCAGAATTTTATTGACTACAACTAATGCGAATGAACCGTATAGAGATGGTTTTACGTGGCATGTGACATGGCTATCTAAAAACCACGGCGATCAAATATGAAACCGGAGTGTACATATATCACGATATATCTGGTTCAATGTGACGTCGCTGAGAACCATAAGACACGGCTATTTTTTCTTTGGTATCAATGTGTAGTGCGTGCTATACGCATGTGGACTTCCCCTTGATTTGAAGTGAAGTTTATCTAGGGGCTCTGCTTTTTGAATAGCAACATGCGGTTAAGAACGCAACTACACGCTGCGTCAATTGGAATTCCTATAAGTGGGCCGAACTTGAAAAGCGTGCTTAAAACCGCGCTCAACGCGTGGTATCAAAATTCCGAACGGTGGGCCCGCCAAATGGCATGGTTAGCAGATTTTATAGCATGATAACGTTCGAGCTCAAAACATCGCAATTGGCTCGATTATCTCTCTCTGTTTTCGACTATTTTCTACATGATAGATGTAAATTTATCGGACTTTTTTGCAAAAACTATTAATACGAAAATTACTAAAGTTTTGGGAAAGTAGTTGCTTTCGATGTACATTATTTTCTAGGATGCAGGATTTTGCTTTGTGCAATAAGATAACTCTTTATTTGTACTTTTAGTTTTTATTTAAATTATAACGCTACACAAAACAAGAAATCTATCCAAGTTCTTTGGACTCATAAAATAAACTAGACTGAACTGCTTGATTACTTAGTTAGTCAGTTTTCCTTGAAGTCGAATTGTTATGCAAGTGAAATATTATCTTACTAGCTGTCAATTTTAATTTAGTAGTTTGTTAAAATTTTTTATTGGTTTATTGCTTACCGCAAAACAATTGCAACGTCAAAGCGACACAAATCACTAGCTTGCACTTCATAGTGCAATTGGTAGATACTTTAGACCCAACTGGTCGGTTATATCAACGATTTTAAGTCAAACAGCTAACCGCCGAACAAGTAGCCGTCAACGAAAATCACTTTATAATCACTTAAGTTATCTCAAAGGCCTGTTACAAGTTAATTCCATATAATTTCAAGAAAAAACCAGACGATACGTTGCGATTTGTGTACACCTGACAAACGCAAAGACAATACTGCGGTCGATTTGCAAATGTCAGTCGAACTTATAAATTTTCCAAACTTCTGGTCTCTAAAATAATTTTTTTTCGTCGGAAGGTTGTTAAGTTTGTTGTTGCCAGCGACTATTTGGAATGATAAATCAGCGTACCGGCTGAAACGTCCGCACTCGACAAGAGTTAAATACAAATTGCCTCTGACTTTGCGTGCTCGCACCGCACTAAGTATCTGTCGTACATAATGGTCGTAGAATTCCCTATATAGAAAAGCGTATGTATATATAAAATTTAAATACTTAAGCAAATAGCAGGTAAAGCGAAATCCATTTTGACAACTGGGAATGACGAATTTTCGTTGAGTGCTAAAAATTGGTTGTGACGTTTGGCAATGACCATGTCATGACATAAGATGTATCCACAAATCCAGTCAGACAAGCATATACATTGTCAGCCAGACTGCCCTTTGCTTTGTGACATATACATATACACATAATGCTGTTCACATGAAAAGGTTCAATATATTTAAATGGTTAAGTAAAAAATATATTTCTTAATGCAAATCTCATCTACAGAAAGGTAAGCTTATTGGGACTGTGCAAATCGCTCTAAAAAATCTAAGTTTCACAAAATTTTGTTGTATTTAATTATTTCTCTTTTTTTATATTTTATGACCCTACTCTTAAGCTTTTAAGTGTTTTTTATACAACTGTAGCAAGTTTATTCAAAATCGTTTGACTATACCAAATTGTGTGTATCTTTCAAAAAAGTAGGCTTTTGTGGGTTCATCGCTTTGATAACAAGTTTTACTTTTTTTGCGAAAAGTTTGCTGCTAGAGATTTAGACATTTATGCAGAGAGTCAGAAGGAAATCTTTAAATTAACTTCGCTTTCGGGGACACCAACTTCTCCTATAGGGCATTCAAATTCAAGGCGTTGCCTGCGATGGGAAATATGTATGAATTGAAGTTCTAGGCCTACTTCATCGTCGTATTCGTCAGATTTAAGGTACTGATATTTTAAAAAGAAGCATGCAGGCAAGAAATTTGAATGATTTGAAACTAAATATTTTAAATCGTAGTAAACGAAATGTCATGACATGAAGCATGCATCTATCGAAAGAAATCAAGGATTTAAGTTTAGTTTGACCACCTAAGTATCTTACCTGGGAGGAGTTTACCATGGCATCATAATGATGATAGTACTTACTGAGTCCTAATATGAAACATTAATTTAAAAGGCAATTTTTATTCTACGCAGAAACATATTACACAGTCTCATAATAAGGAAAATTGGGCTCATATCATAATAAAGAATGTATAGAATGCACTTTCTACAAGATGCACACAACCTTATGAACTTCTGAAGTAAAATATTTTGCTAAATATCGTAAGCAAGAAATCATTCATTAAACGGTAAATAAAAAAATATTTTCATTTTAAAGTTTAACATGCGAGATGCGGATGATTGGGGTAGTAGTTCGCGAGCGAATCTATAAGACGGCTTCTGTTGTTGTTACTAAATTTTTTCGCGCAGTTCCCTTAGTATATTTAGAAATTGTTGTTCATTGCTGATAACAAGCAAATTGCTTGCATCTGAGGCTTATTAAACGTTGGTGCAAGTATTGCTATTGTTCATGATTTCTGCGTATCCACGCTATCCACATCCTCGTCTATAAATACAATATGCACATCCATTGCAAGCATCCCAGTAGGAACTTCAGTTGACTCTTTACACAGGATTACACTTTTTTTTTCAATAATTTTTATTTTTGACTATACTCTGTTAAAGTGGATAACTTAAGCTCAAAAATAAATATTTTCCAAAATTCAATATAAATTTCGAAAATAACAGAATATAACTATTACGGGGCTATTGATGTTTGTATTTACTTACAAATACGGTTTCTGTCTAATTTTCCTCATTGTGTATTCGGTGACTGTTTTAACAAACAAAGTTTTCGGACATGGATATATGTCACCATGAAAGTGCTGGAAGATCATTATAACTACAAAAATCAAATTGTATAGCTCATCTGCATTTGTATAGGGAATTTCCATACTTATTTGAAAAGCAATATGATGTTATCGTAATTAACCTTAAGTTATCATATACTCTAAAGAGTTTACACATAATAATAATAAATCTAAGGAAGTTTAAAAATTCGAAAATGTTTTAAAAACACTATGATATGATCATACGATTCGTATTCTTGCTCTCGTATTATTTTAAGGTTTACATCCTCAGTTTGTATAATAGCTTCCGAGAAAAATTTTATGTTAATATACGCCGATTTCTTCAAAAATATTAAACCTTTCAAAGTGCAAATAGATTTTTTCTTAACTATAAGCAGTTTGTAATTATTAAAATAAGAACGAACATTTTTGAACTACAAAGGAGGTTCTGAGTACAGGCAATTCTTGCATCGCATCCAACTGGGACTCCTGTTGTAACATTTACTTTCATTTCTCTTTTATTAGCAATGCGCAAATCATTTTCCATTCAATTGTTGACTACTTTATTTTCAGGAAATTCCGATTCATTTCCCTTGAAAGTTAATTTTGATATTAAAAATGTATAACCATAAACATTTGAAATAGCTATTTATTATGCAGTTCCATTAAAAAACTACGTAAAATTGCTACACGTGCGGCAAAGTAAAGCGAAAGATATTTTAAACGGCAAACATAAATACTGTCATTTGAAGAAGTGAAGTTTCAGTAATTATTTCTTTAAGGAATTTCATAAAAAATAAAAGAGAATGTGAAATTGTTAGAAAGCGCGTTCTCGATAGGGGATGGAACGCCTGCTAGTTAAGCGTGATAGAAGTGATATCAAAGACTTTTCGTGGACAATACAGGCCGAAAAAATTGATAACTTCGTTAATAAACTAAAGACCCAGAGAAGGTCTGGAAGGTCATTCCATATTTAAGATGGTGGGGTTATATTGGAATATGGCGGTGGCGGACGGAACTGGTATTGGCTCAACGTCGGCGCCACAGAAATACGCCCCGCGTTATTTACCAAAGAGTTAACCAAAACCATTTCTATTGTGCAGCAGTTATAATAATATACACCTGGAGGATTCTTTATCGGAATCATTGAACAACCTTGTGACGTAATGTATCTCGGTTTTAAAAAGTATTTTAGGAATATTGAAGGCATGGTGAACGGATCAAAGAATTCATTTCGCAAAATTTTTTATAGCGGACATAATGACAAAAGCTAACATGAATTTAGATTTCTCATATAGAAATGGACCAATAAAACTTTTCTTTAATTTACAACGATATTGGACCGAATAATTACAGTGCTGCGTCCCAAAGAACACGGCGGAAGAAAGTAAGACAGACGAAATTCCTTAGCCAAAGAAATGCAAATAAAGATACGAAAATGCAATGGAAACAGTGAAATTTATATTACTATAATAGCTTTATATAAATAAGCAGCAGCTGGGTTCTTGGAGAAAAATTAAATCAAAAGCACAAAACCAAATGACTTGATGAAATTTTAGAGCGGCTGGGGGCAAAAAGTAGCGGGGTGGGTTTTCCGTAAGGAACAATTCTTTTTATTTTTAGGTTGACAGGACTGTTTTTGACATCCATGTCAAATTTGATGTCAATATCTCGATTCCTTCTAGCTTTTCGCTTAAGTCAAAAATCTACTTCGTGGTCATAGTTTTATAAACAAACTGTTGCTCATAGCTGTTGAAAAAGCTCATTGGCTCAGCAAAAAGAGCATGATGTTTTCGATTTTTATTTTATATTTAGTTTCATCTACGTCTGTGTTTGGAATGAAATTTCTGGAGCTGAATCGTTAAGAATGTTGCAGAAGGTCTTTGGCAAACAGGCTCTATCCGAAACACGTGTTTTTGGATGGTATAAAATGTTCAAAGAGGGCCGAGAAAGTGTTGAAGACTATTCACGTCCACTGATGACCAACATGTCAACGAAATCAAGGAAAAAGTGTTCGAAAATCGTCGATTGAGTGTTAGAGATTCATTACTTGTTTTGTTGGCATATCAGAAGAATTACTTCAAACTGTCTTAAAATACCATTTGTGCCAACGAAAAGTCCAGTCAAGTTGATGCTACAAACACAATAAATTTATTGAAAAAACAGCGTCGCGTCGATATTTGTGAAACCAAGCTTTCTGACCATCAAAGTGAAACTTATAACTTAAACGCTACCAAGCCGGAAATATCCGATCAATCGAGCGAATATAGTGTTTAAGTCAAACCAAGACCGAAAAAATTACTCTAAAGTCGTTACAAAGTCAAGGACACGTTGGTGCCTGTTTCTTCGATTACCGTTTTGTGGTGCATATTGAATTCCTTCCAATCGATCAAACTGTTAATAAGGAATATTATTTCAGAGTTTTGCGTCGTTTGCTTCAAGCAACTCTTCTCAAGAGCCCACAATTGTGGCGAGACAACAGTTGGTTTTTGCATCATGAAACGATAATGCATCGTGACACACCGCAGTCGTTCTTCGTGATCATTTTGCAAAAAATTTAAGTCATATCGTTTGACAATCGCCTGAATCACCTGATTTGACTTCGTGTGACTTCTAGCTTTTCGCTAAAGTCAAAAATCTACTTCGTGGTCATAGTTTTGGATCGATTGAGGAGACACAAACGAAATCGAAGGAGGAACTGAAGGCGATCCCGTAAAAGGACTGTTTCGAAAACTGGAAAAAGCGATGAATGTATTGCATCGAACGGGGATTTTTAAAGAGGACGAAATAGATTAAGAAGATTAACTAAATATTTTTTGAAATATAAACCAATTGCCGTTGTTTATTGTCTACAGAATTCCTGGCTCCTGCGATAATTATAAATAAAAAAATTGTCTAACAGAATAATGAAGGTATTTATTTTAAAAAAAGTTTAATCATTGTTTATCATTTAGCAACAAATGACTTAAGTAAAAGGCGGATGTACATTCAATGAAGCACTTTACTGCAATTAAATAAGTCTACTATAAAGCTTGAGTTATCATTAAGAAAGGTTTTGTACAAAGTTAATTGTTTTAACCAAATATATACCCAATGATATAAGTTTTATATATACATATTGCTTAAGAACACAAAAAGCTTGCCAAAATTGGGACCGATATCTTACCTATTGAATAAAAATAAATAAAAAAAAATATTTTTTTGAGATCCAAAACTCAATGTGAGCTATTCCATATATGCCAGATGTCATTCTTTAAATAATGATATAATTTATATACACAAAAAAAAGGTGGCTGGTCGCAATATTAGTAGTTTTTTAGAACTAAGTCCAATGTGATATTCAAGATGTAAATCTAGCAGTCGATATTCTTTGCATTCCGTAAGACAGAGGCATCTTAACAGAACTATTGTAGTTAGATGCAGGCAATCTTGCCAGTATATTGAGCCTGACGCATAAACTTAATTCATTAAGATCTGCCATAGATCAGTATATGCGAATCTAGAGAGCACCGCTGGCTTGAGGATTAGTCCATTATAAAATAAATCCATGCACAAGTGTAAAAAGCCTTACTTTTTTCAAATGGTTTTGAACCAGGGTATAATATAATATAAGCCTGGAAGCCTATAAACCTTTTTGGGAAAAAACGAAGGGCTGATTTCTGTAGCGCCGATGTTGAGCCAATACCAATTTCGTCCGCCACCGCCATATCCAATATAACCAATTCCTAAATATGTAATGACATTCCAGAAAGTCTTTAATCTGTCCTCTGGAAATTTACTTTGTTAACGAAGTTATCCTTTTTTTCGGACGAAAAGTATTTGATATCACTTCTATCACCCCTAACTGGCAGGCGTTCGTTTCCCTATCAACAAATCGAGAACGTGCTTTCTAAGGATTCAAAATCGGAATGGTTACCGAAAAACATACCCACAAACAAGGGTTTTGCAGTAGAGGAGAGAGAGAGAGCTTATGGAAAAACGAACTAAATATTACAGATATCGTATCCAAATGCGAAACTTATGTATTTTAGTATTTTGAAGCAAAACGTCGAATTTGATCCATATCGTTTGGTTATTTCATATATTTCTCTAACAAACAATGGGGAACGCCAATAACTTTTATAAAATTGTTAATTTATGCAGATATCGCAAGCAATTTAATCAAGAAAACATCTGTAGTGCAGTACTTGGCATCCTTTATTTTAGACTTTTAAGACGGTTTCTTAAGTCTTAGTAAGCAAGTGCATATTCTTCTTCCGATTAACATTTTCCGTAGTTGACATATAAAAATATACAATAAAAAGAATAATCACGTATAAGTGTGACATGTGGCTAGAATTTGAAAGAAATCGTTATGTATAATCTTCAACGCTTTCAATGGAGCCGCTTTTAAGCCCATCCCATTTGCAGCTGGGCTTAAAGTAGGTACTCGTAAAATGCTCGTATTGTTGGGCTTAAATTGTCTCAGCTATGCCTAAGGCTATTTTGCTCTAAGCCCTTAAACAAACATGCATACCTATACGTTTAGCACTTCAGACATGTATCTGCTTGTATCTACAAGGTCAAAACGCAACAAACTCAATTGTATTGTGACGACGTCTTGTGGCTAGAATAGAAATATTTCATATTTCAGATTTCTTGCATTTCTTGCAACCAAGCGTAGTATGTCTATGGCAAGTTTTTGAACCATGGACTAGGAAAAATTATATCTGAACACATTCATTGTGCTTCGTGGCAGTCGAGTAAGTAAATGCATACTGAGAGCTACACAAACGAAATGTAATCGTACTACCTGCTTTTAATTTTGTAGAAACCACTAATTACTTTGTGCTAAGTGTAAGTGCTTTTTGCGTACTTTGAATTAAATGTAACAACAATAACAACAATCAAAGAAAAAAAACAAAAAATATATATATAAAAAGTAAAACAAAATGAGGTATGGCAGACCATCATATTGCTTTTATGTTGGCTACAATTTTATTTTGTTTGCATTTTTTATACAATATTTGTATTTGAATTTGAATGGCAAGACTTTCAACATCTCTGCAGTCTGTGTGTGTTTAGAATTTGTATCTGGCTTAGCCGCAGCAAAACAAACATAAAGTAAATGAAATTTCAAAATAACAAACAAAAATAAATAAAGTGGAAAGCAGAAAGTTTTGTTGACTCAAACAAAAGAGCCAAGAGATAACTTTGTGCGCAACGAAATACTTATGTTTTGACAAAATCTTTAAATTTTTTTCTCTCTACTTAAATGCCGGCTACTGCAAACATTGTTTAACAAAGATGATTGCCCTTTCATCGCATAATTTTAATTAGGTTGCTTTCAATTCTTGTTGTTTAACTAAAATTAATAATCTGCATAAACAAGGAAACGTACTGATGCTTAATCTTTTGTACAATAGCTAAGTTACATGAAGACTCGGAAGAATACAGCCTTTCGCATAGCCCAGCACCTACCAATGAGCCATACACAATCGTTTAATTTGTATTTTTTATTAAAATTTTTAATTATTCTTCAAAAAGAAGAGATTTTAGACAGATGAAATATAAAATAAAAATAAAGTTTAATAATAATAAATTTTGTATAATACAGATGCCTTTATTAGAACGTATTTAATATTAATACGAAAGAATGTTGATATATATACATTCTCGAACAATTAAATAGACAATTTATAAAAATTTTTTGTTACATAAATGTTTTCTCTAAAAAATAGCCATTTTAAAACGTCTTAAAACGCTAAAAACTTATAGAGTCTCCCCAAGTTGCAAAAGAAAATCACAATTGTTGGAACTTCATAATAATGAGTAAAGGTCGTTCTTTATCAGAGATGACTTTGCAAAACTTTACTATGTCTGTAAATTTCATTCCAAGCTGAGTTTATGGCATCTGTGAGTGAACCAATATTTTCACATTGTCTGCCAGATCAATAAACTTAGCGAAAAATCCAGTTCCATATATAAACTCCAGTCTTTGCTCGTGGATCCACATAGTTTTGAAGCCGCAAGAATTGTTGCGCGTTATCCTGATGAAATGTTCAAGGAATTGGGTGAAATGTATCAGATGGGAAAGAAGAAGAAATGGAGGGTGGCATATCTTACCTTGGAGTAACCAACCAACTGAAGAAGGCGCGTGCAGCGGCGTCTAGCGAGAGCAATGGCCACCTTAAGTTAGGAGTATGGAGCAACTTCAAGTAGCGTGTTTCATTCATCCTACAGAAGACAAATTACAGCTCAAGTGACCCACCATGCATCAATTAGCCCATTGTGCCAAAATGACGAGTCATATGGCATTCTTCTTTTGTTTAATAACTGAATATATAATAATATTCATCTGATTCGACTAAATTAGATCGTTGTTTAACAGAAAAAAAATTTGCACAAGTGCTTAATAATTTGTTAGATTTTCGTTTTATTCTTATCTTTGCGCATCACACGCTGCTTGGTGTCTACTTATAAATCTGAATTCGATTCTGTTTGCAGGACTCTCCAATAAGCCAATATTTTGCTTTTTCTTATAGATATATATGCTTTTCAGGGTATTCATTGATCAGGTACTGACACTCTTACATTGTATTGTAAGGGTAAAATTTTGCAACATGTTAGATAAATTAAAAATTCATATGGTTTATAACTAATACTTACTGTATATATTATATTATTTTTATTGTAAATCTATAAATGTACATTTTTTTTGTTCAAGTCATTCAAGGGTAAATTTTACTTTTGTTATTTTTAGATTTGTAACCTTAAAAAATTTGTAATTAAAAAAATTTTGGGTTGCCAGAAACTGTAATTTGAGTGAAACAATTGATATGAGTGCTTTTGGGTTGTTTGTTTTATTGAAAGGATAATGAGCAGTTCAATTTCATGAAAATTGTAAGCAACTGTTGTTGGGGTATAGAGAGCGGTTGTAGGAGTTTTTGGTTAGCGATACCTAAAGACTAGGCGACAGGTTTCTATAACAACGAAAAATGTGTTAAGTAAAACCACAAAGTCTTAAAATTTTTTAAGAATTTTATGGCAATACAAATATTTTTGTGGTCTTAAATTAACTTGGCGTAGCATTGAATTTTTTGTACTACTGTGCGATAAGACAAATAAAAGCAGTACTTTGTTGCATTGTGTAATCTTCGACTATGAATCATACTAAATAGACTAACTTATTTAGTCAAACTTGGGCGAAAGTTCATTGGGAAAACTTTTTTCCAAATGGCTCAAAACAAGTTCAACAGCAACAACAACAATAATAATCATCAATAATCGTTAGACAGCTTGTTGTGGCAGTCGTAAGACGGACGCGGTCTTTATGTTTAATTAGAGTGTAGCAAAATCGTCGGCATCGTCTAGTCAATTTATATGCATTGACAAAAGTAAGCCTAGCATGATCAGTATATAGCTGCAAGTCGTGATGAACGTTATGAGCTGCAAACAAAAGTTATATAAAATAATTTTTTTTTTATTTATTAATATTGTATAAAATGCGGCATATAAGTGCGAGTGTAAAAATTTGAATAAAGCAAACCGCAGGTGATAGTCTGCAGGTGGTCGGCATTGCACTGTGGTGCAGTTGGGCACGCACACGACCTGTCGTCCGCTGGCACACAGAGTTACTCAAAATCTCCATGTTATGTGATAAAATGTTTGTATATATTGTAATATGTAAGTATAATATTGTAATGATGCAGGCAAGTCACGTTACAGTATTTCTGTAGAAGTGCTTAATGAGTGAACTGTAATCTGAAATTATGCGTATAAATGAAGCCGAAACATATGTCAATGATTAACGCACACACACACACACAAACACACACACACACACTGATACCCCCAGGCAACCTGTTCATATTGTGCTTATTTATTACTTTCTTACAGTATCCATATGCACACACACACACACACAGTCATTTGCACACAAGTTAAGTGCGGTGCCAAGTTCAAGAGCTCTTAAAAGTATGCAACAATAAAAGTCATATTTATTAAGAATTCCAACATGTAAAGAAACTGCATACAAAATACTCTCGGAATGCAACCGTCAAGGCACTGCAGCTTTGCCATTGCCATGGCCACGTCACATTTAAGAGAGCCAAACTACGTAAGAGAGCATCTGGGCATTCTCTTGGCCACATAACTTTGTGGTAACGCATTTAAGTAGTGTACCGGAAACCATTGTCAATCAAATATGAATATGAACATAACTTGATTTGGTATATCAGTAAATATTAGGTAGCCGCACAGTAAATACAATATCTTGACTTTTCATGGATCTGTAAATCACAAAGAGTATACCTGATTTATGCAATACACGAGGCATGGTAAATTTCCAATCCTCTCAACCAGAATAAAAATTAACCTATACTTTAGGTATATCTATCGTTATATGCCTTAACAAAAAATGCAATTGTTTATTTTGAGTTCTAACAAATAAGCTGAAATATATTTTTTCAAAAAGAATAGTACAAGGAACTCGGCCCTTGCGTACTGCAACTGTAAAAGAAAAAGGCCGTAATCATCCTCCACTGTTTCATTTATTTTTTAATAAGCTTGCACAAGTTTTTCCGTACTTCTCGTAATATTATGTATGCAGATGATGAAAAATTATTTATTTCTTCTAGGCCTTATTACTTTCTGCCGTCCTGCGCTCATTGTGGTGTAAAGGACCTTGAGCGTAGATCTGTACCTCAATATTTTTAATGCTTCCCAATAATTTATTGCGGTAATTACTTCTCTTGTTAACTGTGGATAATTCTTCGCATTGTTTGTACTGCAGCCTTCGACTTGTTTGGTAGCTTAGTTGGCAGTTTTATGATCTATCCAGCTGCATTTTTTACGTTCCTTGATTGACATTTCTTATTTTGTTCGGCTCTGAAAATCAACTTTGCTTATAGAGTCTGGCTAACTGATATCAAGTATTCTCCAAAGACATTTAATAATAAACATTTTGATACTTCCAAAGTTAAAACTCAAGTTGAATTTGGACTGGTTGGAAACCCATATCTGGAAAGATATGATTCCAAAAGCAACATGTTGTTTCCTAGGTTTGCAGGGCTCTGAATGCTTTTAATACGTTTGACACTTATTTGAATTTAAGGAATCTGTACATCCCAATTACAGCTTCTACAATGACAATAGGCATTAATTTCTGCAGAAATATGTTAATATTAATTAATCAATCAATTAAGGCTTGTTATATATGAACTAGGGTACGCCTACGCGCTTCGGAACTGCAATCACCATGGGTCCATTGTGCACCTCCAGTCTTAAATAGAAGACATGTAGAAATATGTAATCTCTTTTTCTTGCACTTTACGTCCCAAATTGGATTCATTTATCCGACTGGCTATTTGATTCTACCTTGTTGATTCTACTGACCTTCTCAATAAAAATTCTTCTGTCCTACGTTTTGGAGTAACTCTTAACTTAATATTTACCATTTAGTTTTGCAATTTTGCCACATGTTACCATACATGATCCCATCCATGGTCGTCTTAGTTTCGCTTCTTATCAAATATTTTTCTTTTTCTATTTTAGATTTTACCAATATTTGCGCAACAACAATAATAAACTTTATTATAGTAGTTATTTATGCTATTTTTTCTCAGTGATTTCAGATTAAGTGACCGATTATTATAAAAACAAGCAAGACTGCGCTTTTCTTTAATTCTTTAATGACCTTTTTACCTATTTCTTTTCAGCCATAAAACATATTCTCTTTATTCAAAACATTAATATAAGTGGTTTTAATTTATTATCTAAAGAAGAAAGCCAACAATCCAAACAATAAACTTGCTTATAAATTACTAAAGTGCAACATTTAAGAGAAAACCAAAAAGCGTTAAAGAGCCATGAAGCGACACTGCGCTCTTAGCCAACATTGCAACTACCAAAACAGGCAATGGCCACTGCCTCATATTATGCATGCCGTATGGAAGGCGAGCAACAATTTTCATTGATAAAAATGCCAGCTGCTGTATCCTGCGCTTCAGTCGTATGCGAGCCTTCAGACAGTCCGGTGCTAACAACGCAAACTGTGCGCAGTAACCAAATATCAAACTTAAATTTGTCATTTTCGTTAATATTGTGAAACGAATCAACGGATCACTAGAACTTTTCATGTTTGGCAAACAAAAATAAAAATAAATAAACGTAAGCAACAAATGTCATGTCGACTGTGCACATGCATAATTTAAAATTACGTATACGACATGTGATTTACCGCGTCTGTCATCATGCAAAAGGCGGCATAAATATACAGAAATATATGGACTTTTAAGACTTTGCTTAATATGCGTAAAATATTTTGAAGAAAAACAAAAATAAAAAATCTCGGAACAATGACACAAAAGTTACGCGTCCCAATGGCGTCACTTGGTTTGCTTTTGTAATTTATGTTGGTAAACTTTATTGAACTGTCAAAGTGTGAAAATAACAAGAAGTATATAAAAATAATGAGTTTTAATTTAACAAAGGATTTTGAAGATTTTTATAACAATTCAAATAATATTTTGTGAAGCTGGTAATAATAGTACGCTTGCCATCAATACTCATTTAAGTGACATCATTAGTTTTACTTATTCTGCTGCAAGACGTTTTTAGAAGCAATCAATAGCTGACAAAAGCACAGCTACTTATCTATAAGAAAAACTTAACATTCAAAAAAAAAAAAATAAGTGGAAAACAATTAAGTAATTGTTGAGCAGCGAAAGTAGTTGGCCCAAATTAAGTTAACTAAGTGAGTTTCAAGCTAAACGTGTTTGACAAGTTAAATGAGGAAACCTTCAAGCAAGAAGAGTAATGCATCTATGTACAATTTGTGAATTTTAATTTAGCAGGATATGGCTTTAATTTATCCGTAAAGTTGCGTTTTAGCAACATTTTCGAATTGAAAATTTAATAAAATGTGCCTAGTGCTATATATTTTCAGTAAACGAAGTTTGTTATTCACAAATAAAATCTGACTCTTTAAATAATGTAGGTATATCCTTGCTCTGTTCACAAGCCGAATTACAGCAATACAAAATATCTCATCGAATTTTGTTTTATTTTCTAATATTTATCTAGAAACGATCGAAAAAATGGTTTTAAAGAAATTTCTGATTAATATTTATTTTCTTGCAAAACGCTTTCTTTCTCTCTTATGGCTAAAATGCAAGTTTTTTTATATTTTAAAAATATGCATTCATACAAGAAATCTATTTTAGAAGTTCCAAGAAAAATGCAAATTCTACGTTCTGGAGTAGCTTTTTTATTGACGAGATATTTTTTTATTAATACCAGATTAGATGCAACCTAACCTAACCCATATATTGAGAGACTCTTTTCAATCTTGCAGCTTGTAAAATCCGTTGGTACAACAGCGAAATTTACATATAAAATGCCACCAAAGCTTGAAATTGGGATTTTTACATTTCGTTTTTTTGCATAACACAAAATGCATTCTAAAAGCATAATATTTTAAATTTAATAGCTTTGTCATTGGATTTTACATTATGTGCACACATTTTGTTGTTGCGGCTTGAAAAGGCTGCGCAAAGTGGGCTTGATATCTGAAATTATGCATAACCAAAAACTTTTGCCGAGTTAAAAGATAATCTTCTTTTTGTGTAAAGTTGGTAAACTACCATTACATTGACTAAGCAGCTATTGGATCAAGCTATTTCGTTTTTTAAGATAATAATATTGTATATTACAAATACATATAAATATATTAGTGGCTAGAAACTTTTTCTGACTACTGCCAAGTCAAATACTTTCGCCATTTATTCACCATTCAGAAAAAATCAACAACTATTTTATCTATTCAATCCAAGTTGTGATTTTTCCTGAAATTTTATTTGATTGCATTCCACAAGTTTCGCAAATCAATGCTCATTTCAAGTTACTTTCCCAAAGTAACAATTTTCCATGCTTCCGCGCATCTTGGTTGCCAGAAGCACAAATGCATCAACAATATAACAATTTTGATTTATTAGAACGGAAAGTGCATAATTTTTTATATGGCAAACGAAATTAGTTGAGTGGAAAAATTCCTTAAAGCAAACTAGTTTTTTCAGTTACTGCATTTTCAAATGAACTGCTATTTATAATATTGTAATTTAAGCTCAATTGCAAAAAAAAAAAATGAATTATGAACATGTCTCCTATTTATGTTTAGTATTTGTGATATCGCGTTTATATGAAATGCCTTGCAGTAACTGAAAAATAATATATAAAAATTTACAGTATTTTACCAAGATATCGTATCTAATTTCGGCACAAAACAGTATAAAATTTGTTCAAAGTCGGTTGACTAGGTATTATGGAAGCTCTATAGCGCAATACCGTCAGAAGTTCCTTCTTTTCATTCTGAAGATATCCTAACCAATTTTAACACTTGTAGTTTTTTCGAATTTGACATAGAGTTTAATAGGACTAGTAGGCTAACAACAATAATCATGTTCGGGAGAATTTCAGTAATATTACTATTTTTATTGTTAAAAAATGGTACATATTATCCCAAAGCTGTCGTTTTTCGTGCATCAAGCAATTATTTGTTAAAATATTTTTTGGTACTTTTATCATAATTAAAGAAGAAAACTTTATATACGAGTTTTGTATATTTAATCATTATCGTATTTTTTAATACGAATCTCAATAAATGGTTCGCTTTATCAGCTATGCAGCATTACTTAAGTTTGCTCTAAAATAGCGCACATTTATTTCTGCATCGATTCAATAAGCGTTTTCCCATAAATTTTACTTAAATTACGTATGAAGTCCGATGACAGCCATCTTCAAAAAGATTAATTATACCACACGATCATAATTCGCAACAAATAGTCAATTCGTGACTGTTTGGTTTATTCCAGTTGCGTAAGTTTACTTTTTTATCATGGATTCGTCTGAAAAAAATGTATTTGTGTTAAAATCCAAAATTTCGGCCCAATGTTCATCAATTTCTTCAAGCGAGCCATTTCGTAATTGCTCATAGTTTTTTTTGTAAATGTCTGTCACTTTTCGAAAAATATTTTAGTTTTGAATAAGATAATCAAAAGTGCAGGTTTCACAGGCTGAATAATATGTCTTTTCATATTCTTCATTTATTTATTTTGTGTTTAAAATATTAGTGAACCATATGAAGCAACGTTGCGTATACGTGTTTTCAAATTCTTGCTTTTTTACTTTATACTTGAGAAGTTGAATAATTTTTGATTTTATTATTTCTTTAATTATTTGATATCGGGTATATAGGAGGCGTTTTGCACCACCTAAAAAAAAAAAGAAATGTATAATAAGGATAAATATATTGGTTGTTTATTAAGATATGACTAAAAAAAACAAAAATCAGTATAAAATAAAAAATAAAAATATTACATAAAAATAAAATTAAGTCAAATTCGAACGACAATGCCAGATACTAAAAATCGGGAAAATTTGACAAAATATGGTTTTTTTTTATAAAAAATGTGGTTATATCATATACCTCTCAGTATATAAACAAAATATTATCTGTGTCAATCAATTCACGTGCTACATCAATCAGGAGATTTGTGCATGATGAAATATAACTTTTTTCATCTTCATTTCATGAAACTACATTCGTTTTTTGAAAATATTTAGCTTTTTGGACCACTGTACAGTTTCGTGGATCGTCATGATTGTTGGTTCTTTTTGGGATTTCAACTGCATAAATCTGTGTTTTAGGTTTTTCTGCATTCAATTTTAATGCTACTAGGAGATTGTCATGAATGTTTGTTGGTCCTTGTAGCACATGCACTACATACATTTGCGTTCGTGGATTTTCTATGTTGGACCTTATGCCTACATGCAATGTTGGTTGCTGGCTGATGCAGCTGTCTTTTTTTTTTTGAAAAATTGCTATAGAACTTATCATCTCATTGCTTGTTAAACATGAAAGTGGTTTATATTGGATCACGTGTTCCACGAATGTGAAATAAAAACAAACCG
This sequence comes from Chymomyza procnemis, assembly GCA_035046065.1. NCBI lineage: Eukaryota > Metazoa > Arthropoda > Insecta > Diptera > Drosophilidae > Chymomyza > Chymomyza procnemis. Next base: position 24,124,730 of record JAWNOJ010000013.1, on the reverse strand, counting down.
GTACATTGAAATTGTGCCTTAAACGTGCATTGTGTGTGGAAAAGCGATAGAAATACCAAAAATGCTTTGTGACATTTGTCTGGAAAATTTGTCAGCTTTCATGGTGACACACTCAGATGGACAGCAGTAAGACACAAGCCCTGTGACACGTGCTTAGCATTTGTTGGCCTCGAAAAAAGCGAGAACTAAGAAACCAGAGAAGCCTCTTCTACTAGGTAAGCTCAAGTATGCGCTCTGAGTGGATATGTATGCGCTAGGGCAGGACGAGGCATTTTTGCACTTGAGCTACTTTCGCCTACACATCCAACATTTGTAATGGGGCTCAAGGAGTACGTCGACTTTGCTTACAATGCAAGTTTGTTTAATTTTCTGCGAGTAACTCACTTGAAATAGGCTGGGAAAGCAGAAAAAAAATTGCTTCATAACATATTTAAATGAAACATCCAAGAAGTAATATTATGCAGGCGCTTATCAACGGTACAACACGCTGTTGTCCAACGTAGTTCACGCTCAAGTGTTAGTTTCTGTATAATCTTGGATCTAAATAACTTGCCGCTCTGCTCGTCATCCACATAAGCAATTAAGTGCCTGTTGATGATGCTGCCGTACAATTTTTTCAGTCCCAACCTTGAGTCGAACGTTTAGTAGACGGCAAAGCATTGCATTTAGGTAAGAGCGTGCATTGGTATGGTTGCCACACTCGACTAGGATGCTAAAATGCGGCTGATGATTGCAAAAAAAAAAAAAAAGAAAAATGCTGAAATGAAAACTGGCGCGAGCATAAATCAATATACCCATGAGGGTCATGGGCTGCAATAACAAAAATGAAAGCAAAAAATAAAAAAAAAATTAATAAAATGGGTGCATAAAAAGGCGCATTATATGTGGCAGAGGCAAGGCTTGCCTGAATTCCCATGGAAAAATCTCAAAATGCACAGTCACATACAGCAAATATACAGCGGACTTTTAACGTATATAGGATATATATGTGCATATAAATATAGCAGTCTATGGCAGTGTCTATATTTGTTGTTACATTTGTGCAATTTGATTTGAAAACATCTTTTTCACCATGAATTTATTAAGAATATATGGTGTATGGTATATATAAATGTGTGTTTTTTAAACATTTTATAAAAATATCATTCAAAAAAAAAACAACTCTTAAATTCAATTTGTGCGCTATTCAATCCCAATTTGTATACACTGCAAAGACAGGATAGTGTACATATTGCATAGTTTTCTCGTAGTTTCGGAAGGATAAGCACAATGTGTTCCAATGTTACGGAGGTATCATTCTACCAAATGCGCATAGAACATTAACATTTAGGTGGAATTATATTCCGCTGGAAACTATCCGTATATTTAAGGCTGATTTTTAAGACCGTACCAATTTCATTGGCAAAAAACACAACAATTTTAGAAAAACAGAAACGTATATCGGTCGTTCAATGTTTAATACTAATTTAATAAAAACATAGTGAGTCCCTACGCTGTTGTTTGCTCTTCTGTCCAAATGCAGCAATTTTGTCAACCAAAAATGAGCTTGCGCCAAATGAGATATTATAAATATAATAAGGTTGGCTTGTGCGTCAATTCATGATTCATTTTTAGACCAAACTAATAACGCTAGACAGTAAGACAAGACAAATTAAGCGAGTTCGTAAAAAAACCCTTTTGCAGACTTTGTCAGACGATGCACAATGCCTTGGTAGTTGACAGGTACATCCCAAAGATAGTTCTGACAAGTCTGCTGACAGGTTTGTTTTACAAGGGCCGTCTCGCTAAACTGAACAAGCAGAAGTGTCCCTATAAGTAGCATACAATCGCCAGCATTGCTCTCAGAGACACTGGACAATATCAAGTTGATAAGCCATGAGAATATTATTAATTCTCTTGACTTGATAATTTCGTCAGTCACTCCAAAGCAGATTAGGAAAATCTAAGTGCTAAGCTGTTTGACGAGAACATGAACGAAATCTTTGAGGCATCTTAAATGAATGAACATTTTCAGAATTTTACATATGATTAAACTAATTTTTCATTATATAAAATATTAACGACAACACTTTATGCATAAAATTGGCTACTACTATTTTTAAATCTTTCTACAGCATTGTTGAATTTATTTTTATTTGGAATATTAGGGGGCTTTGCCGCCTGCTCATTTCGCTTGCATATCTCCTATATCCAAATATTCTATTTTTTTTCCTTTTATATAATCCTAACATCAAATTCGGCTTTTTGGATTGTACATTTTCATACGAATCCTATGCATGCTTTTTTTTTTTTTGTCAATTTGTTCTCCCTTTAAGTACTATAATTTTTTCGATTTATCAAAAGTTGATTTTTGTCTAAATTTTCCTTTTTCTCAATTGACATTTTATCTCGATTTTATCTGTTTATTATTTTTCGTATTCTTGCCCGTTCGCGAATTCGAACTCTTCGTTCTTCTTCAGAAATATTCAATTTTTTTCTACGACTACACTTTGTGTATGAGCATATATTGCCCACTAAGGATCATACTGATATATGTGAGGCCCCCTAAACCACACCTACCTAACCTATTTTTCAAGTATATCTTATATATAAAATGAGATCGTCGTCAAACTACTTTTTTATAAAAGCGAATAATATATGGGTGATTATCTGCCAATTTTAAAATCGAATAAATTTTTTTATATCTTACAACAAATTTACTTCTGTTAATTATCTTTAATTACGCCGAATAGCATACCCAACTAAAATTACATGGTAAATCATTAACTGACTTTTCAGCCTAAATCTATCAGTTTGACTTGTTACAAGAACTTTAAAGTTCTTTATAATCCGCAAATTTTGGAAGAGTTTGTAACTCCGGCATTTTAATATATAAAATCGCTATGTAGCATTTAAATAGTAGACAAACATTTTCATGCTACGAAACATTATTAGTTTGTAATTGAAAATTATGCAACGAATCAAGTTTGTATGCTTACTCTCAAAGATAATGTAATATCACCACAATCGGTGAACTATTACCCCGAATTCCACACAAATATATTGTATATTTAAGTTTATCTACATTTCAAATCAAAATAACGTTTTGAAGACGATTGTAGAATACTAAACTTTACGAGCTCACACATAAGCAGCCAATACTTTAAGGCAGCTCATTGAAGCCGCGGTCTTTATGTGCCTGAGGTCTTGTCTGTATTGTCTTGTAACAATGGGTAAACAATAAATGCCATGTGCTTTTTACAGTTTTATATTTATGTTCGTAAAATTTTAAAAGTCTGCGAGGCTTTTACAAAAAGTTCAAAGAACTCATATTTTATAAGAAAACTATTCATCAATGCTCGCCGAATGCCTTTAGTCATAAGTGACTGCCCTGTAGACCTGCCAGTAGAAGTTCAAAGCAAATATTTGCTGTGTTGATGGTAAGGAACGCAAGGAATTCTTTGGGTACTTAGATTAGAAAATATGAAAGAAAAATGGTTTCATATATTTCAAAAGTCAAAATGGCTGCCGGATGTAGTGCATATTATAGCATTGAGTCAAGGGAGGCGCGTAGCCAGCGCCATACAAATACAACAATGAATCCAATTAGCTTTCGTTTTTAATACTCTTACAAAAGCCAATGCAACTTGTATAGGGTTTGTATAAAGGAACAAGAATTATTAAAAAAGTTTCATTTAATTTGATTCACGATTACCTTTTACTTATAAATGTCGATTGCAATAAATAACGTGAATGTGAATTTAGGAAACCCCAACTAACAGCAAGCAGTTATATGAAGTATATTTAGCAATAATTTAACTTCTTTTATTCTCAGCTTAATTAATGGTATTAAATATTTATATAGAGTATTTAATATTTATATGCTCGAAAACTGCTGCAGCGCGCGCAAAGAACAAATGATTTTTGCTGCCAAATGAAAAATTTATTTAAGAGTAAACTCGATTATGCACAATTGGCAAATCAATTAAAATTGTTAAAGTAAACCAAAAGTATGCTTTGTTTAATTCGCTGCATCTCGCCACGTACCAAACCAAATTATTGCAATAAAATTCCACTATTGTTTACCATGTCACGGCCCATAGTCATGGTCATTTAGGCCTTGGTAATGCATTTTGTTGTACAATGCTGTTAACAGCAATTTCCATGACAGCTGCTGGAAGCCGTTGCAACAAAAAAAAAAAAAAAAAAAAACAGCAACAAATAAAATCTAGCGAAAGAAATTGAAACTTAATTTAAATAAATAATTGTTGCATGCTTTTAGGCGGCCATTGAGTTTGCGCCATTTTCATACAATTTCACTTCCGCTTTACGAAGGGACAGCAACAGCAAAACCCAAAGCGGTTAGATTAAGAGATAGACGCCTTTCACTGGTGTAATTAAATTCTGAGTATCCACCAAAAGAGGATATACGCGTTAAAACGCCATTTATATGAAATGCAGTAATTATTTTTAACATTTACAGCTGACAATCATATAAGCCATTCCTCTTGAATGCATCCACAGCTTTTATGTTGTTTGTACAAAAACTCTGTCATTATATGAAGCTTATACGCGGCTCTCTCTTCACTTTGCTAATTAGTTATTATTCATTTTGCTGCCATTCATATGCTTCATTGTAAGCAGCATCTTACTAATTAACAAAATGTTAAATATATACAAAAAAAATGTCTAAATGTCATACAGCACAAAGAGAAAACTCTTTTTTTAAATTATTTAATTTTCTTATATGCATACAATTGGTGTTAGTATTCGTTTAGTTTTACACCGAAACGCATAATTGTCATTATTATTTTTAGTTTTTAATCTTATCCGCAATATTTGGATAATCTTAGGAATAATGGTTTTATAGAACTAAAGCAACTTGATTTTATATATATTGACTTCAGTAAAGACTTTGGCTTTATAAAGCTCTGTCCGTTTTAAACTGCCACGTTGGGGTTTTCCGTCCAGCCTTTTAGACTGAATATCATCTTATCTAAGATGATAGATACAAGATAGCCACTTTAGCTCCATTTAACATATTTCTAATCGATCTTCCTCAAGTCAACCGTCATTCTCGCAACCTTCTGTATGCAGATGACGTTAAACTTTGCATGACCTATAGCAAAATTAGTAAAAACTTATTTCGGAATTATTTTGAAAGCATGCAGCTATGTTGCATTAGAAACCAGCTGTCTTTTAAGACTATTTAGGCACTTTCATCTCTTTCTCTATCTTAATTCACTTTAACGCGCCTAATGGCACATCTTTAACCAATCACTATGTATGGAAACCCAACTTTGTCAACGCTGATCTTTTGGTTTCTATGTGAAAAATGTTTTAATCTTTATGTAGAATATCTTCCGGTTTTCATCTTTTATATTGTATATCCATGTTACTAGCCAGTCCCATATCTATAAAAAAAATCACTCTTCAGTCTAGGGATACGGATCAGTTTTATATTATAATTTCCTCTTTACTATTTAACATTTGTAAATTTTAAAATTGTTTAATTATATGGTCCACTAGACTTAGTTGTACCCCTAAAAATATAATAAAAACTAAATTAAACAAATCTTAAACAGTTTAACCAATATCTCCTCCTGGATTAGACGGAGCTTGTTATCGGTTTCCAAATTATAAATTTATTTTAATTTGAAACAGATTGAATATACTTTTTGTAAAGGGTGTTTTTTTTCGAGCTATAGAACTTTAAGTTGGCATTACTGTTCAAGATATCGACCGATTTAACAGCTGTCAATTTATTTAAACTCAGTTTGCTTTGGCAATTCATCATGAATACACTCACGCCTGAACAACGCTTGCAAATAGTGCAATTTTATTTCGAAACAAGATTGCAGTTGTATCCGATTTTTCATAACTGAATATTGTTTAGCGATGAAATGCATTTCTGGCTGAATGGCTACGTCAACAAACAAAACTGCCACATTTGAAGGGAAGCTAATCCTCAAGTGTGTGTAGAAACACCATTACTTTCAGAAGGCTGACTGTTTGGTGCGCTTTATGCGGTGGTGGAATCATTGGTCCGTACTTCTTCAAAAACGATGGTGTCCAGAACGTTACAGTCAATGGTGATCATGACCATGATTACTAACTTTTTCAATCCTAAATTAATCAATCATAACGGCGCAACATGTTCTACTACTGCTCGTGCCACAATCGATTTATTGGAAGATACGTTTGGTGACTGCCTAATTTCACGTTTTGGACCTTCGAATTGGCCTCCAAGATCTTGTGATTTAACACCGCTAAACTACTTTCTGTGGGGCTATGTTAAGTCATTGTTCTAAAAGCTTAATCATTTGGAACACAACAATCGCTCTGTTATTGCCGATATACGTCCAGAAATGTTGGTAAAAGTCATCGAAAATTGGGCGCCCAGATTGGAGTACATTTGAGCCAGCTGTGGTGGTCATATGCCAGAAATCATATTTAGAATGTGATGCCACAAGATTATCTTTCGGATAAATAATATTCACGTAAATCGTCGTTTTATTCCAATTTAAAGTTCTACATCTCTAGAAAGACACCCTGACTGACGTATGTTTGGAATTGCATTCAAAACATTTGCAATTTTCCTATTTGTAAGGTATATAAATCACTGTGCTCTTAAGCAATAAGTCATGTATAGTGCTTGTTTTTACGGAAATGTACTTTGTTGATCAGAAATGTACTTCTTTCTTACTTTTACATCAGATATAGGAAATTTCACTGTGGTAAAATTAATATAATTATATTTAAATCATTAGAGACCTATTTTTGGTGTTCATATTTTATTTTAATTTCGTTCGTCATAATATTGTTGCATAATTTCGTGTAAAATAAGTAAAAAGTACTTCACTTAGGTTCTGCTATTTTTTGGCTGAAATAAATTCTTCTCATAATTCGTCTAGAATAGTTTTTGAAAAAGTGCATCATTTCATCCTAATTTCGGAGTGATATACAGTCAGTTTTTAATTTTTACAACGAAAAGTTTTTGTTTAATAACTTTTTGAATGGGAAGCTTTTGGTTTAGGGAACTCTCAATAATGCCTCTAATATTATTGGTCTTATTTTTAAAAAAGTTCAATATATTACTTACTAAGGAGCAGAAATGCAAACATTGATGTACATGATGAATAGGAGTTCGAAGAGAAAGAAGTGTAAAATTATCGTATAGTTTGGCATTCGAACTTTTAAGTATTATCTTAAAACTCGATCTCTATTAAACGTATGAATATAAAGCTGCAATTATTTTTTTTAAGTAATTTGATATGCCACTTAATTTGCACTCTCGCCCCTTGCGTACAATTGCGCCTGAGTGAATATTTCCTGGTAGAACTTATGGTTTAACTTTTTCATGGCACTTGTTCCAAAAAATGTACTATAAGAATAACTATATACCTGGAAGCCCATTATATCATTGTAATAACGATTCGGAGAAAGGCTCTGTTGTGGGTTGTGGGCATAAGGTTTGTTTGCTGTATGCCCACCAACTTTGTGTACATGCGAAAATTTAAAAAGTTTCTCTTTAAAATACAAAAATATTAATTTACATGCAAGCCAACAAGTCTACAACATTAAATGCAATAAAAAGTAGAGAAATAGTGTGCTTTGATTGCCAAAATAGCTGACTTATACTATTCTTCTTTTATAACTCTTATAATTTAATTCCACTTTTAATAAACACAAAAAAATCAAAAATTAGTTGAAGTCTGCACACAGAACAGAATCAAAGAGGTTCAAAACAAGGCTTAGACCATCATTGTTGTTCGCCTTGAAACCAATGTCAATTACTTGAATGCAGCACATCACATTTCTTAATGTATGTCAAAGAGAGTCTCACGCCGGAATGCATGCATTCACCAAAATCATTAATTGGCATTCCATTCCAAATAGAGCTACTGTCAATGTCGAGTAATACCAGTTAGAGGAGAAGCCAGACACAAACAAATAACGAGTGTTTCATTTTCAAATATGTTATGCCGAATTTGAACTACCCTTTTCAATAGTTTTTCGCTGTTTTTTAAAGTATTTCTGTGCTCATTTTGAATTATAGATGGATTTTAAGATAAAATTTTGAAATATATAAAATATTAATTGTGAAAAAGAAATTTCGGTGAGTTATAAAGTAAAAAAAAATATTATTCGTCTTGGAAACTTAGGACTCTACTGGAACCTGCCATCGAACCCTGTTTTGCGCCGTCTGTTTAGTTCTGTCCAATGTTGTGTTCTGGATCAGTTCTGCATCTTTTGCAGGTCGCCTTAGGTCTTACAAGGGCTGCCGAAATTGTTGAATGGCATTATGGAATGCCAATGAAAAATGTTTCCATTGAAAAGTAATTTTAAAAGGAATATTAAAATGGTTGTGCTTTTTGCCATGAGTGATATTCGAACCCAAGACCTCATGTTTAGTAGGCAAAGTGACTTACCCACTAAGCTGCGAGGCACCGTTTAATTAAATTACTCGAATCAAAAAAATAAATAAATGCTATAATTAAAATAAATTAGATAAAAATAAATCATCGAAAATTGATCAAATACAAAATACAAAAAAACAAAAACACAAGATAAAAAAAATTGTAAAATTAAATCAAATTAAAATATATTAGTAATATAATTTAGCCTGCTATTGGGAAAAGATATCGATTTGTCTCAAGAATCTCAACATGTACATCAGACGGTAAATGTGGGTACCTCTAGTTCTTCTAGTCTTTGAGATCACGGTGTTGATGAACGATTCATAAATAAATAAATAAATTAGTTATATAATATAGCGTAATATTGGGAGAAGATAATGATTTTTCTTAAGAATCTTAAGTTGCTCCATCTAAATGCATATGAGACAGTAAATTAGAGCGTCTCAGTTCTGAAAGTTTTTGACATCAAGCTGTTCCTACCAACGAATAGGCGAAATTGTCTCAATCGATACACGAAGTAAACATAATATTTTGGTATAAAGGATATGGCGTTTGCAATCCTTCCTTCTTGACGTTATATATGTTACATTGTACCTTTGTACCCCAACTGTTGCAGTGTATAAAAATTCCTTTCCAAGTATCGCTCAACGGAAGCGAACGTAGTAAATGGAACATGGACCCGCGAAGCTCGCAGGCAGTTGGCCCCTTTAACTACATAAAATACTCAAAGTACGCTTAGTTCTCTGTGTTTTCTTGCAATTTTTATTTAATATAATAGTACAAGAATTGTGCTCTGATTTAGTGCACAGCTTTTTCAAAGAGTAAATTATAAATTTAGATCTTATAATATTTTATGCTCCAAAATATTTTAAACCAAATTTGGTTACTTTTTTGGCATATTCATTGGTATAAGCTCTAAATGGACAATATGTATTTTTTATATACATGTGTATTACTTCGAACATTCTGCGAGAATTGTACGAGAAATAGCAAGCTGCAATTAGGCAATTAGTGTCAATTATGCACAGGAAAACATAGCTAAAATATCTCGGAGACATTTTCAAAGCGGAACTATTTATGACGCAATATGGCACAAAAGATCCAGTGCTGGCAAGGAGCTGACGAGAGAACTTAAAAAGCGACTTTTTCAACGCATGGCAACGACAACATGGCACTTCAACCAACAAAAATGCTTTACTTCTGTTTTGCAACTGAATCTTGTAAATATATAAATATAAGAAGTATGCCATTTGTGGCGTACACTCGAAGAAAAATCGTTAAGAAATTGAAGACTATACAAATATATTAAATCTTCATAATCTATCATCGAGAGAGCGATGCTAAATTTAAGGGAGAAAGGCTTCTAATTAATTTTCTTCTTAAATATTAACGATAATTCGAAATAAGCATAGATATGAAAAAAAACACACATCGAGGGAGAAGTAAGTCAATAATTATTATAAAATTCTAAAATTCGAGTTCAAATAAATATTACAAGGTAACTCATAGGGCTTGTTATAAAAAAGAAGCTTTGCATCTCATTGTTATTCATGTGGAAAATTATTATTATAGCCACTCACTGAATCTCTTTAAAACCTTTTTATTAAAGGCATGTGTAATGTATTAAATTGCTTCTACCTCAATAAACAAATATTAACAGGTGCCACCTGTTGACAGTCCCATGTGTTCGATGTGCAATCTTACTATTAAAAGCTTTTATCTTTAATTGATTCCATATGATATAGTCGTGGGATACGTCCGGTAGCGTAGTTACTTGAAACTCGGTGGTTCGATTCCACTCAGCAGCACTGATCAATTTGTCTTTTTTTGTAAATAATCGCTATTTACCTAGGAAAATTTCTTTTAATTAAAGAATCCGCCGTTCTGAGTCGGCTATAAACTATGTAGGTTCGTCGCCCCTATTACCTTTGGAGCAACGACCATAGTCAAGGGTAATTTCATTTTAATATTTTACATTATGTAGTCAAACGATTTCGATGCAGTGATGGGGGAAGACTTAAATTATATACCGCATTTTGTTGGGTTACATTATAAAAAGTTAGTTCACCAATATCAAATATTTAATGTAAGTAGTCGAATTTGATTAAATTTGATAAACTGCTTGGGAACTTAAAAAAATTATATCTTAGTAACAAACTTTTCGATTTTTTTTTGAAAATATTGTCTACATAAAAAAACTTGCATCCACTCGGATGTTTTTTTTTCAAAAAGTTTTTTTTCCTTTTTTTGCTCGATCTGTAAGTCACAGGCATTCATATAGATTGGCAAACGGATATGATGATAGTTTGAGAGTTTTTTTTTTTTTTTGCCTTAAAAGGTTATTATATTGAAAGCAACAGAAAGTCGTTATACATTTGTGTAAACATGAAATATACATTTTATCGTACATCCAATTTAAACGGCTTCTTGATCTGGAGGTACATAGCCCTCAGGGCGATCCACAACGGCACCTGCAGCGGAGACAAGATTTTCCGCTACCGTCAACATGAAATTCCAGTAGTTTTAAAACGTCAGAGCATCAAGACATCATGAAGGGGATAGATGTGCTGACAACTCTTTTCAATGTCCTTAGCAATGGAATCCAGGGCCTATTTGTTAACCAACTGTTTGAGATCAGCTCCATTGACTTCATTGGTTATAATATTGCTGAGCTTAACAAGTCTTACGTTGTGACTGCTGATCCTTTGAGGTTAATCCGATGCAAAAAACACGTAATAACCATCAGTAGTTTTGGCTTCAACAATAGCCTCAATCAAAGATTGCAATTTCTTAACTGCGTCAAAAGAATCCGTGTGCGTAGTCAAATTCATGCCGTGAAAGTTGCAGAGAACATTGCGATCCTGAACATCTTCAGCAATGAGACGAAGCTTTCGGAATGAACGCTCAGGATCGACATCTTTCTGCAAATCAGCCTGTGACACTTCAAATACGCGCCCCTCAAGATAGTCGGAAGCAATCCGTTGGCCTTAGGTGCGATTTACCAAGGTTTTGCCAATTTGGCGGGTTTGAAACATATTTGGGGCTTTAGCATCATACCAATCCTTTCGTGAAAAAACATCCAACACCTTTTTTTGCCGCCTTTCTTGTCACCTTTAGAGAGACCCTTATTTTTGCCGACTGCCATGTTCAACGCTTAAGCCGGAAAAGGCTACCGCTCTGTCTTCCCGCTTTCTTCTGGTTGTTACAAACATATTCGGCGTCATATAGAAATGAAATTGTATATTTGCAACGATTTAATTCGAAGAGACTTATAAATTCATACGGATCAACTATAACAATAAGCGGAATATACAATGTCTGTTGCAGCATTGATGAAGCCAGTTTTTATTTTTATTTTTTTTTTGCAAAAACTACATATTTTTTTCAACATACTTGACTGATTCGACTTCGTGGAACACTTGTCTTTGTGCAAAACTTTATTTTCCAATGAAAGGTCATCGCTCTGGGGGAAGTTCCCAAGTGTATTCAGAAAAACACCCAACACACAGATGGAAACTTTTTTAATATGTAAACAGGCCTTAGCTTACTTCGCTCGTTTCAGCTTAATGTGGCTTTGAAAATTATTGTACATTAATATATATTACTTGATCTCATTTAGTATATAATTTTGAATATAATATATTATTTTATATAAATGCAGTAGGCAAAATGTGAGTCTAAGGGTTCATCTGCTTTTTACAAAAAAAAATCATAATAATAATAAAAAAAACTAATTCCCATAAATTTTTTCCTCAAAGTTTGTTTAAAGGAAAGATCCCAATAAATGGCCAGTGACAAATGTCTAAGAAACGTCAAAGGGTTAGGCAGATGAGCTATTTGGATTAAGAATTTTCGAACGTTGAACAAGAGAAATGCGCATGTCTAATCATAGTTAATAACTTTTTAACTATGCGAAAACTTTTATTTCTCACAGTGTAGGCCTGCTGTTGGTGCTTCTTTTCTAGTTGGAAATGTTTTTGTTGTTGATCACTTTTGTTTCTCACAGTGTAGGGCTGCTTGTTGCTGCTGTTGGTGCTTCTTTTCCGGTTGGAAATGTTTTTGTTGTAGTGTTTTCTGCAGTTGTTCAACAAAGTTTTCATGTTAAGCCTCGGGCAAGAATTTGTCTTTTCATACTACTGGCTTGGTCCAATGTCGCCTTTTCCAAGTTCTCCGGCTACTTGAGCTTGTAAGTTTAAGTTTTAGTTTATATTTATGTTTATGTTGTCGATGTTAAGCAGCACTTGTGGCATATAACTTTGCTCACGTTGCTAGCTGTTTTTTTTTATTAAATAAGTAATTATATTGAGTTAATTAAATTTGCACGCTTAACATTTACATAATCACTGAGCAAATGTCGTAACATCGACCATAATACTTGCTCAGCCAGAGTCATTTCAGAGTAGTCTCTGAATGAAATCCAATACTTTGGCTTGGTCAATTTGTCTTCCAATGTTGGGCAGCTGCAAATTAAACCACAGATTTGGTTTACATTTGCTTATTTGATTTGATGTGCATAGACCAGGCCATCTAACAATCCCAAAGTTCTTGAGCACATTACTAAAGTTTCGACATCAGCAACAATAATAATAGTATGAGCAAATTGGACGTTTGCAGCGGTCACACACCGACTGCACGATACCCTATTTAGCGTACAAATCGATTCTTCAAGCAAACAAACATATTGTGCGTTATTATATTATAATTTATTTTCAATATTTACTGTATTTGATAGTTGCATTAAATGGGATGCTCTGGGATTGAGAATTATATTTGTACAACCAAAACTAAATAGCGTTGAAGATACAGGCAAATCCAAAAAGTTGGAAGATAAGGGATTAAAGGTTTAACTGGATCAAGATCCGTGCCAAATGTAGACTGTACTCGCAAGATAATTGTGAGTGACTCAAAGCAATTGGTTCGGGATCATATAGTTCTAGATGGGAGACGGACAATACTTTAAAAAAGTTAAAATAATATGTTTTACCGATGGCTTAGTTTGCTTTTAATGAAAATTTAAAAATGTACTTATTTTCGTTGTCAGCCAAATCGAAAATTCTTAACAATTAATTCTTAATATTTTAGTTATTTGCGACCATTATAGATATGCCAATTTGAGATTTTAAATACGATTAGAGAACGTCTTCTGTACATTATTAACAATTGATCAATTAGATTTTTAGGCAGTCAAGATGGAACATACTTGTATGCACCAGAAGTAACTACCTTTTCGATCCTAGAATACTTAAAAATGGAAAACTTCTTATTTTATTATATTCAGCATATTTGATTTCTCATTTGACTTTCTTTTTATTCACCTTTTTTTTACATAAAATCGTACGTAATAACTCAATGTTTCCCCCTAGTAAAGGGTATAAAAACAGCTATGAATAAACTTTGCAGCTAGTTTGTGAGGGTTGTCAAGAAGCAATGTCTGCACACACAGGCACATTTAGATATAGACACACACACACGCACTCAAACACGTGCAATCTGGTATCTAGATACTTTGCTGCTATCCTAAGGAACTTGGTATAAATGATGCCAACCGGCAATGTTGTGATTTCAGTTGTTAACAAATCGAGCAGCAAAACACAGCTGCAGCTGCGGATACACAAAAAGTTTGAAAAATAAAAACCTATCGATAATAGCCAAAAATCTGTTCTAAAGACAATGAATTAATTATCAGTTTTAAAGCATAATTTTCGAAACATTTTAATAACTTACTCATAATTTTTGTATATAAAATGACGTGTTAAGGTAGGCCACAGTTTTTGTATTTATTTGGTTTAAAAAATGCATAATATTTTACATAGTTCTGGCCAAAAGCTGCACTTTTGCTGTAACTACTACGATATTTTTGTCTGATGTATCTACGATTTGAAAAAATTAAATGAAGGCAAATTTCAGAGTAAATAATTATAAAAAAAAAATGCTTTTCAGTGTAGTAATAAATATAATTTTTAAAAGTCATAAAAGTGTTAAAAATTTTAAAACTTGCATTTTATTGTAAAATTGCAGTGTCCTTTAAATTCCACACTCTTTAATTGCAAAAATAATTCATTCGGCTTTTAGGATTCCACAATTTTAATTAGGTAAAAATTCAACTAATTTCATTATTATTATTATTAGCCCAAATAATAATTTAAATGAGTTTATAAAATGCATGTTAAAAGCAAAAACTTTTAATTAATTTTTCAAATGCTGCAAAATGTGATTAAAAACAATACGAAGCTTACAACAATTCACAACTTTATCAGTGTCTGTCTTCGTTCCCTACTAACGTTGGCAGCAACCAACATTCTCACATTGGGTGACTGCACAAGCGTTTGTTCACCAGGCTAGGACTGACTTTCCCAGCATGCATCTCAATATCCAAAGGCTAACAATAATTATCCCTATGCAGTTGTTGCATGAGCCAATTCAAAATCAAAAGCTTCAAATGGAGTGCCCCTGGCATTGCTTTCTTTTTGCATCTTTTGCGATTGGATAATCCAATCGTTCAACATGTCCTTACTCCTTAGTGTCCTGACTTTAGTGTCGTCACAAATAGCTGGCGGTGCATTGAAATGCGCAAATCACCATTTATAACAACTTCAGCAAAAACATAGTTTTTTAAGCTTTTTCGTTCGTCTTTATCCGAGGCTTTCTTCACTCCCAATGCGATAGGTTATTTGGGTGTCGTAAGCCAAAGGCACCAGCCTTAGATTAGGGCCGCCCTTTCCCTAGTGGTGTATTCGTGATCTGAAGAGAGTGAGTCGCCTTGCGCTGTATCAAGGATCATCAAACGAATAAAACCGATCAGCAGCTTTGGCTTACAACTTACGACCCTAGAACTCCAAGAAAAAGACCTCCGTGTCAGAAACTCGGAAAGGCTTTTAACTGTAGCTTAATAATAATTGTTGATTATTATGAAAAAAAGTGTAACTAAATTATTTTACTTAAAATAGAGCAAAGCTTATCTGTACATCTTATTTATTCCATTTTCTGTGAAACACCTTTTTTATAATATTGTTTTATAACAAAAGAAACAATGAACAATACTTATAATTAATCACTATTCTATACCACAGCAGCGGTTGTAAGGTATGTGATCTGTGATTGTGAGAAGATAAAGATGGAGTATTAAATATATGATATATACCGAAAAAGAAAACTGATTTTAATTTCAAGAAGAAACAAGAAATGCCATATTATTGCGCCTCACTATGCATTGTTAGGTTAGATCTAAAAGCTGATCTATTGAATATATTGTAGATAGCTTGTTGTTATTGTGAAGTAATACATTATTTAAATATAAGTTATAAATGTATTCAGTTCCTTTCAGAATGTTATTAGTTAAATTACTAGTGTTATATCTTTAATTAACGGATTAGTGTTCGTGCTGTTTTTGGGGTGAAAATGGTTAGAGAGCTTAATTAAATATACATCAAGACGATCATAGTCATATGTATTACATAAGAGCTGATTTGAGTGAAATTTGTAGTAGTTTCTGGGTGTAAAAATGTTGTACGTACTTCTGATTAGTTGTCTTTCTATCTTTCTAAACTTTTCCTATTTGAAAACTTGAAATGTTGGACGGAATAGTCCACACTGCTGCTGCATAGGTTTGAATGGATCTGAGGTAAACCGTATACAGGAGCTTTTTGAATTTAAAATTTATTAACTGACTATAAAGAAGTTTCGCCATGACTTTACTGGAATTATTAAATTTGGAAATACATTTGTCAGTCTGAATGTTGAAACCTATTATTGGCAGAAAAAGTTAAGCCTAAATACTTAATACTTTTGGAAGCTTAAATGGCTACGTTGTTTATTTTGATCTTCATGTTTTTTATGGCTCTCCGTCTATGAGGCTTAACTTGCCTACAATTGCCAATGACTTGAGTTAGTTCAGTCTTAGATTCATTGAGTTTCATTTTCCAACAATTGTACCATTAGCGTAGTTTAGCCAAATAATCATTAATTTTACTTACAACACCTCCTACTTCCGAATATGATAAAGAAATAGAGGTATCTATTGAATCTCAAATTGTAAAAAATCACAATTTGCGGATTTCGGAATATCAAAATTACAAATACTGAAGAGAAATGGAGCCTGGGGAACTACGGCAGATATGATCTTGATATCTGAAAGCAAAACTACCCAGTTTGACGTGAAAAGTGTGCTTTTTTAGGAAGTGGTGAATTATGGCAATAATATATGTGTAATTTATTAAGTTTATATAAGAAACCGGCATGCCAAATGGTGTCAAAAACCGCCCCAATTCTTTGATCGAACAATTGTTAACTTCTTGACTTCTACCATTTTCTTCTTATATATCTCGCTCATAATAACACTTGTAACCTATTTGCTATTTCCACTAAGATTTCTGATTATTTTACAGAAAAGTGGTACAGTGTATTCCAAAGTCAACCAAGCCCTAATTTTTTTAAGGCCATTTTTTTCTTCAAGTTCTTTTAGTTTTATTTCTGTCTTGAAATAAATAATTAAAACCTGTTCCATATATATTTAGCAACGAAACTACACAAATTTTTTTATAATTCACTTTTTGCGTAAAAGTTTTTTGCAATGTTATCGCTTTCAAGCTGTTTTAATCCGTTTTTTTTATTATTTATAATTAATGACACAATAAAGACGATTTTAATTTTTAACATTAGAATTTAAGTGCGGACAGTTTAAATGTTGCCGTAGCTTAAGGTACTGCACTCTGCTGCATTGTAAATTGAATTAGTTCAAACTTGACTTATAAAACCAGCTAGCCATTCTATAGTTAGGTATACTACATTTAACCATTACTTAAACCGGGCTGCACAAGTGCTTAATTTATTTAATTATAGACTTTGCAAAGCAATGTACCGAATATATCGAAATAAAATTCGGCTGTGGGTTGGTGGCAATGAAAGGAAGCAAGCTTCGATTAAATGTAACTGCATTTTTATCTGTCTACTTTTAGTTCCATTTAGCTGGAATAGATGCCAGCACTAATCGAAGCTTATTTATTTGCACTGTGGTTGGTACGAACCCGGAACCTACAAGCAAAATGCTTCATATCCAGTGTGGGGCTGCAATGACGAGGCGAGTTAAAGGGGAGTCAAAGCTAGAGCAAACGGCGGTATTACAAATTGCAGTGATTAAACAAGGAACAAGTGAATAGAGCAAGCAGTAAAGTCGCCGACTGACTGTAAAAAGACTAAGATTAAAAGTCGGTCACAGACACGCATTACGTATACGCAGCGTGTCATATGTCAGTAGCAGTAATAGATTCCGACGACTAGCTGCAATAAGGGTCAAAACACACGTAACTCCTCCTAACGGTCGAAAAAAAAGAAAGCAAAACAAACCAGAAACTCATCATCGTAAAATTTGGACAGAAAAAAAGAGGATTACATGGAAACCATCATGTTCACGCTGCCAACATTGTCGACAGACGAGGGCAGCATTTGGATAACCAACGCTATCTCCGAGGTGTTGGCCAACAGTAGTATTGCTAGTGCGGAAATCATTGAGGCAACCACAACAACATCTGTGACAACTACAACAACGTCGATTGTAGTGGGCGCTGAAAATGTGACCAAAGACCATGGAAAGCATTCTGTCAATGATAGCGTAACTTTAAGGTAAGAGTTGGCAGTTTTAAATCAAATAAATATTGGATATGGACCGAAATGATTTATCTCAAACTAAAAAAAATAAATAAATAAATAATATCAAATAAAAGTTAAACGAATCAATGCAATTTTTGTTCACTCAATTAAGACACAACGCGAATATATAGTATATTTTATTTTTATCTGCTAATCTTGGTAAATCGACCATTGTGCTCACTAGCTGGCATTTTCAATAGTGAAAAAAGTAAAATTTCTATTAGATTTTTTGAAAGCAGCGTTGTTTTTTTTTTACAAAAACCGCATAAAATTGCCCAATATAAACTGAATTTTCATTGTACGCAATTAAAAGTTATTTTTTGTGCAGCCACGTAACAATTTGTTTATTTTCGGCTATTGCGACAATTGCATTTTTCATCTATTTTAAATTCGATTAATTAGTTATTTTCAAATAAAATTTCCCAACTCGGCATGATTGCTGCAATTGTGCTGCGCACGAAAGCAGTTTACATCATTTGTATAAATAATAAATCAATTTGGCAATTGTTTTTCCAGTTTTTGTAACACTTAATTATTATTTATGTTTACTTTCAGCACTTATCCCGGCTATATACACTATCGCGACAAGTACGACTTGTCCTACATAGCCAAGGTTAATCCCTTTTGGCTACAATTCGAGCCGCCACGTACCAGCAGCTTCTATGTCATGGCGGCACTATATTGTCTCATATCCGTGGTGGGTTGCATTGGCAATGCCTTTGTTATCTTCATGTTTAGCAGCCGCAAGTCCTTACGTACACCCGCCAATATTTTGGTCATGAATTTGGCCATATGTGATTTCCTAATGCTTATCAAATGCCCCATAGCCATTTATAATAACATTAAAGAGGGTCCAGCCTTGGGTGATGTAGGTAAGCAGGCATCTTGTCTTGCCAACAGCCTTGCAATTACTCAAGATAATGAACATTTTCAGCGTGTCGCATCTATGGATTTGTGGGCGGACTTAGCGGTACCTGTGCCATTGGCACACTCACCGCCATTGCCTTGGATCGCTATAACGTTGTGGTGCATCCTTTACAGCCTCTGCGCCGCTATTCACGATTACGCTCCTATCTTATAATCTTATTAATTTGGTGTTATAGCTTTCTTTTTGCCGTAATGCCAGCATTGGATATTGGATTGTCGGTCTATGTTCCCGAGGGCTTCCTTACAACTTGCAGCTTTGATTATCTGAATAAGGAGGTGCCGGCACGCATATTCATGGCGCTATTTTTTGTGGCAGCCTACTGCATACCTCTAACTGCCATTGTCTTTTCATATTTCTACATACTCAAGGTAGTTTTCCAGGCAAATCGCATACAATCCAACAAGGATAAAGCTAAAACGGAGCAGAAACTGACATTTATAGTAGCTGCCATCATAGGACTTTGGTTTATAGCATGGTCACCCTATGCTGTTGTTGCCATGATGGGCGTTTTTGGTCTGGAACAGCATATAACTCCATTAGGCTCTATGATTCCTGCGCTCTTTTGCAAGACAGCCGCCTGTGTGGATCCCTATTTGTATGCGGCAACACATCCCAGATTTCGAATCGAGGTTCGCATGCTTATCTATGGACGCAGCGCACTAAGGCGTGCCTCGACAACGCGTTCCTCGTACATAACGCGCTCCTCATTAACGCGGCGTATACGCAGCTCGACCATGGACTGTGATAATCGTGGAGAGAACTTTATGCTTAATAATAATCTGATGATGGTACCCGAGGAGACAGAGGAGAATGAGGAAATTATAGTTGTGGCCGAAATTAATAATTCAACCAGCATGTCCATGGCGCAAAGTAAGTTTTAGGTTTTGAGTTTCTCAAAATTTCGTTTCGCATTTATGATGATGATGATTTAAATATATAAAAATGCAGCATGAAAGGGTTTTATTTCGGCTATCGAATGTAAAACAAACACCCATATATACCACCTAAAAATGTATAAAAAAAAATATTTTAATATAAAATAATACATATAGTATGTATAATAAGTAAATATAAGGTCATGTCTTTCTGTCTGTCTAGTAATTAACTAAAAAGCAATGGCGTTATGGAAATAACATTTTTGTGCGGCCAGCTCAATTTTTTGATTTACAAATTTTTATGTAAAACATTTTTAATCATATAAACAACAAGTATCTGTAGCAGTATCTGAAACGATCTATTGATTTAGGCTTTATCTTCGCTGCTTGCTATTAGTTGGTGAGATGTTGCATGGATTTGTATTGTTTATAGATTTATCTTTAAGCAAATCTCCAAAGCAAATAGTCAAACTGTGTAAAAACGCAGAAACAGGCAGCAGCATATCGATTTGTAGCGCTAGATTTGTAGGATGGTTGCGTCATCGTCTTTAAGCCAAATGAATTCGTTCTCGAATAGAAAATGAACCGATGATACTATAAGTAATCATCTCTAAATAGTTCCTTGCGCTTTTCTTATGTGCCTATGAGGTGGAAATAGGCTTCACCCAAAATAAATAAATGTATTCCCCTTAACTATGATTAATTATCGAAGTAAAGAGGAACCTTCAGTTTAAAGATTTGGTCAGGCAAATAGATAGCGTATATTTCTTGGTTTCGGTAAAATTCTATTATTATACACGCCATTTTCCTGAATCTGCAATTTCATGTAGTGTTTTTATGTGTCTTATAATCGAAATGGCACCTAACTAATTTAATTTTAACCAAATTTAAAACTTACTTTTAATTATGTTAATTTAACCAAAAATCAGCTAAAAAACTTTAATAAAAAAAAACAAATTTTTCAAACTATTTCAAACAAGCTATAGCTTTGCAAATTACAATATTTCTATCATTATAGGAAAGTTATTAAATCGTTAGCAAGCTTTTGAAAATGAAAGTCTTCATATAAAATAAAGCATATTTTAAAATATTTCTATCACAAATAATATATTATTTTTGAATAAATTGTAAAGAAATATTTTGAGTTATTATACAAAAAGACTTCTCGTTTAAGATTATCAAACTTTTCAAAGGATTTACACTGTATGATTTGTATTAATTAAAACTTTTTATTGACACTGTTTTAATTGCGTATTATTATTTTTTTTTTTTTTGTTTAACGAACATTCCCATGTATTTGATAGTAGACAAACTCTAGATTTTTACTTACCTAGTCTAGAAAGTATCTCGATGTTGCTTGACGACGCACATGAGAGAGAAACTTTGAGATTCACATATTTTATTTTTATTTAAGGTAACAGAAAAAACCAATCGAATTACTTATTTTTTTTTATTCACTCTTTTGTTTATGCAAGATGCTATTCCGCAATAAAATTTTAAATTTAAAAAAAAAACAAAATTTAAAATTGTAACCAAACAAAATATATATTTTACCTTAAAAACACTAATGTTAGATTCCTTAAAAAAAAAATAAGTGCCTCAAACTATTACCTAGTTTGTAGTAACGAAAACATTCATGCTTTATCAGCGACAGTTTCGTACGTGACGTACCATTTCAAACATGAGATGCATATTTAAGGGACAAATGGAATTTTCTTGTTTTTGACAGACGACAATTTACGCAACATACAAATTTGTTTTTTTTTTACCTTATATGAAACGGTTTTTGCATAATTTTTGTTACATTTTGTAGTAATATTTTAAATATACAATATAAATGTAGTGTGTATTTTTAGCTTAAAATTTATGCCAGGACGAAGCATACGTTTTTTTAACTGTTCGTTGTAACTTTCTTAGAGCAATTACATTAGCAGTAGCCCCTCACCAATGTGATTCCACGAAATTATTGGTTTTTATTAGTGTGACAAATCATCCACCGAAATGTTTAAGCTTTTCAGCCGTTTCGTACGCCTTCAAGTCATGCATAAAAAATGCACTCATATTGTAAATTTCGATTAAATATTTATGACAGAACAGCCTAAGAAACAATAAAAAAAAACTTTCGTCTGAGCATGGCTTTGTTGGGCAATGTACCCAAATTCGTGAGAGCAGACAATGTTGTATAGTGCTTTGTTCTACAAATTGCCTTTGGCTACTAATCCTTGCCATTAAGTCAACATTCACTTTCCGTTAATTATAAAAAACCAAATGAGAATGTAAAACAAAAAAACAAAACTATTGTATTGTATTATTCTTCACGTATATTCGTCTTGTTTTCTTTTTTTTTATTTCTTCCTTTTTTTGTACAGTTTTCTTATTGTTATAGCCGAGTTTGTTAGCCAAACTGTAATTTTATGCATGGTCGCACTAAAATGTCAACTACAACAACTGCAACAACATCAATTGTTACTTTGGCCACACTTATACACACACAGACACACAACACATACAAGCACATACTTAAATACAATAGCGAGAGAGAGAGAGACATGGTCTTTGTTGCCACAGAATGCGCTCAGAGCATAGCAACAGAACAAAGTGATAGCAAACATATTTAATGAGCTTACGAAAAGTTAATAAGTTACTTCTTAAGAAAGTTTCAACTACATATTTATGTATATACAGATATATAGATATAGTTGTTAATTACACAGTGACAAACAAGAGAAAAAAAACCGAAATCGAAAACTGAGTAGACAGACATTTTTAGAGATTCTACATTTTTACTTACCCAATCTTTTGAAGAAGATCGCTACTACTCGAATTACCTTCAGTACAAGAAGTTACCAAAAACAAAGTCAAGTTTGAGCGCCATCTGTCGTCTGCTGTATTTTTGTTGTATCAGATCTAAACGAACTTAAAGTTGCTTTATAAATATTGTCATATAAGCAAATGTAAAACAAAGAGCTTAAAATTTTGTGCCGTAAGTGGAATTCTTTGTAGCGTAGCACAAAAAGTGTTAGGTTAGGTTAGAGCGGTTGCCAACGGGAATACCCCCTTGGCACACTTAGGCCGAGCACGGCCCATTGTGATGCCGCAAGGCTTCTCTCCCAATCACTCCTAGTCTGCAATCGCATCATGAGCCCATCCAGTGACTCGTACGAACCGCACTATGTCCCTGGGCCTTTTGCTGGCAAGATCTGATAGATCCGCGAAAAAGTAAGCGCCGAGGATTTGTTTCCTAGCCTTACAAAGGGCTGGGCATGTACAGAGGAGGTGGGCGACCATGGTTCGTTCGGATACGATAGTCAACGCCAATACAGAAGGGACCAAAGATTTTTCGAAGAATTTTTCTCTCGAACACTCCAGGCGCGGCTGCATTCGTCAGCGACACAACCCATGATTCCGGGCAGGATGAGAGTCTAGTAGAGCGTTAATTTTGCCGATCGACAGAGGTCGCTGATACACATTTGCTAACTGAGACTATAGTTGCACCTATTGGCAAGTGTGATTCATCGCCTAAACTCCAGGCTGATTTTATGGTCGGTGTTAACGGAGGTGTCAAGGTATGCGAAATTCTATATATACCAACCGCTACCATATGAGAGCCCAGCATCCCTATTTGTAGACAGAATATACTTTGTCTTGCCCTTGTTAACCGCAAGACCCACTTTCAATGACTTCTTTTCGTTTGCGGAAAACGCAGCGGTCACATCTCGCTTACAACGCCCAATGAGGTAAATATCATCGGCGTATGCAAGGAGCTAGACACTTTTGAAAATAGTACCAGTACTATGTACACCAGCCTTCTGCAGTACTCCTTCCATTACAAAATTGAAGAGGTTGCGCTATAGAGGGTCACCTTGTGTGAAACCTCGAACGGTATTAAAGGATACGGAGACGGCGTTTCCTACCTTAACAGAGCTAGTTGTGGTGCTCTTACTTTCTTCAGTAAATATTTACGAAGTTGATTACATTTATAGCTTTTCATTAATTTCATTATATAGTTCCAGTAATGTGGGAAATATTTTACGAGCCTTATTGTATTGGTTGATTATATTATATAGCTCATGCGATTTTGCTTAACTTTGTATTGTATCAAAATTGATTGATTATATTGGCCGACATTCTATAGGCCGTAAAATCTTGTTCCACAAATAGGAATACTTAAATAATATATTAGACTCAATTGCAGAAAAGTGGTACAGAGCTCTCTTGATTTCAATTTCTAACTGAGCTGCAATATCGATAGAGGCAGTTTAAATTTACTCAGACAGCATAAATATGTTTTGATTTTATTCGATGTGCAATTGATTTATCTTCAGTTAAGCAAAAAAATGTAAACTTTTTCAAAATTTATTTTTACTAACTTTAACTAAATGAGCTTTGCTCAACTTTTAAAAAACGGATTACTTCGAAGTTTTAAATTTTGGTTTCTTCGGTGTACCATGCGATTTTCCCTAAAAACATGTTGAGGACATTTCGTATGTATACATATTGCTCTAAACGCGTGTTTAAAAAAGAATATAAATTATTCGAAACATTTTTTATTAAAAACATCGACGCAACATAGAATATTCAAATTTATTATTATTATACCGAGTCACTTTAAAAAAAAATCGTGAATTTAAAACGATTCTTAATTTCTAGCCTACTCAGTTTTACCGATTCGGCACAGTTTTTTTTTTTTTTTTTTGAGGCTGTGTTATTTTTAAGGCATTTACATACAAATATATAAATATACAAGCAACTATTGGTACAAACAGATAAATTTATATATATTGATATAAATGCTATGATATAATCGTTATATCAGGGATTGTCAGCTGTAGCTGAAATGACAAGAGAACGTGCTTGCGAACCTTATCATTAATCTGTAAATACAGACATACATAAGTATCTATATGTATAAAGAGTATTTAATTGTGTGTGTGTGTGTGTAATTGTGCGTGTGCGTGTGTGTGATTTGTGTTGTAAGAAGTTTGTCATTATGTAAATGTCAATTACTAATCGGTTTAATAATAGAAACGATTCGATGTAAACATAATGTATTTGTGTGTGTTTTTAATCAAACATAATTATTTTATTGATAAAGTAAACTAATACGTAAATAAAACTTAATAAAAATAAGCTTAAGAAATGTTTGTAAACAAAAAGCAAGCTATTGAAAAATTAAAAAGACTTTTAATTAAGTTTTTATATATACAAACTTGTATAGTAATTTATAAAAGCATTCCGACACCGGTAAAATGCACTCATAAAAAATGTATCAAGCGAACAAATAACGAATTTACTTGATAAAAATGCAAAAATCCCTTAATATAAGTTCTTAAAGCTTGCAAAAACTAAGTTTCAATGTCTACAAATATGCTACAATTAATTTTTAACATAAAATATGTAACAAAATATGTAAATTAATTTAAAACGTTTTGAAAATAAAACCCACATTTTATTGTGTATGAATGAGCGTGTGTGTGTGTGTGTGTGTGTGTGTGTGTGTGTGTGTGTGTGTGTGTGTGTGTGTGTGTGTGTGTGTGTGTGTGTGTGTTTCTGAACGACATGACGTGACATGTTGCTGCATGCATCGTCACTGTTTTGTGCTAATTGCATACAATTGTGGTTGCGCATAAAAACACTCAAAATAAACTACATTTTAATTAGTAACTAAGTGAATATTTTAATGTGCATAAGTATTTCTTAGCTGTTAATACTCTTGTATGCACACAAAAAAATAAAACATGAATATAAAACCATTGTTAAACATCGAAATTGACATTTATAATAAAGATGCTTAATTATCTACTGTGTTTGTACAAGATTGAATTATTTATGCTGCCTACTTGTTATTTACATAGCGTACAACTCGTTTTAAAACAAACATTTCAAAGTTCTTGCAGCAATTTCAACAGGTGCATCATAAGCAAAAAAAAAAAAAAAAACAAAAAGTAGTTGTGTTTTCTTTGACTTTAAAATGTAGATGCAAGTTTCAAAACAAATCCATGTGTGTCAGTAGTCTGAAGTAAAGTGCACCTTTCACTGGCATTTAGCAGCGCGTTCATTGCCTTAACATACGTCTGCATGTAGGGCCAACAGCACGTATACTTAATTTATGCTGCCGCCCATGAAATCTCATGATTTTCCCGCTATTTGTACTAAGCGCACACTCGTCAGAGAGTGCCCAACACAGCCTGAGAGCGTGACGTCACAAAAGCAATGCACATTCAAGACGAACCTTAGCTGAGAGCTTGACGGAGAGCAAGAGAGCCACATGGCTCTCGCATATAAACACCGGTGAGGGTGTTAACAGCTGAGAGCTGCCGCCACCCAGTATTTTGTTGTTAGAAATCATTTGCCAGACAACGTCGGCGATGCGTTCAGTCAAGGAATTCAAAGAGCAAAACTTACACGCAGCAAAGTAAAAAATTTCAGTCGCTTTTTTCACGACGCGCCTGCGGTTGTTGTTTTAAAAGATTTTCTCGTACAATATTTAATTCATCGTTTTCTGCTATTAAATGCAGAAATTTATTTGTTTATTTATGCAGACGGTCCTATCAACGCATCGCATTATTACATCTATACGTTTATGCTAGACGAAGCGTGTGAAAAAATGCTCAACGCTTCGTAAAGTTAAGAAGCAAAAAACAAAATGTTGCGCCTGGCATAAAACAACAACAACATTTAAAGCAGCATCCTTGTGACGGCCACATTACAGTGTCCTGGTGTGTAATCTTTATGTGTGTTAATTTTTCTCATTTGGTATATAACACGAAATTCACTTTGATTATGCGTATTCGCTATTTGCTTGTATGTACACGCGTTGTGCTTATTTATTTGAAGCTTAAGCCGGTTAGTTCTGCACTTTGCACACCTTTAGACATATATATATTATTTCATTATATATACATAAATTGAGTGCCTGTGCGGGTGTGTATGTGTGTGTGTGTGTGTGTGTGTGTGTGAGTGTGAGTGTGTGTTGGTGGCTCTATGGCTGCCCTTTCGTGTCTGATGCTTAAATAAATATTGACTAAACAAACGTCATATGTATATAGGCAATGTTATTGCTTGCGATTTATCTCAATGTAAACTAAACGCCCACGCATGCCACACATACACACACACACACACACACAGACACATTTTAGTTGCTCCGGCAACACACACACATACATCTGTACATCCGCACACACTCATATACACATATATTTATCATGAGCCTTAAAAGCAGCACATTACAACGCATTGTTTTTCAGCGCGTTAAGCGCATGGGGCGTATGTGTAATCTTATGCACAAATATCGAACAAGCTTTTTTCTAAATTTATATCGTTATGTTGAGGGTTGAATAAATGCAGATTATTATTTAAACAAAACAAAACCAAAAAAAAACACACACACACTTTTAGGGCTTTAAGTGTGCACCAAATGCTTTATGCCTGCAGCCAAGTCAAAGAGTGAGTCTGTTGCACTTGTAACGGCAGCAAAAAAATCAACAAAATGTATTGAAGGAAATGCGCAATGTTAAAATGCTCTCTCTTTTTGATTTGTAGGTTTAAGTTTAAGTTAATATTTCTATATAACATTAGCATATGGGAAGCTAAGATGTGACTACGTATATGTAATATTTTTAAACTGCTTTTAACTTCTAATATACGCTGTGCGGCTGGTTTTTAAGGTGTTCCAGAGGATTTCAAAATAGATATAATTTTAGTTAGAATTGGTCTTTAATATACAATGAAATTTTTTATGCAAAAACATTTAGTTCATTAAAGTCTTGAGTCTGTACATTTTTGAAAGCTCTTCTGCTTGTCGTAGGCAAAGTTTTATAAAAGATTTTAAATCTACGCTCTCCTTTTTCGATTTCCCATCTTAACGAAAAGGCATATGCATGATTAATGAAAATAACAGCCATGTTTAATACTGAAACCATACTTATCTTAAGTTATAAATAATTAGCCAATTTTTAGTTGTAAAGCTGCATAAGAGCTATATACTGTATACTATTTTGTACACTGAATATGAACATTTTTTATAATAATTAAATGAATTATTGTTATCATTGTGCCAATAACATTAGGAGATCTGTCTAAGTTTACAATTAAGTGTAAAATATTTAGTATAAAAACTTTTAAGAAAACAACATTTCTAAAGTTTTGTTTAACATTTGGCTAGACCATCATCTCATCAGACCGTATCATTCAATAAATATATAATACCCACTGTATCATAGGGATATAGGGTATTAACAGTAACAAAAACAACTTCGCAGAACGACAATTGAAAGAGACACAAATGAGCATGCAGAAGCACTGAGAACTCAAATACATAGACGATCCGTAGGGGCTGGCAAGCAGCTTCAGTCAGACATAATACGCATACGACGTGTTGTCATATGTTGCCTAAGCGACAGTGCAGCTCAAGTGACGCCCGTTGACGGCTTTGTCACACTACGCATTGTTGTCCTTGTTGTTGTTGTTGTTGTTACTGTGTACGTTGCCATTGTTATTGTTGTTTTTGTAGTATATAGCTATAGGTGTTGTTGTTTTCATGGAGCTGTTGAAGGAATCGTAACTTTTTGTGCACGCGATTTGTATTTATTTGCGTGAGGGTGAGAAATGGTGCTGAAGTTCTCGTCGCAGACATTTGATTTATGCATTTTGTTCACTGGTGTGTGCTTTAAGTAGCTTAAAGATTAATTTTGATGACTTGGCAAGTAGTTAAGGCACTCGTAAGGTGACGCTCGGTCAAGCTGCCAGCGATATATCAAGCTGGGAAATTATATTACTTAAATATTAATGCTATAGAGCTTCGCAAATTTGCAAAATGTCTTAAAGCCTTTGTTGATGTGTTGAAACTGATTGAATTGCTGCTGTTCTCTTAGCATAGCGGTGTGCATCATTAGGCCGTCTATTATATAATTAATTACTTGTACTTGCACCTTAAGCTACAGTTGTACAGATTACAACTTGTTAATACCACAATAATCAGCAATGGTTTCGGTAGAACATACAATTTGACAAATTAATGCTCAAAGTTCCAGGACAGAGTGTTTGCTTAAATAAGCTGTTGTAGACAGCCTACAACCCCCATTCGCAATGCTTTCTAGAAATGTACGACTTATGACTGCCATTTTATAGTGCAGACACAACCTGGAAACCAAGCTCTCAAGTAGCTGGACAATGCTCTTAGTATGCATCGTCATTGTTCTCGAAAGTCCAAGAGGCTTGTTTATCAATGTCGAGTAGGCCAGTGAGCTTTATCACCTTAGCAACACATTCCAATGACATGCCTGGTAAGAGCATTGAGGGCTTGATTGAGGATTTATTCTGAAGTCTAAAAGCTTTTAACTATTTACTCTCTACACTGAGAAAAGTGATCGGCGTTTCACTAAAAATATTTATGAATAATATGTACTTTGTTTTCTAACTTTTAGCAATAATCAATGCAGATAGGTGTCCCAGTGAGCATAAATCGCTTCTGGTATGAGCATGAAATTTATTTTTGTTTTTGCATGAAATCAAGGCACTAGTCAAAGTAGTCTAATTCTAGAATTAGAGAATCAGTTAAAACACCTTCTAATTAATATAATAAATAATATTGATATCTTTCTTGTATAGTAATTGAACTTTGTATCAATTCGAATTCAATATTGCTGTACAAAGTATAATTAGAAATGTGGTTATGAACAACGAAACAATAACCAACTTGGCCAATAAAAATCTATGCTAAATATCATAAAAAATAAATTTAAGGAGTACCTAAAAGTGCAAGACTATGGAAATCTGTAATTTATAAAACTTTGCTGAAGACTTCGTTGGCCCTCACTACACGTCGATGAAAAGTCATTAAAAACAATATTTACCAGAATTTCTTGATTGGCTGCTTTTAAACAAATGCGAGAGAGACTAACCAGACTTAGCAGTAAGGAAAACTTTGTACAGCACTTAAGTGATTAAAGATTCAACTAATGTAATTATAAAGTTTTGACTAACTTGCCTAATATTGCTGCTGCTGGGTACAAACAAGGTTATCTCTTTCATAAAAGAGGATGCGACAAATAACCGGTTCAATTTATAGGAACAACAATGCATATGCATTCCATTACGTTGTATCCTTTTGATGAAATTACGTAAATCTGTTAACTGCATAAAACCTAATTCGATTTTGAGCCCATCCTAAATATCTGTGTGCAACACGAGATATAAATTTTGCACCACATGAGTCACTTTTTTGACTTGTGAACTTTTCAACTGCAGCATTATCATGCAACAGCTGTCCACAAAATTCTGGTACACAATTACACCCACAGCCACACAGCTAACGATGGTGGATTTAAATTTGGAATTTCTGTCTGACAAATAGGCGGCACGCAATTTGTTTTAGATTCCGTAATATCCTTGTAATGGATACAATTTTGTCATGAATTTTGCGAAATCTATGCAAATGTTAGCTAAAGTGCATTAAAGTCGCTTGAAATGTTTCGGTTATGTTTGCCTGCCAGAGCGCCATACTTATTATGGTAGGGATACATGGCAGGCGCGTTCGACATTAAGATATCCTACAGCATAGCATTAACAAGCACGTTCCTCTAAGGAAAATTGTAAGTACTGAAGTATAAGAAGTATCTCATCATTGCTTAACTACTCTTAAAAAGTTCCTTTAGTTCCATTATATTTCAAATATGAGGCACACCTGCTTACCTATTTCAAAAGCAATTCATTATTTTTCAAAAAAATTAATATATATAGAACTCCCAAAGAGTTTAAAAAAATGTACACAGAAAAATTTCTTTATTTATTTTTTAACAATTATAATTCAAGAAGGGCTAAACGCATTGCCATGATATTTGACCCGTTACGAGGGTTGCCTTTTATGTTTCGGGATTGGGCAATTCTAGTTTGGTTTTTGAGGTTATACGTGCAGAACATTTTGACATATAAAAGCTATTTGTGTTGTTTACACTAACTTAAAAGATTTATCTCGACCAAACAATGGAATTAAATCGTCAACATTTTCGTGCGATTATTTTTTATAACTTTCGACGTGGATTATCTCAACAACAGTGCATGGAAGAATTTGATACAAGTTTTGGCAATGATGCTCCTTCAAGGACCAGTCTTTATCAATAGTATGGTAAATTCAACCGAGATCGTGGTTAGTTATTGTTGCGGAAACCAATAATGCTGTGCGCAAACCAATATTGCAAGATCATCATGTGACCTATCGTCAGATTGAAACAACCTTAGGCATTAGGTGGAGCAGCATACATTCAATACCATATTGTACCATTTGACAGAATTTGTCTATCGCTTAAAAAAAAGGCTCGTGTCAATTTGTCGAAAGACTTGCTCAAATAATACGATCACGGTGCTTTGAAATACGTCTATGACATCGTGACAGGTGATCAGTCATGGATTTGTGAGTATGAGCCTGAAACTAAACAGTAGTCGACGGTATGGGTGTTTCAAGAAGAGCCAAATCCAAACTGGACATGTTGCAACCGTACCACTACAACCACACATCACAGTCAATTCTGAGTGGTACACAACCATTTGTTTGCCAAATGTCTTCCAAGAAATCACTAAACCAACCGGCGAAGATGGATCACTCTTTACCACGACAATGCGAGCGTTCATACATCGGCCCAAACAACTGAATTTTTGAGCACTCAAAGCATCGATTTGATGAATCATTTGCCATATAGTCCGGATTGACTTCTTTTTATTCCTATACCTTCGAAATAAAAAATGATAGGTCAACGTATTTCGGCTCCTGAAGAAGCGGTTCAGAATTCCATGCCTTGCATGTTTTGGAGATACCTCAATCAGAGTGGCAAAAGTGCTTCGACAATTGGTCCAAAACATTTAAAAGTATATACATCTTAACATAATGGGCAATATTTCGAAAAACAATTAAGCGGTCGTAAACTATAGCCAGTGTAGATGTGTATTCATTAAGAGAGTGTTTTAAAGAGAGTTAAGAGAGGCTGACCCTTTATCTTGCTCTTTGGTTGACACAGATCAAACATAAGCGATAAATATAAAAAGCAACGCTAGTATTAGTTTTTCTCTGCATATCTTAAATATACTATTAAAACTTATCTTTTTTCAAATTTAGTTGCGATGCATAATCATAATCAAAGTATATAGCAATGCTGCCACATCCAAATATGTAAATAAATCCGCTTGATATTATGTGTGTCTTTTGAAGCTTCCGTTTGCACATATTTTTCCAATAATTTTTCTTCTATCTTTGTATTGTGAAATTTTATTTAGTTTGCATAAAATATTTTTCAAATTTTCATATTCTTATATTAAGCTACAAAAAAGCATAAAATGATATAATACAAGCATATTAAATATCTCAGAACGTAATTGCATGGCCAATATTTTTCAGCGAAACAGAACGATTGTTTTATATACGCAGAATAATTCTCTGATTTGGGTTGTGTCAGAAAAATGTATTAAAAATATTTATCATTTAATATGTAATATGCAGTTGGAATAAATACAACCTGGAATTTAAAAAAAAAAATACTAAACCAAAATTTCTAAATAAATAAAGTTCATGCTGCATAAAATCACATAAAACTTGCGGATTGTTGAAATTGTAAGCACTTAACTTGACTTTTGATTTCAAACGTAATTCGCATAAGATATACGGATTCAGAAGTGAGAGAACGCCTGAAAGCCTGTAGCAAACAATAAAAAATAAAGTATTTTTTATATATAAAAGAAAAAAATTCCATGAAAAATGGAGAATTAGAGTAAATTAGGCGTTACTCAGGTATTAGTTTACAGCAAAGTTATATATTAGTTTTTAATACAAAAATTCTGGTAAAAAAATGTGATTCATTAGTAAAATCTTTAGAATGTTTAAGAATAAAATGTGTGGCTACCATTGAAGTGTATTCAAAAACCAACTGTGACAGCTTAAAATCCATAAATCGGCTGCGAAATTCGAATGCAACAAACGCACGTGATTTTGGTGAGAAAAGTGAATCATACGACAATTTCTTAAGAAAAATATCCATTGCATTCGGTTTAACAATTGACGATCAGTTGTATTTCTGGTCTGGAACTCATTATCAATTGTATTTCGCCAATTTTCATTTTCAATACTCACTTTATGATTTGCCGCATATCACAATTGCTTTCTTTCTTAATCATAGATTTTTGAATTTATTAAAAATAACTCCCAAAGTAAATGGTTCCCAGGGTAGTTTGATAAAAGGCTTGTTGCTTGGACCCCTGCTATTAGCAGGCAGGCTAACTTTATGGCTCTTTGTGCATCAAGTATAGTGACGTCAATATCTGTACATATGCCTGGTTTCGTTGTTTTATGATGCTCTGTCGCAACAACAACAACAACAACAACAACATCAGCAAAACAAATCGAAATAGTTTTTCTCTTACAGCTGCACAGTCGGCGGCATTAATTAAATCGAGGCTACGTCGAGTGCCCAAAAAACTCACACGTAGTCGAGCACTCGAGAAACTAAAGGAATTTCATTTATTTATTTATTTTTTTTTCTGTACAATTTCTGTTTGGTTTGTTGAATTGCGTTGTTGTTGCCATAGCGCATGCTTATTGCCCGCACCCTTTAAAAAGTGCGCCACTTGATGGCGGGGTCCACGGTGAATATGTCGTAGCATTGCCCGGTTTTTTTTTTTGGCAGTCATGTAACCAGGTCCTCCTCCGACATCTGAACACCGATCTTGCCCAACCATGGGCCATGAGCCGTATTCATTTGGTCTAGGTGCGTGTGTGCGCGCCTTGATGTTGGATTGTACATTGCAGCTAGCACATGAATTTATAATTGCATCATTGCTCTGCACACAAGTCGATTCCGCCGACATACAGTCGAGGGTAAGCCGAACTGCTGTCCACTCGTATAGAAACATTGTTAGGTTGAATTTTCCAAAATACTGTACCAAAATCGCTGAAGCAAATAAGTAATGTCTCTGAATACAATACGAATTCGAAATTTTTACGCTACGATTTTTACAATGAAATATTTCAACAAAATTCTTTAGATATTTAACTTATAACATCTTACTTTCCGTTTTTACTGATAAATATTTTTAATTATTTTTGGGCTGGTACTCACATTAAACATTCCGTGAGGAACTTTTTACATTATATCTTGCACGCAAAAAATGTAGTTTTGGACTCAAAGTGATCGAATTCTAATTTTTGTACTGATAATCGATATTTCTCCTGATTATTTGTATTAAAATGGGTAACAGCTATTTATGCAGAAGTTTTTTTATGAATTCTTTTATAGATTGTTGTAAACAATGTTAATTTGACTGCCAATGAAATGAACTATTGAGAAAACGAAGGAACAGCGCACTTGGGAGAAGTCTTACTTTAGTGGTCAGGACAAAAAGCGGCAGATTTCTCAAAGATTGCTTGACAACACAATTGTTGTCATTGCTGCCTAAGGGTAGTGAACTAGAACTGCCATGTGTTTTTGGTCATTTTGAATATATTTGTTATCTCAGGACAAAGGTATTTGTTTAAAAAATAGTTCCTCATTTTGCATATACTACTTAATACGAATTTTAATATGTATTTAAATGTTTTGCAATACACAATATACTATATATTTTCGAAATCGCAATATATTTCTCTCATAAAGTGTTACCTCGCTTATAATGTGGGTGAGCAAAAGGTATAGGGCGTTAGCGACAAATTATCTGTATCATGCAAAGACGAATCGAAAAAAATTGATTTGTTTTACTATTATTGGTTTTCTGGGTTATAGATATTAAAATTCAGAGTTTACAAGATTTAATCAAATATTAAGCAGTCCCTATTTTATACAACATTTTATTTTTTAGATGTAAATTACAATTTGCATTTTAATCGCTTCAACCAGATTTGGTCTGCAGAGATATGCGTACCATATATTTAAAAATTCAATAGTCATCAAAAAGTCCTTTACAAAATATTATTTCTGTGATTCTGAAAATTGTTTTATATTCAATAAATTTTTAAGTCTACCCAGATTTTCCTACTTGAATGAAAAACATCTTTGGAAAATACAAAATTAACAATTTCATATAACATGTCTTACCAATTTAATCCCGCTTAGTTTCTCAGTTGTCTGTCAAACAAGTTTTAGGTTTAGGCCAATAAGATAAAGCCAATAATTTTTTTAACTCTGCTAAAGTTCTTTTCGGAGTAAGATGCAAAAAAGCAGAGTTGAATCAAAACTGATTCACTTAAGAACTGATTGTACGATATTTAAGTTTTATATTACTTCTATAGTTTACCGCAAATTTATAATGAATATGTATTTTTAGTGCCGAAAATATTACTGCAAAACTGATTCCAGTACCCTTCATAGTACGATGTGATATTTTTAATAAGCGAAATTGATAAAAATTTTATTAATATAAAATTTCGCATTATTATTTATTTATAATTTCAAGCTTTTGTTTTTTTATAAATGTTCTCAATATGTCGAACGACTGTCCTTGTCCTCCATGTTGGCGTAGGTTTGTCTCACCGCCATATAATTTATGGTTTGCGTAGTCTTGGGCCTATATAAAAAGATTTCGCACATTGTGGTTTTTTCGTTTATCAGAATTGTACATTCTATTTTTTAACATTATGTTTAATTTTCCAAAACATGTTATTCGCAATCGCGACGTATTGCATTTAAAATTAGTCCAGAATCGTTTGCTTTTATCTCAAGAAAGATTAACCAAAATACTTTTAATATTTTTACCACAATGTATATATTTTTTGACGGCTGAATTCCTATTATCAAACGAAAAAAAACTAAAGTACAACCATTGTAAAATACTGCTGCTGTTATATTCCTCAACTTTTACATTCGAAAATACCTACATTTCATGTTAAAAATCTTCATAGTTCTAGTGCCATGACGATTGGTGTAAACACTTCGCTTTACAAATTTGCATGCAATTTATGTTTGGATTGGCGTAAGGTATTTAGGTATTCTCTGTCACTTAAAAATTGTCGTATATACATTTACATTTTAACAATTTCCACATAAAAACGCATGAAATGGAGCGCCATCTAGTTGTACGATTTAAGTAACTTGCTCTTGAAGTACTTACGATGCAACTTCGGCATTTCTTTATCCAAACCCAGGCATGACCAGACAACCATCTGGCTTAAACGAAAGCCGATCAAAAATCAGCAGCGTCAACACGCAACCATTAATTTAACCTAAAATAAGACGGCTACAATATGTTGGATATAACTTGGTTACCCACAGCATGTGGTTCCTTGGCGCCAGCTCTAATACCGCCCGCACACATAGCCATACTGTGGTATTTTTGGGAAAACTATGCACGCTACGTTGATCGTCATTTCTGCACCTGCTCCTGCTGGGACACTGTCTTCAAGGGACCCTACGAGTCCGGTGTAGCCGCATATAAGCACATGTATTTTAATGCGACAACTAATACCTTCAAAATGTGGCTCCTGACCGTATTCGCCGTGATTGCATTGTACGAATGTATAAAACATTTAATTGCATTAATACTACAGCAGAGGGTACGATATACCATGCTCTTGCTCTTCCTGCTGTCCATCTTCTCACATTATTATGCCTGGTGGGCATATATTAACTACTACAACGATGATTACTACAATCAATGGAATCATCAATTGTTCTTTACGGTAAGTTTAAACAAGCATCTAGTACATAATATCATAAACTACTTTTGTACTTTGCTAAACTGTTTGCACATATCGCTTGAGGTATATATGTATTGTAACAAGTCACGTCCAAGTGGCTTTGTATTCAAAGGATGATAGGACGCATATGGATTGTTGCTGTGCACTTATTGCGCTGGAATATTTATTTTATATTTTTATTGAGAAAGTTAAACGGACTTGAAGCCGCAGGTGCTTAAAACTTGCACAATATTCACTTATATTGAACTTTGTTCCATCAGCAGCACGCGTATCTACTTCTAAACACATCAGCCCACCAATAACCAGCGCCACCTGGCGCTATATTTAATTCATTCCACAGTAAACACTCGCCTATGTGGAACGCCAACTTAAAAATTAAATGGAAAGTTTAGCTATTTAAGTTCTTATAGTCGGATGTGGGTCAAGTTACTTCGTTTAATTCAAAGAAAGATTACTAAGATATAATTAAGCACAATTTGAAAAGTTTTTATTTTGGAGAACATTAATAATACGTGCCTCCAAGCAGATGAAAAATGATCTTGGCACTTCTAAAGTTCTTGTTGACTGTTTGGGAATTGACCGAATTACGATTGCTCCTATGAAAGTGGACTCACTTGGTGAGCCTTCGAATAGTCGTTGGGTACCCCCATGTACTACGCCTTGGAAGACTGTTTAGCACGATAGCCCAAGTATTTTAGTATGACCTTAAAATGGTATTCTTCGCCTAAGGTGGGCTTTTCGCAAAAAGTGTTTAAAAAAAAGCAGAATGCAATCCTCGTAGGTGAGATTTGCTGTAGAGTAACATGCACTTTTCCCATGGAAAACATACTATTGCCTCCGGCTAGGCAATTGATTTTTTATCCTATTACCAGCTGTGTAGAGTATTGCAGAAAAAAATTTCAAAAACACAGAGTTTTTTAACTAATCGCAATACAAAATAAATAATTATCCTTAAGTTATACGCGCCGCACTAAAACGAGGACCCTATTTTTCTATTTCCTTTAACTATAAGTAGATTGCCGGACCCAGGCAGCAAGAGAATGTTCACTGTATCTTATGAGTATATCTTGAATTTAAAACCGAAAAGTTTCAAGTGAATAAATTATGCCAATCAACGAAGGTCAAGTATGGCCGGCTTTTCAAAACTTTTTTGCGGGCGTTAATGAGCAATTGCAGGTCTTTAGAGTGTGCACTTGTATACCTTTTATTACGGTTTGCCTATTTCCTCTGGCTATTTGCAGATAACCGAGCTCATCTCCACCGTACTGGTAATGCATTTGGCCAGCACTAGCAGCAGTGTGACACCAAAGAAAATATTTTGCATTGTTGGAATTGCATTGCTGCATATATTGGCCAGCAGCTTTGATCAGTTTTTCATGAATGTTGTGCGCGGAGAGGGATATGCTCATCAGATAGTGCGTGATGTTGGATTTATGATACCCGATATTTTGCAGCTGGCCATACCCATTTGGCTTTTGCGTCAAACACGCCGCGAATGTTATACCACGCGTCCTTTCTATAGGGATCGCAAGCTGCATCGTGATATTGTTGCCATGTTGTGCTTTGTATCGGTGCTGTTCGTGCTCTGTACGATTTTGTGAGAACGAATCATGTTGGATGCCTATGAGGAAGTGCATGGTAAAATCGTTGTAACGGATGCAGCCATGCAACTTTTGAATCGTTATCGCATGCTGGCGGATGGCAATGTGCATAACTAGGAAGCAGGGGGGCAGCAGCAGAAGACTGCCTAAACTGCTGCAATGGATTATGGAGCAGGCAGTCAGCTGCACATGACTGTGTACTGTATGGACAATATTGAAGCGGGCCAATCTTAAACGTTGGCAAGCTGTTTAAGCGCAACGGTGCGTATGCGTATTTTTTGTAGAATTTTATTTGATTTTTTTAAACATTTCGAATGTGATAGTTTTTTGGTACATGTTTTTTCTAATGCGTTTTGTTTAGCACAAAATATTCAAGCGTTTATCGCCCAATTAGTGTATAGCGAAAAGTATATAGAGGACAGCAAAGAATATCGATGCATATATCAATTAATCACATAACATAATCAAATAAATATATATTTAACTGTTAGCTTCCATTTAGAAGTGTTAATCACTAGACAGAAAGACATATCTGCCATAGTCAAAGATTTTGTATAGTTGCAAATATCATTTTGAACTCATTGGTTGGGTAGACTTTAAACGGAAACGAAATAATATAATTCAAGACAACGAAGGAAGATAATGGCAATTTGCTTATCGCATAGAGGCGAAAGCAGTTATAGTTTACGTCTTACAACGAGAAATCTTAAAACTAATATCGAAAAAGTATCGAAAAGTATTATATTATAATTGTATAATCGGAGTATGCCCAACCAGTGTGAGTACACGTACATTACCTTAAACATGTTAGACGCGATTTAGACTGTTTGTTGGTTAGTAATATAATTATAATAGGGCAGCATCCCAAGACGGTTCCACTTAATGTAGCAGCATAATAATATACCCGTAGTAATCAAAACTAGTGTTAAACCATATTGTTATATACAAACAAAATATATATATATATATATATCAGATACCAGTAAATAGCATACATATTATATATTTTAGTATACAAAAATTATATAATAAATAAACACTAAGAGACTGAATTTGACGAATAGTTTTTATAAGTTCTTTACTCGCTAAGGTAAGTCAGAATAAAATAAAAACATTTGTTTTTTTTCAATATTTTATCTTTTATTGCAATTTATAAATTGTTCATTGTCTCTGTGTATACACCTATGCATATAACTCTTTATGTACATATTTCTGTGTATATTTCGATTCGTGTCTATTTAAATTTCAAAAATTTTTATTTGTATTTTTCAAAAATACAAGTTTTATTACTCTTACTTTCTTATTAAACATTTAAACTTAGCACTTGTTTTTTGTTTTACTACAAAATGATATTCTTTTTGTGTAAATTAGAAGACGTATAAGATAATGTAGCGAAAAAACATATTAAATATAATGGAATGTTAGCAAAAAGTTGTATAATGATTGGTTGATAAGCAGCGCCTCTAGAAGGCGCATAAACCTAAATTAAAATTTAAACTTGGTAAACAAAAGTTGCATAAAAAATCAACTAAAAATGGACGGTTTTGTGTGACTATTGATTGTTTCAAAGCATAAAATAAGGTAGAATGCCATTAAACAACAAAAAATAAACGCGAAGAGAATTTACTTATTTTTTTTTTTTAACGTGATCAAATTTAAAGCATTCGAGCATATTACTATTTGTTGTGCAAAACAATTGGCAGTGTGTTGAAAACCTCAACATGGTATACCTACACACAAATATTATTAAAATGTGTCGATTGTGATTCGTTTGGTTTTTATCTTTTTTTAAATTTTAAATTTCTTATTCTAAGGCGTTTGCAAACCATTTGTGTCTTGCAATTTCGCGCGAAATACGCGCTTTCCTAAATAAACTTAAAGATGCTTCAGATAAATATTTCGCGGCGCTTTCGCACTTGATGGCCTGTGGTGGAATGCAGTACAGCCTCGTCGGGATCGTCGGCGCCATCTGCGCCTTGATCCTCATGCGTCAAGTAATCACCTTTGTGTCGGTGCAAATAGCGGCCAATTAGGAAGAACATGAGTATAAGCAGCAGCAGCAGTATAACTAGCAGACCTGCAAAAGCAAAACGTTTCAATATTTTCAAAGTTTCGTAGCAGTAAATTGACTTACAGGCCAGCAGCACAGAATCCACCTCATTGTAAGCCTTGCGCAGCTTATCTTCGTCCACAAGCGGTGGTGGTCTTGTTTCAATTTCAATGGGCGGATGCGTTACAGGTTCAACTCCACAGAAGTCTTCGGTTAGTTGAGCTGATGGGTTATTAATAAATGAAAATTGTGTTTAAAAGAAAGTCCCTTGAGTGTACTTACTGCCTAGAGATTTGACATTCTTGGGTGGATTCTGCTGGAACATCAGTTTCAATGGATAGATATCATCAAACTGCACGCGTGAAACACAACCAACAAAACCGTCATTCATTGATTCGTTCTTGCCTATATACATGTATTGTATATTATTAAACTGAGCATCCGCTGAAGCTTTAATATCAAAATGATACTCCACGGGCTCATAGTTGTCCACTTTGAGTACAACTGTAGAGCCGCTGTTCTTTCGCATGAAGTGCACATCATGATACTGGCCCAAACCAAAGTGTTTCTTAGGGAATATAATTTCCTGACGTTCAAAGCCAAAATCAAATACACAACGCAAGTGACCTGTAAAACAATAGGTTCAATGAAGCACGTTGTTTACGGATTAGCACAGATATCGTACCAGAATTGGATATTTGTATTGTTAAATATTCGCCGGTTAGATTCGATGAAAAACCAAGTAAAAAGCCCTTGGGTATGGTTGTAGTAAAACCAACGCGAATGTTTTCCGCAATTGAAGATCTGAATGAGCCCTCGAATTCGTAGCGGATAATCGAACTTGAACGCAAGTTAACGCCGATTTCTAAAAACAGAAAAATAGTAGACGGATATTAAACTGCAATTCTGATTTGTTTAATGTTTAAAATTCACCATCTGCACAAATAGGTCCCTTGAAGGCGCTCCAACGGCAATCACAGCTGTAGCCATCGTAGCGTTCAATGCAGGTACCGTTGTTTAAACAAGGACTAGACTCGCAGCGTCCAACACAGCCTGTACTTATGCCATATAAACCACGCATTGAGTATTGTTTCAGATCTACCATCTTGCCATTCAGCAGTAGAGCGCGAATGCAGCCTACAAATCCATCGCGGTATTCTGTTGTAGCACCAATAACCAAATCTGAGGTTAAGTGCAGGGCCCGCACAGGACCTGGAGGCTCACGTACTTCGGCCTTAATTGAACCATCAACAACCAGTCGCGCCTCCTTTCTATTACGCTCCACGCTTACTGTATGCCAGTTGTTATCATTTAGATGATAGCTAGTACCGACGTTGACACCAAGTGGACCACTGCCAGCTTGGTATTGGAATTGCAATTTATTCCCTCCATTAATGCTCAATTTAATGTAATCGGTAGGACCGGTAGCATGGAAAATAACAGCATTCTCTTGGGTTGTCTTAAATTCCAAATAAATATCTCCACAATGACCCATATCGAAAGGCGGTAAATTTATAGAGGAATCAGCTATGCGGAAGGTAACCACATTGCTAAAGAGATCGTCGCCCTCACAGCGCAGCGGGCCCAAGGTATAACGACCTTGTTTTTCATCAAGGGGTGTACCAGTGTCACCGAACTTAACTGCACGCACAGGCAAGTATTCTTTTTCACGAATATCGCCGCCATCTTCGGCCCATTCCAAACTATTAGAATCACAATTGCACCACTTTGTGGGATCTTGACATTTTCCCAAAATGCCGCATTCGCATTTACGTGAACCGGGCAAAGCGCCAGCCCAATAATCCATAGGTTGATTGCTGCGTGAGATCCACCAGGAGAATGGACGGAAATTACCAGGTTCCGCTGAAAGTAGTAAGGCAAAATTTATGGATGAGCTTGTTTCAATTAAATATCCATCCAGGAAACATACATGGTGAGTTGAACAAACGAGAGGAACGACAAGAGTAGCTTAAACGCTGCCAACAGCTGTGGGAGCGATTAAGTAGTGCCTCAATTTGCTGCAAATTGGCGTCGTACATAATTGACTGCTCAAATGAGCCGGGCTCCTGGAAGCCATCAACTGTGGTAGTGTGCTCCTGACTGTGGCTCAGTGTTGTAATAACGCGTCCATCGGCTGAAAACGCAGAAATATTAAGGATAAACATAAGTTTGTGTTTGCATAGACTTACAATAAAATTCACAGGTAACAGGGAATGGATCTAGTGGGCCACTGCCATCTACATCAATGTTCATATTCACACGCTGTTGTACATGCTGTACGTTCTTAAGGGCCTGGCAGGACAACGGATTGTTAGCTGTAGAAAAAAATATTACATAAATAGTGAATACTTAAAAAAGGATTCCATCTACTTACAAGTATGGCAAACAGCGCCTGCATAGCCAGAATGCGCGCAATCGCAAAAGAACTCCATTGAGTTTTGGTTACAAATGCCCTTATGCTGGCAGGGATTAGGATTGCAACGATCAATCATTTGGCAGGCATCGACAATAACTTCATCGCCACAGCACACTTCCTCTCCTTGCACCCAATCTTGTGGCAGCTTATAGTTTCCGTCTACCGATATTAAACGCATACATCCAACAAAACCGTTTTTATCCTTGCCTCCAGCTATGAAGTAATAGCCTCCTGTGGCAATTTGCAAATTCTTGGTTGTTGTCATGGGGCGTTGATCAATATTGAGTATTAGACGATTGCGCTCAATGCTAATTATAAAGGAATGCCATTTGCCATCGTTAAACTTCTCATCGTAGTTATCGAGTATAATGCGCGGTTTATCTT
This sequence comes from Chymomyza procnemis, assembly GCA_035046065.1. Classification (NCBI taxonomy): domain Eukaryota; kingdom Metazoa; phylum Arthropoda; class Insecta; order Diptera; family Drosophilidae; genus Chymomyza; species Chymomyza procnemis. Next base: position 24,081,757 of record JAWNOJ010000013.1, on the reverse strand, counting down.
TAGCCTTCAAATCAACCTTGACCTTACCAAGTTCTAAAAATACTTTTATATAGCCACCGGAGTAGAAGTCATGATACATCATGACGCCACTTTCCTCATAGGTGCGGAAATAGAAGGATACATTCAAACGTTGTGAGTTTTCGTAACCCTTCAGGCGCACATGGGAGTTGCGTGTGGTAAAGGTTACCGGATAAATAGGCGGTGAAGGGCAGGCATAAATAGTATTGACTTTGGTATACAGATAAGCTTCGCCCAGTTCATAGCTGTCTTTCATAGTGCGTATAAAGTTGGTCGAGTTGAAGTAGATGTTCTCCAAGCAGCCCGAAAAATTCTGCTGCACAATAATACCCTCTTGCACATTGGGTACACCACCCAAATAGAGTTCACGATTTAGATTCAAGCGGCTAAATTCGCCTTTAATACGGCTACGCACTATAACACGATCCACTGAGAATATTATATCACGGCGATTGCGTGAAATTACCACATCATGCCAGACATTATCATCTAGCAAGCTGCCTACAGACAACGAAGTCATAATAGCAGAACCCAAGTCCAGATTCAAGACCATTTTGTTGTCTTTTAGTTGAAGCGCAAAGTAGTCACCTTGAGTGCCCCGTGAATACATCATAACGCCATTAGCAAAGGCAGTCTTGAAGCGGAAACGTATACTTTCACGTGTGGAAGCGACTGGTTCACGACGAAGGTCGTAGCGCACCAATCCTGTGCCATTAAAATACAAATTTTCCGAAACTAAAATAACAAGATATGGATTACTAAGTGTCTTGTCATTTATTGCAAGCACAACTTACTATAGTCGCAGCCAAAGAGTTCGACGCGCATGGAAATACGATCATGCCAGCGTGTGGGATTAATACGCACCCATTGGGCTATTATAGGCACTTCAAAGATGTTGTAGTGTATGGAGTTGCCATCGGTGTTGCCTTTAAACATCTGAGTTGTGCAAATAGAGTTAAGATATTGGTTTAAAAATCATTTTAGTTACACTTAAAGCTAGTTATTAGTCATGCAGAAACCCATATTTCGGCTTAGTCTAAGTGTTAGTCCTTTTACCTGTGGCTCACTAGTGGGATTAACATACGAACGCCAGTATTCACCGTCATCCGAATACTGCACAATGTATTCCGTAACAAATTCATTTGTATGCATGCGTCCCATGGTTGCAATTTTGCGCACCATACGTGGATCGCCCAAATCGAGTGTTAGAAAGTGATTATAGGTATTTTCAACCGGCGTCCAAGCAGCATTACCTAAATACCATGTGCGTAATATGAGAAGGTTAAGAGTGAAGCAGCAGTTAGTTGCAGCGTTTGTGCAGCGTATTAGAGACAACATACAAGACCAAAACTAACTAACTTAGGGGGTAAGTAACAAAAATCAAACCAAAAATATAAAAAATAATCCATGCAAACCGTAAAAACCAAAGCGAAAATACAAATAAATCATTAAGATGTGAGTTTTTTTGGGTAGGTGTTTAGGGCAGCTCGTGCATATTTGTACAGCTGTTCGTATCATTCGGGGTTTAGTCTGTTCATAGAGTTAGTTATTTATGCGTTCAGCCAGCACCACACAGATTTTACAACATTTACATGCAGCGTCCGCCAGCTTACCTTGACATTACCCCCCGGTTCTTTATAGTCGGCAAATTCTAAATCGGTTATACCATAGCTTATCGTATATTCCGTCACGTATTCGTTGCTATGGGGTCGTCCTTGTAGCGCAATGTGTGTGACATTCTTGACCAGACCCAAATCAATTATCAAACGCTGATCAAAGTCCGAACTTCGCGCAGACCATGAGGTGCCAGCTTAAGTTGTATAATAGGCAATAAAAATAAATGATAAATTTAAAACTAAAATAAATTGAAAAACGAAAAGCTATCAAAACTCTGGGTCGGATCATAAAATTAGGTACAGACACAAACGGCAACAGTTTTATCGTTCAGCCAATTAATATGCTATAATTTAAAGCTATTTCGTTTGACAGCTGAAAGTGGTCCATACAAGCAAAGGTCCTTCACATTAACAAGGGTTTGCTTGGCTCAGTTTCCCTTGATTGCAACCCCTGTGGCTTATAGTTTTCGCAATTTAAGATTATTTGCGCTGAGGCAGGGGTTCACACATTTCCATTGATTAAGTTGAACTGGGTTGTTGGTTTGGTGTCAACACTAAATAGACATGGCAGCGCGTTGAGCACAAACAATTGCAGCATGTCGCCTTTTGTTTTAATTGTAGACTGTGCCAAATGGCATGCAGGTGTGACCAATTTGTGTGTGTGTGTGTGTGTGTGTGCGTGTTTCTTTGTGGGATTTTGCCAACTCTAGAGACCTAAGTAGGGTTCATTGCCGCCGCATAAGAATTTAATGCAGCAAAAACTTAAACGTAGCCAACAAAGTCGTCGTTAGTGCTGCCATCGATAAAACTTTGAAAAACAATTTGGAATACGCCAAAAAAACAAAAAAAAAGCGCGCGCATGTTACCCTTGCTACACGGGTCACCGGGTTGCGCATAAATTTACATGACTCGAACCGCCAATGGCAAAACTAAGTTGTCTGGCACATGTCTGAGCAACATTATGGCATGCAGCCCGTCTGAGTAACCATGATGTGGTGCCTACATTTTGGTTTATTGCCGTTTAAGTATGTTTCCGGCTTTGGTTTGTTATTTTTAAATGCCAAACATTGACAGCTGGCCCACAGACAAGAGGGTGTGCTACCTTATACTGCTATAAGGATAAAAACATAATTCTATTCTAACATAATACACGTATATTTAAATTTCAATATTTATTAGCAACGTTTGCGTGGCTTATGTAATGCCTGCTTGCAGTAGGCAACTAAGTCGTTGTGCTCAGTAGCTTCGCTTTGAACCAACAGTTCATCAATGTGCAACATAACAAATTTGGAGCTGTCATGCGGCAGACAGTTGCGGAATGCAATAGCAGCACAGTATTTTTGTGACAATAAATGCTCCTCAAAATGCAAGTTGGTCATGGGCTTATCGTGGCAGCTTAATGTGCTTGCACACAGCGGTGAAAATGCTTCCTCTAGCGGATGCGTTGTGTCCACTGTAAAGCAAATTTTTTCCAGATCAATGGTAATGCCAACACCCAGCTCCTTAACGTAGGCCTCCTTCAGGCACCAATGACGCATAAAGGCCTTAAGTTGTGCGCGTTCGTTATGCTCTGGCCGTGCAATATAGGCCCACTCCTGCTCAGCGAATTTGCCTTTCATTATGCGAAAAAATTCGCTTAGAGGTTTGCCACCATTGTACTCAATTTTCATGACGTCCGTGCCTATGCCAAAATCCATAGTAGTATCCTACTGCTTTTAAGCTGCGTATACCAGCTAGCAGCACCAAGCTGCCCTGGTGTGACACATTAAAACTAACTGCAGGCTGTGGGGTTGATGCAATCTGTGCCTGCAACCAGTAGGGCTTGCCGCGCACGTCACGCGCAAATTGCACTTGATGGTAGGGCACATCGCTGCACGTGCTTATATATTTACGCATTAAAAGACGTCCAATTAGTGACGACAAAAAGTCTTCAATGAAATGGAATTTCATGAGACGTATGCGCTCTTCAGGTTGTATGGCCGCCACCGCCTGGATCAATTGCGGCAGTGTGGGCGTCCATGTGCTTAAATCGAATGCCCAACGAGTGCAGATGTATTTGTTCATTTGGCTTTGTCTAAAATACTTAAAAATATTATGCCAACTTTTTAATTAAAAAGAAAAACATGGCGGATGCTTCTTGCTTAGTCAACTTTTAGCTTATTTGTTGCTTCTTCTTTTTCGCCCAGCTGTGCTGAGAGAGCGCAAAGAGCGCTTTAGAGTGACCAGCTTAGTTTTAGCTTTGAACATTTGGCGGTTAAAATTACAAAAAGAAAATTGATAAAAATGATAACTACGTACATTAAGAGGAACAAAAAACAGCAAATGCTAATGGAAATATAAAAGCAAAACTCAGAGTACAAACAGCGAAAAAACAAAAAAACAAAATTAACTTACCATTTAGACGCGCCTTGTCAGGACCTCGATCGTTTAGAGACGAAGTCGCAGTTAAAATCGCACGCTCCATAAGCGGCAGATTACATTCATAATCGGAGAAGAAATCGCTAAAGGAATCTGAAAGCATAATGAATTGATCCACAATTAAAAAGTTATATAAATAGACTTTGCAGTGGGCGCTACGTAAGACCAGCTGCATGACCTACTTGAAATACATTCTCGTATGAACAATAATAATATTTAAGTACTAGAGCCCACATTGTTTGGAGAATTAAGTACACATGGTAAATGACCCGCGGCGTACAAATATGAAAAATTATATATAAATTGTCGCACAAGTAAATAAATGTAAAATGAAAAATATGTTTGGACGGCGGCCAAGAATTTTGAGTGATTTTAATTGCATTTTTTTTCTTTTTCTTTAAGCGGCATATATTCCGATCCTGCCCAGCGCCATTTGCTTGCCAAGCAATTCAATTTTTATGATCCATAAATTAGGCCGCAAATAACAATAAGTTCCGTGTAAAGGGGTAAACGATATACATACAAAAAGCAGTTTGTTTTATATGCATTCTTCAGTGCTATCTTTTATTTGTATAAATATTTGGTTGCCATGACATTGTGCACTTTGCAGAAGCATGCTCAAGCGTTAAGTGTGACACTCTGTTGCCGCAGGACTTGGTTTCTTGGGGAAATATGCGCATGTTGCAATTGCAAAGTGTGCACTCAGACGTTCAGGCCGACGGCAAGCAGGAAGCTACATCAACAGGGGCAGGAAATACAAGCGTTGACAATTGTTTGACTGCTGTCACGATGGCCTGGCCTGGCATGGCCTGGTCTGGCATAGACAACCCCCAAGCTAGTGTCGTTAACGTGGGTGCAGCACATAGGTAAACAACGCCACAGCCAAACAACCCTTATAAGCAAGCACAGCGAATAAAGTCAACTTTTAAGTTAAAGAAACAAAAGTATGCGCCAAAGATTAGCTGAGTCAAAGTTAGGCCAATCTTGATGCACGCCTAGGCTAGGATATTTTTTGTGATAGGCACCTGCTGTTTGTGTAAGCTACATCAAGGTAAACAAACTTAGCACGCACATTACGCCGCCCCACGACAGTTTTATAATAGAAAATAATCAATACGATTTGAGCTACTTTTCTTGCGTTGACTAACCCGATGAGCGTCTTTATTTACTTTTTACATAATGGTCTAAGTACACGCTATTTTTTGTTTGTTGTTTTCTATTTTTTAACAAATTAAACAATAAAACATAAAAAAATCTTGGCTAATGTGCTCAATGAAATAAGTATGACGTGACCGATTTTGAAAAGCTATTTCCGCCATAGCTTCATGAAAATGTAAAGTGTGGATGATGCGCGAAGCGGCAGGCAATTATGTGTTATAAGAATTCAATAAATTAGCCAATCGATTGCTGTCGGCTGTGAGGAATTGTTTATTTTTAGTCATTAAATTTAAGCAAATGAACTTTGAATGCCTCACTAAAGGCTTTGCATAAGCTCGCAAAGCAAACTTCAATGAAAAAGGCATTCCAATTGACAAATGGTCAGGGAGGCACCCGGTCAATGCAGCTAACACGTGTAAGACACGAGATGATGCCAAATCAGCAGATGCTTTTTGCCGCATGCGCAATGCGGCACACCGGGATGCTTTGTTGGTAGATGAGAAGAAGCAAACAGATTGTGCATGATGCAACAAAGGCCACGCATAAAATGCCGGCAAGTCCTGCATAACCAAAGAAAGCTAAACATTTAAAGTTTTCAAAGCAGTGCGTGCTGTTGGGTAAATAAAATGCAGCCACACTAAAAATACAAAATGTATTTTTTAGGCGTAGCTTGTTCGTTTTGTTTTGTCAGCGCCGTTCGTAAGCAACGCTCAAAACTGAGAGAGCGGATCATAGATGAAGACAGCGATAGAGAGTGAGAGAGCGCGCACGCGATCATACAAGTGTCAAGAGCGAGCTCAAAACGAAGCACAGAAGAAAAAGAAAAATGAATGACTAGTCGCTTAACGTGGAGAACACGCCCAAAACTTGGCTTATACAAATTAATGTTTATATGCCATTGCAATATGTTTAATTCTAATATTTTATGTAGGCAAATATGCAACTTTTAAAGAAATACAAAGTTTTCTAGACTTTAAATTACCTGCTTGCACGATTCTCACGCTGTTGCTGCCCAGCAGCAATATGCAGCAGCATATTAATAATTCAGCCGTTGTCTTAGTTGGCAGCCTCATTTTGACGCTTGTGGCTTCACAATGCACAGCAAATGGCTTAAAGACACATTTATTTTGTTTTAAATGCAATTCGACACAAAAATAAAGCAGCCCAAATGCAATTTTCACACACAGACAGCAAGTTGTAGTTACACCCTGAGGTAGTTTGCCGTCTGGTTGGCGCGTACACGTAGTTTACAACTTAAGTAAAATGTATTTTTTATTTACAATGTGTTTAAAGTGCACTTAAAACATTTAGCTTAATTTAATACGCGCGTTTCTGTTTCACACCCTATTATTTTGAAAAAAGTATTATTAATGAAACGCGTCCAATTGTGATTGTGAGTAATGTGACCATAAGCCGGTTAATACGAAAATACCGTAACTGTTGCGACAGACATAATACTAAAAAATATTGCATAATATTTAAAAAATATACTAAATAAAAATGAGGCTTTCTTTGTGGCTAGAAAATATTTTTGTGCACAATTATTTTGCAATTAATTTTTAATTCCATTTATGCATACGCATATTTTATGCGGATTAGTTTTAAGCATGTCTTGGATCGTTAAATGCAGCCCTCTGTGTTGTATGTGGAATGTAAAATGTACTATATTTATACTGAAATAACTTTTAAAATATTCTTTTGTATGTATAGATTGTAGGAGTGCCCACTTCAAGTTGCATTTCAATTGAAAGATATTTTGAATTAATTATGTATATATTAATATATATACATTTCATATTTATTTAAGTATCTCTGCAGCATTTAAGTTTAAATGCAATTTAATTTTACCTAAGAAATGAAATTCCACTACTGATAGCAGAATTTTGTATAACATTTTAAAACTTTTATAGATAGTAATTGTATGTAATTTGTTGCTAACTATAAGCAAATGCATAAAACAGCGCAATTTTTACATTTAAAATTTAACTTCCAATTTGTTAAATTTATTTACGAAAAATTTAGTATACAGCAGCACATTAGCTTATAAACGCATTAATTAATGATTCAATTAATAAACATAATTACGTATATAGAATACGTATTATTAATTTATTAAGTAAGTAAAAAAACTTTATTAACGTATTAAATCAACTGTTTGTTATCGATTGCCACCGAATAAATAATTTGTTTTTGGTATGGAAGTTCAAATTTGAGCCGTTAGAGAGCGCAACTGTAGAGTGTTGCAACTCAGGGTTGCCAGAGTTAAAAAAATAAAACGGAAATGAAATTCTTACATGGCAAAACTTTTATATTTAATCTTGCATTTAGTGCAATCTCTTGCAAGTGCATGAAATATTTTTTGTCGTTATTTTTCAATAATAAATTAATTAAGCTGCTTTGAGCTAGTCAATCAAACAATAACAGTTTTAAACAAGAAAATGTGTTTTATATCTGAGATAAACTGTTTCGTTAATTAAAAAACTATTTTTCAACATGTCAAAAAAACTTTTCGACTAATTTTAAGCTAAAGGCAGCGATTGGGTACCCCATTTCTAAGAGATCGTTTAATTATTGCTTGAATATATACGTAATATTTGAAATAATGCCTATAAAGCCTCATAATTCAAAACAATCGTCAAGTCCAGTATACAATACCTATTTTTCGTGACCATGATCTCAATATTTTCAACATGTGGCTGTTCAAATCATCGAAATAAAAATAATCAAAAAGTGATGAGTACTTTCGTTTGGCCATCACGAGCAATATTGGCATTAAATGAACGGAAACATATTATATTACGTGCATGGAATGTAATTTCCATATAAACTACTGCATTTGGCTTTATTTACTTATTCCGAAACAAAAGCAAGGAACTAAAATATAAGAATCGTTAAATATATAAAAATATTTGTTGAAAAACAAATTTCTTTTGTTTTCGTGTTTACATTAAATAATTACTGAATAAATGTGAAAAAGGGCATCCGTGGCTATGCAATTTATTGAATTTTTTTTTAAAACTGTAATTTGATTTTATTTTGTTTGCGATTTTGAGTTACAACATAAGTGCAGTTAAATGTAAGCACATGGATGCCAAATTATGCTGAATTAAAAGTACAAGTACATTTCTATGAAAGTAAATACAATAAAAAGTATGCATTCTGCGTTTTGATCAAAAATTGAGTTATTCTTACTATTCAAATTACCATACTTCGCTTGCTTTCTACTTTCTTACAAAAGCATTAAAATTGTACTTGTCCTCAATAAACAGAAAGTATAAAATAATAAATACAAAAACAACATTTTTAATATTTGAATAGCAACCGATTATTGGTTTGTATAAATGCTGCCACTTCTCAATATTTGCTAAGTGGCAACCTTATCAGCTTGTAACTTAACACGCTAGATGGCGCCAAGGTGCTGTGCTTGTACGTTACTTTATTTTTATTTAAAGTTAGCATTGATTACATTTTTTAAAATTGTTCTTCAGCATTTTAGCATTTACAGCAAACACACTAAAGTTTTTAAAATTTAAACATTGTTTGTATTTTGTTTTAATGCATGAAGCTTTACCGAGGCGCGCCATACCTTAAGAGCTGCCACTTTAATGGCAAAAACGTAAGCGCCATTTGGTGCGGGTATATTGGCGAAGGTGCTTTCATCAAAAATGAAATTTTCAATTACAATATCTTGCTATAAGTACAGAAAAAAAAACAATGAAATTGTTTAGTTGTCTTGGCAAATACGTATATTATGCTACCTGATAGGGACACGTATGGTTTCCGTTGGTGTATTTAAAAAGTGGGCCAAGTACTAAATGGACTATTTTGAACTTTTGCGGCTTTCGCATAAATAGACAAAAGTCTATTGTTTCATTGATTAACATTATGCGTCTGGTTGCAGTTTCTTTGTAGAATGCAACATTGAACTGTTTAAAAATTATATGTAAAAATATATGTATTTGTGAACTGAAATTCTTGCAAAATTATTGGCAAAAAAAACTTACACCTATGTCGTCAATGGGCTGCTTGTAAAGCACAGGAATATTGATATTGGCCAAAACTAACCCCGCTTTGTTTGTCACCAGTTCGCATGTCTTAAAGTACACAAAGTTCCTGTTAAAGGTCTTACATTCCATTTTGGTAATTTGGAAAATGTTGCCCAAACATTGCTCGAAAAGCAGCAAACTTAAAATTAAACCAAAAGTCAAGTGTTTTCGCATGTTCGCGCGCTCAAAACTATTTGACATAAAAAAATATAAAATACGTAAAAAGTTTTGTTTAATTTGAGGGCATGTTACACCATAATTGATATATTCATTTTAAGTGCTGTATTTAAGCTTTTAAAATAATTGATTATTTTGATTTTTAACTGACATAATTGACATAATTGTTTGCGTGTAAACTTTATAAAGCTTTATAGCAAGCTAAGGTAGTTGATTTATTGGATAAAGTCGAATTAAAAAATATTCCCAAAATTCAACTACTCATTTTCTATTTACGAATTGTGAATTTAGAAGCATATAGTTTCACAATTAATCTCCAAATTTTAAAAACGCCAATTTTAAGTGCGATTGTATATTCTCCATCGGGCACATACATAGCTGATAGAAATTTATCATCAAAAACAAACTTTTCAATTATTAAATCTTGCTGTAATTTAAAGGAAAAACATTAATTTTAAATTTGTTATAAAACTCAGATACATACTTGATAGGGACAGGAATGGTTTGCATTGGTAAACTTGAAAAGAGGCACAAAAAATTTTTGTGTAATCTTAAAACTTGTTGGGTGGCCCATGAATTTGCACATATCCACCGTATTATTATAGAATATACTAGTTTTTCCCTTTAAATCCTTTTTATAAAGTACGCTATTGAGCTATGGTAAGCTATCATTAGATTAGCAACGGGAGATTATCAAAGATCAAGGAACTTACGGTAATATCGTTTATAGGATTTTTGTAGAGCACAGATACATATATTGAAGCTTCCCATAGACCATTTTGATTAGTATATAAATCGCATTTTTTTAAAGTAAGAAAAGACTTGTCTAGGCTTTTGCATTCCATTCTTTTTAGCTTCACCGGCATACCAAAACATCGTTCAATTAAAACCAAAATGAAAAATATCCAAATGCGCCGCTGTTCCATGCTTTTGTCAAGACTGCAATAGAGATACTGAGCAATACGGCCAAGATTTATTTAATCGCCGATTAGAGGAAAATTGAAATAATTGTTTTAAATGCTGAAAAATTTTATTATTTTTAGTTATTTTAATATACAAAAAAAAAAAATAAAACGTATGACTAAAATGTGTAGCTGGATAGTAAGACCTTTAAGTAATTCTAAACACTATATCACATCTTATTGTTTAAAATTGGCTTTGTCTGTTCAAAAACGTTTTTTAATATTTGCTTTTCGGGGTTGGAATTGGTATCATCCTAGCATTCGATTGTCATCCTATTTTTATAGATTTCGCCTTTTGACATTACGTTCTGTAAATTAACGTGCTATTTTTGCATAAGCTCTAACTCGGGGTTCATTGACTCTAACGCTCTGACTGCTCAGCAATATTTCTTTTGTCATAATATCCAGAGTAACTCGTATTTTTCGAACTCTAGCCCTAACATATAGTACATGATCTTTTTCATTAAATGACTCCCTTTTTGTACCTCTTTCTCTATTTTAACTCATCTTCGCCAAACCGAGCATCTGTGACCAATCATAAACGGTGAAAACCCAACTTGGTCGACGCTGATCTTATGGATCTTCAAACTTTTATGTCAGTTTGTGTTTTCATATTTTACATTGTAAATCCAGCCAAATTCTAGCCAGCTCCAGATATATGACAAAATATGATAAAATTATATTTTTTTCGTTCCAATGTAGTATTTATTTATTTTTAAATTGTTAAATTATAAAGTCAACAGAACTTATTTGTCCCTCTAATTAATAATAAATAAAAATAGAAATATTTGAAAATTGTGTGTGATATTTAATTTCCCACTAGGCCACTAAAGGAAAAAACTATTTCGAGTTGCCCACGTTTGGATACCCAACCAAATAGCACTCGAAAAATGAACACCAAAGTAAAAAAAATGGAAAAAACCTAGTTTGGTTCCGACTAGTTTTGTAATTTGCTTCACTTTATTTGTAAAGTATTTCTGTATTTACAAGCTGTGCCAGAAAACGATTTGTAACAAAAGTAATTATATATTTAAAATTATATATTTAAAATTATATACAAAGCTATTTTGGATGCCCAATCACATGAACATTTATTGAAATTATAATCTAGAATCGTTTGGTTAGTTTTCCCCTTTTCTCTCTTTTTATATTTACCAAAAAGAAAAAATATATTAAATTCTTTTTCTGGATGCACTGTTATTGAGTTTAAAGTTAAAAATATAAAACACCGATGATGATAAAAATGAGAATACTTTAAATTATTAGCAGATAAACCATAAAATTATCTTCTTAATAAATAGAGACTCTGGTGCCCATACAATATCCTTGACTTTGCTCATCAACGGTGGAGCAGGCGGTCGCTGTTCAAAAAAAACTGAGACCGAAAAAATTGCGTCTAACTTTCTATGTCAGTGATTCTGCTGCGAAGAATCGAACCACCGATCTTCGTTCTTCGCATTTTTGCGCACTCAAAACATCGATTCGATGAGTCATCTGCCATTTGATCCTGACTTGGTACTGCATGACTTCTTCTTATTTCTGTACGTAAAATATAAAATGAGAGAGCTCAACGATTTTCGACACTTGAAGAAGTGGTTGATGCGTTCCATGCGTTGCATGTTTTGGAGATACCTCAATCAGAGTGGCAAGAGTGCTTCGAAAATTTGTTCAAACGCATGCAAAAGTGTAGAGATCTTGATGTGGACTTTTGGATTTTGTAAAACAATAAAGCAATTTTTGATGATTACTATTCATTTATTTGTTCCTTAATCCCGAAATATAAAAGTGAACACTCGTCTAACATGGAAAAAACAACAATATTGGAGGGTGATCTAAATTGGTTGATGGATAACGAACATTTTTAAGTTATCGTATGAATAGATGGAAAATAAGATACTATATACAAAGTTTATAAACATTGGTTATGCAATTAAAGTATATTACAGCGCGCCATGTACATCGGCTAGTTAGGCTCTATAAGGCAAAGTCTGTCAGGAAATGTAGACAGAATATTAAATGTATAACTATTTTGGCTTGGAAGTTCAGAGGGTATTGATTTAAAAGTGATATATGAAACCTGGTTGTGCTATTTTTTTGACAGTCAAATATGCTTTAAGAGATGACTAAAATATTATCTCCGAAGTAACAAAGTGATTTACATGCTTAAAAGTCACTCAAGAATCTTACGTCAGTTTTGGATTTAATATCATAAACTTTTCAATCAGTAAGTTCTTAATTTATTTTTCTGAGTCTCTTCTGCTCAACTCGGAAAGTGCAGGTACATGTATTCTTAGGATTTATAGCCCCAATCAAACTAATTGCATAACACGTTTCAACTTTATAATTTATTAATGTTTATTATTTTTTGTCAAAATAAACCTTTACCATTGCTTTCCATACTCTGAATACCGCGACTCTTATGGAATAGATATAGTCACCATTGGGTGCTGGTATTTTCGATAGTAGTTTTTCATTAAAATAAAATCTATCAATGATTAGATCGTGCTATAAATTAAAAAAAAAATGGGTTAATTGAATTTTTTCACATTGAAAATTCCAAAAACCTACTTGAAAGGGACAAGTGTGGTTTATATTTGTATACATTCTGAGTGGCGATAGTAGGGCATATGCTACCTTAAAGGTTTTTGGACGGCTCATTAATTGACATACGTCAACGGTGCTATTGGACAACATAAGAATATTGGACTTAAGATCTTTATAAAAGGCAACGTTCATCTGTAACGACTTGAATTAAATTAAAAAATTCTTGAAAATTTCGCACAACTTGCGGTAATATTGTCGAGGGGTTTGTTGTAAAGCAAGGATGCATATACGCTGGCCTCGGTAAAACCATCTGGATTCGATTTAAGTTCGCACGTTTTGAAGAAAACAAAAGATCTGTCAAAACTTTTGCACTCCATTCTGGAAACTTTGAACATACTGCCAAGATTTTGCCTGAACTGGAGCAACAGCCAAATAATGCAGAATACAAAGCGAAGTGCCATGTTTATTTGCAATTTTGAAATTTGAGACTGGATAACTTGCAATGCATTTTGGAGTTTTGTTGGAATTGAATGCTTGATTGAACACTTGTTTCAATAATTGTTGGAAATGTTGTGCATATTAAAGTTCAAGTTAAAATAATATGCACAATTTATACAAATCAAAAATTATGAAAATATTTTCATAATAAAACTTTGCGAAAGGTTTTAAAGTAAGCGTGCTAAATTAATTCGTGTTTATGCCCTGTAAACTGTTGATTTGTAAATTTACTAAAATCTCGGATAATGGTTGAACCATGTTCCTCTGTCAGTCCCAGACTGAATGATCTCGCAGACTATAAGAGCTAGAGACAAGTTTTATAAATCAAGTCAATAACCTTTTCCCGTACCCAAGCAGTAGATTTTCGCAGCATTTAGATACATTTTTATGTCAAAAGTGTACGAAATCGGAAAAGCGGTATAGAAATTTAAGTAAAATACATTAAAATTGCACAACCTTCTTGAAAACAGTAGATGCCTAATCGAACATTCGTAACATTCATAATTCGTAAGACTCCAATTAAAATATCTACACTTAAATTTGAACTAAACGAGCTTCCTACCACGGTAATACATTTATGGTTCTACCATAGGCCGGTGAATCTTCACAAGAATACTTGCTACTTTTTTTGTTTTTTTAATAAGAAATGTACAGAGTATTTCATGGTCGAGCATCGATTTGACATTATTATAATTTTATGCCCTGAACCGTATGGTACAAAGGGAATATAGATAGCTTGTGCAAGTCGAAAATATCCAGAATTACCTAAAGTATTTTCATCTCAGATACTAAGCAAAGCAACCTATATTTTGGAAAAAACACTGCTTTTACGAGGGAATGTTAGTGTTTTTGTATTGGATGTATATATAATATAGCTCATAGACCTCATTGAGGTATTTTGTAATTGTCGCAAAATATTACCGTCTCTGATATATATTACGTTTGTTTATAAAGGTAGCAAATCCAAGCACAACATTCAAATTGGATCTTATTTGGTTGATTTTCATATATCCAGAGTTTTTTGCCAAAGATAAATTGAATTTTATTTGATTCTCAAGATATCTTTACCAACTTCGGTACTTGAAAGTCCATATTTAAATAGTTATTCCAAAAATCTTATTGAATTTTATCAAGAGATTGACTATTTCTTATATGGTAGCTTTCATTAGAATCAGTAATAAATTGTTAATAAATTTTTATTTTTTTTAATATTTCATTGTTAAGGGTGCTACGCTCTACAGCAGCAGCAAAAGCTACCTCTGTTATCAATTATGATGAGTTATCAATGAGAGATGACGTGGTGCGAAAACGGTACACGGCAAATCGTATTAACTTCTCTGATGGACGATTTTCTCGGGCATAAAATGGACGTAGTGCGCGGTACGTATTTCGCATTATTAATTTCGAAAAATATTGCACTTTTTCCAAGGGTGAGTGAGGCGTGTGTTTATTTATGATGAATTACCAAACCAAACTGAGAATAAATCAATTGACAGCTGCTAAATCGGTCGCCATCTTGAGCACTAATGCCAACTTAAAGTTCTATACCTCGCAAAAAACACCCTTTAAAAGTTTTTTAGTATTCCCAATCAATGCGTCGAATTTGTTTGTCGATTTGCTAAATTATAGAGCTTCTGTAAAAGAAACATTTTTTTTTGTACAAAGTATTATTAATCAAAACTAAGTTAGCCATTAAAAAATATGTTTCTTTTTTGTGGCAATTTTACTGATTTAATTACGGAGTTGTGGTACAAGGTATCCCAAAATCGTACGTGCACAACTTTACGGTATGCCATCTTTTGGTTTTAATTTTTAAGTTTGCTTCAAAACTGGTTAAAACAAAGAATTTATATAAAATAAAATAAATTTAAATAGAATAGTTTTTTTATAAAACAGAAGAGTTAGAGCTAATTGAATATCCTTTGTTTGATCCTATTTCGAAGACTCATAGAAATATAAGCAAATCGAAAGATGAGCCTTCGAAACAGGTTTAAACAAAGAATTTCCATTTAGCTGAAATTCTTCCAACTGAAATTGAAATATATCAATAAAAAAATATACATATTAATACATTAAAATTTATAGCTTTATTTTGTATTAAATACCACAATTAAAATCAAAAATTCAGTTTAAATGCTCATGGCGGCTAAACTCTGTACATAAATATGCTCCATTATAAGCCAATTCAGTGATTGCTAAAATAGTTAACAATATAAATTGTAAATATATACATAAACTTTTGTTATTAGGGCTCTGTAGGTATTATAATTAATGATTCTTAAGTATATTTCTTAAATTATTTTACCTCAAAGGACATATTCAATAGTTTGAACAACCTTAATCAACTCACTGTTTCTGTTCTTAATTATAATGAACTTTAATTTCTGCTTTGTAGGAAAAATATTATATTTTTTTGGAAAAGGTGCTTCCAATTTCTGTCAAATCTTCGCATAAATATTTCTGAATCTGTAAATATCTCAAATGTTATAATTTTGCAATCTGAAAAGATGCAGAAAATAATATAAATATTTAAATGGAGCTACCGACAATACGTAGAGCTTAGAACATCGAACAGAAACTTTGTATCATCTTTCAAGATGATGCTGCCATCTACATGTCAGTTGAAAAAAGAATTAACGCCAAGGCACTTAATGTTATGAATGTAACTTATTTAATGAAAAACATTATTTTTTTTAAAGTCTAGTCGAACTTTGTGGTGTAGAGCTTAACTATTGCTCTCCAAACCCTAAAAACTGCAAATCTTAGGACAATAACGTAGTTGCCATCTGGTACAGGTATTAATGATAGTATTTTCTCGTCAAAAACAAATCCATCTATAACAATATCATGCTGAAATTGATAAGCTATAAACGGTAACTTTAAATGGGAATTACTTTAAATCCGATACGTACTTGATAAGGACATGAATGGTTTGCATTGGTGTACTTGAAAAGCGGGGATAGCAATCTGTAAATAATTCTAAAACTCTTGGGTGCGTTCATAAATGCACAAATGTCAATCGTATCATTGAAAAACATTACATTGCTTTTCTTCAAATCTTTATATAATGCTGCATTTAGCTAATAAAAAATGAAATATATTTAAATGGAGTATCAACAATAATATATCTTTTTGAAAGCACTTACTGTAATATTATTAATGGGATCTTTATAGACTACAGCTGCATAAACTGTGGCTGTGGTTAGACCTTCTTTATTCGACGAAAGTTCGCATTTTTTAAAGAAAGCAAGAGACTTGTCAAGACTTTTACATTCAATATCCTTGACCTTAAATCTGCCTCCAAAGCATAGTTTATAAAACAATATTATTGAGATTATATAAAAAACAATGCGCGGCTTCATGGTTTGGTGGGAATTCACATTTAAAACTGTGAAATATTTATTATTTTTCAACCACTTTGGTATTTTCGATTGGTCGCAAATTTAAATAATTGTTTTAAATACATGCATTTTTTTATTTAATAGATTCAAATATTGCTCTATTTCGTTGTATAACTAAATAGAGGACCAATTCTCTTCTGCTTTTATAAAACGGAGAAAAAGAATGTCCAATAAAAAATAGAATTTTGCACCACGAGGCTACTTCCTGACTACCAGTGCTGCCCATTGTTGAAAATTCAAAGGGTCCCAGTGGTTAGAAAAAAGAAGTGAATACATTTTTAAACTTTTATTTATACAAATATATGAACAATACTATATGTTGCAATATATAATATATTGTAAGATTATGTACGTGTGCGCGGTTGGTGAAGCGGAAATGGAAATGGGAAAACCAATTTTTATTCAAAAAATTTAAATATTTGTTTTCAAAAAAGATTGTTGTAAAATTTTCGTTTCGTTTTTCGGAGTTTGGTCGGTGGTTTGTAAGAGGTGGTTGGTTGAATTAAAAATAATTTAAATAGACTAATATATTTAATAGAATATAAATAATCTATTGAGCACTATTGCCTGCTCCCAATCGCAATTGAATGTTTCGTTGGAAAAAAATGAACCGCAGCTTAGTAGTTATAGTTCTGAGTACTGAAGAATACTTAGTTTTAAAAGGTCGCCCATAAATCATAACTTCATTAAAAAAGAATATTAAAAATAAGATTGCGTACTTTAAAGTCATGTGCTGACGAACTTTGCATACTCTAATTAAATCAAATATGATGCTTAAGTACTCTTAGAATCGTTTGATCATACATCTTTATAAACATATTCGCAAATAAAGGGTGACCTTTTTTAGCAACTTGTTTTATTCTACCGTTTTTACCAGCTGCCGAGGTTTACGTATCTATATGGTTCATAATTTATTCATGAATCGACTTAAAAACGAACTTACTAATTATTACATTTTTTTTTATTAACAATAATAATTTCACATTTCTCGCTTTTTTTGCAAGCTCATTTCCGGCCTACCAAGGCA
Organism: Chymomyza procnemis; assembly: GCA_035046065.1. Taxonomy (NCBI): domain Eukaryota; kingdom Metazoa; phylum Arthropoda; class Insecta; order Diptera; family Drosophilidae; genus Chymomyza; species Chymomyza procnemis. The sequence goes on along the minus strand of JAWNOJ010000013.1, from coordinate 24,063,892 downwards.
TATCGAAAAATCATTGTTTGGTATTTATTATGGGTTGGACGCGTCATAGAACCATACATTTTTAAAAATGTAAATACACGTTAGCCTTGACTTGGCTAACGTGAGATTTCAACGAAATATACCTGTTCAAAATAAAAGTGGATCCTAAGAAAAATAAATCCTTTTTCATCAATTACCGTCACTTGATTTGAACAAGAGTTTCATGAAAAAAGGACTCCCAGTAAATTCGCTGATAGGAATAGCGATGTCAAGGGAAAAGTGGTAATAAATACGTGACATTCTAATAACTATAATGATGAAAATGGAAGTTTTACTTAAATATTGTAGGATAAATTGGGCAAGATATTTTTTTCTTCGGGATATATCTTACAACTATGATCGCAACTGAAAAATAAATTTTTATTTGCTAAAAATTCTTTGGAGGTGACACTATGAATAATCTTGTAGTTGATGAACAAACATTTATTGATAATACATTGCATACTCTACAATGATTGGAAGCACTGAAGGCGCATCGGCCAAGTAGCCATAGAATTTGGTTCTTAAAAAAGACATATAGCGGGAATGTGATAAGATTACAGCTGATAAAAGTTATTTCGAGTTCTTTGAATAATATTTTAACGATTTGTGAATAGTTTTTAAGCAAAGGTGGCAAAGAGGAAGTCCAAAAGACAAGTGCAATTAAAAATGGCTGTGATGGAAACAGAGTAGCTTAGTTTCTAGTGGATTATGATATTTAAACTTTCATCGATTTAGTTTAGAAATAGCTACTGGAAGATGTTTGTGTTACCAAAGACACTAAGCACTGTAATTTATTTGATGTTATGTCCATTACTTAATGGGCCGTGCTCGGCCTAAGTGTGCCAAGGGGATACTCCCTTTGGCAACCGGTCTAACCTATGTCCATTACTTTGTTATGTATTACATAAAAAATTAAGAAAGCAATGATTTATAATATTATTATAAAATGAATTTGGTTGGGATAACTTGAAAACAAATCAATTACAGCAAATTTAGTGTACAAATCGAATTATTTGACTGATTTTTCCTATGATTTCCTATTGTTATGTGACCGGCTTTGATCCAATGGATTACAGAAGAAAGCTATTGACAATTTGGTTTTACTATCTTCAAAGTAATTGAATTATTTAAATAAAACTCTACTTTATTGAGGTTTCAAACACCCTAAAAGAATTATATCGTATACACTGCAGTCAAACAACGAAAACTTGCATCCCTTCGAATAAGAATATTTTTTCTGGAAAAATCGTGAATGGACAGAAGAACATATATTAGGGAAATGTTTTTATCTACTTCGCTTGTCACCCGTTTCGTATTTTATTAGGTTTTTGACTTTCCTACTGGCTGTTAAATTTTTTTCCTAGATTGCGATATTGATCAACATCATTAAATATCTAAATCTTTATTTAAATTTTCTCTTTTTTTTAAAAAAGAACAAAATATATATGTACACACCTCTAAGTCCTTGCACCATACGGTACAAAGTTTAAAAACCTAATATATTGAATATTAACTTTTTATTTTAACTTTTAAAATAAATCAAATTTCTTATTAGGACTTTAAGTACTAGAGTTATATGTTAATTACTTAAATAAAAAAGCATTCCGATAATTAATGCACAAAAATTGTTTCGAAATACTTACGGTTAAGTTTAATATATATTCCAAATTGTTGAAACTGATTATAAATAAACTAAAAACCGCTCAAGCATGTTTTTAGATACACTGCCCAGCAAAAACTGAATATTAACTACAGTAACTACAATGATAATACTAAACCAAAAATTGACATAATTATTTTCAATTATTTTATATTTTTGTAGAAAATTATTAATAATTATTTTTACACCCTATAATAAGCATTAATACATTTGGTTTTATATATCCGACAGTGGTTTATTCAAAATATAATTTGTTCAAGTGGAAGCCAAAATAGTGCTTAAGTCGATATTATAGAAAATATATTACTGCTAGAACTCTATGTGAATTACAAGGATCGGATATCTGAAGTAATAAAAAATGAATTAGTGTTAACTAACGCTCACAGTCGAGCAGATAACGCAGTTAAATATTTTTTGTTTAATATGAAAGATATTTTTTTGTTAAATTATTATCTTAATATTATTTTCATTTAAAAAATTTGTGTATATGTCGAAGATGAGTACTCTTCTATTTTGTGGAAAAATAAAGATACCCCATATAAATTTTTATGGTTCTTAAAATACTTAGTCTAATATCATATATATTGTCAACTGTTTAAAGTAGGTAAAATTTATTAGTTTTTAATCACAAAAATCTTTATCATCCCTCTCCAGATCTTAAAAGTTGCTATTTTAAGAGCCAAGACATAGTTGCCAGAGGGTGCGGGAATATGCCTCAAAGTATGTGCACCGAAAATATACTTGTTAATGATAAAATCGTGCTATAATTAAAGAAATTCCCATATTTATATTAAGACATTTTTAAAATCTAACCATATATATCATACTTGATAGGGACATGTGTGATTCGCATTCGTGTACTTCAAAACTGGGGAGAGAAGCATCCAAATTAATTTGAAAGATCTCGGTTGACTCAGAAGCAAACAAACATCTATAGTGTTATTAATCATGGTTATGGAGTTTGTCTTAGTATCTTTGTAGAATAGAAGATTTAGCTGTTGGAATTTTTAAAGTTGCTTAATTTTTAGCCTTGAAAAAAAAATATAAATAAATCTTACCGTTATATCGTCAATGGGATCTTTGTAATGATTAGAAACATGAATAGTGGCCTCAAATTCATCATTTTTAATGGGAATCAATTCACATCTTCTGAATCTGAAAATTTTCCTGTCGAAAGCCTTGCACTCCATTTTCGTTATTCTAAAAACATTGCCAAGTACTGGCCTATAAACCAACAATAGCAAAGTGATACCATGAAAAAAGCGTGATTCCATGTTTCTATTTGAATTGAACAATTGAGACTAACTCCTTTGATTGTGTCATTATCGTAATTGTCGTTCACATTTGTAATGATTTTTTAATGTGAAATATTTTAGTATTTTTAGCGCAATTAAATAATTGGACAGATATGCAATTGAATTGAAAATCATCATCAATCAATGATCTTCATTGTTAGAGCATATTTCGGTTATTTGTATAATAGGTCCAATACACCCTGCACAGTTGATTAATTTGAGAAAAAAATAAAAATTTTGAAACTAAATTAGGCACTCGATTCGATTATTCGCGTTGAATGCTTTAGAAGACCAGTTTTCCAAGTATAGCTTAAAAAAATCGAATTAAAACTAATCCACGATTTTCCTAAAGTTTGAAGCAATTCTATATAAAATTATATTATAATAAATTTTATGAGATGATCGTTTTTTTTTTGTCGATTTGATTTTTTTCAAACAAATTCGATTACAATCAGAAAACTTTTCATAACAATTCGTTGCTGTAGCTTTGACCATTTACCATTTTTAGACAATTACCATATCTGTATCACACTTGTTTCTTCTGCGTGTTCTTTCGGCTTGCTTATTATACCCTTTATAGGCAGCTTACAAAAATGGGTACCACTCTAATTTGTTGAAGACATTATAATATTATTCTTCGGCACCGCCGACTCAATGGTCTCTTATGATTGCTGTCACTAGGCTTTTGCCTGCATTGTAGGTACCGGATGTCAACATTTGGTATCGCAACGCGTACCTTAACGATTAGGTGTACTCTTACGGATTCATCTCCCGGCTTCATGACGCATAAGTTAGCACTGCCGTTTCTGCACTACACTCCGTGTACTACACTCAACTCCCTGCTTGACTAGCTGACATGCGTTACTTAAGGAGCACCGATGGGTTGAGTCAACATCTATGATGGATTGATTCAACTGATTCATCTTTGGCACCTGATCCGCCTTATATAGTGTGTGAGATACGCCAAGTTACGGAAGTCCTGATTAAACCCATAATAGCAAAATATTATATAAATACCTTTCTGCTCTCACTCTGCGATTATACAAATTGAAAATGGGGGACCACTACAGGAGATTTGTTTTGCTAAGAGTATAAAAGGCGCTCTTTCTCCTGAGTCGCTCGTATAAGATTCTTAGCGTTCTCAAACTTTAGTAATTGTTTTTATTGGTTTTTTTTTAGCGCGGTTTTACTATGTCGTGCATAAGCCTAAGTTCTTTAATCAAAGTCATAATCTGAACTTATGAACTCACTCTGAAACATAATGTACTCACTACGAGCACATAGTATATGTAATTTTCATAAATTACATAAAATATATGAGGTGTGACCACTTTTTGACTAAACCATTTTGTTATTTTATAGCAAAATATGTGGAACTCGGTAGCGTTGTGATAGCATAGTCGCTTCTAAACCCGAATGTTGAGTAAATTAGACTACTTGCCTAAGTAATTCTCTATTTCTTAAAGTCAACGCCGTTTTTATTCGGGTACAAATTGTAGGTCGCCTGCCACTCTACGGAAAGCTATTAAAAGAGACATATACATGCTCCGGTTTTGGTGATAATAAAATAACTATGGGGAATAAATTTATTTATTTATAAATAAATATCATTAAAAAAAAGTAAAATGCGTAAAATACGAATATACGATAAGCTATATTTACATTCAGTAGATCTTTATTGTCATTAGAGATTACTTGGCGATATTAAATAAAATATTTACGAACACAAGACACCAAAAGGTGAGATAAATAACTTACAGATAAAAAATGAATGATTTAAATTTTTACCCTAAATGACGGAATTTATAGGTTACTAATATAATAATAAAGTTGATAATAGTTTGTAAATAAAATCTACTAAAAATTACATAGATATTGAATAGTGGGCTACATTGAAAAAGCTATATTGTATATATCTATTATAATTCGTGTTCTCTTTTTTACGCGTTATGAGATGGCAGTAATCAATATTATTATTTCAATCTAAATTATAACAAAATTATTTGAATAATTAAATTAATATAAAGAATATACAACGCCATTTATCCAGTCTCATAACTTTAAATTTTTTCGATTTTTTTTTTGTTATTCGACGGTTAAGGCGGTATCTGATTCCTGTTCAGCTTATTCTCCTTGTGATGCTCTTAAAAATAAATGTTTAAAAATCGAGCAGCTTTTTTTAAATAAAACATATTTTGATTTTTCAGATGTTTGACAAATCCATTGAAAAGAAAAAAATTGCTAACCATCCTCTAATCGGAAAAAGGCTAAATTGTCATTTTTGAAACCAGGCTGGATTTTCTACTTGTTGATATTGTTTTCAGGTCAAAACTTTATAGTTCCATTATCAGGCCTATAGTCACATGTGGAGCAGGAGTTTGGACCATGACGGCAGCAGACGAAGAATCACTAAGAATCTTTTATAGACGAATACTGCCAAAAACGTTTGGGCCAAAGACAAATGATCTCGGTGACTACATTCCAAGGAACAATGACGAATTGTTGAGCTTAAGCCATGGCGAAGATGTAGTCAAATTCAAATTCCCAGAGGCTAAGATGGATAGATTGTTGGATGGTGTTACTCTCACTCTCCACAAAAAACAGAGCTCAACCAAGAAAGTGCCTAATTTTCAATATTGACGATGACATGCTGAAGATGCAAGTAAGGAATTGGCGCGCCCTTGCTTACAACCGTGAGGAATGGAGAAGAATTCTTGAGAAAGCCAAGACCCACCCCGGGTTGTGGAGCTGAGTGATGCTGATGATGATGATGATGATGATGATGACATTGCTTTGTATTCAATCAAAATTTTTAAAAGCATTTACTTTTATGCCTTACAATGTATTTGGTGCATGGCACTGGCAATAAATAATCTGTAAATTAGCAAACAGTAGCGAAACTGCTTAATCCTTGTCACAATGACTATTACATTATTTGTAGGGTATTCTCTGGACTGCTAAACGACTCACAAGAACCCATGATTCGGCGCCATATAACAGAACGAGCAGGATGAGCGTCTTGCAGAGCGTTAATTTTGTCGATCGAGAGAAGTCCCTGCTACACGTTTGCTTACTAAGACCATAGTAACACCTATTGGTAAGTATGATTCATCGCCTAATCTCCAGGCTGATGTTATTATCGGTGTTGACGTCAAGGTACGCGATTTCATTGTCAACTTCACAAGTATAGCCGTCCGCCGTAATCTGGAAGCCTAGGTTTCGATAGCGAAAAACGCGTCGGTAACATCTCTCTAACAACGTCCAATAGATATCTATATCATCAGTTTGCAGTATCCCTTCAATTATGAAATTAATATTTAAGGGTTCCGAGAAAATCTATGTCTACTAAATAAAAAATCGCCTGTATTCGGTACACTCTTAATCAAACAAATACTTAACAATTAAAATGTTATTGAAGGTAAATATTATTGATTCCCCAATTTTTTTTAATATATTTATGGCTTTTTGATATCTCTTAGACTAATGCCACTCGTTGAAAAGCAAATTAAAAGTTTTAAATAAAAATTTTTTTAAAAATCTTTAACTATTTTATTTTCACATGTAAGTTATTTATCATATCGCGTCAGATAAAGGTTAATCTCTGCACGATACACCTTAAATGCTCCTAACTTAAATTTGAGCAAATATTCGCCACTTGGTACAGGAAATTCAGGAAAGAATGATTTCTTATAAACCATTCGATCAATTATAAGATCATGCTGCAATAGTAGAAATTTATAATTAAGTGAATATTGTTTAAACGGATATCAATACTTACATCGTAGGGACATGTATGATTGATATTGGAAAAACTTTGAAATGTATCGTGAATTTTATTGAAGATACCATAAGCCTTTGGATTGCGCATGTAGTAACAAAAATCCAAGGTCTGATTGACCATAAAAGGTAAAAATCCATTTGATTTTTTAAAAATGCTCACATTTATGGATGCATTATTAACTTTGCGATAAAGAGCTCCGTGCATATTCATAGCGGCTTCACCGCGGCCAATCATTTTAATTTCACATTTTTTGAATTCTATATAGTCTTCATCATAGCTCTTACATTTGACATTCTGAAATCTGAATTTATTGCCAAGTCCCAGAGGCAATAGCAGCAGGATTAAGGCTGCAGCGAACAAAATGCCGTATAAAATTGCGTTTTGCATGTTGAAGCCGTTAGGAAGTATTATTTGTTACTGAATAATAAATGAGATGATAGAGACCTTAATTAGATAACCATTAATTGCCAAACACATTATAATTTTTGTTTACTTCAATAAAAATGCATATATAAAAACAATGTAAATTAAAGTTTGTGCGCTCACGATTTTGGGATACCCTATACCTTATATTGCTTAGAAGTGCCTACAATAAAAAAATTAGACTAATTTGAACGATTGCCCACTGGGATAGAATTAATATAATTATAATTATACTTGGTATAGTGTCGGGAAATACTAAAATCCTTCAATTTAGCGAATCAGATATTCAAAAATAAATGAAATATAATTAGTTCTCTGAGAGCTACATGATTTATTTTTTGTTTATTATTATTTCATATATTAATGTTTAGATTAACAATAACAAATTGGTTTAGGGGGCTTGAAATTACAATGTCCCGTTCTCTCTGCAAAGCAACATTAATATCTTCATTTAGTTTTATAGTTACAATGTTTCATGATTATATATTATTTTAAATATTTTACAAAGACTTTACTTTTAAATTAAAAAATAAAATTTATATTGTTGTATGACCTAGTTCTGATGGTGTTTGGCGTTTAAGTTGTCTTGAATGAAGTTCCTTTCAAGATAATTGACTTATTTTTACATTTTTACGCTATAGAAATCGTAGTGCAACCGTTTCTATGGTTTAACTATATCTATATAATATTTCTATTTATTTTATTATTATATAAAACTAGATTATAATAGTAAATATATAGTCTAGTTGGAAAAAGAATAGCACTATCGATATATGATATTGTTGACCAAATTTTATCGTATTTGATTTGAACTTGGAAACTTGGGAGTAATATAATAATAACCATCCGATTTGTTTATCCAAAACTTATTGATATATTTTTTGAAAACATTGCCATATCATATATCTTTGATATCAAGAAATTTTAATAAAGTTTAGTTCGTGTTATAACAAGTTTTGGTTCTGAAGCCAATCTCTGAGATCTAGGCATTTATCCAGAGGGAGATGTATACATCGACTTCGCAAGCTACTTTGAGGGTTTCCACCTTTTCCTTTTGGTTTTTTTCAGCTAACGTTAAGTTTATATACTGTATGATGCAAAGTTCTATATATAGGACGTTAAGGCCCAGATGTATATTAAAGACATGCAGTTATCAAGTATCTTTTGTCAAGGCTTAAATTTATGCACCTAACCCAGTTAACTCATTTTACCTTGTACTCCGTATCTAAGATGTGCAGTTGTTATCAAAATTATGATACAGTTCTTACCTCAAAGAGAATTGATTTAAGTAAATATTTATTCGTTTATCTATTCAATATCATAGAAATTCTATCTTATCCATATAGTAACATATTTTTTTGTTTCCGTAGTTTTTATTTTCATTTTTTTTGGTTCATATATCACTGGCACATTAATCCACTATCAGATCCACACTTTGGAGGGCTTTGGGAGGCCACATTATGCAAAAGGCAATTTAAACTTTTCCAGTTCCAGTTGTTTCAAATATAATTTGGCTGTTATTTATAAAATGAAATTTAAAAAAAAATTGTTTCCAGCTCTTCTATGAAGAGCCAAAAATGAAACAAGCAATGTTCCAGATCTCAAAAATTGGTATGAGTATGCTCGGGTCGGTCAGTAGTGACACTCAGCTATAAAACACACAACATTGCAACTTTCGCGTTTACCTATAGAGCAAAAATATTTCTTTCTTAAAAATAAATTATTGATAGAATTTTTCTCTTAAGCACGAATTGTTATTTTCCAACTATTAATCTTCTATTAAAAGTTTAGGGAATTTTCTAGTCTTGATATATGCCAATTTTAATTAATTCTTTTAATTACATTCAAATATTTAAATGCATACATTTCAATTCGATTAATCTTTGATCTAAATGTACATTTAATTTATTTTTATAGCTTTTCATAGTTTTGTAGTGACAAGTTTGCAGTTTGAAAAGTAGCTAGTAACTGTGTTAAGTGCCATAACCAAAGGAAATAACTTGGTCGCCGTACTGGATGGTAACTTTACTTTTAACCTTCTCAAAGTTTTGCAATAAAAGCGGCCCAAGTAGCATAAAGTTAATAACAAAATGAAAATTTTATCTAAAGCTAAAAGTTGCTGCCTGTGATTGTTGAAAACTTACAACATAAAGCCAATATCAGTTCCAGAGCTGACCAAAAGTGTCAACGCATTCCATTGTTTAACTTGGTTAAATCATTTTATTGTCCTTTGACCAATTCTTTTGTGGCATCCCATGGCTTGGTAAAAGTTTTTAACTTGCTGGCCATAAAGAAACTTTTTAATTAGATTAATTAGAACTTTTGGTTTTGCCATCATTAAATTGAAACTCACGTGCTGCAAATCAACTTAAAAATGCATAATCAAGGTTATTAAAACCACAGACGGAATTGCTGTACCTGGAGCAACTTTATAATGTGCAGCACAATAAACGTGAAAAGCAAGTATTCCTTAAGGAGCCACAATGCAAACTTTTTGGCCATTTCATCTGGGCTGAAATATAAAGCGTTGTTTGAGTATCTTTGGCTCTCTGGGGGTAGCGCGTACAATTTGTCGTAATCATTGCGAGGCATAAAGTTGACTGTTTGCTTTGCTGCTGCTTTAAATTAATAGTATTAACTTTGTCAGAGACTTTTATCATGTTAATTGACGCATTACAAATGGCTTTTGATTTTTATCTGCAGGCCAATTATGTTGCCAAATTTATAAAATGCTTACAAGGTTACACTTACACTGTGTTTAAATTTTTGGCAAGCTACATGCATATTATATTAGTTAATATAAGTTTAAACTATTTGTTGTACAATATTCCAAGCTTAGCTTGGATTTATGACAGTAAATTTGTAAAATGAAAACTTAATATTGTATATGTACAACATGTCGTATGCGCAATATTGCTGCTATGTTGCAGAAACAATATGTATGTATTGTGTGCAGCCAAGATTATTAATAATTATAATTATATTAAAACAAAAAAGTGTAAAATATAGATACGCATTCATGGAATACGATATATATTGTGTGCTTGGACTGTTACGTTTATCGGAGCACTGCTGATAAATTTAATCTGAACGAACTTTCTTAAATCGAAGGCACTGCTTGAAGCAGTCAAAAACTGCCTAAGGAATAAAACTAGAAAAATATCTGACCCTTAACAACAACAACAATAATAATTGTTACTGCCAAAGTAACAACAACAATGGGACTTAGTTAAAGCTTAGAAATAAACATAAATGCTCAACATTTATGTTCTGGCATCAAAAACTTTTATTCTCTTATTTTTTGCACATTTGTTTGCCTCTCTTCATGTTTCTTTCTATTTCTTGTATTTGTTTTTATTGGCGTGAAAAATATAATAATGGATTTTTTGCTTCAAGTGTGCATATGTTGGTACAAGTTTGTATGTATGTATATAAGCCCAAGAGTGTGAGTCTATGTAAGTGGATGTGTCTGTGTGTGTGTGTGTGTTAGCCCATCAATATGAGAGTGTCCATTTACTTGGCACTGCTTAAGTTGAGCTCTCTTGTCTATATATATATATTCAAAGTGTGTATGTGTCAGTGTGACGGTGCGTGAGTTAGTGTGCGTGCTTTAGGCCATTTTTATACAAACTCGAGTTGGGAAAACTCTGCTAAAGCTACTGGAGGCGCCAATTTGAAAAAGTGGCTCATTTAATTTTTTTGACTAGAATAATACAGATACCAGCACAATGCATATCTGTTTTACTTTAATAATTGGTATAATGTATAAGGCCTAAAAGTCAAAGCTACCGAGAAATTGTATGTCTGAATCTTATACTTTTTGGAATATTGCTGCTGCGTTTTGAGTGCGTAGTATATACTATCAGTAATCGCTGAAGTCTGTGTAAAAACAATTTTTAATTTTTGCTCTTTGTAGCACAAATTGGGATTCTAGCATACGACTGCCGTCCTATATTTGTAGACTTCGCCTTGTAATATTCACTTTGCTATATGATTGTTAAACGTAATACGGCAAGTTTTTTCTCTTGCTTTCTCTAGCGCTCTTCTTAACAACGTTTCCTTTGTCATTCTATCTCGTAATTTTTGACCTATAGCACTATGGTATTGTAGATGCAATTAGTCCTTTGTACGATGCTTTTTTTATGCTTTTACTTAAATAAGCTTTATGATTTTAACTATATTCAATTCATATCTTTCTCTATTTTAAGTAATTTGCCAAATTGAGCATCTTTGAACAATTACAAACTTTGATCCCCCTCACTTGCTCAACGTTGATCTTCTGGCATCTTTTTTGTTAAGAAAAATATATAATTTTTTCTATTCAACATTTTTTTTAAAAATGCCTTTGGGCAATAGGTAGATTGGTAATAACTATAAAATTAACAGAAATAGTAGATTGCCATTGAACGTCACTATTTTATTTTACATTTTATGTTTAAAATTATAATTACACTACCTGAGAGTTCAAGAGTCTTTTTTGTCTTTTTGTTCCAAGGCTTTTATTTATTAATATTAGAGCCAAATTATTTTCATGGTTGTAGCGTCCTTCAATATACTTATTTCTATGATTTTTTATTTTTTCCTTAACTAAAGGGAAATTGAGGTATTTGCATTAGATATATAAAATTTTGCATTCACTATAGTTCGTAATGTTTTTGACTGATAACGCTGAAGTAGTTGTATAGCGCAAGTCCACACTCACTTCAGAATGGCTTTGTACAGCCAAAATTTTATTTTCGATGGATGTAGCGCTATTTCGACTTAGTAGCTATGTCATTTTGCACGTTTTTAGCTTTAGTTAAGAAATATTTAAAGTTTTATATTGTAAATGCAGCCATATTCCTAGCCAGCCCCAGTTGTAAGACGGTGCATATCTATAAAAATTTTACCCATCAAGCTAAGAACACGGATTGGTTTTAGTTTAGCTCTAATTAAATACTTCCTGATTTTAACATTATTTTACTGTTCTAAATTGCTTATAAATAAATATAATAAATTTTAGCTTTTAGACTTTTATAAGTTTTTTATTAATAGAATCATAACGATTTCTTTAGAGATAAAAAATCTATTAGGTATAAGCTTATAAATTTCTTCCTATCTACAAAAATTGAGACTGACAGAGGGTTTTTTTCAAGTACTTTTACTGCAGCTTTGTTTCAAAAAAAGGCTTACATCCTTATATTGTATGTAATATAGTTCTATGTAATAATAAAATTTAAGTAGAAAATCAATGCTCAAGAACAGATAGGCTGTACCATCATATTTAAGATCATCTAAGACAAATCGAATATAAATAGAAATGCTCGAATTCTAATTTCCCCATTGTCGTAAACCTCTACTCGCAAGCAGAAAAATATAAAGAGCAACTGACAAGATCGGATTTAAATATACGTCTTTGGGAGTCGTCCTTATATTAAGTGAGTCGACTTTGAATATTAGAAGCTGAAAAAGCCTCCATTCCAGAGCTCAGTCATTGAAGCGACAGAGTACTCATAAAAAGAAAAATTTATGTTTAAAAGATGACTTAATTTTTTTTAAATTTTTATTATGAAACAAAAATACGCATATTGTAGAAAGCAAAAATGTATGACAGAGCATTGGCAAGTTCAGCTGCTCACAAGTATATTGTTTCACATACACTTAAGAGATTTCCGTAACTTCTGTGGCTTCCTTTTCGCTAGCCATGTTTGCGTGTGAAACTAAGCCTAAGGTCATGGTCAAGTGTGCACACTCTACAAGCAATTTCATTTATTGAAAGCATTCACACTCTGCCAAGAGTCCTTTATTTGCTTTTGCACTTCAGCATTATATTCTCATTTTTTTTTCATTTTCTTTTGGCAACTATCAATCTGCACCAGAAACGAATGCCATCCTTTTGCCTTTGGCATAAATCTGTGCAGATATTTGGCAACACTTTGTGCTCAATATTTTTTGACGTCGATTTTTTCAAATATTCACGAGTGCAGCCATAGCCAAAGTCACTGCTGCCAAAAATCACTAAACAATTTTGCACTCTTTTTTTTTACATATATATTATATTTATTTTTTTTTTTTAATATTTCAACTTTTAGTTGGCTAAACTTTGCTGCGATTTGCATTTGCACTAAAAGCACAGAGGGCGATTCGCCTGCAGGCAAATATAAAATTGAATTTGTTGCTCTGTGAAGTGCACAGAATTTTTGATGCAAAAAATGTGTTTCTAGGGCTACTGTGGGTTTAGTTGGTTGTTGCAGCCCATAGAAAAGTTGTTCCAGTGCAGAGTAGTTTTTGGACTGACGCTGATTGAATTAGAATTCCCTTTTGGCTTGACCAAACTTACCTCTTTAGCTAGCTGGCTATGGGTCTGAATAAATATTTATAGAAGCCATTCGGGTTAAGTAATACACACGTGTCCACTTCAATATTTGTGCGAATATTTTGATTGTTGTGCCAACAAAACTTTTTTCGATGGGTTTATTGGACTCGCCTTTGCGCCTGTTGCAAGTTAGCTTTATTAATTTGTTTGCTTTTTAGTTCCTGTTTGGTTTCCTGTATGCATGAGCTGCCGCACGTGTGTGTTGTCCTGGCAGCCATTTATTATACTCTGCATCTGTAGGGTTAAGGGTTTTATTGATTTTTTAATGTTTGTAGCATGCAGCTTGTAAAGAGTTATGAGTATGAGTTAAGAACTCTCGAATGAGAGCTTATACCAATTAATTTCAGATGATATCGTTAGATTTGGTGTGTATGGTAATATTTATGGTAATATAAATCTTTCGATTAATATCCACAGCTCTTGTTGGGATGGAACTTCGTGGGATTGTTTGATTAAGTTGTAGGCTTAGTCATTTTAGGTAAACAACCGTAAGTTTAGAGAATTAGTTCCGCAGTCGAAAAATAATAATTGAAAAACTTAAGGTGAATTTTTTTATGGGGACGATGTAATCAGTCGTTAGTCATAATTGTTACAGAAAGTAAAATAGTATTTAATATGGATAGATTTGAATATGAACCACGACAAATAGAAGATTTAGATCTTCTTCCATCCATTTACCATTGAATCAATGTGAGCCCAATTAACATAAAATTGTTAAAAATTTAGAAAGATAATCTTTTTTATTCCATCCAATTAGATAAAAAGAGCAACTTGTAGTCGCCTAGTTTGCTGCCGTATATTTTTATTGCCTAGCCTTAGGCATGCTTAGGAATATTTTCTGTTTTACAAAGAAACACGAATGGATCAGAGTATGTATGTGACTGTGGGTGTGTCTGCAAGTTAGTTCGTGCTTATGCAAGCATAATAATTGAGTTATTTTTTGCTTAGCAATTTGTGTTTTCTGTTGAGGATTAAGGCTAATTTTTGGTCTAAACAAATACCACTTGATTCCTATTGCTATTATTTATTGACTCATTGGCCTCAGATATAGTTGCATGTTTTCAGCTAATAAAATGTAATAAAAATAAATCAATATTTCAATTAAAATCTATTTTATGCATTCGCATTTGTCAATTTTCAACAGCTGCCAAGAGTATACTACAAAAGTACTCATAATAAATTTAAGTGCCATGTACACACTTGAGACAAGTGTTGCCATAACAGTTTTTGACACAAAGTGAAAAGCAACTTCAAAATAGGCTGACAGAAGATGACAGGTCACTTCAAGTGTGATTGTGTTAAGTAAGAAGGATTGTCTGAATGCACTTTGATAAATAAATAACAAGATTTAGTAGTTATAAAATCCTTGAATTTCTAACAATAAAGTTTTGAAAGTTGTAATTAATTAAATTTTCATTACAAAAGCGCCAACAGTACCTTTAGTAAATAAATATTTTTATAAATTGTCAAGCGATTTGCAGTTGTTTGGGTTAAAGTACGTTTAACTTGTTGAAATTTTGTATAAAAGTACCATTTATTTATTGAGATTCAAGAAACACACTCTAAGTCGTAAACTATACGTAGGTAAAAGATGTATAGAAATGGTAGCGAACGAGTACATTTGCATAATACTGTCTGCGCTTGTGAAAACAAACCTACATTTAAGTATTACTAAGAACTAGAAAATCTTATCGCTTGAATTGAATCTCTTACTTTAACACCCTGTATCTGTTAAGTAGAGAGCGTTTTTTAGAACTTTTTTGAATTGCAATAAAACAACGATGGATTTTTTATTTATCTTTATATTTTAAATATGATTTCTGGCATATGACCACCATATGACTCGGATTCAGTCCAATGTGCACGACCAATTTTCGATGACTTTTTCCAGTATTTGTTGCAGTATATCGGCAATAACAAGCCGAAAGTTTTCTTCCAAGTGGTTAAGCATTTGTGGCTTATCCGCATAGACCTATGGCTTTACACAGCCACACAGTCTAGGCGGTGTTAAATCACAAGAACTTGAAGGCCAATTCACCGGTCCAAAACATATCTTTCAATAAATCGATTATAGCACGAGCTATGTGACATGTTGCGCCATGGTTGTTCAATTCAGGAATGAAAAAATTTGTTATCATGGTTCGATACCGATCATCATTCACTGTAACGTTTTGGGCATCAATGTTTTTGAAGTAGTGCGAATCAATGTTTGTTTCTACCAGCCCATTAAGCGCAACAAATAATCAGTTTTTCTGGATGGAAAGGTGTTTCGACATAAACTTCAGGATAAGCTTCACTCCAAATGCGGCAGTTTTGTTGGTTGACGTAGCCTTTCAACCAGAAGTGCGCTTCATCGCTAAACAAAACTCGCTTATGAAAACCGCGAACAACAGCAATCTCTCAATCTCAATATTCATGTTGAATTGCCGAAATAAACTGAGAATAAATCACATGACAGCTAATAAATCGGGCGCCATCTTGAACAGTAATACCAACTTAAAGTTCTATACCTCGAAAAAAAACACCCTTTATAAAAAGGTATGCTACATTTGTGTAATATATGTAATGGCAAGAAGGAGGCGCCACTAGTCCTTTATACCCAAATGCTTATCATAACATCGGGTAGCGATTGAGTCATGTAAGTTCGTCTATGTGATAATCTAGAACTCCGATAACATAAGAGTTACCAAACTGTGCCATCTGATACAAGTTTTTTCCATTTTCTCGCAATACAGTTAATAGATTTTAGTCATATCTTTAAATATTTTAACCTAAAACTGTGCTATACGCTAACCCAGCATGCATTAGTGGTCAAAATTAAACCAAAGCATACAAGTTCAATGAAAGTTTTATATAAAAATGTACAAGTTTATGGAAAGTCAATTAAGAATTCAGTATCTTCCACTTGAAGTTTGGAAAAAGTAAAAAAGAGCAAGCTAGTGCACCTGTTACTTTAAAACGTTTCATATCTTAAAGGTATTCAAATAGTGATCTGTCCTGCTATAATTTGCTAACTAGAAACTTGTAGGCTTAACTTGGCTTCACTTTTATTAAAGGAATCAGCTATAAACAGCTACAGCAAATCCCTTACAACTTAAACTATTCACGAACATTTTGCATGGGAAGCTTGTTAAAATGTCCAAACCAATTTAGGTACTGAATAGTTGTCCGTAAGAGAGCATTAAAACCACTTAATATAGTCTAAGCCTTAAGACGCACGTGTTGCTAAGATAGAGAGAGAGAGAGCATTTTAATTGCCGGACACGTAAGCTTCCTAATTACACACGGCAGGTCATAAAGTAGGGAAACTAAACACGTAAGGCATACCAAACAATTGCTGGCCAGCCAAGTCAATAAAAATCCAGATACAAATGACCATAAAAAAATGCCAACCAACAAATTGTAGGAAAACAACAAACCCCAGCGAAAAACGACAAACAATGGCAGGACATTCAGGTTTAATGTGCGTTAAGAAACAACAACAACATCGACAACGGCGACCAGAAAGAAACGTTCCGGAACGGAAAAAAGCAACTGAAAATGTTTTAAAGAAAATATTTTAGTAGCAAACTTTAGTAAATTTGAAGCAATTGCCAGTGAGTGAGCGAGCGCTGAGGGATGGGACACAGCACAGTAACCTGGCAAATAGGGTCCAGATCTCTATTGTTGTGAAATTAAATTCCAACTAGCAGGTGAATGTGGGAACAAATGTAAACTTGCTTTTGTTATTTTTACACTTCATTGCCGTGGAATTTACTTTGTTGTCAACAGTCTTTGTTTTCAACTTGGTTCCTTTTGGCAAAAGTTCAGGCAAGCGTGAAGATAAAACTTTTCTCTCATTTCTTTGTCGTCCTTGTGGCATAGAGAACATGGGATATTTACGAATTTAGATATATGGGTGTGCGTGTGTATAGGTATTGCTGTGCGTGTATTATTGTCATAATATCATCGCCAACATGCCACGAAACAAATGAAAAGTTGTCGTCAGTGAGCTGGAAAAGCGTCAGTGTAACCATTGGTAACATAATGGCCAACAATTTCTATTTTATGTGCCGCAGAGGCAACATTTTAATAATTTCCTATGCGCTTATCAACAGTTATGCGAGTGGGCGTGGTACTGGGCATGCCATTTGACAGCCAAAGCGACATTCGTAACATAATAAAAGAAAATGTATGCGAGTTAGATCGATATCCGGCTACGGTATACACTTTCTTGCAGAGTTTTAAATTTAATTCAAAAAGTCAACTTTTATATTTTATATTAATTTTAACATTTATTTTATTTTTGATGTGCTTCATTGTTTCAACGATATTACAATTTTTAGCTTGAATATCGCTCACAGACTGAAAATGAAAAAGTCATCAAGTATTTTATTTTTATTTAAACTTTATATTCCCAATAGATATAATATTTTTGGAATGAAATGTGCAGAATCGGTCAGAATTGAACCACTAAAATACATTTCACGGACTTTGTTGATAAAATTTTATTTGGAATGAATCAATTGGTTGAAAAATTTTTACTGAATTAATTTCAAAAAATTAAAAAAATTAATTAAATTGATAGAACTGTATGTACTGATAGAATCGATCGAGCGTTGAATGGATTTGATTGAGATAATAATTTACTTGATTGACTGAATTTGATTGATTTATTTTATTTTAATTCATTTTATGGAATAAATCTTTTTTGATTGTTTTCATAATTTAATTGTTTGACTCAAAAGAATGTATGACAATTAAAATATATTCATTGAAATGAATGAATATTCGCTTAAATATAATAATGAATAATTTGATTTCTTTACAATTTAATTGATTGAATGATTAAGGATTGTGTTTGTTTGAGTGCTTTATTATAACTAACTTGCACACTGCACGTTTTGGTGCGGCTTTGATAACAGTTTCGATAACAGCTTGGATCTTACTCACTTTCGATATTAGATGATATTAGATATCTTTTTTACTTACAATGTTATCAATTGTACAATTATATAAATTCCTATTATTACTAAAGAATAAAAAAATTTATATCACCCTAAAATAATAATTTTTTATCACTATTTAATAATAAATTGCATTGAATTATGAAATACTTTTGCAGTCAAATGTGATGAAAAATGTAATTTATGTTTCTAAGTTCGATATTTTGCTTAAAGAATGGCCTTATTTTCTAAAAGACCAAATATATTAGGAAGTATTTAAAACTGTTAAAATATGAACTTAAAAAAAAAAAATTCAATATAGCATTCAATTTTTTTTCAAGGATTCTCAAATCTCTAAGTAATGCTGACTGTCGCAAAATTTGGTGTTCTATAAAATTTAAGTGCTATGGTATTGGTTTTTCAACAATTTATTTGCTATAAACAAGTCCAGTGCATTATTCAAGAATACCCTCTGACCCCTGCTTCGAGGGTATAAAAATAAAACAGAAAAAAATAAACAGTGGGGGTAATGTTAAGCAGGGCGTGTCAGGTCGCATAGGTACTTTAGCTTTGAACTTGTGTGTGTGTGTTTGTGTGTGTATGAATGGGAGTGTATCTAAAGTATTGTCGTCTAGCGTTAGACCCATTTTGAGCTTTTATTTTTATTGAATTTGCACCTTTATAAACATTTACCCAAAATGCCGCAGCTGCCTGTCAATGCTGCTTCCTTTTGCTGCTCTTACTGCCTCTCTTTATGATGATTTCGTTTGTGATAAACAACGTCAACATTTTCTGCTTCTTTCGTACCATCTTTTTTTTATCATTTTGGCATTGTTGTTGTTTCCTTTTTGTATGGGCGCCATTTTTATATACTCAACTCTATATACTACATAAGTCCATATTCAATGTTAAGCCAAAGCGCCTGTCTGTCATCTCACATCGTTGCTTAATGCTCGTCACATGTCTTGACTTTATTGTATTTCTTTTGCTTTGTTCTGACAGCTTCTTCTGTGGCATAATGTTAAGTTACAAGCTCACCTTATACAAAAAAAGTTCAAGTTTAATTTAAAAGTTGACATTTAGGGTTGCCTAGGTTAAAGGTTTTTTAATATGTATCTTATTTGCTGTGTTTATACGCCTAAATGTTAAAAGTTTCAGATTGTGTATATAAGCAATTTCATTCAATATATGTCTTTAAATTATGATAATACGTAGTGTAGGTCCTTGTGAAAATAAATTCACGGTTGCCATATATTTAAGTTCAGACTCAAAAATTTACTTTAATTCAGCGAAAAAATTATGTTTATTGAAAAGCGTAATCTGATAAGTGAATAAATTTTACTTTTTTTAAGAATATTTCAGCACTGGTGCATTTGCCTAGCAGTGGTAGGGCTAGCAAATGGACGCTAGTTACTTAGGAAAATCAGCCGATGCTCCACCTTTGTAGCGATGACCATAGTCTAAGAGAATAATTTTGAATTCCTAAAAGTTTACTAACAGATTTAAGAATAATTTTTTTTCGAATGAAATCATAAGCAAAAAAAAGGTTTAAAAAAGTCATGCATATCTTTTTAGTTTTAGATTTCAAAATAAACGAAAAATATTTGTATTATTACTATTATTAACCATTTGAGTTTTAAAATAGGATAATAAAGACAAATGAATATAGTCTTTTAACAGATAGAAAAGTTTTCTTTTTTTTATTTTACTAACTAGAAAATTAATACATAAATATAGCTCTGATTATTAATAGTATCACTTATTCGATGATTGAACTAAATATAACATAAAAATAGCTAAACTCGCAGACAAAAATGTGTCTGCTTTGGTTTGTGGCACATATAAAGGTTTGCTCCATAGTTGGCAGTATCCTATATATAAAATGGGAAAGAACATGCCGAACAGTTGTTGCTACAGTTGCAAACTGACGGCACATATCAAAATTTAAAATTATTTTTTATGCTATGGATGGCACTGATTCTGATTCCGAAAGTGTGTGTGAGTGTTATGGTAGCTGCATGTGACAACTCGCAAAGTTGGCTTGTCTGTGCCACTTGACGTATACGTGATGCAGAGCAATGTTATCACGTTGAATTCATACGCACGCCTACCTGCGCGCTTTTATTAGTGTGTTTGTACGTCTGTGGTAGTATGTGGGTGTAACTCTTAGCAGAGTTTGCGGGAGAGAGTATCACATTGCAGACAGCAATTTCATTTGAAATTTAATGCGTCATATGTTTGACATATAAGCTGCCACATTAAAGTGACTTATGTTTTTGAATACAAAAAAAAAGAAATATGCACACTTTATAGTCAATGAAATTTAAGAATTTCCTGCTAGAATACTCCTAATTAAAAGCACAGGGCGATAAACGAGCAAAAATTCAGCACAATTTGCGCATAGCTATCTGCCACTTGGCCGCGTTAAGGCGTCAGTCTGTCACAAATAGTTGTGGCAAGTGTTCAGGGGCAACACAAAAAAAAAGACACGCACAAACATGCATAGACACAATTGTTTACAGGCGGCGACGTGCAGCGCATACAAAATGGTGGCAAGAGCTAACGAGCAGAAGAGGGGAAAGCAAATGAATGCCAATGGCAATGGCGGAAAATAACAGCATATGCGAACATGTCGGATACGCGACTTAAATAAAAAGACAAGCGAGCAACAAAATAACCAAATTAAAAACGTTGGCAAAGAAAAAACATAAGCAAAAGAACAAATACGTGGCGTTATTGGTGAGCTGGAACTGGAGTGGGTTAAGCTGATGAATAGTTCAGGAAACATGTCTGGCATACTGGTATGCCAAGTACGATCATGTTGACAAGTGCAGGGAACTTAAAGTAGCAAGTGTAAATATAGATTTTAGTAGAGGATTCGAATATATAGTGTGCAGTTGAACAGTGGTACTTACTTACATAAAAAAAAAAAAAACAAAAAACTATAAAAAAAAAAAAAAAATTTTTTTTTTATTATTTAAAAAACCCAAAATAACCCTCATAACGGAAAGTTTTTGTTTTGGAACATTCGGATGGCATTCTAAATATTAAGCAAGATAAATGAACGTATCCATAAATTCCACCTATTTATCTATCTCAACTAGGTTACTATGTAAACAATGAGTATTTTCTGACGTTGTCTTAATATTCTCTTCCATATTAGCTGTCCTTCAAGTTGATCGGTCAATGCGCAATCATTTATTCCAATATTTATATCCCCAAACGCTTTGTATGAAACAACGTATAAGGCGAACGATACACTTTTGAAATTAATTATTATTATATTAATTATTATAAGGATTTGTGTGGTAATAAATAGTCATTACTTCTTTACTTGAAGTAATAAAATAATTTAAATAAAAAAAGAAACGTTAAATTTTAAGCAATAATTTTGATTGAATGATTAAGAATAACAGAATTTTTTCTTCTGTTTTTTAATTATTTATTATATGTATACACTATTTATATATTATAATAGTCTAGTTAAATTGTTGGAGATCCATCTAGCAACCCACAAACCGTATGAACCGTCTGGCAACGCCTATTAAAAGCATCGAGTAGCCTCTCCACGGTCAGCAACGAGATAACACGTATCGATCGCTAACTATATATTATTAATACTATTATAAACATAATAAACCATATTTCATCAAACCAATAAATAAGCAAATTTAATTAATGTTTTATTGGTTAGATTAATATTTATACAAGGTATTGTTTTGGAATTATCTGAAGTTAATATTTTTGCTGTTTGTATGACTTTAATAATTTGTGGCGATAATCAAACTTGTCTTGAAAAAAATGCTATAGGAAGCCATGAAAAATAGTCATTACATAGTTCTATAAATAAAATCTTAAAAATAATGTTGTTTAAAAGGCAGGCAGAAAAAACCACAAAAACAATTTATTTTTGATTGTTCTTAGATATCTTTTCAACATTTCTTCTTGTGCAGTAATCGATATTGTTTTGTCGAAAAAACAGAAAAGTTCATCGTTTAGATATCAATCACATAGCACCATGTTGCTCATCAATCTTTGTGCAACTGTGCGTATGCATAATATCAACGCAAGCGAATATTAATATTGTTCAGGTGATGTTCTTTAAAGTCAAACGGGTCAAAGAGTTAAGTAATTAATTGTATGCGCTGTTCAGTTGGCGTAAATTGGTTAACTTTGGAAAAACATTAATAAGCCAATTGCGTAGAGAAATCGAATTTATTAAATTAATTTTAAAGTGAAAAATAACAAGCAATAAATCAAGCGCATGATGAGCGTTACGAAAATAAATGGCTTTAAATTCCGGCCATAATTAAAAATGTTCTGTCATTCACTGACAGTGTGTCCAAATGCATGAAAAGAAATGTGAGAAAATATATGGTGTATGTGTAAGCTGAGTGGTGGGGACAGAGACGCCGCAAAGTATGCAACAAAACATTTCTAAGCTGACACCAAACGGATGCTATATGGGTATGAAGAGGGCAAGTGACAACTATGGGTATTGTTTCACACACACACACAGTTGAACCACGACAAGAAGGAGAACGAAATATACATATATCAGTAGTTGCCGAAGTGGACCTAACTTTTGGCCAGACAATGACAACAATCACCAATGCACAAGCTACTGTCAGACACACTGAAACTGAATTACAAAGAAAACAAAGTTGCATACAAACATACGAGAGACTCCCACACACACACACACACACACTCGTCACGATGTTTTGCATGTGTAGAGCAGCCACATACATGCATATGTATATACAATATATATATATATATATATATATATATATATATATATATATAGAGGACTACTACGATAGTCCTGAGCGTTGGTTGCAAGTCACTTTAAATATGCAATGTTTTGCAACAGGAACTTTTACAGCAAATAGAAATATTTCTGCTGCAAGGACCAAGACCGAAACCGGAAATATGCTCAAAAGCATGTTAGTAGTCCATTACGGCAAATTTAATTTACTGCAAGTGCATAAAAATGCAATCGACTAAAAGAAGAAGAAATGAAACGAACGAAGTGGGGAATCGAGGAAGCTGCAACAAGAAATGTGTAACATATCGATGCGCACCATTTAATAGCATTCCTGGCCAAGAGCTGTAGAGTCAATGCGTGCTTCCATCATAAAATGGCAGTGGGTAACAGTAAAAGGACACCGAGCAATGGGTAACTATCTGGGCAGTACACCTAAATTGATTTAAGTGCATGGCACAGCATATTGAGCGCCAGAACTCTAACTGATGCTCATGGTTTTATTCAGCAGCATTTAATACTCTTCCATTGGGCATTTGTGCTGGGAAAGACTATCGCCAGACAACAAGAAGAAATGTGCATGTTGAAAAATAAGTAATTTTCTTAAAATCGTGTTTTTTCCAATAATTTTTTTTTAGTTCAAAGAAATTAAGCTCAGTGAAGTACAGTAAATTTAATGTAAAAAAATGGTATGAAGATAAATCCGAGAAAGTAATATAGTAAATATAAAACAAGTTTATGGTGTTTACCGATAAAATAATACTTGGTCTGTTAATCTTTATTAATGAAACAGTAGTCATACATTTGTAAAAGTAGCGAACTTTGCAGATAAAGGTGACATTAATTAAAATTCTCTTTTTGAATCTTATCAAATTCCAATTTAAAAATAATATAAATAAATTATGGCAACCCAGTAATTTGCCATTAAATTATTCGATAATTCTAAATCACAATAAATGGTTCATAAAATATCAAAAATGACACCTTAATCTTTATTGAACCTCTAACAGTATACAAAACAAAGAAAAGATCTATTTCTTTGATTCTTTTTTCCTCGATTACAATGTAAAATATCTGTTATCATATAAACATTTTTCCTGAGAGTTGTAGTAGAAGAAATCTAGCAAAAAGAACTACTCAAATGTAGGCAAGTTTACCATCATATTGAGCTCAAATCTTCTAGAGATCCATCTATGCGATTAGCTATTGAGTCTGAAGCCCACCGCCGATGTAACAGGAAAATCTATACTAAAACACACAAATGCTATAAACTTAAAGTGTATAAAATGTGTTCCAGCGATGACATGAATTATAATCGGAAGAAAAGGTTTGGAAGAAAAAAAAATGTCATACGTAGTTTCCAAAAAATTATTTTAAGAATGATGATTTAGTTAAGACTACGGAAAATTGAGAAAATTGTGACAAAATAATGTATAGACTACTTAATGTTTATATTGGTACACGAACTTTCAAACTAATATTTATAGAAACAGAGACTTTTGCTTAACGTCAAACCTTTTTTTTTGAACTTCGATGGTTTTTGTAAAATATTTTGAAAAAATTTTGCGTGCATTTTCATTTAATAAGGATAAACATATATGGAAAATATAACACGTTTTATTAAAATTCATGAACTGGAGTTTTCAACCATAATTTAGCAGATATGTTGAAAATCACAAAATTATTATTAAGTTTGAATATAAATTGATATTCCAATAGCTTCCAATATTATTTCGAGATTTTTTGATACTTCAATAAGTGTTGGAAGAACATAAATATGTGGATCAGACTCTAAAAAATTCAAAATATCGGCGAAATCGAGACGACAGTCTACAAAAATTGTTTGCCTTCTGAAAATACGCTTAAAGTCTCAAAATCGCCACTTTGTGCTTAAATGGAGTACTGCCTTCGGAGTAGGATTCTAAAAACTAATAACTTACAACTTTCCAACAACTGAACCATATATTTATTTCTCTTTTGAAAATTTTTTAATTTAAATTTAACAACTTAAGTCGCAAGTGAAAAATAAAAAACAAGCTTAAGCAGCTGCCAAAACGAATTGAGTATTTATTTGAAATTTGACGAATCGAGAACAATTTAAATTGCCTGGCAGTTTTTTATTAGATCGTATTGAAATTAAGGCGAAAATCGTTGCCAAAAATACAGTTCCGTAATAAATTGCTTACAAATTTATGATGTTCTTCTATATTCATATATCATTATTGGGCTTTGTGTGAAAACTAGAAGAATCTTACAAGAACGACTCTTGCGCTTCAATTTTTGTTCAGTTTTATGGAGACTTATTTAAGAAAGAAGTCATAAATATTATATATATGCATACACGGAGATCACCATCAAGTAAAATAATAAATACAAATATATCAAATAAGATATAAATATTAAAATGTTTTAATCAAAAAAATGCACAAAAATGCTGGTTTTCCATAAGGAATACATTACGTTCAGCACTGTATACTGCAAATGTTGGAAAAGGTATTTAAAATATGGAATCAAATAAAACATCAATCCTGTAAATTTTTCAAAATATAATCGCTATCTGATCGTACCCTGCACAAGAGCCATCTAGTTTATTTAAACAATATTTTTTTTTTCTAAATTTGAGCCAAACTCAAGGGTATTTTAAGTTTGTTATGTGTTAGTCTCTGTCAGTGATTTTGTGCTGTTGGCAGCGTTTGAATGATTTTACAATCTCGTTATTCTACGTAGTTGCTTCATTTTTTTTCTTATTTTTTGGCCAGAACGTAAAACTGTTTATACTGTTGCATGTTGTGTCACAGTTAACTTTATTTCGCTTTAGATTGACTATTGCCATCTTGGTTGGCAGGATTGTCGCTTAGAGTGAGGCACTTTCCTGACCAAATCCCACAACCAATTTGTTTATGCGCTGCAATCTAATCCAATTCTGCAGTAACTTAATTGATTTAGAAAGCTTTAGTTTTAAATGAAGAGATTGGAGCCAGAATGTGTTGACAACAACTCGTAATTTTAATGGCATTCACTCAATGAAGCGTGAAGAAAGGCAGCATGAATTAGCACAAGGCACAGGCACAGGCACAGGCCCGGGGCTGTTGGCTATGTGCTCTGGGTAGTGTCACATATGTAATGTCACACGAGCAAGTAGCAAACATTTCCCCAAACGAGGCCTATTACAGCTTAGATTTAAAGGCTCAGGACACATTTGTTTTTGGCAATGTCATGGCCAAGTATACAAATATATATATGAGTGTGTGTGAGAGAGTGTGCAAGTGAGTGTGCGTGCTTATGGCCATATTTTTGTCAGCTTGCCGGATAAACATAACCTTGACACTCTCCAGAAGTTGCACCAGGCCTTTGGCATAATAAAGACTTTAGTCATGGTCACAGATTCAGACATACTACATATAACCAGACACAAATACAAGACTTTTACACTGAACAAAATTTTATTTATAATAATTAACTCAAGTTTTTAAAAAAATTACGACATTCTTCTTGTTTTTAACCTGGTTAAGGGAGTTCCAAAATTTTTTTGGGCTTTGTATTGTGAACAGATGCTGCATTTTGCATCACAATGATTTAGGAGTTTATTGCAAAATGTTCTTAAAAAAGGGTGACTTTTATAAGAATATTTTTTGATAAGTAAAAAAAAAAAATTGTTCCATTTGAATTTTTTATTTTTTTGTCTTTTACAGTCTTTTTATTCAAACCAATTAGCACTTTTACTTAAAAATATTCGGCTTATAACAAACAATTTATGCATGCCATGAATTCGAGAGTTCTCTTCAAATATTCTCAATTTAAACTCAATCTTTGGAAGCAAAATTATTTATAAGTAACTTTCATAAATCTTAAAAATAATGCTTCCCACTTTAATTAACTTTATTTAAATTTTCAAGATACATATGCATTTTCCATTTTCCAGCACAAAGCTAACAGACAGATATGATTGAATTTTGGCAACTGTATGATTTCCGCCGAAAAATCGTTGCTCTATTTTAGTTTTACTTTTTACTCTTGGGCTTTTTTGTGCAAACGCAGTCAAGTTTTCGCCTGTCATGCCGGCGTATGATTTAAAACTTTTCTTGTTATTCTCTTCTTTTACAAGTTTTCGTCGGCCAATGTTTATGGGACCGTTTTGTGTGGACTCGAAGACCCTCGCGGTGGGAACTAGTACAACTATTTGGGGAACGCCAAAGTTGTAGGCAACAAATTAATTTAATGTCAGACACAAAGTTTCTGCATAACTGTGGATGGTGCTATAAATGAAGTGCCTGATGACATAAATTCATTTAAACTACGTTAAAACAAAGAATAAAGTTTTTTTTATGGAAATATCTCTACATATATACAAAGATTGCATAAAAATAGCTTTATTGGGACTTGAGCAATTTGGTATAGTGTCTGCATAATTATTTTGTAAACTTGTAAAAAATAATTTTCTTTGCAGCTTAAGAGGCTCATTGTAGTTTCAACAATTGTTTGTAAAAATAATTTCGAACTCTAGGTAGAAAATTATCATTTTCAAACATACCATGATACATCATAAGATTTTACGTGTTTAAAAATGATTTATCATGTAATATTTCAAAAAGAGGCTTGAACTCATTGCAAGCATTGCAGAATATAGTTAGATTATAAATATTTGAAAGGGTATCTAAAATAGATTTGAAGTTTATTGAGTTGTCATATATTATATATAGACGGCTTCTCGTATTGCGCGCACTGCAGAATGTGGAGTATATAATATTATATTATATCCTAAAACTTTTTGTAGCTAATAGACTCAATAAAAGGGTAACACAATATAATTCTGAACATTTGATTAAAACAATTTTTAAATAGATAGTTGTTCGAAAGAGAAAAGGTATCTATCTATAATATAATAGAGATTTACTTAGGCAAATTCCGTCTTTTTGCTTGCTATGCCAGTGCTAGGCAAATGCACAAGTGCTGCAACAGCGAATCGGACCTCCGACCTTCGCATTTAGAACTGAGCACCTTACCACTCTGCCGCCAACCTTTCAATTGCTCGATCTGACACTCTAATTGCAGCTATTCGAGAAATGCACCAAGCTGTAGCGTACTTTATGCTTTCAAGTTGAAAATGTGAAAATCATAAATTTAAATTCAATACAAACACAAAATAAAAGTTTACATTCTCTATATTTTGCTCATATTTATGCTTGCAGATATATCTGAAAAAGTAAATCGTTTGTTTCCATATAAATCGTTTGTTTTCTTATTGCTTTAAATTTATTGCTTGCCATTTTCCCCATACATAGTTCGTAGCTGAATTATTGTACACGTAAATTGGAAATAACAAAAAAGTACAAAGCAAATAAATATGTTCTATAGGGTAAATTGGAACACTTACATTGAGTTTAGATTGTGGTGTGCGTGAGCGCTACATCTTCTACTTGTGCTGCCTTTGCTGACCATTCGTCTTTGGCTTTGCTGCTGCTTCTTTTGGTTTAGTACATTCGAGCATAAAACAAAGACAAACAATTGCATTACATGCCACATGGACATGTTCATGCAACTGCAACAGCAGCAGCAGCAGCTGCAAGTGCTGCTGCTTTAGCAATTTGTTGTTTTAGTGCAACCTTGTGTACTCGCATGCGTATACATAATTCCTTTTTGCACATTATGGACTCACTTAAGGAGAGGTTAAAGTGCTTTGCTGTTAGGGGCTTTAAGGCTATTCGGTCATGTTTAATATGCTTTTCTGTCTAGACCCAACAAATTTTGCTATCTATGGACAAAAGCTCATTTCAGGCTTTTGGCAATAAAGGATTAACATGCACAACAACAAATGCTCAACAACAAATTTAAACAAATTTTGGGTTGGCTCTTAGTGTTGAAAATTATTTTTGGCTAACCATTGTTTAGCCTTTACAAGTGCGTACCCTCTTCAAATATTTCTAGCAGACATTTATAATTTATGTTTTTATCGTGCGGTTCTCGTGTGTAAATACATAAATATATTGTATTGTATTGTATGTATATTTTCGATTTGAATCCCAGAATACTTAAATACCACAAATAAAACAATGATGGATAGTACATGGGTAATGCTAGTATATCGTTGTTGAGCAACAAGAACTAATGTACTCTGTTTTATAGCAAACTTGAAAAGTTTTCAGGTTCTTCTGAACAAAGACTCATTTCTTTTCAACAAAATTGGAAAAAAATTTTTGTGTTTCAACACATTTCAGCTTAAACAAACACTGATTATTGTTATTAATGATTTTTTATATTTATGGTATTCAAGTTGTCTTAATATTTGTTACGTAAACCTATCAGCAACTTACCTTTCTTTCTCAGTCAAAAAAAATGGCTTTAAACTTAATGCAAATGAAATTAAGGCAAAACATTTAAATTCATCAGCAAACACTTGAAGAAACGCAATAAAATGTAAATAGAGGCAAGCTCTTTGTGTGACCCTTTTCGTATATATACATTTGTTTGGTTGTTTATTTTAAAGCAAATTGCTGAATGATTCTGTAGCCGTTTCGAGTTGGCCTTCACTTGGTTAAGTGCTTAAAAAAAGGGTTGCTGATTTTTTTGTTTTTATTGTTGACAGTGCTAGCTGAGTTTGACAGTTTTTAATGACAGTAACCACGTTAGTTGCTAATCGACCGAAATGCACTCTAGTGGCAGAAGCTCAGTTTTGGCGGCGCAAACTTTAATCAATTTATAAAGCTATAAAATAAAAATGCGTTGCACATAAAATAAAAAAAGAAATAACCAAGACAGGTGATGGCTCAATTTTGTGTCAACGACGCCGTTCAGGTAATTTCCGACTGCCAAGCCATGCAGGCGTTTCAGACGTTGTGTCTTTGTCGCCTGTTGGCGTTTTATTTATGTGGGCTCATAATTCAACTGTAAATATCGCATACAGTAACATTTACACACCCCCACATACACACACTAGGATACATTAGCGCCATACATTATAGAAAACGATGGCGGCAACGAGAAGAAGGACGACGGCACCATTGTGACTAGGCAAGGTTACGCGACTATGTGACACCCAAGTGCTGCTAGTTTCCGTTTCCGGTGCAAGTTGGCAACGTTGCAAAATTAACAACAATGCTCGTGATAAAGCTGCCGTGTCACGCTGCCATCGTGTATGTGAGGCTTTTGCGGCTTTATGTAGAGAAATGTGCTTTTTTCATAGCTCCTTTTCTACACAGTGCCACATGCTCAACGCTTTTCTTATACCATTTAACACTGAAATTTCCTAGCGGTTGATTTTCTTACTTTTTACTGCCTTTCGCGACGCTAGTTTGCTGCCATTTTACGCCGTATAGTAGTGTACGTGCAGATACATTTGCTTGACTTATGTACTGTGATGGAGTTGGTAGTGGGTGTGAATGTGAATGTGAGCGAATGTGATTGTGTGTATGGCTAAGTGTAGTTATTTAGTGGCTCTTACTTTTGACCTAACACGGGCCAATTGAAATGTCACGTAGCACAATGAAAGAAAATGCGATTTAGCTGCCTCGAAGCCGTAACTTGAACTCGGAGCATGTGCTGACATTTATATGGAAATTTTATGTGAAATATAATAATATTATTTTGGGCTACAAATTTTGATGTATTGCTTTTAAAGTTGAAGCAGCAAAGGCCTTTTTTTATAACTTTTTTAAGTTGGATTTGGGACTGCGGGACTTGTTCCACACAGAATATAGCACTACTAAAAGAAGGACAGAATATTAGAAATTCCCTACCGAATTCAATGTTGTGGCAACTCGCTTGCTACAAAATCAGATTTCGTCACATTATATTCACGTGCAACTCTATCACCTTAATAGCATTCTGACATTACTTGGAGCATATAGCTACTTGCACTGAGCTTAGCAGAAAAAGTTAAAAGTCCACAACTGAAACTGTCTTTAATATTCTTTAATATATTAAATAAATTTTTATTTCCAAGTAATATAAAGTTATTATCTCTTAATGATCGTAGAACATGCGATGGCGAGTTTTTTTAAGTTTTACTCGGTTTTATTTTACACGGTTTCAAATTCACCTACTTAAGTTTGCAATTAAGTCTTTCGTAAATGACGAAGATTTTTAAATGTTGGGATCATTTCATAGATATTAGTGATATGTGAAGACAAACAAGGCCTCGACAAACAAGGCCTCGAGATGTGACAATGCTTGTCCTTCAATCTTTTCGAAACCACCGTCCTCCTAGCGATGAAGTTTATTTTTGTATCATAAAGGGAGATAATTGAAAAATTTCTTAATCTTCAACATATGTTTTTCACGAATATATTCTGCAATATTTTCTTCCAGTACGTTTGACATTGTTGCGGGTTTATTACCTTAAGCATGAGACTTAACAAATAGTACGCAAACGTTAAGTCCCATCATTCTAGTTGGTCAATTTCACGGCCTCAGCTGTAAATAAACTGATCACCGAACACGCCTCTCAATTAGGTCACTGATTCGCATGATGAATGACATATGGTACCATCATGTTGAAATCATCTCGTCTGGAGGTTTTTTATTAGGTTGAAGCCGTCGTTTTCGAGGGACCATCTTCAAATACATATGGCCCAAAGATTTTTCGCAATCTTATAGTTGCTTTTTATTTAAAATATAGTAATTTTTCGAAGTTAATCAAAAATGAGCTATCGAGATTAAAATAATTGCATACGGTTTTAAGGTCCTACAACGAGGTATTAATAATATGCTTAAAGTTAATCTTTTAAACCTTTGCATATTAATATCAGTTATCTCTCGGAATTTGGTTTAATGTTTTAAGCATTCTAACAAAACAAAAAAATATTTATCCCTAGAATTATTTACAATTCCATGAACAATATTCAACACGTGGATTATCATATATAAATGACTTTTTTATGCTTCAGCTTATTTCAATTTAGCTTATAAATAATTAACTAAAATGGCAGCAAATTTTCAATGAAACTTAAAAAACTAATTACCATTGTTGTCATTGAAATTATTATGTAAATAAATTTTATTTTTTTGACTTCTTCATGTGTATTCAATTTACCCTTAATAAACTTCAATTGCTTTAAATATTTAATGCCAGCTTATCTAAGTTAAAGAACAACTTAAAAGTTTTCTTAAGTTGCCGCCCCAGACTGGCTCTTTGGCTGCTTCATAGTTTGCATCTTCACTTTCGATCGAAGCCAAGAGTTTCGCATTTTAGCAACTTGATTCAGAGCTTGGCCAACAGTGGCAATGAACTTTGCCAAGAATTTCTTCTTGGCTTATCTTTTTGGTGTATCATTCCAAGAGTGAAGCTGCAAAACTTGTTTAGCGAATGAAAATGAAATGAAGCAACTTGGAAGCGTGTTTTGTGGTTGGCTTTTGTGGTACATGTTGCATGCCACACAAAAGTGCTGCGTGTATGTGGAACTTAATATCAGATACTTAAGAGCAACAACTTGGGCCAAGACTTAAAGTTAAGCAAGTAAGCTAAGCGCATGACAACCATTAAGTTGTGGTGGTTGGGTCTTTTTAGATTAAAATGGAAACATTTTGCTGACCCAAGGCCATGGCAGAGGATACGAAACGAATGATACAATACGATATAAATAAATACATTTACGTATATATCCAAATATGTGTGTCCCTTAGGCAAATGCATATAAATGAGAAAGGTATTAAATCTCTACATAGATACACACACACACACGCACAGCGCATACATGTAAACCCATAAACACACATTTGTATAAAGAATTTGGCCTTTGCAGGCGTTTCTATTCAAACAATGAGACATGGAAAACAATCAAATGGCAGGCAAAAGCTTAAAAGGAACATGCAAAAAACGAAATGATTTCATGTACAAACACAGACACACATGTATTACACACAATATATATATATATATATATATATATATATATATATATATATATATATATATCATATATATACATATATATACTCGCATATAGAGTTAACGCAGCTTGCAGACAAAAGATTGCTTAGCATTCATTCATTCGTTCATTCATTTACAAAGTCTTTGCGCTTTTGCATGTAACACAGGGCGTATACGTAATGTGCGAGCACCATAACAACTGGCCGCCTCGCACAGACTCTTCCATCCTTTTGTTCAGCATGACAAAGACATGACAGAAATTCTTCCGAGAGCAAAAAAAAAAAAGAGGCAATATATCGTCTGCATGTATGTATATATATTGTGGCCATGTCGTAGTTAATGCCTTTCATGCTTTCAAAAAATATTCCAAGGATTGATTTATGACAGGACACTTCAGCTCTGACGCGGCAGTCACTATACGCTTTAGTCTATAGACTAAAGACAGCAGATACTCGACTCGGGCTTGACATATCAATAGGCAGCTGAAAAGGTCATAGAACACTTGTGTTTTTTTGCCTTTCTAATGCATGTAAGCTTTAATGCGACAAGCCGATTTACAGCAGATAAGTCTATAAAAAGAAAATTCCTTAAATACAATTTCCATTATGGCTGGAAAATAGAGCCTTTTTTTTTTAAATTGATTGAGTTGCGCTTTAAGTTGATAAATGTTCTGCCATCTGTGTGTTTTTTTTTTAATAAATTTTGGAAAGATACGTGAGCTTGTTATAGGATTCGTTACGCTTTGATGAGCATATAGAATTTCTTGTGGGAAAAATTCAGAAAAATTCGAATGAAAAATGTATTCATTTACGTAAAATGATTATAATAAAAGTTGGATGCGATTTGTAAAAAAAGTTAAGATGTTAAGATGATGTTTAAGATGTTATGTAAAAAATATTTAAAAATATTTTTATAACAGTTAAAAAATTTATCTTTTTTAAAAGACGAAAAAAACATTTTTTATTTTGGAAAAATTGTGCAAAAATTTAATTAAATAACAATTTTTAAATTCCGGCACATAATTTTTTTATCTGTAATATAATTATATATATATTGCGATATTTTTAAATATTTTTTGCTTTACAGTCACTTTAAAATCTTGACTCAATTTGCGAAATTATCGACTTCGAAATTAAACTACCAAATATTGTCTAAAAAATTATTC
Organism: Chymomyza procnemis; assembly: GCA_035046065.1. Classification (NCBI taxonomy): domain Eukaryota; kingdom Metazoa; phylum Arthropoda; class Insecta; order Diptera; family Drosophilidae; genus Chymomyza; species Chymomyza procnemis. The sequence continues at coordinate 24,029,634 of JAWNOJ010000013.1, read as the reverse complement.
TTACTTTACGATCCAAATTTGCATTTACCTTTAATTACCGGACAAAAACACCAAACTCTCAAATTTAAAAGTAAAATTTGAAATTTTCGCTGGTCTGCTATTTTAAGATTTAAAAACAGGACTACTAATTCAAGTTCCCCAAACGCATTGAAAGGTGATGAATATTTTAAACCAAAGTTCGTTGATAAATCGTAAAACTTAAATTGTAGGATGATTTCAGTGGGTTTTTATAGAGAATCTTTTCTTATGATTAAACTTAATATTAAATGTGATCGGAAAGAATTTATTCACATTTAAGTGACTTCTTCATATTCTTCACATTAATAAATCAAATAAATTTTGCTACTTTTTATTTATAGGTGTACAGATTACTGTTAAAGTGCTAAATGTTTTTATTATAAGATAAGGGAACGAATAATAGAATATTCCTATACAAACTAGTGCTCTAAAATAACCATTCCTTTCTTTGCTTGTGAAAGTTTATTAAATTTACATTTTTAAGTTTATTACCCTTGATTATTCTGTCAACTATTTAATATGCAGAATTTGGAGACCTCTGTTAAAAGCAGCTCAACATTAACGGGGACCTATAGATTATTGTTCAATCTAAACTGGAATTTTAAGTAATAAAGATTTTTATCAGCGATGTCTGTGCTAAGAAAATACACTAGTGCTGCTGCGGGGAATCAAGCTACCGATCTTTAGCTTTAGAGTCGAGTACCACTTTACTGCCGACAATTCCGAAACTGTCGCAAAGTATCCTTTATTTCCCTTTATTAACGTCTTTATATACAAATATGTTTTTGTTGATTTTGGACGCGACTGCCTTGTGGATTCTAATAAATAGAGCCACTGTTGATGTTGATTGAATCTCTTCTTAAAATGTCCGACAGCCTTTCATTTTCAGAATTGTCAGCTGATTGCAGCAAATTGTTATCTCCATGTTTGAGATTGTGTAAAGCTCATACATATCCAAAGTATTTTTAATACAACAATTTTTAAAAATTTCAAACCTTCTACAACTTTACGCTGGAGTTGAAAGTTGGGCCATGTAATAATGATTGTGGATAAAATATATAGACCACCGTTTCTTCGCTTTTTTTTTGCATGGTTCTCAATATCTTCACTTGGCCCAAGTAAAAGTTTTGCAAATGTTTTTCAAACTTTTTGCGACAATTACTGGCACAAGATTTAATATTTAGATATGTCATTAAAAGTATGAGCAACGAGACAAACATCAAGCGTTTGATGAAACCCGTAAAAGCTATAGGAAAAGCGTTGTATTGGTTTCATGGATGAAAAGCCGAACTTATGGTTATTAAGCTGTCTTGGTGACTTTGATTCTTTGGGATACAATTTGAGTATTTGATGAAAAAGGCCAGGTCTGTTATGCAAAAATACGCAGGTTATCAAAAAATAGTTTGCCCACAAATTGGGTTTGTTTCCTAAGAAAGGGCGCTTTATCTGCTCCTCTTCAACGTTACTATTGCAGAATTACTATGCTTCTTAGACTTCTTATTAGACGGATTCCTTCATAGGATTTTTTTATAATGACATAAGAACAATTAACATAAAAACCAATAATGTTGCTTTCTTTATTTACTTGTTTCGCGTTCTCAATTAAATTGTATAATTTCATTTGAAAAATCGTTGGGGACTAGACTTCAAATTTTTGTTTTTCTAACTACAAGACATAACAGAACTTCTTATGAACATAAGGAAGAGTATACCAACTTTAACAAATAAACTGAAAAATGTTTATCTTTCCATTTTTTTGTATTTTTTTTTTTGCTTAGACCGACATCATTTATATTACGTTGACGAAAAAACAAGCGAAAAGGACATTGTCACTTAAATGTTCATCAATTTTACATTTAAATAGAAAAAGTATTAGGCAGCTTAAAGTTGGGAAACTTTTTCAGCCTGAAACTTGCTAATCATGTGAACTACTGAACGGAACTGAGTTTTAACTATATTCTAAACAGCTGCAGGCACAGCAAGTATCTTTTATATACACAACAAACACAGATACATTATCTACTGACGTCAGATTTATTTACATTTCAAAGTAGCTTATATAAAGTTGATGATTGAGTTTTTGGCAGCAAAAGTTTTTAATTTGCGGTCTTATGCAAGGTGGTATATAAGCCGCTTGTTTTCCATTTATTAACTTTTTTTTGCAATTATTTGCATATGACTGCTGAGAACTTTTTAAGTTCCTTTTTATGCCTTGTTTGAAAAATTAATTACTTAAGCTAAGGATGAAAATTAGCATGAGGGCCCAGAACCGAGCGTTTGTTAATAATGCAAATGAAATATTAGCCCATGGTAAAGCCCTTTTTTAAGGACAGTTAAAAAGTTACAAAAACATAAATATTATTTGAAATTTATGGTAATGACAGCTGTGTGGCTAAATTATGAGCGTCAACATAGCCTGACAAATGACTCTAATTAGAGGCAAATAAATTTTAAGCCAGGTTGAAATGCGAAAACATTTAATGCGCACAAAAGTATGCTACATAAATTTATGCAACTTTAAACAAGACATCAACATTTGCATAAACTAAGCAAAAATGAATTGTAAATCAAGCGAAATACTCACTCAAGAAAAATAACTTTCATAGCTCTTGTGCAAAACATTTCCACAGTTTCCGACATGATTTGCGTTTATTCTGCCGAAAAGCAAAAATATACTAGACAACACATATCAAACTCAAATTTATATTCCCACACAAACAAACCCCAACTTTTACCAACTTTCCCCATTTTCTCGCCTAAGAAAATGGCTGTCATTGTGCAAATGAAATGCCAAAAACAAAAAAGTTCAAGCCGTAATCGCAATACAAGAAATTGTTAAGCACAAAACTTTTAACTTAACTTTATGCCAACTAGAATTTCACCCCCAGACACGCTTTTGTATTTAACCAAGAATTTATGTTAATTATAAGTCGCTCCACCTGTTCTCCCCTACAACAAATGGTTGGCGATTGCTGCTGTTATTATTTTATATTATCAGTACGCAATAGCAGTTTGTTGCTGGATAAAGGGTGGGCCATCTGTTGGGTGACTTGTTTAATAAAGTTAATTTATCTTTGTATTATGAAAAACCAATACTACGCCCAAGTATCTTCTTGAAACTTGTTCATCAGTTGTTAACTGAGTCAAGCCTTGGCTTAAGTAGTTTTAAGTTTGAAATTTGCACAAGACGAACAACTAATTGAAATTTTTAGCGTTAAACAACTTAAGCAGTAGATGGCCAACACTTTGAAAGAGGTATACTAGGTTTGAATTTAAAATAAAGTGAAAAATAGAACCATCTTTTGAAGATATCACTAGTATATAAGCAACAGAAAATTAACTTCAAATTTTTGAATGTATTTTTCTCGAAACTGTATCTTTGCAGTCTTTAATAACAAATTTTTTCAAACTAAGAACCAAGAGGGTTTGATAAATCTTTTGAGAAAAATTATTTTTGTACCTTTATATGTCTTTTCTGCCATTGTTTATGTAATCTGAAAAATAAGGTTTTGAAAACTTCAAACTGGTTTTATTGTTTCATGAAATTGTTCATTCTTTGCCTGATATCTTGATTGTTTATTCAAAGCCTTTTAAATTTTTCTTAAGAAATTATACAAGCTATGTATTGCCAACGATATATTTCAAATTTGCATCTAGATGATAATTCTTTAATGAAATGTCCTCTGACGAAAGATCACCTGAATACAGATTTACTTTATATATAAGTTGTAAAATAATTACTAGGATTTTAAGGACCACAATTTATGACTAACTTTAAATACAGTCAAAATAAACATAAATAATTTTAATTCAGAATTTCTCTTGCTTTGGATTAAAAGAGCCATTCAAAATTCTATTCTAAATACTTTCCTCTTTTATAGGGTTTGTCACTATTTATAAAGAAATATTTCAAAATAATAAATGTTATTTATAAAATAAGTTTGTTTTGAATTTTAGGCATAATTAGACACCTCTTCTCGAATAAGATTTATGCTCGTCCTTTGGTATGGGTTTTTGATCTCAGGCATTCCGCATATCGCTCAAGAGGTAGAGCATGGGGATATCTCTATTAATAGATGTTCGAAGAGCACAGCAATCTACAGTTTATAGCTGAATCCGAACGGTGGTCTTTAATTAATAGAGATTTTCCTTCGAAAACAGTGCCTATTTATTTGCTAGCTATGCCGCTAAAATGCACGAGTGCTGATGTGTGGAATTGAGCCACCGATCTTGCGATTTAGAGGCAAGTGCGCTAGTCCTTGAGTTCATGCTACAAATTTTGTATGCTCTTCAACTCTGCTTACCTGCCAATATAAAAATGCCACGAGTTGCCGTGTTTTTCCATGGAAATTAACTCCAAGTTGAACTGGCTTACACAATCATTTACATATTCATCAAAATGTGCGCCCTTTCCGTTGAGTAATCCTATGTAGGACCGGTATGTGTTTGCCAATTATATGGTGATAAATGCAAGTGAATAATTGACTTAATTGCTTGAATTTATAATTTAAAATCCACTTCCAATTTTTGCTCATAATATGCAGTGTAGGCAATGTCTGGCCTAATATTTGCTATAATTAAACAATTTAGTTTAGCTTTATGTTATTTGATGAAAATTCGCGTACCAGAAATGGTTTTATTGCCAGTAGTTTTATGTCGAAATGTTGTTGTGGCACTAGTTTTGTATTTAAAGATTGGCTCTAACTGCAAGTTGTGGTCGATATTGGATATTGGTTACTGATTTCGTTGGAATGGTTCGACAAATTCGGAGCCTCTTCAAGAAAAGCTCAGCTAAAGCACATTGAGTGATTATCTGATTTCAGTGAACAAGAATAAGTACGGCTGGGCCAACCCAAAAAATTGTGAAGATTATGAATAGGAGTTCAAATGAAAACTTAACTCGCAGGATCAATGGGAGTGCCTCAGCAAATAACTCAATAAACTAAACAAAAAACGAACCAAATTTTTAACCCGACTATATAGAAATAAAGTCAACGTCATAACGAATGTGATTTGCTATATTTAGTATATAAAAAAATAAAGTTTTTTTATATCATATAAATGAATGATGGATATTTTGCAAAGAAATCCAAACTCAAGATATTTATGTGGTCCACCGTGGAAAAACGCTTTATATGAAATAAACAAATATATCGATTGACGACGATTACAGACATAAAATTTGTATCAAAAGCATAACACTTAAAGTTCACATAAAAAAACTTTAAATATTAATCAAATTCAATTCCATAAATTGTTTTGAAAATTAGATTTTGCTGACCACTGAAGAAGTTTTCGGAATGTCAAAAGTAGTAAAAATTTCTACAAAATGGTTGCATTTTCTACATTCATATATACATTGTAAAATTCAATTCGAAAAAGTTGAGTCTTTTTTCAACAATAAATGTATATAATTAATTAATATTATTTATTTACATACTTTATTAAGCTTCAAGTGCTTTGACATACCAAATGCAATTGAAAAATGTATCTTTTTTGGTGGTATAAATATTCACATACATACATAGATAAGGTACTCTGCATTTCCATTTAGTTTATCCAAGGCTAACACCGAAAACGCTTCGATATTCAAAAATTGGCATTGATGCTTGGCAACAGCTAATTGGCAGCTCGCTAATTTGCATGTTGAGTCTGCACTGGTAAATGTAATTTTGTGCAAATTGTGGCAAAAGTGCGGTCTACCGTAATGAATCCAATGCAGATTAGGGCAACTAGGCATACTCTGGCAGTAGGTTTCCATAGCTAATGTTGGTCGCCAACCGCAGCCAGACAAACTGTTGGCCATGATTAGTGAAGCAAAGTGCAAATGTGAATTATAAATGAACACGACAAAATCACGGCCAAATGAACTTTCGGCTAATGCGTCCGGCATATTAAAAAATAATGCAGAAAATGTTTACGCTGAAAGTTTTCCATATTTTGTGCATTATTTTAAAAGCTTTTACCAGAGTTGTCAAAGTCACGCTATCGACTGGCATATACGAGCCATAACTCAATTGCCACTGCCACAAAAAAAGATGTTGCAACATTAATTGAATTTGCTGTGTCTGGAAATATTGTCACATAGCGCAACGTTGAAATTCTGTCAAGAGCTCTCTCATCGATTTACCATAAACGGTCATAAAGTATGACATTATATTTTATAAGCAGATATAAAGCAGTACACTGAGAGAAAAGTATTGGAAAAGTTATTCAATAAATGGCGTGTGTGCCAAAACTATAATATTTAAAATAATTGCTTTTAATTTGGTATAAAACTTTATTTGGGTTTATAAATTAGGAAATAATAAGATATTAGAATTGTATTTATACAGTGAATAGTGAAATCAATTGCATATTGTATTATTCAAAAAATTTCTGCCAAGTTATTTTAAGAATTCATAACATAACAGCATGCAATTTGAGCTTGCATTTTTTCTCAGTGTATTATGTATACGTAGGAACCATATAAGCGTCATTAGCATATCGCAGTGGATACACTGAAAGCTCCAGCTCACCCATAAAACTGGGCGTTAAATTGCTATAAGCAGACAAATCGTTTCAAAAGAAAATGGCGCGAGTTTTCACAATGCAAAATATCGTATTAAAGATAAACTGCCTTGTCAATATGAATGTCAATTATGTGGGCGTGGAAGTTCTTATTGAATGCATGAAAGATTGAATGATGGCAGCTAAGACAAATATCCAAATAAAACTATATGTAAACCCAAAACCAGGCAAGAGGTCGAACGAGCTTGGGAGGAACAAGCAATGTCAATATTTGGAGCCTGTAAACGACGGGTCATTGGGGATTTGGCAAATATCAACACAGTACCATTTGCGCACGCTTTCCACATAAATCACAGCATGTTTGAATTGGATTAAAGTCAATTTGCTTCCTTTTTTTTCGTAAATCTCATGTAGAATTGGTGTAAACTTTGGGTTAACACCTAAGTAAATATGCAGACGATTAATATTTTGTTGTACTAATAGCAACTTCTTAAATGAAATGCGAAGTCACAGTAGACGCGTTACTTGAAGTTGAGCTAGGTACAAATTTAAAATTGTTAGCAATATTTAAATATTTATTTTCGCATCATTTCAGAAATTGAATTCTGAATTTGAGCCGTTGTGATGCATACGTTATTTTATAAATACTGTATGTAAGGAGGATAGCCACTCGCCTCTATATCGAAAGGTCGATGGTTTGATTTTACGCTACATAGCTAGCAAATAATTAGACGCTTTCCCATGGAATATCTTTATTAAATAAAGACACCGCCGTTCGTACTCGGCTATAAACTATAGGTCTCCCACCCTTTTCCTTTTTACCCCTACCAAATATCACCATCAAATTTTTCCAAACCACTTTTCCCCCCCCTCTTAATTTATTTTTTTACACACAAAAATCAAAATTTTTTTTTTTTTTTCTTATTTATTATTGTTCTTATCGAATAGCTATTAATAAAGATAGCTCTATGCTGCGTCTGTAGTGCAATGACCATAGTCAAGTAGAAAAAATGTATACATTTTTATAAAGGATTGATAAAGTCATCTGCTACCAATATGGCACGATGTTAAAATCGCATTTTTGAATTGCAAAACTAAAAGTTATCTTATAAATATACCATGAGGCGTACAAGTTGGTCTATATTCATATCGAATTTATAGACGAGAAAAACATTTGGTTCAACCAATTCGGAGTTTTGCCAATAAAGCAGTTATTGTCATAAGTTTAATCGAAAATTTACACGGTTTCAAAACCGGCATTTTGAATTTAAGCCCTATGCAGAAAAGTTGTCTCATAAAGAGTCTATTCATAATTTTATAAGCGTCTCTCATTTTCGATTTCAAAATCGGCATTTTGAAACTTCAAAATTTAAGGTTATCCCATACAGAGTGTTTAAGGCGTATACGTAGTTTTGTAACCAAAACGAAGTCATAAACAAACCAGTTGCATAAAAATTGCGTATGATTTCAAAATCGGAACTTTAAACTTAAAAAAATGACAACATTTTAGTCGATATGCCCCAAATGTAAGTCAGCAGATTTGACTCATTTTTAATTGCCTTAAAAAAAATCAAATTAATGTGTACAAAAATAGAACTGCGCAGAGTTGAAAAATTATTTTATTTAGTTATAATTTTAATGGTTCAATTATTTTGCAATTTTCTACCTGGCTGATGACGAATTCATTATGTTCGAAAAGCAACAAGCATTCGTGAGAGTTCTGTTACAGCGCACCGATGTCAGCTCAGCTGTTCGCAATCATATCCAGCATAATCCTTATAACTGCAACTGGTTATTATGCAACACTCACACATTTCAATAAACTGGAATGCGAGACATACGATCGGCCATTTGCGGACTTCAAGGAGTGCAAGCTGAAGGCCATGGGTCGTGGTGTTGTCTCGCTCAATATTTATGTGCAGCTCTTTCAAATTCCCGTCAATAATGTTACGGTAAGATAAGAAAATATTTGAAAAGCTAACTTTTATTGTATCAACCTATTCATAGATAAACGCCAGTTTATGGCGCAAAAGTTTTGGTTATCGGCAGTTATTGTACAATCAGACAACAGATTTTTGTTTTTTTATGTCTAATCGTAATCCGGACTTGTCATTTGTCAAAGTATTTCTAAATATGTTGGTGGATGTATCCAATATTAATCACTCCTGTCCCTATGACGTAAGTGGTATCTATTTATATTATGTTTCGATCTGATCGAACTGATCTCTATTTTTTATCCAGCATGCTATTATCGTTAAAGACATGGTGATTCTCGAAGAATATCTTGCCGTAATGCAGCTGCCAGGTGGCGACTATAAATTTAATCTCAAAGTAGCTGCCTACAATGATTGGAAAGCAAGTGTCACAATTTATTTACTACGAAAAAAATAATGAGCATTTTTATCGTGATGACTTTCTGGGTCTGCTTGTACTTCGTATATACCTATAGTATTAATCATTTAGATTAATGTATTTATAATTAGCTTTATTTATCTAATTTAAATTGAATTTTTATGGAAAAGTAGATTTAGAGAGTTTTTTTGTGAAATTATGGAAGTACTTACTGTATTGCCGACAGTTATGTAGTTTGCGACAAAATCAGATGGCGAAATGTTGATTATCATAACATTAGAAGTAAAGTAATAATAAGTTTAGAAGAGACTCAAATGTAACTAGAATATAATATTATGGAATTTAATGAAATCCACTAATAATAATCTAAACTAAGTTATGAAGTATCCTAAACCTATAACTTTTTTAATTGTCTCATTTAGTCCTTAAGCGTATAAATAAATAAATTTAGTCTCCTTGACTATGATTATTGCTCCAAAGGCGAAGCATGATGATATCTCCATTAATATCTATGCGAAGAGAACGAATCCGAACGGCGGATTCCAAAATTCAACACCGTCACTACCTAATCAATGCACTTATTGTACTAATACAGTTTACCTAGCTTATCTACCTACATCCTCAATTAGTCAAACTTTTTTTTTCTTGTTATTCCGCTTGGGAACTTAGGGCCTCTACTAGAGCCTTCAAACGAACCCAGAGTTGTGCCGTCTGTTTAGCTCTGTCTCATGTTGTGTTCTACTCTCCCAATTATTGGAGTATGTATCTTCTCCATATTGCTTCCAAATCTTCTGCTGCCTTGGGCATTTCAGTCCAGTGGCATCCTGACAATATTGCTTTGGTTCCGTCTAAAAGCAGGTCCTATCCACGCCAATTTTTTTCTACTTATTTTGAGGTATAGGGCGCTCCCACTTAGTAATGGACAACTAATAGATATATTCAGATGTCCATATGCAAATGAATTTGAATGTATTCCTTTCATTCATAAACCATTATGTTCAGCTGCCACCTCAGTTGGCTTTGGCGTTAAAATCTTAATTTTTTATACAAGCAGAAGATCAAAGATTTTTGTTTTTTTTTTGGAAAATCAAGAAATGCTTATATAGAGCATCTTGATGGATTCGATAACAATTCTGGCTAAACTTAAAAGGCTTCCAATATAGGAATGTTTTGTAATTTAATTTGTAAGTTTGATATTTTAGATTTATCTAGCTCTTGCCGTCTCTGAGAGTTCCAGGTGATCTTCAAACATAAATTAAAATATTACCAAATGGGTCACTTACACTTATTACACTTATTTCTGTAGCTTCAATGAAAAATTTTGAAATCATTATTTTGATTTTATTTATTAACTTAAAAATTGTATTGAAAATGTATAAGTACTTATGTCACAGCTGTAAAGCTAATTAAGATTTAAGAGTTATTAAAATCGCACATGTTATTTTTTCAGGCTACTTGTACTTACAAAAAAGATTTGCAATGAAAAGTCTACAGTTTCACAATAATCACTTATTTCGTCGAATAAAAGCCAAACAATGATGAAAAAGAATCTCAACCACAAATACTATCAAGCCAAGAAGCAAACCTAGTAAGGTGCATATCCAAACCCAGAACAAATCGCCTACCTTGAATTCTCTTAGTGGTTCGCGTTGATTTGGATCATTTAATGATAGCTTTCCCAAGGATATGAGATCTTGAACAGCTTGTTGCTTCCAAAAATTACTCAAACCGGCTGCCTCAATGCGATGTATAAGTGCGTTCAAAGGCTGCTCGTAAACCGAGTTGACTTGCAGGGCAATGGACATTATCATAAATGGAGCAAAGACCAGTGACTCATGATAGCATATGGCAGGTTTCCGGAATAGTTCCTGTCGCTTAACCATCAGTTGCCACTCGGCTCTGTCAAATGAAAATGACTTTGATAGATTTAGAGCTGTTTTCAGCTGTCCATAATAAGTTGAGTTAAGATACTCTATCTTTTGTCGGATGACATCCACAGGATTTGCCATTTTGAAATTGTTAAAATAAAAACGTTCCGTTTCATCAAAATGTACGCTTAAATGCGAATCACGCAGCTGCTCGAATGTTTCGATTTCGCGTTCCGTAGGATGTTTGGTCAGCAACGTCTTTAGATGCGCTGCAAATAGGGAGCTCATAACCAGACCCAGAAAAAATACTAAGGCATGCGTCACGCGGGAACTGTTCATGTTGTTGGCATGCATTTTAAAGGACTGACCTATAATGCCGGACATAATGCGCTCGTTGAATAGCAGATTGGTCCAATCGAAACGTTTTTGCAGTAATAGGCAGCCAAATATTGTGTCCAAAAATGCGAATACCGCGAAACAGCTGAGCAGCACTATTAAAAGTCTGGAGCTGACTACCAGACGATAAACCTCGGCCGTTTGTACCTCCTGCGCACAGGGCACCGCCACAAACCACTCAGAAATATCATAGGGATACGAAAAAACACCCTGACCCTTGGGCGTCTCAAAGCCACACAAACTGATGGGTACATCAATGGTGCCATTTAGTGTCAGGTTTCGTAGCAATATCAATGAGATTTGTTCATCCGGTTCGAGTGGATGCGGAAAACGTAAGGTGATGTTGTATAAACTCGCAAATTTACGCCATAATTGCGCCACAAATCCCGTCATGCGTTGCTCTTGTGTTTTGCGATCTACATAAAGTAAAGACCTTGGTACTACCTGATCCGGCAGTGTTATAACCTCTTTGCCATGAAAATTGTATTTTCCGCTGAAAATGCTTTCACTGCCATTTAAATTGAGCTGCACAAAGTGCTGGGCTGCGAAGGGTTGCAAACGTTGGGCCAGCATCTCTCCCTCCATTTGGAGCACGGCAACATGCATAAATTTCATTAGCTCCGCCGTTTGAGCAATGTGCTCCATTGCCCTGAACTCTAATGTATGCAACAGCAGCAGAATGCGCACATGTCGCATGTTGTCTAGGCTAACTGCCAGTGTTTGCCAGATGTCCAAGTCGTTGACTGGATTACCAGTGAGACAAACTACAGCCAATATTTCTTGATTAAAATTTGCATATAGATAGTATGATGACTGCTCATTGAAACGCAGCACTGGCACTTCGATTTGGAATTTTTGATTGAGAACACACTCCTTTCTATGCTGACTATGACTCAACAGCAATAGAGTCTGAAAATGCTGCTCCTTGTAGATTAGGTCCAAGCTAAGTTGCAGCTGCACTAGCCCGCTTGAGCTCCAGCAAAAAAGTGAAATCAGAACTGTTCGTAGCCACATGTCCAAAAGCTTTTGAGGAATTAACTTAACTGAAAGCTTAGTCCTTGGCATTAAGCCGGAAGACTGGCACTAATTAGTGGCTGTAATAAATGATGTAAAACGCCTTGAAGTGCTATGCCATTAGTGCAGCCCATTAGTATAAATTTTTATGATTTTGATTATACGAATGGCAGCCATTTTGAAATATTCATTTAATGCATTAAGCCAAAGATAGAAAATTTATAGCTTAACGTTTATACATTTTTCTTTGACTTTCATTTATCATTTTGCGTGATTGCACACAGAGAGAAAGTCTTTCCTTAGAAAGCGCACAAAGCAAGAATAAAACTTATTTACTTACTATTATTTAAAGTGGTTAACTTCTAGGAGAAAAACCGAAAGGGCTTTAAATCAAACTTCTTCATCTGCTCTGCACATCTTTTGAAAACTTTCGGGATCTCTCACATTACCAAAGAATAAAAAATATTTTCATTGCATTAAAATGCTTCATTGCTCCCAGGATTATCTTCTGGTTGTGTGCTGCTATTGTTGAACAAATTCTACATTCCGAATTTTAAATAGATATAGAATTCTTACAAGACTGGGTCGGTTTCGACAATCCGTAGACTTTGTCATGTGTACTGAGCGCCAAATAAAACACTTATTGCTATTGCAAGTCCTTTACCATTACACATAGCGGGCAAACGAACAGCTATTCTGGCAATACTTCGTTTGGGAGTGGCAAATAAATGGAAGGAACAAAATTTCGCTAACTAAAAACTATTCTATCATTGTCTATTTTCACGAGTACGAAATTTCCAATTTCTTTCCAATTATTGCGTAGATTATTGATGCATTGCATTGATGAAACCCCCGCACTGCATTAAAGGCTGATATGGCGCCTATGATTCCAAGATAATCTGGCAAAGGATAGTTAAGTACCATCTTGTTTGCCACTTTTGTGTCATAAACGCTGAAGTCGAGACAAAATTTTGCTCCCAGGCGCATTTCGTTAGTGACTTAACTTTACTTTGCGATCTGAAATAAATTCTTAAGTTTATCAAGGCCACAGGACATCTATAACCTTCATACTCATTAGGACCTCGAGGTAGAGCATGTGTTGGTGTAAGTTCCAGGGATGGCGAGACACTTTTCGTGAGTCTATATGAGCGCTGGGCTTAGTCTTAGCCCCGCTGCACATTGGTACCAAGATGGCTGACACAAAATGGCGGATAAATTGACCAATATTTTACTTTAATCTCGAAAAAAAATGTATACTTGAAGTTTTCTGGGTCCAAATCGCTTAATGATAGATAGTGAGGACGATTAATGTTGATAGGGTAAAAAGTTTGATGCACAGTTTTATAGTATTTAGGAATAAAAGTAAACGATCAAAAAAGAACACAATTCGCATTACATTAACCTGTGTTAACTCTTTTTTATAACAACTTTCATTTCTTCATCAGAATCAATGCTGACTGCACTAAATCATCGAGTTATAGCGGATGATGACACCAGCAGTTCCCAAAACTTTTGCAGAAAGAAGGCCACTTTTTCGGGCCGCATTTTTTGTAAGCTCGATATTACTAGATCCGAAGATGCTAAGAGATTTACATGCAAAATTTTTGAGAGATTTTAAAATGTCTTTGAATGAGAAATAAATTTTGTCAGCTTTACCGGCTCTTGAGAGTACTATGCGCTGGAACCTTATCTAACTTAAGGGACACAATAGAACCAAAGTTGGCCAAATTTAAGTTTCATAAGTTATAGGGCTTCTATTAAAAAAATGAACTTTATTTTATTTTCTTTCATCAATGCGGTTACTACTAAATATTTTTGAACTGCAAATATTTTCTTCTATGCTAAGCTAAAAAAATTATAATTACACTTATAAAAAAAAATGTGTTTGACATATGAAGTAAACATAGTTAAAATTAAAAGAATACTTTTATAAAATAAAGAAGCGTAATTAAAGTCAATAAATAATAATAAAAAAAATAAAAAATATTGATTTTCTTTCCAATGAAAACTGTTTAGGTTAATTACCTTTTTCTGGCAGTGTACTTACATTTATAAATTGACAAATGGACTCTAAGCGACTTTAAATGTTATTCGTTGTTTAAAAGGATTAAATAAATAATATATTAATTCATATTTTTAGCTATTTGAATTGTAATTGTTGCCATAAGATATTTGTTTTTAGTGAAATATTAATATAATCTGTGCTGGATTAACTAACATTTTTTATTCAATTGATTTGTTTTTTTTTTTTTGAAATTGTTTTTAAATTTATTATTATTATTATTGCAAGAAATTGAGACACAATTATAAATTGTGTTCAATTTGTGATGCAATAGCAGCTTAAGCCTTAGGCTGTGTTTTTAAATTGTTATAATTTATTTATGCTGCAATGTTTGGTCCATAATAATGCTTCAGTTGATAAAAATAATGCAAATACAGATAGCGCAAGAAAGAGTATTCCATCTCAGCAATTAAAAGATTATGATGATTCTTGTAACATATTAATCGGCAAGCTATAACTACCGAGTTACGGAGTTTAAATTAATTAACTTAAAAAATGCATAAAATTGCACGAAAGGAGAATTTTTATTGGAAAAAAAGTGAAGAAAAATTTGCACCTGTACATGTATGGCATTTATTTTCATTTTCATTTAAATGCATTTATTTTCAATGGATGTTGATGTTTGTTTTGCATCTGCTGTTGCTTGTTGGCATTGACTTGCAAATGTTCTCAACACGAGTGAGAGAATAATGTGGCACTGGCGAAGCCCGAACATGGGATACACTTTTGGGAAAAATATAAAATGGCGTAAGTTCTTGATTGATAGCATAGATAAGAATCGTACTTAGCTTTTTCGAACTCAGACTATGTATTAGCATTATTTATTTGAAAAAAAAAAATCGTATATATACACTTCCTTTCTGGTGCAAGAGCAACTGAAGCTAGCAAATTCCTTCGGTAAAGACAATTACCGAAAAGCTTATAATAGGTTTAGGTATTAAAGGATGTATGACCGTTGCACTATGTTGTGCTAGAAGTCAAGCCTCTCAGAAGAAAGACCACCGTTCTAGTACAATAACTCAGTATGAAGCAATTGCTAAATCGAACAATATATATTCTTATACTAATGTCAAAATTCACATAAGCAGTCGCACAAATTTGTTTATACCTTACGATTTAATGCTCTTACGATTCTTTCAACTGCTTACCGGTAGGTAAATATAGGGTATGCAAGTTTGTTTGTACTGAATGAAGTGTAGCCAGCATAATTTATGCCTTGTGAAAATAAATAAAAAATTGTTGCTTTTGTTGGCAACGCGTGTAAGTCTGCTGAAGCACAACGTTGCGTATGCTTAATGTAGCATTAATTGTATTTACATTTAAATTTTGCTATGCTGATTGATTTTATATTTGTTGTCAGCTTTTTGTGCTTCTCCTGGGCATGGATTTAAATTAAAATGAAAAAAAAAGATTTTGCATTTACAACTGCGAAATTACTTGAGCAGTCACCTAGATAAATTAAGCCCGCCTTAGACAATAAGTTGATTGGTTTTTAACAGGAAAAAAAAAGCCGACAGGCAAAAAGCTAGAAATCCTTAAGGTAGTGACAGCAGACTTAATGACTTTCCAAATGCTTAGTTATGTTTGCCAAAATTAATTTGGTTTTACATTCAACAAATGGAGAAAGTCTAATTTACTTTAAATGAATCTATGCTGTATTTTATCATTTAAAAAGATTTTTATACAAAAACAAGGTTTTCAAAGAAACGTCGCTTTTGCCACCACCAATTATACATCCGATTACTGATATCTTTACGTTGGCAAAAATCTGTTAAGTAGGACAGGATTAGATTCAACGTTCCAAAAAAAGATGTATAGACAAATAGCTACTATGAAAAGTCGCGTCTGGCAAAATCGCTGTTGCTTGAAACTAACAAAAAAAGTATAAATCTACTAAAAATGAGCCAAAAATTTATTACATTTATATTTATTTTTTTATCGAATTGATTCAAAAAAGATATTAATTTATAATAATAAATTAATATTAAAGATGGAAAAAATAATATAAAACACTTCTTCGCACTTCTAATTACTGTTTCTGATGATTTTTTTCTTATATAAATGGTATTTACCTATGAACCATTTATCATACTTGAAATGAATATATTATGAAAAATGAATTACATTTAAAAAGTTTCGACTGCCACTTTCATGCTACTCGAAAAAGTAACTTTAAAAACTCATTCCAATTGGCTATTTGTTAAAAATACTTCAAAGCATTTTTGCAATATATCATTTTACAAAAGGTCCAGATTCTGTAGCGATATAGTTATAGGAAAGTAAACTAAATTAGATTTGTTCCAGAATGCAGATTCACATTCTTATTGAAAGCTAATTTTAATTCATTTATTTAAATTGGTATTATTTTAAAATCTTGATTAACACAAAAAGTCATCGTAATTTAATTTTAAGTCATTTACAAATTCGAAAACAATCGCATTTAGCGCAAAAGTGAAAATTTTTTCAGTACCTTTAACAACATTGGTTCCTACCAGCGATTTTGAGCCTCCCTGCTGAACAGACTTTTACATACAATAATGTATCTGAGTCTGTCAGGTTGCTTTTGGGTGAACCTATTATGACGGGCATTTACTTCGCATCGATCTTTACCACGATTCGTTTAGGTAGCAGCAGGCTATGTGTGATGAGCCTATATGTGATTATAGCATCTTAGAGTTACACTTGTAAACTTTATGGTGTCTGCATGTTTCACAAGGCATTTCATCTTTTCTAATGGGAAGTCTCGAATTTGTAACACAACAAATGCTACATTATATGGATTTGATGTACTGTCATCATATTTATGCATAGAATCAAATTTGAAAAGTCATACTGCCACAATTCATATTGATTTAAAGCTTTTATTCTGATTAATCAATTCTAACTTAAAGTGTCACTTCTATAGAGTATACTTACTAAAAACTATTAATAACTCGCAAAATTTTGTTCTGCTTAATTTTACTTTATTTTATTAAACTCAACCCTGGCTCAACTTGTTTCGACAGAGTATCTCCAAGTCATAACCTTATATCCATCTCATATGCTGTACCCAAACGCACATAGGTATTTCTAGAAAAGATTAATGTTTAATGACTTTAAAATGCTCAAGTGGCATCATCTAATATTTTAGCATCACAATATTGTGTCTGTCGTTGAGGTAGCAGCTGCTTTAAGATTGTCACTGAAGCGTATGTGTTAAGCTATTAATTGATTCGAGTATGTTGACGGTATGACGTAGAGGGAGGGCTTCATGGTTCCATGCTTGCCACAGGCTTTACATATTTAAAGATCTGCTCTTCAATGACAGTTGTAAAAAAGTTTTTCAAAAAGCGACAGTAAGTTGGGGCAAAAAGTTGCTACAGGCTTTAAAACTTTTGCACTTGGAATATGAGCTACAGGCATTCCAGTAGCTGCTGCCATGCCCACACACTTTACGCCTCAATCTAAGCAGCCATCTTTGCAGGCTGGCACGTCTAAGCAGGGATTGCTTAAGATTTTGTGAAAATGTGTTAAGTAAATATGACAAAGCACTAGGCAAGGCAAAGTTTTCTTGTTTTATTTTTATATTTATTTTATTTTTTTTTTTTTTGCCACCAGGGATAGGTTCAAACTCGTTAGCCTGCCATGATTGAACGAATTTAAAGCAGTTCCTGAAAGTGTTGTGAAATGTCCTAAAATTCAAGGACGAGGCGAGTGTTGAAGGGCCAAACACATAATAACACTTGCACTGAACTTGTTTGGTGCCAAACTCATTTAAAGTTTCAATGCGCTGGTCAAACAACTGTAAAAGCAAGCTGAAGCCGTACGCCATTTTGTGCGGACGCCATTTTAACTTGCGCTTTTTAATTAAAAAAGTGGCCATCGCGAAAGTTTTAACACGTTTTAACATGCTGAGCGACAACCATTTTGAACGTGCATACTCTGTTTCCATATAAAACACAAGGTATTGTAGTTTTATGCAGCGTATCAGTGTGATCAGTGTATCTCTATAAGTATCTCAATTTTTAGAGCAGCAAAGGATGCCTGCTTGGGTTGGCTTACGCTCCTGATGTGCAAATTGAGTTTACTGCCCGCAGACGAATTTTCTTCATCTGTTGAAAACTTATTTTTAAAATTATTTTGAAATATCAAATGCAGAGTGTTCCAATGTCGTTAGATAAAATCTTTTTTTTTGTATTGATATTGCTTTAAATTGTTTACCCTCAAAGTTGTACGCGTGCTTCGGCAAGAGAAAAAAAGTAATTAAATGGCATTTGAGTCAATATTTGTGACGTGCTTCGATGGCAATTTCCTGCAGAAAGTCTGAGCCACTCTAACTGCCACGACAGTTGCACAATTTTGCAGTTATATGCTTGACCTTGACCAAGGCAACTTAAACAAACCAAATCCGCAAACTAATGCAATTTGAGTTACTCGAGCTGAGCTGTTTTCCATTTGTCATCAATTCGCATTCATTTTGTTTTTCAACTGACATTTCGCTCGAAAAGTTTCATGCTCGTTTCAGTAGGATTTATCCTGCCCAATCCTTTTAGGTTTGGCGATTGTTTGTCATCCTTTTTTTTTTCTTTTTGTGTGTGTGTGTGTGTGTTATTTTGCGGTTTCAGTGTTATCGTGGTTTTTAAAGAGAGAGTTTGGGCTAAAGCTTTTGCATATTTCTCATGAATACCATTTTCATTCAAAAACACAAACACACACGCATACACGAGTTGGAGCTGCCACACATGGATACTTGCCGGCATTCGCCACATTCAACCACTTACAAAGTTATGTTCACATTCACGGAAGATATCTGCGTTTGTTGCCCAAAGCCCAAGTCAAGCCTCAGCTATGTAGTTTTAACAAAGATGCGTAGATTTGGAACAGTCACAAAATCCATGCATAAGTTGTTACTCACATTTCTTGGCTTATTTCGTGGAAAACTTAGATGTTTGCCCTAACACGCATAATTTATGCATATGTCATGTTTGACAGCATTTTAAGCTACTTGGGATGGGAATTTCCCAAATTTAGAACGACTTTAGAACGTCGCTTGCTTAAAGTTGAGCCAATGTAAAGATTTTTTCGTCGAAGATGTTTCGAAGTTATATTAAAAAAAAAATGCAAAATTTAATAATTTATATTTTTGATTAAGATTTTGTAGGCTTAAAACTTAAGCTTTTTTTTACTGCATTTTTTAGATATAATTGTCACATTTATTTTTAATTTCTTTAAGTTGTTAGTTTGCTATTTTAAATCTTCGGAATAATTATATGGTCTCAAAACTCTAGCCGATCATATGGATGGATACACGAATAATGCACAAATCCGGTTTGCATGAAAAAATGAAGAACTAATAAATATTCACAATCCACCCACCTATAAAAGATGCGCGAAAAAAGATGCACAGATATTTGTCGTTGAAATATAATATAAGTCCATATCTGCTGCCATTAGCCGCAGTCGAGTTTTACGGTTTTTAAACAAACCGTTGAGCAATTTGACTTACAATTCTTAGATCATTACGAAAAGTAAGATATTTAAAATTTTACCACCTGCTTGCCAATAATCTGCCTAAAAATTTAATTTTAACTAATCGTGGAAGTGACTTAAAATCGAACAACTCAATTAAATGATTTGTAGTGTTTTTATTAACAAATGTACATTTAAATTTTTTGAACATTTCGCTTTAAAACTGATCGCAAACAGATTTTATAACTTGCGTGGGTTTGGAATTTTTATCAAAATCGGTCTAAATTTGTCGATCTTTTAGGTATTTCTATTTTATTTATGTGTCCGAACAAAATATAACGAATTTGATTGTGTAATGCTTGTTTTTAACAGATTTTTTAAAAAGTAAGGTAAAGAGTATTCCACACATAGATCAGTGTGATCCTTAGTGGAACCGGAGTTTGTCGGCCGTGAGTCATGGTAATGGAAACGTTAGTAGTCCAATATGCTCAGCCTTTTGGTGCTCGGCTAACGAAGAACAAAATAAAAAAAAAATATTCTTGCAAAATTTATTTTTAAAAATCAAAGTTCAGTTGAAATTTTCAAAACGTTTTCAAGATGAACACAATTTTTCGAATTTCTACAACAGTCTGGCAACGCTTCACTCTCTCAAGCGTACAAAATCAAAACAGAGAAAAAATCGCCGTCGTTGGACGCCAAACAAAAGCACGTGCATTTGCTTAGCTGTGATTGGCCAATGGCTTTCGCTTTTCGTCATTGCAGAGAGAGTAAAACGTACCGTAAGAGCGCCAAAGCACTAGTAAAGAGCGTAATACCGTATAAACAGGTTTGCCGCTTGCATCAACGAAACACCCTGTATGCGCATGTACATATATTGGCGTGCGTCTGTGTGTGCGTGTGTGTGCGCGCGTGTGTGTGTGTGTATGCCCATCGCTTGGCTTTGCTTCAGTTTGCTGGCTCAGTTCGTTTTTGGTTTCTGTTGCAGACAGGCGTATACGTAACGCCCACGGAACGCGTCGCGCGTTAAGGCAGCTAAAAATTAACGAAAATCTCGCAAAATACCGGTCGTTCGCGTGCTTTGGCTGCATATGTTTTGGGGATTTGTTTATGTAAAGTAATTATTATTTAATAAACGCACGTTAAAATAAACAGCAAAAACGTGTAAAATAATAACGTAGCACGCGTCTCATACTGCTCAGGAAAAAGAATTTCCCAAGCGAGACAACTGACCATCTAAATATTAAGCACGCTGTCAATTTTTGTTACTAAACTTGTATGTGTTTATGTGTATCTGTATCTGTATCAGCACACGTTGTGTGTATGCGTAGTGCGCGCTATGAATTTTTATGCTGATTATTGTTAGTTCTGTGTTGCATTTGCATTTTACCTATTACCCACGACTGCATAGTGTTTTGAGCTTTGACAACCACAAGCCAGCCAAACAAGTTTCCAACATCAATTGGTATCTTTGGAATTTCTAGTGTGGTTTCGTGCCACACTACATTGAAAGTGAAGTTTATGATCAGGTAGATGTTGTGCTACGCTGCGAAGTAAATAACACCATATACCACATACCAATAAGTTCTAAACCAAAACAAAGCAAAACACAAGAAACCATTTCCGTTTCACACGCCAACAAAAGTTGCCGCAGACAAAACGAAAGCAAGAAAAAAGTAAAGCATATATAATATACAAATTTATTTGCAAAATTATTAAAAATTCATAAAAGTTGCCGTCTGCGCTTCAGCAAAAAAAAAAACAAAAAAAAATACACAAAAAATGTATACAAGGCTGTCGGCCTTAACCAAGTGCTGCTCCTCGGTATAAAATACTATATAAACATAAAGCAACAAGTCGGCGCCATAGTCATCAAGAACGGCAACGACAACGTCAGCGATAGCAGCAGCAGCGTCGTCATAATCTTCAATAGGCACTGACTTTTGGTCAAGAACGTTGCCAGGCGACTGACTTCTAGAACAAAAGTGTTGTGCGTTTATTAACATATAATACACAAACTAAACGTAGCGTCGCGTCTTTGGCGTCCATTTCCAAGAATTGGCTGTTAACTTTCAAAAGCCACCAAACGTGGACAAGAAGCAGCGTGTGGAAGCGTAGACAGCAATAGCGGCAAGACGGCTCAAAGAGTGTAAACCGAGTAGGTGTGCCTTCTGTCATATTGCTTAAGTGCGTGTATCTGTGTTTGTATCTAAACTTGATAACTGTGAAATTATATACCTGCAAGGAAGCAGCGCCTGCGAGCGAACCAACTCTATGCGAGGAGCTATAGATATTTTGCAACCAAGGTAAATTTGCTGTTCGTTTTTTTTCCACACAGTAAGAAAATATTTTATATTTTTTCAATTAAATTTATATAATACGCTCAACTCTTATAGCGTGTTTAAAGATATAGGAGGCGTTTTATATAAATATGCCCATTTTATGCAAGAGACTACTCAGGCTATAATAATAAATGTAGTTTTCTTGCGTATATTTTTCTCAAATTTGTATATATTTAACAAGATAGAGCAAAAAGCGTAATTAATAAGCGTTATATTCAAGCAAAAACAGCGGTTAGCTGATTCTTTATCCGATGCTGCTACTATTAGTTAGTAACTAATAGACTGTTCCTCAAACATTGAAGATCTTTTCATTGTGCATTAATAAGAACCTCTTATATGAAGAACATGTTTCGTTGTTTTGAAACCAATAAGTCGCCAGAGACCGCTTATTTTCCTATTATTTATCTAAGAAGTACACTTATTGCATTCAAACTGACTAAATTATCGTCCATTTAGACTTTTGTGAGGATTTTCAATAATTTTGTAGCGAATTTAAAAAAAAAGACTCATTCTTCCTTCTGCGCAATGTGTCTTTGGATGTAATCACAACTGTATCTATCCTTTTAAAAACTGAAGAATAAAACAAAGCAATGCAAAAATTAAATAAGCATGATAACTTTAGATATACAATCGGCATTTGACAGTCTAGTGCGTCCTAGTATATTTTACGAGCCAATAAATGTTTTTCAACAGAAAGATGTTTTGGGTAGAGTTGCCAAGTCACATCGTAAACTTCTCGCCGCAGGTGTGAAATAGAGTTGAGTTGTATAATCAATTCTTTATAATACATTTAATCATGATATTCCAATGCATATAGAACTCCAATCTTTGCAGATGGCACTACCTTATACCCTTACTGAAACTACAGAGTATTTAGTTACTTATATTTATCTCTCAGTGTAGACACATACACGGAGCCGAAGAATTATTGCCACATATAAGCTGCTTTATGAATTAATTTTGCTTTATGCAGCATAGCAGCTTCAGTATCTGTAGCATATCTGAAAGAAATTGAAAGTTCCGCATCACTTCGTGCCAAAGAATACCGACAAGATAAAGCAATGCGTTCCATATACTATTTACATGACCAGTGTTGCTACTTCTGCTACACCGTCTGTATATGATATTCATATGTGTGATACATATGTATGATTTTGTATATATATATATATATATATATATATGATAGAGTATATAGTGGGGTATATGTTTGGTAAGGCGGCAAATGCGGTCAGCGACTGTGTGCCAAAAACGACACAGCCGTCGCGCAGAGTCAACGTTGGCGCAGCTACAGCTGGCATTCAATGTGTTTATTATTTTTATAAAATATTGCAAATTTTTGCAGCAAAAAGGAAAAAAGAAAAGAAATAATATAAGAAAAACAAGTACAACAACAGCTAGATTAAAGATACCGGTAGTCTAGCTTTGAGGCAGCGAAATTTATATACACTTCCAATATGAAAATGTTGTGAAAAATATTTCAATACTTAAAAAATAACGTCTCAAGTGTATGGCGGTTAGAGTACGATTGCCCAGCTCAGCGGTTTCAAGTAGTTTGTGTCCACTACTGGTCAGGTTGATGAAAGACATTGTCAGATTGTTCTATTAATTCTCGGCTCAGACACATGAACTGCGTTCGGCAACGATCCTCTGCAAGAATTACACTTCGCTTAAGCAGTTCAAAATATATCACATCTAGCTGGTTCCACCAAATGCAGATAATGAGTTTCTGCAATTTGGATTATGGGAATGAACTAATATTTCGTCGCCTGTCACTTTGAGATGTAGTAATCCCATACAATTTTTCCTGTGGAGTAGCTGTGTACAAGCAAACGAACGCCGTTGGACACCTCTCGATTTCAACTTATACGGTACCCAGTGTCCCTGCTGCATTTGGAAAGCGTCTTGGTCGATTAGTACTTCCAATTCTGCATCTTCTTCATCTTCCTTTTCCATTCCACCGCCATGTCAAAATTACCATTTTTTTGGCGTTAAATCAACTCGCAAAACATTCTTTCACTAAGAGCAGCTTTTCCGTATGTATTCAAGAGCAATCGACTAGCTTCAGTCGCACTTTTCATTGAATTGAAAATTCACAAATTCGTCCCAAAAACTGACATTTTCAATCAACGACGAATATTTAATGCCAAAATATATGTTCACTAATGTTCTGATGCAAAAATATATGCGGATGTTTACGATTTTCGTATATCACTTTCAATCGATTAATAAGATTTGCGCAAAAAAATAATCATGTTCAGCAATTACTGCTTTATGCACAAACTTCTGAATTTCGTATTGCATTTGCTTTTGGTAAACAATATTCGTTATGCAATTTGTAATAAAAATATTTATCATAAAGTGAAAATAAGCAATTGTCCGTTTTATCGAAAAAAGTAAAAATTGTTAAGTTTCAAAGCAGATACTTAAGCATTACTCTCTTTGCTTACTTTAGAGTGTTACAAAGTGCATCACTCTGTTTTGCATGGATGGGAAGAGTATACGAAAATTACTCGTAATTGAAAATTATGCCATGAAATGAAGGCGTTTCAAAAATGTGGCTATGTATACATATTTACATGAATACAGAGAATCACACGCTAGTCAATCAAACTCAAATTAAAAAAAAAAAAAAAACAAATGTATCTCCAAGATACTATATACTTATATGCATATAGCGCTTTTTGTATCTGCTGCAGTTGTTGCAAGCCATAATCAATGATAAATTTCCGTGCAATGACAAAACTACCGATAACTAGTCAGACCATGTCTCTTGGTGTTCCTCTGCAGCTCTTCGATCATTAATTTTGTTTAAGTTTTTGCTTTGTGTCCCGCTTCTGTGGCTGCTACGATTTTTAGTCTGCTGCGTATGTTCTTGTTTTCAAAAGATACACACTCACATACACATACACACACATGGCATATAAATCTATCTGTGTATCTTTCAGTAGTATAAGCTTCCTTGTAACTCAGCTGCAATTTTAGCTTTATAAAGTACAAGCAGCTGTGGCAGCAAAAGTTGTCCCGTCGCGCATTTAACTCACGTTTTATGCAAAAAGGTAAAAGAAAACCAAATAAAAATAAAAATAAAAGCTACCACAGCGATGCTGCTGAACTTTCAAGGTTAGCTCGCTGCAAGCGGTCAGCAACACAAGATACATTTGTATCTTTAGGCTAACTTACAACATTCGAGTTTTGTAATGCTTTGCCTAATGATGGCCAATGACTTGCCGCATAATTAAGTTGGTAGCTTATAGATTTTTACTCCTGTAGCTGCCGCACACACATGCGTTAGAAAACTTTTTTTGTTTCATTTTGAAAAATATTTCAGACATTTTTGAAATATTCTTTGCCTGCACAAAAAAAAAGAAAACTAACAACTAAAACTACACAAACAACAAACGTGCTTAGCTCTTGGCTAAAACTTTTATTTGGCAATCGCTGCCACTTGTGTTTGTTGTTGTTGCTTTGTTGATTTTTATTTTATTTTTTTTTTTTTCAAAAAGATTTATGTTTGTGTATTAGCTCAAAATGTATCTGCAGGCTGGCTAGGTGTTCTAGCTGCTGTGTTGTATCTTTCTAGCATGTTGTTATTGTTGTTGTAGTTGTTGTTGGTAGGTGCCACCTACAGATACTCGCATGCTTTTAGAATGCTCTTCGTCTGGCTTTGCCGCGCTATACGCGCGCGCTATTTATAGGCGCAGAACATACAAACACACCACAAATTGTATCTTATATCTAAAGATACGCGGGCAAAAAAAAAACTTTTTGCATTGATGTCCACTGGCGGGGCTCATAAATACTGCGACGACATGGACGAGACACTGGGCAGCGGCTCATGCGACCCATCCCTGGCTGGGCCGAAACGATCGCCAGCAATGACGTCTGACCATTTTTCGATTGAACAATGCACAAGTTCTAAATGTTTGCCGAAGACAACTGCTGTCTACTGTCGTTTTTGTTGCTCTTATAGCTGCCGTTGCTGCTTTTCAACATGAAGCTAATGTTTAATGTCCGAACAACCGGCTTGTTATTTTCTTTGAAATCGAAAACAAGATTGATGCGCTGTGCCAGGCGACAAGAGCCAGACATGAGTTCAGCCACTTGGGTAAGCAGCTGGCAGAGATAAAAATCGATGCGATGACTTCTTTATATACCCTTTCTAGGGTAAAGTAATAAATCGAAGTTTTCGTAAGCCAACTGAAATCTTCGACTTTGTAGTGCGTGTGCATTACAGAGATTTTTGAGTATATCAACTTTAGAAGGAGAATATTTTGCTATCAGGAGGGATGTGTAATTTGTATAACATACAAGAAGACATAGTAGAACAATTAAAAAGTCAAAAACATTTGAGTATGGCTCGACATGACCACTTTATGCCTGGAGATGTCCCGAAAATTATAAGCTGCCTAAATGTGACTTGTAGGAATTTTGACTACTCACTTAAACGGTTTTTTCTGCTCTTCGAGACTTGGTATGTTTAAGTTTGGATCTTGATCTGAGAATGCTCCACAGAGAATAATCTATTGGAATCGCGCCTGGTAAAAATATTTTTAAGCCATTCTCCTGCCGACTCCTGTTCAAACGTCCATGATCTGCTCTCTGAAATCTTTGTCCGGCCATGGCTTCAACGCAAGCTACAGGCTCGATGACAACGTTTAGCGAGCTTCCATTTGCGGTTGCAGCAAGTTAAATCCTTAAGTTCACTTTTAAAGTTGGAGTAGATTCCTATAATTTCTTATTATTTAAAACTTTTCTATTAAAGAAAAGATTTATTGAAAAGTGTATTAAATAGCTGGTAGTTCTTGTTTATTTGGCTTTTTAATTATTATTTTATTTTTGAGACTCATATCTTTTTAGGCACGCATTTGTTTAAATGAAAATTTTGAATTTGTATTGAAAACAATTTTGCAATTTATTGTGTAGTTTTTCTTTTGCCACTTTTCCGCATTTTTTCTTTGAGTTGCTTTTCGTGAATATTTTTGCTTTTGGATTTCAAAATATGCCGCGCAATTTCCAATACCAATCAGTAAGACAAACCTCCTCTTTGAGACCAGTTTCATTTTTGCAACGCAAAAAACTTGCATAACCAACAACAGCAACAACGCAGACAACCACAGATCATGGCAAGTGCATCGAGGTGCCGCTTTGAGCATGACAAAAGCTCAGCCGCATAATTTCAGCTTATATTCGTACCGTATACGTAATTACAAAACAAAATGAAAATTAAATATCAAAAGAGTTTAAATAAAAAAAAAAACTTGAAAAACTGCATGCAATTAAATTGCAGCTGACTGAGCTGCAGTTTGGTTTTTGTTTTGTAGCTACGCTTATGAGTATGGGTACGAGTACGAGTATATGCAAGAACCGGAAAGGAAGTGAACGTGTAAGTTACCAAGACTTTGACTTCGTCTTGGACTCCAACACATAACAGAATAACAACAACTGCAGTAATAACCGGTTTGTGGCGATGGTTGTGCTCAACGCTTCTTGGAATCATGTTATTCCACGATCGACGAGGTATGGTAGGAAGAGAGAAAGAGAGAGAGATGCAGTTTGAGGGAGTGCATGAGAGGCAACGTACGGGTTGGTGGCAGGGCGTGCAAGTCATTCACTTGCATGCTATATACATGATGGTGTTGTTGTTGCTGTTGGTTTTGGTGTTGGTGTTTGAATGCATTGCGCAGGCGCAGCTTTTATTAGTGCGGGCGAGCAACAGCCCGAGCAGAAGGGAGTTCTCTCACACACACGAACTTGTATAAGTTTGTTCTATTCGTAGACTCTTTGAGAACGTCGAGAGAAGCATTCTCGACAAACGCTTGTATTGATTGTTTAAGTGCATTGTAAGAGCGCAAGGGCGTTGCAATTGGGGGAATTTAAGAATTTTCGCCCCTACATCTGTTAAAAGTTTAACTCAATAGTTGATTGTTGAAGCAAGGGCTTCAAATATAATAAAATAAATGGTCCCCTACCACTTCACCTTGAAAGCCGAAGCATGGACATATCTGTACAAAGAGAAAAGCGACCTCTTCGTATCTATTGGCTAGCTAGTCAACAGAATTTTTGAACATTTTTTATTCTTTATACTCCCCTGCTGATCGACATTAATCGATTGAAGACGAGCTACAGAAATCACAGACATCCATCTACATTATTGCATCAGATTGTTGCAAATATTTGTTTGCTATCATAAGTTCAGACAGTTTTTTAGCCTTTTAAAATTCAAAGAAAAGTGCGGTTGAGCAGTGCACTTAGTAAAAGAACCTGTGGCAAGTGATTCAATGCTTCAAGAATGTAACAGCATGGTGGTGAAAGAAAGGGAATAGTATTTCGAAAATGTATAATTAGAAGCATTACTTGAGTAACACGCTTTTCAAATGCAAGAAAAATTGGTAGATTCATTGCAAGTGAGTCAGCAAACCGTGACAAAACGCCTCAAAACCTAGCAATGATTCAGAAGAAAGGATACTGAAACCGAGAAATTTCGAAAGGCGCTTGATTACTTGCACACAGCTTCTCCATAGGCAAATGGGTTCATTTCGATAATCCAACAAGCAGAAAGTCATTATCTGCATTTGGTGGGATCAGCTAGATGTAACACATTATGAACTGCGTAAATATAACTAACACACGGCATCGATACTGAAGTTGATACGTTTGAGTCGAGAACTAAAGGAACAACAATGTCCGATCCTACGTCGCAAAAGAGTTCAAAAACTGCTTAAATTGGTCGAAATAAGCTATCTTACTCCAACCGCCATACTACACAGACATAGCCATATTTGACCAACACACGATTTAGCTAACGAGTCCTTTAAATTATACGAAAAAGCCAAAAATTGGATAGATATTTGATGACCTAAAAAGATAAGCCGCTTTTCTTGTACCAAGAGAAGAAACTGCAAAAAGCAATAGCATATCTTGCAAATTTTAATATTTTTTTTAACTTTATTTATTGTTATTACGCAATACTTGCATTTGCTCCGTTTTCTTTCATAAAATTTTGCTGAAAAGTTAGATGTGTTTATATAGAGTTGAATGTTGAAATATAAACAAAATAAATGTGGAAAATCTTTTACAAATAACAAGTCTGCCTCTATAATATTTCATCTTATGAAAGCGTATTCTAATTTCTTCGCCAATTTATAATGCTTGGTAAACAAAATTGCCGACTGTAATGCGATAATGGGTTGAAATGGATACTTAAAGTTAGTAAAGTTAAAAACAATTGTGTAGAGTCAAAATATACTTTTATTACATGATTAAATGTTTAAACAATATCAACTCAGAAAACTGTAATAATTTTTAAACAAGTTCAATTGTAGAAACGATAATATTTATAAAATTTGAAAATAATAAGTAATTTTTGGTCATTCAACTCTAATTCTACCAGACAATTAGTAGAATGATACCCACTAAAGATCTATCCCTTCTTAAAAAATTCTTTCCAAAGCAAAGCAATCAAAGTGCTAACTAAGGTGGGCGCAGCGGGCGTTGTACTCTTCAAGTGCTTCATCTCACTCCCACCTAGTATGCCTCTGAAGATAGTCTTCCAGCGCAATCAACGTACGTAATTGTATTGATGCAGTCTCTAGCCATTTTTGTGCAGCGCCTGACGCATGTGCAACGCTTGCTTTACTCTTGTCTTGTTAAGGTACTTGAACCCTTGGCATGGTCTGATGTGCCTCTGTAGCTTTGCCACAAAATGGCGGACTGTATCTACCTTTATATGATATATGATTGTCGGACAAACTTGCGCTGCACTTTGTATGCAGACAATGAACTTGGTAGAAACCATGTGTGCACAAAGACAATTGAGGAAGACGACAAACAAAAAACCCGAATCAATGGATAGTGCTATGGCATGTCATTAAATATTAGTATTTATAATACTTTGAACCCTAAGTAGCTTAACTGATTTATGTGCGACCAAGCCCCTTAAAGTGTCAACTCTAACCCACTGCCCCCAATTGTGTGGCATAATATTTTTTAAATTCTTCAGCTGCCTGCAATATGAACTTTGCTGACTTCGATATTAATAAAGTTAAGTTCGGCATTAAAAAAAAATAATACGTAGATAATTTGAAAAATTTTTCACTGAAATTTGTATACGCTTTCAAAGTAAATTCCAAGTAATTTTGAGCGTATTTTTAGAATATTGACAGTCGTACTTAACGATATGCATACATAGATTTTTTCTAAAGTTGCTAAGTGGTTCAATTTGATGTACTATATTATTGTCTGAAAACTAAGCGAAAATATCTCAAATAGGCTTTCTTTTATAAGTAATTGAACCAGTAGAATATTGCCTACATTAAGTTCAGTGATTTACTAATAATAAAAATATTATAATAAAATAAATTAAAGCAGCTTGATAACAACTCATCATTCTTCGAATAAACTTAATAATGTTCAAATTAACTTCCTTTTTATTTGTTATCCGTTTAATTTATTTTCTTATTGAGAAATTGAAGCTTAAGATATTTATTTTATTTATAACAATTATGAAGTAAAATTTATCGAAAATCATAATTGTAGTAATAAGGCAACATAGCAACTTAGATTTTTATTAAAATGTTTTATATATAGACTTAGGGTATTCATTGAAATTATTATGTATGTTTGTATATACTTTCACAATTTTGCAAAATATTTAATCTCTACTAAAAGGCATTCAATCCATATAATGCTGATATATACAGAATAGAAATTAAATAAAATGGTAGATCAAAAAATGTTTTTTATAAATACAGATAATATAGAGAAAACGAAAAGATCAATAGAGTAACTCAGTTTGTGTATTGATAATTATTTAGTTATGCAAAGCAAGCGATTTGCGCAGATGATAACCAGACAAAAGCAAAGTAAATAAGAAGTTTCTCAGACAGACATTGGTCTTGTCAATTATTCGCGAAAACGTCCGTGACCCTGTGGACTCAGCTGAGACAAAGTCAAGACGTTGTTAAACAAAAACCACAAAGCGCACAAATAAAAATGAAAAAATAACTGAAAGAGATACATAAAAACTTAAAAAGTTACACAGCTGTTATCAAACAAATAAGAGTAAGATTTAAGTTCAACTCGGCGACATCATTAAAGATATTCGATAAATTCAACAAAATTCAACAAACAGCTGCTAAATCAATCAAAAAAATTTTAAGTATGAAATACTTTCAATGCAGATGGCGAAAGAGCCTTTCTGTAGTGTACCCTAAGGTTACCTTATTTTGCAAAATATATAATGCTTTCTAAAGTAGAGTAGAATGAGAGTTAAGAGCTTTTCTTATGTTTGGAGACAGAGAAGTTGCTTGCTTAAACCTTATGGAAAATACATACTGGAAAACAATTGATTTTAGCTTTTTGAGCCATCAAAGGTTTTGTCTGGCCAAATTATTTTATAGTTTTTGGCAGATTTGCTTGCAAAGAAAAAAACATCTTTTATGTTTCAGACAGAGCTTATTCCTTGGTATTTTTTGATCACCTTTTCGAACATAGGGCGTCAATTTGCCGCGGCAATTTATTTCCATATTTAAAAATATATCATAAGATATTTTATCATCTCAGAAATTAAACTTATACAATTAACAAAAAAGGAGTCCTTCAAATGGGGGTACCACCATTAATTAAGAAATCGTCTCGACAATATTCTGCGAAAACTGTTTTCGCCTTTAAAACATGTTCTTGGGCACTAGTTATAAGTTATGTATCCCGAGAAGAATTGAATTTATGTTGGGTACTATTTTATCTCATTTTAAAGCTTTTCTTCTTTGTTTCCATTTATTTTAAATGAATTGTCTTTTGATGCGGTACATTGAAAAAAAAATTAAAAAATTTTGGAAAATACCAGTAAAGGCGAATTCATTTTACAATTCGTCTATTCAATATAAAAGACTTTTTTGTCTTATGTCTCAACTTATATTTAAAGTCTTACTAGCGATTTCCACTTAATTAATTAATATTTAAATACTATAAAAACCTTCTGTTGCAAACCAAAAATTTATAGTAAGTAGCAGGTAGCAGCTGTAACAAAAAGATACAATCACAAAGACAAAGAAAACAATCTTAAATCGAATTTATGATTTTATGAATAATTTAACGCTTATTTTGTTGCTTTTTAAGCTTTACCATTAAATACTATACACAATCATCCCTACATTTTTATAAGCCGATAGAGTTAGCCACAGCGCCCTTTCCGTTCTATTAAAGAAGTCTCGAAAATTCCATAATTTTTATAGCTTCCAAATTTTAAATATCCACAGAGCAATTGATTTCAATTAAATCGATTACATTTCCTGCAGTGCCAAAATAAAAATAAAAGAGAAGTTTAACTCAATTGAAAACGTGAGATAAAAGCATAAAAATAAAAATTTTAATAAATGCTGTTGCCTAAGCCGAATGTGATATACACTGCAGTTAATTAAATATAAATTTTAAATAAAAATTAATTGCTAGTTCTTTTAAAAATCTATGCTGATGCATATATGTTTTTCTCTTTAATTGTCAACAAATTGCATCTTTATCAAAACTACATATAAATTAAAAAATTAAAAACACAATTTATAGATACATTTTATCCATATTTTCTGACTAAGATACTTATAAATATCATTTTTTTTGGCAATTTTTTATAGTATATATCAATTGTTAAGTGCTGAGAGCAGCATGGCTCGCATGAAGGTTCTTCTTTTCCTATCAGCCATTATACTTTCCATAACATCTCTTTGTAGAACTTAATATCTAGAGCGTATGCTGAACTGTCATATGCCTCATTCCATCGATGCAGGGTATAGTAATACAATAGGGAATTTTTAAATTCAACGGGCGCACATTATTACAGCGTGACAACGTCGGCGTCTGCGTCAACGCCAAAGTTGATGTCAAAGACTATGTCGACGTGGAAGCACGTGCGGATGGGTGCGTTTAAGGTGTCATCCGGCATGCAGATACTTTACAATAATAACAATATTGTTAACTCTGTGGCGGTTGCTGTTTATGTATCTGTTGTATCTATTTGGCTTAATATATGAACAGCATGAATCAAACGCTGTCAATTAGCATTTTTCCAATGAACGAACTAATCGGTAGCTGACTCAGCGTTCGCAATAGCAACAACAAAATTTGGAACTAAAAAAAAACAAAAAAAAAAGACTTAGTTTGAGAGCTTTGATTTCAGCTTTAATGACTCATTTTAATAGAGAAAATCTAAAGCTTAGTTTGATTGCAAAACAGTAAAGTTTATAACCTTTCTCTCATTATTCTCATTGTATTGTTTTTTTTTCTGGATTTTTTGCAGTTTTTTGTACGGTTTCGAGCAAATTACCAGTGAATGCGATTTCATAATAAAACGCAAAAGAATCGCACAGCACAGCATACGAAACTGACGCAATTCAATTTGCCAGCCATCGAAGACAGCCATAACCACCAAGACCACAAGCACATAAATTGGGATTAAGCAAGCGCTCAGATTGCTTACAATAACAGCAGTAAAAACAAGCGGAAACTGTGAAGGGATAAGCTAAGAAGAGTGGCAAAGCGACGAGTTCGAGCGACTAACCGACTGGCCAGAACATAACAAATCAATCACAGTTTTTGGAGCAAAAATTTGCATGAGCCAACGCAAAAACATTGGCCAATATCAAGAGGGAGCCAAACTACGTTCCAGTGGATTTTTATGGCAACTGCGCCATACACTGCACAGGCGTAGCACAAAAAAGATGAAAACCATTTCATGATACTACAAGTGGTCCGAATCGGTGCTATTAAACTATCTAAGGATGCCAACGACACCGTATGATTTGGTGCAGGATGATCAGGATTTGCGTGTGCCGTTGCATGCCGAACAGGCATTCTTTCATGGCATCACATTTCAGGCTAAGGTGAGTCTAACAAAGCTGTTGAACAAATACAAACACAATTGTATCTATAAGATATGTGATTAGCTCTATGTGTGCAACAATTGCATTCGGAAGTGCAATGAGTTGAATTGAGTGTGTTTTACTCTAACTGAAGTGTTTATAGTTGGGCATATGAGTTTTCAGTTTAAAATGTTAAATAGACAATAAAACATAGATTGCCATTGCTTTAATTGCTTTACTGGATTTCTCTATATTGTTTGGTCCAAAAGCTATCGCTGATACATATTAAATTATTTATTACTTTATTTAATTTTTGAACAGTCCGAACTTAAGTCAATGCTAAACAGAATGTGAAATGATTATAATTTATAATTAGTTCTGGGTAAGCATTAGGATATTAGTAAATGTAAGCCTATTACATAGCAAGCGTCTTCTTGAGCTGTCGTCTTGCAGATTGCGCGACACTGCATCTGTATTGTGCAGGTTTTCCGCTTATCTTCCCCTTGCACCTTACACAATAGAATTGCTTCACTAATTGTTTACAAATGCAGATAGATTTCGTATAGAGCATTTGATGGTCTTCATATAAACATATCAGCTTGCTATGTATTTTAACTGGTTATTTACCATATAGAGTTAGTCAACTGTCACAATATGCCGGTATTTGTTGTTCCATTTATTGTGGTTGTTGTTTTTGTTTTTCTACAACAAATTGTAAACAAAATTTCCATTTGGGTTTCATTTAATTATTCAGCATCGCATATCGTACATTTGTTTAGTTCTTTGATTTCGTATAAATTTTGTTTTTGGTTTTTAATGTTTATTATTTATGTGCAATGTGTGGAAATTCTTTGCGTGCCGTGGTATTATTACAGCATTTATGCGGATGAGAGCTGTGCACTGAGGGGTAGAGTGCGACTTTGTTTGCGGCTGACCAAAATTTCAATTAGTTTTATGTTAAACAAGATTTAAAAATGTGGTCAACTTTAATTAAATACGGCAATAGCAATGCGAATGCATAGAGCATCGTACAGCCCTTAGACAAATTCGCTTAGGCAAGTTGAAGCTACTGCAGTGAATTTTGTAGCTTATTGTCATGCATTTCATGCATGTTCATGACTTTCATAGTTCATGATTCTTTTGTCAATTGTTTGCCAGTGCATTGCGCTTTGACTTTGTCTTTGCAACGTAATATACTTTGTATGCAAATGCATTTGATCAACGTCATTCTCACGTATCTACAAATCCCAGCCAAAAACTTTGCTGCATAATTTCATTGTGTCCATTAAAATGAAGAAGACACAGTGCTGCACTTGAATTTGTTGCAGTTTGTAATTAAACTCATTCAAGTTTCATGCCAAATTGCTGCAGCAGACAGCAAAACAAAACAACTTGCAACTTGCAACATACAACAATTTGCATTGACAAAAACACTTCAAAATTTTGGTATAACAACAAGCACTACCAGATACATGTACTACAAGCTCGCATGCGCCTGTCGTGCATTCAGTGAGTTTTTAGTTTTTGTAATTTCTATATTTTGAATCTACAAGCGCTCAGCTACACGTGCTGCATCTATTTGCATTTGTTTTTTTTTTTGTTTGTTGTTTTATTCATAAACAAAAACAAAGTTTTGCACTTTGTTTTCTGTGCAGTTTTTTTGTTGATTTTTCAGAGAGCGGTTCGCTTTGTACCGTTACCGTATGCTTGGTTGCTTTGGCTAACCCAAATACGATAAACAGAGACCCACAAAGATAACCGGGTCCAACTCATGCACTTTTTGCTTTTGTTTTTCTTTTGTTTTTTTTTTTATTATTATATTTCGCTTTGTCAGCTCGTTGTACTCAGAGAGTGAAGCGATTCATCTGATTCATCTGAATCATCTGGTTCAGCTGCAAGATGCGTGCTCTTTTTATTTCCACTGAAATGATGACTTAGTCATTTGAGCCGCTGCCAAGCGTTCATTTCATAATTAATTTATAGCAGAAGAAGAACCAAAGCGCAGAGACGACCTACTTAAACTGACACGTAAAAGAAGATAACTCAAATGATAATAAGTTAATTTGACATTGATAACAATTGTTGTCAGATGTGAAGATATTGTTATATAATAATAGTATAGATTTAAGTAAACGTTTCTAATGCAAAATCCCATAATTTATGCTTAATGACTTGCACTATATGGCTAAACTTTGCCTAGCACTGGCATAACTAGCAAATATACGTTATTTTACTATATGAATCTTTTTAATTGAAGACACTGCCGTGGTTTCTAGAAGCGAAATAGCTGGCCAAAAATCGAAAATACCTCTATCGATTTTCCTGATTAATTTATGCTCGTTTAGTACAGAAAAAGCGCATGCGGATACGAAAACGACTCCCATTATCGAGTTGCGGATCTTGCATGATAACGCAAATTCGAAGTTTGTTGTTTACCAGAGTTTTCCGCTTTTTCGAGTGTCAATTTCAACTATTGCTACATGTCGAAAAAGTAGTTGCGAGTGGAAACTGGCGAAATACACTACAGCAGGGGACCCTTCAGCTAAGTTTAAAATGCTTATTGGTATTGTTTCAATGAGTTTAAAATATTTTCACAAACATCGTGTCATTGTAAACTTATAAACTTAAAAATTCACGTAACTGTTGAGCTGCAAAAAAAACATCTACCACCTACAACGCATTATATATACGTTGTAAAAATTGGGTTCTTAAACTTTTATTTTCGTTTATTTATTTTCCTAAACACTATAAAACTTCGAAAACCTTATTTTTTGTGTCATGAAAGTTGAATGTTGGTAAAATTAAATTCCATTTTGTGTCAGCCATTTTGTTTTGATTAATTTTGATACCAGATTTGGATTTCTTGACCCAACAATCCAAGTAGAATTGATTTTCGAGAATTTATACTCAAGAAACGTTTTTTTAAATGCTTGGGAGAAATGTGCGCCGTTCGGACTTGGCTATAAACTTAGTTAGGGGAATAAAATTTTTTTTATTTCATTAAAGGAAAATTCTTTAGTTTGCTGTAAATATAAACAAATACGTGCAGGCAAATTTCCACCTGATCATCTGTACGACAGCCAATCCACCACGAGACTCAGAAGAACATATATACTTAAACTAAAGTAGTTTTACTGCACTTAAGGTGCCATTGCAATGCTTTATGCAGTTTGCTTTGCGAGCGCCTTCCCCAGTTGGTTACTCCAAGGGAGATTAGGTGCTGCTTCACTAGGTGTTTCCATTTGAGCTTTCGCTTTGAAACCTTCTTTACTTAAGAATCTTGATTATACAAACTATATGATCGAGACACTGCAGACGATGTGTCGCTGTACGATATCTATATACTTGTACAACTTCCACAGGAAGCATGCAGCGAGGAAATTTACTGGCCATGATCTTGCAATTTCTGCCGGAAATCAAGGACATGTTGGGGATTAGT
The DNA here is from genome assembly GCA_035046065.1 of Chymomyza procnemis. Classification (NCBI taxonomy): domain Eukaryota; kingdom Metazoa; phylum Arthropoda; class Insecta; order Diptera; family Drosophilidae; genus Chymomyza; species Chymomyza procnemis. The sequence continues at coordinate 23,992,333 of JAWNOJ010000013.1, read as the reverse complement.
GCTGCAATAATTTTTCATTGTTGAAAAGTGCAAAGGACAAAGACGTTTTTAGGACTTCCCTTGTATATAAAGTGTTATTCACCATGGCTTTAATCCTGGTTAGCTAGTTGCAGCTTACTCGCCTCTTCAACAAAAGATCTCCAGTTCACCAGCAGCACTGGCGCATTTGCCTAGCGCTGGCATAGCTGGCAGCAAGAAGACGCAAGTTGCTTAAGCAAATCTCTATTAATTTAAAACATGTGCTCTTCGAACAGCTTTTAAAAGAGGTATCACCACGCTTCGTTTTTGCCTTAGAGACACAATATGCTAGAAGAAATAAAAAGTAGCAACATCTTTAAATTGCAATAATAGGTAGCACACTTAATGGAAAGAAATGTAAACTAAATCGCAATATGTACATCGACATTCAAATAAAATTTTAATATTTGTTTTTTTTGCCTTAAAAGCAACTCTATATAACCCAGTAATCGTAGCACCTACGACATAAAATAAATAAATTGTTCCAACCAAACACCATCTTTAGATATTTAAGATATTTCGCCCAGAACAGACACTTTACAAACATAATTTGAAGTTCAATTTATAAAGCTTTCATTTTATTACAATAAATTCTGCCCTAAAGTTTAGAAAACCAAAGAAATCGTAAATCTTGAATCAGCCAAGTTCGTGCGGCCAAATAAGAGAAATATAAATATCAGAATATCTACAATTCGTAGAAATCGCATAAACTCATCTAAGCAGATAGACTTTTAAAGCAGCTTACATATATGACTAACGCAATTTCGACAAGATCATACACTGGTTTTTTCTATGTTCTATGCTTAACTTAATTAAATTTCACACATTGAGATCGCGCCACAAAATTTAACAGCATTTGAAAAAATTGTTAAATTGTTGCATGCCGCACTCCTTGTGCCGCATAAATCTTTCAAAAGTTGCATAAATTATTCGCTCACGCACGCGGCCTATCGTTGCTTGTGGTATATTTTTTGCTCAGGTTAGTTTTATTTATTTTGTGTTTTGTTATTTGTTGTGTGTTATTTTTTATTTTGTTGGGCCAAGTAGTGCGGGGGCTTTGTCTACCTGGCGTATACTTGTTTTGTTTTTTACGCAGCTCGTTTCCTTTGTTTGTACAGTGCTTTCCTTTCTGAATATTCCTTTCAATTTATTTTTGGACGCACTACACTGAGCTATAAAAAATTTATATTAATGCGCCTGCCCGACGCAATTTATGTTTGCCCAAGAACTTCCGACTTTACGATTTTGTAGCTATATGTTCATCAATTATTTGCCTACTGTCAGAACTTGATAGGAATGTATCTGCTTGTATTGGCTCTGCTATCATACATAATTTTTCCACAGATTTTTGCCATTTTTTTTTGGCTTGGGATTTACGCACACTTTGGTGATTTAGTAAGTGGAATTTGTAAGAGCTTTGTGGTTTCAAACAAATAAATAATAAATATTTTAATACACTAATAATTTTGTTACCTAGCAAATAATTTTAAAAACTTATTTAATGTTGTTAAGAACTTTAGTTATACAAATATAAATAAACCTAATAAAACTTAGTAACTGAAATATAGAACACTTTTTTATTTTATTTATTAATTAAAAATCATTTTACATATAAAAAAAATTATTTTTATTTGTTAAAAATATGCATGCAAATATTGCTGCATTTCCCGAAAGCATAGTCAGCAACAAAACCTGCAGATGAACATGCTTCACTTTGTTTTAAAATTTATTAAGATTATTAAACAATAAATAATAATAAAAATAGCTTCATTTCTTTATAGATATATTAAAAAAAAAAATATGAAAATGAAAAGATGCAAGCAAAACTTGCTTATTTTTATATACAAACTCGGGCTAAAATATGATGTTTTATTTACAAAATAATATTAATTAAAATGAAGTTGAAACGCATGTGTTCCACTTTCGTTCAAGAATAAAAATCAACAAATTAAAATATGTATACAAGAAAAACAAAACCAAAAAAAAAAACAACAAAATATTAAAAATATCTATAAAAACACATAACCCAGACAGCTAAGCATATGGCGCTGATCCACGTGCTATGTTGTTGTGTGTCTGTGTATTACTTTAGCTTCCAAATTTTTTCTCGGGTTTTGTAATACCCTGCCAAGAGTTGCGTTGAACTTATTTGTAATCTATAGTCATCAGTCCTCTATAGAGTATGAGCATATTAATATTCATGCATTTGCAATTATGGCACAACTTTTGCGGTGGCGTATACGTAATATTGGTATTGAATTGCTTTGTTTATCTAAAAAGTAAAAGCATTGCGTTTTTTTTGCATTTATTTTTATTTTTTTTTTTGTTATTAAAGATAGCAACCCTGTTTGTGTATATCTGCCCTTTACGCATAATATTTATATAAATTTCAATTGTCTGGCATTTTGGTTACAGACTGCGCCCATTTTTATGCACAATTTTATGCCGCCCCTTCAAGGATTTTTGCTATATAAATTATTGAAAGAATTTTTTGCTGTACGCTCAAGCGACAAAAGGACAACCGAAAAGGATTATGCGGCCAGCAATTTGGCCTGGCTTTTATCAGCCGCAACTGACAGAAACAGGCATCTGGGCTCGAACCCATGGCCAGCCACACCGGTTCTTGTGCGCTCCCAGGCAGGGAGGCGTGAAAAATGACTCATAAAATGCAAATAAAACTTGGAGTATGCGGCTCGTCGTACGCATCCTTGAGCATGCTGGGCTTTTATGGCCAGCATCAAGCCTGTTTTTGAGTTTTATATGTTTCTACACAATGTTTGCCCACTCAGCAACACTTTAAACTGCCCTCGCACCATTTTATTGAGTTAAATATACTTTAAATATCATTTGTTTGTGTTTTCTTAACCTTTTGTGTAAAGTTCAATTTGATTGTAAATTTTCTTGTCTATTTCACTTTGTAAACATTTTGATTACGCTTTTCATATGTTGTATGGATGCACTTGCATCCAGACAAGATCTTTGGCGCTGTGCCACGATTGCAACCATGGTTATTAGTTTTCTTTGCCGGTTTACAGTCTGTAATTAACAAGCAACGCCACATGAGTTCTATGGCCATAAACTTGAGCACTTTTCTCCAACATCTTGCTAATCTTTATTTTGTTGTTTCACGACATGGCACGGCAAACAATTTGTTTTATGGTCTGGCGAAATTGGAAATTATTGTATTATAGATGTGGCGTTCAGCAGGAGCTTGATTAAAGTTATAATTGCAAAATGCATTTATTGTATGCCCCAGGCAGGGTCAAAAAATTTCACAACTTCTGTGCATTCCATATATTTATATAAGCTTTTTTAAACAAATTTTTTGCTTGTAAAAAACTGCCAATTGAAACTAAGCTAGACTCTCGAAAATAATGTTTAAAAAAAAGCAAAAAAATAAAAAACGAAATACAAATAAAATTGGCTTTTATATTTTCAGTACCGAATGTAATAAAAATAATGCCAGCTATGAAAAACTCTTATTTCGTATTCTTGTTGGCATTTTCGTTAAACGCGCCTAAGCTTTGGGGCTTTGTACGAACAATGTCATTATATTTAATGCCAATTATTAGATAAATGATTTTATGGGTTTGCTGTTGTTGTTGTTTTTGGCCATTTCGGGTCTGTCCGGACTGTGTGTGTGTGGGTGGGTTTGGACAATGCTTGCAGAGATTTTCTATGTAGTAAGAGTTTATAGTAATAGCTGTATGTACTCGTATAAACATATTTTTATTGTTATGTAGGTCGCCGCCATTGTTTGATCATGTCCATGCATGGGGTTGGAGTTGCTAAAACCGGGTGCACCTAATTATAGACATATATTATTGGAAAATATTTTGTAGCATTTTTAAAGTTGGCTTTGTTGTTTTTGGGAGGGGAACTATGGAAATTTGCGAGGTTGTATTAAAGATTGAAATCGAAATCATTTTTGTTTAATTTAAAGGCGGCTTATGAAGCTCGAAGACCTTTGTTTTTAATAAAAATATTATTTATATTTCTAAAGGAATATAAAAATAAATAAATAAAAGCATTTTAAGCTTTTTAAGTTGGGTTTACGCAAAATTAAAGAGAGTTTTTTTTAATTGCAATAAAGCAACGTTGGATATGTATTTTACTTAACCGAAAGATCTTGTGGCACAACATTTTAAGTATGATTTCTAGCATATTCAATCTGAACGCTCAATTTTCGATGACTTTTTCCCACATTTGTGGCCGTATATCGGCAAAAACACGGCGAATGTTGTCTTCCAAGTGGTTAAGCGATTGTGGCTTATCCGCATAGACCCCAAGAAAATAGTCTAGCGATGTTAAATCACAAGATCTTGGACGCCAATTCACAGGTTCAAAACGTGAAATTAGGCGGTCACCAAAAGTGTCTTTCTATAAATCGATTGTGGCACGAGGTGTGTAACAGCGCCGACGTGTTGGAACCACAGCTCCTGGACATCATGGTTGTTCAATTCAGGAAAGAAAAAGTTAGTAATCATACTAACTATCGGCTTTATACTGATCACCATTGACTGTGACGTTCTGTCCTTCATCGTTTTTGAACAAGTATGGACCAATGATTCCACCAGCGCATACATACACTTGAGGATTAGCTTCCCTTCAAATGCGGCAGTTTTGTTTGTTGACAAACCCATTCAACCAGAAGTGTGCTTCACTAAACAAAATTCGCTTATGAAAATCGGGAACAACGCAATCTTGTTCTGGGCCCATACGCCGAATCTACGCCTTGTTTGATGATTGTTTGGCTTCAATTCTTTGATTGCCAAACCAAAATGAGATTAAATCATTTGACAGCTGTTAAATCGGCCGACATCGTGAATAGTATTGCCAACTTAAAGTTCTCTACTTCCAAGAAAAAACACTTTAATTTTCAGAAGAATGCTTGGCTCAATTTGGGCAGACGCGTTTTTAATAAATTGACCAGCATATTACGTGCAGTTTGTTATGACCTGATAAAATATAGTCTGTCGGTCAATTGGCCAGCACTGAACGTTAAATAAGCCGCATTGGTAATTTTCGCAATGTTTCTGATTGCGCTGCATTCCTCATGCGGCAATTTGGTTTATTCGCATATTCATTGAACATTATGTGAGCTGGTGGAACATTATGTGAGAAATGAACGAAATGAGATATGACACTCGCCTTGCCGAGTATGAGCTTTAATAATAAAATTTTTTAATTTGTAAGCAATGTTCGCATGTAATTCGATTCGTGGTTTAATAAGAATAAACTGAACATGCTCAGTTACTTAAAACAACAAATATGAGGTGCTAGAATAGCAGGTAGAGCTGCAAATTGTGGCCAATATTGAAAGCGATTACCTATTTCTGACTTGGTTCCACATCTGTCAACAATAATCAGTGTGCATCATTAACAAAGGCTAGCAGAAGCCAACCTGATGATTGTGGAAGTTTTTGGGTGATTACGCTACGAGAGTGTGGTTTCGACGCTGCAAAAGAGAAGATTTCAGCAATTAAGACAAAGAAGAAAAAAATTGATAAGGTAAAAATGTCTGTAATGACCCGGAAATCAATTTCCGAGCTGGTAAAACCAAGAGCAACATTATAGATCACAAATAATGCGTTAAAGTCGTGTCAATTGCATAAAAATGAGCAGAATTGATTGAGAGCTATGACAAGTAAATCTTACAAACGCGCTCTAAAATGGCTGCAAGATTAAAAAACCACTTAATTGGGAGGTCTCATTCTCATGCTCCCAGCAACAACTGGCTTTTTCGATGAAAACAAATTGCATTGTGGCGTCACCGGTTCGGGCTTTTTGAAGAAAAAGAGGTTTATTTTTATGAGATGGTTTTAAAGAATAAGCCGCAAGTTGGAAAAACGATTTCGCTTTTGAAGAATAGTGCCTTTGGAGATTTATTTACTTTTTACTGTAAAAATAGGACAAAAAACGCACTAACATTTAGTTGTAACTTAAATTTGAAACACAAATGTAATAAAACAAAAAGCATACAAAAATGTTGTTTTTATAAAATGCCTTTACTGAAATATAATGAGAACAACAATACGAACTTTTGCTACCAAAGTTGTTGGTACAACGCTTAACTTTTTATAAAAAATTACCAAACAAATTTTTATTGAATAGAAATTGAATCTTAGGTAGATTTTTGGTAATTTAAATTCAGCTTAACCTTAAGACCTACTACTGATGGATTTATTTTGACTAAAAAGCCAAATCACGACTGTTGAAAGATTTGTTGTCTCAACTTGGCAATTTAGTGAACCAATCTGGGTCATATTTAACGTTTTGTCGTTTTCTTAGGCGTTTACTAACAATTTGTGTTCCTTAACCATAAAACATTCACATCCTTACTTAAGAGCTTAAGTTATCTGCAGCACAAAAATCCAATACGTACTTCAGAAGTGACATCCTGGTATGGCTGCCACAAGTCACTTATTTAATGTGTGTCAAGTGCGACATTAATGTTCGTCGTCAAGGATTAAGTGCCTATTACATGTGGTGGGGGTGCACATATAAAAATGGCACAACTTTCAGGGCTACAGATAAGTTAAGACCGACTTGCCACTGCTGTTTTTCTGCTGCTCTAGCTGCTACTCCTTGCCAATAAGTGACTCATTTGATTGCTCATTGAAGCATAAATACAGCCAAAGCAAAAATACTCGGCCCATTTATTACAGTAATTTTACTTTTTGTGTGTCTTTGATGTGTGCATTATGCAACACTACCAGAAATTGTCGGCTCATTTCGCAATTAAATGTTGTTTTCTGTTGTACTTTGTTGTATTTTATTCACCTGGTCACACAGCTGTTGTTTATTATTTTTCTGCTTGGCATTTGCATGAGTCAGTGGCGCAGGCGCGTGAGGCAAAACCGCAGGCGCTATGCCAAATCCCGCACCTCACCCACTCGGCGTGGTCATAATATTATGACCAGAGCTCTGCAATGGGTATTGCACATTATGTTTTAACATGTCTAAGCTTGTTCCCAGTTGTAGTTGCTGCTGCTGGTGCTGCTGATGTCGTTGTGGCTGCTACTGCTACTGTGCAACGAAGCATGGCGTTGCGGAAGTTGCAGCAGTGGCAGCTGCACCATTTGCTGCTCGTGTTTGTCGCACGCGCTATTTTATTTTCTATACATAATTCTTTTTTTTGTTGCGCCCTTTACCCATACCCTATTGCTACATCTGGCCAATTCCAATTTTAGACATCTGCCACACCCGCACTGGCAACCCGCTTCCGTCAGAGTTTTCTAAAAACAAATGCATGCCGAAAACTCTTAACTCTAGGGGGCTTGGCCATGCCAAAAACAGAGCACCCAAAATAAAGCGAAATTAAAATAAAAACAATTGAAACGGTAGGAATTTTTGTTTATAATGACAACAGTCGATTTCGTTGGCTGTCAGCTGCCTGCTTTCCTGACTCTTATTTTCCTGACTGCTTTTCCTACTTAGCTGCAGGCTGCTGCTGTTGCATGCCAATTTTCTGTGCAACAAATTTAAAGGGTAGCAAATTCAATATGCCTCGTTAGCTTTGTGCCTCACGTTTTGCAGCCGCAACCAAATGCACAAGTAAGCAGAATGATTTAATGATATAAACGAAGCTGGCATACTCTCTCGGTATAAGTTAAAAAAATTTAAGCGGCACTAGAACTTATAAAATACGTTTTTATAATAAGAAAACTGTATAATAACAAATATTTAATATTATCAGCTCATTCGTAAAAAAAGGAAAATATAGTGTTGGTGATTTTTAAAATATATTACTTTTTAAACTAGAAATACGTTTGAAGATATTAATATAAGTACAAAATGCTAAGTTCAAAATTTGCATAAAGTTTTAAAACATTTAAAGAAATGTAATAAGTAAAATTAGATAGTTTTGGTTTTTATACAAAATTGGAAATTACTAAAAAATATTTGAAGAATAAGTCATAAATTACATTTTTTTTAATATTGGAATATTTGTTCTTAATTGTTAATGTGTATAGTTTCTTCTAAAAATTGTAAACATAAAAATATGAATAAATACAAGTGATGTGATTTGAAACAAATATGTAGGAGTACAAAAAATCTGCTTTATGTTCCAGATGCCTAAATTTTTAAAGATAAGTACGTCAAAGTTTTTAGCAGACTAATATTCTCAACGACCAGTCACTACGTCTGACTCAAAATGCAAGAATTTTTTTCTTACTATCACAACCCTCAAACCCGAAAACCGACTTTTCGTCTAAATGGAAGATTTTCGGTAAATTTATGTCAAGCGATCATTGTCATTCCCAAATATTCTGTGAAGCGAATTGTGTCCCATATCGAAATAATAAAGATTCTTAGCAAAAAATTAAAATTTTCCAAATCACATTTGGCTTCAACAAGTTCTAAAAATCGAAAGTTTATTATTCTATTAACTTTTTAATTCCATCAACTGATCGAAGTTGTAAGCAGCATAAAAAGTAGTTTTTAGCAACTGTACTTAAAATATTTTAGTTATTTATCTAAAATATTTTCTATTTCAAATAAATTATGTTAATCAAATCTACAATTATATGTTCTTAAATATTAAAAAAAAACTTAATCAAAAAAATCGAAATTTGCAGAGGCCAATCTACAGGTAAACATTTTCAAGCATAGACGTGAAACCTTTAAGTTGTTTCAATATAATCCATAAAATCAGAACACTCTCAATCACTTCAAGAGTATTCAAAAAAAAAAAATTGGAAAAAAATAAATAAATGGAAAATTATCTACGCCAGCATCAAAGTGCCGAGCATTGAGTTTTCTAATCAAAGACAACGTCGGGCGCTGCTGTCTTGCATTATTGGCATTACCTGCTCAATTTGGGGCTATCTTTGACCTGACCGAAATTCAATTGAAAACATTTTGCTTGGTAATCTTTCACAGTTTGAAGTTGCCTCTTGTGGCAATGGGCTTATCTGCAACTGTTGCAATGTTGTCGAGACGAAGTCATCTCAGTTTTCTTTCTGGCATTTGTGACTGTCAGATACTGGAAAATATTGTTGTTGTTGTTGCAGTTGCTGCTGCTGCACTTTTAGTTGTTGTTGTTGTGGCTGTCAAGTGCAATTATGGCTTCTTGCTGCTGCATTCACTTTGACCTTTGACACTGCCTCTGTGTGTGTGTGTGTGTGTGTGTTGTGAAATTGTAGTGAAATTTTCCATCATCATACGATTTTAATTAGCTTTTTGTTAAGTTTCTTTGAAAATTTAATTTTAAAAGTAAAGAAAAATTCATTTAAATAAATTTTTTTTGGAATACGAACAGATTTTTCGCACCAAGCCAGCCATTGGGAATATGAATTCTTACGATTATAAAAAAATTAAATTTACCTTTTAAGTTTGTTAGTTTCAAAAACTAAGAACTTTTAACAATATCTTTTTTCAAATCAAAACCAATCTTGTAAAGGATATGCCAGAAATGCTGCTTTTTTATTTCAAATTGGCGGAGATTTTGGCTCTTTACTATTCCATTTTTTAATATTAAGTTTTTATGTACAATCATTGCTCTCAGATGTTTAATAATAACTTGGAGATGGCACCTAATTGGCATTGAATTACAAAAAAAAAAACCGTTTATTTCAGCATGATGTGACTTAAGCTCAAGATTTTTGGAACTTTTTTATAAATTGTAGTTTGTCCAGGAATATTCATAAATTCTAAATTAAGCTGACTATTTATAAACCATTAATAATTTTGTATCATAAAAACTATAAATCTACATTCAAAATTGTTGGCTTGTTTATTATTACTACAAAGACATTTTAACTTGATGAAAAACAATAACATAGATTTTCTTTTTTGTCATGACAAAAATTAATGAGATTTTTGTGACGTCATAGCTTTAGTTCGATGGCAAGCTAAAAGCGTCATGAAATATACTTTGTTGCTTCTAATTAATTTTCCTCTCGAATCATAACAATATTTATCTTTATAATAAATTTTAGCTGTATAAAAAAAAACGATATTTTTCTTAAGCTCTCGGCCTTATTTTATATTAAATGAAAAAAAAGAAAGATTATTTAAAAATGACAGTGTAGGCGTTATCTTAACCTTCTTTGTAAGGTGAGTGCTTTTCGTTTCGGCTAGTAGGGGACGGACCTAAGGCTGCTTGACAACGCAGTCAGTCCTAATGAAAATGTGCGGACAACACTTGAACGATTTTGCTGTCAATTATTTAGACATTAATTACACATTTTGCCGCAAGCTCGCAAGGCATCCTGAGTGTGCTGCACAGCAGTTATTGTATTGACATTTTTGTGGAGAAATTGTGGAGGGCGTCTAGTGTTTGATTGCCTTTTGCAAGAATTTCAATTAAATTCATTTGCTATTAATTTGAATTTGAAATTTTCATTTCGCTTTTTTTATGGTCATGTGCCCAAAATGGCTACTAATTTGCATGCAGCTCAGGATGCCGAACAAGTTCCTGTCAGTGGTGAGCTGTTACAAAGTTAAAAGTTATTGGGCCATAAATAACGCCTTGGCAAATTCTGTACAAACAATTTCGACAGCCGTCGGAAAAAGTTTCTCCAATTTCTGTTAAGTTACTGTGTTTGTGTGTATGTATGCGTTAAATTAGCATAAAACGCTTGCTGGAAAATTGTGAAATGTGAAAAATTACACATACGCCGCATTGTACGCAAGCCACATGTACAAGACCCATGAAGAAGCCCTAATGGGCCTAATTTTCATTTTAACTTTTGTATTTCCTTTATTTCCTTTTCGTATTTTGCATAATACGCAAGCCATTGACTTTTAACTAATGCTACACATATGCATAAATTTATTTCTTAAATTGTTGAATTGTGCAGAAAAAGAAAAATCTTTCATATCTTTCTGTAATACTGTGTGTACTTCTAAATGTGGTTATTATTTTAAAAAATTTAGATATTCATTTTCGTTTTCATTTAGTGAGAAAAAAAAACAAAAAATTTCTGCAATACACGAAATTCTTAAAACAAACGAAGTGCTTTTGTTGCGTTTATACGATAGGGACGATCTAAATCTTAACATATAAGAATTAACAATATTGTTTAAGATTGAAGGCGTAGTTTCAATTTAAAAAAATATTTTTTTATATGTCTTTATTTCACAAAAGGATTTTTATGAACTGATATACAAAACAAGCAAAAAAATTCTGCATATTTGCTTTTGGAACCGGAGTTTGACTTTGGGTTGGCCTCAGAGCTGCCTCTGCAAGCGAGTCAAACATTGGTCTCCCTACAAATGTAGCTCTCGAGGTACTGAGGGCAGAGCAGTTGCACAGAAGGTGTTCTAGGCTTTATTTGACTCCTGTGGCCCGTTAGTAAGCCCAGCATAAGCCTGCAGTCTTTCCCAGGAAGTTGCAAAATGTGCTTGGCTAGTTTCGGGTCTATTTTTCCGCAAATGCTACAGGCGGTTTTGCAGTTCGTCGTGTTGTGCCACCTTCTTTGGGAAGCAACTGCAGCGCTCGCTTCCGATTTGGTATTTAGAATACTTACAGGTATCCCTACATCTTCAGCCTTCGTACCTGTCCGTCATTTCATTACCGTCAACGTCCTGGTGGCTGGAAACACAAAAATATGTGCAACCTCTTGCGGGTACTTATCGTAACTAGTGAGACATTGCTTGCCAGTACACATTTGGAGCTAATAGCGTAGGCTTACGTGGAATTGATTGCCGCCTGACTGTCTGCGAAGATGTTGACTTGGAGTTGGTGTAGTGTTAAACATTTATATTGAAAGAATTTTCGCAAACATAAAGTAAATGTACATTTTAAAAGTTTCTTCAAGTTAAGCAAGCGCGTCACAATTTATTCTATTCAATATAAAAATCTTTCTGAAAACATCATCAGTGAGTAAGCGCACTATAAATACTTCTACAAAATTTTAAAACTTAAAGCCTTAGTTAGCTGCAATTAAATAACTACGCCATCTAATTAAAAATTTATTAATAAAAAAAAGAAAATTTGTACCAAACGCCTACACACGGCGTATACGCAATGTGTTTTTCTTGTTCGTACTTTGTTTGTCTACTGACCTTTGCCAGCGGCATTGTTGCTGCGCTCTAAAAGCTTTTCAATTAACAACAAATTAATTTGACTTGCCTTTGTGGTGGTTATTGGCTCTTGGGCTGATAATTTAATATCATTTATTGTGGCTTCAAATATGTAGTACGTACAGTTGTTTAAAGTGAGTAAACCTCAATTTGTTGTGGTAAATATTTTGTGGCCCCATGAAATAACGTATAAAATACCAAGCACACTGAAAATAAAAATTTATTTTGTGCAAAACATACGAAAGGCATTCTTGCATGTGCTATTCCTGCTGCCAGTTGAACACAGTCGCCATATGCATATGGTCCAGTGTACTCAACCTCAATTTGAAAATTATTTAAATATTTTAATTTTAGCAAGTTTTAAAATATGCTGCTTATTTTTAATGCAAATATGAGCTTATTAAAATAGACTTGCTATATTTTAGGAAAATAAATAACCAGCAGTAGGCGTTGTACTGTTAAAATTAAAATATATACAAAATTAAAACCAGAGTTATATTTCAGCTTAATTTCTTCTTTTTTTTGTATTTGTTTAAACAAACATCACAACTCTGTCTGTACTGGGTAGTATTTTCTGCAGCATTAAATCTACATAAAACAAAAATATATTTAAAAAAAATGCTTTTCAGTATTTTTTTATGCATCACGCAAATTTTATTCAATTTATAAATATCGTACGTATATTTTTCCGTCATCTTAAATCATTTTTTTGGCGTATTTATTATGAAATTTTAAACGTAATTTTTCACAGTTTGTTTCTTGCACCATTCATAATTGACTAATAATGTCTGAGTGGGTTTGTTGAGGTCTGTCGATGTCGGTTGCGTAATAAAAAAAACTTTGCCACACTTGCGCGCACTTTTCGGCTCTTCAGAATGATTATGCAGGCACATTTTCACAAACATGTACAGAGAACTCTTCTTCTTAATGAAGGCAGACTAGGTCCTAGAACGATGCCAACTGGGCTTAAAAGTTAACAACACCCGCTGGCTTGAATATTTTGCCTCCGTGCTGTTACATTGAAGCTATGCAAGGAGTACACTGACTTTTCGGAGCTCTTTGCATCCCATTTATTGTTCCAATGCAGGAAATTTTATAAGTCGCGTTTCCATTCATTCAGAAAAGAGAATATGGATTCGACTATTTGGATATATTTAAGGCTACATCGTAGACCCACCTCAACTGAATTATTTTAATTATTTATTTCTAATTTAGGGGTACAATTAAGTCCAATTTACCTTATAACAAAACAATATTAAAATGCAGACATATTAAATTAGAACGTGGATAATATAAAATATAACTAATCCGTATCCCAAGACTGATGGTTGAATTTTTTATAGATAAGCAACGTCTCGCATCTGGGGCTTGCTGGGAAATTCGATTTACAAAGTTAAAGATGAAAACAAGCAGTAATATCCATAATTTCCATACGCCAAAACGTTAGCGTTGACCAAGTTGGGGTTTCAGAGTTGGTCAAAGAGTCTCGATTTTGCAAATCAAGAAGAGTTAGGACAAGACACATCTCAGGAACGAGTGTTTCGTATTCCGATATTAAAAAAAAATGTGGAAAGAAAACTAATGTTGTGTAGCAAAAGGCAACGCCAACTTTTTGATCGAACTTATAATACATCTTTAAAGTTCTTTGATTTTATAAGAATGTCAGCAATAATTATATTTTACTTAATTAATTTTTTTTGGTTTTTGAATCTACAAAAGAAAGACTTAATATAATCAAAGTGTTTCCACTATCTGAAGTTGCATTTTTTATGAACCGTTTCTATTAAGTTGTAAAGGAATTCTTACAATAAAAGTTAAGAGTTTTTAGCGGCGCTAGAAAAGTTAAGACGTTTTCTTTCTTCTCGTCAATCATATTTTTCCGAATGAAAATGTTTTTATAAATCTCAAATTGGACCATTTTATTTTGGACCGTCAGTGCCAACTTTAGCGCAACATGACTTTGTTGTTAACATGTTACGTTAACCTAAAAAGAAAGTGTATCACCATGTCGTTGGCTCGATATAAACGTGTTGTTATCTTTATTTTCTCATTGTGTTTTGTTTGCCAAATTAAAATTCTGACTTTGGCACTTGTTGGTTGCTGTCCTTACATTCCGAAAACAAGAACAAAAAACAAAAAAAAAAAAAAATTATTCTCTTTTTATTTTTTATTGCTTGGGTTTTTAATGAGGTAAGCGACGGGTAGGCAAACCATAAGATCCAGCCTGGTCCGAGCCGTGTCTTTATTTTACTGCTAGTGGGTCCTTTAGACAGTTTCGTATCTAGGCTCCTATATCGCAGAGCAGCAGTTGCTTGCGGATTAAGTAAAAGGACCAAAGCAGATGGGTAGTGCTTACATATATAAATATTTTATATACAGTCTAAGTCGGTTGGAGTCTGTGTTTCAAGTGTTTGTTATGCTTATTTTTTTCTTTTTGTTGTTGTTGTTGGGCATGTACTTCATTTTGGGCGTATTTTTTGTTGTTATTAGTTTGTTGCTGTGTCTGACAAGCTGTCGCCTGGGTGGGTTCTGGGGTGCTTGGAATGTAATTCGGTTAGTTCTCACACTTCTAAACAGCCAACTTTTACTTATACGAATATTTTCTTTATTTGTTTTGTGTCTTTTGTTTTGGCCTGGCCCTAATGAAAATAATAAAGCGCATTTAAATGACACTTTCTTGGCATAATAAGGCAACAGCTTGTCTTTAGCCTTTTTCCTAGAAAAGGACATCTGTTTTATTGCATCTGTTTCCGGTTTCCTTTGTGCGCCTTTTAATTATTCAAATTTATTTGTCAGCGCAATGTGTGTTGGCATCTTAAACATATTAATTTTCATCTGCGCAAGTGTGTGTTTTCGTGTGGGTGTGTGTGTGTGTGTTCCTGCGTGTGTGTACGTTACTTCCGGCAGGCTGCTTGACTTCCGTTTGCGCGGTTCTTGGTTAGGTCCGCCCTTCAACGAAACCGCAGCAAAACTTTTTAATGAGTTTCGATTCATTGCACAGACGCACATGCGAGCACACACATACACACAAAAGCAGCTATTTTGTGCCGTGTACAACGCAAATAGCTGCGAAGTTTTCGCTCATTTATTAATTAAGTTTTACTCTGCATTTCCCTCTAAGCAGGAAGTCATCTTAAAGTTATTAAGGGCAGTTTAATAAGTCAGTGACTTTAATTTGTCGTCATGTTATTCTTCAAGTTTCATTTTGAATATTTGTAGAACAATATGGACTTTTTTCTGGATAGAATCATTTAAAAATGTGGTCTAGCTGTTAATAACAATTTTTTTACCTAATCCTAATTGCTTTCCTTAAAGAAACTTATTAAACTTCCTTGGCAGCTATTATGATTTTTAAGTATTTGGATATGCAGGCATCTAGCGAAACAAGCGCTGACAGAATTAAGCGAACTTGATCAGCAACCCTAAAGAAAAAAAAACTTTCAAATGGAGCTTAATTGCTTTGGGTTGGGCAAAAGTAAAAGTCACATTCTAGTCTTAAACATAAAAGTTAAAAAGTCATTAAGGTTGGAACTTTGCCAGCGCTTACGAATCGCAATCCTTTGAAAAACTGTCAAATCAAAAGAAAAATGTGCAAAAATCCAAACTGAGCCTAGAGAAATGCGAATACACATGTCCATGTGCTTGGGGCAATGCAGCAGAATTGGATTTCATCCAATTCAAAAGGGCCACAAAATGGCTGCGCATTGCAGCATTAAAAATCCACACACGTTATTCTCAGCACCGACTGGTCAAGAGTTGCAAACGTGTCAAGTGCATTGCAGTGGAAATGCGAAGGAAACAAACAAGCCAACAAACAAATACTAAAGCCAACTTGGCTAAAAGAGCGTCCTTAAGATAAACCAAAGAGCAGTTGTTAACATGAGAACAAAGTGCTTGAACTGAAAATACCAAAATGTCGGAATGCCAAGCAGCAGATGCCAAATAAATACCAGAGCAAAAGTCACCATAAAATATTACGCATACGCAGCGTTATGGCATACAATACCCATGAGTGTATTTTATTGACGGAGATTTGTGCGCGTGAGTGTGTGTGTGTTTTTTTTTGTCAACATAAAAATTTATATAGCGTATTTTGTAATATTTACAATAAAGTAGGCTCTGTGCCATAAATAAAGTAAAATACGTTACAAATGAAAATCTAAACAAGTCGGAGGAAAAACTGCCATAGAAATATGAAAGCAGAGTAAATATGACATATTGTGGGAGTGCTCAGTGTCTCACTTTCATCAGATGTCATTCAATGGCATTAAAAATGAATAAAAAAAGTTAAGCCAGTGGCAAGAGGATGACCGGGGCAAGTCAAGGCGTACCAGCCATCTACTAAATTATAATTTAAAAAAAAAACAACAAAATTGTGTCAAAAACAACAAGAATTTGAGCTTTTAAAAATAAACTAAAGTATACAAAAAAAATAAGGAAACACATGTGCACTACAGTGCGTATACGTTATGTTCTATACTCACTAAGCTAGTAGGCAAATTATTAATTTATGTTTACGAGCATGATTTGAAAAGCAAACTTTGGCAAATTATTAATTTATATTTAGGAACGTGATTAGAGAAGCATATTTATGTGCATTGATGTAAAATAAATTTTATTGACAGTAAATAAATACAGTTTCTAAGTTAAACATGTTTCAATTTTCTTTGTATTTAAATAATAGAATGAATTTTTAATCACACATGTTATTCAATATGTCCTGCCATTAACTTATAACTTATATAATTTATTATAGGTTTTAATACCATTAATATTTAATTTTATTTACGTTTTCCAAAAAGTGTCTATCTCAATTGTTTTATAATTCGATTTTTACAAAGTAAAAGTAAAGATAAATAAAAATATCAATGTTAAATATCAACATTCATTTAGCAATTGACTATGAGTCTTATTAATTGTTTTATAATACCTTATAGTTGCAAAGAAAGATTTTAAATTAAATAAGCTTGATCTATATAAATTTTGCAAACCTCCTAAAAGCCTCGAAGTAGCATAACATTTAATATCCGTTCTTAAACAAAAGCTAAGCTCTCTCCAATTATCGTAACTTAATTAAGCGATCCATTTCAAATGTCCGACAGCTTCAGGCAGATGTCACCGACACTTTCCATAGCAATTAAGATAAATTTTCAGCTGACAAGCTTTTAAATCAATTTTGTCAATTATAAAAATTCATAGACAAGCATTTTAAATGGTTGGCCAAAGTGCAACAAAGAAAAAGCAATTTAGTTTGCAAAAATAAAATTGGAAAATGTCTTTGATTAAAAATACAGAACAAATTCTATTAAGTTTTAGATGTTTGTTATAATAAAGTATGAAAGGAACGAAAGAATTTGCGTAGAGGATTTAATTGAATTGAATTGCACTTGAAACAAGTTATAATCTGAGACAACTTCGCAAAAAGCACTGAACAACAATTTTATCAATTTTAAAATAAAGTTTAAATTGAATGCAATTCGAAATTTATAGTGAGTCAATTATAGCCGGCATTTCATGTGTGACTCACAAACAGCAGCTGGCATCATTTAATAAATTATTAATCAGCTACATAAATTTAGCCGCCAATAAGCAAAATAATAACAGCAATTGCAATGCTGCATATTCCTATTAACAATTCCAACAATGCAATAAAAATCTTTAAAATAGCAAATGTTATTTTTTCTTGTTTGTTTTTGAAATGCCGCATACAAACACCTTGGCAATGACTTTCTATTGTTACTTTATTCCTATTTATTTTTTCATAGTTTGTGTATTTTCTGTATAAACTATTCAAGTTCATTACAGAAAAAAACTTACAAATAGCCTTAAAAAGCATTTGTTGTATTGTCCTTATTAAGCACGACCAGTTAAGCAGTTAAGTCGCAAAAAGTGGCACAAATTAAAGTGCGTCAGTTGGAAGCAATAACAAAAACGACTTAAAACAAAAACGTCTATAAAAAGTTGGCATCGGTAGCGGCCTTCATGCATACCAGATTTATAGAGCATCCAATTGCTTTAATTTTGCCAACGACGTATACGTGATGTAGGATATAAAAAAATGTTCCACTTGATGAAAGTCATCCGCACTTTTTGTTGTAGTTCGTTAAGTCTGCTGCTATGGAAAAATGGCTTTATAATGTGCGTGCTCTAGTTTTAATCTTTTTTATTTTTTGTTTTAGTTTTGACCATTATAGTTGGGAAAGTACGCAGTTCATTGTCAGATTTTTTTCTAATGTAAAAGATTGGGAGAGTATTGTCCACTAATTAATCCTATATATACATATTACAAGTACAGAAGTATCGAAAGATGTATACAACTGAATTATGTTAGTTTGATTAAAGTTAAAAACCTAAAGAATTATGAATTGATAACATTTTTCAGTAAATATTGTATGCGAAATCTCATTATACTGTAATTACTGATAAAACCACACCCAACATAAGCACAAGCATTCTTGATGGTCGTCAACGCAGTCTTTTTCTTTTATGATATAAAAACAAAAAACAAAATGGCCGCCATGAACATTTCCGGCCAGCGTAGTAGGTGTCATAATAGGCCAGCAAAATGCGCAAACAGGCTCGGCACTGCAACGCCTGCTCGAAATCGATTTCCATTAGAAATATTCTTGTTTGCTTGTTGTTGATATTCCGCTCTTGTTTTTTTTTTATTAATTTAATTAAAGCTTTGCATAATGTTTCACATTAAAACTTCAAGTTGACGATCCACGCACTTGCTGCCGCAATGAAGTGTGAAAAATTCAAAATGGCGTGCATAATAAACTTGTACTAGACTTTTCGTTGTTGTTGTTGTGACATCAAATTTAATGGCAATTACGTGTTGTTGCTGTTGTTGTTGTAGTGGTGGTGATGGTGATGGTGGGCCTGGAAAAAAGTTTGGCGGCTGCCTGCGACGCTGACTTGATTTTCACGAATCTTGCTAATAATTGAGCACAACTTCTGGCAGTGAAATATGGCACAACTTGGTCCAAACTAGGCTACAAAATGATGGCCATTGTCTTTTGTTTAAGAAAATTTGACAGCTAACATTTACAGCGGCTCATGTGTGAGATCCATTCGGCTGTTGGCAGCTGTCAGTTTTGATGAAACGTAGCAGTTTGTCAGAAATATTTCTTTTTTTGGTATTTTCGAGTTTGGCATTTCTTCAGGCCGTGCTTTTTCGAGCGTTTTATGGTCAATTTGTCATAGATATAAATGCGGGTCGGATGAGCAGGGATCAAGTGTTGTGTGCAATGTTCTTTGTGGCGTTATCTGCAGCTAATGTTGGTTTCATCAAAGTTAAAGCCAAATTAATTGCACAATACTGCCATGGCATAATGTAAGCCGCACATAAATTGCATTTCAATGAAATTCCTGGAATAAACACGTGTACACTCGTGCCCACAAAGCTCGTAGAGACAAAGTCTTCAATTAGATTTTACCAGCAGCTTTTCAGGAAACCAGGCAAGCTATTTAATGTTGGCAACGTGCAGACGCACGTGTATGTGTTACGTATACGCACTGTTAACCGGCTTTAAGTTATACACTGGACAAAAACTTCCGGCGATTATTTATTATTTAGAGTTGCTTTAAAGAAGGTCCTTGGAGTTACTTATTTGTGGTCATATTGATTGACGCATATGTCTAAGTAAAATAAAATGCTTCTTAAAAACATAATAATTTGAGATACTTCAATTAGTATCACATATAAAGGCGCTTAAATTTTACTTCTCTAAGAATGTTAATTTCAACATTCAACAATGTCGCAAATTATTTATTGTATTGCATTGATGTACTAAGCAGATATCCCTAGTTTTCCACCCTCGAAATAGTCTTTTCATTTTCTCTCAGTGTTACCATAGTATTTGTGAATAAATCGCTCATTCGCAGCATTGAGGCTGCCAGACACAGGCTTGTGGCCTCCAACGCGCGCATACAAAAGCCAGAGCGAGAGCCGGCTGCCACTTAACATATTCATACGGGTAATCTATACATGTGGTTTCCATTGCTTTCAAGCATCGGGTGCACCTCTTTCTACAGGGCGATTTGCGGCAAATTACGTTAACAAGCAATCGCTACCCTTACCCCCGATGCGCGCACTCCATCACCGTGCTTAACACCAGCTTCTGCATTGTTGAGGTTGCCTGGACGCACGGAACGGCAATGGCATGGAGCACGTGTCGTATGCGTTATATGTACGCTTGAGGCTGAATTGCCCTTGTGCTCGTTAGAATCACGATAAAAAAAAAGAAAAGAAATATTCTGCACACATTGTCATAGCATAAATTGACTTTACATGCGTGCATTTATGCGCCTCTCCGGCTTCTATATCCACACGAATGCAAACGAGGGCAGGCTAAGAAGTCACTGGCCCAATTTCGAATGACATAGTTTTAGTTGTGTTAACATTTTTAGTAGTTGCAATCAAGACAAACGCATACTTTTCGGTCTGCCCTCCTTTAGCTATAGTCTGCTGTTGGCATCAATTTGCTGGAGAATTTTTAGTGCCATTTTGTATGTCAGATTGTCAGGTTATTATTCGTTGTAATTATATTTACTCTGCTAATAGAAGCTGCTGCAGCTGTCTTTTGTTCTATATACTTTAGCAATTGACGCCTTTGTCTGCGAATATTTGTTGGTCCCCAGCAACAACAATGACGATGCCACAAACAAAGATAACGATAACAACCAGTGTTGTTATTTAAGCAAACGTCTAATCAAAGCTGTTTGCTTTAGTTTTGGCATCCTAGTCTAAATTAGTTTTGCACTTGACTTGTTGCTTTTGTTGTGCTTGTTGTTGTTGTTTCTGTTGTTGCAGCTTATACAGTTATGTTGCAGCTTAGTTTGTTGTCTAGAACAACTTGCAATTGAATATAATTACTTTACAACACACTCCAAGCCTCTGCAGTTCCTGGTAAAGTGTTTGGCTAAAATTGCACGAAATTACTTCATCAGTTGCAGTTTATATTTCGTTTCTTGTGCCACAGGCAATTATACTATTTGACATGGAAAGACCGAATGGCTCTGAAAGATAATAGAAGCTATCATTTCCCATAAGCTCTCTCATCAACAACGGATGCAGTCATTTAGCGCATTGAGGCTGAGATGATGACTGAGCTGAGACCGAAAGACTGACAGAATGACTTGTACACTAAGTGTCAAAAGCAAGTCATTTCGTACACGTATGGCGAAAAAAATTTCACTCACGCCTTTTTATAAACTTTGCCAGTAAGGAAAAATTGACAAAGTGAAATGTGCAAAAACGAAAAAAACGAAAATTGAAAAAGAGAAAATGAATTCGTATTGCCTACCTCGATACTCTTTTTGTCCAACGCACAAACAATAGAAACACTTAAGACCGCAAATAAGAACATTTTTTATTTACTAAATCCAAATCGTCTAGTACACAAGAAAAAGGCAGTTAACCAATGTCAATATAAAAATTTAAAATAAAAAAAACTTTGTATCATGCATTTTAGCTAGTCAGCTAATTTGTTAACTTTTTTACATTTTTTGACTTTTTCGAACTATCTTCAGCCATTTTTATTAAGAATTTTGCGCATTTTGCTATGTTCTAACATTGTCTTTTGGCTATTATTCTATTTATTACACATTTTACATTTAGTAAAGTTTTCTCCTAGTAAAATTTAAGTTTCTGACCAGTTCTAGACGTTATTCTTATTCTAATCGGTGAGGGAGACTTACATTGTGACCTGTATTGTGCCTCTTCTTTAATCTTAGAGAATATCTATGCTCCAATGCTCTCTGTAAGTTTAGGTATGATATTAAGTATCTTAATATAGTGTAGCTCACTAACCCGTAGTATGCGACAGTTTTGTGATCCTCCTTTTTTCGCCAATCAGCGCTAGGGATTCTCTTAATATATACCTTGTAGTTTCGTCATACTCTTTGCAGAATGCGTAATTTTGTTTGAAAGTATACCCAAATGAAATCTCTCAGAATTTTTGTAGCGATTATTTGATTATTTTTAATTAGTTTCTTCCATTCATACATACATAAGTTCTTATAAGCAGTTTTGAGCGTTTAAGTGCTGAAAGACTATCCGAGTATTTTTTTCTCTGTTGTTCTTCTCTTCTTATTATCAGGGAAATGTTTCCTGTGCCTAAATTGCAAAAACGTTCAAGGGAAGTCATTCTTCCTGAATGTATTCGCCGTTTAGCTTTTCGAGACATTCATTCCCACACCTATTTCGATGTTATCTAGTGTGGTTGAGTGACTTGGCTCTTGGTTAGTATTGCTATATTTTGATTATGAAGATTCCGTTGAAGAATATGGTAAGTTCACCTTTCGCACAGATATATGCGAGCGAAAGATGAACACAAGATGAAATGTTTTTTCCTAGAGGTTCCGAGTATGCTTTTCTTAATCTTAATACTACTGCGCCGATTTCTTTATTGGTAATCGTGTTGTCCTTATACCATGTAACTTTCTCTTTGATTGTTTTGTTTGTTCCGGATACCCTCTCTTTTTTGTTACTAATTCCTATTTGGAATCGTTTTACCAAATTGTATTCTTTGCATTGTGTCTTTCGGCATGGTTTTCTCGGGAAGATGCTAGGCAAGACTGTCAAAGATTTTAAATTGCATTATATAGAATATATATATATATTAAGTAACATTAAGAACTAAAATCAAAAATGTAATACAAAATTACCCAATAAACAGACAGAAGCCACACTGCTTCCAGTAGGTGAATACACTTTATTTTCAATGAAAATCAATGAAATGCCTTTGATGTAGCACACGGAACAGCCCAGCAAGTACTGTGGCTGCACCCAACACAATCCCTCTCAGGGAGTCCAACTTTCTGATCGAATTAATAGACTTCACTGCATAGATAGTTGGTAAATGGAGAAAAAAAAAATGAACGCAGCAACGCAATGAAATGCACATAAACTTATAAAGCAATGACGTCGTCCAGAGTGTTCCCCTTGCAGCCGTTGTCCAAGTTGTGCATACAGTCCGCAAAGTCCATAACAGTTGCTGGCATCAACGCTGTCGAATCAAATCAAAGCGCAACATGTCCACAAACGGTCATGCTGGCAAAAGTCAGGTAGGAAATTGTTATCAAGATGCCAAGCCAAAGAAAACTACAGCAAAGAGACTCAAATACTTGTACAAACAAAATTGATGTACCAACTGGGATGGCAGTCAGTGGCGACGCTGGTAATGGCAATGGCAATTTCTGCTGCCTGCATTTGGTGCTGATGATTTGGTCAACAGCAGCAGCAGCAGCAGCAGCAGCAGAAGCACCAGCGATGGCAAGTTGGGTCCGTGAGTCCATTCGTGCGTTTGTCCCACTGTCGATTTGTCCAATTGTCCGGGGCTGGCTGATTGTCTGAGTGTCTCTTGGCCAGCTGCATTTGGTTGGCAGTCTGTGTGTTCTCAAGCATCAATAGAAATTGCGTTGTATTCATGCTCATGCTCATTCCAATGCCAAACCAGCGCCAGTTGCTTCTTGTCCGTAGTCATCTTCTCTCTGTTATTTTTTGTCTTCTCTTCCCTTTTCAGCAATTTTTTCACTTTGATTTTTTTCTTGCAGTTTTTCATTTAACAGCGGACAAGTCTAAGCAAATACCGAACAATGACTGGCGGCAGTTTTCAGTTTTCTGCTGCTGTTTGAAAATTTATTGCAGTAGATTTTTCCCATATATGTCATTCAGGTATTTGCAATCTTAACGCTTTAAAATTCACTCGACACAAGGATTTTCACTGTCAATGCAAGTGCGTGGAAAATGAATGTGCGGACAGCCACAGAAAATGTTTTTATCTCGTAGTTACTTGTTGTATCTCGAATTAGCTAGAGGGCAAACAATAGCAGAAATCTAATTGTGGGCTACACTGTGGCATGCTGTGAAAGTTTACTGGATAGATGTTTTTTGCATCAATGCCAAGGAAGTGCATCAATCAATAAGGAAAATTTATTCGGCTTTAATTTTCATGGGAAGTAACTTAAAATGCCGTGATATCTATATAGAAGCTTATTGGTTATATGTTATTTGTACATTGAATTTATTTAAATTTGATATTTTCTAATATTTAAATAATGATTTTAGCTTATGAACCAAAGCTCCTTGCTATAAAATGAAATAAAATGCTATCGTTAAAATTCAAAATGTACTCGTGTAATCGAAATGTATCTAAGTATTTGAATCGATGAGACGTAGCAGCGATTTGACTTTTTATTATTAAGAAAATCCCAAAGTCATTCTGGAGAAAAGTCTATACAAGTTTCTTCTCCTTATACATATATATTTAAAAACCAAACTCAAAGTAGTTAGCATTAGCTAATTCAGTGCTTAAGATAAGCTTACTGTGGTCCAAACATAAATGTTTCAGAACAGTTCTATGTATTAAGATACAACTAATAAAAAGTTAAAATTTGAATGCCTTTTTATAAAGTGGTTGGGCGTAATTTTCTTAACAATATTTCTAAGTTGAACTTTAATGTATCTATGTAACATGGTAGGTATTTTTATTGAAAAATTTCCAGATACTTAGCATAGAAACCAATAAATGACGCAAAGTACTTTAGCTCAGCACTCAACTTGATTTTAAGCTGTAAGTGGCCTAATTTAAGAAACTTACAACTATTAGTTCGTTTAAACTAAATATAAATTTTTAATTTCGTTGCTATAGTAAATGAACTAGAAATTATAAAGCACTTTTTTTTATAAATAATTGGGAATTTTACATTAACTCGCTTAGCTGAAGTATTAACAATTAAAGTAAGGGATTTCCCCTTTACGTTTTGATCTCAAGTTTTTGGAATTAGTTTTGTTTATGAAAATTACAGTATATTTGAACAAAGTAACTAAAAAGTCAAATACATACTACATATTACTACTATATATTTATTTAAATGCCACCATATTTTAACTACGTTTTTGTCTTTTTATTTTGCAGGTAAGCAACTGTCGCAATAATGCCAACCAAAAATTATTACCAAAAAGTTCAACCAAATTATTAAGTAGTAAGTGGAAGCGTTTCCCCAATAGACTGGCGCCAAGCCATAGACCACAAGTTCATTAACCCCGCACAACCGCCCTTTTAGCTCCAAAGTTGCTTTCTTTTGTGGTTGTGGCAGCCAAGCAACCTGCCTGGCACCAACAAATGATGCACTAAAACCACAAATCGACCACCATTGCCACCCCTATGCGTAAAACAGCCCTCTAGATGCTTGCCCAAAAAGTTAAGCAACCACAAGCTTTTTCAATACAAATGAAGCATGCCCCGCCACAAGACATTAAGATCCCTAACATCCCAACATTACTCAAAGAGTGTTAACCCAATTGAAGCGATCAATAAACGTGTTACCCAAAAAAAAAATGAAAAAAAGTTAATCAACGTGTTTTAAACGCACAGCGCACAGTTATTTAAGGCCAATTAGTGGGTGCCTTTTCGAGAGCTTATGTGTGGTAAATGGCTCAAAAAAGAATACCATATATTTGTGTATCAAAAATTGTTTGTTAAATCGTATAAAAATTAGCGGCTTACATTTCATGCTTACACACATGAAAAAGTGGCGCTATGTGTATGTATGTGAGCCTCAACGCTGATTGAATTATTAAAGCCGCTAATTAAACACTTCCGCTCGTTTAGTTCGCTTGCCATTGATTACGCATACGCCCTGTTTAATGTGTGGCTCGCGCGCTGTACACGCAAGTTATGTTTATTTATTTAAATTTATGTTTGCTGTTTTTCATTGTTGTTGTTTTTATTGCGAACTTTTGGCCGATTTTGCTTAATACCATTTATAGCCTTATTGTTGTTGTCATTGTCATTGCTTAACAATCAGCTAGTGCTAAATTAGACGCCACTTCAGCTGAGCTGCTTATATTGTCTTGGCCATTGTTACTTTTGTTGCTTGTTTATTATTATTTTTTTTTTTGATTAAGCTCGAACCGCACTTGGCCATTGTTAGCCAAAGTACTTATTTCAATTGATTTGGGGCTATTTGTTGTTATTTCAGAGGCTTCTTGCCGCTTGAATACGCATTTTTTTTGTATGCTTTATCGCCTTGCTTGATTGTTTGATAAGTTGCTTTCAGACAAAGTAGCCGAGGATGGAAAGTTGAAAACTCATTTATTGATTTTCTTTCAGTTGTTCCACTTTGCTTTTAATGCAAGCCAATTAAAGCTGAGTGTACTTGTATTTGCTGCAGTTGATATTTTATGTAGTGGCACCTAATGTAATTTTTTTAAGAGTTAGCTAAAAACAAAAAAATTCTAAGGGAGTCTTTTGTGCAATGGTATGCCAAAAGTACACACACTTCTTTTTGAAAAAATGTAATACATAAAAGTTCTAGAATACTGCTTGAAAATTATGTTTTAAATTGCATTCGAAAGTAAAGCGTAATATGCATAATCAACAGCCCGTAGCAGCTTAAATTTAGCTAACTTGCAAAGTTGCATTTTAAACCGATTTTAAATCGACTGCCGTACGGCAGCCACACTCACGCACCAAACCAACGCCTTTGTGTTGGCATTAACTGTGCAACATGTTTCGCTTTTCTGGCTCTTGAAACACTGCGTCCAGAGACAATGACAGCATCCCACATTGTTGCAGCTCATGATGAATGCGCAGTGTAGCTACAATTTCTACCAAGTTAGAAATGTTGGAAATGTTGGAAATCTTGAAAATGAAAATGTCTGTTGCAGCTGCTTTGTTGCATTTACATAATGCGTCGTATATTAATAGAACCCAAAATAAAAAACAGTGTGAAATATCTATAATCTTTAAGACAGCTGACTGCATTCAGATACATTTGGGTCAACTTTTACTTTTCTTTTCGAAATAAAATAATTTTCATGTTTGCTGTTATTTGTATAAATAAAATTGTGTGGCATTATATGGTGTTGCATGATGCTGGCAGACGCGTGCATTGAACCATGCCAAGCTAATAAAACTTGACACTCGAATGCAGCAAGTCAATTGGCTGGGTCTGCGTCTGTGGCAGCAAAAAGTGCAGCAGCCAATAGGGTAAAGAATTGTCTTTCGAAATGGGAAGTTGTAGAAGTAGTGAAAGGGAGTTGGTGAAATTCATAATGCTTAAAGGGCAAAGAAAATATTTCGGTGCTGTTTGTTGTTTCTTTATCGCTTATGGGTTATCGCTCGAACAAACAATATTTTCTTTATTTTAAACTATTGCAACCGTTTTACGACTCTTTGAAATGCATAAAAATTATTTATTTTTGTTTCGTATATGCTTAAATATGTTAGCAGGGCGCTCGTAAAACTCTTAGTATAGATAGTTTGGCGGCACTTTCTTTTGTTTTAGCGGAAGCGGCCAGCATTTTGTGAAGTTATGCATATTTCGAATGATGACTAATGTCATGCCTTTTTTTGAATATTTCAAATGAAACTTCTTGTATGCCTCATTATATGCAAATATGCGGTGTTCAATGGCAGAATACTCTGCAGCATTTTTATTGTTGAAGCTTTTTATTTGTTACGTTACAAAATAATAGAACTAACCATAAAATGGGTCGGCAATTTAAAGTAATTTTAAAAAATTTCGAAATACATTTTCACAAAGTAGTGAAGATGCAAACGAACGAACGGATAGATAGATGGACATGACTCAATTTTTTTATAAAGCATTGAAGCACTGTTGCATACATGGCACAAATGTGTGTATACCCTTTGTTCGTTTGGATACAGAGTATGATAAATTGTTGAAAAAAATTATGCATTTATGCGTATTTTCATATCAACTCATTTCCACAAATGCCGCCACGCAACTTAATGGCACTTTACCGCATTTGCGTTTGGCTTTAAACAATAAAGTAAGAAGAAATTTATGAAAAGGTTTTATTTGGAGTCTTATATTGAAGTGCTCTTTTTCAAAAGTTTCTTATATTAAGTAATTTTGAATTATCTAATTTTTTTATCTAATAGACATGAAACCAGAACCAAAAACCTGATGAAGTTTATGAATTCATGTGGTTTTTGAAGCAATTAGTAAGTCATTTTTCAATGCTCTAGGATTGCAGGTTTTACATAGTGACATAGTGTAGAAATTTCCTGACTTCCTTCCCTATATTAAATGTACTTAACAGACAAGTAAATGAAATTTTGTAAAATTAATAAATAATAAAAATAATCGTTTTGGGTTTTACATGCACACATACATATAATATTGATTTCTTTAAAAGGCAACAAAGCTATTTCCTAAAAAATGTTTGATTTGGTTAGTTAGCATTGGTAACTTTAAAAGAGATAAGGCAAAATAGAATGCATCGTTTTGAAGGTCTTCTTACGTCAAGGCGGGCAGCAGCATTGGTGCTTTTACCTAGCACTGGCATATATGCCAGTAAGCTGTGGGCAAAGAGTATCTATATACCCTAGTAAATCTATTTTAATTAAATTAAGCCACTTTTAACGACTTTATATATCAAACAGATTTCATTCTCAATATTCAAGCATACTTTCAACAAAAACATAAATCTTTAATCAAAATTAACAGCGATCAAATGTACGTCCAAAAGTCAAAATAGAAAAAGTGAAGTACATAATACTTATTCAAATTCTCGAAAAAGTAAGTGTTCTGCCCTAAATCCCTTAATCTCTTTCAAAATATTATGTTACAGCTTAAAGCTACTGCCATATAATTTACACACTTTCCAAATGGACTTCTTAAATTGTAAGCAAATCTTGGCTTAACTCCTTGACAGTCGTTAGAAAACTGTTAAATATTAAGTGCACATTTTTATTGTTTTACGGCAATTTGACTGTGCGTCTGTCCATAAGTTTTTTTTCCGCCATTTTTTCGGTACACTGGCAAGCAGACTCCGTGAAGTGAAATTTAGTTGTTTATTTAAGTTGCACTTAACTTGTTGCCACACTCGTTGTTGCCACAGTACTGCCACATTGCCGCCTTGCCACCACCTTAGCACAAACTTGACTTTGCACTTTACATAAACAACGTAACAGCGGTGAAAATACAAACTCGTAAAGATCTCTTTGGGCAATGCGGGAATGTATCTAGACACCCTAAGTGTGGACGGCAGCTACTTAAAATTTAAATTAGCATTTCTCCACCCAAGTGATTTATTAGCTACCTGCTTAAAATAGTTGTAAATGTTTTTCCATTTTATAGACAGAAAGTTAACGAAAATATGCAGCAATGAAAATTGCGTATACGCCTGTTGTTCCCTTAAGGCTTGGCACTTTTGACGCACCCCAAATACAAAAAAAAATAAAAGTAAATACTTAACAAATAATTCAAGTGCATGGGTACAATTTATGCTGCGGGTAAGTTGCTCCCAAAACTAAAAACAACTACAGAAAACTACAAAAGCCAATAAGAGGCACTTAAGTTACCATTGAGTTGGTAAAAGGAAAACTTTTTGCCCAGGCCACATTTAATGGGCTGGCAAACTGTTGAATTGTAAATGTTTGAGTTGAGGAATTCATTCTATTTGAGTAAACCAGCTTGATTTGGGTTTTTAAGCCTCACTCTGTTTAAGTCGAGCTTGGAAAATTGGCAGGGTTAAATAAATTTCAAAAGCCTGCAGCTACTAAAAGATCGACAGTTTGTCTGTAAGAAATAATTGTTTTAAATTAAACGCAACTACACAAAGATAATGCAAAGACCCGAGGCTTTGCATGAAAAAAAAAAAATAACAACAAAAAATATAAGTAGCAGCGGCAAAAACAACAATAACAATAACAGTTGCAGAAAAACTTTTAAAAGTTTTACACGCAGTCATTAACTTGATACAAAAAACGCTACAAGCAAAACATTTGCGAATGGCGCCTCCATTGGCGCTAATGAAATGCCTTGACAGGGTATGGCAGTGGCTTGGTTTCCGTCCAGGAAGCGAAATACAAAGGCACTGGCAGCTGACAACGGGAAGGATGTAAGTAGAACACAAAACTAAACTAAAGATGAAAGCACAACAAAAATCGACCATAGAATTTGACATGCGACAAAGTTTGCATACTCTAGTAAAGCAGAAATTGAATTTAAATCAAAGCTAATTCTAACTTGATGGATTATATATATTTTTTAGCATTCCAAAAAAAATTATATTTCCCACGTTCGCTTCGCTTTTAAGTTTGGTGTGGTTTTGATATAGTATTTTAATAATTCCAAAGGACAATGTGTACACGCTACATTCTTTCAAAATCAGCTAATGTACCCCTTGAAGTTATTCAACAATCCTGTACGAAAAGAGCGCCTGCATTTTGTTGGTTTGCTGATTATCGCTGGCCTGGGTTTGGACTGCGGGTGACGGCAGCGGAAGTAGGTATGGCAATGGAATTAACATTATTAGCGGAAATTCTCTTGCTGTCTTTGGCATGGGTACGCGCGCGCCATTGTTGTCGGACTGCTCCTGACTGTCTAAACTTTTCACTGTTGATTTTCATTTTAATTCTCGACTGTTTTTTTTTTTTTTTTTGGTTTTGTTAGCGTTTTATGGCTGAGTTTTGTTGTTGAGTGCTTAAAAGTTACGAAAAAAAGGTCAAGCTAGACTTGAATCCTAACTACTCAGCTGTAACAGAGCAAAGGCAAAGAATTTTTGTTTTTATTAATTTATGACTAGCGTTAAATGTATTTATAATACAATAATTTTTTTTTTGGTATTTGGGAAGCAACATAAAAAGTCGCTAAGCCAGTGACAACAATAAAAATGGTTGATAGCACGTCTGTCAATAAACATTCGGACCAAATGATCAAAATCACAGCAAACTGAGCATCGATGGATGGGAATAAAAGTGAAAAGCTTTTGACGTAGA
This sequence comes from Chymomyza procnemis, assembly GCA_035046065.1. Taxonomy (NCBI): domain Eukaryota; kingdom Metazoa; phylum Arthropoda; class Insecta; order Diptera; family Drosophilidae; genus Chymomyza; species Chymomyza procnemis. The sequence continues at coordinate 23,961,521 of JAWNOJ010000013.1, read as the reverse complement.
TTTATTACTTTTATAATGACAGATACTTCGTCTCGCTCTTTTCGGTTGCTAATTAATTTATATTTTTATTGTTTCCATAAGAGTCATTATTAGGGATAATAATAAAGTGCTATTTTCGCAACGATGCTGTGCCAGAAATTATTAAACAAAGTCAAATAGGTATTAACCATAAAATGATTTGTAAGTGTAAATAAATGCCTAAAGATACCAAAGGAATTTCGTAGACCTGTTGCTGTCATTTTTTTTGGTGTTTCAGAGATTATTTACTGAAATAATTCAGAATATATTATTTTTTCTACGTCTGTACGAAGCCATTATATATTAAATGCAAAAAACTAAAACTCCAAAGATTATAAAAACTCTGATAGAATTTTATGGAATTGCTTTGGATTTTGTGGTAAAAAAGAGATCGCTGGCACAACACTGCTTGTCATATATGTGTGTGTGTGTGCGCGCGTGTGTGTGTGACTTTAATGGCGTCATCCGTTCAGCTGCTAATGTGTGTGTGCCTGTATGAGTGCGGTAAAAGCAAAATAAAAATTAAGAGCACATTGAGTGCTGCAGCTCTTTGGCCAGTCAAGAGAATTTTATGCGTTGCCTAAAAGTATGCTGCAATGTTTTTTTTAATTTCATTTTCTACTCTTTTAATATGCAAAATATGAATGAATTTTTCGCTTTGGCTTTCAGCAAAATGTAACAAGTAATGCGCGAGGCATTAAAAAAAATAAAACAAAAACATAATAAAATATTTTTTATTTTTATTTTCTTGTGCTTGTAAATAGTAGAATTGTGTTCAGCAATGCAAAAATCTGCGGCAACAAATGCTTTTCATTGTGAAAAGAAAATACGAAAAGTACAAAAAAAAAAAAAATAAGGAACAAATCTGAACGCAAAAACACTGCAAGATTAAAGCCCCGCACGTTTTGACTACCCTTGACTATGGCTTCTATGTACTGACCAACCAACCAACCATTTGGCCTGCACAGCCATTAGCCATGGCCAAACCTCTTGCCAGCTTACATGATTCTTTATGCTGCGCTTTTTGCTACTCTTTTTGTTTCCTTTTTGGGGCGTTTTTTTGTTTGTTATTTTTTAAAGCGTAACATTTTTGGTACAGAACGCTTAGCATAACTGAGAGCTGCTCTTAATCTATTTGCTTTTACCATTTAGTCAGGCAACCTGGAATTTTCTTCATGCGACTGGCCCAGCTTTAAGTCACATTAAGTGTTGCTTAATTGCCAGCTGAGCTTATATTAATGACTGCATATAATTTGGCACAATTTTTGCACCTTGGACTCTTCTTTAGCTGCTTCAATTTGTTAGCTTGAGTATGAATGTGCAGCCTACAGTGGAACAATTATATTCACTAGGATTGTATTGATTTTTAATTATAATGAAATATAAAATAACAGTTAAAAAAAAGCAGTCAAAAAAGTTTCAACATTAAATACCTTTACATTTAACATTTCACTGTCTTAAAAAAGTAAAAAACAAAACTAAACTGTGGAATAGCTGCTAATATCCATGAAATATGTTTGGCTACAACTAAAACGACTGCATTTCGAACTTCATAAACAGTCAACTTCACAGATCGACATTTAATTAGTGACTACTCTTCATATAAATTTCAGGTTATTTTAGCGTGCATATTAATTAGATACAATTATAGTTCAATTACAGTCTAGAAAAACATACTGTTTTCATTAAAAAGAATTTGAAATGAACTAAATGCAATCAGCAAGTAAATTATAAAAATGTTCGGCTCGCCTAAAAAAGAGTTTTAAAGATGTTCAAAGGAATATCTTGGCCAACTTATCGAGTTGAATGCTTAAGATGAATGTTGTAAACCATACGCATGTTATTACCAGCGATGTTTGTTGTTTCCTTATATATTTCCGGATTAGGGAACAAAAATATATATAATAATCAAAGAAAATAGCTTTATTGTTTATTGTTATTACTATTATACTAAATATACTACTTATACTATATACTCTATACACTTTTGCATGCGTTCCAACCAATTGTAGCCTTTTGTCACTCTGATTGAGGCATCTCCAAAATATGCATTCTGAAGGCATCAACCGCTTCTTCAGGTGTCGAAAAACGTTGACCTCTCATTTTATTTTTTACCTACAGAAATACAAAAGAAGTTAATCGGTCACTACTATATGGCGAATGACTCGTCAATACGATATTTTGAGTGCTCAAAAATGCAGTTGGCTGAGTCGTTGTGTGAGAACACGCATTGTCGTGGTGAAGAGTGATCCGTCTTCGGCGGTTCGTTTTCTGATTCCTTGGAAGACAACTGGCAAACAAATAGTTGTGTACCACTCAGAATTGACTGTGCTGTGTGGTTGTAGTGGTACGGTTGGAACATGTCCAGTTTGCCGAAAAAACAGGCGATCATTTGCTTGGAAGTGCTTCGCAAGCGAACAACTTTTGTTTTATTTGGCTTTTCTTGAAACACTATACAGTTGACTGCTTTTCAGTTTCGGGCTCATACACGTAAATAGTCATAGATGTGTTTCGAAGCTCCGTGATAGTATTTTTTGATCATATCTTTCCACCAATTGACACATGCCTTTTTTTGCGCGATTAACAAATTGTGTCGGACTCAACGCGAACAAATTTTTGTTGACAGTCAAATGTTCATGCAATATTGAATCTATGCAGGTCTCACTAATGTCTAAGGTTGTCTCAATCTCATGATAGGTCAGATGACGATATAGCTTTAATGGTTTCCAGAAAAATAACTGATTTTATTAGACGACCTTCAGGAATTTTATCTTGAAGTAAAATACGACCTTAATTGAATTCATCATACCATCGATAAACACTAGTCCTTGATGGAGCTTTATCGCCCAAAATGGAATTAAATTCATCCATGCACTATTGTTGAGGTAATCCACGACGAAAATAATTGCAAAAAAATGTTCACGATTTAATTCCATTTTTTGGCCGAGATAAATCTTTAAAGTTTGTGTAAGCAACACAAATAGCGTTCTTATGTCAAAAATGAAAGGCAACCCTCGTAAAAAGCCACAAAAATGTCTAAAATAAAAAGATATATTTGTGGCAACTTTTGTCTGATGCACTTACTGCCTGGACCACTGTGCAGTAGCCGGCAACAAACAAACCTACGTCACAAATGGACAGCAAAGCTTTCCGTTTGCTGTATATTTTCTTTAGAATCATTTTGATCAAAATGCTCAATTAGCATAAATAAACAAATGCATAGAAATAAATCTGAAATCGAAGCAAAAAAAAAAGCTAAAAACGAAAGCTTTGCGGCTGCACCGTCACGCAATTCTCTAATTTTGTTAAAGTTTCGGCGGCAGCAAAATTAATTTTTAGAAAATCGAACAAGTAGCGCACAGATACGCACACGCATGCAAACGTGAGCGTTTTTAATGTTATAAAATAAACAAAATGCTGGAGGGCCCGAAACCCGGAGCCTGACCGGATTAACCTATGCAGAGTGCTGGAAAATCAATAAAAATAATGCGCTCATAAAATTGTTTTAACATTTATAGGTATACTTTTGTAGCGCCATAAATTTCGAAGGTAAACGCATTTATTTTTAGCCAAATTATTAACTCTTGCATGAAAATACATCAGGTTCAACCAAGGGGTTTTTCACATAAATACAAAGTTTACTCAGTCCTTAAGAAAGAAATTTCCCGCTCGCTTTTAATCAAAGTAAATGAATTTAAACGAAGCGCTAAGCTTAGTCCTGGCGGCTATTTACATAGCCTGCACAAGCAAATGGTTTTGAAGTGAAGTAGAAATGAAAATAAAAAATGGAAATAAAAAAGAAGAATTCAAACGAAAGAGCATTGGGAATGAATTTCAAGAGCCAAGGTATAGAATTGAACACCAACCGAGGACAAGAGCATACAAAGTGGAAAAAAAAATGCTCTAAAACGCTTGACTATCTCTCATCTCTCGAAGGCCGGTAGTATCCTTAAATGTTTGCAAGAATTTAATGCAATTTAAATGTTTGCATAGGATTTTTTTACTGCTTCCCTAATGTTGGTCTGGGCAGAGTGCACAGTATCAGAGTAAAGCTTGAAATTTTTAAAAAGGTGCACAATCTATTAGTCCTGGATTTCACCAATGTTTATGGAACTTGAAATGTTAGCATTTTTGTTCTAAATCATTATAGATTTCTTGTGATTTCTTAAGAAATGCAGACTTACATTTAAATTTATTTTATGTTATTATGACAAAGATTACCACCTTGAATTCATATCATTCATATATCGCTTAGTTGGTACGACGTTTGCCGTTTAATATTATAAACTCCTGCACAATTGGTCAATGCAATTTAGTCACTTCAAAGCAAAATATTGCTTTGGCATTTATTCATCTGCGCCTTTTTCTAGTCCTTTATTTAAAGAAAAAAGAATCATAAAATATTAAGTCATTTTGCACCAATCATAAGTATACAAAAAATAAAAATTAATATCTAAATTCCCAAAAATTTTAAACATTGAGTTTTCCTAAGAAACACGGCAATGACAACGCAAAATCAAACAGAATTAAGTCAAAAGGCTTTTGTTTCTTGTTCCCTATTGGAACCCTAGCAAAAATCTATAAATAAAAACAAAAATAAACAAACATGACTTTTCAATTACTCCGTCATGTCAGACATCCTAATTTGACGCATAATGTGTTAATTTCTGCAAGTCGCATGCCTCACAGCGGTAGAATTTCCCCGATTGTAAAATGGATAAACTGAAGATACATTCATTGAATATTCTACGAATACGTGCAGCAATGTACGCTGATTGATTAGTCAGCCGTTTGGTTTGATGAAGGGTATTTTGGGATTTAATCAATATTTTTATTCTCCGCACATGCGATACTGAATATGGCAAAGATCTGAGGTAAATGCACACACATTGAGACAAGTGAATTAAGTAAAAATAATAATTTAAGCGGCACACGAATTTATTTATTACAATTTAATAATAAATTAAGCAAATATCCTTCAGTACGCCTAAGTTAATTGACAATAAATTGAAAAGCTGTTGCCAAGTTTTTGACGAAAACTAACCACTCAGATATGTTATTTTTCTCATCTTCAATTTGAATAAAAACGAAAGCAATTTCTAGTTGACTTTGTGTACATTTTCATCCATTTTACGCAAAGTTATGCTTTAAGTAAATCCTAATATCTCTACAATTAATTCGTAGCTAACAATTTGTGACTGGCCTTTTAAATTGGATATCATCTGTCCTATCAAAACTTTTTATTCTGAAGGTAACTTTTAAAGCCTGCGAATCTGAAGAAATCAATATCACGTCGCGGGAGTACCACGACTTAGCCATTAAGGATCTCTACTATTTAAGTTCTTTATAAATAATCTTTCTCCTCTCACATTCTTATGTATTCCGATAAATTTAAACGTTGTATGACCTATACGGATGTAATATAAACTTACTTCTTTAACATAATTTTGAGATTATGCAATTATGGTTCAATAGCAAACCAAAATACTACATTACGACATTCCATCGTTCCATCGCCCCAAATATTCAATTCTCTAGAATCTTTTACTTTAAAACACTCCTATTATGGTTTGATTAAAATCTTTAATTTAAATATCACATTAAAAATATCGTAAATGCAGCTAGAGGTGATCCAAAGAATTTCATGCACCAGCTAAGCAAACTGCTGTACATTTTACCCGTGCCGTCCAATTCTGAAATATTGCTCTTGCGTTTCAATACCTCCACAGTCAGCAATTGATTGTCTATTCTCCATCAATTCTTAATTTTAGGACTTCGCCTTTTAAAATTACCTTCTCGAAATGGTCGCTACTTCGTAGCAGAGTTACTTCCTGTTTCCAACTTTTACAATGTAAATCCGCGCAGCCTTAGATGTGAGTCAGCGCATATCTATAAAAAATTCACCCATCGACCTAGAGACACTGATATTTTATTTAATTATTTGTAATAATGTTTAATTATAAGGCCAACTGGACTTTTTTATATCCCTAAATTAATAATAAATTCATACAACTGTGACTAGCAATAAGTACATTTATCTAAACCTAACCATGTGTTTATGTAAGAAACACAATTTTAACTGCATCTGTATCTTCATTATTCCAAAACGTTTTATGGTTTCTCTAGATACTTTTCAAAGGAAAGGATATTTTATAGTTATTGTACTTTCTTAAAATGTTGGTCGCGCTTGTGAGTTTGAAATACAAATCCAAAGGCATCAAGAACTATGGGTATGACCAATGCGTTGGCAGGACCAAGTCGGCGATGTCCTGGCATCACTTGGGGTTGCCAACTAGCGGAGGCGCGCGCAGAACAGAAGCGCCTGGAGGGAAATTCTGCGTCAGGCCGAGACCCTATAGGGTTGGTATGGCCAATTAAGAAGAAGAAGTACCAAACATATATAAAATATAAAGAAAATCAGCTTGGACTATTTGGCTGAGAGACTTTTGGTTAAAATACATTTAACTTTTATATGAACGTAGAACAAGTCATGACGTGTTATTGCTATATAAGCTCATACGCTCACTTTTATGTTCTATTCATATTTAATCCATCTCTTTCTCTATTAAGCATCTTTGAGCTATCACGAACTATGTACCCCACTTTTTCAGCAGTGATCTATCAGCTTTTTTTTAGAGGTATTTAAACTTTTATGTTACTAGCTATTGCCAACTTTTACATCATAAATCTAACTTTCTAGCAAGTTCTATATATAATATTTGCCAATTTTAATATAGTTCTAACATAGCTGTATCCCTAAATAAAAAATAGATAAACAAAGAAACAATTAATCTCAAGCGCTAATTAGCCATAAATGAAAATCTCATGCCAAGTTGCTTGCTAATTTAAGGATTCTAACTCTCTTGAGTTAAAAGTTAAAGAGCACAAAAGCGCCAAGTTAGACAATAAACAGGAGCTGTCGGCCCCCTCATAAATGCTATAACCATATAACCAGCATAACCGAGAAGCAGCCCTCCCAGGAGATGCTCGCTCCCTCTCTCTCTTGCTCACTGCGTTTTTTCTCTTTGTCTTGTCCATAAATATTTATTTTTATTGCTACGCGTTATATGTCGCACATGGTGGGGCATGGAGCTATCTCATGCACATTTTATCACTGTCAGCTTGCAGCGTCTCCATCTGACTGTCTGTCTCTCGTTTCGTCCGTCTCTGTTGCTCTTCATTTGGATGTTGTTTGTTGTATTCGTATTTGTATCTTTCTGTTGTTTTTTGTATCTTTCTCATCTGTTGTAGTTGTTGTTATTATTGTCATGTCATTTTCATTTAAATTGTTGTTGTCACTGTAATAAAATGCTTAAATCTAGGTCCATATCTACGCATTCATTATCCTTGAGCTGCAATATACACACACACACACAAACACACATTTATTCATATATAAAACTTTTTATTTATGTGCAAGTGTGTTCTGGCAATGCTAAAAATTTCAATTGCATTTATTTTAAACATTTTATTTTTACACAAATTTCTTTAAATAACTTTTGGTTATTTGTTGTTTTTATATACTTTTAATATATTTAAAACAATTTATATTTTGTGCATGTTTATTATTAAAAGCTAAAAACGCATAAATGTGTCATAAAAATGTAAAATATATGTCACAATTTCAAGTGTTTTACAACTGTTGTATTGTGCTTTTTTTGTTTTTGTTCATTTCACAAATGAAAACGAAACAAATGACATCATTGTTGTTGAGTTGAGTGCAACAATTTGTGCCTTGTGGCAACCTAAAGGGCAATCGGCTGCCATTTTTGTGCAAGCAAACGCATTGCACTCAACACACTGTATGTTGCATGAAATTAATAGCAACAACAAATTGTCACACTTAAATAATGCAAATGCCCGCTTACTATGTCGAGGTTGTAGCCAATTTTTGCAAAATAAAATCTAAATGAATCTTTGGCACATAAATCGCACACGCGCTACCAATTTTCTACTTAGCGTTTGCAAAACGAGCCATTTGGAAAATTTTGCACATTTTGGCTGCTCAAATCCTTGGAGAGGCCGCAAACTTTTTGCATTCAAATCGACACAAATGCAAAAAATGGTTTATTGTAAGCCTCAGTGGCACTAAGCAGCGGTTGGATTACTCCTTGTGGGTTGCTATATGTGTGCGCGTTTGAAGTAGGCGCTTGGGTGCGATTGTTCCCAGTGCGCCTTTGTAAGGCTTTCTTTACGTATTGAAAATATATTCCACAACGGAAATTTGTTGCCAAATGCGAGTACTATAATAAAAAATGCTTTATATTTTTTCATCATTGCAGTTTGTTGGCTGGGAGGAGGTGCCACGACCGAATACAAGAGCCGAAATTGTGCAGGCCATGCGACGCATAAGGGTGAGTACAACAAAGACTTCGATTGATGTGTATATATGGCTGAGAAATGTTTGAAGTCTAAGAAAAATTGATTTTTTTTTGTGCCGTATAATATCTATTATAAGCTCTAATGTGAGCAGTTTTTTTTATTTATTTTATTAATTTAGGAGCACAATTGTACAATGTTAATTAAAAATAGGGAATATTAAAATATAGCGAGGTTTTACAAAACTAATCCGTGGCCCTAGACCGATGGGTGAAATATTTATAGATATTTTTGGCCTGAGAGTTGAATTTTCAAAATAAAGTCTAAATATTTCCCAATAAAAGGGCAACATTGTTGATCTATTTGGCTAATCAAGATAAGTTAAGATAGAGAAGGTGATACAATCAATAGACCGAATTTAAGGTAAAGGCGACTGTAGTTTCGGCGTAAGACGTAAAAGGATACCGCAAAGTCAAATTGAATCTACCAAATAATAGAGCTAGAGGTCAAAAGTTATGAGTAACTCTGCATGAAATGATACAAGTAACTTTGTTAAGAATGTGTCGAAGTTATAACTTAGGCAGAAATAGCACGCAATGGCATGTTCTACAATTGTATAGCGAATGAAATTTTTTATGGTCTTCATAAATACTTAATGATAAATCAAATGAGGTCCTTTTTCTTATGTTAATCCAGCTCTTTTTAAATAAACTATCGAAATTATAGATAAAATCTATCGCATGGTCTTTAAAATGTGCAAGGAACAAAATTTAAAGTGTTTGATATTTAGAATAAAGTTTTGTTTAAAAGCAGGGTATACAAAAATCATTTTTACAGACTTTTTTTACTATATCATTAATTCGTTTCATTTAGTTTAATGGCTGAGTTAAATTTGTACAAGTTAAAACAATGTAAAGTATACTAAAAAATTCCTCAAAATTCCAGTAATATTTTTAAATGTGTTATCAAAATTGCTAAAGAAGTCAACATCTATATATCTGTGTGTCTGTTGTCGTACGAATGCCTAGAGATTCCAAATATTGTCATATCTTAGCAGATAGTTAAAAGTGCTTTTCGTTTTATGATTTATGGGTTTTATTATAGTATAAAATGAATATGCAAAGCATAATTCATATCGTAATTTTAAATTTTTCTAAATTTTGCTTATTCTTGATTACTTTACAGAGTGCGGTGTGTCACTACCGCCATATATGTTTTAAATCATTTTCTTTATTTAAATCAAAGAATGTTTTTTGATGAGGCTGCAGTTGGGTAAACTAAGCGTACTTTGTATACATATGAAGGTTCAGTCTTGGGCAGTACATTAAGGATATATTATTTTGCTTAATTATATAGCCCACAAGTAGAAACACACTTTCTATTGGTTTAAGGGCTTTTCCACAGCATATTTTATAGAACTTAAAATACTTAGAACTAGGTGGGTATTCTGCTTTACATAAAAGCTTTAGCAAGAGCAACAGTGCAACTTGTTAACTTGTGGGAGCATATTAGTTTGACCAAATAATATCTAAAGGGAATATATAGTATTCCTCCCATGTGATAAGCTATGTAGCACACTATTACTAAGAATTTGATTTCTGGTGCTTTCATCTATTTCAGTACTTAAATATTTAATGCAGCTAGTATCTTAGATTATGAGCAGACGGATTGAAAAACCCAAGGCAGGCTGGAGACGAATTGGCCCTAGAATTGGCTTAGTCGGACACAACGTGGCACAGAGCTAAACAGACGGTGCTAAACAGGGTTCGATGGAAGGCTCTAGTAGGAAAAAAATAGAAAGATCTTAGAGTATACAGCCCCATTAGAGAGGTTGTCAGACTTTTTAGGTCCGCTCTTACATGTCCAAGAGTTTACCAAGCCACATTGCTTGTTTCAAATCCCATAATGGAAATCAGTACGTCATATGTTAATAACCAATGCAGCAGAAGAGCGCAGGACGCCGTATTATAATATCATATCATTTTCCCATACACTGCTGCGTATTTAGACACCAAACATAGCATGCTTTTTTTAATGGAGGTCTGAAATTGGAGTATATGAAAAATATTAACATGTTGCAACCAAACTAATGGTTGAAAAATAAAAAGGAGGCTAATGCTATATTTATTGAAATAAAAAAAATGAAAGGAAACTAGAGACATTTTTAATTAGAAGTCAAGTACTAGATAAATCATAGTAATCCAGAAAATACTCGATTTAATGAGGATTTTTGCCAATTTTGTGTAGCTAACAAGTATTGCACGCTTTGTATAGATTTAATGTAGCTTACAAGTATTGCCAATTTACAATTATGCAGATCAGAGTTCAACAGCGACACATATTTTTCTGAACCTTAAATCGTTACCTACTAAAATACATCTGAATATATATACATATACATGAATGTCATCTAAGCTAATCATTGAAGCTTGAAGAGCTTACGGGTCATGAAAATTGCGTATACGCTACGTGCTTTTTGTAACAAACATGACAACAACGACAACAACAAAAGTGTTCATACGCACCGTAAGCCGAGACCTTCAGAATCTTCTGGAGCTCCTATGCTGGCTGCCAATTAAAAAGAAAACAGAAAACTTTTTGCGCTCGGGAGCTCAGCAGCACAGCGTGAACTTGCTGTGTGCAGCACGCTGTAAGCGGTTTTAAATTTCTTCTTGTTTGCGCCCAGAAGCAGGCAACACTTTTTGTTCCTTGCACACAGACTTTGATTACAGTAACAAAAAGTAATGGCAATGGCATAAAAAGTAACGTGGCATGCCTCATGCACGCTTGTTTATCTGCAACTTCTTTATGCTTTTACTTTACACGTTACGGCTCCAAAGCCGTGCCCACATCAGTCTATGCGTGCGTACACATTGTTAGCTCATACACATGCGTGTGTGTGAGTGCGTGTGTGTGTGTGTGTGTGCGGCGCTGTGTTCCTTGCTTGCAGGGTTGCCATCTTTTCTGCTGTAGTAAGTAAAGCCATTGCTATTGTCATGTCTTCGCCATTAGCTGAGCTGCTGCCACCGCCATTTCCGCCATTAAAGCAGTCAAATGTTAATTGAAAATTCTGCCTGGCTTGACTTTGACTTACAAAAAAAAAAAAAAAAAACCAAAATAAATAAATAAGTAAATGCTGCCATAAATCTTTTTCTTAAATCTGTGCAATTTTTATGCTTCACTTACAGTACGAATGCAAAGTGCAGAATCTGAAGAAGCGTAAAGTGACAATACACATATCGGTTAATGGCGTGCGTGTTGTGCTCAAGAAACGTCGTCGAAAAGTAAGTGGTCTATTCATATTATATAGCAGAACAGTTTATAGCAATACTTCGCAATACTTTGCAGAAAAAGAATTGGACCAATGATCCGGAGGAAATCGAATTGCTCAATCATCCCATCTATAGAATATTCTATGTGTCACACGACAGCAGCGATCTCAAGATATTCAGCTACATAGCGCGTGATCCCAGCACGGACACCTTCAAGTGTTCCGTTTTCAAAAGTCACAAAAAGGTAAGTAAAATACAGCTACAATTACATTAGATAATTACCAGACCCAAGAGTAATTCAAAGACGCATTTAAAAATTAGCTGTCAATATGCTATTGTCTTATTGTTGTATCTTAACTTGTAAGACGCCGGAATTTTGTCATTTGCAAAATATTTTAATAATCACAAAAACAATCATCTTGTACTACTAGAAAGATTATTATCTTTAGCGTGTGTGCAAGTGTGCGTGTGTGTATCTATGTGTATGTCTTTTGCTATAAATAAGTTAAAAACACATGTGTACATGACATTTGGTTCTGCGGTTTTGAAAATGTGTGCACAATTTTGGCTTTTATCCAGCAACGGCAGCAGCCACAAACGAAAACTTAAGCAAAAATAAATGCAAAATATGAACTTGGTGATTATGTGTTTATGATCCGGATTACTTAAATAACTAATGCGCTGCAGCGTTGTATGACTTATAAAGCAACAACTGCAACAATTTTTAAGTTTATTTATGTGAACAACGCTGGCAACTTTAATTTGAGCAAAGCGGCAACAGTTTGCTGATGAATTTGCATAGAAATTATTCATTTAAATGTAAAGTTAGGCAGCTCTACTACAAAGTTCAAACACAACTTGAGCTGGATAATGATGCATCTGATTAACAATGATAATTTATCAAAAGTAAGTAAAAACTTCGCGATAATCAACAAATTTTAATCACATTCAACACTAATGAAGTTTTACAAATAAATCAAGAAAATAATCACAAAATTTTTAATGACTAAAGTTTTTAAAATAGTTATATATATTTTGTAAAGTATTTATTAGTTTAAAAATTCTTTCCGTAAGGCGTCCGAAAAGGAATCTAGTCCCACGGCAAACCATGTCAGTCGTATGAGGTCCCTAAATGAGAACTAGTAAGAGTTAACCTTACCACTATATTGAGCCTGAGGCACAACCCAAACACCTTAAAAGTCTTCTAAACAACTGTGCTGTTTCATAATAAAATATATCCAAAAATACGAACCAAAAACTTTACCCTTTCAATATTTTTTATGTTTAATAAGTTCAGCAGCATGAGATCGATAATAATTTGAATTTAAACGGTTTGTAATTAATTAAAGCAAAAGATCTAGTTTTAATGATGAATGATTTAAACATTCGAACGATTTAAAAATGATTTATTGCTACAACTTTTTAAGCTAATAAAAAAATCTAGAAACTTTGTAAGAATAAATGCAAGAAAATCCAATAATTGAGTGTAAAAAGTATTTGAAGTATGAACACTGATTATTATTTTATTATTTAAGTCTTATTAAAATTGTTTATTTTTAAAGCAATTCAACAAAATTTATAATTTAAACAAAATGTACTACATATTGCAGAACATTTTATTGATTTTCTATATAACTTGTACAATTCTCCAAAGAAAATGCTGCGCTTTGATCGATTAAACAAATTTCAACCATGCGACCAAAGAATTGAATAGAAATTCGGTAATTCTTAGAAATTCATCGAGACAATAAGTAAAGCGAGTACACAAAACAGAAGCACACACTCATTGCCACAAAACTAATAAACCTTTGGTCAGTGTTTGACAACCATTTTGCAGCGTACATAAACATTGAAGGCAAATATAAGGCGCAACTGTCCATCAAAATGGCCCCGGCAAAATGGCCGGCGAACGCCACATTTCCGTATTATGGCCAATTTCTGTCTTTGCCAACAACGTCGCTCTGGCTGCTTGTCTCTAGTTTTTTGCTGGCCAGCCGCAACGCAAATAAAATCTTGTACACATTTGATTGTGGTTATTAGCGGGCTGTCTGAAAGGCAACAAATGGTTTACGACAGTCTCGCGGCTTTTCCACATTTTGTGGAAATGTAAATAGAACGCCTTAACTTTGTATTCCCGAAATGTGTTTGCTTTGATTCTAATCCAAATAAATGCTAAGCCAAATAAACTGATTAACTGGTCAATGTACAGTGTCTTGTGGTAGCGCGAAATCTTGTAAACATTACAACTCTATGTGATTGGATTAAGTGTTTACTTTATGGAAACAGTCGTGTTTTTTCTGTGTTATTGAGCATTAAACAGCTGTGTGTGGCTAAATGGCCTTTAACTTTAGCAATAAGCGCGACAATGTCAAGTAGTATACAAATTTGGAACTTGGCAGTTCTTGCGTTTTATTTTCAATTCAAATAAGACATTTCGGGGAATTTGTGTGTTGCGTGGCTGATGCTCAGAAGAAAGAAAAAATTACCAAACTGACATCTGACAACTGACACAAGAAATTAAGGCGAAAATGCGTAGGACACGCAATGCACGTGTTCTTTCAAATTAATCAAAGTGAAATCATGGCTAGCACACAATTATCCAATGGCAGCCGCATTGCGCATACGCCGCGTGCGTCAGCGGCACTCACACCTGAGCTAATAATAACAATAGGGCGGCAGCGCGACCGCAAAGCCTAAATATAAAATCAAAACAAATGCAACGCAATTGTTGCAAATTACCAGCTAGCTACCTGGTACATTTTATTCGGCACTTGGCCACTTTGCTACTTACCACTTGGCATACACATAAACCGCTTTGGCAGGCGCTAAGACAATGCGTTGAAAACAAATGATTTATGGCTAAGCAACAGCAGAAGCCAAAAAAACGATAAAAACCGAATAGAGCAAAAACCTAACGCAGAAAACAATTTAATTGAAATATGGAAAATTTGGTAAATGGCGCTTTGTAGCAACTCAGAGTGAAACGAAAAGTTCCTTTGTTTACTTCCGCCAAACAGACAGCAATGACGTCTTGCTGGTAATGTACTGCATAAGGCAGAATATTAGGAAGTGGTGGTGGATCTTCAAAGGGTACTTAGGGGTTTTAGTGCGCCCCCTCCTGTTAAGAGTTCATTTCTTGGCTGAAACTTTGGAAAGTACATGCACTCATAGTACATTTTGAAACAACATCTTTAATTTAAAAACAGTTGAGCATAAAAATAAGCACAAGAGCAGGTTGAACACTGATAGCAATAAAAAACATCAAGTGCAGTCTCTTGAAAAGACTTCTTTAAATAAAACTGCTTAAGTTTTAGGCAAAATTTCTTTTATACTTGTAGTTGTTCAGCTTTTAATTGTTCGAAATAAAGCCGCCAATATACTTCGAAATGGTGGATCACTTTAAGGGATTTAA